>CM074724.1:234750810-236133310 GCA_037306005.1 Rhinophrynus dorsalis | reverse complement strand
GAGGGCTTATGCATTAATCAGGAAATCCATGTGAAATGGCCTCTGTGCCCTGTTTGTAATGTATTCATTGACCAGCATACAACTGAATATGCTAATTCATGAAATACGAATCATTGTTAGTAAATGTCAAAGGATTTGTACCAATGATAATGGCAAAGCCTAGTCTAGTGCAGGGTTTATAAACCTTTTCAGTAACAAGTACCCCTGCAGTTCAATAATTTTCTGAATTAAAGCAACAATTCTGTTGAACTGAATATTTACAAACTGATAAACCCTGTTAACTTGAGTTAAAAAGGACAGAAACTGATATTAGGTTCATCTGTACTTTTACTACCAAAAAAACGCACACAGACGTACTCTGTCATATCCCATTCTAGCAATCTGTAAAACTTGATTTTTCACAAATATGATTTTGGTCATTCTTCATGGTAGTATCTATCTTTTTTTAATTAAAAAAAATACGAGAATATGAATTTTACTGGGAGGGGGTTGAGAATTTGGGAAAGGAGAGGGTAATTATACACTGTTCCCGGACTGACAGGCAGAAAATAGCACAGACATCTTTCCATGGTGACGTCTGCGCACCTGCACTGTCAGTTCCTGCTGTACCTTAAGGTCTCAAGCAATGCCTCTTACAGTGGACTGGGACTGACAATGCAGGCGAACAGAGGTCTCTAGGGAAAGATGTCTGTTTCCTGCCTGTCAGTCCGGGAGCAGTGTGTAATTATCATTAACGCGGTAATAATTATGGCGACTAGCGCTACTGAGTAGCTAGTCACCAGATGGGTAATTATTTGGGGCCATGTTTGTAAGGGGTGGTAGTTCCGCTTTAAGAAAAAAATCGCCATTTTGTTCAGTATGCCCTAAAACAAAATTTGTAATCCAGCTCTAAACAATCTTGATAGACCTTCATTAGGATGTGTGTGTGATGGGGTGGGGGTAGGGTTGCCACCCAGCCGGTATTTTACCGGCAGGCCGGTAAAAAATTGGCTTCTTTCCAATGTTAAGTCTGTGGAGGGAATGCCTTGGCCGGTATTTTTTTTAACAAAAGGTGGCAACCCTAGGTGGGGGATATAAATGCTAAAGTAGGTGAAAGAGACAGTATTTGTTAGTGCTTTGAGAGTAAACAAGTTCCTTAATCAGTTGGACTCATATCAGCTTTGGCTACTCTGATAGTTTTGCTTTTCCAGGTGAATGACACATCTCTTGTAAATTCCAAATGTGACATTTCTTTCTGGTGTGTAGTCTGTACTCTCTTGATCTTGATATTCTACTACGTGTGGATAATTGGCCAGAATCAAAGCTGGAATTTATATTAATATATGGATAATCTGAGCTCATAATTTCCAAACTATATTAAAACACATTTTATGTTTAATGTTTGTAACTCTGCAAAATGCTGTTGTTTTTGGCAGACTCTTGAACAGACTGGTCCGTTTGATAATACTTGGCACCAGGTACTGCCTTTCCTTTGCAAAGCCCTAGATACAGCTGTCTGTTACATTATGAGGCTGATATACTACTTACAACTGGAGTAATTCTGGCACAATCCAATTACACCATATGGGATAAATAACCCTGCCAAAAAATTCTCGTTGATATAAAATGGGCTTTAAAACCCTTGTCTGCTAGAGAGGTATTCAACAGATAGTTTAGCAGTACTTTGGAGACTTCTCTTGCTCTCAAGGGGTTAAAACTCTAGTTAAATCAATTGTATTTTTTATTTGTCCCCGTTAATGTAGAGACACCATCGGCTGACATACATATTGGGGGCACAAAAAGATGCCGTTGGTTATTAGCCACCTGATATTGAGTTTGAAGAAGCACAGCTGCTACTGCAAATGCAAAAGACTTCTGAGTTAGGAAATCCTATATAATAATTCGCTAAGTGTGTGTTTGTCAGAAGCTGTCATGCGCAGTAGAGACGGCTGCGCGCTCTGCAGTCATGCGCAGTACAGACTGCCCGTGCCACGGTTGATACTGATCGGGGAGCTCTGAATTCAGACCATAGTCCTCTGCGGGGCTCCGAATTCAGACCGTAGTCTTCAGAGCGCAGAGAGGACTATGGTCTGAATTCTGAGCTCCCCACTCCATATCAGCCACGGCGCGGGCAGTCTCTACTGTGCATGACTGCATTGCGGCCATTGCTGAGTGGCACTGTGGCCCATGTACATGGGCTCTACAACTAGTATAATCATAATGGGAGATTTTAAAAAGCATTAAATTGACTGGAGAAATCAAACATTCAACAAAACAAAGGGAAAGGATTTTTATATATGTTTAACCCCTTAAAGACCACACGATCTGGAGCAAGGGTGGCTGTTAAGTACCAAGGAGCATTTTTTTTTCATGTAGTATTCTGGGATGGCAGAGCATATCTTGGTCCTTAAGGGGTTAATGACAGACTAGCAGACGAACCAACTAGAAAAATACAAATAAGGTAGCATTTGGGCAACAATGATCATATTATGAGATCTTTTGAAATTTCTTATGAGAAATCCTTTAATAAGTGTTCATCTAAACATTAAATAAAAAAGCTAATTTTTACAATGCTAAAAGCAGCATTAGAAAATATCCATTGTGATGTAATCTTTCTCCATTAGTGTTTAAATCAAACATTAAAACTTTAAAAAGCCTAATTTTAGAATGCCAAGAGCAGCATTATAAAATATTCAATCAGATGCAATCTTCAAAGATAAAAATGCAGAAGAAAGGTAGAATTTCTTCAAAAGAAATTTGGATAAATATTTGCATCAGTATTTGGTGAATAAATACAAGAGGAACAAAATAAGACCAATCTGGCTCAACAAAGAGGTTTGCATAGAAATGAGGAATAAGAAGCAGGCTTCCAAATCATTTGAAGGGATAGTAATACTTCGTTTTAACTTTATTTTATTTTGTAGGCATTAAAAAAACATGAAGAATGATATAAGTCTTATCTCTCAAACCTTTATGGTTTATGAGATATTCACAAGCAAAGTTCCCCTCCCCGCCCCTTTTACCTAGTGTAAGCCATCTCTTCTCAGATGTGAGTCTGGTTGTATGACAGGACAGATAACAGAAGGGGACAATTTTCTTTGTATGAAAACAATGAAAGCCCTTCCCCCCTTGACAAGTTTTTCAGCTTTTTCCCTTATCTTAATTGAAGATTGTCCCTCTCTGCAGTCTACCTGGGCATCTCCCTTCTGATCTGGTTGAACAGGGGGGGGATACTTTGTTTGTGAATATCTCTTAAACCATAAAGGTTTCAGAGATAAGACTTATATCATTCTTCATGTTTTTTTAATGCCTACAAAATAAAATAAAGTTAAAATGAAGTATTACTATCCCTTTAAGTCAGAAAAATCAGATGCATCATTTAAACAATATAAAGAATGCAATATAATCCACAAACTATAAGGCTAGCTAATTAAAAATGAGAAAATAATTGCATTAGAGAGCAAGTTCCTAAATATTTCTGTAGTTAAATAAATGGCAGAAAGAAAAAGGTGGACACTGGGCCCCTTAAAACAGAGACAGGAGAATTAAATAGTGAAAAAAGGCAATGTGTAACACCTTAAATTGATTATCAAAGAATGATCTATGGTGGGCTTTGTACAAACATTGAGACTCACAGGATTTCCTCCATCATGCACATAGCTTACTGAGGACCAGAAAAGACTGGAAAAGGTTATGGTGACTAAAACACCTGGACCTAAAGGCATAAACCAAGGGTACATAACCCCTTAACGTCTGTTGTTGTGCCAGGACCATCACAAGTTTTGAGTTAAAGTATCACAGCAAGCCTGAAGGCACTCTGTGATCATGATGGGAGGCCGAAAATGACTGCTCCAAGACCTCCAAGAGCATTAAGTTTCAGCCTTTCCCTCAACGAGACAGTATATGTGATCACTCACATGTGCAGACTCAGCTAATAAAATGGCTCTGATCCTCACTTTAAAAAAAAAAGAAAAAAACCCTTAATGACCCTTGTTTAACTTCCCTTGTGAGTTAGATAGTAGAAGGGTTACTAACTGATGTTATTTAGGATTAGGTGACAACCAGCATTATCATTAGCTAGAGTCAGTATGTTTTTATGAAGAATAGGTCATGTCAAACCAATTTACTTGCATTCTATAGAAGGTTAAGTGGTAACGTGGACAAGGGTATTTCTGTTGATGTAGTATACTTGGAATTTGAAAAAGCCTTTAATATTGGGTTTCACAATAGGTTTATATATAAATTAAAAGGCAATACATTCAAAGGAGAATGTTTTTTTCCTTTGTAGAAAGATTTCAATAAAATGAGTAAATGGCCAGAGAAGTGGCGGGTGAGGTTTAAAGGGATAGTAACCCTCCCAACAACTTGACGCCAAAATACAGCAAGCATACAAACATACTGAACGCACTTAGTCCCATCTCTCAAACTGTTATGGTTTGAGAGATGTAAGGCAAGACAGTCCTCCGGTCCCTCCCCCTTCTGCCTGGTGAGCTGTAAAGCTGTCAGAGGCAGAATCCGGTCGGCCAACTTTCGGCGGTTCTGCAGGAGCTCTGACATCTAGATATCTCCGTATAATTACTTCATAGGAATGGTCTACAACATGTGCTTGCAAGCCAGGCACATGTTTTAGACCATACCCATGAAGTAATAATACAGAGATATCTAGATGACAGCGCTCCTGCAGAGCCTCCATCTGGTGCTGGAAGCCAGATCTCATGACGTCCACTAAACAGCAGACATATGAGAAGGGGGAGGGAGCGGAGGTCTGTCTTGCCTTACATCTCTCAAACCATAATGGTTTGAGAGATGGGACCTAGTGCGTTCAGTATGTTTGTATGCTTGCTTTATTTTGGCATCAAGTTGTTGGGGGGGGGGTTACTATCCCTTTAATATAGATAAACGTAAGGTTGCAGAACCAAATATGCTAAATGTGAGGCTAGTAGAAGAATCTAAGTGACATTTGCAGTCAGAAAGGAAAGTTTTACCTACCTGGAACTTCTTTGGAAATTACTTCAATAGGATTTTATTATTTTATATCATTTTCAGCCTAATCAACAAAGTTACGATGTTTTGATTTATTAACCCTTTGAGTTTCAGTGAGGTGCAATGCTTTGGGTACATCTTTCATACTCAGAGTGTTAAATAGCAGCCACTATAGGGCCAAACTGAACTACTGTGACAGCAGAAAAGTGATTGTCAATTGTTCCCCTTTTAAAAAGAGCAGTGCATTTTTTAATAAAAAATATTTATTGTGATTGGTACTGGCACTGCTGAGAGGGTTCAAACTTTTTTTTTAACCCTTTGAGTGCCAGAGGGGTACACAACGCATTGCTTTACAATGTGTTGCGTACCCCTCTGGCACTCAAATTGTTAAAAGTAAACATCAACATGTGGTCACCAGGTGATTCTATTTATACATTTACTATGTAAAGCCTGTGTGAGCTGCAGGGGCATCTGCAGACATTTTTCCAGGGGGAAGGGGGGCAAAGTCATAATATGACACCCCAGGCCAGCCCACCCTGCCCCCATGTATAAATGGAGGGGACAAGTGTAGGGAGGGGCAAGTGCCTCCTCTGGACGCCTTTGGTGAGCTGTAACGTCTTCTGAGTGAAAAATCATCCACCAGTTTTAGTACCCCTGTTTTATTCAGCATGAAAATGACTATAATATATGTTTTCATTAAACAAAAGGTTTACTCTGCATCTAAAGACACAGTAACATCATATACAGGGCTCAAAATTTCCACTCGCCATTAGCCAATGGCGAGTAAAAATGTAGCCCTGGCAAGTAGAAATTCAGCCCTGGTGGGTATGCTATGGCTTTCAGTGGCGAGTAACTTTTCAGGTCTGGCTAGTAGCAAAGGACTTCAAATTATAAGCCCTGACCATATATGTATATATAATAATGGTGTCCCTAATACCTCTATGGTGTCCCTATACCTCTGTACAAAAAAACATCCTGTAGCCTCCTTTGGCCTTGCATCTTGCATCCTCCATTTGGTGCACTGAGCATCACAGAAAACATTATGAGGCCCCAGGATGCTTTTCTTCTTGTACAGAGGTAATAGGGACACCTGTATCTATTGTTGTCTGTGTCCCTTCAAAGCAATGACAGGTAATTGGAAAAATTGGGTAACATAATAAATGTATATTGGACACACTAAGCTTGTTGTTTGTGACATATATATGTGTCACAGCATGTTTATTGGGAATCACTGGAACAAGGCATTCCATAAGAAATAGACAATTTTATTTTCACAGAATGTTTTACTTCCAATATATTTTCCTTCATTCCGATAATAATATTACTTGATATTCCACTTTGCTGGAGAAACAAACCGATCCAGATATTAGTCTTTATATATGTAAAGACAAAGTGAAGGGGATTCCAACTGTTCCCATTGATTTAAATGGGGCTAGCATTCAAAGGGTTAAAAGTTCCATTTAAAGAGATAGTAATGTTTTAAATGAAGTGTATCGCAGTGTTCTTTATTGTAATTAGAACAGTTTGCACTATATTTAGTACCTTACTTTTACGTAGTTCTCAAGTTATTAAATATAAAGGATCCCCCCCGCCCACCCCTTCTGGACACGTCACTGCTTCAGCTCTGTCTGGTTCGGACAGATGCAGCGAGGGACAAACTTCAGTATGCAAAGGGAAATCCTGCCCTCCTTCCTCATTGGGGCAGGGTTTTCCTTACATGTATTTACTGAAGTTTGTCCCTAGCCTAGACTGTGTGATCCCAGGATGAGAATGAAGATTCAATGGGAGGAGGCAAGAAGGGGCGGGAGCGGGATCCTTCTATATTTAATAACTTGAGAACTACGTAAAAGTAAGGTACTAAATATAGCTCAAAAAGTTCTGTTTACAATAAAAAAGAATTGTTGATATACTTAATTTAAAACATTACTATCCCTTTAAGTCAATGGACACTTTTTGTCTCATACAGTCCATTGCTATAGCAAATCAAGTGTAGGGGATGCATTTCCATTATTGTGAGCCCAGATCCATCATCAGTTGAGGCTTATTCTTTTCTAGTGTAGTATGAGGAAAAGAAAAGCGTTAAACAGCACTTTGTCAAGAGATATGTTAACTCCTTGAATGCCAAAAGGGTGTGTGGCAAACTCATCTGGCACTAAAAGGGTTAAATATCACCTTAGATTTTCCTTTGCTGTATTTACAATGGATATATAACTTGTAATTGAGAATTTGCTTTAACTGCATTGAATGTTAGAGAGATGTCAGACATATTGGTTCACATCCAAGGCTGTTGTTTTATAACAAATAGGTGATTTTGAAAGACATTTGAGAAGCAATTATATTATCCATGATATCCATTTTAGTTAAAACTATAGATAATGAGATTTTTAGCTTTATTTATTTGTCCATTTATGCTAATTAGCACTGGCTGTTGTGCTTGGCAGATACTAGCATTGCACACTGCACCCAACTGCCACTTCCTGTTCCTAGTACTAGCTTTAAATAAACTGACAAATAAATCTAAATATAAACTAAACTATTGTTTGAAATAATAAAATGGCTGCCATAAATGTAGGTCATTTTGAATACTTTTTCAAGATCACCTGTTTGTTACAAAGCGACAGTTCCTCTTTAAGTGTGATAAGAATGACTGCACACATTGGAACAAAAGAAAATAGCTATGCTTACACAGAAGCCAATAAAGACCTTAAGTTATTATCTTCTTATGACGGGATAAGTATTGTTCACTTGGCTCTGATGTGATCTTTGCCACAGGGAATTACATCTATTTTTACCTCTCTGAATTACAGTTGCCACACATTTTCATTCAGACGTTTTTCAGTGTTTGTTTAAGTGGGGGCTTCATTGTTCAAACTTCTGTCGCAGATGTTTGAAAGTATTGTGTACGTGAAAAAGAAGGCCTATCTCACGAGGCAAGGCTTCCTGAGTGCACACTGATAAGAAAGCAGGAGGAAATGTTTCATCATTGTGTAATTAAATTAAAGATCACTTAATCGTATAAATAAGAAAACAATGTAATGTTTCATATATAAATATATATATATATATATATATATGTATGTTAGCAATTGAAATAACAATATATTTACTCTTATATGGTGCTGCTAGTGTTGCCACCCAGCCGGTATTTTACCGGAAGCCCGGTAAAAAATTGGCCTCTGTCCAATGTTAAAGGGATAGTATAGTCCCATAAAAAGTATTGCCTAAATCGTAGCTGCAGTAAAAAAAATTCAATGTGCTTGAGAGAAATAAGAAAATAAAGTCCTCCGTTCCCTCCCCTTTCTGCCTGACAAGCTGTAAAGCTGTCAGAGGCAGAATCCGGTCGCCTGACTGTAGGTGGCTCTGCAGGAGAGCTGTCATCTAGATATCTAGGTATAATTACTTCGTTGGTATGGTCTACAACGTGTGCCTGGCTTGCAAGCACACGTTGTGGACCATACCGATGAAGTAATTATACTTAGACATCTAGATGACAGCGCTCCTGAAGAGCTGCCGTCTGGTCCCGGATGCAGGATTTCATGACGTCCGCTGTAAAGCAGACGCATGAGAAGGGGGAAGGAGCAGAGGTCTTTATTTTCTTATTTCTCTCAAACCATAACGGCTTGAGAGAAAGGAGTAAGCACTTTGAATGTTTTTTTACTGCAGCTACGATTTAGGGGATACTTTTTATGGGACTATACTATCCCTTTAAGTCTATGGAGGGAATGCCATGGCCGGTATTTTTTTGAAGAAAAGGTGGCAACCCTAGGTGCTAACAATTTTTCAGACATAATGAGTGTCTTTCTCATAAAGCTTTTATATGCAAGCTCTTGTGTATTTGTCAGGTGACACAAAACATTCTCTTATTCATTTTAATATAGTGTGTACCATACTTCACAATAAACTTTGATCCACTGGATTGACCTTGTTTTTACTATAAGCGATAGTGTATTAAAAGGTAACCAAACAAAAGTAAAGGTAGAAAGGTAGTTACTAACTTTTACACACAGCACCTTGGCTTTTATAACCCAAGTCCTTCCTCTCTCTCCCCCCACCCACAGCCTTAACCCACCACCCTACTCTTAGGCAATTGTATGCCCCCCCTCCAACAAATGGAGGGGTACCCCCCCACCCAGGACCGAGGGAAGAGGTCAGGTCTGCCTGCCTTCTTAATGGTCTTCAGGATTAATTCACCCCTTCAGTCATTCTCCCCTGTTTGCCATGGTATTCAGATCAGAGAACAAATTTCACACTACAAGGTATTCACAAATTTCAAACCCCCATTAGTGGAGGTGACAAATTCACGATACTGACCAGAAAAGAAGTGTACGGGATTTTTTCTCAAGACCAAGTTGTTTTGTGGAGTGATGTACCCTTCAACTTAAATTATGATTGATTTAAAATGTATTTTTGGAGTATGGTTTATGCCTTTTTTGGTGCAATAAGATGCATATATTATCTCTCAGATATATTCAAGCTTTGTGAACATAAAGGCACTTTCATGGAGTGTGTAGATTTTAACAG
This sequence comes from Rhinophrynus dorsalis, assembly GCA_037306005.1. Lineage (NCBI taxonomy): Eukaryota > Metazoa > Chordata > Amphibia > Anura > Rhinophrynidae > Rhinophrynus > Rhinophrynus dorsalis. The sequence goes on along the minus strand of CM074724.1, from coordinate 236,123,827 downwards.
AGAAGGTACAAGGAATATTTTAGGCATCTTCACAATTTCATAATTTGCTATTCGTTATTATGCATTTCTTTTATGTTTTGTTATTGCCCTCTCAATCATGTATACCCTTGTTTTGCATTTGGCTTTTGTTACTGGGAGTGAGGAGTTCATTCAGGTTTTATCAGTTGCCTTTGAGTTCCATGCTACATGCACGTGTGTATGAAGTACTCCTTGGGTCTGTGATGAAAGACTATGGCACTCTGAAACGCGTAAGACCAGTCAACACTCTTTTTGAGAGACTGCAGCATATACATATTTATTATGTAGTAGTTTTCTATTATAATGAAAAAAAAATCTTCAGCTCTTGCAATGCATCCCCATCCAAAACGCAAAGGGTTAATTAAATAACTAAAGTGTTTTACATTTTTATATTGCTTTTTTATGTAACCATACAAAAGGAATGCAATAATGTTGTCTTTTAATATATGGACAGTGATCATTGTCATAAGTTTTCGCTGTACTTCAAGCTAATGCTGATGTTAATGCACTAGGATGATTTTAACACAAAGAACAGTTGAGTTTCATAACCTTCAGGCAGTTACATATATGGTAATGGGTGGTTAATGGATGTTTTACTAATACATACCACTGGGCTTAATGCTTAACTACTGTACGTGGAATAGTCAATATGTTGTTGATGCATACAGAGATGATGACTAAAGACATCAATAGAGTTCATTTCACTTGGACAACAGTTTCACTAATGATCCCTTGACCTAAATTCAGCTAAAAAAAATCAAATGAGGTTTTTAGTTTTGGGAAGTGAACAAAAATTGCATTAAAGGGATAGTAATACTTTGTTTTATCTATATTTTATTTTGTAGGCATTAAAAAAAAACACGAAGAACGATATAAGTCTCATCTCTCAAACCTTTATGGTTTGAGAGATATTCACAAGCAAAGTTTCTCCTCCCCGCCCCTTTTACCTAGTGTAAGCAGTCTCTCCCCAGATGTGGAATGCACTCCATAGACCAGACACATAACAGCAGGGGACAATCTTCTTCCTATGAGAGCAATGAAAGCCCTGCCCCCCTTCACAAGTTTTTCATGTTTTTCCCTTATCTTAATTGAAGATTGTCCCTCTCTGCAGTCTACCTGGACACCTCCCTTCTGCTCTGGCTGAGCAGTGTTACATCAGTAAAAGGGGCGGGAGGGGGATACTTTGTCATTGAATTACTCTTGAACTACAACTCTGACAGAATTGAAATAACACTCTCCAAAGTCCAAATACTATGATGATTAATTAGAGCTGATTTTATTATGAAACATTACTATCCCTTTAAATTCAGTCTTGCATTGAGAAACAGTAGTATATTTTTGTTTAAAAATGAACCCCTTAAGGACGCGTGACATGTCACGGAAGTTTTTTATTGCAGTGTGGCTGCATGCCGTGCTGTGATCACAAATCACATATATGAAAAAAGAAAAAAAAAGTGCCCTGGTCCTCCAGAGCGCCCCACCCCCAGGCAGCACGGTTCTTAAGGGGTTAATGACTTTATGCACAAAGCATGAGATGAGAAATGTAGGGCAAACCATAAAATATAAATGCCTTAAAACTACTGCATTCCCTCAAACAAAGCATCTCCCATTAGCATGAGAAGCCCCGTAAAATGCATATATATGTCCTAATAAGTTTCATTTTCTTTTTTAAAGGACAGGTTATGTTTTTTCTTATAGCTTCAGTTACCATCTAAATGCAGACTAGAATCATAAGAGAATTATGACTGAGGTGGATCTGTTGCACTTCTCTCTAAGATAAAAAATACATAGGGGGAGATTCACTAAGCAGTGATAAAGAGGTGATAGAGAGCCCTCCAATGCACTGAGATGCAAAAGCTCTATTCAAGTGCATGGAAATTTAGGAATTTGTGTTTGTCCCTTATGGTGCAGTTGGTTTACTCCATAACGACTGCAGTTTTTATAAATATGGGCCAATTTCACGATGGGGGAGATTCAGTAAGCGGTGCTAAAGCAGAGATAACTTCTCCAGTGGTATCACTTCTTCAGTTCCTATGATATTCTATAGAGCCTATTCACTACGATCTCCAAAGCTGAAGAAACCTTAACGAATAGGCTCCATAGAATAATATAGGAACTGGAGAAGTGATAAACTGGAGACGTTCTCTCCACTTTATCACCGCTTAGTGAATCTCTCCCATTGTGACAGCCCATATTTATAAAAGCAGTCGTTCTGGAGTAAACCATCTGCACCATAGGGGGACAAACACAAATTCCTAAATTTCCATGCACTTGAATAGAGCCTTTGAATCGCAATGCATTGGAGGCCTCTCTAGAATTAAGGGGTTAACTCTTTGAGTGCCAGGGGGTGCAACACATTGCTTTGCAATGCATTTACGTTCCCTCTGGCACCCAAAGGGGTTAAAACCGAATTTACCTCAACAGTAGTTTGTATTTTGTAAAATTCTCATTGATTTAAACAGGGCTTTTAACACATTGAATGCTAGAGAAGTTTCTAATACATGGCTTCACAATATGTTGGAGATTTCTTTATCATTCAAGGGGTTAAATCAGTAGGAATGCTCATAATTGTCCAGTGGTGCAATTGGATTCGTCTAAAAGTGCACCTCTGTAGCTTGGTGAATAAGGCCCATAGGGTGTAATGCTAGAAATGTGTGCATGCGCTATTTCCAACGTGAAAACAACTAGCGAATAGGCTTGCATATGATTTTGTTGAATAGCGCATGAAAAATCAAGATTAGCGAACAGCTGCGCATATTTTTTGTGGGAGAGGTCAGGATTAACGAATCTGTGTGAGTGGAATAGTGAATGCACCTAATGCAGGTAGCTATTGTGAATTATTTTATATGTAGGTGTAGTGTTGTTGTGAAAACTCATTTCTTATGCGCAATTCAAGAAGCTTTCAGTATAAGGCTTCTTGGAATAGAACATATGCAGTATCTATCTGCACAGGAAAAATGCCTTCACTACATGCGCACATTTCTTGCATAACATTTCATTGTAACATAGTTGATGAGGTTGAAAGAAGACACGCACTCAAGTTCAGCCTTTGAACACACGTCTTATAAACAAAGAGGACATTAAATATTCATGTGATTGAAACTTATGGTGGCTGAGGTTGTCCCCAGGACAGAGTTTTCCATTAGGCAGTGAAGGCATCCACCTAGTGTGCCTCATTTTAAAGGGCACCTCAGTCTCGATGGCCACCTCCTTATTCAAAAACAAAATGCAGAAAAATTCTACGGCAAACCAGCGGCAGCATAAGGGACCAATAAAAATTCCCATTGATTTAAATTGGGATTTTAACCCACTGAGTGCTAGAAAGCTTTCCAACACATTGCTTTTCAATGCCTTAGAAACCCCTCTAGTATTTAAGTGGTTAAAAGTTCCATCTAAATCAGTGGGAATGTTGAGAATATTTTTCCCTGGGTCAGGGATCTAGACAATAGTGCCCTGTGCTTCTGGATTTTGGTGGCCAATATACTTACATATATATTAATTACATTTATTTTGACCTGTTTATTTGCATGTTTAAATACCACTCTACTGGGCAGTTCATTTAAAAGTGTTTTTTTCCCAAATGTTTATTCATGTCAATAAAAATACAAGCGACAAAAATGAAATAAGGTCATGGAGCACAGATAGATTATAAACAATGAGCAAGTTAGGCATGTAATACATGACAGGAATAAGCGTCCATATGTCAGTAATAGGTAAACAGGAACAACTGATAAATATTAAAGGAGCAGTAAACCTATATTTATGAAAACACATATCTTATAGAGCTTTTCGTACTGAATAAAACAAGGTCGCTCCCATCACTGCCAGATGTTTTTATTCAAAATTTATAGCAGTTTAAATAATCAGGAAGTGAATTTACTGTGTTTACTTCCTGATAGTTCTAACTGACAGGAAGTGACAGGCTGTTTCTATCACATTCTATGGAGAACTTTGTGTCTCTGACGTTCCTGACTTTCTTCTCCATTAGAATTTAACAGAAAAACCAATTAGATTTTGACCACTAGAGGGCACTGCTAATGTAAAAAAACATGGGTTTAAACTGTAATAACTCTGGAAATATAAATCACTCTGCAGTGGGAGTACTCTTATTTTACTCAATAGGAAAATCCCTATGATATATATTTTTTTCATAAAAAAAGTTTACTGCACCTTTAAGTCAATTGTAAGTGGAGGAAAAGGTCCTCCAAAAGTCTTTTTGTTTTTGTGAGTTATAATCTAAAGGTATTTTCTGTGCCAGGTATCAGTGAATGGTGTTGGGAGATGGGGGGTCAGTGTGTGGGATTTTGGACTTTCAGGGTGACTTGCCTAGGGCCCTTCCGAAATATAAATCTGGTCCTGGCTTGGCATTTTCATTCAGATGTTTGGTCCTTTATGATTAAGCTACTGATTTGTCAACAATACAAAACACATTGAATTATTTTGTACATCCCCTAGTTATCATGTTAGTTAATAAACCAAAATATCAATCAAACTGCTGTTGTTTCGTCACCAGTTATTTTTGGTATGAATGGAACGTCATTGGCTGAAGCACAATGCTGGATTTATGTGTTTCTGTTATGTGCAATGATGAATTTTAATTGCTTTCTTGTTTAATTAGTAACTAATTTAGCACAGTTTCTGTAGAAATAATTTAAAGTACCTTTGAATTGCCTGAAATGATTTACTCAGAGGTTTGTAGGTGTGAACTGAATGCACATAATGATCTGTGACGATGTGTCAATTCCTGTCACTGCCTGTTTGTTTCTCTATAATGTAGCTACGCACAGTAGTGTAGTGAGGCCAGGTCTCAACTCTTTTTTCCCATCTAGGGCTTTTCCTTGGGTTACACTAGTGTAGTGCTAGCAAATTAACCTTTGCCTATATTTAATTGGTAATTATCACATTTTACTGTAAGGATGCTCCAGTGGAAGCAGGCTTCGTAAAAGAAAGCCTTGGGCTGCTGTTTGCTTCCCCAGAATGTCTACTTTCAGCTGTTCATGGGGAGGGATCAGAAAACTGATTGACCTGGCTGGAACCCAACCTGGAAGTTTCTGTTTCTCAGCCACAAATTCCAGGTTTGTGTGTGCATCACTCATAGACCCACTGTGTTGGGGTTTCAAGCCTGAAATAGTGGGAGTATGGGGACCTGTATAGTCCAGGGCAGGAAACTGTCCTGTTAGATGAAAGCAGAAATCAGGGTAGCATTGGGAGTCTACTTTCAGACTCCTGTTTTGCTTCCTGTTAGTTCACAGGGACTTACACTGCATCTGTGCTTAATTATGTTGATAGTTGTCCTTTAAGAGCCTTCATCTTCCTCCCTGCTGTGACCAAATCAGATGTAGCAGAAATGTGTGAAGCTCTTACATAGGTGGAGTGCACTATCGGTAACTGATTCCATTCTGACATTGGTGCTCAATATTTGAACTTGCTGTGTGGTTTGTGTGTTAGCCATTGAATATCACACTATCTTGCACCTCTTTCAATATGAATCGCCTTTGGAAATTGCAAGCAAGAATTAAATAAATGTGGAAGCAAATTTTGTGACCTTGTGGTGAGAGAGAGAGAGAGAGAGAGAGACAAGGGTCAGGTAGTGGATGGGGAGTGGTTTAAAAAGGTCTGAGCTCTGAGCAGTATTTTTAGAACTAAATCACTGGTTATGTATCAGTTAGCTTGCAGATGTTTAATTTAATCCCTTGAATTCTAGTGACAACTGCAGTGCATTGCATTGTAAGTATTGCTAACATCCAAGGGTTTAGGTCAGCAGGAAGTATTATTTTAACCTTTAGAGAATACAGTGCATGAAACACCATCTTGCTCCCAAAGGTTTGAACAAAATCCAGTTTAGAATTTAGAATCTGTATGTTAAAATAACATGCGCTGGCTGTTGATGGCCAACATTTTATAATGACCGTAGCTAGAAACTCCCGGGATTTGCCCCGGAGACACTGGTTTTGACACTGCATAAGAGAAACTCTGCCCATGTCTTCTCTTTACCAGTCTTTCCTCCTACTCCTTGCTCAATTCTCCTCCTTCCCCTCCTGCAATTCACTGTTAAGCCCCACCCCTTTTTTGACACATCAAAGTTCCCAGGTATGATAATGACTGGTGATTTTGAAAGAGCTATCACAATCAAGTATATTTAAGTTATCCATTCTGTATTTAATACGGTCATTTTCAAGATATTTAGCTTTGGCTAGTGGCGAGTGGAAATTTTGGGCCCTGGTTATATTACCTAACAGAAAGACAAGATTCCATAGAAATCTTCTGAGACTGATGGCCAGGTTTAGGGTGACCACGTCCCGGAGTGCCCGGGACTGTCCCTTACTGTAGGTCTGTGTCCCTTGTCCCGGGTCACCCCCCCACCACCACCGGGACAACAAAGAGTCACGGAATGGAGCAACAAAGCCGGCACCCACAGCCTACCTACATAGCACAGCACGTACCTGTCCAGCCAACTAATGAAATGTATTTGCTATATGGTCCTCATCAGCTGGCTCAGCCAGCCAATGAGGACCATACAGCAAATACATTTCATTGGCTGGCTGGACTGGTGCAAGTATGCTGGCACTGTGAGTGAGTCTCGCAGCTGAGGCTCCCGCCAGCACTGACCATCTTTCTGAGGCCGATACAGAGTAAGAGTTCCCACTGGGGAACTCTTACTTTGTGTCAGCCTCAGAAAGATGATCAGTGCCGGACGGAGCCTCAGCCGTGGGACTCACTAGGGTGACCACATGTCCCGGAGTGGAAGATTGGAAATGTGGTCACCCTAGCCAGATTAGTGCCGTCTGCACGCCTGCACTGTCAGTCCCTTCCTGTTACCTTGTGGCACACTGCAATACTTCTTAATGGAGAACGGGACTGACAGTCCAGGAGCACAGACAAGATGTTTGCGCTGAGGCCTGGCGTCTGGTCTTGGAAGATTAAGGATTTCTGCAGAATAGTGTAGTGCTGAGAGGAAATATAAATACTATTAAGCTAGTCGCCACCTGCCTAGTTACTGCAGGGCGACTTTACCTATGGTGGTAGTTCTGCTTTAAGGACCAGAGGGGCATGCAATGCATTGTGTATCAATTCGTTGCACACCCGTTTGGTCCTTTGAGTGTTAATATGTACCATACAGTAATGATTTTGTTAAGTTGAAGTAAAGGACATTGATATTTTCAGAACGTTATTTTTCAATGAGAAGTGTGTATACCAGTGGTTCTCAATCTTTTTTGTTCAAGGCACCTCTAACACATAATCTAGAACATTTGGGGCACCCCTAACATATTTAATGTACCTTATGAAGGGCAAAAGAAGGGTACAGTACATAAATATACAGTTATCATTAGGTCCTATAAGTATAATAACAAAACTAAACATAATGTGCATAACAATTTCTATAAATCTTTATTTAAAAGTCCATTTTTGTTAGTCTTCATAGAAAACATGGGGCACCCTAAGCTGATGTCTGTGGCACACTAAAGTGCCACGGCACCCTGGTTGAGAATCACTGGTGCATACATATTCTCTCCCTACTGATGCTTAGCTGTTTAAGGAACAGAGGGGTGCACAGCACACTACAAAGCAATCAGTTGCATGCCCCTCTGGTTTTAAAAGGGTTAAACAGTAAATGGTGTAGCATGTTCTCTTGAGTGCAGTGATGCAGAATAAGCTACTTTCCACAGTGCTTGGCTAATCAACTTGATGGGACTTTCTAGCAGAGAGAGACTAAGTGCTGGGGGGAGAATGCTCAACTCAGGGTCTTGTCTTTTCTATTACTGACATAATATGATATTACAAATGTGAAAGATTTAATAAAAATAAAAATTTTATTTATCACCCACGGGCTATTTTAGTAAAATACTTCAAATTTATTTTTGTATACAGTATTAAATGTGAAATCATACTATTATGGCCCTGCCTTTAAGAGGAACTATCACACAAATTAAAGTTAACCCCAAATCAGTATGGTTAGAGCAGTACACATATCCATACTAGTATTATCTGAAAAATTCCAGCGTTACTGAAAAAAAAATCCAGTTATTTCCCAGACAAACAGGCGTCAGCGCAGACATCTTGTTAAGCAGGCAACAGTGAACCTGCGCTATCCTTCCCGTTCTCCTCTAGGAGGAGTTGCATTGTACCTTTAAGGTACAGGAAGGGTCTGACGGCGCAGGCACACAGATGACAGGAAAGCAAGATGTCTGCCTCTGTGTCTCGGAATGAGTTGGATTTCTCAAAAATGCCGTAATTATTCGGGATAATACTAGTATGGATATAAGTATCGCTATGTGCATAATGAGTTAGGGATAACTTTAATTTATGTGATAGTTCTGCTTTAAAAGAAAACTGGTGTAATTATGTGGAAAACCAACTGCACTGTATGGGCAAACAAGTATTAAATTAATATGTCTGGATTTCAAACTCTTACTGACTGCTCAATCCATCAGGGGGCGGACGGTAAGGACCATAGGGGTTCGCAATGCATTGCTTTGTCCTTAAGGGGTTAACACTTTATAATGACTTGGGTGATTTTGAAAGGGCTTTCAAAATCAATCACCTATGTTAGCCATTCTTTATTTAAAGCTATGGTGTATGTGATATTTAACTTTATTTATTTGTGATCTTATTCAAAGTAGCCTGTACCCCTGGTAGGAAGTGATAGTTGGGAGAGAGCGTAATGTAAGTATTTGACACTTCAGGCTGGACAAGTCAATAATGCCTAATTTGCATAAACTGACAAATAAATAAAGCTAAATATAGGTTAAAATATTGTTGTAACTGTTTGAATGGCAAAGGAATAAGCAATGTGTTGCTCACTCCTGTGGCACTCAAAAAGTAAAATAAAAAATGGCTAACATAAACATAGGGAATTTTGAAAGCTCATTAAAAACTGTTTAAACCGTTTATATTATTTTATTACCATACTTATATTACATACATATTACATTAAAGGGGATCTATCACCCTTATACATGTTGATCTCAATAGTTTATGTAGCAACTAGCTGGTAAAACCTTTTCATTTTTCTAATAAAATCACTATTTTGCTGAATTTACTCAAGTAAATACTGCCCTGCTCCCTACTTCTGGCAGACTGCAGTTACCAGTTCTGTTCCACAGTCTGTCACTCTCCCTCTGCTGCCCTCCCTCTATCCAGCCTCATCCAATGTTGGAGTCTTTATGCCTGTAAGCTGGAGCGGTCTCATTGGCCAGATACAGCTCCAGCTTATAGGCAAAAAGCCTCCGTGATTGGAGGAGGCAGGATAGAGGAAGGGGAGCAGAGGCAGAGTGATAGACTGCAGTACAGAGCAGGTAACCACAGTCTGTCCGGAAGTAGGGTCAGGGCAATGTTTACTTGATTAAATTCTGCAAAATAGCGATTTTATTAAAAAAAATTAAAACATTTTAAGAGCTAGTCACTACATAAACTAATTATTGAGACCAACATGTATAGGGGTGATAGATCCCCTATAATAGAATGGGATCGTCTGAAATAAACCTTAAAATGGGATACTATCTGTTTCTATTTGAATTCACTTGAAAACTTGACGTTTTATGTCTATTTTGTAGCTAGACTTCATGTAATCCTTACTTCTCTTGACTGCCTTCAGTAATGTTCATAATGTAAAAAACAGCACAGTTCATTATTCTTCACAAACTAATTCCACAAAATGTAGCATCATGCAAAACTACAGCAGATATGAGAAAAGTACTTTTCCTACAGTCCCTTTTTTGCTCATCTGTTTGAGTACTTTTAATCTTGTGGGCTTTTTAACCCCTTCGTGACACAGGACGTTAACATCCAAGGTGTTAAATGCAAGCCTTATCACCGTGTGGTTGCAGCAGGGTTTTCAGTAAAACATCGTATATAATAATTTGCTAGGATGTTTGTCACGATGCAGTCATGCGCAGCAGAGATTGCCCGCGTTCGGCCAGTCTCTACTGCGCATGATTGCATCGCGTGAGTGAGGCAAAGCAAGACTGCATTGCGTGGAGCAGTGAGGTAGAGGCCTCTTAACCCTTTGAGTGCCAGAGGGGTACGCAACACATTGCAAAGCGTTGTGTTGCATACCCCTCTGGCACTCAAAGGGTTAACATTACAAGGACCTTGGCCCGTGTACACAGGCTTTTGCACTAGTTCAGTATATTCTGTTAATGGCATCACTTGAAACAAGGTGCAAAAACAGCAATAACAAAGTGTTGGCCCTTTAAACAGTGCAGTAACTCAAGGTCAACACTAAACCATAAAATATAGAAAGGTGCCTTATACTCTTATATTGTGTTTTCAGTACTAACATACTGGCTATCTCTAAGTTAACTGCAATAGACTCCAGATCTACGGGCAGGCTGCTTTCAGGCTGTAAAAAGGGGAGGGAGGGCAATTTTTTAGCAGTGAATTTCTTTTGAACTACAGCATGGAGCATATTGATATAAAGAGTTACATGATCCTCTTTATAGAAGGATTAGCCGGAGGTGCATTGGTTTCAAGGTACTATTATCCCTTTAATCCCTTGGTGGTAGAGATGTCTTTAAAGCGGAACTTTTACCTCAGTATGATCATGTTTTCATCCCTTCCTGTGTGTCCCCTGTTTGTAGTGGAGGGTATGTTGTGTGCTCGCGCAGTGGAGGACCTAGTCGTCAAATAATCTAATTTGCATGCGCAACGTGTACGAGCACGCTTCACGAACACCAGCCTCTCTCCCTTTGAGTGACATGACTCAAGGAGAGCTGATGCATGCGCATAAACACTTTTTCTGCAAGATGGGGCCACTCTCCCTGGTCATGAAGCGAACATACAAGGTTCAGTTTATTAACTTAAAAGAATGGCAAAGCAGTAATATATGTAAAAATAGCATCCTATTAGGCATAGCTTTCACACAGGTTAAAGTTGTTGGGAGATGAAAGTTCCGCTGTAATACATTGCTTTAGAGACATCTCTAGTATTAATGTTTATAGTTAAACACAGGAAAGAATAAATGAACTGACAAACCCAGGAATCAGGTATGTTAAACGAACACTTTTTATGAAAAACCTATGCTGTACAACAATGGTACTTCCATTGCTGGGAGATGCATATTTCTAGAATTATTAAAATTTTCATTAACAGTGCCCACTAGTGGTCAGATTTCACTTAATTATTCTGTCGCATTCTATGGGAAGGGTGAGTGACTGACAAATAGTTCTCTATAGAATGCGATAGTTGAGTTACTTCCTGTTAGCTTGAACTTTCAGGAAGTAATGATGCTTTTACTCACTTCCTGACAATTTGAAGTTATAACTTTTGAATAAAACAGCTAACAGCAGAGGAAGGGCAATATTTTTTATCTATCAGGAAATACCCTATAACCTGAGGCGTAACTAGAACCCATCGGGCCCTAGTGTGAAAATTGCCATGCCCCCCCCAACCTCACTCCCTCTCCTGTATATCATTGCCCCCATCTGATTATTACTGCCCCCATGCCTTCTCCTGTACATATCTCTGCCCCCATGCCCTCTCCTTGATATCACTGGCCCCCATGCCCTCTTCTGTATATCACTGACCCCCATGCCCCCTCTTGTATATCACTGCTCCCTCCTGTATACATTATTGCCCCACAAGCCCTCTCCCATACATTACCGCCCCCATGCCCTCTCCCATAATAAATATGCTTGGCTACCTCTTTGTTAAATGGTCCGGTGATTATTCTGCTTGCTAGGGTCTTCAGCCAGGATCTTCAGCAGATATTGGGGCAGACGTCTTAAATAATTGAAAGGGGTGACCTGTCACTCAAAGGGTTATCAGAACCCTGTCTCCTATAGGATGTCTTCACTCCCTATGTACACCACCTTGTTACGTGCATCAGTTCATCACAGTGCCCCCTCTGGCTGGAGGCCCACAGAGCAGACAATACGATGAATGCTAAACGGGGCTCTGATAACACTTTGAGCCAAGTCACTAAATAATATTTTGCTGACCCTTATCAACTATAAGACTTGTCTGCCCCAATATCTCCGGAAGATCCTGTCTTAAGATCCTGGCAAGTGGAATAATCAACAGATCATTTAAAAAACAGCATTATGGGGCGTGGCCTGGCGACGTGACTGAATGGACGCGTGATTCTCCAGCTCTCTCCCCGAGAGACAAAAATCGGTCTGAATCCGACCTTTTTTCCACCTAATTTTTGGTTTGAGTCTGTATTTTTGAATAAGGAGGATGTCTAAAACTAAACATCTGAAGTCTGGGAAGGAAATGACTGACTTTTTCACTAAAAAGCTTGATGCGACACTACCTACCTCACAATCCAAGATGGCCGTCGAGTCTATAAAAGCGACAGGCAAAGCTTCCCGCGGGTCCTCACCAGACCGCCTTTCCCCGCTGCCCGAATTAAGCGCATCGGATGGGGACTCTGATTCAGAACGCTTAAACAGCCCATCCACAAAGAAAGATCTTCATAATCTTTTTGCGGATCTCAAACTTTTTATCAAGGAAGAACTGGCAGAAATCAAACTCGACATTTCCCAGCTGGGCGGACGAGTGGAAACTTTGGAAAATGATCGTGACGCGCTGTTTTCCTTCAAACAAGAAATGCAATCAAAATCTAATGCTCTCTTTGAACGCCAAAAAGATTTGATACTGAAAATTGACGATTTGGAAAATAGGCAAAGAAGGAATAACCTCAGAATTAGAGGCATCCCTGAAACAGTTGGGGCCGATGCCTTACCAGATTTCCTTCAACGCCTATTTAGGTTCATTACTAAAGCCACAGAGGATGTCTACTTTGCGATTGAAAGAGCCCATCGCTCCTTACGCCCGAGATCAGCATCCCAAGAAGCACCCCGAGACGTAATATTATGCTTGCAATCCTACCGTGACAAAGAGAGAATTGCCAGAGAGGCTAGAAATTTGTCAACAATTTCTTTTGAAAATCAGCACATTGAAATATTTGGGGATCTCTCTCCGTTTACGGTGAAATGGCGCAGGGAGCTGAAACCGATTACTCTGGCCCTTCGTCAACAAAACATTCCCTACAGATGGGGATTTCCACTCAAGCTCATTGCTTCTCTAGATGGCCAGACACATATCTTGCACTACCAGGGTGATTATAAAGACTTTATTTCATCTCTACGTCTTCAACTACCGGAGGATCCATCGCACTTAGCACAAAGCCATTTGCATTGGGACTCTAGTATGGAAATCCAGCAATCATGGCAGGCGGTCCCGAAGAGACGTCGAGTTCCTGGCTCTCCTCCATCCCCATTTGTGGCTGCCAAACATGCCCGACAGACACCAGGATGAACGGTAGATGATTCCATTTTCTGCACTACCACCTGTTAAACCAGCCTGCTTGACGCAGGACTCCACCCTGGATACACCTGTTTGTATGTTCCTGTACCTGGAAGGACTTTCTCCACATCTTACCAACTCTGGAGGACTGATCTGTACCAAGGTTTACTATTTTGTATGTTTTGAACTGTTGATTTTCAATATCGTTATTACTAGTGGGATTAGGACTATTTTGAGGGTGTATTATTTGTGCTTGCTCGTTAGAGATACTTAATGTGTACATTGTGAAGTTCTCCTTATCTCTCACTATTTGTTTTCTGACAGCATATACCCTATTGTGATTACTGGGTGCCACCAGTCCCCCCTCTGCACCCGTCCCGTCACTCCACATCGGCCTTAGGCCGTCACTATTTACATTGTACTCATACTCTGCATCTCACCGGAGTGGTTACTACTCCGTCCACATGGGAAACTTCCCATGAAACCCCCGGAGTACCGTGATTTGTGGGATGGCAAAAATGTCCCGGAGATCTATATCCTAGAATGCACCTGAATGTAGGGTAGTAGCTAACAACACACTTTGGCAATTGCGAATAACCTGTTATTAACAGACGCTTATACCTACCCATAATGGCTTGATATCTCAGTTCTGCTATGTATTTCCTTATCCATCCCCACTAGTTTCTTCTATGATAATGTACACTTAGTTTTACTGAGATCCACTGTTCATGGTTTACCTCATTAAGCCGAGGATGGTTGATTCCCATATGTTCCTGTTTAAAATACTAGGGTATTTTGGGGAAAGACAAATATGAGAGGATAAGCTTCCTTTTAATCCTTTATAGTTTTGTTGTTTGATTTGCTCTAATGTCAATCACCGTTGTTCGTCCCCTGTGCTGGGTTGACCTAACGTTGTGATGTATCTGCCCTACTTACACTATACTTCTCCTGGTACATCTCTCACTATATATGCAGAACTTTAATTTCCATTGTATGAGAGATGAGCACTCTGATTCACACTCCTCCTGAGTGACTACGTAATCATATCTCTGTATAAGGGGAGAGGTGAGCCTTTGCCTTACCCTTTCCCTCATCGCGGCTTTGGTCTCCCCAGTACAGGTTGACTTCTCTGATTTATAGATGTTGCAAGCGCATGTCTTAATAAACATATCTTCTTGTTTATATTAGTAATTTGTATTCTGCATGTTTTGCTCTAGCCCTTCTATTGGATTGTCTGGGAGAGAAGGCATGGGTGGGTGGATGGGAATTTCTCTACTAGCAGAGGGAGTAGGATGGGACATATAGATTTAGTGTAGGCTATTTATGACTCTAAATAAGGGGTCTTACTATCTACTGTTTTCTCTTTCGCTCTCTTTCCGCCTCCAACGGCCCTCCACCTCTCCCCTTCCTTTTCTCTGTTCCCACCTTTCCACTTGTTCCTTCCTGATTGTTTCTTCTCACCCTACGTTCTCCTCTCCTCCCTTCTCTTTGGGGTATTTTATTCTTATATTTCGAATTACACCTTCCTGAATATTTCCCCCCAATCTAACACCTCCTCTAATCCTTTTTATGCTGATAATCTTGAGACATGTGATTTTTAACTCGCTAATTGAGTTACATACGGTACATAATTTATAATTGGTATTCCAGGTATTATAATATTCACAATCGGATTCTGTTACACTGTGTTGTAATAAGTTATCTCTCGGGGTTGGATGACAGTATCTATACCTCTTCATGTTATTCCATGCGGAGATATTGATCTGTTCCCCCTTGGAGAAATGTTCACATCTGTTTTCTCACTTATCTGATGTACAATGGTTTCTAGGCAGAGACTCGCTGATCTTTGTCCTGTCTAGACAGATTTACACCTCTTTGTGTTGGGTTCTCTTCATCTTTCTCTTTCTTTCTGCTTCTTTGATTCTCTCATTTTTCTCTATGTTTCTCTTTTCCTCTCTGAGTGTGGTGACCATTTTCCTTTGCAGGGGACTCCCTTTTTTTTATCCTGGCTGGGGCTCGCTGGGTTCTTCCCGGTGTGCCAAAAGACACTTTGACATGGGAACATTTATCCTTTTACTTCCACAACAAACATGACAAGTCAGACCTCGACTAACCCGATGGTTGTCATTTCTCAAAACGCGAAAGGGCTCAATTCTCCTAAAAAGAGGACTTTGGAACTACATGAGTTCCATCATCTGGGAGGGGATGTAATTCTACTTCAAGAGACGCATTTTAAGCGAACGCAGGAAATGCGACTCACTAACAGGTATTTTTCGCAGGCATATTTAAGCTCTAATGTCATAAAGAAAGGGGGAGTTGCTATACTGGTACATAAACGGATTCCCTTTCTTCTCTCAGCCATCCACAAAGACCCGCAGGGTCGGTTTATATTTATCAAGGGTCATATCCACTCCCAAATGTATACCTTTGCATCAATATATGCTCCTAATGTTGACCAAATCCACTTCCTATCTCAGGTTCTTGACAAACTCGATTCCTTCCGGGAAGGCACGATTATAGTAGGAGGGGATTTGAATCTTCCCTTTTTTCCCCCTTTTGACTGTTCCTCTGGCTCTTCTTCTCTTTCTAACTCTACCCTACGTCATTTTCGTGCCCTTTTACGTACACATCGTCTTGTTGACGTTTGGAGAATAATGCATCCTGGTACAAGAGATTATACATTTTATTCTAATCCACATAACCTTTACTCGAGAATCGACTACATTCTGATCTCTCATAATTCGATTCCAATTGTACAGAAGTCTGCTATTTAACATGGTTGGACCACGAGCCTGTTTCAGCTTCCCTTCTACATACTTTACCCCTTAACAATAATGCGCAATGGAGGCTAGACGAGCATCTCCTCAATGACACAGAAGTAGCGGATCATATCCGTAAAGCAATAGAACTGTATATCACAGAAAATGACTCGGCGGAATTGTCCCCGATATCTATTTGGGCAGCTCATAAATGTGTGATTAGAGGAGAGCTCATTAAAGCGGCGGCATATCAAAAACGGAAAAGGCGCTTACAAACTGAAAATATTCTTCAGGATATTGCTCGCTTGGAAGATGAGCATAAAGCCACCTCAGACCCTTTTATTTTAGCCCACCTGATTGAGCTTCGTAACCAATTGAACTCCCTTCTTACATTCAAAGTAGAACAAGCCTTTTTCAGGACACGACAATCCTTTTTTGAAAAGGGGAATAAAGCGGGATCTCTCCTAGCGTGACAATTTAGCTCCCGAACTCAGCACACTTATGTCCAACATATTAGAGACTCTAAGGGTACCTTGAGACACACTCCGGCAGATATATCGGAATCCTTTCGACTATATTACGAAGCTCTCTATAATCTCCGTTCCCCCTCTCTTAGTGCCCCCACTTCTGATGCAAAAGTGCATGAATACTTGCTTTGAGCTGCTCTTCCCCAAATTGATTTGGCTTCTGCTACATCTTTGGAGCTCCCAATTTCTGAAGAAGTGGTGATGACAGCGATCAAATCTCTTCCTGTAGGAAAGAGTCCAGGCCCAGACGGGTTTTCGCAAGCCTATTATAAATTCTATGGAAATACCCTGGCGCCGCTTTTGACGAAGTGCTTCCAGGCCATGCCAACTGACATTTCTTCCCATCCTGCTATGACTGAAGCATATATCACTGTTCTTCCCAAACCTGGCAAGGACCTTACTGAATATCGACATTAAACTTTATGCCAAAATTCTGGCTACCCGACTGAAATCTATACTTCCTTCTTTATTACACTTGGAACAAGCAGGATTCACCCCCAAGCGGGAAGCGAGAGATAACACTAGGAAGATCCTCTCAATTCTCCACCACATTGATCAGCTTAAGACGCCGGCTGTTCTGATAACTACTGACGCTGAGAAAGCGTTTGATCGTGTGAACTGGTCTTTCATGTTCTCAACGCTGAGAGCATATGGATTTGGTCCTCTTTTTCTATCCTATATCCAGACGCTTTACACAAATCCCAATGCCAAGATCAGGGTAAATGGCCATTTATCCTCATCTTTGTCTATAACTAACGGAACACGGCAAGGGTGCCCTTTATCCCCTTTATTGTTTGTCCTAGTAATAGAAACTTTGGCACAGGCTGTACGACGGAACACTAGCATCCATGGTGTTCGCATCGCCGGATATTCGCATAAGTTGTCCATCTTTGCGGATGATGTGCTCCTAACGACTTCTGAACCAGAACAATCCATCCCCGAATTCTTTAGGGAAATTTACCTCTTCTCTGAACTTTCTGACTTTAAAATAAATCTCCAGAAATCGGAAGCTTTACCTCTTTTCCTAGACTCTCATATTCATAGAAAACTTATTCAGGACTTCCCCCTTAGATGGTCTTCCTCCTCCATCTCTTACTTAGGGACACACTTGCCTTCTAAGCTATCTTCTTTATGCAAGATGAATTATTTACCGCTATTAAAAAAGGTAAAATCTGATCTATATAGATGGTCCTCTGTACATATCTCCTGGCTTGGCAGGATGAATACTATAAAAATGATGATCCTTCCGCGTTTCTTATACTTATTTCAGACCCTTCCAATTTCTCTCCCACCTTCTTTCTTTACAGCAGCTTCCAAGATTTTCTCCCTTTTTATTTGGGGCAAGAATAGACCGAGAATTGGTCGCCGTATACTCTACTCTCACAAAACTAGGGGTGGTTTGGTGTTCCAGATATTCGACGTTACTATCATGCAGTTATACTGTCGTCGATCTCTGATTGGCACAACAATCGAGAACACAAATTATGGGTACAATTGGAGAGGTCTTTCTATCAGACATGTGACCCTCTGCCTCAAATTTTGCTTCCTCCGATTGCAAGACACATCACCATAATATCACACCCGATTTTGCGCAATGTAATAAACGTCTGGTCTAGACTGAACAAAGCCCATCCCCTAATCCCACTTCCCTCACCCTTTACTAGACTGTTCACTTCCTTACCCACCAAATTTTCGCTCTCAGCTTCTCAGTTCCCAACTGGTCTCGGACCCCAGACTTACAATTTACTGATCTCAGAGACATAAGAGAAGTTACTCCCTTTGCGATCCTCCAAGAACGATACTCTCTTCCCCCTAGAGACATATGGACCTATCTGCGCATTAAGAACTTTTTATCGGACACCAACATTGTGTCCTGTTTTAATCGCCCACTCTCTCGCTTCGAACACCTTCTTCTTTCCCCAACCAGACCTAAGATGAGGACTATTAGTACCATGTATAATCTTCTTTCCCTACAGACCAAAGCCACTAAACCCCCTTATGCTTTGGCATGGGAGAAGGACTTACACTTGACTTTGACATTAGAGGACTGGGAATCCGTTTATGCTTCCATACATTCTTCCTCTATTTCTACTGGCTTAGTTGAAATGAATCTTAAACTACTCACACGTTGGTACTACACCCCAGCTAGACTCCACGTTATATCCCCCTCTATCTCTGCAACGTGTTGGAGATGTAGACAGGATAGGGGCACTTTGCTCCATATATGGTGGTCCTGTTCACTGCTCCATCCCTACTGGTCCAAATGTTTGAGACATATTAATTTCGTTCTAGAAGTGACTTTGGATAACGACCCTTTGCAAATACTCTTATTCAAAGATTTACCCCCCTGCGGCCCTTCCAAACGTTTATTTCTGCTGACTATGGTGAACGCGGCTAAAGCACTAATTTCTTTACATTGGAAATCTACCTCCCCCCCCCTCCTTTTCTGAATGGTTAACCAAAGTGGAGGAGCATATGGTCTTCACCAGACTTACATGGTTACATAGGCGGAAAGATCCCACTAACCTCTCCCAGTTGCTATCTCAGTGGTCCATTGCAAAGGCTTCGTTGCCAGTTTTGTGACCCATAGCTTTTCGAGTGCATGCCGGGACGCTTACCCAGAGGGCTCCACGACTCTCTATGTCCCCAACAGCTCTCTTCTACTCCAACCACCTCACGCTGTCCTTTTTTTTTTTTTTTTTCTTTTTTTCTTTTTCTCTCTCCGCCCATCTCTACTGTTTCTTACCTGGGCACTTCCTTATGATTCTTCTTCGTCTTTCTTGTTACTGTTCTTTATCTCTCTCTTTCTCTCCCCCTCCAATCTCCGTTCTCTTCTACGGAATTTGAATACTGGATCAAAATTCTGACACGAGTTGCTTGCTGATAGTTCAGCCATACCATACCGTATAAACATTGTAATGTTATGTTAGTACTGTGTTAATGATGCTCTACTTTTTGTGTAATTTCTCCATCCATATTGTTTTGTAAGTATTGGCCTTTTTGGAATGGCCTTTCTATGAATGCTTTTGTTTTTTTTGTTTTGCCGGTAGGCACTTGTTCCTCTTTGTAATTTGCAAACTCCAATAAAGATCTTTATAACAAAAAAAAAAAAAAAAAAACAGCATTATTATTAGGCTCAGTCAGGCTGCATTGCTGGGGTTGACCGGGCAGCCGGGCACCCTGCAGTGACGGGCCCAGTCACGGTTGCAACCACTGCAACCATGGTAGTTACACCACTGCCTATAACACATAGGTTTTGACACAAAAGTATATTGCTGCTTTAATTGCAAAATGTGAGACAAATGTAATATTAGGGTACTTTTTATATATAAATTTCTCTCATCTTGCTGCAAAAGCAACTGCCCTTTCAGTGAACCATCTGGTCCACTTTCAGTTCATTTGAGAGTGCTTATTATCCCTTCAATACAAAAAACTTAATGACATACTACACTAAATAAAATGGCAAGTTATCTGTAAGATTCTATTATCAGAGATAATCAGAGATTGAGGAATAGCCAATTTTGAGATGAAAGAAGATTTGTAAGCACATTTCTATTTACAGCAATGATATTGTTGAATTTTTGAATGCTTAAAAGTAAAGTTCCTGTACGCTGCACTATAATTTGATTTATATTAATGGCCTGCAGACATGAAAGAATTTGCTACACAGTAACTCCTTGTTCACGATTGTCACTGCAACACCATCACAGTACATAGTTGTCCAAAATAGGGTGAATTGCATGCAATGGCATTGACAAGGCACTGGTTAGACAACGATGGGCATCTGAAATGCAGTTTTGTGGAACTCCCAAGTGAGTAGTGATGGTTGCCACATTGAAGGCCTGAATGGAGGTCTGTGGGGCCATCAGGCAGGCCATTCACTGGAGCGATTGAATCATTGTGATTCACAATAATCCAATCACAAGCTGGCCTAGAAAGGTGCAAGCCAATGAGGCAATGCTAGCACTTATATTGGCTGCCTGGGAGACTTAAAGGGATAGTAATACTTCGTTTTATCTTTATTTTATTTTGTAGGCATTAAAAAAACATGAAGAACGATATAAGTCTTATCTCTCAAACCTTTATGGTTTAAGAGATATTCGCAAGCAAAGTTTCCCCCTCCCGCCCCTTTTTCCTAGTGTAAGCCATCTCTTTTCAGATGTGAATCTGGTTGTAAGACCAGACAGATAACAGCAGGGGACAATCTTCTTTGTATGAAAACAATGAAAGCCCTTCCCCCCTTGACAAGTTTTTCAGCTTTTTCCCTTATCTTAATTGACGATTGTCCCTCTCTGCAGTCTACCTGGGCACCTCCCTTCTGATCTGGCTGAACGGGGGGGGGATACTTTGCTTGTGAATATCTCTTAAACCATAAAGGTTTGAGAGATAAGACTTATATCGTTCTTCATGTTTTTTTTATGCCTACAAAATAAAATAATGATAAAACGAAGTATTACTATCCCTTTAAAGTGCACACCTTCCCCTGTGTTCAGCTCATAGGGGTTAGAATTGAATGGAACACCATATCAGTGAGGTTGCTCTGGTGATTCATTGTTGTAGCCCAAGTGAAGAAGGCCTAAGGCCATGTTTATACTGGGAATATTAACAGAGCTGCAATATAGTTTAGTTTATATCACCCGTTTACTTACCTGGGCTTGTCCTCCTTTCCACTGGGGACCCTTTCACTGGAGGGGGATGTGTAGAGCATGTGTAATTGATGGCCAGCCCATGTCATCATCTACCACATATTGGCTGACATCATGTAGTTTGGCAATTCATTGGAGGTTTTTCTGAGAATCTAAATCTACAGTGTTGCCATTATGAACAATCTGCACTACAAATCCAAAGGCTGCAGTGGAGATTGGCTCTGCTGAATATAAACACAGGGAAGATGCATTATGCTGCACAAAGAAAGCTATGTTCACAGTTGCAAGAATTGCTCTTGTGAGGAGCTTAGGATAAGCTAATGGCATATATGTATAAAGACAGAAATTGACCAATTTTATGGCAAACACCAACTGCACCATATGGAACAAATACAAATTCCACAAGGAACTGATTCAAATAGAATATTTAACCCCTCGAAACCTCTCCAGGATTCATGGGGCGAACAACCTCAATAAGTCAGAAATGGTATTGTTAATAGTGCATTTTATTTTCCCTAAAATTGCTCCATTTTCTTTAAACATTTGGCCTAAAACCAAAATCCTTTACATTTAGGCAAAGATCCACTAAACTGCTATATCTAGACAGGCTACAAGTTTGTAACTTGAATGCAAATGGTATGCATTGGTTGTGCTAGCTAGTTTAGAGGTGCACAATATGACTCTAAGTGGTTCAGTTTCACAGTGGAACAAGCCATTGTACAAGCAGCTAGCAAGCACAATAGCAACTAGTTAACTCAGCTATGGTTTCCCCCACTGGGTTTCATCATTGTATCGCTCTCTGTGTCTGTCTGTCTGTCTGTCTGTCTGTCTCTCTCTCTATACATATAGTAATAGATAAGCACCCAAACTAATATGATGTGCTGTACAGCAGTATAGTGAGTATACTATACACTGCACACTCACGGACTTAAAGAACTGCAACGTTTCAGTCCGCACTTGGGACCTTTTGTTTGCGTGTCAAAGATCCGAAGTGCAAACAAAAAAACAAATAAAAAAAAAATAATAAATAATATATATATATATATATATATATATATATATATATAGAGAGAGAGAGAGAGAGAGAGAGAGAGAGAGAGAGAGACGACATGGCAAAAAAATCCCACTGGACTACTCACCAGAACTGCCCATAAACTTGAGAGGAACACCAGAAAGAAAACATTTTAGCTTCTGAAGAACCTCTTTGTAAGCAGAGACATTACTCATTGTCCTGCCCTTTGTTGAGTTCACACCATTAATGTTTCAACTGCCCAAGAGGTTCTGCAGCAGCCTTGTTGTTCACTGCATGGAAAATGTGATGAACAAAGGTCTTCTCATTGCAGTCCAGGTCGTTACTCTACTGCGCATTTCCAGAGAGAATAAACATTGCCCCCACCACCCAGGTGTTCTGTACTCAGCTGTCAACAGTGCTGGATTTACAGTGGATATAAAATGTCTACACACCCCTGTCAAAATGCCAAGTTCTTATGATGTTAAAGAATGAAACAAAGATAAATCATGTCAGAACTTTTTCCACCTTTAATGTGACCTATAACGTGAACAATTCAATTGCAAAACAAACTGAAATCGTTGAGGGGGAAAAATAAAAGATAAAAAACTCACAGTAACCTGGTTGCATAAGTGTGCACACCCTTAAACTAACACTTTGTTGAAGCACCTTTTGATTTTATTACAGCAATCAGTCTCATTGGGTAGGAGTTTATTAGCATGGCACATCTTGACATGGCAATATTTGCCCACTCTTCTTTGCAAAAGCTGTCCAGATCTGTCAGATTGCGAGGACATCTCCTGTGCACAGACCTCTTCAGATCACCCCACAGATGTTCAATTGGATTCAGGTCTGGGGTCTGGCTGGGCCATTCCAAAATGTTAATCTTCTTCTGGTGAAGCCATGCTTTTGTGGATTTGGAAGTGTACTTTGGGTCATTGTCATGCTCAGGGCCGGATTTGCAATAAGGCAGAGTAGGCACCTGCCTACAGGCGCATCCCACAGAGAGACGCCTGTCATTGGGACCGTTTTTTAGCTTCCTGTTATTATTTTTTATTAGCCTCGACAGTCACCCCCCCCCAAATTGGCACCTGCAACAACAAGGAGAGGAGATGTCTGCTGTGAAGACCTGTAGTTACTGAGCTCCCTCGTCGCTGTCGGTTCTTTAGTAATAATGCAGAGCACTGGGAGATGACATCATCTCCCAGCACTCTGCATTACAGACCGTGCAGGAGCTCTAGCAGCTACAGCTCTCCTCTCCAGAAATGCAGGAAACGGGGGTCAATATTGAGATGATGGGGGCAATGTGAGGGGCAATATTGCGATGATGGGGGCAATGTGAGGGGCAATATGGACATGTTGGGGGCAATGTGAGGTGATATAGACATGATGGGAGCAATGTGAGGGGCAATATGGACATGATGGGGCAATGTGAGGGGATATGGACATGATGGGGGCAATGTGAGGGGCAAGTTGGATCTGATGGGGGCAATATGGAGATGATGGGGGAAATGTGAGGGCAATATAGAGATGATGGGGGGCAACTTGGAGCTGATGGGGGGGAATATGGAGCATTGTGGAGGTGTCCAGTGGAGATGGCAAATTGCGGGGGGGGGGACTTCAGAATTCTGTGCCTACAGGCTCCTGAGATGTAAATCCGGCCCTGGTCGTGCTGGAAGGTGAACTTCATCTTCTGCTTTCTAACGGAAGCCTAAAGGTTTTGTGCCAAAATTGCCTCCACCCTGACTAAGGCCCCAGTTCCAGCTGAAGAAAAACAGCCCCAAAGCATGATGCTGCCACCACCATGCTTCACTGTGGTATGGTGTTCTTTGGGTGATGTGCAGTGTTGTTTTTGCACCAAACATACCTTTTAGAATTATGGCCTAAAAGTTCAACCTTGGTTTCATCAGACCATAGCACATTTTCCCAAGTGCTTTTGAGGGACTTGATGTTTGTTATTGCAAACTTCAGCCGGGCTTGGATGTTTTTCTTTGTAAGAAAAGGCTTCCATCTCGCTACCCTACCCCATAGCCCATTCATATGAAGAATACGGGAGATTGTTGTCACATATAGCACACAGCCAGTACTTGCCAGAAATTACTGCAGTTCCTTTATTGTTGCAGTAGGCCTCTTGGAAGCCTCCCTGACCAGTTTTCTTCTCGTCTTCTCATAAATTTTGGACGGACGTCCAGTTCTTGGCAATGTCTCTGTTGTGCCATATTTTCTCCACTTGATGATGACTGTGTTTCATGGTATATCTAATGCTTTGGAAATTCTTTTGTACCCTTCTCCTGACTGATATCTTTCAACAATGAGATCCCTCTGGTGCTTTGGAAGCTTTCTGCGGACCATGGCTTTTGCTCTGAGATGCAACTAAGCAAATGTCAGGAAAATCCTACTAGAACAGCTGAACTTTATCTGAGATTAATCAGAGTAACTTTAAATGATGGCAGGTGTGTAATGACTTCTATTTAACATGAGTTTGAATGTGATTGATTAATTCAGAACACAGCTACATCCCCAGTTATAAGAGGGTGTGCACATTTATGCAACCAGGTTATTGTGATTTTTTAATTTTTTTTTCACCCTCAACTATTTCAGTTTGTTTTGCAATTTAATTGTTCACGTTATAGGTCACATTAAAGGTGGAAAAAGTTCTGACATGATTTATCTTTGTCTCATTCTTTAACATCACAATAACCTGGCATATTAACAGGGGTGTGTAGACTTTTTATATCCACTGTACATCCCAGGCACCCCTAGACAAGGCACTCTAGGTGCCCTAAGCTCTACCCATGACCACACCCCCACTTCTTACATGACCCCATTACCATACCCATCCACTATTTCCTTGGCTTACAACAAGCAAAGCCAAAAAAGAAGGTTTTCACCCCTTAGTTACTAGACAGATCTCCAATGCATTGTGAAGCAATATGTTGGCGGTCTCTCTAGCATCCAAGGGATATTGAGATTGATATGGCCACACCCACAATTCAGAGTATGGATGTGGCCAGCAGAGCTGAGGAATCCCTTCAAAATTTGGAGCTCTGGGCAGTTGCCTACTCTGCCTATTGTGAAATCCAGCCCTGGCTATCAAATAATAGCATAATGTGTCTCTAATAGGTTTTTACTAAATTCAGGTTCATAATGCCTAATTAATACTGAAATACTATTTGCTCTGTTATATTTATTTGCCAGAGGCCTGTTAACTTAGTTTATTGATTGATCCTTCCTGCTAGGCATTAATTTAAGGAAGGGATATTGTTGGATCAGTGTTAATCTGGGTTGGACTGCATGTAAACTGTCACCACTGGGCATTTTAGCTAATAAAGTATAATTAGGATTATAAAGGACTTTGTGTATTTGTCATGGCCAAAGATAGAAAATGCAGTGATTATACACAGTGACTGGCTTCACTGGCCAAATCTATTAGTAAAGTGCAGAATCTTGGGCTATGTACAGTTAAAGAGGACTGAACCAACTGCAGCACAGGGAACACAGGAACATTCCAACTGAGTTAAGTGGAGATTTTAACCCCTAGAATGTTAGAGAGGTCTCCAACTCATTACAAAGTGATGCATTGGAAATGTCTCTAGTGTTTTCAGGGGCTTGAAAGCCCCATTTAAAGGGGAACTACCACCCCGCAATAACTTAACCTGCATTCATTCTTCATCTGGTGACTAGCTGCTTAGTAGCGCTAGTCGCCAGAAATATTACCTGGTTCCGAAGATTTTGCTGTTTTACCGACGCTCACAGGAGCAGGAAGCACAGACATCTCGTCTAAGCAGCTAGTCGGCAGATGTAGAATGAATGCAGGTTAAGTTATTGCGGGGTGGTAGTTCCCCTTTAAATCATTTGAAATCAAGGGTATTTTCATGTGTGCAGTTGGTTTGCCCTATACTTATAGTTTCTTGAATAAAGCCCTACGTGCTTAACCCTTTGAGAGCCAGAGGGGTATCCAATGACACTCAAAGGGTTAAGAGATAGAAATATAAGACTTCTGTAGCACTCAAAGGGCTAACCCTTTGAGTGCCAGAGGGGTACGTAATACATTGCAAAGCAATGCATTGCGTACACCTCTGGCACTCAGATGGTTAAAATGCAAATAAACAGATCATGCTAAATACTGTTCAGCAAGGGTTTAATAACACAGCAGCAATATGCATAGCAGTGTTCCCTCCAAGCTGAGCTTCCCATCAGTGAAAGTGTTAAAGAGGACTGTTTATGCTAGGCTGCATTGGATAACAGATAAACCACTCAGCCCTGACCAGTTTTAATTAGTATTTAACTCTAACAATGATGGGCTTCTCACCTTTACTCACTTCTGGGGTCTGGGAAAAGATGATATATTAAAAAATGATATACATATCTAAATAGGTTTCATGAATATACTTGTTCTGGTTCATGTACATGTGCAGTTATCATTGGGCAAGGATGCAGATGAAAATGGGAATGGACTTAAGCGGAACGTTCAGCTATTACTAAGTTGCCATGCATTCATTAAGCGCCTGGTGACTAGCTTGGAAATCCATCTCTTACCTTTAAAAAATAGCAGACTCTAAATTCAGGGCCAGACTTACATCTCAGGAGCCTGTAGGCACAGAAATCTGAAGCGCCCCCCCACCCCATTGGCCATTTCTACAATGCTCCAAATCTCCACATTACAACCCTATCAACTCCACATTGCCCCCCTTCAACTCCACATTGCCCCCATCAACTCCACATTGCCACCCATCAACTCCACATTGCCCCCCATCAGCTCCACATTGCCCCATCAGATGCCCCCATCGCCACCATCAGCTCCATATTGCCCCATCAGCTCCACATTGCCCTCATTTTGCCCCATCAGCTCCACATTGCCCCCCATCAACTCCACATTGCCCCTATGAGCTCCATATTGCTCTCATATTGCCCCATCAGCTTCACATTGCCCCCTTCAGCTCCACATTGCCCCCATCATCCCCACATTGCTTCCCCCCATCATCCCCATATTGCCCTCGCATTGCCCCCATCATCTCCACATTACCAACCTCCCTGGTGGTCCAGCGGCAGGAGAGATCTGTGCTTCTGCACAGACCTGTAGCTGCTGTAGCTCCCGCGCGGTCTTCTCTTTAGTAATGCAGAGCGCTGGGAGATGATGTCATCTACCAGCGCTCTGTGTTACTAAAGAGCCAGGGGAGCTCAGCAGCTGCAGGTCTGTGCAGAAGAAGGCACAGACCTTACATGCGGCGCGCGGCGCAATGCAGAGCGGCACGCCACTTAAAAAAAATAAATAAAATTGATTTCTATGGCAGGCGCCCCTCTGTAGGCAGATGCCTACTCTGACTTATGGAAAATCCGGCCCTGATTTTAAAGAAATCCTTGCCGTTTGGAGACTGATGGGCAGGTTAGTACGGTCTGCACGTCTGCACATCAGTCCCTTCCGGTTAACTTGTGGTCACTGCAGTGCTGCTCAAAGGGGACCAGGACTGACAGTGCAGGAGCGCAGACAAGATGTAGCCTGGGTTCCGGTCTCCGGCAAGGATTTCTTTACACTATGCTATTTTTTAAAGTTAAGACGTGGATTTCCAAGCTAGTCGCATGGCGACATAGTAATAGCTGAAAGTTCTGCTTTAGCATGCTCAGTTATGTCTTATCTAGGCCAGAGGTAGCTGGCCATTGTTAATATTAAGATATCTCACTTCATTTATATATTGCCTTTGGATTTTGGGTGGGGGCAGCAGAAGACCACTATTTCTGCAGGGCAGCCATATGCAGTACATGAGCTTTTAACAGCTTGGATGTTAGTAATGTATCTGGTGTTGAACAAGTCATTTTTTAATGAAAAAAAACATATTTTTGGGATTTTCTTACAAGTTAAAATAATGTTTTCACAGCTGAATAAAATGCTACTGGAAACTGCTTCATTCCAAAGTTATTACAGTTTAAACTTTTTTTACATTGACAGTGCCCTCTAGTGTCCAAAGCAGTTCACATTGTGTTCTATCAGTTATTCTGTTGCAATCTATGGGAAAGATGAGTCACTGAATGCAGTTCTTCATTACTTTGTCACAGTTTGAACAGTTATTACTTTTGAATAAATCAACTGTCAGTAGTAGGCGTGCCCTTGTTTTCTTCAAAGAAATAGCCCGCATTAGAATAATTAAGCACAACAGCGCTTTAGATGAATCTGACAGCGAAGCGCCCAGAAGTCTATAAGCAAAGATGTCTGCACTGTTGCCTGGCCGTCAGTCTCGGCAGCAGTAAGATTTCTTTATAACGAGGTAATTATTCTGGCGAATACTACTATTGTTCAGCTACTGGTTAGATAAGTAATTCTTGGGGGGGAAACTTTATTTGGGCTGAAATATCCCCTTTATGTTGTTAAAATTACCAGAGACTGTCGTGTCCACCTCCATGGACATGACATCCAAAATTGATTGAAGATGTCTATTGAACAAAGTATGAGATCAAAATTCCCTGCACCTGCCACTCAGTAACAGCAGCGAGTGAGGTACCAGTAGAGTCAGTCTCGGGTGTGCGTGTGGTTGCGCGCCTTGACCCAGAGCAGGGGGTTCGTCAACACACCTCACAGCTAGACACTGCTCGACCTGGGTCAGGGCTCCCTCACACACCGGGACGGACACCGGGCACACAGGGCTGGGATAGAGGCTGGGAAGATGGCGCGTTTTGTCCATTCGGGCAGTGTCTACTGAGCATGACTGCATCTGACAAACATACATCTGGCCTTTTATATAATAGGATAATAACTGCATTGAACACATAATCAAGTTTATTCTTTATTTTCCTAATATTTCTAAAAAAAAGCTTTCAAATTGCTAAAATTTATATCGTAATGTATTTATGTCATCTTTCTTTCAGACATCTCACATGCACTTTTAGAGGTCCACGTTGGACAGGCAACAGTATTTGCAGTTGAAGGACAAAGCATTGTTTTACCAGTCTGGTTTACAACAAGCTCTACGAGTGAGCCATACATCACTTGGCATTTTGAAAGAGCACCTTTAAAAGAATTTCAGGTATACTATTTCAGTTTGTAATTTCTTTTGTTGTGTTCAAAATAAAAATGCACACATTGACAAAAAGTTACTGCTTCTGAAACAGATAACATTAATTTGTAGATTGTTAGTGGTAATAACTCATCTGTGTCATTATAAACCATAAACCAGTGCTGAAAGTAACCTTGCAGCAAACCCACTTATTTTGCCATCATCAGCTGTTGCTTTTTGGCAGTGATAGCAATGCTTCTGTGTCAGTAATAGCTAATGCTTCTGTGACAGTGTATTAATAATATCTGTACTGTCACCAAGACATTATTTTACTCAACAGCATTATTCCTGTAATTTATGTGTACGCCTTAAGATTTTTACTTTTCTTCCCTCTTTGCACATGTGAGAGATTTTGTAAACATCAAAACAGACATAGTCTTTTCAATATTTCAGTGTCAGTCCATCACTGTGCTTCATATTGCATTGGTCTGTTTGTCAGTTCTAATAAACCTACCATTTTAGACTGAAGTTGCCATTACATCAAACAGCACTTCATCATCAGCCTTAATGGACAGAGCCTCATGTGTGAATCAAATGTTACTAAATGGCAGAACTCTTTAACACTAAAGATGTGATCCCTTTGCACACTCACTTTGATTCAGTGTACCAACCAAGAGAATATTTATAAAGCTATTCCCAATAACTAGACAACTTCAGGCCTTGTGCACAAAAGAAAGGGAGACATTTTGGAGCAAACCAACTGAGCCATGGGGGGAGGGATACAATTCTCAATTAATTTAAATTAGGCTTTTAAACCATTGAATGCTAAATAGGTTTCAAACATATTTCTGCATTCAGTGGGTTAAAAAGCCTTATTTATATTATTGTGACATTTTGGGAATATTTATGTCTCCTCTATAGAGCAGTTTGGTTTGCTCCAGAATTGTTCCCAAAATGCCTTTCATGTTTTTGCAAGGTATTTTGCCCGACACCATTGTAGACACATTTATAAAGTGAACTTGTGCAAATACAACATTTGTATTTTGTACATTGATCATCAAATAGAAATCATACTTAACCCTCCCTGTGCCAGAGAGGTATCCAACTTGGATTCTTACCGGTCACTCAAAGGGCCTACTCTTTGAATTTCTTCTTGTGTTACTCATCTGGTACTCGAACAGTTAAGACCCCCCCCCAACAAATCAAAAAGGCTTCTTGCAGTTCACAAATAATATGGCCTGTAGCTATAATATATTTGTATTTATTTATACCTCCTAATCCCCCGTTTATCTTAATCAGGGCAGAAAATCCTAATGGCAATTATAAATCAATTCTGCAATTGATTGGTTCCCCCAAACTATTGTATTAAATTAGCAGCAAATATCATGTGCATGGAGGCAGACATTATTCTTTATTACTCATTTCTAAGAACCAAAACTGCCCTCATTGTTTCTTGAGAAGGTAGGGAAGCTTTGGGATCCTGGAAACTGGCAACAAGGAATCATGTCTGGCCCCCATGGACAAGATATTCAGTACTAATTAAGGGAAACCAATCCATGCAGAATTGACATAGCTGGGAACTCTCTGGATTTGCCCCGGAGACTCCAGTTTTGACTTTGCATTATGGGATCTCTGGGGCAGAGTCTGATTCTCCGGATGTGGGGAGTTTCTGCCAGAGGTGTAACTAGAAGCCTCCGGGCCCTGGTACAAGAAGTGCCATGGGCCCCCCACCACCACCACCACCACATTGGCCCCCTCCACAATGCCCCTCAATCTCCACAATGCCCCCATCTCCTACCTGGAGCTCCCGCGCAGTCCTCTTAGTAATGCAAAGCACTAGGAGATGATGTAATCTCCCAGCGCTCTGCATTACTAGAGCGCCGGCAGGAGATTGCGGGCGCCAGGCGGAGGGGTCGCAGGGGGATACCGGGCCACTGGAGTGCACGGGCCCAGTCGCAGGTGCGACCCCTGTGACCCCTATAGTTATGCCACTGGTTTCTGCTGAAACTTTGTCCACTTCTGCTCCTTCCTTGTCTGTGCCCCTTATTTCCCACTCACTTCTCCTCCTTCCCCACACTGTTCCTCCTATGTTTCTTAAGCTCTACCCCCTCTAACGTTATAGCCCCACTCTTTTTCTGACATGAACCTCGTCATTTCTCTCCCCCCAGTGGTACCACAGGACTCCCCTCCGGGGAGTGAACAAGTAAAGGTTTCCAGGTATGAGAATTGATTTATAGTGGCCCATTAAGATGTTCGGCCTAGATTATGGTAAATGGTTGAGAGGTACCTAATAAATCAATGGAAGATTTTACTTGTCCCCTATGAAACATTTGGTTTCCTGGTTTGTATAAAAATAAGAATCTCTATATATTGTGTAGCAATATCTTTTAAATGCTTTAACCTCTGTAGTGGAGTTTTTAGGATCTAGTCAAAATATACAGCTTTGCCTTGGGTTTATCCCACTTTAAGTTTAAGCGGAAGGGGGGAATCTGAAGTGTAGGGATGATTACTATACTGCAACACTGACAAATTTGCTTTGTGCCTATGTTTCACTCCATTTTAGCTTATGCCACATACGAAGGCTGATGTACTAACAACTACAGTAATTCTGGGGCAAGTAAAGTACAATATAGTGTACAAATAAAGAGTCCCAAGTGTACTATTGATTTAATCTTTCATCTCCTTAAATGCCAGTGATCTCTCTTACATTCAAGGGGTTAAAAAAAGAACTTAAATTAATGGTAATTTTTCCCCAGTGAAGCAGTCAGGGAGGGCTGGCCTGGGGGGCAGGGGGGCAATTGCCCCCTGGGCCAGTCTTATGTCTGGGCTGGTGGGCCACTCCCGCTTGTTGCTGCAAATACTAGTGATACCACAGAGCTTACAATTGAAATGGAGCTGCAATCCAAGTAGAGCTACACTAGTAGTATAACCCATTCTCTTGTAAGCTCTATAGTATCACTAGTGCAGCTTTACTTAAATTGTAAGCTCTGTAGTTGCACCAGTGTAACCCCATTTCAATTGTAAGTTTTGTGGTATTGCTTGCCTTACTTCACAACACTAACCCATACCTCGCTGGCGCTCAAAGGGTTAATGGCAATTTTAAAATTAACAAAAGGGGTTGGGCTGGGACAGTGGGTTGGAACGACAGTAAAATCAGGTGACTTGATTGTAGTTGCCCTCCAGGCCACAAGTTGCCAATCCTCCCCTGGAAGCAGTTGTTTAGGTCCAGTTGGGTTATGCACCAGAGTGTGATAAAAAGGTGATAAAGAGGAGGTCACGTCTCCAGTGTTATAAACTATCCAAGTCGCATTTTATTCTATGGGTCCTATGCACTAAGATGTCTAACGCTGCAGAGATCTATGACAATGGAGAACTAACCTCCTTTTTATTACCTCTGTATCTATCATTAGTACATAATTTCCCCGGTCTTCTTAGTACATCAGCCTTACAATGTAAATGTACAGTGTTCCAGTGCTCAACCTGATTTTTATACTGACCACATTAATCTGCCCACTGAGTCTGATGCATGGTTCATTTCCCATACCATCTATGTGCAACCCCAGACAAGTCATTTCATCCAGTGCATCAGGCACCATATTTAAACAGTAACCTCTCTATGAAACAGTGACCTATGCTTAAAAGTGTGCATATGTTAGCAATGCATTGGCTTTACAGCTGTTGGAGACTACAACTCCCATTGTTTGGCTGAATGAGGATGATGGGAGTTGTAGTCCCCAACAACTGGACAGCCAAAGGTTGCCCATCCCTGCTATACATAGATTTGTGTACAGTAGAGATTGGAATGCTCACAAAAGTGTGCAGGTGTTATGGTTAATGGAGATTTGATTTCTTAGCTTCCTATAGGTCATAAGGACGTAAACTTTCAGCCATTCATTGACTGCTTTCCTTAATCCATGGATTTGTCACTTTGAATTTGTTTGCATATTTGAATTTTTCATTAAAAACTTCCTATGTGTTATGTTAGCCAAACAACGAACAGATTCATAGTTTAAGAGATATTGATACTTTTATTTTTGATACATATTGAATGTGGAAGTCTGTTAGTGCTGTACTGAACTTAATTAGCACACGAGACTGCAATGACAAGTGTAATCATCATAAATTAGCAAACAATGCCACACACAGTTCATCATACAGAAATAAAAGTATGGATACCTTCTAACTATGCATCTGCTGGTCTTTTTGCTAACATGATATATAATCAGTTTGTAATTAAGTTTTCAGATATGCAAACTTGGATTCAAGATGGCAAGTCCTCTTTAAATTGGAGCTGTAATTTTTTTTTTTTTTTCAAATAGGTGATTTGGAATGAAAATTCAAAAGCAACATTATATGTAATCCATTTTGATTTAAAACAACAGCTTTGTCAGTTAATTCAAGTCTGCTGTGCATGCCTAGTAGATACTAACATTCCACACTGCTCTCCATTGCCACCTGTCACTTCCAACCAGGAAGTACTTGCTCAGTTGCATAAACTGATAAATAAAGCTAAACATCTCCTAAACTATTGTTTGAAATAAAAACAGCTGATTTAAATATAGGTGATTTTGAACAATCTTACAAATGTACCTATTTGTTACAAAGTGACAGCTCTACTTTAAATAACATGTCTCAAAAGAAATTAAAAAGTATGGCACTCATAGTTTTAAAAAATGATTTCATTCTTGGTTATTATTCAAAACATTCTGTATACCATGTCAAACCTCTCACCCTCGAGATGTGTTTGTAAATTAGCATTATTATTGAACAGTACATGCAATATATGACGTACCAGATTTTTGGTAAGTCTTGTTTTTTCTTGTTATATTGGTTATAACAAGAATTGCAAAATGATTATTCAGGCTGCTGTGTACAAACTACCAAGATTAATGTGTATTTTATATGAAACATTAATTGAGATTTTGTAGCTATACAACTCTCAGTAATGCAATAAATTAATAAATCAGAGGCTTCCGGCTATTAGAGCATTTCCATGGACTACTGTGTCCTTCTGAGGAAGGGGTCAGTACTAGTTCCCCGAAGCTTCCCAGTGGCCTGAAGCCTCTGCCTTGCTAATGCACGGTGATTGGATGTTTCTGTAATAAACACATTGGTGATTTGAATCAATTAGGTGAGTGCATCTCTTGTTTATCTATCAAATCATTTTGGCAATAATATAATTATTTATTATTATAATGCTTCTTTTTTCAGATTTTAAAACATTTGCAAGGCATTACCACTGTTGAAGAAACACAGTTCAAAAATCGTTTGGGCTTTGTTGACTCCATGTTTTCAAAAAATAAAAATGTCTCTATTGTAATCAACAACACTCAGGAAATAGATTCTGGTCAATTTAAATGTTTGGTTAATGTGATGGATGACAACAGTATTGAAGGAAAAAACAGCGGAGAAGTAAATGTTACTGTTTTAGGTATGTATGGACTCTCTTCCCAATACATTAGGACATATTATAACCATGTTGTCACGTTAACCCTTTAAAGGGATAGTAATGTTTCACAATAAAAGCAGCTCCAATTAATCTTCATAGTATCTGGGTCAATGGAGCGTGTTCAATACTGGTAGCATTGTAGTTCAAGAGTAATTGAATTATATAATAGCCCCCTCCTACCCCCTTTACTGATGTAACACTGCTCCCCTCAGAGCAGCAAGACTGTCCAGATGGATTGCAGAGAGGGACAATCTTCAGTGACCATAAGGAAAAACCTGTAAAGGGGGACAGGGTTTTCCTTATGTTCACAGTAAGAAGATTGTCCCTTGCTGTGATCTGTCTGGTCCAAGGACCAGATTCCACATCTGAGGGAAGGCGCCTTACGCTAGGTAAAACGGGTGGGAGGGGGATACTTTATCATTCAATTGAACTACAACACTGGCAGTACTGAAGTAATATTCTCCGTGGCCCAAATACGATGAAGATTAATTGAAGATGCTGTGTTGGTGAAACAGTACTATCCCTTTAAGAACTAGAGTTGTATGCAGCACATTGCTTATTGTTGTTTTCAGTTTGGATAGAATAGATGTGAGTGATGTATGTGTTTTAAAAAGGCAACACTACAGATATACCTTTAAAAAGCTAGTAAACATTTAGGAAGAAAATGGTACATTTTGTAAGGTTGCACAAAAAGACAAGAAAAAGGAGCACACACAGTATAGGGTAGCCTGCTTAGACATCTATCATAACCCATGAATACCAGGGTGATACTCTCACTTCCTGTGTTGCAGTTTTGTACTTGTAGAGAGTGTTGGCTTCAAGAGGCACAAGCTAGTACCCAGCAAAGTATGTATATCACCTGGGGATACATGGGTTATGATGGATGTTTAAAGCAGAACTACCACCTATTTTAAAATTTATGTCAAATAATTCCCCATCTGTTGACTAGCTGCTCAGTAGTGCTAGTCGCCAGAATAATTACCTAGTTAATGAGAATGATACCCTGCTTCGGGGCTGACAGGCAGTAGAGAGCGCAGACATCTTTCCATAGTGATGTCTGCATGTCTGTGCTGTCAGTCCCTTTTGGAGCTGAACAGCTTCCAGCAACGCCTCCTAGAGCCGTCTGGGACGGCGCAGGCGCCCACACGTCACTAGGGAAAGATGTCTACGCTCTCTACTGCCTGACAGCCCCAGTGCAGGGTCTCATTCATTGTGATTTTGTGCATTTTTACAACATTTTCATACCTAGTAACTCTCAGTATTTGACCCTGACACTCAGTGTTTTGTCTTAGATCTCAGGGTCTTGGGTGCAGAGCCAAATTGTAAGGTTGTGAGAGCGCTTATGTTGTTTACTGTCACACAACTTTCACCTATTAACTGATACTTTAGTCTGAAAATTGGTGCCATTTCTACCAGAAAGACAGAGAAAGACATCCTTCTAGTCTTGTATTTAAGTAGTGATATCTCTAAGTTAGAACATGTTATGGGATCACTGACCACTGATTGGAGTACCTCTGTTAGAATAAACAGGACGGTATATTGTATAATCTATGCTATAGGAGCTGTAAGTGTTGATGTTTCATAGATCTCAGGATTAGCTCATTTGCAAAGTTCCATGGTAAGTTATTGAGTACATACAATCAACCCATCTTTCTAGAAGGGGCATTTCTGTAGAGTGGATGAGGGAGTTAAGGCCCAAGTCTCATGCCTAAAGTCCTGGGTCTTGTCAGCTCTGACCATGTCATGGTGCTAGTAATAGTGCAATTGGACTGCACAATGAGTATGTAATACATTAGGTTGGCTGTAGCCCTGTGTCTTTAGGAGCTAATACAATACTTGGGTGTTGTGATGTAGATTATGCCCACTGTTGGCAGATGCCTCATTCAAACCTTATTTCAGTGCACTTTTACCATTTTTGGAGGGGTTATATTTTACATTTTTTTTTCCCAAGTGGCACTTTCATTATAGCAGTCTACAGAGAACTTGTGTTTGTGACATTCAGCTTTCAATAGAGAGTGCTTTCTTGCTTCATATATCTTGAACTCAAACTCCCAAGAAAAGCAAGTGTAGATTGTAATACCTTTTTTATGAAGCATCTTCCAGCAGTAAGAGTTACCTTATTTTACTCAGAAGGAAACCCTACTATATATATTATCCATAACAAGGGTTTCATCATGCTTTAACGTGATAGTAATACATGGATTTAAAGAAATTTAATTCAAGTGGAACTACCACCCAATAATAACATTGCACCACATAATTGCCCATCTGGTGGCTAGCTGCTCAGGAGCGCTAGTCGCCAAAATTATTACCTGATTAAAGAGAAATCGCTATTCTTCCAAGACTGACAGCAGGACGGAGCTCGGACATCTTGTCATAATGACATCTGCGTACCTGCCCTGTCAGTCCCAGCCGGGTTTAGGAGGCGTTGCTAGGAGCCGGCCGGCTCCAAAAGGGACTGACAGCACAGGCGCGCGGACGTCACTATGGCAAGATGTCCACGCTCCGTCTTGCCTGTCAGTCTTAGAATAATAGCGATTTCTCTTTAATCAGGTAATAATTCTGGCGACTAGTGCTACTCAGCAGCTAGTCGCCAGATGGGCAATTATGTGGTGCAATGTTATTACTGGGTGGTAGTTCCGCTTTCAGTAGATATTAAAAAAATGAACTAATTACACTGTTTCCGATCTCCCAAACCTTTATGGTCTGAGAGATATCAGTTTGCACTGATGTCACTGTCTAGCTTACAGATGGAGATCCCGGTCCTCAGACCATTCTGCGGCTCTTCAGCAGAGCCCAAACCGTACTAGTTACAAACAAATACTTCATTTGAACGGTCTACAACGTGTGCTTGATGCTGTAGACCTTTCAAATTAAGTATTTCTTTGTAACTATTGCTATTTCAGCTCTGCTGAAGTGCCACAGGACAGTCTTCGGACCACGATCTCCATCTGTAAGAAAGCTGACGCCAGCGCAAGGGGTGGGAAGGGGGAATTTTGCAAATTGATATCTCTCAAACCATAAAGGTTTGAGAGATCAGAAACAGCGCAATTATTTCATTTTTTTAATATCTACCGAATTAAATTTCTTTAAAGGGACAGTAATGTCCCAAAAATTTTTTTTACAGTTATGTAGAGCTTAAAATATTAATCAAATCGCTCGAAAACTCTGTCTCTCAAACCGCTATAGTTTGAGAGATATAGGGATACAAAGTTCCCCTCCCCTTCTCCTGATGTCAGCGTCTAGCTGACAGCAGGAGATCCCGGTCCGGGAACCAGCAGGCGGCTCTGCAGCAGAACTGAAATCGCAGTACTTAAAAAGAATTCATTCATTGTAAAGATCTACAAAGTGTGCTTGCAAACCAGGCACACTTTTTAGACCTTCCCAATGAATTCTTTTTAAGTAACGTGATTCGGGCTCTGCTGCAGAGCCTCCTCGAGTTGTATGACTTGATTCTCCTGCTTTCAGCTTTACAGCTGACATCAGGAGAAGGGGAGGGAGTGGGGAACTTTGAATCCCTATATCTCTCAAACTGTAGCGGTTTGAGAGATAGGATTTGGAACGATTTGCTTACTATTTTAAACTCTACATAACGGTAAAAACATTTTTTGGGACATTACTGTCCCTTTAAATCCATGTGTTACTATCACTGTAAACTGGTCTGTTAGAAACATAGAATTTGATGGCAGATAACCATTCAGCCCATCTAGTCTCACCCCTTTTCTCATATCTTTTTATTTATAATGCATTTTGCTCTGTGTACATTTCTCTAACCTCACTTAGGG
Source organism: Rhinophrynus dorsalis (assembly GCA_037306005.1). Taxonomy (NCBI): domain Eukaryota; kingdom Metazoa; phylum Chordata; class Amphibia; order Anura; family Rhinophrynidae; genus Rhinophrynus; species Rhinophrynus dorsalis. The sequence continues at coordinate 236,085,397 of CM074724.1, read as the reverse complement.
ATTCAGGGATTATGAGGTATAGAGCTCCGCCTTCCAGAAATCAAAGTATCCAAAACTAAACCCCTCCCACTCCCTGCGCTCTCTACCCTTCTGTCAGTCAGCTACCAACATGTTTTTTGAGTGACCTTCAGGAGGTTCAGGGTCATTTCTGTGGAGGGAAATATTTTTCAGTTTTCTTTTTATCTTACTGCTATTGCTTCAGAGAGGAGAGTCTACTAACTCAGTGCCCTGAACCTCCCTGAGTGCTCTTCCTCCTTGAGGAGGGGGTCTATACCCCATGGCCCCTGCATCACTCAGTGGACTAAATGAAAAGGATTTATAAGTGAAATGCATGAACAAGGCACAATCACACTTTGAATCAGTAAGGCAGTTAAAAATTTGAGTGCCAGAGAGGTATGCAACACAATGTGTTGGATACCTCTCTGGCACAAATAGGGTTAAAGAATCTTCAGGGATTGAGCCTTGTTCTATCTGCTATAATTTAGTGGGTGAATAGCACATAAAGAGGAAAGAGTATGGTGATGCAGTTACCCTCTGGTAGGACTAAACACAGGAAAATAGCCCATTATCAATTTCCTTCATTAAAGGGATAGTAATACTTGAAAATTACTAATTCCCATATTGTAGCTTTGTTAAAAAGAAACTTATTGCCCCCAGTGTCATCTCTCAAATCCTTATGGTTTGAGAGATGATAGCGCTCAAATTTCCCGTCTCCCTCCCCTGACTGAACGCTGACTGCAGGGATTTCCGGTATTACTTGCATCAGGCGGCTCTGCAGCATTGTCGAGATCGCATTTATAAAAAAGAAATCTTTCACTATAACGGTGTTCTACATGTGTTTGCAAACCAAGCACACGTAGAAGACCGTTTCAGTGAAAGATTTCTTTTTAATAAATGCGATATCGGCTCAGCTGCAGAGCCGCCTGATGCACATAAGGCTGTCGTACGACAGCTTTCCCTGCAGTCAGTGTTCGGTGTTCAGTCAGGGAAGGGGGAGGGAGAACTTTGAGCACTATCATCTCTCAGACCATAAGGGTTTGAGAGATGACACTGGGGGCAATAAGTTTCTTTTTAACAAAGCTACAATATGGGGATTAGTAAATTGCAAGTATTACTATCCCTTTAAGGTGCATTTACTGAACCTGTAATTATTCAGTACCCTCTAAAAAACAGAAATTCTTTTAATTTTTATTATTTTGCCTATTTTTTATACAAGTGCAAACTGATGCACGTATTGACAAAACACATCTGCAATTCACTATTTATTAGGCACCACTTTTTTTGTACTGTTTCATAATAGATTTTGTACATGTTGTGATTGCACTCTTATGTTCAATGTGTCCATAGGACTTTGTGCAGGAAACAAAAGCCAAATAAGCACTGATTTATAAGGAGTCATTTTGAAATCTGAGTCTCCCCTCCACGGTACAGTTGGTTTGCTCCAGAATTATAAATCATTTGGTTGTTCAGAAGGTCCATAATCTGTAGAAGATTGCATCTCAGAGTTCAGCTTGTTGACACCATGGAGAGGAAGAGAGGCTATTGATAATGCTCATTCCCATTGCTCTGTGATTGTGCATATCTCATCCATAAACCAAGCTTCTTTGTATATTTTACCTCAAAACACCGTGCCAAAACTGTCAGCTTTTAGGGGTGATATGAACATGCAAGAATATGAAAGAGGAAGAATTCTGGGCAAAGACGAATGCACGTAGGCATCAAATCATTACATCCACTGATGTAAACCTTTGGGTGTCAGATTGATATCCAGCAATAATCCGCTGGCACTCGAGGGGTTAAATGAGGCCTTTAACTCTTTGAATACTGGAGAGGTCTACAGTTCATTGTAAACTAATGTGCTGGAAATCCCCCAAGTATTATTTAAATTAAAGGCACAGTTAATTTGACCTAAAATATCTCCACTTATATGCCGACAGACTTTAGGGCCGTATTCAGGAAGCATAAACTGAGCAGTTCTGGGGCAAACCATCTGGACCATAGGGGACAAATAAAGACTCTCAAAATTCCCATTGATTTAACAGAGGCTTTTAAGCCCTAGAATGCTAGTGGTCTCCAATGCATTGCATTGAAATATGTTCAAAACCTCCACATACAGCGAGTAAAAAGCCTTATTTAAATTGTTGGAATTTTTCACATGTCCCCTGTGGTGCAGATGGTTTGCTCCAGAATTGCATCTCTTTATGAATAAAGTCCTTAGTTCTGTGCTGTTTAACACATGACTGATAACAGTGCAGGAACAGCCAATTCCACTTTACAAAATGTGGCCTTCATCTGCCACCTAGTGGACACAAGGCAGAATTTACACTTTATACAATGGTATTACTGTAGCAATTCCTAAAATGGATGGAGTAATATAGGATAGATTTCAACCCTTGGATAACCCTCTGGCACTCTAAAGGTTAACATCCCCACTTATTGTTTAAATATACTAACATTAGCATTCAAGTGTACTATGATATGTTGGTGAAAATGCCATTTACATGAGGTCAAAAGCTGTTAGCCAGTTATCTTGAACAGAAAAGGCTAAGTATTTCTTATTGCTGACCCTCTGGGGATAGTTTGGTGGAAAGTGGAAACTGATTTATAACCTACTGTCAGCCTCTGACAGGTTGTAAGTATTATGTAGCATTCAGGAGATGATGTTTTCTCTACATACCATTAATGATCTTCACAATAAGGTTATGCCAGTGAATATGTAATAAGGTGATCAACATTAATATGTTGGATGTACTGTCAATATTTGTAATGACTGATTATCTCCATTCTAAAGCAAATCAATAACCCAGTGTTAATGGGAGAGTAAATATTTTATTAAAACAAAGGGAATTTATTATCCCCTTGAGGATGAAAGGGGTGAGAAAAACATTACTCAAGAGTATCATATGAAAAGCAGGGTTGATTTTCAGCCAGGTTAAGGCAGGTCGATGATCTGGAATTGTATAAGACCAGCAGAGTACTTCACCATTTCATGCCACCAGCAGAGCACGACACCATGACTGAATGGGGAGGTGCATTTCTTTTAAGAAAATCATCCCTGATAAGAAAAGTTTATATCCATTAAAACAAATCTTTCAAATTAATAGTGCAAAATGGCTACATTTGTTGTCAGGATTAAAAATAAAATAAAATAAACAGAGATAATTGTTATAACCCTGCCAGTGTCCTCGGCTTGGCCCTTTTCTAGTGTCTTAGAGACCAGCACAGTTTCAACATCTTGCTTTCCATCTGTTTCGATTTGTTTCCCGTGGGTAAATTTCTATGCGATCAATATCAGTGGGGAGGGGTGGGGGCCACAGTATGGTCCTGATGCCCCCCCCCCCAACAAGCGGGGAGATTCACTAAGCAGTGATAAAGAGGTGATAAAGTGGAGATGACTTCCCCAGTGTATCAAGTTATTCTGTGGAGCCTATTCACTAAGATTTCTTCAACTTTGGAAATCTTGGTACATAGGCTCCATAGAATAACATAGGAATTGGAGAAGTGATATCAGTGGAGAACTCATCACCTATTTTTTTTATCACCTCTTAGTGAATCTCCCCCAAGGTCTGAATGAAATAAAAAAAAGAAAGAAAGTAGGTTAGTGGAAGATTGTCAACCCCCTATCTGATAATCGACCCATTAATGTACATTTGGCAAAGCCCATATCAGATAAGAGCTTGCCACTCTGGGAGTTAAGACTTGAAACCACCCTGTCTGTATTCATTAAGGTAAAGAGATGCAATTCTGGAGAAAAACGGCTGTGCCATCTTGGGGTGAATGAAAATAACCATTGATTTGAATGGGGCTTTGACTCACTGAATGCTACAATGCTAGCCATGGCCCAAATACTATGAAGATTAATTGGAGCTGCTTTTATTGTGAAACATTACAATGCCTTTGGGTTAAGGCAATATACTTGATGGGTATTAAGTCATTTGACGTGGTAAAAACAAGCAATTCATCATGTTGTATATTTCTATGGTGCAATGTGTAATCTCAGTTCATCACTTGGATGCCTGAAGACATTGTTTGTGATTGTAACATCTCTAGCATCCTAGAGATTAACCCCTTAAGGACGGCCGGTCGCGCATGTGGCCTTCACTTAAGGACCACGGACCATTTATTTTTTTTCTCCGCATCTGGTTCAGAGCTCCCCGAATGGCGTGCAGCCTTGGGGAGAGCCCTGAATTCCATTATGGTCCTGGCACTTCATGGGTCCTTAACGCAAATCTACCCATGACGTGCCAGGACCATCAAGGGTCGTTAAGCTATACGAATGACTATTTTGTTCAAGAAAACTGTTGATTGACATTATTATTATTATTAATGCGTAATTTTTTGGTTCTCTAATTTCCCTCCAGTTCTTCCCTCCACACCCAAATGTCAGATACATGGAACTCCTTACACCGGTTCTAATATCACACTGAGCTGCCAATCTTCAGCCGGAAAGCCTGCTCCACTCTACTCATGGACACGGTCAGCTCCAACAACTCAGGTCTTTTTTCCTCCTACTCAGGGTAAGAAACAGTTGTGAACAGTATTAATCATGTGTCCACCTCTGAGTCTCCTTTCATATTCATATCAGACTTCAGCTCATTTGTAGAGTTGAGTGAAACTCATTTTATGGTTCACAGATCCGTAAATGTATAATATTTGAAGCCAAATTGCCCATACTTTTTATTATTGTTTCTCATTGATTTTTTTTACACATTTGTGTTCCTGGCAGTGATCTCAGTGGAACACTTTTTCCACAGAGTTTTCTCATCAGTTGACCATCACAGCATGATAATGATGCAACGTAACACTATCCCTGGAGCACTGAGAGCTCGGTATGCAATATTCATCATATTTCTTTTTACACTGTATTTCTATACCTTCTGTCACAGTCCCTGACTGAAAGCTCTCTGGAGACAGATCATGTGACCTTTAAGTCAGTGACGTGAAAGTGTAAAAAGGTGAAGATTAAACAAAATAAAATTAAACATTTTTTTGCATATTTTGCACTTACAGATCAAATAAAGTTTTTTTGTATCCCTTTTAAATGCCTGTTTTGCAGAACATCTTTTGGGTCTTGTGAAACAGCTTGTTCAGAAAAAAGTGGCATAACAACTGTACCATGGAGACAAATACAATCAGGTCTATTAACCCACTGAATGCATCACAAGGCACTGGAGATCTTTCTAGAATTCAAGAGCTTAAAAGTCAGATATAAATCAGGGTGTGTGTGTGTGGGGGGGGGGGTTATTTCTCCTTGTGCTGCTGTTGTTTTGACACAGAATTGCACCACATACCCTAAATTAACAGATTAGTATGTTCTTCCTTACTCAATGACATGCAGTATTTTAAATTCATACAAAAAAGCTATTATAGAAAAATGTATAGTTTAAAAAAGAAATCTGTATTGTAGAGGTGAACAAACTGGCTACTAAGCAATGAGCAATTGGCTAACACACACCCCTTTGGTTCACATAGGGTTGCCACCTTTTCTTCAGAAAAATACCGGCCATGGCATTCCCTCCATAGACTTAAAGGAACAGTAAACTTTTTTTTATGAAAACACATATTTTACAGAGCATTTCCTGTTGAATAAAACAAGGTCACTCCCATCGCTGTCATATGTTTTATTCAAAAATTATAGCAGTTTAAATAATCAGGAAGTTAATTTACTGTGTTTACTTCCTGATAGTTCTAACTGACAGGAAGTGGCAGGCAGTTTCTGTCACATTCTATGGAGAACTGTATGTCTCTGACTTTTCTGACTTTCCTCTCCATTAGAATCTAACAGGAAATCTAATTAAAATTTGACCACTAGAGGGCACTTCTAATGTAAAAAAAAGCATGGGTTTAAACTGTAATAACTCTGGAAATATAAATCTCTCAGCAGAGGGAGTACCCTTATTTTACTCATTAGGAAAATCCCTACAATATATATTTTTTCATTAAAAAAGTTTACTGCTCTTTTAACATTGGACAGAGGCCAATTTTTTACCGGCCTGCCGGTAAAATACTGGCTGGGTGGCAACCCTAGGTTCACATGGTGTTAAAGAAACCTGCTCTATAATGATAAACAAAGTAGACACTAAGCTTTTGTGTAGATTTTATCAAAGCAGCCACTAAGAAATGAGCAACTGGTTAAAGAATCCTATCATATAGAGGTGAACAAGCCAGCCACTAAGCAATGAACCACTGGTTAAGTAACCCTGTCATGTAGAGATGAACAAACCAGCCAGTAAGCTGTTATTTGGAGATGAACGAACCAGCCACTAAGCTGTAAAGTGGAGATAAACAAAACAGCCAATAAGAAGTGACTGATTCGTTAAAGAACCCTGCTATGTAGAGATAAACAAACCAGTGATAAGCAGTTTACACGTCCATTGTCCCTGTTTTGATTCATGAAGGTGATTAATATTGTATCAAAATTCATGGAAAAAAATTACCAGTTGAAGTATTGAGAAAAATTACCCCTTATTGTTGCAAATTTTTTTAACTGAAAAGTTCCAAGAAAGCTAATATTTTGTATTTAGCAATTAAATAAAATACTCCAGTCTGTATTATTTTGTCCCTTATATATGAGGAACAAAGCAATTGATCTTCATAGGTCTTTACAAAAAAAGGGAAGGCCACTTTTTTAGTCTTGGTTAATGTTACAAGTATCACTTGTACACTTCATTACAACACTGAAAAGTGTTTAAGTAGACACAAAGCAAGCACAATTCCCATCTCCAAGTTTTCACTTAGTGTAATTGCACATTAGATACATTTTGGAATAATACAGACAAAGAGTAATGTATAAACCCATAAGTACAGTGTATGTGCAGCACATATTATATAGGTTCCATAATGGATCTTCTTATGTGCAGAGGCAATAGTACATACAGGTTCACACAACCTTACTAGCTTCAATGTGAACAGGCCCTTAAAACCACTCCTATACCATAGAATTTTGCTTGGATTTCCTCTGCTCTCTATTACACGATATTGAACAGGTTACAGGGGAACAACATAGCCCAAAAAGCCCATACACACCCACACTGCCCATCGTTAATGCAAGAGGCATAAAGTGGCCATTTTTTATGCAGTTAGCTTAGCATTCAGCATTTTAACATGGAATTATGTTTCTACAGTCCCTTTATAGAACTTAGAAAAAAGTAATAATATTTTAAATAATTACATAAAAGCTTAGAGCAATGGTAGTCTACTGGCTGTTGTTGGACTATAACTCCCATCATCCTTTGCCAGCCAGTGCTAATCATAAGACAACTAAGGTCAAGGTCTGGGTGATGTTAACCCTTTGAGTGCCAGAGGGGTACGCAATTCATTGCTTTTCAATGCGTTGCGTACCCCTCTGACACTCAAAGGGTTAAGAGGCTGGTCCTGCTCTGCATCCTGCCGCCGACGCAGTCATGCACTGTAGACACTGGCCGAAAACACAGAATGTTCCCAGCACAGAACTCCCAGCATTCTGTGCGTTTGGGCAGTCGCTACTGGGCATGCTGGCTTCCGACAAACATCCTAGCGAATTATTATATAGGATTGTAATGTTAATGATGGTAAATGAGTCCAGTAGTAGATGGAGGCATGCAGGTTTCCCTCCCTTGGCTTAGGCAGAGCATTGGCTCTGTGTTGGTTTTAAACAGAAAGAAATGCTTTGATGAGAGTTAGTTCAGTATTTAAAAATGTAAGAGTGTGTCTGATCTCAGTCACACTATTGAAAAGTCTAATACTTACCATGTTATTAAATGCTTACTACCCTCCCATCCAATTTTTGTGACATCAGAATGCGAGACTTCAGTGTTTCTAACAAAATTACATTTTGAAATGAGAAAAACACCAAAATAATGAAATGTGATTATATATTTTTAAATATCATGTATTTTATGGTAGCATTTGTAATAACATCCTACATTTTAGATTCCGAAGATCTAATTCCTAAACTTTCCAAATACATGTGGAGACAGCTGGGTTACTGTTTCATAAGGTTACTAACCTCTTACATTTGAATGTGTAAGACTGTATTAAGTGACAAGATCTAAGTCATTTAATTTGTTGAGATTAGCACTCACCACTCATCTATTTGAAAGGTTTATCACAGAGCGCATTAATTTCTGTAAAATCACTGTTAACGATTCGAGTGCCAGAGAAGTATGCAATGCATTGCAGAGCAATGTGTTACGTGCCCCTCTGGCACTCATAGGGTTAAGACACACATATCAAGCTTGCTTAACCCTTTCAATGGCCAGAGTGAAGCTCAAAGCATTGTGAATCAATGCATTGCAGGCACCTCTCGTCATTAAAGAGTTAAACAAACAGGGGTTGAAGGGGCATGAAAAAAGAATATTTTAGACAGATTTTCAGGTGTTATTTTGGAATATAGGGTATGTAAATGATTATCACACATGTCAGTGGTCCTTTAAAAACCTGTAGTTGTGAAAGGTTTTCTATTTAACTATGTGTTTGTAGGATAAGGATTATGAGAGATTATCTGTAATCCTCAACAAAGATTATCAGGAAAGGGTGATTGAGTATTAACCACAGAAAAGCAAATGAGATATCCCTAGTCAAAGACACTGAGGGTGATGCACTAAGAGATTGGAGCAATTGTGGAGCAAACCAATTGTGGAGCAAACCAACTGTACCACAGGGGACAATTGGTATTGATCAAAATGGTGTTTTAACTCCTTGAATGCTAGAGAAGTATCCAATACTTTGCGAAAAGCACTTGTAGATTTTGTGTTACCTCTGGTGTATTTGGGTTGCTTACGAATTCTTCCATTTCTGCATTGTACATCTGTCTCACTGTAACATGATAACATTGCCACTATTACACCATACCTCCCAAGTGTCCCTCTTTAGGAGGGACAGACCCTCTTTTAGACCCAAATCCCTCTGTCCCTCTTTCCCACCCTGATGCCCCTCTTTTTAGAAGATCAGATTGTTGGGTGTATATATAACTGTATCATATTGTTCTACAGCAATAAAACTCTCACTATTGTTTGTTTAAATATCAATATATGTGTTTGTAAATTAGTCTATGTAAATAAAATACTTTGGTCTTGTTATAAGTTATTTATTAGGTTACACAAGGAGGTATCAAGAGGTCATGAAATAGCCTAAGAATTCCCAGTAATGCCCCACCCACCAGCCACACCCCCAGCAAAACCCCCTAAAACACAAGTGTCCCTCTTTGGCAAATTGAAACGTTGGGAGGTATGTTACACACACACATACACACAAGCAACTACACATACACACAACCAACCAGACACAGCCACACACATATCCACACACAGACACACCCACATACATTCCCACATGCATACAAACACACATCCACGCACACACACGCGTCCGTTTCCAAATACAAATAACAACACACTTTACATTTAATTTAACACCTCAGTGGCAAACTAGATTTGCTATGAATAGAAAGGCAAATCTGGGGCTTGAACCAAAGTCTTGACTCAGGAAAACCAAGAGGATATTTCCATGACAACATTGGCCGTATTACACACACAAAATCCACATGCACACAACTACTGCACAATCACACAACCAACCGCACACACACATAAACACCAACACATGCACACACCTCTACACGCCCACATACATACCAACATACATACTCACACACATGCACACACACACACACACAAATAAAACAATCTGCAAATTTTCAGTGATTTAAATGGGGCTTTTAGCCTCTGTAATACACAACCGTGCCTACATACACACAACACACTTTACATTTATTAATTTAACACCTTAGTGGCCAACTACATTTGCTATGAGTAGAAAGCCAGCTCTGGGGCTTGAACCTAGTCTTGACTTAGGCAAGCCACAAGGATATTTCCAGTTGCCTAAAAACTCTCACTGAACTCTTTTGCCCTTATCAACCAAATATTTAGCCCCCCACACACACCGATAATGGGAAATATTTGCCGCTGTTGTGTGTATGCAGTGGATCACCTGGTGCTTCTGTTGACTACAACTTCCATCATCCTCAGCCAGCCATTGTGTGGTTGCAGATGATGAGAACTGTATTCTAAAAACAGCCTGAATAAGGATGATAGTGACTCATATTGCATGCTCTTTGTCTGTGAGCAGGAGGCTGGAATGGATTTCTGATACATTCGTACAAAAGAAATTCCAGATAGTTATTGATATTATTTTTTTGGCATCCTATCTCTTAAAACCTTAAACTTGCCTCTACTCAGTGCTGTTGAATTATTATGGGTACCACTGGAATTTCTATTACCCACAAATAATAAAATATACTATATTTATTCACATCAAACAAACATAAGAGAAAAAGTACATATCTATTGAAAATACTATCAACATTTAACTTTAAGTGTCAGAGAGGTATCCAATCCAGAGAAGTATCCAATCCAGAGAAGTGCCCAGTCCAGATAGGTATCCAATCCAGAGAGGTATCCAATCCAGAGAGGTATCCAATCTAGAGAAGTGTCCAATCCAGGTAGGTATCCAATACGGAGAGGTATCCAATCCAGAGAGGTATCCAATCCAGAGAGGTATCCAATCTAGAGAAGTGTCCAATCCAAATAGGTATCCAATACAGAGAGGTATCCAATCCAGAGAGGTATCCGGTCCAGAGAGGTATTCAATGCATTTCAATGAAATGTGTTTGATACCTCTCTGTCACTAAGGGTAAAGTCCATAGACCATGGTCAGGATGCCCCCATGCCATATTAAAACTATAGGACCCAGAGGCTTGTCACATAGCCTGTTTCTGTAATGTTGGGTTGCATGGTAAATCCTGATGAACACAATGAACTGAGACTAATGCGATTTCCAATAACCATGTGTGTTGTTTATACCTATTATTTTTTGTTTACATTGTTTACCATGTTTTACGTATGTATATAACCAACAAATTTAATAATTACTACCGTATGTCTTTTTTTAAATAAATATATGTGTAGAAGTACCATTTTTAATCCATACTAAGTATAAATAGAATATTACTAATTCATTTTGCCCCACAGTACCCAGTATATTCAATCACCAATACAAATGAAAGTCAACAGTTTGAAAAGACACATGGAAAATAGATGACATTATTTCATTTCTTTCTTATTTTTATAACGTTGAGATGTTAGAGCACATATTAAAACTCTATGAATACACAATAGGATTTCTTACATATTGAAATAGCATATAAGTATATATATTTTTTTATTCATTTGCTTTAGATTTGCACCTTCGAGAAACATTAATACGTTTTTGCCGGTGGCCTATTTTGAACTCATATCCTCAATCCTCATATACTTAATAAGGCTCTGTAGTACATTTTACAAGCTATAATGCTAGGTCTGTATAAGGGCACAGGCAAACTTGATTTAGATGGGATTATAAACTCAGCCTATCAAATACTGACATTCTGTCTGTAATTCAGGACTATGCCAAGGCACATTTATATCGAATGGAGGTTCTCTGTTTTTTTCTGTGGCAAAAACATTTAGTTTCAAATGACATCTCAGTGGAACCCTATCATCCATTTTTTTTAATTTTTTTAATTACCTCTCTGAGTTCCTGAGAGGTGCCCAAGGCATTGCAACACAATGGGCGAGATTCACTAAGGGTGATAAGGAGGTGATAAAGTGGATATGACTTCTCCAATTCCTGTGTTATTATGTGGAGCCTATGCACTAAGATTTCTTCAACTTTGGAGATCTTAGTGCATAGGCTCTATAGAATAACATAGGAACTGGAGAAGTCATCTGCATCTTATCACCGCTTTGTGAATCTCCCCCAATGTGTTACAATGCGTTGGGCACTCAGAGAGTTAATTAAAAAATGTTAAAAAAAGGATGATAGGGTTCCACTGAAACTAAATGGTTTTGGCACAGAAAAAGCAGAGAACCACCATTCGATATAAATGTGCCTTGGCATAGTCCTGAATTACAGACAAAATGTCAATACCTCACTAGCACTGAAAGGATATATTTTTTTTAGATATAGTTCATTATGGTTTTAGGTCCTTATGCTCAACAAAAGATTGGAGGAATTCTGGTGAAAGCCAAAATCACAATAAGGAAGGAGATAATCCCATTAATTTCAGTTGGGTTAAAAACCCAATTGAAATCAATGTAAATTTTAAGAATTTGTATTTCTCCTCCCATGATACCTTCCGCCATGTTTCTTATGAACGTAAGGGCCTTAGAATACACTAGCAAAGAAAATAAACATAAACATCATCATACTTGTCAATGTAGATATAACAAGTAAGCAAACCAATGCATTTGAGCATCTGAATATATTTATGTTCTGCAGTTTGGGCAACCAAACGGTTTCACCCCTGGATTCCATAAAAGGTATTCAATGTACTGCATTGAAGACCTCACTAATATTACAGATGCTAAAAGCCCCATTTAAATCACTGAAAATTTGCAGCATCTTTTATTTGGTGCAGTTGTCTTGATCCATAATTTCTCCAGTTCCACTGAGATGTAATCTATTATCACAAATATATGACAGATTTATACAGCATCAATCCCCTGCTCTATTTAATTTTTGCAAAAAAAAAAAAAAATCTGATGGATATTTTGTATTTTAATAATTTTTTGGGGGACCTGCAGAGCAATGTGAAAATTCACCCCAAATAAATATATTAGATGAATGCAATTATTTAATCAAACATTTATCCCATGGATGTTAGAAATGTCAATGACACATTACTTTGCCATGCTATTTAGATCCCTCTAGCATTCAGGTAGTTAAATCTGATCCTATATAATTGCTTTCAGTGCAGATTTACAGTTATTGGTAATGCCACCTTTATATAATATTACTTTAACCCTTTGAGTGCCAGGGTATCCTTTTAAAAGGTCACACGCAAAAGAGTATGCAACCACATGAATCAGTTACCATGTCTTCATACTAAAAATGTCGACATGAAAATCTTGCACTGCATGACAGTGTGAGATTCTCATGTCGAATGGTAAATGGTTGCATGCTGCCCTGGATATATCCCATCATGCTGCCCCGGAGGATGTATCACATCATGCTGTGTCGTAGCTGTAATAATGTAATTTGTAATATTATTAGCACTTAAAGTAGTAATCGTGATGTATGATATACTTGTATATAAAATTAAAATCCGTGTAGAGATGCTGTCAATTCACTGAGCTCAAGAAAATGACATTATTACAACTCCGGGGCAGCATGATGGGATACATCTGGGGCAGCATACTACCTTTTACTATTTGACATGAGAATCTTGCGCTGTCATGCAGTGCAAGATTCTCATGTCAACATTTTTAGTATGGTGACATGGTAACTGATTCAAATGATTGCATGCCCTTTGCAACCATGTAGAAGTAAACTGAGTGCCAGAGGGGTATCCAATGGTTGGGTATCCCTCTGGCACTCAGAAGGTTAATATTATGATTAAAGGCCATGTACACAAAAGAAGAGTGATTACTGGGTGAATCAACAGTGCATGTTTCCAGGATATCCTTGAATGAGCACAGGTGGGCCAATTAAAGTGACTGAGTCACTAATCCATCCAACTGGGATTTCCTGAGAACATGCACTGTTGGTAGCTGTTGAGGACTAAGGTTGGCTACTCCTAGACTGCACTAATGGAGAAAAATATAAATTCCCATTTATTTAAATGGGGTTTTTATCTCTCCCTATGGTATTGTTGTTTTGCACCAGAACTGGTCCTTTTCCATTTTGTGCATAATAAATAATGCACAAGAAACATGTGATTTAAAGGGATAGTAATACTTCGTTTTAACTTTATTTTATTTTGTAGGCATTAAAAAAACATGAAGAATGATATAAGTCTTATCTCTCAAACCTTTATGGTTTATGAGATATTCACAAGCAAAGTTCCCCTCCCCGCCCCTTTTACCTAGTGTAAGCCATCTCTTCTCAAATGTGAGTCTGGTTGTATGACAGGACAGATAACAGAAGGGGACAATTTTCTTTGTATGAAAACAATGAAAGCCCTTCCCCCCTTGACAAGTTTTTCAGCTTTTTCCCTTATCTTAATTGAAGATTGTCCCTCTCTGCAGTCTACCTGGGCATCTCCCTTCTGATCTGGTTGAACAGGGAAGGGATATTTTGTTTGTGAATATCTCTTAAACCATAAAGGTTTCAGAGATAAGACTTATATCATTCTTCATGTTTTTTTAATGCCTACAAAATAAAATAAAGTTAAAACGAAGTATTACTATCCCTTTAAATGTCTATGGTGTGACTACAAATAAACCACATTTTTATTTTTAGAATGTATTGAAAAGTTCATAAGTTTTTTTATATATAAAAAATGTAGAAATAATAATGTAATAACTTGTACAAAATATATCAACATCATTGCCTAATTTCACTCCTTTTATTTGTTTTAGATATCACAAAAGGAACTCTATCCCTAACAAATCTTACCACTGAGATGTCGGGAATCTATGTCTGCACATCCAAAAATATAGCTGGGACTTCAGTGTGCAACATAACTGTGGAGGTGACTTCATGTGAGTACAGTGGATAGGGCGGGAATGCAGTCAACATACCAATGGCTTATTAGAGGGTAACATGAGGGCCTTTTTTTTCCTTGAGCAACACACAGGCATATAAGTCAATATTGAACATCACCCCAGGGTTATACTGTAGCTGTAAAGCATTGCATAAAGGAGAACTAACACCTCCTTACCTTACTATGACCAGGAAATCCTAATAGACCACATGAATTTTGACCTTGTGCCTTTGTTGAAGAGATAAAAGCATCAGTCATTCAAGACGTCATCTCTATGGAGGCAGACATGACAGCTGTTCTTCCAAAACTGAAGCAGGCAGAGGGCATGAATCCACTCAACTCTGTAAGAATGCGTTGCAAAATCCCTCTGGTTTTTAAAGGGATAGTAATACTTGAAATGTAAAAAAAAATATGTTGTAGGGTTTATCCCCCTGAGTAAAACAAGAGTACTCCCACTGCTGAAAGGTGTTTCATTTAAAAGTTATTAATTTTCAAAGTTGAATTTTTTAGGTGCAATATCACAGTGGCCTGAAATTGTACAGTGGCACTGTTGCTACACGATCCTATGGACAGCTCTGGTCCCGGGACCATAAATCTCCATAGGATGGTGTAGCAACAGCGCCACTGTACAATTTCAGGCCACTGTGATATTGCACCTAAAAATTCAGCTTTGAAAACTAATAACTTTTGAATGAAACACCTTTCAGCAGTGGGAGTACTCTTGTTTTACTCAGGGGGATAAACCCTACAACATTTTTTTTTACATTTTAAGTATTACTATCCCTTTAAAGGAGTAAGATTACTATTTGCAGTGATCAGGATTTGAGGTCCTGTGGTTCTGCTAACAAGTGTTATGACTGCCTCCATGGACATGAGATCTAAAACTGAAAGATATTATGTCTTGAACCAAATATCAAGAAAATAAATTATAGCGGTCATTAGGATTTTCTGTCGATAGTAATGTATGTGGGGGTTATTATTAAGAAGTGTTAGTTCTCCTTTAATATGTTCCATCCACTTGTGATGTTTCATTGGCTACTCCTTCAAATAATCTACATATGCACTATAAGGGCAATACCACGAAACAAAAGTGGGGCAATTTTGGGCAAACAAACCATATGGAACAAATGAAAAGTTCTCTTTTATTTAAATTATGGGCGTTTAATGTACACCTGCTTGACTCCAGGGTGTGGCCCACCTGAGATTTCTAACAAAAGCCTAAACAAGGAACTAGAAGGCCGGTAAGGCCTAACAGACTGCCAGTGCTGTACAGTTCAAGAAAAGGTGTCTGTTAAATATCAGTACTGTAATTGACTTGTTCAATAAATATAGTCATATTTTTGAATAGCCGACAAGCTATAGTCACCATTGTTAAAAGGAATGTGGCCCTTTCATGTATGACTTTCTGGTTATGTGGCCCACCACTTAAAAAGCATGGACTCCCCTGATTTAAATTAATTATTTAACCCTTTGAATATAAGCCATCTCCAGTGTATAGAACAGTAATAACAGGGCACTATAGTACAAAAAAGCCTGTTAAACACATAGGACCATACTACTAAAGAAGCAAAATAATTCTGGGGTAAACCATCTGTACTATGCAGCAGTGGTTCTGAGCACTATCTGCAGCACCCTCTAACAGGCCTGGTCCTCCATGCTTGTGCACACTTGAGTTAACTAAAATGACTGAACATGAGATTAACTCACTGTACTCAAGCAGGGATATCCTGAAAACATGGTCTGTTAGGGGACCCAGAGGATAGGGTTGGAAAACACTGTCATAAATGACAGTAATATCTGATTATCTAAATACAGGCTTTTAAAGGGAGAACAATCTTTTATTTTTACCTTGCATATTCGGAAAGTGCATAACGAGTTAAGTCAAACTTAAATATCACCTATTTTTTCACACTTCTATTTTCCATACAGTAAGCTCTCTGGATCTATTTCTAGAGACATTTCTGTCAGGGACTATGTAAGTAGGGCTAGGTGATACAATGTAGAAAAGATACATTTTTAAAAAAATAGCATATAGCACACTCAGTGCGCAGGGATAGTGTTACATTGTTTTACTTCCTGCTTTGATGATCAAGAGAATAGAAACATCTCTAGAAAGAGAAATTCAGGGAATTTACTGTCAGGACCATGAAAGTGTGAAAAAATAGGTGAAGATGAAAGAGGTAATTTGATTTTATATAGTATGTGCATAGCATATATATATATAAAGTCAAAATAAAGGATTACTATCCCTTTAAACCAAGAAAAATAACAGTTGACTCTTCAGCAGGGTTGGAAGGTGGAGAACAAAGCATTCCTAGTATGGAAATAAGAAAAGGGAGTATTTAATCGAGCTGCATTAACCATTTGCATGCCAGTGAGGTGTGCATTGAACAATGCATTGCATAGCCCTCTGGCACTGAGACAGTTAAAAACAAATAGGCAGAGGGCCACAAGCAAGAATCCCTACATGAGACGGCACAGTATATGTGGCTCTTGTACTGGAGACATCTTTTGCATCCAAGAAGTTAGAATAAGTCCAAAGCCTTGCTTTTCCCCAGGGGTGTTTCATTGCATTGGCAGTGCCCAGTGTTCACAAGGGGCCTCCTGTGTCAGATGGCCTCACTTGGGCTTCCAACAGTCCCAGTTTCTCAGCTAGGAACTAATTTAATCTGGAGTGCAAAATACACCAATATGTACCAGCCTTGAAGAAGGCTACTCCTAAATTTAAAGAGATAGTAATGTCACAAAATAAATGTATATCCGCTTGTTCAAAGCGGAACTTTCAGTTACTAATAAGTTGCCCTTCCATTATTAAACATACTAGTTGAAGAGCCTGTGTACACGGGCCACCATGCCACCCAGCAAGGGCCGCTGTGCAGTCATGCACAGTAGAGACCGCCCACGCCCTCGGCTGATATGGAGCAGGGCGCTCTGAATTCAGACCGTAGTTGCACAGAGAGGAGCAGTCTGTACTGCGCATAACTACAGCACGCACAGCCATCTCTACTGCGCATTATGGCTTCTGACAAACACACACTTAGAGAATTATTATATAGGATGGTGACTAGCATCCTAATACACGTATTACCTCTGTAAAGTGCCACATTCTAAAGAAAATTTTCATCTTAGGCGAATGGAAGACAGGCATCAGCGCAGACATCTTGTCTGCACGCCTGCACCGTCAGTCCTGGAGTCCTGTAAGAAGCACTGCAGTGTGCCACATGGTAACTGGAAGGACTGATGGATCAGGCGCACAGACTGCACTAACCTTCCCGTCAGTCTCCTCAGATGAAAGATTTATTTTCAGTTCACCACACTGACTTCCCTCATATCCAAAAGCCAGTTGCTTGACTGGACAGATCACAAGGGACAATATTGTGGAGACAATATTGTCCCTTGTTGCAGTCTGTCTGGACCGGCTTTCTGATCTGAGGGAAGTCAGCATGACATGCCAAAAAGAGGTGGGAGAAGGAAACTTTTAATTGGATTTTCAAACCAAATATGAAAGTAAAGTATTTTCAGAACATACTATTCAGTATAGAAAATTAAATTGAACAATCGGATTTATGTTTATTTTCCTATATTACTATCCCTTTAAGAGGATCTTAAATGTATTCTTATATTTGGGGGCCTTCATCCACAATATCATCAATGGCTTCTGAGATCCTTAACCCTTTGAGTGAAAGAGGGGTGTACAACGCATTGCAGAGCTCTGCTAGTCTAGAAGGGTTTGACTGTGACCAAATGTTTTATGCAGTTATCCAAATGACAAAAACTAGGTTTTTATTTTAACACTAACCCTTCTAGTGCCAGAGGGGTACCCAACGCATTGTATCTCTCTGGCATACAAAGAGTTAAAGTGATAGTAATACCTCTATTAAAGTTAATGTTCAGGTCTTCTTTAATTTTTTTATACACATAGAGCTATATTTCATTACTTACATATTTGTAGTTCATGCGCTATTGAAGCTGAAAGGATCCCCTCCCTCCCTCCCCTTTCCTAGCATCACATATCCTCTCAGTCTGGTCCAGATGAAGAGCGGTGAGGGACAATCTTCAGTAAGCAAAAGGAAAATCCTGCCCTCCTTCGTCAAGGGGAGCAGGGTTTTCCTTATACTTACTGACTGAAGATTGTGCCTCACTGTGCACTGTCTGGTCCCATGACCAGATTCCAGATCTAAGGAGAGGTGGCTAGTGGAGGAGGAAGAGGGATTCTTTCAGCTTGAATAGTTCTTGAACTACAAATATGTACGTAATGAAATATATGGCGCAATGCAGGAAACGTGTGCAATCTCTATTTCCTGTGTGAAAACCACTAGGGAATAGGTTTGCGCGTGATTTTGTTGAATTGCATATGTAAATTCAAGATTAGCGAATGACTGCGTATATTTAATTTTTTGTGGGCGTGGCTAAGATTAACAAATCTGTGTGAATGGAATAGCGAATGCACCTAATGCAGGAACTGCTGTTGTGAATGAATTTATACGTCTGTGTACTGTTGTCGTAAAATGGAATTTTGTATGTGCAATTCAAGAATCGTTCAGTATTTAGCTTCCTGGATTAGAACATGTGCAAAATCTATCTGCGCACAAAAATTCCTTTATCCAATGCAAACACTTCTTGCATTGCGCCAATAGTGCTATGTGTTATAAAAAAGAACATTAACTTTAATAGCGTTATTACTATCACTTTAATGCACCATTTACATTGATGATTCCAGTGTAACAATATTAAACGGTTCTATAACTCACCCTTGTGAAACCAATTACTCCCTGTTCACACAGACGATCTTCACCTTGCATAACTCCCCCAATGCAGCATGCTACAGCAGGTTTCACTTGGGCAACAATGGAGCTTACTGTTCACTGTGTGCATACTGTCCAGTGGATGTAGTTTTAGTGGAGGGCACTTTTACCCACCATAAATACCATAGACTCAATTAGCTGATGTATTAAATTTAAATGGAGTAATTCTAGGGTAAACAAACAGTATCACAGAGGAGAACTAATACTCCCCATTGATTGGAATAGGGCTTTTAAACCATTGAATGCTAGAGAGGTCCCCAATGCATTGCAAATCAAAGTGTTGGAGACCTCTTTAGCATTCTTGGAATTAAAAATGCCATTTAAATCAATGGGAAATTTAGGAATCGTCATTTCTTCCCTGCAGTGCAGTTGGTTTGCTCAGTAAATGCTCCAGTTTTCATTAATACATTAGCATACCTGGGATCACGCTCAATCTGACCTAGAAACTCCATTTTTCAGATTTAATTATCGGGTCTCTAGGACAGAGACTGATTGACCAGTTGCTGAGTTTCCTGGTTAACTCACACACTCCCTGCTTAGTCCTGCCTACTCCTGTCCCATTCCAATTACTTCCCCACCCATTCCAAGGCAAACACCTCCTTTCTGCCAACCAATCCCATTCACCCTAATTAAGCACCACCCCATTATGATGCAAATTGCATCATCTGGACACTGCTATCCCCATTCTTCCTTGAAACTCCGAAGGGCTTAGGCTTGACGTTTCCCAGGTATGAACATAAGGTCCAATAAAGCTGTTGTAATAAGTAATTAATTCCTACTGATTTAAAACAATGCATTGGACACTTCTCTAAAATACAAATTTAAGGGATTTTTTTATTTGTCCTCTGTGGTGCAGTTAATTTGCCCTTGAATTACTCTTGTTCTTCTTAGTACATCAGCCTCACTATACTATATAGACTAGACTATACAGACTGTATGCAAAAATATAATAAATAAATAAAATATATTATAGTATATTTTTACCCCTTAAGGGCCAGAGGATCCTTAATGGGTTAACATGCTGTAACACATTTCTGGACACAATTTATATTGTAACCATTGAATAGTAATGTATATATCCATATTATTTCACTTGAAATATACACATAACCTTTTGAGCTCCGGTGCAATGTGTTGCACATTCCTCTGACATGCAAAGGTTGTTTAATTGCTGGCACTCGGGGTATTTAATTTAAATGACATTAATGAGGAATGTGTATTTCAGTTTCCAGAACTGCAGTAATAATTGGGGCCGTTGTTGGATCCATTGTTGGAGTTTGCTGTTTAGCAATCCTGTTGGCTGTACTGATTTCTTTGTACAGAAGAAAGAAAAAGGAGTCACAAGATGAAGTGGAAAATGAGATCAAGTAAGTGTATAAAATTATTATGTTTCTTATTGCCTCCTTCTGGATTTTTCATTAGTCTTAGTAAGCAACTGCGCAGTGCAATATCCCTGAGGGATGCCTAAACTGTGCAGGTCATGACCACTATACAGAGTTATGGGTGTGTCCAGAGCAATTCCAGTCACAGTGCTCCATACTCCCATTCCTGGGGTTATGCTCTATTAAGGTGTGATACATACTTGATAAACAGGATACAACTTCCCTAGTGAGATAAACTTTAACATAGTCCATGAGGTCGAAAAAAAGATATGCTTCCATCACGTTCAGCCCATGCCATAGAACCCCAGCTTATCCAGAGGAAGGCAAAAAAACAAACAAAAAACCACTGAAGTCATTTCCAAATAAGCCCCAATTGGGTAAAACATTTATTTACTGACTCCAAATCACAGTTGGATATTTCCCTGGATCAGCATCCTATCTGCTGTGAAACCAGCTGTCATAATTCCCAGTATCGTTCTGAGCTAGAAAGGTAACCATGATTTTTTTTAAAGGGATAGTAATGTTTCACAAAAACAGCAGCTCTAATCTTCATGGTATTTGGGCCATGGAGAGTGTTATTACGCTACTGTCAGAGGCCAGCTTTCAGATTTCAATACAGTCAAGCAGCTGGCTTTCAGATTTGAGGAGACTTTGCATGACACAGGGAAAAGGGGAGGGAGGGGGAAACTTAAAAATGAAATTACAAGAAGACGACAATGATATGGACATTTACAAAGGTACCGTTCATTATAAAAAAGGATAATGAATAATCAATAATAGCTTTATATCATGACATTATTATCTCTTTAAGAACTAGTACCCAAACATGTACTCCATAATCCAGATGAGGCCTAACCAAGGATTAATATAGAGATAGAATTATACCTGAATCCCATGCATCTTTTTATACAAGATATTACCCTATTGGCTCTTGAAGCAGCTGAGTGAAACTGCACACTGCTGTGAAGTCTAATTATTGACCTACATCATACAAGCTGCCATCCCTCTCATCTGAAGAAAGGCATCCCTTTTCCATGCTCAAAGATGCTTAAAGTTTGACGCATGGTTAGTGATGTAGTACTCCTTGATTTAGAGTTACAGCAAATGGAATACATATATGTGTGTATATATATATATATATATATATATATATATATATATATATATATATAAAAAAGAATCACCAGCAGCAAACACAGGATTTAAAAAAATAAAGTCTCAAGTCTTGAGAAAGGCCATCTTGTGTGGCCGAAACGTTGGCAATAAATTTATTCTTTATTTTTGTAAATCCTGAGTTTGCTGCTGGTGATTCTTTTTTGTGTACATTTGGCATTACAGACTGCATCCAGGCATTACTTCTTGAATTGCGAGTGCTTCCTTACCAACCTTTGCTAAATATATATATATATATATATATATATATATATATATATATATAATGGATGAATAGATAGATAGGTAGATATATATATAAGACCAGAGAGGTATGCAATACATTGGGGGGTATGCACTAAGGAGTGATAAAGTGGAGGGGACTTCTCCAGTGATATCACTTCTCCATTTCCTATGTTGCTCTATGGAGCCAGTGCATTAAGATTTCTCCAACTTTGGAGAATAATATAGGAACTGGAGAAGTGATATCACTGGAGAAGTCATCACTGTTATATCACCTCTTTATTACACCTTAGTGAATAACCCCCATGTTTTTGTGTATGTAACTACAGATAATGTCACTGCATGTTTCATATTCATAATTCAACACAGGGAAATGGTTTTCTCTTTTTATGTTTTATAATCTAAACCTTTTGGAAACTACAACTCCCATTATACACAAACAGCTCTTGGCTGGATGGGGTTTATGTGAGTTGTAGGGGGTTATGCACTAAGGTGTGATAAAGAGGGGATAAAGCAGAGATGATTTCTCCAGTGATTTCATTTCTCCACTTCCTATATTATTCTATAGATTGTATGCACTAAGATCTCCAAAGTTGGAGAATTCTTTGTTCATTGGCTCCATAGAATAACATAGGAACTGAAGAAGAGATATCACTGGAGAAATAATCTCACGTTATGACCTCTTTATCACGCCTTAGTGCATAATCCTCTAGTCTTTAACAACTGGTGATCCAGAGAATTACTACCCCTGATATAAATTACTTATGTATTTGCTTTATTTATTTATTTATTTATTGTCACTTTTGCAGAGAGGATGCACAGGCACCAAAAAGTCTTTCCTGGGCAAAAGGCAGTGAGACAGACATGGTTTTCAAAAATGGAACATTATCATCTGTGAACACAAACAGAGATCATAAATCTTATCCATCCAAATCCCCTTCTGACACTGCATCTGTAATCACCACAACTGGGAGCAATCTGGGCTTTAAACCAAATAGCACAAATGAAAGAAGAGGGATCACAACTCCAACTCCCAGCTTATCAAGCCAGTCTTTACCTTCTTACATTCCCCCACAGAATGGTAACTATTTTCACAATGCCATTCCAACAACCAGGAACACTCTACAAGCAACAAATGGACTACAACACCATGCTCAGAAGAAAGAGCTACATATCCCCTCTGGAGTTACACCTTCAAACCTTGTGAGAATGGGAGCAGTTCCAGTTATGGTGCCAGCACAAAGCCAAGCTGGGTCACTTGTGTGACCAAATACTAAGCACTGTTGCATTGATACATATAAAAAAATGTTTACACATATTACTACTTCTTGGACAACACTTATGAAAGTATATTAAAAGTCTCAATGCCACTTACAATATACTAATTCACACAATCAGCCTATGAGTATAAAATACCTGAATTATTGCAGTATGTGCATCTTAGTCTCCTAGGCCAAAAACTGCATTACGTTTCAATGGAAAAAATTAGTCCCACTGTATTCAGTTTCTTTTGTATGACTGTAATGTTCTTGCACAATTTCTTCCTTTGATTTGTATTCAGAATCAGTGCTCTTCTAAAAAGCCAGCAATGGTCCTGTGTATCAAAAGAGGACCGTCTTCTGTATAGCATTTTTTAGGAATGGAGTTGCACTGCATTTTGGCCTGTTCTTGAAGTCCTGCAATGAAAAATGGTGGTATTGGATATCGACATGCACTTGAACAAAGAGAACAACTGCATCTGAATATAGAAATGCTTTACATACACATATGACTACAAGGAACAAATGAACAGTTCAAGGCTAATAACCCAGTGTCCAGGAGAAAAACAATGCTAAAAGTATTAATTTTTTTTTTTTTTTTAATTTTAAAGTCTTGATATCGGTCATGGCATCATGTTAGAATGAGAGAACATTCTTAAATTTAAAGTGGATGTGTGCTTTGCTAATGTCAAAAAGCATCTATAATGAAAATGTTAGCATCGAAAATTATCTTAAAAATGATGTTGTTACATTTTATGTAATAATATCATAGCTATATGTATATATCTTTTATATAGAACATTTCTTTCCATCTTGTTTATAAGTTATGAACATTCCTTCTTTTAAAATTAAGCTACAATTGACCTTAAATACCATGTTTTGAACATAGGGCCGGCATAGTCTTGATTCTCGGATGGTGCATCACATAGACCAGGGGCACTCAAATTTGTCCTCAAGCCTCTTAAATAGTGCATGTTTGCAGAATATCTTCAATTAAAATCAAGTGAATGTCATTAACTCAGGCAGATCTTTGAGAATGATTTAATCACTGACTGATTCACCTGTGTGCGGAGATCCGGAAAAACAGCACTATTGAGGAGGCCTGAGGACATGTTTGAGCACTTCTGACATAGACAATATTGCTGCAAAACCCAGATACAGCACATTCCTTTTTATAATAAAGGCAAGCAAAGGGAACATTGCATTATTTGATAAAAATATCTAACATGCACTGGACAAAGAGTAGCCACTTTTAACGAATAGTAATACCCTGTTATAAAAAATTCTAATATTGTAGATATTAACAATACAAGTACAATAACCTACCTCCCGTCTCTCAAACCTTTATAGTTTGAGAGATCGTAGCATTTAAAGTTCCTCTCTCCCACCCTTTTCAGAGACGTCAGAGCTCTGTGGGACAGAAGCGGAGCCGCCAGCCAGTCAAATGACCAGGATCCGCTTCTATCCCATAGAGCGCTGACATCTCTGAAAGGGGCGGGAGTGGGAAACTTAAAATGCTACAATCTCTGAAACTATAAAGGTTTGAGAGACGGGAGGTAGGTTATTGTACTTGTATTGTTAATATCTACAATATTAGAATTTTTTACAACAAAGTATTAGTATCCCTTTAAAGGTGAATCCTATTAAAAAACATAACAAAACATACAAAACTGCAGAGCTGCATACATTAAAAAGCTGCAATGCAGATTGTCTTTTCTTTGTCCACTTTAACACCTTGTTTAAGTATCCAAAGGCTTAAATTAGCCAATAATAAGTGTCCTATTCAAGATTTCATATAACATATGAGGGAAGTTATGCACTAAGGTGTTATAAAGAGGTGATAAAGTGGAGATGGCTTCTCCAGTGATATCACTTCTTCCTTTCCTATGTTATTCTATGCACTAAGATCTCTAAAGCTGGAGAAATCATAGTGCGTTGGCTCCATAAAATACATATGAACTGGAGAAGTGGTATCACTGGTGACATCATCTCCACTTTATCAATTCTTTATCACATCTTATGCATATCCCCCATGGCTATACTAATGTTTTGTCATTTTTATTTACTCCTGCCATTCTTTCAAACAACAGGAGATGATAAATTATTTTGGCTTGGTAAGAATACCATTGACTAAATGTTCTATAAATTAGTTTAATTTGCTGAATTTTATAAAGTTTTAAAGGGGCGATGTAGGGTTCATAAAAGAGCATCTGCAAAACTAAGTGACATCAGTGCCTCAGTACCCGTGGGATTCTGTAATGAACTCTATAGGAGTTCTGTGTCAGCAAATCCACTGTCAGGTTCTATAGATAGGAGAGCAGTATCCCATGAGTACCGAAGCAGTGATGTCACCCAGCCTTGCAAATCTCGTGATCTGCAAGGTAAACAGTAGAAAAACAGAGGCATTTGGAGATCATGGGGTACAAACAATTATTTTGGGAGGGTCTTTAATGGACCCTATACTGCCTCTTTATTTCACCTAAAAATGTATTGTTTGAATCTTGTATTTACTTATAATAAACCTTAAAACACACATGTTATTCTTAAAAGAAATCAGGTAATATTATTAGTGAGCTAATAGGTGCTATTGGTTAGTTGGGCTTGTGCTTCCCACGTGTATGCTATGACAGGACAAATACTTTCAGTTGTTGTTCATACCAGACAGCTAACAGCTGCAAGTTCAAACTGTTTAAAATATTTTATTACGTGAAATTTTATATGACAATTATATTTTTTAGCAGTTTCTGCAGTTATTTATTGAGTTAAAACTTTCCAACCAGATGAAGGAATTTGCCCACTAAGTGGCCTATGTATTAAATTACTTCAAAAGGGATTTTTAATTTTAACATCACTATGAAATATTACAAATATATGCTGGACTGTTTGGCCTTGATAAGGGTTAAGATATTGAATATATTATATATTGTTTGTTTGCACTTTTTGTATAGATCCTGATCATTTCTCAGTGTGGACTTGATAGACAAAAAAACATTTTTGGACAGACACGGCTTGGCAAATAAAAGCTTAAAGGGATAGTAATACTTCATTTTTACTATCCCCCTCTTGTAGCCCTTAAAAATTGGAATTAAACAAGACCAGCGGCATCTCTCAAACCTTTATGGTTTGAGAGATATCCACATTCAAAGTTCCCTCTCCTTCTCTCTCTCCCCTGACGTCAGCATTAGTACTGATAGCAGGGGAATCCGGTCCTGGGACCAGCGCGGTTCTACAGCAGTGTTGAAACTGAATTATAGAAACAGAAATCCTTCACTGAAATGGTCTGCTTGCAAACCAAACACACGTAGAAGACCATTTCAGTGAAGGATTTCTGTTTCTATAACGTGATCTCAGCACTGCTGTAGAGCTGCCGCTTGCTCACGGACAGGATTCCCCTGCTGTCAGCTATAACACTGACGTCAGGGGAAAGATAAGGAGAAGGAACTTTGAATGCGGATATCTTTCAAACTATAAAGGTTTGAGAGATGCCGCTGGTCTTGTTTTATTCCAATTTTTAAGGGCTACAAGAGGGAGGATAGTAAAAATGAAGTATTACTATCCCTTTAATAAGCACAAAATAAGTACCAGCAACACTTTATTACAATGCTTAGATTTAACACTAAAGGTTCCTATTTCTTAATTTTTTTACATAGAATTAAGTTTACAGATACAAATATACTCTTAATGGTATAATGTAAAAATGCTAATCCAGGATTCTGCAGTTGCAATTTGGAATATTTCCATTAATAAGTGATACATTTTTTGTTTCCTTCAATTGTTAAAAATCTCCATAAATAAATCCAATAAATAAATAAATCCAAAACATCAAGACATTAAGATAATAAGTTCAGGGAAGGAATGACCAGTGTCAGTCAAAGTAGGTGCAAATATTACAATAAGTTCCCCAATATTTATTTTAGGAAAAAATTGCTTATAAACTAATATAATTTGATATTGAGCCTTTGATCAACTTGATGCTACATATTTGTTAAGGAATTATTATTATTATATTTGTAACTGTTTTACTGTGTTAAATAACCCAAATGTAAAATGTATAACTGTGCTGCCTTTTCATTGCTAAATATTCTGTTACCTGGAGACTTTTTTGTAGATGACACAACAGCTGCCATATTCTACACAGAACCAAATCTAGTCATCTAGAGCAACAGGCCTACTTTTAAAGTCATTATAGCATTTTAATGGATAATCTACTCTAAGTTAAAGGGATAGTAATACTTCTTTTTAACTTTATTTTATTTTGTAGGCATTAAAAAAACATGAAGAATGATATAAGTCTTATCTCTCAAACCTTTATGGTTTAAGAGATATTCACAAGCAAAGTTTCCCCCTCCCGCCCCTTTTTCCTAGTGTAAACCATCTCTTCTCAGATGTGAATCTGGTTGTAAGACCAGACAGATAACAGCAGGGGACAATCTTCTTTGTATGAAAAGAATGAAAGCCCTTCCCCCCTTGACAAGTTTTTCAGCTTTTTCCCTTATCTTAATTGAAGATTGTCCCTCTCTGCAGTCT
The DNA here is from genome assembly GCA_037306005.1 of Rhinophrynus dorsalis. Lineage (NCBI taxonomy): Eukaryota > Metazoa > Chordata > Amphibia > Anura > Rhinophrynidae > Rhinophrynus > Rhinophrynus dorsalis. The sequence continues at coordinate 236,057,526 of CM074724.1, read as the reverse complement.
ACCTGGGCATCTCCCTTCTGATCTGGCTGAACAGGGAGGGGGAAACTTTGCTTGTGAATATCTCTTGAACCATACAGGTTTGAGAGATAAGAGTTATATCGTTCTTCATGTTTTTTTAATGCCTACAAAATAAAATAAAGATAAAACAAAGTATTAATATCCCTTTAAATAGTCAATTTAAATGTTAATAAGAGAATAAACTATTTTTCATGCTTGTTCTAGGGTAAGGTTTGGTCTTCCAGAACCACAAACAAGCCAGGTTGTGCAATATTTTTTAAGTGGAAATAATACATAAAGACCACTAAGATTCATGTGAAAGCTCTTTCAAAACTAACTATATATTATAGTAACCATTTTGTAGTAAAAATAATAGTTTATAAAAATGTTTTGTTTCTTTAATATATAATTATATAAGTTAGGCAGTATTGTCTAGTATAGCAGTATAACAAATACTTAGATGCTACACTACTTTCCTGCCCAACTGCCACTCCCTCCTGCTCTGAAAAACAAAAGGTTAAAACAATCTTAGTCATGTTGTTTTCTTGACTGTAGAGAGGTGTCTTATGAACGCCCTTTCTACAGTTATTAAAGTAAGCAGGAGCAGTGAAGTAAGAACATGAGTGGCAGTTGGGAGGGAGAGCAATGTAGAATTCTAGTATTTGGCACAGTGCTATGCCAGCCAGTACTGTCTAACTTGCATAAACTGACAAATAATTAAAGCTAAATATCTCATAAACTATTATTTTAAATTCAACAATTGCTAATATACAATATAGGTGACTCTGAAAGCTCTTTCAAATGAACTGAAGTTGTCCTAATGTTTCAGTTCCATGTACAAGAAAAAATGCCATCAGTTAAGACAGGTATAATTATTACTTTTTTTTGTGAATTATAATTATTACTTGGTCAATTTACTCAGGATTGTTTTGCACCATAAAATCTTTCATGTTTGTGGTTCTTAAGGACCAAACTTGGCCATGTCTTCTCTACAGCAGATATTCTCAACAAATGCCTGTGAGTCCTTAGGCAATGAAGACCTCCCTAGTAGTCAAGTGGTTACACACTGACCTATTAGGGGTTATTAAGGACCAGAGTTGAGGACGTCTGACGTAGAGGAATTCAGTGGAGGAACCGTTTTCTACACCAAAGCCTTTTTTTAAAATGTTAATGGTTTCTGGTTTAATTTTACTGTATTATTTAAATATATAAAATGGTTTTCTCTAAAATATGCTATGTCTTAAACTAATGCAAATGTAAAGTTTCAGAATTTAAATGTTTTAATAATTATATTTTTCTTAAACATACAAATGTTTTATGTTTTTTTTACTTCAAGTAGTAACATTACAAGACTACATAAGGACAGATGTCATTCGCAGATGAAAGGAGGAATAATTCTGCACAAGTCAAGTAACCAAAGGGATCAGGGACCTGTCTAGATTTTAATGGTGATAAAAGCCCCATTTCAATCAATGAGAATATTTATTTGTCCCCTATGGTGCAGTTGGTTTTCTCCTGAATTTTGTGCATGGCCCAGAAGGTCAAATGAACCCTTTAAGGTCCAGAGATGTGTGTGAAATGCATTGTTGAGGGTTAAGCTTGGATGTGTAACTCATTGTGGAGGGTTAAGCTTGGATGTGTAACGCATTGAGGAGGGTTAAGCTTGGATGTGTAACGCATTGAGGAGGGTTAAGCTTGGATGTGTAATGCATTGAGGAGGGTTAAGCTTGGATGTGTAATGCATTGAGGAGGGTTAAGCTTGGATGTGCAACACAACAAAAATGACATGAATATATTTGTTATTTGAAAACACAGTTTGGCTTAAATTTATCCTGTACAGGAGAGGTGTATCTGATATACTGTTCTCCAACATTATTTGTCTCAGCTGTACACGAGTACCTCTTGGTATTTTTCAAGGGGCAGGAAATACAATGGGGAGAGATACACTAAGGCATGATAAAGAGGTGATAAACCAGAGCTGACTTCTCCAGTTATATTACTTCTCCAATTCCTCTCTTATTATGTGGAGCAATTACACAAGTTTTCTCCAGCTCTGGAGGCCTTAGTGCATAGGCTCCATAGAATAACATAAGAAGTGGAGAAGTCATGTCCTCTTCATCACCTCTTTATTATGCCTTAGTGCATAACACTCTTTGCCTTCAATGGGAATTACCTTCCAAGAGTAATTCAGTTGTGTGTCCCTGGCCTTACTCCTTGATCACATGTGAGTACAATCTCATTGCTCTTTTTAAAGGCAACACACTGGGGAATAACAAGTTTCCAGTGTGTCTCCCACTTGACCTTTGATAATCTTCAGAACTGCATTATAATTTGTTTACACATGCAATAACTCTCAACTTTGTTGCAGTATAAGTTAAAAGACATCTATTGCCAGGACAGTGTCCCAAAATGGAGGCTATGAAAATACACCCCCTGAGCTCCCTTGTTGGTGCCATGAGAAGACACTTATCTGCAAGTAGTTTGGTCTCTTGTCCTCCTTGAGGCTGTCCGCATAGAACCTCTGCCTTGGGCACGAAAGCCTGAAAAAGTGGCACTATGGAAACTGTGCACTCAATCCAGGAGTGTGTGTCTGAGAACTACATAGCAACAGACTTAGTAACACAGGATAATTGACCTTTAATGGGTAACTTTCAGGAAGTGACTGACATTTCACACAGGATATGATTTTGCAATAACAACAAATTATTAATCTTTCATTAATCATAACCACACCATGGAATGTACTTAGGCTCCAAGATACTAATATGTAATATATTTTTAAAGCTACACACTCTCACACATACACAGTCATACACAGGCACACAAATATATATACACACACACAAAGTCTGTGCACACTCGCTGTTATCAAAGTCCTTAGCCTGGGTGCCAACCCAAATGAATTAAATAATAAAGTCCACAAAAAGAATTGCACTCACAGGTCTTTTCACTGTGTAGATAAGTGCTGGTTTGTTCCATCTGACTTATCGTCACCACAATTCAAGGGACTTAGTGTTTGGGTGCTAGGCTAGGGCTTAATAATGTGAAAAAAAATTTAGAAAAGTAAGCACTCACAGCACTTAAATAGGTGTAAATTTATTGTCAACATTTTAGCCATACATTTGGGCCTTGCTCAAGATACATGCACAACTGAATTACACTTTATGCACTGTTCAAGGTAACAACACTTGCTTCAGTTTACAGCTTGCATATTTTTTCAGTAATATTTAATTTAAAATACATACCTACATCAGTTTCTCATAAGAACTGAGACAGTATTGAATTATAAAATTATATTTATTAAAGCTTATAATAATGTAAGAGGAACCAGTAAATTACATTGCTGGAGATTGGATTTTTTTCTTTAAAGTTTTATTTTTTTTTATTCTTAACAATGTATAATCTTTTATAATAAACTTTGTGTTTGTCCTGAGTGTATATCAGGATCTTGTTTCCACGTAAATAAAGTTTCATTATTGAAATATTAAGCCTGAAATTATAATTTGTAATTCCGAAGTAAATGAAACTAGAAAATAAAATGCAAGGAGGCTTAAAAGTGATACATGAAATATATTTACACAATTCCATAGAGAGATACTTCTAAATAAAATGTTTATTTTGCTGAATAATTTAGAATGCATTAATATATTCTCATCAGCTGGTATTGCATGTATAATATTGTGCTTGTTTTTTGAAGGTGTCAGTAATGTGGTGTTGATGATGATGCCTGCTTTGAAAGGTATAGTTACAGTCTATGGCATATTTCACAAGGGAGACTATCTCTCTGTGTGAGTGCTCTAAAGATCCCCATAATGCATCTCTACTGTGTTCAAACAGGAATGCAGTAAATATGCAGTAAGGAAGATCTACGCAGTGACACAAAAGGCTGTTGGCAGGTATAGTAACATAGAAAATTAGGTTGAAAAAAGACACAAGTCCATCAAGTTCAACCCTTGCCTCATAACCAAGAGAAATGAGAATTATATAGCTTTCCTGCTACCAAATAAGTTAGTCTTTATCAGACCTTCCTGATTTGCCTACTAATACATAGTATAACCCTGTATGACCTTTCACATGGTCGTGTGAAACTGCAATGAATGGCTGACCCATGTGGGCACCAACCACACTGAGATGGGCCAGCCATCATAAATATCCCTCCTGCATCTGAATCGGAGGTTGAATGTAGAAAGTATGTAAATGAACAAGCAAGATAGAACTGTAGCAGGTGGTTGCTAAGTATGAAAAGCCCTTAAACGTGCTATATCAGATCTACTTCTGATACCTTGATAATAAAAGCAGGTAATGTTTTGCATATATTGTTATATATGAGTAACTAGATGACAAGAATACATTTGTACTTATTGACCGTTCATCCTTTCCTTATATTCCCACTCAAAATCAGTTTCACTGAGTTACGCAGTTGTGTCAGACCATAAACAGGCTCCTTTGTTTCTAACGGAGATGCAAACCAAATTTGCATAGGGACTGTATATATCTGACCTTTTCAATAAGATATCCAAAGCAGACATGAGCAAACTGAGGCCATTTTAATTACTGGTTTATAGACTACAGTAATGTCCAGTTTCTGTATTAATTCATATACCACTGTACTGGCCAGATATTTCAAGAATTTGTTGTTTTTTTTGCATGTGGTAGGCTAATTTTATTTTATTCTGTTTTATTTAAGCAATATACCAAATGACGTAATAATGTATTAATACAAGTAAATAATTTAACCTTGATCTTTTGATTGTGTCCATAGTGTGATGGTAGACAATGGTAGCTTTCTAGGTAAACATACTTGCCCACATTTCCAAGGATACTTCTGCACATGGCAGTGATCCATAAAACCGTCAACCATGCATAAAATACCTTGCCATAGGCGTGCGCAGCCAATTGCATTAGGGTGTGCACCCAAAAGCACAAACACACATGCGCACGTGTGTATGTATATATATGTGTGTGTGCTAAATAAATGATTACATGTAAGTTATCTTTCACACGCACACACATTAAACATTAACACACTCACTCATGCATCTTACATACAAGACACTCACTCACTCATATAAATTAAACAGCAGCCTCCTCACCCGCTGTTTGTTCCCTGACACCTTCCCCCAATGTAACAAGCGCTGAAAGGAAGTGACATCACTTCCTCTCAGCATCGTAACGAAGGAGGGAAGGCTCATGCAGGCTTTTGCAGCATTTGAGCCCGAGTGCTTGTCCCGCCCCCCTTGTCTCCCCGAGCACAGCAGTCAGCAGCAGATAGCTGTGGCAAGAGGCTAAGGTATAAAGCCAGTGCCGCAGCCGCATTAATATGCGGAAACGGCCATTTAACTTCTGAAAAGCCGGTGCACACCCTGTGCGCACGCCTATGTACCTTGCTCAGCAGACTTAAAACTGCACTCATGAAGCAAAATAAACATTTCCAATATTGAAAGATGTAATTAATCATATAAATAAGAAAAATTAACATGTGAGGAGACCTATGACCTAAAAGTTCAATGATAAGCAGATATAAAATATAAGGTGAGATTTAAGTCCAGAGACAAAGAACATGAATCATGAGCCAAGGACTATCCCTGGAAATCGAGGACAGCTGGAAGATATGAGGTAAGGGGATTTTCATGTTCTTCTTTCAGATAACACATTGAAGACAGAGATCAACTGGATCTTATCATGCACAACCTCCAGACGTGAACTTACAGACTTAAACAACTGCAAGCCTGTCTTCCATGTGTTCAGTGCCAGTCAGAAAAATACAGATTCTTGATGCTAAGGGACATTACTGCGACCCAGTCTGAAAAAGAAAACTTAAAATGGCTTTTTAAGTTGTAAATAATAAGAATAAAGAAAAAAAAAGGTTCAGGCACTATTCATAGTCTTTTCTTCAATAAACCTCAAGGTGATAGAGCAGCAGCAATAATCCCTCTTGCTGACCACTGTTTTGTGTTCTGAGATGGCAATGTTCATTGTGCCCTATTAAAGGGGATGTATCACCTCATAACATTTTTTTACCATAGGTTTTGTTAATAAAGTAGTATTAGGCATGCAGTTTTTTTTCTACAGGTAAGTACTTTTAAAGATATTGTATCTTCAAGTTTGGCCTGTCAGCATAATGTAGCGTGATGAATCTTCTGCAAAGCTCTTGTTCATTTCCTATTTCTCCTCCCACCTCCCTCCCAGCTGCCCCAGGGAGCATGAACACGCTCCCTTCGGTATGGCGTGAATGGCTTCTATTGTTATATCAAGCTCCATTTAGCATTATCCTGAAGTTGCAACCTCAGTATAATACTAAGCGTAGCTTGATGTAACGACAGAGGCCATTCATACCACACTGAAGGGAAGCATGAACACACTCCCTGGGGCAGCTGGGAGGAAGGTGGGAGGAGAAGATGAGCTGTGCTGAAGATTCAGAGTGCCCATTATGTGGAAGTGCACAGCACAGAAGATGCAATATCTTTAAAAGTACTTACAGTTAGGAAAAAACCCCAGCTTTCATAATACTACTTTAACAAAATGTATGGTAAAAAGTTTTTATGAGGTGATACATCCCCTTTAAGTAATTCTAGGGGCAAACTAACTACACCATAGGTTAATGTATTAAAATTCCCACTGGGGTATTAAACTCCTTGAGAACAGAGTGGTGTGCAACACACTGCAACTCAACGTATTAGACACCACTCTGGTCTACAAGGAGATAACCCTTTGAATGCTAGAGTGTTTTTTTGTTCCTCGATGCTCTGGAGACCTCTCCAGCATTCAGTGGGTTAAAAGCCCCCATTTAAATCATCTGGAATTTCATTTGCCCCCAGTGGTGCAGTTGATATGCACCAGAATTGGAACATTTTACTTTTGAACAGAAGGCCCATGGAGTAAGGGAAATTGCACAGACTTGTTTAAAGGGACATTGCCTAAAAAGAGATAATGGTCATACCCTTTTAATTGTTATGAACTCCTAGCCAGCATTTTTTTAAAAATGTTCTTAAGTTGCATAAGCCTCATAATATACTAGAAATGTGTTTTTCCTGTTTACATGTAAGCAGATGTGTATATCCACTTGACCCTGTATGTTAATTCTAGGGGTAATGGCGATGTGTGGCATGACTGAGGTAGACAAATAAGATAGAGAATTTCAGTGAATTTTAATCTCAAATAAGTTATCTCTGTTCATGGGTTTATCAGTTTATTTATTTAAAAGGCCTGGTAACTCTAGCCACTTTTCATTTTATTATTTTTTAGAGAGTTTGCACCAGAGAAGCACAAAAAAAAACAAACATGTTGACTAGGAATAAATAATGTTTTAGTGGATAAGAAACCGTTTCATTTTTTGGTGGTAAAATCCATTTAAAGACACGTGCATGTACAACTATAGAGTTTAAATCAACCCTCTGAGTCATGAAGTAATAATAAGACATAACATACCTTCACCAAGCACCACTTTTATCATTCACAAAGACCATAAATACCACAAAACATTTACATTTTATTGGAATCATTAAACCTCAGTGGACATTTTGCTTTGAGACTAAAGATCAATTTAGAGTCTTCTTTTTGAAACTTAAATATATAGATGAGTCGTAGAAACATTGTAGGTATGATAAAGAGTTGAATCAAAGGAGAATCTTCCCCACTGTGATAAACTCTCCAATTCCTATGTTATTCTATAAAGCCTATGCACTAGGATGCCTCAAGATGGAGAAGTCTTAGTGTATTGGTCTGTAAAGGATTACAATTATTATGTACAGTGAGCAGAGTTTTAGGTCCTTTGGTTCTGCAAGCAAATCTCATGTCTGCCTCCATGGGCATGAGATTAAGGACTGACTGAAGATGTTATTGCTTGAACAAAAGCACAAATTCATTGGGGCCATAGGATTTTCTAGCCAGGGTAAGGTAAATGGGGGGGTGTTACTATTACAAGGGGTTGTTTCTCCTGTTTAAATTTTTAAAGGCCGCACACAAAAGAGCGTGAGACCACATCTCACATTAACCTTGTTGCTATTATTAAAATAACGACCTTTGAATCTCGCACTGCATGAAAGAGCGAGATTCTCAGGTCACGCTATGGAATGTTGCAATCTAGCGATACCCTGACCTTGTTTGGAGAGCTCATCTGCTCTCATATATACAGAACTACAATATATATAGAACAGCCCGATTTGCTTCCTGTACCACTCCTTCTCCCTCCCCTGGATCGCTTCTCCCTCCTGAACTTATCCCTAAGCCACTACTTCTCCCTACTGAACAGCTCCCAGAGCTGCTTCCTCTCCCTTCTAAACCAGTCTCTGAGCCTCTCCTTGTCCTACCTGAGCCCCTCCCGTTCATGCTGTTGTCTGTAGGTACTACGAAACGTTGCAATCTAGTGATAACAGAAGAGACATGATCCAAATGTTGATGAGCGCTGCTCCGGGCTTTCTTTCTCTCTCTCTCTGCATGCAGACTGACAGAGCGGAGAGAAAGGGCGAGAGAGCCCAGAGCAGTGCTCATCAACATTTGCTTCTTTTGCTCAGTGAGGAATTGTTTGGTATTTTGTGGTTGGGCTGCTGTTAGGGCAGGGCCAATATAATATGCTTTTGGATTTGTTCTCTTTGTGAAAGGTACTAGTGGGCTAAAAGAGATTGCACCCTGGGTAGGACACCATTCCTATAGAGCCTTCAAATTTGTATTTCAGGTTTGTTCCTAGTTGAGCATCTCTGACTTTTAATATAAATATGCAAATTATCCTTGGGAGTAGTCACCCCAAGGGTAATAGGGGAATCCAGCACTGGACCCCTTGCTCACAGTATTTAGAGAGATCAGCTACACCTTACTGATGAGACCCAACAAGGCTGAATATACGTCTGGGGTTGGCTGCTTCTCTTGTACAGAGAGAAATTGCTTGACAGTTCGTGGTTGGACTGCTGTAAGGTATAGGACCAATATGATATTTTTTAGGATATTTTCTCTCTCTGGAAGGCACTAGTGGGTTAAAAGGGATTACACCCTGGGTAGGACACCATTCCTAGAGAACCTGCAAATTTGCATTGCAGGTTCGTTCCTAGTTGAGCATCAATGATTTTATTATACATTTTTATAATAGCGACATGGTTAATGCGAGATTTGGTCACACGCTCTTTTTTGCGACCTTTAAAAGGATACCAGTTCTCCTTTAGTGTGTCAAAAAACTAAAATGTTGATGCTTTTAAAGGGCACGCAGGCAGCCGTCACTTAAGGACCAGGGACCATTATTTTTTTCAGAATCCAATTCCGGACCCCCCGAACGGCGTGCAGCCGCGCAAGGAGCCCGTAATCCCATGACGTTCATGGACCGTCATGGGTCCTTAAGTGTATAACAAGCCATGACGGTCCAGGACCGACCGTCATGGGTCCTTAAGTGTATAACAAGCCATGATGGTCCAGGACCGACCGTCATGGGTCCTTAAGTGTATAACAAGCCATGACGGTCCAGGACCATCATGGGTCCTTAAGGGGTTAAAGGGATAGTAATACTTTAATATTACTAATCCCCATAGTGTAGCTATTTCAAGAAGAATTCAGTTGCCCCAGTGTCATTTCTCAAACCTTTATGGTTTCATAGAAAACCGTAAGCAAAGTTCTCCCCTCCCTCCCCCTTCCCTGAAGTCAGCGTTGTACGGACTGCAGGGATATCCACTTTTATTTTCATCAGGTGGCTCAGCAGCAGAGCAGAAGACTGTTTCAGTGAAATAATTATTGGTAAGTTTTTCCAGACTTTTTGGTAATTGGGAAGAGATTTCAAAAGCACCTATATGTTATATTATTTGTTTTTATTAGAAAACCGAGTTCTGAAGCTTTATACGTTGTGCTGTTTGGATGTGACTATACAATCCAAATAACATGTCATTCTGAATCTGCATTAATTAGTCCCACAGTGCCCTCTAGAAGTATTTTATACATTCATAAACAAGTATAATTTCACATTTTTGCTGTGTTTGTTTACCAGATTTCACTTCCTCAGTGTTTAGTGTCCCCATGTAAATAACATATATATATATATATATGTACACACACACACACACACACACACACACACACAGTATATTTAACCCCTTAACGCCTGGGGTCTAACATGTACTTCCTCGGGCGGATGTCCCATAAGGACAGAGGATGTACATGTACGTCCTCCATTTCTGGGTCCCCGCGCAGCTGCACGCCGTTTAGGGACTCTGGAATCGTTTAAAAAAAAAAAATACACTGCTGGCGTTAAGTGCCGGCCGCGCGCAAGATAGCATAAACTTTCTGTTTAAACCATTTCTAATTATATCCCATCATGTTTTTTTAAAAAAAAAATCCAAAAATATAAGAAATATATTAACCTGCTTTGTCTAGTTATGGAAATCCCAAATATTATCCAATTTAAGAGAAGGGTCATTTGTGTTTTTTCCCCAAAACTGTTTTCCTATAAAATCTCCTTAAAGTGTTAATAATGTCCAAAAAAAAAGTTTTTTTGCATTTAGAAGAGCTTAAAAAGCAGAGCTAAATGAAAAAAACGTATCTCTCAAACCGCTATGGTTTAAGAGATACAGGTGTTTAAAGTTTGCTGTTTCCTACTGACAGCTGTAAAGCTGTCAGCAGGAGATTCGTGTCGGTCTACACGGAGGCGCTTGAGAAGTGCCGGGATCTCGTTACTTACAACGAATCCCTTCACTGGAATGGTCTAAAACGTGTGCCTGAACACCAGTTGAAGCTATATTAAAAAAAAAAAAGATATTGTACATTTTCACTTCTTTGAATATTTGCTTCAATCCTCATTCAGACTGTGGGATATGGGAATATTTTTTTTTATATCAATTAAGAAAATGACAGTGAGTGAACAGAAGAAAAATCTAAATCAAATCAATATATGGTGTAACCACCCTTTCCCTTCAAAACAGCAACAGTTCTTCTAGGTACACTTACACGGTTTGTCAAGGTACTGGGCAGGTAGGTTGTTCTGAACATCTTGGAGAACTAACCACAGTTATTCTGTGGATTTACACAGGCTCAGTTGCTTCTCTCTCTTCATATAATCCCAGAGAGACTCGTTGATGTTGACCCTGAACTCTGTGGAGGTCATACCATCACTTCCAGGACTCCTTGTTCTTGTTTATACTGAAGATAGTTCTTAATTACTTTGGCTGTATGCTTAGGGCCGCTGTCATGCTGCAGAATAGATTTGGGGCCAATCAAATGCCTCACTGATGGCATTGCATGATGGGTAAGTATTTGCCTGTACTTCTCAGCCGGTAATTCTGACCAAATCCCCAACTCCATTAGAAGACTGAGGGATTCCTGGGGAGCTACTACTACTATTACTACTACTACTGGGGCTGTATTTTGCAAATGCACTAGCAGTAGGTGTCAATGGTGCTGCACTTCCAACAGCAGCAGAAGCACTGTTCATATTCATTTATAGTGTGTGGATTGGTGGGGGGTTGGACTTGGAAGTGGTGGTGATGATGATGATGATGATAACGACTTTCAGTAGCAGCAAGAGCACAAAGACTGAATAACACTATGGGACTGTAAAAGCACTCAGGTATGAATTGGCCCGCAGGAACTGCCGGCCTGGCCCACCTCTGCTTTTCTGTTCTGTCCCCCCCGGTTAGTAAGTGTGTCTCCATTGGCGGGCCCCTTTATGAGACTGGGTCCTAAGCAAATGCCCACATTTCCCATTGATTATAGCAGCCCTGCGCATCATAACTCCTTTACATTATGTGATATTTAAGTTAGCAATTCCATATATATAGTTCTTTGAGGGTAGGTGGAAGTACTCTTACCATACACAGGATGACATTTTCCAGGTGTACAAGCCCATAGAGAATTATAAACAAGCAGAAAAAAGGTGCAGCACCCATGTCTCTTTAAGTTGACAAAAATCAGCAATTTATTGATGGTCAGCTTTCTCAAGACCTTAAGATGAGATGTGTATGTTAGGACCTCCATGTCATTCATGTGACTTATATGTTAGCACCTCCTTGTGATGTGATACATATGTTATTACCTTCTCTATGTCATTCATATGATGTAATATTAGCACCTCCATCTCATATGGCATACAGATGAGCATATCTGTAGTGCAGATTATCACTATTTATGGTACACAATTTTCCCGGCTATATGCATTTATATTTTTGGGTCCAGAAATACAACATTTTTTACAGAGGCACAAGTAGAACCTTGGGCAGGTAAAGACCCCCTTGGGTGTCAGGTACTGGTATAACTGCACCCACTAAGTTACACCCCATCTAGAGGTATTATTCCCTTGGTTGCATGGTACAAAACAAGTGCATGGTATACCAGCAAAGTCCGAAATCTAGTTAGTACAATACTGTCAATAATATAGTACAAAGAGGTATTTCCAGAGTCTGCAAAGCCACTGCAAGAAGGACTTCAGGAACAAAAAAAAAACAGGAAGATTAAGAGTCAATCAGCAAGCAGTGACTCATAGATACTAAACAGCCAATCAGAATGATGGACATGATCATGTTTCAAACAGAATATCTATTTGTGAGCTATTTGCAATGTATAATATAGGATAACTTGATTCACTAAGATGACATGTATTAAAGTAAATAATTGGTTACTTGAGGCTGGCAAAGCCAGTATTTTATCCTGAATTTTGTATCTAATGCTTCTATCTTTACAAACAAGATTAGTTTATATTTTTATGTATTTTTTAATAGCACTGAATATCATTCATGTCCATGGAAGGCAAGCAGCCACAATTCTTTTATTACAGGAGTCAAGACCCCTAAGAAATGTCAGTGGGAAGAGTTTGGGATCCTTGAGTCCAGAAACAAAAAATCATGTCTACTTCTATGGACATAATATCCAGTTCCAGTTAAAGATGAACTCTGGTGTTCCAATCCATGCAGGACTTATTCATAGTGGTCATTACTTCCCATATTAAGATAAGTTAGGGTTATTATTAAAATATGTTAGTGTTCCTTTAACTGCTTGGTGCTACCAACAATATCACTGATGTATTGTGCACCAATGCACTGGAAACAGTTCTGGCATACAGTGGATTAAATGAAGTAAGATTATAATTCCTATATCCCGACCCCTATATTTACAGCAATACCTCTTCCCGGGACCACGACAAGCATCTTCTATCCCAGGATGTCCACTCAGTATTAGGAAGCAAAGGTAAAAAAAATTAACTCCCCATACATACATTTTACATAAGAAAAAAACTATTTCTTTGTTCTACCAGCAGATGGCAGTGACGTTGCTCCTTTTTAATTATCTTCTTTACTTAACTGTTCTGCAGAAAAGTTTTTCCTTTTAAACGCAGGTCCAGCCCAAGGGTTTTTGGTGCCTTAGGTGAAGTATATTTCTGGTGCCCTTCTCATACCCAGTAGCCTGCAGATACAAGTGGCCAAGTCGCTGCTGGTCAGGCACGACATCAACAGAAAAGGTTTCCATTAGTGGATGTATCTGGGTCTGTACTGGATAAGTAAATCATTTGGAGGAGTAATGAATGACATGCCATGCCCCTGCACTAACTGGGAACTGCTGGGGTGTTTATAATGAAAGTATTTGGATACTACAAAGATTGCATTGCTTTACAATGCCCTGGAGGAAGATGCACTAAGGTTTGATCTTAGGAAGATGTTACCTGGCAATGTGAGAAAGTCACTTTGCATTAAGAATTAGTTATAAAAGAGACTGTATTCATTCTCATATGATGCTAGTGTAAAAGTGCTGATCTTTTGGGGAGAGCAGAGAAGATGAATTCTCAGACCATAGTACCAAACACAGCAGCAACCCTCCCTCAACACTTTGAGTGGCTCTGGCACTAAAGTTTTAATGTGCTTCAGTGGGTCTCTGCCATGATGTTACTCTCAGCTGTTCCAGAAAGAGCCATACTTGCCATTCCACCATTTCTTTTCCCTCCAGCCACCAGCCTCAACAAATTCCTACCCCCCACCCCCGTTTCCCCTGAAATAATCACGCTAACAACAAAATAAGGTGGCTAATTGTGAGGTCACAGCTTTTATTAATGTTGGTTTTGACCTATTTATAGGAACCCAGGAGTAACCTCCCTCCTACTGCTTGGAGCCCCCAGGGCCCCAAATAGCTACATCTATGGAAGGTAAAGCGTGAGACCTTTCAGGCAATCATGGCCTCCCCACCTCTGGTCCCTCTCCATGGCCACCTTACCAGTGGAGACAAACAAGGCCCCAGTGTTGATCTGCCATGACACTAGCATCATTCCTCCCCTCCTCCACAGTGCTTGATGGCAATTGCCCACCCTTCCTGCAGGCTGACCTGTCTGCACAGCACAAGCCTGCCTGCCCACCTTTACTGATTAGATATGCCTCACTGTCAGGTCCCTGTAAGCGCCACACCAGCTAAGGGCATAAATGGTTTGCTGCTGCTGTCTATGTCCAACCGCTTCCTTGGCCTAAGCCAGACCTCTTTAATGACACAGCTACTGCACCTAGTTGACCTTAAATGAAACACAAACACGGAGGGAAGGTGGGAAAAAAATACACAATTCTGCTTAATTTGACAACAAAAAAAAGAAGGCGCTTCTAGTGCAGTATTATGTGTAATGATGTATTATCACCACCTTTCACCGCTTAAGATTGAATACTCACAAAAATGAGTGGTCAGCCAAACACATATGTGTTAGCTGACATTTGCACATAGGGGGTATTCTTCAAAACACTGTCCCCAAGACCCCACTTCAGTGTGGATCCATGTAGAGGATTTTTATTCTGCTATAGGCTGCTCCTTAACTCGATGGAAGCAGATATAGAGAAGAACAGAACAAAGGGTGCCCAATAGTGCCTGCTATCCCAGTATCAACAGAGTATATAGTAATCAGTGGTTATACTCACAAGATAAGTTGTCATTTGAGGGCTTATACCCAACAAACAACCAAACTCGCATACAGAGATTTTGACCTGTCTTTGTTCAGGTATACCAATATTTGGAAGGAGTCCAAAAGAGTGTTGCAGTCTTCAGTCCAAAAATGTGTTTGTACAAAAATTATATTACTTAACACCAATACTAAAAAACAAACTAAAACAATAAAATGGCTTGGTATATAATGTTTCGTAGCTCCCTAGCTACTTCCTCAGATACAACAAGGCCAGAACAAAAATCTATGACTTCCATCATCCTCAACTGGCTGGTGAAGAGGCATAGTACAATCATTTCTACAGTGCTCCTGATTGCCCACCACTTCTATAGATCAACATTTTATGAAAAATAATTGCTAACATTTTTTTTTTAATTTTGTGAATATGAACTTAATTCCAAAGGATGTGTTCACATGGGTGACTTTTCCAGTGTTAATAACACTGCATTAATGCATCCTGGTGAATCAGCTTGATTCCAATGGAGGTGTTCACAGAGGCCGTAGGGCTCAAACTGCTGCAACTTGGATGAGCTAATACATTGAGCACACCCAGGTTTCAGCATGCTCATCTGCATTGCCTCCTGTGGGAGGCTGTGCAGATCATTAAAGGGATAGTAATACTTTATTATTACTATCCGCCATATTGTAGATATTTGCAAAATAATTTAATAGCCCCCAGGTTCATCTCTCAAACCTTTATAGTTTGAGAGATAACCGAAGGCAAAATTCCCCCCTCCATCCCCTTTCCCTGAAGTCAGCGTTGTACTGACTGCAGGGATATCAGGTTTGACTTTCATCAGGTGGCTCTGCAGCAGAGCCGCGATCACGTTAGTGAAAAATAATTAATTCACTGAAACGGTCTTCTACATGTGCTTGCAAACCAAGCACATGTAGAAGACCGTTTCAGTGAAATAATGCTTTTTCACTAACACGTTCTTGGCTCAGCTGCAGAGCCACAAGCCTGTCTTACGACAGACTTCCCCTGCAGTCAGTACAACACTGACTTCAGAGAAGGGGAAGGGAGGGAGGAACTTTGCCTTCGGTTATCTCTCATAACCTGGGGACTATTAAATTATTTTGCAAATATCTACAAATGGGGGGTAGTAATGATAAAGTATTACTGTCCCTTTAAGATAGGTAATTGATGGAGCTGTTCACACAGGACATATGACTCATCATGTTGCAGCTTGGATGAGCTAATCTGTTGCACACACTCAAGTTCCAGCATGCTCATTTGCATGGTGGCCTGGGAGCGGCTGTGCAGATTATTAACACAGGTAATTGTGGAGCATTCAATGCATCAGCCAGTAATATATGACCAACCCTGGCATGGTCCATCCTTGTGACACACCTCCTCTACTACCCTTTTTGAGTGAATCTCAGGAGGGAATGCTGGACTTCTGAGGTAGGTTTGCAAGGGCGGCTTGGCATGAGCTAAAATGGAGCACAGCCAAATCGTCCATATAACTAAGCCTAAAGCTAATTTACTTTCAAGTTTTGGAATTTAAGGTCCTTACTAATCATGCCAAAGAGTTGCAATTCTGGAGCAAACCAGCTGCACCCCAGGGAAATTCCACAGAGAAGAAAAGAGTTGATAGTGACCAGAACTGACAGCGGAGGGGGCAGAGTTTTTTTTAAAAGGGAACACACTGAGCCCTAGGCATCAGGCTCTATCCCTGGAGACCCGGTACTTAAGTATAAAATCCAGAGTCTCTGGGTCAGATCCCAGGTATGCCTATGTTTAAAAGAAAAGAGGAAATTCTGAAGCAAACCAACTGCATCATGGGGACAAATAGTATCCTTGGCTGAAATTGGCCTTTTAACATCTTAATACTAGAGAGGTCACCAACACTATATTTGAAATGCCTTTGGAAACCTCTCTAGTAGTATTCCTATTCATCAATAGGAAATTGGAGGTTTCTTATTTCCCATGGTGCAAAACAGCTGCTCTCCAAATTCCAAATTGATTCAAATTGGGCATGTGATTACATGGGCTAGAGAGGTCTCCAACACATTGCTTTACAATTAGAATTGCAGGTCCTCTTTAGCATTCAGTGGTTAAAATCCTAATTTAAATGAATGGAAATTTTATTCCATATGGTTCAGCTGGTTTGCTCAAGAATTCTGTGTATAAAGTGAGGTGGTGCACACTAGACACAAACAAGAAAAAATACATTGTTACCATGTATTCCCTGTTCCAGCAGTGTGTGTTTGTTATCTCACACTCTCTTTACCTCCTAACATCACTGAATCTTGGCTTAACTCATCAGACACTGACTCATCTGATGCACTGGCAACAGACAGGGGAATGAATTAAAGGGATAGTAATGTTTCATAAAAACAGCAGCTCAAATTAATCTTCATAGCATTTGGGCCATGGAGAGTGTTATTTCAATAATGTCAGAGTTGTAATTCAAGAGTAATTCAATGATAAATTATCCCCTTCCTTTCCATTTTACCTAGTGTAAGCCACCTCCCCTCAGATGTGGAATCTGGTCTTGAGACCAGACAGCTCACAGCAAGGGAAATCTTTTTACTGTGAAAACAATTAAAGCCCTGCCCCCTGACAGGTTTTTCCCTTATGCTAATTGAAGATTGTCCCTTTCTGTGATCTATCCGGACAGTCTTTCTGCTCTGAGGTGAGCAGTGTTACATCAGTAAAAGGGG
This sequence comes from Rhinophrynus dorsalis, assembly GCA_037306005.1. Lineage (NCBI taxonomy): Eukaryota > Metazoa > Chordata > Amphibia > Anura > Rhinophrynidae > Rhinophrynus > Rhinophrynus dorsalis. The sequence continues at coordinate 236,039,987 of CM074724.1, read as the reverse complement.
CAGGAGGGGGATACTTTATCATTCAATTACTCTTGAACTATAACTCTGAACAGTATGGAAACAACACTCTCCATGGTACAAATACTATGAAGATTAATTGGAGCTGCTTTTATTATGAAACATTACTATCCCTTTAAGTATGATATTGTCCTCCAACTACACATTTCAACTAATCCCCTCTGTCCCACCACTCAGTCTCTTTTTCTTCACCTTTTAAGTTCACTCCCTTTGTCTACTCCACCCCCCTTGCTTGTCACTATCATCTACAAAACCCCTGAACCTACAACCCAGTTCATTGACCACTTTGTTTCCCTGTTCCCCATTAAATGCCCTCTGATGTCCCCACTCTCATCATGGGGACTGCAAGACCTTATAGAAAAACCTAACTCTGGTTCTTTCCTCAAACTATTCACCTTAGCACCTTACAGTGGACCAACTCTTCCATAAACAGTGAGGACTACTCCCTTGATCTGATCTTCACAGACCTCTGTTCTATCTCTAACTACTCTAATTTTCCTTTCCCTCTCTTTGCCCACCATGTCCTAACCAATAACCTCATCAAACCCCACAAATCCAAATCCCTTGATTGCGTAGAAATCTTCATACCCTTGATCTGAACCAATTCCCCACATCCCAGCAACCTCTCTTTTACCCCACTTTGGCGTTTAATTGTCAATATCCCTCTCTCTTGAGGTAGTTTCCAGAGAAATATGATGCACCTCCAGGGGAATTTTTTCACTTTCTCTAGGTCCGTCACTTTATCAGATCTTATCTATGTCGGGACGCTCTCCCAAGTCGGACTCCTTTTGAACATCTCTGTTCCTCTTTCCCTACTGGGAAAGGCGCTATCTCCAAAATCTATTCCCTCCTTATGTCCTCCCTGTCCCTGCTACCCCCCTCCTATCGTACCCTTTGGGAAATGGATCTGGGGGAAACTTTGGAGCCCGAGGAATGGAATGACATAATGGTTAATGTCAATAGCCTTGAACAGAGGTACTTGCAGCCTTACTCGCTGTCCGATTATACTGACTCTATAGGATGTTCCCACAGTAGTGATCGGCACCTCCTCTTTCAGGGTGAGATGCAAAATCCTCCTTAATAGCAACGTCCTCTGGATGTTCATGGTACGATGTATAGTAGTTCAGTTCAAATGGGGATCCAATGCTGCTTATCAACTGGATATAGTAGTCCACTAGTGGGTCAGAAAGGCTCTAGTGGACTACTATATCCAGTCAGTATAATCGGACAGCGAGTAAGGCTGCAAATACCTCTGTTCAAGGCTATTACACTCTGGAAATCAAGTAAGGGGCCATCCATTGATCCAAGTGGATGCACACTGTTTACATGAACTAAACATTGTTACCATAACAAACTTATTGCTACACTGTGATATTGTATCCGTGTTGAGGGTACATAGAACACCTATCAGTCATCATACTAAGATTACTTTTAAATCTACTGGATCTAGTTACCTATTTGGTTTTTACATATAGTCCACTCATTATCTTATATATTTTTAATTTATATTTTTTTAATCAATAAAATGTATTAATCATTCTATACTGACCATACTTACTATATATATGGCATATTTTATTGAGTATCTACTTATTCTCACTCATTACATATTTTTTGATGTGGTTACTTTCACTACTATGCTTAGAAGGTCTTTTTTGCGTTTCCACCTTCCTTTCTTGTTTATCAATTTACCTTCCACTACCACATCCCCACCTCTTCAGGGAGGCCTATCAACTGCCTCCATAACCATTATGACCAAAGCCAGATCAGTAGCCTGTACATCCTCTACTCCATCTCGTTCCCTTTATACATAACTCTTTCACGCACAATCCCATTAGGCCTTCATCTCTCACACAGACCAAAATTGACAAATAATGGCACATACAGATTTGCAAATAATTTCCTGTGAGAAGTGCTGGTTTTCCACTTTTTTCACCTAGCTCATTGCATTGAAATCAATAGGAACATTGAATTTACACACAACACATAACAAATGTTATTTTATTTTCCAAAGGCATAGTATAAAATGAGTATACGGGTGCCTGTATTGGTGGAGTGTGGGGAAAGAATCAGTTGAACACAGAATTTTTTCGAGGGGGCTTGTTGACTGGGATTGACAGTTAATATAAAAATAAAAAATAAATACAATTAAAAAAAAACATAAGAAATTGTATAAAAGGGGTCTGAGGAGGGTGCCTGTGTTGGTGGTTGGAGTCTGGGGGAAGAATCAGTTGAACAGGGAATTGTTTTTTCGGCAGTAGGTGGGTTGCTGATTGGTATTCGGGGGACAGATAATAAAAAAAAAAAAAAAGTTTAAAAAAAATGACATAAAATAAGAAACTGGTACGTAACGTGATAGAGACAGGGATACCCTGACGTTAGCTGTGACTGGGGCAGATTGATACTTGAAGGGATAGAGTATTTTGTAGAGGATGATTTTTTGGACTTATTAGAGTCTCAAGCCCCGAGGAAACATTGATTTGTAGGATTTAGACTTATTAGAAGCACAAGCCCTGAGGAAACATTGATTTGTTGTAGGACTTAGACTTGTGATAGGCCCAAGCCCTGAGGAAACATTGATTTGTAGGACTAAAGTTGTTTGGCACAAACTATATATCTCAATTTAATTTTTCAGTCAATCAAGTTCACCCTTTGTCATGCCGTTTTTTTTGATTCATGAAAGGCCAACAAATGTCCCAGTGGAGAGAATTTCAGTTTTTCTTTAAAGAGCCTTATGCTGAGAAGGGAACTATGGGGGGGTTATGCCCTATGATGTGATAAACAGATGATGAGGAAGCAATAGCTTCTGCAATCCATAGGCTCTATAGAATAAAATACGAACTGGAGAATTGATCTCACTGAGTATTTGTCACCTCTTTGTCACACCTTAGAGCATCTCCTCCCTGGAGTAATTCTGGAGCAAGCCAACTGCATTTTAATGGACAAATACGTATTCCCAATGAGTGCAATATGGATTGTATCTCCTTAAATACTAGAGAGATATTAGATATTAGATATTAGTCTATCTCATGCTTTAAGAACTGAAGTTATCTCAGGAGGTGGCATTTACAAACAGGAGGCACACATTTGTCTTCCTAAAGTTACAGATTTAAATCGAAACGAAAGATCATAAGAAATATCAATGCATTAACCCTTTAAGGCCCAAATGGGCATTTCACCTGTGTTGGTCCTTAAATGAAATGCAGTGGAGAGATATCTGATATTTAAGGGTGAAATTATTTAAATATATGCATGTTCTATATGAATCTAAAAAATATATATAATTACGATTCCAGTTCAGCTCAAATCCCTCTCAATTTGTGAATAAAACTTCATGCCTGCTGTGCTTCCCCTGGATCACTATAATCAAGCTGACATATTTCTGACAGGCATAGCATATTTTTCCATTTTAACATTTTAGTCACGTACTCTAACTTCTTATAGACAAAGTCTTCAGACTTGTACAGAAGATACTGAAGGTTTAACCACATTTCATGTACTTAAAAATTGATATTCAACATAATGGGCAAAATAGATTTGTCCTGTTCTATTATAATTCTGGATCATGCATTTTTTGGCAGAATCTGTAAATTATTAACCCAAAAGTTATGAAATGTATAGGTGAGTAAAATGTGAAATGTTCAGTAAGATTATATAAACTGATGTAAGCTGATGTAAGCCAAAAAGGGGGCAAGATCCAAACCAGGAAATTATAGACATGCAAGCTTGACATCCATAGTGAGTAATCTTACTAGAAGGGTTACTAACTGACAGTATTCAGAATTATGTGAAGACCAGCAATATTATTAGTAGGAACCAACATGGTTTTATGAAGGATTTATCATGTCAAACTAATTTACTTGCATTTTACAAAAGGGTAAGTAGTAATTTGGACAAGCGAAGCCCTCTGCCTCCTCAACCAACCACTGGTTAAAAAATACCTTTTCAATGAAAAAAAAGGCAGGCCTCGTGGTAGGATCCTTTCCCTCATTGATGTCAAAGGTTTTCTCTATCCTGCCCACTCCTATTCGGTATTTGTCTAAGATGGAAGCAGGGTAGCCCCCTTTCTCCCCTGGGTCACCTCTATTGATCTCCCAGCCAAATCAACTGGGAGATCAGTAGCTAGGGGGCATCAGGAGGGGACCTGTTGCCCTGCCACAAGGTCTGCCATTTACCCCTTTGAGTCCCAGATAGGTATCCATTGCATTCAAACAATGCGTTTGATATCTCTCTGGCACTCAAAGGGTGAAAACACACAAACAGCTGGTGAGAGTTCCTCAACTAGGAACAACCCTGCTCTCAAATTGATGAGGCTCTATAGGATGAGTATCCTACCCAGGGTGCAATCTCTTTTAGCTCACCAGTGCCTTTCACAGAGAGGAAATAGTCTAAAGCACATCATACTGATCCAACCAAAAGGCAGTCCAGCCACGAAGTGCCAGGCAATTCCTCTCTAACTTTTATTTCTATGCAAATTGCTCTTAGGGTTAGTCACCCTAACGGTAATGGGGGGATCCAGACGTGGACCCCTTGCTCACAAGTACCTAGGAGGATTAGATGCTCCTCTTTGATGACGCCCAACATGGCTGAACTGTATAGTTGGGATTCAGAGAAGAATTATTTGGCATTTTGAGGCTTGACTGTCATTTTGGCAGGTTCTGTATGATATGCTTCAGAATATTTCTTCTCTGTTTATGGCATATGTGAGCTACAAGGGATTGTGCTCTGGGTGTGAGGACACAGTCTCATTGAGCTTTTGCATACCCTTGCAAGCTCATGAGCCTAGTTGAGCATCTATGACTTTTTCTATTTTTATTCAAATTGCTCTTAGGATTAGTCACCCTAAAGATAATGGGGGAATCCAGACGTGGACCCCTTTCTCACAAGTGCTTAGAAGGATCAGTTGCACCTCAGTGATGAGGCCCAACAAGGCCAAAATGCATGTCTGGGGTTAGCTGCTTCCCTTGTTCAGAGAAGAGTTGTCTGGCATTTTGGCAGGATCTGTATGATATACTTCAGAATATTTCTTCTCTGTGTATGGCATTTGTGAGCTAAAAGAGATTGCACTGTGGGTGTGAGGATACAGTCCCAGTGAGCTTTTGCATACCCTTGCAAGCTCATGAGCCTAGCGAGCATCTCTGAGTTCACTTATTTCTATGCAAATTGCTCTTAGGATTAGTCACCCTAAGGGTAATGGGCGAATCCAGACGTGAACCCCTTGCTCCCAAGTGCCTAGAGGGATCAGCTGCACCTCACCGATGAGACCCAAGAAGGCCGAAGCGTATGTGTGGGGTTAGCTGTGTCCCTTGTACATAGAAGAATTGTGTGGCGTTTTGTGGCTGGACTAGCATTTTGGCAGGACCTGTATGACATGCTTAAGAATATTTCTTCTCTGTGTATGACATTTGTGAGCTAAAAGAGATTGTACCCTGGGCGCGAGGACACAGTCCCAGTGAGCTTTTGCATACCCTTGCAAGCTCATAAGCCTAGTTGAGCATCTTTGACTTCTTCTATTTCTATGCAAATTGCTGTTAGGGTTAGTCATCCAAAGGGTAATGGGGGAATCCAGACGTGGAGCCCTTGCTTACAAGTGTTTAGATCATCAGCTGCACCTCACTAACGAGGTCCAACAAGGCCCAAAATATATCTGGGGTTAGCTGCTTCCCTTGTTCAGAGAAGAATTGTCTGGTATTTTGTGTCTAGATTGTCACTTTAGCAGGAACTGTATGATATGCTTCAGAATATTTCTTCTCTGTATATGACATTTGTGAGCTAAAAGAGATTGCACTCTGGATGCGAGGACACAGTCCCAGTGAACTTTTGCATACCCATGCAAGCTCATTAGCCTAGTTGAGTATCAATGATTTTCAGTGGTGGTATGTCAGCATTGTTGTTACAATGTTTGTTGTAGTGTAGTGTTGCTGTTGGCTGATGAAGTGTATTATTGTTAGGGTAATGTATAGGGAATGCCAGCAATGACACCAGTGATAAGGTAATTTGTGATTCACAGAGATATGGGATGGGGACAGGTGAGGAGTACAAGAGATAGAGGGCTAGTGAGAGGTACAAAAAACAGAGGGACTAGTGTGAGAAACAAAAGACGGGGAGACAGGTGAAGTGTAAAAGAGACTGACAGTCACAGGAGACAGAGGGACAGCATAGAGGTAAAAGACAGGGGTCAGGCACAAGAGGTATACAGATGGAAAGGTGACACAATGTATCTTTTGCTTGGGCACAAGAAAAACTTGCACTAGTCCAGGAACTCTGAAGATGTCTGAACACTCCTAACAATATGTTGTCAGATTTGCTGCACTCAGATTCGATCCATATAATGTCCAATCATATTGGTACATTTCTGAGCCTGTCCTGATAAGATATTATCAGATTGCTAGCTTATTTTTATTCCATTCTGATGATTTTTATTTTTTCTTAATGTTTAATGTTTTGTAAAAACTATGGAGATTCAATGGTAGAAAATGAGCCAGAGGTAAGTTCTCACTCAAATGTAGTGAAGCTTGGAAATATAGGTTATGTTCTTCTAACTTCATACCCCCATGTGCTGATGGCATCAGGCATGACAACACAAATGACTTATCAATGATATACTGCTAATACCACATATATCACAAGTAACCACATTGGTTACATCACAAATGACCTCATCAATGGCATCACTGGTGATATCACAACTGACTATGCTGCAGCTCATCAGAGAGTAGAAACACTACACTAGAACACTCCTCTACCAGTATTGCATATCCACAACTGCAGCCTACTACCAATTCATATCATGAGCCACTAAAATTGCTCTTTACTATAAAGTAATACTGCACCCAAACCAGAAAGATAAAGCAATGCCCTTATAACCACTCAAAGCAAATTTCAACTAGTAGTACAGAAAAGCACTAAAAAGCTGAAGTCAAATGTCCCCATTTAACACTTACTGAAGGACACACACACACACACACACACACTTCAACAAACATTGTAGCTTATACAGAATATCAAAATTAAACTAAAATAACAGCATATAATGAATGAATCTTAACTAAGTATCAGCACTGCACATCACCCAGCACTGACATTATAATTTATAAAGAATATCTGTCATATAGTGTAACTGTCAATGTCATTGATGAGATCATTTGCAATGTCTCTGATATTTGTGATGTCACTATTGATTCTAATGATGCAGTAATCTGTGGTGTAATCAGTCATTTATGATGTCATATGTGGTCATAAGCACAGTATTGCTAATGTCATTTGTGACTTCATGTCTGGTGTTGTCGGCAAAATACATGGGGACATGGAGTTTGAATAACTTGACCTCTGTTTCCCAGCTATTTGTACATTTGAGTGAGAGTATAACTGTCTTTGGCATAGATTTTCGTAACTGAAAATGGCATATAGACACTAGAACAATTGTGGGGCTCTTTAGAGTTAAGCACTGGCCCTGAAGTGTAGGAAAATGTCTTGACTGCTTACAAGGCCAGTTTGAAGTTCCTCCCTGCAGAAAAATTACAGGGAGAAGCTTCTAAAGAACCCAATATATTTCTCAGGTTTGACCATGAAAGCTCAATTTGTCAACCCCATTAATTTTACAGGATTGACATAAAAGGGTAAAAGAAAAATAGAGAACCTGAAAGCCAGGGAGAGCAGGTCAGAGAAAGAGAGCATGACAGAAAGAGACAGAGAAAATAAAAGCGTACGAGAGAGTGAAAAGACAGAAGGGGGATATACTAGTATTATTTTGTGCAATAATAAGCAAGCACTAGAACAGATTTCTTGGTGCAACACCTGCCTAACATCAACTTACTAAATTGCTTATGCTGAAAATTGTCTCCTTAAAGGGATAGTAATGTTTCATAGTAAAAGCAGCTCTAATTAATCATCATAGTATTTGGACTTTAAAGAGTGTTATTGCAATTCTGTCAGAGTTGTAGTTCAGGAGTAATTCAATGACAAAGTATCCCCCTCCCACCCCTTTTACTGATGTAACACTGTTCAGCCAGATCAGAAGGGAGGTGCCCAGGTAGAATGTAGAGAGGGACAATCTTCAATTAAGATAAGGGAAAAACTTGTCAAGGGGGACAGGGCCTTCATTGTTCTCATAGGAAGAAGATTGTCCCCTTCTGTTATCTATCTAGTCTTACAACCAGATTCCACATCTGAGAAGAAATGGCTTACACTAGGTAAAAGGGGTGGGAGGGGAAACTTTGCTTGTGAGTATCTCTCAAACCATAAAGGTTTGAGAGATGAGACTTATATCATTCTTCATGTTTTTTTGAATGCCTACAAAATAAAATAAAGATAAAACAAAGTATTACTATCCCTTTAACTCCACTTTGTTCCAAGGGGAAAGTATATAATATAAGTGCTGTTGATGTATCAGAGTGTGCCAAGATTTTCTGCTCCTGCTGCGGAGGAGTATGACTCTAAGTTTGTTTTTGGAGATGACAAGAGTCATAGAGTGCCCACAAATACCACCATCACCCCACCACATACATAAGTGGTGTTGTTAAAGCATTAAAGTTAGACAATTCTTCCATTATATACTGCCATGCCACACTTGATAAGTTTTTAGAAAGAAGTCAAAACCTGCACAAAAATAATGCAAAAGTATACTTGTGGAATAGTAAACTTGCCAAAATATCGGAGGTTGACATGCTGACATAATGTCATACGTTGCACCCTGCTGGAATATCCCAAGCCACACTTATTTTTCAAGGATAGTTGTGCCAGTGTTACTTATCAGTAAGTTAGTGTTGTGGGTAAAGGACAAAGGCACTCAACCTGCTAACAATATTTTCAAGGCATCTGTTGCTGTACGACTCACAGTTTTACTTCCAGCTATGTATTTCTCCACTTCAGAAGGACATTTTGCAGTCATAGAAAACAGGTGAAAAATGGAAATTCATTCTCGGTGGCGAAAAGATGAAAATTTTATGTATTTTCTATGGGTGGGAATTTTCACGAAAAAAGAAGGAAATTGTGTTTTTTTGTGCAAAAGTTCCCACAGGAAATTTGTATGATTTTTTGCCCATTCCTACTGATAAGATGAGGGATCTGGAACTGATTGCATTGTGTCTCAACCTGTAGAGAGAATAGGTCTTGGTCTAAGTTTCTAGGTAGCAAAACTGTCGAGTTCTGCTTGGTAGTGGAGTCAATCGCAAGATTCCATTGCTGAAGGCGAAGCTGTTTAAAGAAGCTATCTGTGAAGTCAGATGTCCAACTCCAGTGAAGCCGGGGCCCAGACCTGGCTAGGAATACATGTGCACTCATGAAAAGAACCAGACCTAGAGATGAAACCAAAGATGCAGAAAGGGCAGGAGAAAACTATAAGACAGGAGTATCCACTAAAACAAGGTCCCCAAACTCACCAAGAGAGGCTGCTGGATCTTCTAAGGTTTTGTAGGTCTGAGACGATCTAGTGAACTCCAAAGTGGGCTATGACCACAACCAAGTAGGAGAGTGCCTAATGTAACAGGTGTAGGCCACAAAAGAGTCAGTCAGACTTGAGGAGATTTTACCTGATTCCTTCCACTCCTACCAGTAAGTTTGGATAGGCATAAAGGAAGAGAGGATGCTGCTCTCTGTGTTGCAAATATTGATCTCACAACAAGATCCAATGGGAGATCAGTAGCTTGGGGGGCATCAGGAGGGGCTCTAATGCCTCCCCAAGCAGGCTGACACTTTTCTTTAATTGCGCCCACTGCATGATGGTAATGCCGGCTAATGTGGTGGCTGTGATTCAGCGGTTCACCTTACCACCTTGGCACTCTGGGGGGTTAAAGGTGAGAGGGATGCACAGTACATTGCTTTGCAATGCATCCTCCACACCTTTGGTTCTTGATCGATTAAACAGAATGGTGCAAGTTGTCTTTGTCAACATCAGTATCCACTCAATTAATTTGTTTTTGTATGGATACAGTCTTAAATACACTGACGCAAGAAGTCAGTTTCTGTGTACGTTCTCTGATAGGGTTTAAATGGATTGTGTTATTAAATGTTGAAAAACAAGGGTGCTCTCCACTGCTGAGAGATATTTTATTCACAATAATTTATTACAGCTCAATCTTGCATATTTTTGTAGCAATGCCTCTTTGGCCTGAAATCTTACAATGGCACTGTTGCTACAGCCTCCAATAGAGGTTTATGGTCAGCTGACCAGAGCTGCCCATAGACTGTTTCAGCAACAGCCCCACCAACAAATTTCAGGCCATGTAGGTCCTGTAACGTGAGGACACAGGAAGAGGAGCCAACGGTATCCACCTGAAGCATCAGCCCACAGTTAATAATATGGTAAAAACTCCAGTTTATTGAAAAAAAAATCTTTTATAAAAGGTTGCACATTGAGGACTTCATAAATCCATGACAGGCGTGATCATACAACCAAACACCTAACGCGTTTCATAAACATACAGTCTACTTAATCATTGGCCATGTAGGTCCTGTACCCAAAAATGCAATTTTAAGCTGAAATAACTTTTGAATAAAACATTTCTCAGCAGCTGGAATATGCTTATTTTACACAGCAGAATAAACTCTGCAATATATGTATTTTGTTCTGTAATAAACAATAGTATTCCTTTAAGTGTAAATCAATATCAACTTTTTTTTATAAATGCTCTAAATGTATAAAAAGTGTAAAAAATACATATTATCTAACTCTTACATTTTGTTCAATACCGAATGAAAAGACAGAGTATAAACTGTCAACATGTACACCTACTCACCATATTTTATTTTGTATGCCAGAACAAACAGCTACTAATTATGTGATTTTATCATTTTAAAACATGTAAATTAGAATATCGATTGAACTACATTATTGTATACTAGGAAAACAATATGCCACTATTACATTGTTTAATTTTGCTAAGCTTATATAATTACTATATAATTGTATTTTAATTAATTGTGTTGACCATGTACAATTGACTATGGAACATATGTATTATTTAGGCACTGGAATCTCATGGAAACATCTCTACCCTGTGTGACCAACTGTAACAACAGTGATTTAGTGAAAACTTCAATCCTGCAGCAACTGATTTGTGTGTGACTGGAAGTTCAGTCACAGATGGATATATGACAGTGCACCTGCTCTGTAGACCAAAACATGACACATACTCACTAGACTGGTAATTAGTTAGTTCCTAGAGGCATCTAACTGAAAGGAATCCATGCTACACTAATATAGTAAACACAAGTCTATTGATTCAGTGCAATAAAACAGATGAATTTAAGTTGTTTCAGACTGGCTGTGCATTTGTGCTATAGACTCTTTTCCAACAACACTAAATCTTCCAGGAAGTTAAACACAATACAAGCAGCTAGAGGGAGAGAGAGAGAGAGAGAGGTTGCTAGGCTGTTGTGTTGGGATTTTATTAGTAAAAATGAGGCAGGAAAGGCTCCTAGTTTGTGCTATGAATATAAGCAAAAGGAGGCACTGAAAGGAGTGTTATGTGTCCAGTGAGTCTGAGGAGGAGGAAGTGAATGCTACCAGCACTGAAGGTCTGGATGCCTTGATTCCCCAGACTGAATGATGGCCAGTCCCCCTACATCACCCCTAGGGATCTTGGGGAAAATAGTGTCAAGGGCAACGGAAGACGAGGGTAGTATTGTGAGCAGGACAGGTCAGATACCTGTGTCTGCTGCCGTTGCTGCGTCTGCCAGTGTGTCTTGTGGGGGGTGGAGATGATGGCAAGTGTAACAGGAGGGGACCCTAAATCACACTTGCCAACCCCAAGCAGTCCCACTACTACTACTAAGATCCAGCAGCTAGAGATTGATTGTTAGGAGTGAGTGAGGGGGCGATAGTGATGGCCTCTGAGACGGAAATTGGTGTGGTTACTGTTAGCAAATCAGCTGGTGGGACTAGCGTGACCACAGTAGATCCTCCTACTGATGCTGAGGTGGAAGGGGAAGTGATGCGGAGCTGTCAGACTGGTAGACAAGGGAACCCACAACATCCCCTTGACCCTGTGATTCCCCTTCCTCTGACATTGTCCTATGGGACATGATACTGAGGAAGGAAGAACTGGCGGCTAGTAGCAGTAATACCAACATGAGCAAAGATCATCTGCCTGTACCAGGTGCTAGTGCCACCAGTCAACCTTCTTAAGCTCAAGAGTAGGGGACCCTCTGTCACATTTATCATCACTTCCAACCAGTTAGACTGTAATAGAGCAGCAGCAAGGAGGGACAGGTGGTGGTGATAATGTTGAGGGTGATGGTGGAGTGACTGGGGTGGAAGGGACTCTAATGGACTTTTTAGCCAAACTAAGAAGGAATGGGACACAGATATGGAAATGGGGATGGGCATCACCACCAGCAGCAGTGACATTGAAGAATCTGCAGGGTTCTATAAAACAGGATAAATAGTAATTCCCTGGGACAAAGGGCAAAGCACCATCAAGTAAAGCAGCTTAAAGTGGAACTACCACCTTTAAAGAACTTTAGCTTCAATAACTTCCCATCTGGTAACTAGCTGCTTAGTAGCGCTAGTCGTCAGAATGATTACCTTGTTTAATAGATTTATCAATTCTTCCGGGGCTGACAGGCAGGACGGATCACAGACATCTTGCCATAGTGACATCCGTGCGACTGCTTTGTTAGTCCCAGCCGGCTCTAGGAGGCATTGCTAGGAGCCGTTCAGCTCCGGAAGGGACTGACAGAGCAGGCATGCAGATGTCATTATGGCAAGATGTCTGTGATCCGTCCTGCCTGTCAGCCCTGTCCTTGTCTTACTTATCCTCAAACCTTAGAAGACTCTTTTTTTTTAGAATTTATCATCTTGTATTTTCTATCTTATTCATTATATTTTTATTAATTTAATTTTTACTGTATGACCCCAATCCGTATTCCACTGTCCACTGTTAGCTACAGAAACAGATCACAGAAACAAGAACACACTGACACCTCACTGTCCACTGGTAGCCATATGATTAGTCTACTGTTCCACTGGTAGTCAAAGAACTATTCATGCACTGTATGAGACCCTAGGCTTGTTCCTCTGTCTACTGGTTGACACAGATGTAGACCACTGTCCCACTGGTAGTATCAGATCCACGCATACACTGACACCCCGGCCTTGCAGCACTGTCCACTTTTAACTAAAGAACCTTTCTGACACCCCAGGAGTATTCCACTGTCCACTAGTAACAAACAAATTAGAACACTGTCCCACTGATTGTCACAGAATCACGCATATATTGCCTGTGTAATGTGTCAGTAAGTGGTATATTCTGGTCAGTCGACTCCCAGTCTCCTCCCTCATACAGGGTGAAGCCATCCAGAAACTCCATTCTGTCGAGTTCTGATCCACCAAGGCCTACAGGGCGAATCCATTCAGAGACTCCATCTTGTTGAATCATCTTCAGCTAAGACCTACTGTCACATCCGTCTCTGCTCGCTGTCCTGTCCAGGTCTGAGCTCTGATGCTTCGGTAGCGACTCTTCTCCCAGGCTCCATTGGGTGGCAGTTTCATACCTAGCAGTGGGTCAGCTGATCTCCGTTGCTAGGCATGCCACTCTTGTACTTGCAGTGTTAAGAAAAGGCTTCTACGAGTCTTCAGACGCGTTTGTATAGCACCCTGTTAGTTAGTTCTAACCTTGCTTCGTATATTCTGTGATCTTCTGTGTATGGCGTGGTCTGATCCTGCGACCACTCTTCTGCCTTCTGTCTTGTATGATGCATATATTGATGAACCCTCTGACCCCTGGGATTCCTGTATTCTAGACCTAACTGCTTCCCTTGATCTCCAGCAGTGGACTGACTGTGCCACTCACAAAGCTGGTCACTGCCTCGATCTTGTTTTTACTAAGGGTCTGGACCTTTCCTCTCTCACAGTTTCCCCATTCCCTCTATCAGACCACCATCTTATATCCTTCCCTCTCTCTCACTCTGCCACTTCCCCCATCCCTCCCCCCAACAGATTTATAAGGGATACCCGCTCACTTGATCTTGCTGGGATGAGCACCTCACTTAACTCCAATCTTTCCTCTATCTTAGTCATGTCTGACACATACATTCTTGTTAACTCCTACAACTCAATCCTATCCTCTGCTATTGATTCTTTTGTCCCACTGAAACTACAACAGAGTCGTCAAGTCAATCCACGACCCTGGCTCAACTCCCACACCCGCTTCCTATGTTCTTGCACTCGTTCTGCTGAACGCTTTTGGAGGAAATCATGCTCACATGCAAATTTCATCCTCTTTAAATTTATGTTGTCCTGCCTGCATTCTGCTTTATCAAAAGCTAAACAAGAATACTACACCATACTAATCCACAACAACAAATCTAACCCGCGCCATCTCTTTGCAGTCTTTGCCTCCTTGCTCCATCCTGCCACTGCTTCCTCTCACCCCATACATTCACCGCAAGCTTTTGCAGAGCACTTCAAGCACAAGGTGGAATCTATTCCATTTGCCTTCAAACTCTCTCTCCCCAAACCCTCCTCATCATACTTCAATAGTTTTACTCCGATAACAAAGGAAGAAGTTTCTCAGCTTCTCCTATCTACCCACCTCACTACCTGCTCCTAGGACCCTTTGCCCTCCCACTTACTCAAACCACTTGCACCAGTCCTTACACCTATATTAACACACATCTTCAACACTTCTCTCTCCACAGGCACCTTCCCTTCTTCCTTTAAACAGGCACAAATTAAACCCCTGCTCAAAAAGTGTAACCTTGACCCCTCCTGTCCCTCTAACTATCAACCTGTCTCCCTTCTACCTCTTGCCTCAAAACTCTTAGAATGCCTTGTCTTGTCCCAAATAACCAAATTCCTCAACTCTAACTGTCTTTTGGACCCTATGCAGTCTGGTTTCTGGAGTGGTCACTCAACTGAGACAGCTGTCTGCACGGTAGCTAATGATCTCCAGACTGCAAAAGCCAAAGAACAGTTTTCTATACTTATACTACTCGATTTATCCTCTGCCTTCGACACAGTTAACCATTCTCTGCTCGCTCAAATTCTCCACAATCTTGGCTTCCGAAATCAAGCTGCTTCATGGCTCTCCTCCTATCTCTCACAACGTTCCTTTTTTGTGTCCTCTAGCAATAGAACCTCCTCCACAGTCCCTCTGTCTGTGGAGGTGCCTCAAGGTTCCGTTCTGGGTCCTCTGCTTTTCTCACTGTACACCCTTTCATTGGGTGAACTTATTAGTTTGTTTGGCTTCAAATACCATCTATATGCTGATGATTTTACATCTCCACTCCTGATCTTTCACCTCAAATCCAGCTGCAAATTTCAGACTGCCTTTTGGCCATTTCCTCCTGGATGGCACAACGTCAGCCGAAGATAAACATGGGCAAAACTGAACTGCTAATTTTCCCACCAAGACTTTGCCCAATACCTAGATTCACCATTACAGTTGATGGAATTGATATTGATCCGGTCAGCTCAGCACGCTGCTGTCACGGAGTGACTAGGAAATGAACACACTGACAAGTACAGATGAACTTAATGTAAAACTTTATTAAATACAGTGAATGACAGGAGATAAGGCAACAGGCTGATGGCAACAAATGACACAACAGTAGTATGGTAATGACACAAAGTGGCAGTATATAGTGGCACACATTCACAAGACCAGGAAGGAACAGTGGAGTCACTTTCCTTACCCTTCACCAGGCAGGTGGTCAGAAACGGAATGGTCCTGGGACTACACGGTAGATGTGAGGGCAGTGCAGAACACTCCCATGCACAGACAGAATGGCCCACCTTCACAAGACCAGAGAGGAACAGTGTAAGCACTTTCCTCACCCTTCACTGGACAGGTGGTAGAAACGGAATGGCCCTGGGACTACACGGTAGATGTGAGGACAGTGCAGAGCATTCCCATACATACAGTCGGAAGATATGGAGCAGACCAGTACCCCAACAGGGGTTACACTAGGCGGGTAGCCAGATGGAGAATAGGCAAGGCAGCACAAACCCGTACAGCCACGGGAGGTCAGACACACTGAGTGACCGACAGGCGCTGCTAACGGAAGCGGACGCAAAGCGGAAGACACAGGCAGCACGGGAACCAAACCGAGGCACGGAATGGTTATGGAGCGCAACACAGAGAATAAACTAGGAGGCAGCCAGTGGTCAGAACAGGATCGGGTAGTCAGACGTCACCAGTGGTCGTTGCCGGAACGGGTAGTCAGTCGTAGCCAGAAGTCAGCACCGGAACGGGTAGTCAGACGTAGCCAGGGGTCCAAACCGGAACGGGTAGTCAGACGAGCCAGGAGTCCGAACCAGAATGGGTAGTCAGATGTAGCCAGGTAATACACAGGAAGGGTAATGGACCAACACAGCAATAAGCTCAGGTACACCACAAAAGGACACTGGAAATGACACAGGCTGAGGTTTAAAAACTCTGACAGGTAGGTGGAGCAATGACCTCATCAGCGTGGTGCCCTATAAGAATAGTGACTCAGCGAGAGTGACAACTAGGAAGTAAACAATGTCGCTTCAGGGCAACATCCAGCTACAGGCAGTCACGGGCACCGTGATAGCTGCCTTGGGGCCATATTTGATTCCTCTCTTTTCCTTCTCCCCTCACATTAACTCCGTGGCTAGATCATCTCGCTTCTTTCTCTGCAACATTGCTAAAATCTGCCTGTTCCTCTCCCAACAAACTACTAAAACTCTTATACATGCACTCATTCTGTCCCGCTTAGACTATTGCAATATCCTACTAACTGACCTCCCTGCTACTCATCTTTCACCTATGCAATCTGTTTTAAACTCAGCTGCACGAATCACCACACTCTCCCCAAAAACTGAACCTGCCCACATAATTCTCAGACATCTGCCATGGCTACCGATTCAGCAGCGCATCAATTACAAAGTCCTTCTTCTTACCTTTAATGCTCTTCGCACTGCACACAACGCACTTCTTGTTGCACCATCCACACCCTCTGCCCTCTCCCATCTCAAACCTTTCTCGCTTTCTGCTCCATACCTATGGAACTCCATACCCCCTCTCCCTGCATCTTAAAAAATCCCCCTCTGTCTTTAAGTCTACCCTCATATCTTATCTTCTGGAGCGCTAGGACCATGCACTGCCTTTGGCCAAACTTAGCACTTGTAATCTCAACACTAGACACCCTCTTACCCCATTGTCTGTCTCCTTTTACCCATTTAGACTGTAAGCTCCTTGGGGCAGGGACCTCTCTCCCATTGTTTCTATGAATGTCGCACTTATTTCATCCCCTCTTATTTATTGTAACATATGTCTATTGTAAGGCACTGCGTACACTGTGTGGCGTCATATAAATAAAGATAGACATACATACATACATGCAATCTCCTGTGTATGACCTGGACTGACCCTGTGACCACTCTTCTGTCTCCAGTATATGTATTCTGTGATCTCCTCTGTATGACCTGGTCTGGTTTCTGACTTCCCTTCTGCTTGCTGATTTGGTACCTTCTCTGACCTCCTGTGTATGACCTGGCTCAGCTACTTTGCTCCCCTTCCTGCTGTTTGGAATATGCTCAGTGATCTTTCATCTGGAAACTACTAGGCTGTTCCTATGATCCTGTGTTTCCTGCTTTGAGTAAGTACCCAGTTTTGTACCTGTTAAGAATGTTCCTCCCTGGACATTGGGTTAGTAGATATTGACTAGAGGGAGTTATTGTGGGTCTCCTTTAGCTCCACCAAAGGGGACTAATCTACTTTGGGGCTAGCACCTTTTAATGGCTTGGCCACAGCATAACTCCATTTAGGCAACTACTGCATCCGAGCAGAGCACCCCAGCGTTGTACCCCAGCATTTTGCTCCCCAATTCCTTGTTGGAAGGGTTGGCTCTTAATCCAGCTATCCCATCTTTGGCACTTCCCCCACTATCTCTCTGTTCCGGTGGTTACGTGATACCTACGTGGCAAAGCCTACAGAGATTCCATCCTGTTGAATCCTCTTCCATGAAGGCCTACAGGTGAAGACATCCAGAGACTCCATCCTCTTGATTTTTTATCCTTTAAGGCCTTCAGGGCGAAGCTATTCAGAGACTCCATCTGTTGAATCTTCAACAACAGTGTGCACAGAGGGAAGCCATTCCTTGCAGAAGCTGGTGATCACCTCGCTAGGTCCTTCCTTGTCTAAGTTGACTCCAGTTGTCCACCTACTCTGCACCTTGGGGTTTGATCTCCCATCTCTTCTAGAGACTCTTCAGTTCTCCAGCAACAGGGCTGACTATGTAAAAGGTAGGGATGGGATGCAGAAACCATAATTGATCTTTACTAGATATGTAGTCTTCCCCTTCCCCTTGTTCAATACCCAATTAATGGGAAAGTAACAAAGATTAAACCAATACTGAAAACGCAAGCACTAAATTATATAGTGCAAATTTAATTAACATGCATATATATATACACATATACACAGACACACATTCTCTTTCACACTCATTCACACACACACACACTCCCACACACTCATGCACTCTTTCTTAAAACACTCTCTCTCTACCCCACACACCCACAGACACATGCCCTCTCTCACACACACATTCTTTCCTCACATATACACACATACACACACACACACACACACACACAACAGGAAGCAGAGAAGGGCAATAACACTCCACTTACATTTACTGACTGAAAACAAATTTCGTCTAGAGAATGAATATGAGTATAAAATAAGCAAACAAATTTTTTGTTGAAAATCAGAATATATTCTGGATTTGTTTTCTTCACATCCCCCATGTGAAATGTTTAATGTGGCAAAAGAACTGCAACACTTATCAATTTTTGATTAACCCTTTGAGCAGAGGCGTAACTAGAAGACTCCGGACCCTGGTGCAAGAAGTGCCATGGACCCGACCACATTGACCGCCCTCGACCACATTGGCCCCCTCTACATTGCCCCCCAATCTCCACAATGCCCCCATCTCCTACCTCCCTGGAGTGGCAGGAGAGACGTGTTGAGCTCCCGCGTGGTCCTCTTCAGTAATACAGAGAGCTGGGAGATGATGTCATCTCCCAGCGCTCTGCATTACTAAAGTGCCGGAGGGAGATTATGGGCGCCAGGTGGAGGGGTCACAGGGGGCGGCCGGGCCCCTGGAGTGACGGGCCCGGTCGCGACACCTATAGTTACACCACTGCCTTTGAGAGCCAGAGGGGTATTCAACAAGCAATGCATTGCATACCTTAATGGCACCCAAAAGATTGAGAATGGAAAGCACAGAGGGGATCGAGAGGAAAGTGAAGCCTAGGCAGGTTGTGGTGGTAGGGGACTCCATTATTAGGAGAACAGATAGGGTAATCTGTGGCTCTGATCGCAGCAACCGAATGGTTTGCTGTCTCCCGGGTGCCCGGGTTCGGCATGTTGCAGACAGGGTGGACAGATTATTGGGAGGGGCTGGAGAGGATCCAGCTGTCTTGGTACATATTGGTACCAATGACAAAGTTAGAGGAAGGTGGAGAGTCCTAAAAGGTAATTTTAGGGATTTAGGCAGTAAGATTAGGAACAGGACCTCCAAGGTAGTATTCTCAGAGATACTACCTGTGCCATGCGCTACGCCAGAGAGACAGCAGGAGATTAGGGAGCTCAATGCATGGCTGAAGTCTTGGTGTAAGAAGGAGGGCTTTGGGTTTTTAGAGCACTGGGCTGATTTTGCTTTTGGGTACAATCTCTATAGCAGGGATGGATTGCACCTGAATGCAAGAGGGTCTCAAGTGCTTGGGGAGAGGATTACTAGACGGTTGGAGGAGATTTTAAACTAGGAAGGGGGGGGGCAATAAATACGGGGATAGATAGTATAGAAAGGGAAGGCGATGTAGTTAATAACCAGGTGGGAGGATCTGGGGGCGGGGTTAGTACAGATGATAGGGAGAAGCCTATAAACCACATCAAAATTAAATCACAAATGGAACACAGCAGTGGCATAAATTGTATGCTTGCAAATGCCAGAAGTTTAACTGGTAAAATAGGGGAACTGGAGCTGGTAGCTGAAATTGAAAACTATGACTTGATAGGCATAACAGAAACATGGTGGGATGACACACATGATTGGTCAATCAATTTAGAGGGCTACATGTTATTTAGAAAAGATAGGTCAAGCAAAAGAGGTGGTGGGGTCTGTCTGTATATCAAACCAGCATTATTGCCTCAATTGCGGGAAGATGTATGTGATGACAGTAGTGAACATGTGGAATCCCTGTGGGTTGAAATAGTCACTGGGGGTAAAACTGCCCAGAAAATATTAGCGGGTATTTGTTATAAACCACCAAACATTGGTGACCTTGAAGAAACACAGCTATTAATGCAAATAGAAAAGGCTTCCCAAATAGGGAGAACTATAATTATGGGGGATTTTAATTATCCAGAAATAGACTGGAAAAATGGAACAGCTAACTCTGCTAAAAGCAGCAAGTTTCTGAACTTGTTGAATGACAATTTTTTGTCACAACTAGTGCAGACCTCAACCAGAGGGAATGCATGTCTGGATTTGGTAATAACTGACAATGAAGAACTTATCTCTAACATCCAAGTAAGGGAGCACTTGGGGAATAGTGACCATAACATGGTATCGTTTGAGATTAATTCAAAAAAACAAGTTGATATGAGTTCCACCAAAACACTGAATTTTAAAAAGGCCAACTTTAGCAGGTTTAATTCATCCCTTGGTCTCGCTGACTGGGATAAAATATTTTTTTAGGAAAAAACACAGAAGGTAAGTGGAATGCCTTCAAAATAACATTGCAAAAATACACATATAAATTTATCCCTGTTGGAAACAAATACAAAAGAAGCAAATTAAAACCAATGTGGCTAACCAGTAAAGTAATTCATGAAATAAATAACAAGAAAGCGGCATTTAAACATTACAAAGCTGAGGGATCAGCAGAGGCATTTGCAGAATACAAAAATGTCAACAAAACCTGTAAAAAGGCTATTAAATTAGCTAGACTGGAAAATGAAAAAAATATTGCTAAGGAGAGCAAAAGCAACCCAAAAAAATTCTTTAAATACATTAATGGCAAAAAATTAAAGTCTGATAATGTTGGGTCCTTGTTATCTGAAACGGGTGAGATGGTCAAAGGGGACAGAGAGAAGGCAGATATTTTAAAAAATTTCTTTTCTTCAGTTTTTACCAAGGAACACCCATTGGACAAGAATCTGCAAACTACTTTTACAGAACAGGCACAGCAAGCATGGGACTGGCTAACACAAGAAAAAGTGTTAAAACAATTGAATGGTGTCAAGGTAGACAAAGCTCCGGGGCCAGATGGTATACACCCACGGGTACTTAAAGAGCTAAGCCAGACCCTGGCCAGACTGATATATCTGATTTTCAGGGATTCTTTTATTTCTGGTATGGTGCCCATGGATTGGCGTAAAGCAGATGTGGTGCCCATATTTAAAAAGGGATCAAAGTCCCAGCCAGGAAACTACAGACCCGTAAGCTTGACATCTGTGGTAGGGAAGCTGTTTGAAAGGTTGCTAAGGGAATATATTCAAGAATTCTGCTGGAACAGGAATATCATTAGCAATAGCCAACATGGCTTTGTGAAAGATAGGTCTTGTCAAACGAACTTGATCGAATTTTATGAAAAAGTAAGTAATAATATAGATGAGGGAGCGGCGGTTGACGTGATCTATTTAGACTTTGCCAAGGCATTTGATACAGTTCCGCACAAGAGGTTACTGTACAAATTGAATGAAATAGGACTAGGGGAAAATGTTTGTGTGTGGATTGGAAATTGGCTGAAAGATAGAATGCAAAGAGTGGTAGTAAATGGCAAGTTCTCCAGTTGGATAAACGTGATAAGTGGAGTGCCTCAGGGATCTGTCCTGGGTCCTCTTCTTTTTAATTTGTTTATTAATGACCTCCCAGAGGGCATAGGAAGCCATGTATCAGTTTTTGCCGATGACACAAAATTAAGTAAGGTAATAAAGTCTGAACTGGATGTGTCTTCATTACAAGAGGATTTGGACAAATTGAGTAACTGGGCAGGCAAATGGCAAATGAGATTCAATATAGACAAGTGTAAAGTTATGCATTTTGGGTATAATAATAAAAATGCAACATATAGTTTAAATGGTGTTTCTCTGGGGAAATCTACTAATGAAAAGGATTTAGGAGTAATGGTAGACAATAGACTTAGCAGTAGCATGCAGTGCCAGCTGGCAGCTGCAAAGGCCAATAAGATATTGGCATGTATTAAAAGGGGTATTGACTCAAGGGAGGAAGATATAATTATGCCTCTTTACAGGTCCATGGTAAGACCCCACCTAGAATATGCTGTTCAATTCTGGGCGCCCTTTCTGAAGAAGGACATTATGGAACTAGAGAGAGTGCAGAGGAGGGCTACAAAACTAGTAAGGGGAATGGAAAGTTTTAGTTATGAAGAGAGGCTAGAAAAGTTAAACTTGTACACACTAGAGAAACGGCGTCTTAGAGGGGATATGATAACACTATATAAATATGTTCAAGGCCCATATAAAGGGCTTTCAAAAGACCTGTTCATTAACAGAACAGTACACAGGACAAGGGGCCACCCGCTTAGACTTGAGGAAAGGAGATTAATCTACAACAGCGGAAGGGTTTCTTTACAGTAAGGACAATAAAGGTATGGAATGCACTTCCGGAGGAGGTGGTGCTATCAAATACATTAGATGCCTTTAAAAGGGGCCTGGATACTTATTTAAAAGAGCATAATATAGAGGGCTATGCACGTTAGTATTGGGATTAATATTTAGTTAGGGCTTGTTGATCCAGGGAGAAATCTGATTGCCATTTGGAGTCAGATGCCTTCTTTTGGGTCGGCGATGGTAAACAGGAATAGGAAAAGGGTTGAACTGGATGGATGCAAGTCTTTTTTCAACCTAAATTACTATGTAACTATGTAACTATATGAAACAGTTTTTCTGAACACAGCTGAAACTTAAAATTAAGAACTGTATTATTTATGCAATTATGACAGCAAATATCATGTATTTACTGATTTTTACCTGTAACCTCCACCAGAACTAAACAACAGTAAGGTAAAATTTAATGAGCATAGCGGGAATCTTGAAGAAGCTACTGAAACATAATGTTCCAAAACAGTTTTCAGTTTGTCATAATAAAAATCCACATGAATGTACTGTAGCAACAAATTTAATACATTTCTCAAACTCCCTGAAGGCAGATATATTCCATAAATTATGTATGTGTGAAACATATACTGGATTCTGTCTATGGACACACTTCACTCCAGAATATCTTGGAAGAGACATTGGCCCATATTTATACAACTGGAGACATTCTGGGGTAAGTCAACTGCACCATAGGGGGCAAATAAAAAAAAATCTTGTTAAATTATCTATTAAAGGTTTAGTAATGTCCAAATTTTAGTTGATTCAGTATGGTAGATTTAAAAAAAAAAAAAAAAAGTACCTGGAGAAAGTCCTATCTCTCAATTTTTTATGGTTTGAGAGATATTCACTTCTAAAGTTCCCCCCTCCCTCCCCTTCTCCTGATGTCAGTGCTCTACTGACAGCAGGAGATCCCAATCCTGGGACCAGCCTGTGGCTCTTCAGCAGAGCCAAAATAATGATCTTTGAAAAGAATTACTTAATTGGAACGGTCTACAAAGTGTGCTTGGTGTTTACGAGCACACTTTGTAGACCATTCCAATGAAGTAGATCTTTTTAAATGTGGCTATTTCAGCTCTGCTGAAGAGCCGCCTCGAGTTGGCCGACATAGATCTCCTTCTGTCAGCTTTACAGCTGACATGAGGGAGGGGGAACTTTAGAGGCGAACATCTCTGAAACCATAAAGGTTTGAGAGATAGGACTTCCTCCATATATATATATATATTTTAACTCTACCATATAGAATCAACTTAAATTTGTGCATTATTAACCCTTTAACAGCCTCATATAAATTAAGAATAATTTGTA
Source organism: Rhinophrynus dorsalis (assembly GCA_037306005.1). Lineage (NCBI taxonomy): Eukaryota > Metazoa > Chordata > Amphibia > Anura > Rhinophrynidae > Rhinophrynus > Rhinophrynus dorsalis. The sequence continues at coordinate 236,016,066 of CM074724.1, read as the reverse complement.
TTTTGTTCCCTGTGTTGAAGTTGGATTTCTCCAGAATTATCCCATTTTAAACTTTTGAGTTACCAGAGGGGTGTCCAGTACACTGCGAAGCAATGTGTGGGACACCCCTCTAGCGCTCAAGGAGTTAATAAAAGAAAACCAGAATTATTTTGGATTAAAACATCTGCACCACAGGGATACAAATAAAAATTAATGTTAATGTTAAATTGGGGTTTTAACCCCTTGAATGCTAGAGAGGTCTCCAATGCATTGAAAAGCATTTTCCCTAAAATGCCTTTGATATAAATGGGGATTTTAACCTGATTGCCAAAGAGGTATCCAGAGCATTGATAACAGCAAGGGACAATCTTCTTACTGTGAGAACAATGAAAACCCTGCCCCCCTTGACAAGTTTTTCAGCTTTTTTCCCTTATCTTAATTGAAGATTGTCCCTCTTTGCAATCTACCTGGGCACCTCCCTGCTGTTCTGAGCTGAGCAGTGTTATATAATAAAAGTGGCGGGAGGGGGATACTTTATCATTCAATTACTCTTGAACTACAACTCTGCCAGAATTGAAATAACACTCTCCAAGGCCCAAATACTATGATGATTAATTAGAGCTGCTTTTATTATGAAACATTGCTACCCCTTTAAGATCATGTTTAATGAAATAAAATATAGTGAAAGATCAGTTAGAAAGGAAGTATTTTCATATAAAAGAAAAACTTCCAGTTTAGCACACCATGATATGCAAATAAATATATATACAAAAAGGTTAACCCAAATGAATAAAGTATGGATAGTAGCGAGGATTGAGGGGTTCTCCACTTCCTCATATATACAAAATCAAAAACTGCCTTCTGGGTATTTGCCCCCTACTCCCTGTTCTGGGAATCTAGGTTGTCCAAATTGGTGCACACAGCGTAATTAGAGAATCCAACAACAAATAAACACGATAGCCTTGCAAAACTATCACTCAATTTTTGTTTTTTTTTGTTTTTCATTCGAGCTCCACCGTAGTCTGTAACTAACCAGGAACATGTTACTACACTGAGCAGAATGTCATGTCCTATTAGAATTTTGGGCAGAACCTTCTTTCGATTGACAATCTATTCTCATTGATTAAAGGGATAGTAATACTTTATGATTACTATTCCCCATATTGTAGATATTAGAAAAATAATTTAATAGCCCCCAGGTTCATCTTAAAACCTTCATGGTTTGAGAGATAACCATACGCAAAGTTCCCCCCTCCCTCCCCCTTCCCTGAAGTCAGTGCTGTACTGACTGCAAGGATATCCGGGCTGACTTTCATCAGGTGGTTCTGCAGCTAAGCTGAAATCACATTAGTGAAAAAGAATTATTTCACTAAAACGGTCTCCTACATGTGCTTGGTATGCAAGCACGCGTAGAAGACTGTTTCAGTGAAATAATCCTTTTTTATTAATGCGATCACGGCTCTGCTGCAGAGCCGCCTGATGAAAGTCAAACCGGAACTTTGCCTTCGGTTATCTCTCAAACCATAAAGGTTTGAGAGATGAACCTGGGGGCTATTAAATTATTTTGCAATTATCTACAATATGGGGGATAGTAATATTACTATCCCTTTAAGTAATTGTTTATTGTATGGAGGTGAAAACTAAAGAGACCTAAAATGGTGCACAACAATTTTAGCTATTGAGAGTATATGTACATCTATATATATATATATATATATAAAAGAATAAGCCTCATTGCATAATTTATGGTTCCTCACACACAGAACATAATTTATGTCTCCTCAGAAAACACACACACATTGCACCTTCTGTGCATAATTTATGTCTCATTAGGAGACACAACTCCCATTGGGTAATTCAATGGGGACATTACTGCTCCCATTGGGTGATTCAATGGGGGCATGTTTATCATACAGAGAGCTGGCCCGCCCCCTCCAGCCCACCCACCACTATCCAACTGACAAAAAAATATAGCTGCCACTCGCTCCTGAAGTAGGGGATATCAATAACTTCTCCCGGTCAACACACGCTCTCACTCAGGATCATGACCCCACAAACACACTGTTTCACCTCCCACAAATAACTGTAACCCTCCATACACTCTGTTTCAGTGTGAGGGTGTAATGTTTCCATAAAATACAAACTCAGGGATAAACTTAATAGCAACTCTTTTATTTAACTCTTTTCAACTGTCACTCCTTCACTTCCTGCTTCCTGATCGGAGGAGTTACTGCTCCCATTGGGTGATTCAATGGGAGAGTAATTTAAATCATGCAGGGAGTTGGCCTGCCCCCACCATTTAGCCAGCCCACCACTATCCAAGTGACTGAAAAAAAAATGGCTGCCACTTGCTCCTACACCACAGACACAAACACATCAGACACAAATACACACACTCATACACACACACTCAATCACACACACTCACTCACTCACACTCACTCACACACACTTAATCACATACACTCTCTTTCACTCACACTCTCTCACGTCACTCACTCACACTCTCATACACACACACTCACACTCACTCAATCACACACCACTCAATCACACACACACACACACTCACACGCAATCACACACTCTCTCACTCACACTCTCGCACACTCACTCACACTCTCACTCACACACACATTCACACACACAATCACACTCACTCACACACACTCATCACACACACTCAATCACACACACTCTCTCTCACTCACACTCACTCACACTTTCACACTCTCACTCAATCTCTCTCAGTCATACACACTGTCACTCATGCACACACTCAATCACACACACTCAATCACACACACACACACACACTCTCACTTACTCTCACTCACACTCTCAATCACAATCTCTCACTCACACTCAATCACACACTCAATCACACACTCTCACACACACACACTCACACTCAATCACACACACTCACACTCTCTCACTCACATACTCTCACTCACACGCAATCACTCACACGCAATCACACTCACACACTCACTCTCACACTCACACACACTCACTCACACTTACTCATTCACACTCACTCTCACTCACATCCCGGGAGCCAGAACGATCCACCTTCTACCATAGTCTAACTCACACTCACTCACACTCACTCACACCCCGGGAGCCAGCACGATCCACCTTCCACCATAGTATGTGCAATTACCACATGCATTTCAACTACATGAATGAATGCCACTCACTCGCACTCACACACACTCACTCACATCCCGGGAGCCAGCACGATCCACCTTCCACCATAGTATGTGGAATTACCACATGCATTTCAACTACATGAATGAATGCCATTCACTCACACACACTCACTCACACTCACTCACACCCCGGGAGCCAGCACGATCCACCTTCCACCATAGTATGTGCAATCACCACATGCATTTCAGCTACATGAATGAATGCCACTCAGTCGCACTCACACACACACTCACTCACATCCCGGGAGCCAGCACGATCCACCTTCCACCATAGTATGTGGAATTACCACATGCATTTCAACTACATGAATGAATGCCATTCACTCACACACACTCACTCACACTCACTCAAACCCCGGGAGCCAGCACGATCCACCTTCCACCATAGTATGTGGAATTACCACATGCATTTCAACTACATGAATGAATGCCTTTCACTCACACACACTCACTCACACTCACTCACACCCCGGGAGCCAGCACGATCCACATTCCACCATAGTATGTGCAATCACCACATGCATTTCAACTACATGAATGAATGCCACTTAATCGCACTCACACACACACTCACTCACATCCCGGGAGCCAGCACGATCCACCTTCCACCATAGTATGTGGAATTACCACATGCATTTCAACTACATGAATGAATGCCATTCACTCACACACACTCACTCACACTCACTCACACCCCGGGAGCCAGCACGATCCACCTTCCACCATAGTATGTGCAATCACCACATGCATTTCAACTACATGAATGAATGCCACAGTAGAGGCATAAGTACAAACACAAACTCATTACAATGACACATAAGTCACCCCCTTATGACTCACTTCTGTGTGTGTGTGTGTCTGTGTGTTCCTCACTGTATGTGTTACATGTCTGTATCACTCTATGTGTCTGCATGTTGTGCATTGCATGTATGTGTGTATGACTGTGTCACTCTTTATGCATCTCAGTGCATGTGTGTGCATTTGCATGCGTGTCTCTGTGTGTGTGTCTTGCATCTATGTGTGTGCATTAATTCACTATATAGCCTGACGGGCAGTGCCATCCCACATTGCTAGTATATATATATGATTGCTATATGTAGAACTCTTATTTAAGCATACCTCCCAACATTTCAAATTGCCAAAGAGGGACACTTGTGTTTTATGGGGTGTTTCTGGAGGCGTGGGTGGGGCATTACCAGGAATTTTTAAGCTATTTCATGACCTATTGTCACCTCCTTGTGTAACCTATTAAATGATTTAGAACAAGACCAAGGTATTTTATTTACCCACACTAATTTATAAACACATATACTGACATTTAAACAACAATAATGTGAGTGCTGTAGAGCAATAGTAAACACTTATATACACATCACGCTGTCTGATCTCCTAAAAAGAGGGACATCAGGGTGGGAAAGAGGGACAGAGGGATTTAGGTCTAAAAGAGGGACTGTCCCTCCTAAAGAGGGACACTTGGGAGGTATGTTTAAGTAAATAATTCTGTTACATACATTATGGAGCCACTTCATTTTACAGTTATAGTTTGCCTTTAAGGACCAAACTTGGTAAATAATATTATAAATTTAATCAAATTCTGTCCTTATCTGTTCAGTGGATTACAGTAACAAATTTTCTGAGACTACATAAGTGGGAAAATAAATTATCACACTTATTAATATATATTTATACATATTAAGCAAAAATGTTGTCATGGTAACCTTCAGCATAATTTAAAACCTTCTAAGATACAAATCAGATAAAGTCGACATTAGTCTCTAACAGGAAGATAAGAATCTGCTTTAAATGAGAACTTCTTCCAATAAAAAACTCTTCTATCACTTACCTTCCTATGGCAAAAAAATCCTACTAGCCCCTATGAATTTTACCCTATTTGCATTTTGAAAGAGATAACATCTTCAATCATTTCTTTATATTGTTTCAATAGAGCCAGACATGACAGTTACTGAAAGGACCTCATAATCTGCACATGCTAAAATTAACCCTTTAAGGACAAGATGGGTATGCAACAGATTGCGGATTATGCACCAGGTTGCAATAAAGAGGTGATAAAGTGGAGATGAGCGTTTCATTCCTCCAGTTCTTATTTTATTTGATAGAGCCTAAGCACCAAGATCTTCAAAGCTGGAGAAATCTTAGTGTATAGGCTCATAAAATAACATAGGAACTGGACAAGTTATATCACTGGAGAAGCCATCTCCACTTTATCGCCTCTTTAGAACTCCTTGTGCATAACCCCCATTGATTTGCAATACATTGTATACCTATCTATAGGAAGAAGTAGGAACAAGCAAAGTGTCTCCATGGATATGACATCCAGGAAAGATAGAAGTAGTTATCTTGAAACCATGCTCAAGGGCAACATTTATAGAGGCTATTAGGATTTTATGTCCATAGCAATGTAAGTGGGTGATTATTATTAGGAGGTTGCAGCTCTTCTTTAAAGGGATAGTAATGTTTCATAATAAAAGCAGCTCTAATTAATCATCATAGTGTTTGGACTTTGGAGAGTGTTATTTCAATTCTGTCAGAGTTGTAGTTCAAGAGTAATTCAATGACAAAGTGTCCCCCTCCCGCCCCTTTTACTGATGTAACACTGCTCAGCCAGAGCAGAAGGGAGGTGCCCAGGTAGATTGCAGAGAGGGACAATCTTCAATTAAGATAAGGGAAAAACCTGAAAATACCTATTGATTTAAAGGGTTTATACCATGAATTCTATAGACCTCCTAGTCTGAGTTCACACTGGTGATTTAAACCCAGTGTTAATACTGCAGTGCTGAACACACTCTTGTGAAATTAAATGCCCCTGTGGGTCTGTTGGTTATTTTTGCCTCATTTATCTCAGCATGCTACAACTTTGATGAGTTTATGACCTGGGAAGAGGGCAGATCCAGGTTTCATGCCAGAACTGTTCAGAGGCTTATGGGTGGTTCACTTTTAAAAGGTCGCACACAAAAGAGTGTATGACATAAGGGCGAACTAACCATGATGCTGTGATCAAAATGGCGGCATTAGAATCTCGCCCTTCATGAAAGAACGAGAATCTCATATTGCTGGATTAAATGTTGCATGACAGCCTAATAGCTCCTGGACCAACCTCTGGGTTGCTACCACTCACCCTTCAAGCCACAAGTTAACACAATAAGATCCACACACTGGCGCAGTACAGACAAACAAGGCTTAAATTATGCCAGTAGCAACAATGCGACATTTAGTCCGGTGACATGAGAATCTTGTGCTTTCATGCAGTGCGAGATTCTCATGTCACCGTTTTGATCACAGTGACATGGTTAGTTCATTCCTTATGTCGCACGCTCTTTTGCTTGCGACATTTTAAAAGGATACCCTTATGGGCCACCATGGCAATCAGTACCACATGACATTGGATGTTGTGATGTGGTCTTCAGCCAGTAATATATGGATAAAACACATATGGGCTGGACTTGTGACACTTCTGCCACACACACTCCATGTAAGCGCATCATCATGGGAATGCATTAATCTAAGGAAAATATGGCTTCTTGACATGAGCTAAAATGCAGCCAAGTATCCTGGATAAACATAAGCGTAGGATGAAAAAGTTAATCTCAGATTTTGTCTTCATTTGTGGGGAAACAGCTGATAATTTATATCTCATGTTGACTTGATTAAACTCTTGAATGCTAGAGGGGTCTGCTACAGATTGCAAAGCAATTAACTATATGCCTTTCAAGCATCCAAGGGTTTAAAGAGGACAATTGCACAGGAAAAACACATATCACCCTTTAAGGACTAGAGACGTGTCCCTCTGGCCCTTAACTTGTTTTGGTAGAATTTACTAATGTTCAGTCTTTTACAATATATCACAATTTTAATTATAAAATATGTTTTAAGGTGGAAATAAAACTTTATAATGATGAGTGATTTTGAAAGCACTTTCAGAATAACAAATTATGTTAGACATGCTTTATTTAAAGGACTAAAAAAACTTTTTTTCTGTATTAATGATTTATTACACTTTTGCAACTATAGCTTACATGATTTAGCTTTATTTATGTGTCATTTTATGCAAATTAGCTATTACCTCCTGTTAGGAAGTGGCATTTGGGAGGGAAAGTGGAATATTTGTATCTGACACAAGGCTGAGTTGGCCAGTTCTTCCAAATTTACATAAAATGACACATAAATACAGCTAAATATCCTGTAAAGTATTGTTTTAATTAAAGAATAGTTAAAGGTTTCAATTTTATAGTGCAATCAAGTCTTCTTTATACATAAAAATGCTTATGTTATTTTGGTCAAAAATAGGTGCATAACCCCTATAAGCCCGAAGGTGAACATGATGATGGTGCACCAGTTCTCTTCTACATAAATCAGACATGAGCAACCATTTTACAGCCAATCACAGCGTAACATTTTCCCTCTGACAATGTTTTAAAATTATTAGTACTTAACCCTTTGAGAACTAGAGGAGAGGGCAGGTAATATGTTAATATCCCCTCTGGCACTTGATGTTTTAATAAATCTAAATGGTGCCTTGGTACACAGTCTTACCTGGATGACGGGAAACATTGCCTAGACACGTCATTGCACTCATTATGTAAAGTGTCTGGACAACAGTATATGCCCTCATTGTGTTCTCTTTACAGGAAGCCATTGTGAGTGAGTGGAGGATTTCTGGGGCAAACCAGTTACACAAAAGGGGAAAACTAAAAATGCAAAAAATTCCATTGATTTAAATTGCTTAGCAATGAGTTAGAGAACTCTCTAACATTCACAGGGTTAAAATCCCCACTTAAATCAATGGGTATTTTTAATTCCCACCTATAGTGCAAATGCTTTGTCTCAGAACTCTTCATCTTTTGTTTTAAACATACAGCCCTACTTAGAGTCAATACTTTTATCTTTTAGTCATTTTAAAATGGATCCCTTTTCACATAGGTGTGCATTACACAGCTGCATTAAAGGGATTGTAATTAACTCAATTGCCCCCGTTAGGCAAGAAAAAAAAAAAAAGCAACCAGTTTTTCAAACACGGTAAGCAATTCAATTACCTGTGCTATGAAGAAATGCCGGCAGGAAATTCGGGAGCTAAAGTTAACGCCCATTTGACCCCATAGAAACATACTCCAAACGGTGGAATTTGTGGAACTGACTGTGTTAGCAGTAAGATGTGCCAAGGGACTCACTTTAACATGGGAGAATCTGCACCCAGTTTTTTGGGGAGCAGAGTCCCTTAACGCATATTTAAACAGCCAACGCATCAATTGAATGTGTCCAATGTTAGTAGAATTAGCCATATGAGTGCCAGAGTGTTATGCTTACCACACTGGCACTCACAGGGTTAATCTAAGTTATAAAGCAACAGCCCCTGAAAAGAAACACCAGTGATCCTGATGTCCGGTGGAGTCTTCAGCACCCTGGTCAGCTAGTGTCCATCTTCTTCTCTCTTGTTTCTTCTATCTTCTTTCTCACCATAATTTTCTGTTCCGTCTTTTTTCTTCCATCTTTCATTCACAGTCATATAAAAGAAAGAGAAATATTAATGTGCCACAAAAAGAACTAGCACATATGCGTATAATGAACCCCTTGAGTGCCAGAGGGGTATGCAATGCTTTGCAGAGAAATGTGTTGTGTACCTCTCTGGCACTCAAAGGAGTTCAGCATTGCATTAAAATGCCCCCTTTTTTGTTCTCCGCCGCTGTTGGTGGCAACGGAAGCAGAGGGAATTGCAGACATGCAGGGCTGGATTTACATCTCAGGAGCCTGTAGGCACAGAAATCTGAAGTGCCCCCCCCCATGGGCCATGTGCACTGGACAACTCCACAATGCTCCTAATCTCCATGCCCCCCCCCATCATCTCCATATTGCCCTCACATTGCCCCCATCATCGCCACATTGCCTCCCATTAACTCCAACTTGCCACCATCATCTCCATATTGCCCTCACATTGCCCCCATCATCTCCATGCTGCCCCCATCAGCTCTACATTGCCCTCACAATGTCCCCATCAGCTCCATATTGCCCCCATAATCTCCCCATTGTCCCCATCAGCTCTATATTGCCCCCATCATCTGCTTATTACCCTCACATTGCCCCAGTGTCTGTTTCCTACCTCTTCTCTGGTGGTCCAGTGGCAAGAGAGGTCTGTGCCTCCTTCTGCACAATGCTATAGCTGCTGGAGTGATGTGATGTCATCTTCCAGCACTCTGTATTACTAAAAACCTGATGAGGAAGCACAGCAGCTACAGGTCTGTGCCGAAGGAGGAGGCACAGACCTGTCTTCGTGGCGTAGAGTGGGGAGGTGACTCAGGAAAATTTAATAATAATAAAAAAAAAAAAACACCACACACATGATCTCAGTAACAGGCGCCCCTCTGTTGGATGCACCTGTAGGCAGATACCTACTCTGCCTAATTCTAAATCCGGCCCTGCAGACATGCCCCAACCCTCAGTACCACACAGGCTGATGCTCGTTTCAGTGTGAGGGAATTTTGAACAGAGACTGCCTTTTTACATGGGCATCCTCTGTTCAAAATTACTCACAGCCATTGGCTGGGATGTGTGCTTATGCATCTCCCAGCCACTCAGCTTCTAGCATGTTCCTTCAATTCCCAGCCAATGGCTGTAAGTCATTTTGAACAGAGACTGCCTATATAAAAAGGCTATGACTGCAATTCCTTCCTCCGCCACCGCCAACAGAGGTGGAGGACAAAAAAGGGGACATTTTAAAAAATCAGTTTAATAATTCATTTTTGCCCACAAGTTAATTTTTAGAGTTCCAAACAAAGATTATTTCAGAGCAGAACAATGGATAAATATTTTTGGAACATTTGGTATCTTCTACTATTTTCACTTGCACATCTGTGCAGTGCTTAAACAATGCACATATGTGTGAGTTCTTTTTGTGTCTCATTAATATTTATTTTTCTTATACAGGACTGTGAATGGAAGACTGAAGATATAAGCTGGAACAGAATAAGAAAGAAGATGGAGAGAAAAAAGAGAGAAGAAGGAAGAGAGAAGATAGAAGGAGAAGAGTAGAGAAAAAAGAAGGAAGATAGAAGAAGTCTTGTTGCACTTTACTGATAGCGGTAGTGTAGGGTTAGTGTTTGGGAGTGCGACTGTGTGTTTGAGCTATCAGTTGGTGCTTGACAGTGTATCAGGCATCAATCGTTAGATTTTTTCCTTTTATGTTACCATTATTGCTGCTATTTAGTGATGTTTTGGGAATTTAACACACAAAACGGACGTTTGGCCACAAGTCCTTTTCCGTGGCCAAGCGTCCATTGTGCTTTCAGCTGGTAGGGAAATTGAATAGCTTGCTAGCACTTTTTGCTAATGGGCCATTAATCAATTTTGCCCTACTAGCTGTTTTACTGACAAGAGTTGAAGTGAGGCCATAATGTCCAGCTCTGATGGTCGACTGACTAGAAATCCGTCTGGAAACAGATCTAAGGAGCTTGATGTCAGAAAAATAAGTGTTCAAACCTTTTAACGCCCAATGATACGCCAGGACCTGTGATGGTCTTGGCACGTCACGTAGATTTGTGATTGCATCACTACTGTACGCCATGCTGTCATCACAGATGACTTATGCATTCCACTTTTGCCCCACCCTTGGACTGCACAGTACTTAACCCCTTAACGACCCTTGACGATCATAGTACTTCATGGGTCGATCTGAGTTAATGACCCATGACGTACTATGAACGTCATGGAATTCCGGGCTTCCCCCGCGGGTGCACACCGTTCGAGGAGTCCGGAAATGGAAATTGCAAAAAAAAAAAAATAAATTCTCAGTGGTCTTTAAGTGACCGTGCTGCGCTGCCGGTCGTTAAGGGGTTAAGGAGTTAAAATAGATGAAGATGAAAAAATAAGTAAATACAAAGAATAGTCAATTTGATTTCACATATTGCATATTTAGAGGGTGAGCCAAAATAAAGAGTAACTATTTCTTTATCTCCTTTGATGCAGAGCAATGAGTTGGAGATGTGCCTAGCATCTAAGAGGTTAAAATGCATCTTTAACATGCACTCATGTACGGAAGGGTTGATAGTGTATATCTTACACACAGTAAACCTAATATACTAAGATCTGTCTCAATTCTGGGGCAAACTGACTGCATGATAGGGAACAAGTAAAAGTTCCCATTGATTTGACTCTTTTTGGGGGAGATGCACTAAGGTGTGCGATAAAGAGGTAACAAAGTGGAGATAACTTGATATCACTTCTCCAGTTCCTATATTATTATTTGAAGCCAGTTGCACTAAGATTTCTCAAATGGGAGATATCAGAGACTCCATAGAATAACATAGGAACTGGAGAAGTCATTTCTGTTTTACCACCTCTTTATCACCCCTTAGTGCATCTCTCCCATTGAGCACGAGAAATCTCCAATGCATTTTATTCACGTGTTGAAGACTTCTTTAACATTAAGGGGTTAAAAAACATATTTAAATAAAAGGACATTTTGAGAATTTGCATTTCCCCCTACGGTGCATTTGGGGCCGGATTCTATTGCAGGATATAAATGTTAACACCCGTTTTAGCAAACATTTTCCTATTGAAGCCTATGGGGAAAACTGGAGATAAGTGCTAAGATAAAATTAGCACCTGTAATAGAATCCAGTCCTTGGTCTTCTCCCAAAATACGTTAAGGGCTAGATTGCATTGCAAGTGCTAATTTTATCTCTGCTTTTATCTCCAGTTTTCCCCATAGACTTCAATAGGACATTTTTTGATAAAACGAGAGGTAACGTTCATCACCTGCAATAGAATCTAGCCCTAATTCTGCTGAGCACTTTAGTCTCAGGACTAGATTCTATTGCAGGTGCTAAATGTTAACACCCATTTTAGCAAACATTTGAAGATAAAAACAGTGATAAAATTAGCACCTGTAATAGAATTCAGCCCTCAGAAATCTATTGCAATCTTGCCTTAGTAATTTAGGACATGGGGACAGATTCTATTGCAGGAGATAAATGTTACCTCCCGTTTTATCAGATATTTTCCTGTTGAAGTCTATGGGGAAAACTGGAGATGAAAGCAGTGATAAAATTAGCACCTGCAATAGAATCCAGCCCAAAAGCAGTGATAACATTAGCACCTGCAACAGAATCTAGCCCCAGATGTTCTAGAGCAAACCGGAACAAATCAAAAGCAAACCAGCTCCATCATAGGAAAACAAATAGAAAAATCTGTTAAATTATACAGAGCTTTTAACCCATTGAATGGTAGAGGTATGTGATGGAGAGATTTCTTGCATTCAAGGGTTAAATGTCCCACTTTAAAGGGATAGTAATGTTTCATAATAAAAGCAGCTCTAATTAATCATCATAGTATTTGGACTTTGGAGAGTGTTATTTCAATTCTGTCAGAGTTGTAGTTCCAGAGTAATTCAATGACAAAGTGTCCCCCTCCCGCCCCTTTTACTGATGTCACACTGTTCAGCCAGATCAGAAGGGAGGTGCCCAGGTAGACTGCAGAGAGGGACAATCTTCAATTAAAATAAGGGAAAAACCTGAAAAGCTTGTCAAGGGGGGCAGGGATTTCATTGTTTTCATAGGAATAAGATGTCCCCTTCTGTTATCTGTGTGGTCTATGGACTGCATTCCACATCTGAGAAGAGATAGCTTACACTAGGTAAAAGGGGTGGGAAGGGAAACTTTGCTTGTGAATATCTCATAAACCATAAAGGTTTGAGAGATAAGACTTATATCATTCTTCATGTTTTTTAATGCCTACAAAAATAAAATAAAGTTAAAATGAAGTATTACTATCCCTTTAACCCTTGAGTGCCAGAGAGGTATCCAAAGGCATTGTGATGTAATGCGTTGGCTAGCTCTCTGGCGCTCAAAGGGGTAATTAACACACACACACACACACACACACACACACACACACACACACAAACACACACATATTAATGTAGGAAAGATGGGGCAAAGTTCCCAGTGAGAACCAAAACTTTGACCATTGTTTTGCTGGTTAACCAATACATTTATTATTAACAAGTCCCACAAGTGCTGCACCATGCTTGCTACATTTTCTACAGTCTTACTTGGGATTGTGCACCTGGGCAATTTCTCTTTATGGAGTGAGTGCGTTCACCTTCCTCCAAGTCCCAATATATACCTGGGAACTCTCCGGATATGCCCCAGAGATGCTGCCTTTCACAACTGATCTGGGGATAGAGGCTGATTTTCCAGCTTCTGGGATTCCCTGGTAAGCCTGTCCACTCTTCACCTGGTTCTGCCCACTCCAGCCCTGCTCCACCTACTTTCATGCCAACAGTCTCTTAATCCTGCTCACCTCGGTTAAGTCCTACAACATTATGACTCTTATTTCGTCCTAAAGCTGTCCCATCCCATTCTCTAGGAGGCGTCTTTCTTTTTGTAGCTGGCTTACATAAGATTCGCTCCACTTTTGTTTTTTTTACACCATCCTCACTACCCACTATACTAGTACAATAAAATGGCATATAGTTTATACTTACAAAACCAAAATATCAGTTATTTGAAAGAGTATCACATTTTTTAAATATGTACCTTATATTAATGTTGTTGTTTTTTTAAGCAAAGTATTGCAAAAACAATAATTTTAGTACATTGCTGTAAAAACATAGGATATATTACATTATCAATGGAAATGTTTGAAATATAAGTTGGTGAAAAATATTGTCTATGAGAAGTAAAGTACACAAGTAGATAAACAATTATCACTGGAGCAACAGTGGTATAAAGGGATCAGATGGTGTGTAGGTGGCCCAGGAAAAAAACATTAACTCCTCAAGCTTGTGCATTCTTCAAGGCTTAAAACAAATCTTTGTGTTTGAACAAGAATGCTCCTTTGAAATGTTTAAATACATTAATTTATTCATTTGTTTTTTTAAAGCAATGTACAAGATTACAGATTTTGAAACAGCATGTATTAAAATTGTCAAGTCCAAAATTTAGCTGGGAAATTCGGCTCTCACATTGAAGCTGATGTGTAAAGAAAACTGGAGCAGTTTTGGGGAACATAGTTATCCCATAGAGGGCTAATATAAATGTCCATTTATTCAAATGAGGTTTTTAAACCATTTGATGCTGTAGAAATCTACAAATCATTGCCTCATATTGAGGCTGATACACTTAGAACTGGAGTAATTCTGGATCAAGCCATCTGAATCATAGGGGACAAATGAACATTCCTATTGATTTAAATGCGGCTTCCAAGACTTTAATTCTACACAGATATCTAATGCAATGTTTTCACTGTGTGTAGATTTACTGTCTGGCATTCAAGAGGTTAAACCCCTCCTTAAATAAATGTGTGCTTATGCAATTTTTGTTCCCCCTCTAAAGCACAGTTGGTTTGCTTCAGAATTGCTCTAATTTTTCCTTGTACATCAGCCTCACTATGTGGTTCAGTGATCTTAACCCCTTAAGGACCAGCAGTCCCAAGGTGTGTGGTCCTTTAGAGACCAGACAGCAAAGTTTGACGTGCCGGCACATGCCAAATGGGGGACTGATAGTGATCGCTCCGGTCTTGGAGCAGTCAATTTCAGTCCCCGTTACTACTCACAGTGCTCCCGCATGATTGCTGTGAGTAAAAAATACGTGACATGAAGGGCCAGATTTCCCAATAGGCAGACTAGGCACCTGCCTAGAGCTCCAAATTCTTGAGAGGAACAGAAAAAAGGTATGATGTGCTTCAGAAATTTTCCTCTCTATGTATGGCACTGGTGATGTAAAAGAGATTGCACCCTGGGCAAAGGACATAAACCTAGTGACCTTTTTGCATGAATTTGCAAGCTCATGGTCCTAATTGAGCATCACTGACCTTTCTTTGTACATATGCAAATTGATCTTGGGGTTGGTCACCCTAAGAGCAATGAGGGGAATCCAGACATGGACCCCTTGTTCACAGGCTGTAGAGGGATCATAAGCTCATGAGACTAGTTGAGTATCTTTGATCTTTCTTTCTACATATGCAAATTGATCTTGGGGTTGGTCAGTAAATAGGGGAATCCAGGCATGGACCCCTTGCTCAAAACATCTAGAGAGATCAGCTGCACCTCACTGACAAGGCCCAAAAAGGCTGAACTTTATGTCTGGGGTTAGCTGTTTTCTCTGTTTAGAGAGGAATTGTTATTTAGCAGAACCAGCATTATTTGCTCAAGAAAATTTCCTCTCTGTGTATAGCACTGGTGAACTAAAATAGATTGTACACTGAATGCAGGACATAATTCTAGTGAGTGATTTGCAAGCTCATGAGCCTAGTTCAGCATTTCTGACCTTTCTTTCTACATATACAAATTGCTCTTGGGTTTGGTAACTCTAAGAGTAATGGGGGGGAATCCAAATGTGGACACCTTGCTCACAGTGCCAAGACAGATCAGCTACATCTCACCGACAAGTCCTAAACATACCTCTGGAATTAGCTGCTTCAGAACATTTTCTTTCTGTGTATGGCACTGGTGAGCTAAAATAGATTGCACACTGAGCACAGGACATAATTCTAGTAAGTTTATTACATATATTTGCAAGGTCATGAGCCTAGTTGAGCATCTCTGAACTTTCTTTCTACACATTCAAATTGCTCTTGGTGTTGGTCACACTAAAATTAATAGGGGGAATCAATACGTGGACCCCTTGCTCACAATGCTTAGGGGCATCAGTTATACCTCACCGAGGCTGAAACGTAAGTCTAGGGTTAGCTGTTTCCTTTTTTTCAGAGAGGAATTGTCTGGCATTTTGTTGCTGGACTGTTATTTTTTTTTTTTTGAAACTAAAGTTTATTAAAGAAGTAGTAGAATAACAAACATAATAAATATAACAAACAAACAAAAAAAAGTTAAACACAACAACCAATATAATGTATAATATAAGTTATTAATAATATAATAATTTTATAATAGGGGGATAAAGAAAGGTAAAAGAATAAAACCAAAAAGAGAGGAAAAAATACGAAGGGAGAGGTAGTGTTAAGGTTTACGTAGAATGTTATTGTTATAGCAAAATTTACTGTCTAGCCATGGAGACCAAGTAGAGATGAAGGTATCAAAATTTCCGAGTTCAATTGAATTGAGGTATTCATTTTTGCAGATAAAATTTATTTTGTCCAAAATACAGGACCAAGAAATGTCAAATTTCTTCCAGTGAGTACCAATGCAGGTTCTAGTTGCTGAACAGATTCTAACAATAAGCCTATCCTCATGTTTGGAGACTAAGTTGACTTTGAGGCCTAATAGAGCTTCGTAAGCATTGAGATAGATTCTTTTATGAAAAATGGTTGAAAGGAGTTTACTAATTTTTTCCCAGATGAATTTAACTTTGGGACAAGACCACCATATATGTAAAAAAGTTCCAGCGTCTTGACAGCCTCTAAAACATTGATCAGAAATATTAGGATACATCAAGGCAAGTTTAGCCGGAACTAAATGGTAAAGATGAAGCATCTTGTATGATTGTTCAACCAAATTAAGATTTAGGCTAGTTCTGTGTATTCGAGTGATAATTGATTGCCAGTCTTCATGTGACCAAGAGTGTTGCAGCATAGTCTCCCACAAGTGCTGAGATTTTAATTTTGTAGTATCATATAATAAAATTTTATAAATGGGAGAAATAGTTTTTTGTGAGGGGATCCATAGATTAAAGAAAGATTCAAATTTTGTAAGAGGCATGGTAATATAATTGCCCAAATAACAAGACAAATTGGATTGGATAGAATCATATATATGTTTATCTTCTGGTAAACCGTCGATCAATTCTTTTAGAATTGACCAATCGAGAAATCTTTTCCTAAAAACCAAAGAATTTAGATTATTAAAACCATATTCAGATAATTTAGTAAGAAAATTTAACTCAGTGGGGTTCCATTTGAAAAAAGAGGAACATAAAGGAATAAGTTTAGATCTGAAGTCAATTAGCTTAAGCTTGATTCTATGTTTATCCCAAAGCCAAAGATCATTAATAGTTGTTTGAAGAGCGTCCTGTAGATTTGATGATCTCTGATGAGGGAGAGACCAAATCCCCAAATGGGGTAAATTGAGATTCTAGAGAAACCCATCCAGGACAAAGCCAGGGAAGATCGTATTTAGCAGCAAGAGCGAGAAGTTGTGATAATCTGGAAGAAAGGTAATAATTATAGAGATCAGGAAACAGAAGGCCCCCAAACTTTTTTTCTCTAAAAAGAATGTCTCTTTTAATTTGGGGGTGTTTATAAAGCCAAGCAAATCTAAAGAATTCATTTTGTATTCCAATAAGATCTGATTTGTGGATTCTGATTGGGAGTGTTCGAAAAAGGTAGAGAACTTTGGGAAGAAGACTCATCTTCGAAGCGTTGATTCTTCCAAAAAAAGAAAGAGGGAGTGAAGTCCAATTAGATAGTTTGTCCAGAAAGGTTTTCCAGAGGGGTCTAAAATTATAAGAGAAGGTTTTGTTTATATTTTTAGGAATTTTTACCCCTAGATAAGAGATAAAGTCGTCTCTCCATTTAAAAAGAAAGGATTCAGAGATAGAGGTTTTAATGTCTGTTTCTAAGTTTAAGCTCAGAATCTCAGATTTCTCTTGATTGATGGTAAGGCCAGAAATTTCACTAAAATGTTGAAGGACAGACCATAAAGTATTGATAGAGAGGAGAGGATCAGAAATAAACATAAGAATGTCATCAGCATATAGATTGATTTTAGAATCTTGGTCTATTCCTATTCCTTTAATTGAAGTGTTTTTTCTGATGGTAGCTGCTAAAGGTTCGATGCAGAGTGTGAAGATCAATGGGGAGAGGGGGCAACCTTGTTTGGTGCCCCTTCCCATTAGAATTGGGGTACTTTCAAGGCCCATCATTCTTAAGATGCTCACAGAATTATTCTGTAAGGCAGTCAGGTAGTGTTCGATGTGACCATTTAAACCAAAAATAGAAATAATTTTTTTAATATAAGTCCAATTAACAGAGTCAAAGGCCTTTGTTATATCCAATGAGAGAAGAAGGGAGTTTTTCAGTTTAAGTTGGGAAGAGATATTAATGATATCAAAAGCTCTTCTAGTGGAATCACTGGTGTTTCTTCCAAGAACAAACCCACATTGGTCCGAGTGGACCAAATAGGGTAAAAAGATTTTTAGTCTGTTAGCTAGAAGTTTTGATAATATTTTGAGGTCTGTATTGATAAGGCTAATAGGTCTGTAATTATTAATATCCTCTGGATCTTTATTCGGTTTACAGATCATAGTAACAAAGGAAGAATTGGAATCTTTATCAAGTGTTCTTTTTTCTAAAATAGAGTCAAAGAAAAGTTTTAGGTGAGGGGATAATTCTTTAGCGAAACATTTGTAATAAAAATTGGTGTAACCGTCTGGTCCTGGACTTTTACCATTTTTTAGGCTATTTATTGTTTTTTCAATTTCTTCCGTTTCAATTGGCATGTTCAAACGTTTACGGCCTTCATTGTTTAAACTTGGGAGGTTTAAATTAGAAAAAACATTTTGAAACTTATTTTCATCAAATAAAATTTCTTCGTTGAATAACTTAGAGAGGTGAGTTTCGAAAGCTTTGACAATATTTCTCAAATTGGAAGACTTTCCAAGGGAACCACCACAATTAATCTTTCTAATATTTTGAGATGGCTTGCGAGAATCCAATTGATGGGCCATTAGTGAATGAGCTTTATTACCCCATAGAAAAAAACGTTGTTTTGTCCAAGAAAAATTGTTATCAACAACTTTATCAAGAAGGAGATCTACTTGTTCCCTGAGTCTACAAATTTCTTTAGCTCTTTTAAAGGTTGGGGAAATACATTGAGATGAAATCGTATTAGCCAGAGACTCCTCGAGGGATCTCAAAAGGGCGTCTCTATTTTTTCGCCTTTGACTAGCAAGGTTAATTAATAAGCCTCTAATGGTAGTTTTATGGGCAAGCCAGATTGTTGCTGGGTCAAGGTTATTGTTTGGAGAAGTGTTTTCTTTAAAAAATAAGTTGATATGTTTAGATATTTTAAGTTTAATGTCTCTATTTAGTAGTAGACGTTCATTAATTCGCCATCTAGATATTCTATCAGATTTTAAATTACAGGTAATCCAGAGTGATACAGAGCTATGATCAGTCCAGACCTGAGGGAAGATTACAGTATCAATGACACTTTCAAGTGAGTGTTGATCTATAAGAAAATAATCAATTCTCGATGAAACGTTTCTCTGTGGGGAAAAGAAGGTAAATTCTTTAGTTCTAGGGTTTCTCTCTCTCCAGGGATCAAAGACTGCCAAACCAGACATGCTGGACTGTTATTTGGCAGGATCATTATGATGTGCTTTAGAAAATTTCCTCTATGTGTATGGCACTGGTGAGCTAAAAGAGATTGCACCCTGGGCATAGAACATAATCCTAGTGAGCTTTTTGCATATGTTTGCAAGCTCATGAGCCTAGTTGAGCATCTCTGACCTTTCTTTCTACACATTCAACTTGTTCTTGGGGTTGGTCACCCTAAAAGTAATAGGGAGAATCCAGACATGGACCTCTTGCTCTCAGTGCTTAGTGGGATCAGCTGCATATCACTGATGAAGCCCAGAAAGGGCTGAAACCTGTGTATTGGATTAGCTGTTACCTTTGTTCAGGGAGGTATTGCCTGTTGTTTTGTGGCTGGATTGTCATTTGGCAGGATCACTATGATGTGTTTCAAAGGATTACCTCTATGTGCATGGCACTGGTGAGCTAAAAGCAATTGTACCCTTGTAAACTCATAAGCCTAGTTGAACAACTCTGACCTTTCTTTCTACATATGCAAATTGCTCTTGGGGTTGGTCACCCTAAGAGTAATGAGGGGAATCCAGACATGAACCCCTTGCTCACAGCGCCTAGAGGTATCAGATGCACATCACTGATGAGGCATCAAAAGGCTGAAATGTATGTTTGGGGTTAGCTGGGTTCTTCAGGAGTGCAGGGCATAATCCTAGTGAGCTTTTGTATGTATTTGCAAGCTCATGAGCCTATTTGAGCATTTCTGACCTTTCTTTCTACTTGTGCAAATTGCTCTTGGTGTTGGTCACACTAAAAGCAATAAGGGGAATCCACACGTGGACCCCTTGCTTGCTTAGGGGCATCAGCTGTACCTCACCGATGAGGCCCAAAAAAAGGCTGAAATGTAAGTCTGGGGTTAGCTGTTTCCTTTTTTCAGAAAGGACTTGTCTGGCATTTTGTGGCTGGACTGGTCATTTGGTAGGACCAGTATGATGTGCTTCAGAAGATTTACACTATGTGTATGGCACTGGTTAGCTACAAGAGATTGCACCCTGGGCGCAAAACATAATCCTAGTGAGCTTTTTGCATGTTTTTCTTTCTACATGTGCAAATTTATTTTGGGGTTGGTCACCCTAAGGGTAATGGGGGCTATAGAAATTGACCATTTGCTCATAGTCCCTGCAAGGATTAGGTGCACTTTAATGAGAAGGGCAAAAGCAAAAGCAAAAGCAAAAGCAAAAGCAAAAGCAAAAGCAAAAGCAAAAGCAAAAGCAAAAGCAAAAGCAAAAGCAAAAGCAAAAGCAAAAGCAAAAGCAAAAGCAAAAGCATGTATGTCTGGGGTTAGCTGTTTCCTTTGTTCAGAGAGGATTTGTTTGGTGTTTCATGGCTGAAGTGTCATTTAGCATGCCCAGTATGATGTGTTTCAGAAGATTTCCTCTCTGTGCATAGTACTGGTGAGCTAAAAGAGTTTGCACGCTGGACGCAGAACCCAATCCTAGACAGCTTTTTGCATTTATTTGAATGCCTAGCTGAGCATCTCTGACCTTTCTTTCTGCAGTATGAACTAGCAATGATGAGCAGCAAACAAAGAGCCAAGAAGGGCAGGTGAGATCAGAGAGGTAAGGTTCAGGATATGTTACAGATAAATGGTGGTACACAGGAATCAATAAAATAACTGAAACTCTAAGACCAAGGTAAACACTTTGGAAGCACATATAAAACGTGCATCGTTTGTATCCAAGCACTTAAAATGAAACAATTGTCCCTATGCCCAAATACACATAGTTAATTAAAGAAAGTTTATAGACCAATTTTATCAGTTCAGATGACTTTTTGAATTATATCTTCTGCAGGATTTTTTCACAACCTTAAAAAAAAATCTGATCTAAGCACCATAGAAACGTGCTGGGCAAGTTATATGTTGAAATTGCAGATGCTTATGAATCTTGTGGCTTTATTATAATAAACTCTCACCAATGGATTTGGAGTCACTCTTTTTTTATTCTGGAGAACGTGGTTCTCCATTGGTTCTCCATTTGAGCGTAACTGTGTTGTATATACCTTATCAGCTGATACTGAGGAGAATACATGGGCCACAGTGCCAGGCAGCAACGACCGAGGTGCAGTCATGCACAGTAGAGACTGCCCACACCTGATAATGGAGCAGGGCACTACAAATTCAGACCGTAGATGCTCCGTTATCAGCCGTGGTGCAGGCAGTCTGTACTGCTCATGACTGCAGTGCGCACAGCCGTCTGTACTGCGCATGACAGCTTCTGACAAAAATACATTAGCTAATTATTATATAGGATATATATAAATGTGCACTCACTTTAAGGTACATTGAATTGCCTGGATGTCCGTCTTCAAACAAAACATGTAGTATAAATGTCAAAGAAAATAAAGCACTAACAAATCTTTGTAAAGGTGAACAAAATGCTCTGGTTTATTCCATCAACGTTTTGGCCCCACTTTGGGCCTTTGTCAAGACGTTTACCATATATACATACATATATATATATATATATATATATATATATATATATATATATATATATATATATATAAATTTAATATGTAGGTTGAACACAAGCCCTGAGGAGTCAGTGATTTGTTGGACTCAGGTTTGTTAGAGGCACAAGCCCCGATGAATAAGAGAATTGTTGGACTCAGGTTTGTTAGAGACACAAGCCCTGATGAATAAGAGATTTGTTGGACTCAGGTTTGTTAGAGACTCAAGCCCTGAGGTATCAGTGATGATTTGTTGCCCTCAGTAAACAGTGATTTGTAGGACATAGGAAACGAACTGCCACATTGTCGCATCTACAGAATCGCTTTCACCTGGTGAGGGAGGTAATGATGACAGAGGTGGATTACCAGAAGATGTTGCTACGTCTTACCGTGCACAGACTCTAGTACAAGAAGCTGATGGCAAAGCCAGGGGGTTTGATCGTCATTGAACTTTCAGGCTCAGGCTGGGTTTCTCTATTCTTCTTCCACTTCAGTTTCCACCTATACTCTTGGTGACCTGGGGAAGAGACAGGGAGTATAGCAACAGTGGCTCCTGATTTCTTTTACAGGTGTTTGGATTTAATATGCTTCATATATGGTTGGTTGTGCCAATGTGCATTCCCTCCTTTCTCCTTTTCACTGACTTATCACATATAGAACACAGTGCCCCAAGAAAATATAGTCACACACCCATGACCTCAGGGGGATGGGAAAGATGGAGAAGAATGGCATCTTTCTTGTTCTACACTATCCCCTTTAGTGGCTTTGGCAGAGGATGTTGCTGCAGAATCAGAACTAGGACCAGGATTATTGGTGAAAAGTGGAACCTGTTCTAGTCCCTTATCACTACTGCTGGACCCCATTCTCACTGTGGCCACAGTGGTCTGTGGCACATTAGCCTGCTCATTATCAGCCTGCTGCCCTTGCAACCCAGCAGAAGCACGAATTACAGCAGCAACAATCTCCGCAATGTCACAGCTGGTAGTGATGTTAATGCCCATCCCCATTTGCATATCAGTCTCACATTCCTTCTCGCTTTCAACTAAAATAGCCATTAATGTCTCTTCCATCCCAGCTACTGCACAATCACCCTCATCAACACCACCCCAGTAGGGAATAACTGCTGCCTAATAGGGGAAGAAAGGTATAACCATTAAAGTATCAAACTTTAGAACAGGTGTCACAAATAGGGGTGGGCAAAATCTCTCACTGTGTTCCTGCGAGAAATTCCAAAAAAAACATGTTGCTGTCTGCTTTTTCACCGGAAAATCCGCTTTAAAACCAGCGATTAAAATTTTTACATTTTTTGCCCATTGGCAAAAAGTTTCCGCCCATTGATTTACTTGGTTTTCGCCGTTTCACTATAAAAATGTGACGTGTGTGCGGAAGCAGCTACAGAGCAAGGTAGATGTGCTATGCTATTCTGCTGTGATCTTGAGGAAAAATTGAAGCAGGAGAGGCTCATAGTGACTTCTATCACTATGAGCAGGTTTACAAATATTAAAAGGAGGAACTGGAAGGACCCTTTTGTGTCCACTGAGTCTGAGAAGGAAGTAAACACTACTGAACCAATGTTGTCCAGTCATCCTAAATTACCCCAAGGGATCTTGGGGAATTTAATGGGAAGGGAGGGAGAAAAGGGAATGGGAAGGGAGGAAGAAAAGGGTAGTACTAGTGAGAACAGGACAGGTCAGCTGCCTGTGCCTGCTGCCAGATGTGCCGCCCCTGCTACCACCATTGTAGTACTTGCTTCCACTAGTGCTGTGTCTGCTGTCAGACATGCTGCCCCTGCTGTTACCAGTGCTGTGCCTGCTGCCGGTGCTGAATCTGCTGCCACCAATACTGTGCCTGCTGTCAGACATGCTGCCCCTGTTGCCAATGCCACTAATGATGTCTGCTGCCAGTGCTGAAGCTGCTGCCACCAGTACTGAAGCTGCTAGTGTGTCTTGTAATACTCAGGAGTGGAGTAAGAAGAAGATGATGCCAAGTGTGACAGCAGGGGACCCTAAGTCACACATGCCATCCCTAAGCAGTCCAGCCAGTGCTAGAACTAAAAAGGTCCAGCAGCTTGTTAGTGTTAGGAATGAAGGAGGGGGTAACCAATGTCCTCATATTACTAGTGACTGTGAGGAGGAAGATCTGTGGCAGAAGTTGATGTGGTTTGTGTTAGAAGTAATGGTGAAGCAGTCGGTGGGGAGTGGTAGGGGAAGCATTTGAGAACGTCCAGACTAGCGGTCAAGACAGCCCACACCATTCCTCTGGCTCTGGGAGTCCTCCTCCCCTTCCCTCCACTACAGTGTGCAAGTGGAACATGATCCTAAAGAGGCCAGAACTGGTGTTGGGGGAGAGCAGGTGTGGAATTAATACCACCACCACCAGCAGTAGCACAGACCAGCTGCCTGTGCCTGCTGCTACTGCTGCCAGTCTGCCTTCTTCAGCTCAAAAAGAAATGACGTGTGACATTAGGGGACCCTCTGTCACATTGCTCGTTGTCACCTCCTCCAAGCAGCAGTAAGATATCTGTAATAGAGCAGCAGCAGCATGTAGGCACTAGTGGTGGTGGTGATGATGGTGGAGAAGCTAGGGTGGAAAAGACATTGATTGCCTTTTTAGTAGAAACTGAGAAGGAAGAAGAGACAGGGATGAGGATGGGCATCACAACCACCACCACTAGCAATGAGCTTTTGGAATTTGCGGAATTTGCAACTGCTCTAATTCCTTCTGCTGCTGAGTTGCAAGGGCAGCAGAATGCTGAGGACCAAGCTAGTGTGTCACAGACCACCGTGGACACAGTGGGTATGGGGTCAACAAGTGATACGGGACTAGGACAGGTTCTACTTGCCAGCAGTAGCAATACTCATGGCCCTAGTTGCAGTGCTGAATCTGAGGCAGTAGCAGAAACATCAGCAACATCATCCACTGTCAGCACAGACAGTGAAGGGGAATGTGAAGGAGAAAAGAAAGAGGCCATTCTTCTCCACCTCTTCCCTATACCTATCCCCTAAAGTCATGGGTGTGGGACTATTTTTCTCAAGCAGAGTGCAATCATGACATTTATGTCAAACATGTTGAAGACAAACACCCACCACAGGAATCAAGCACCTCTGTTGCTGTACCCACTGACTCTCCAGAAAGGCAACAAGAGGCAAGGCAGACATCAAAGGGGAGGAAGAATAGAGAAACCCTGACAGAGGCTGGAAGGTCTCATGAAAAGCGAAACAACTAGCTCACCATCGCCATCACCTTCTTGCTCTAGGGTAGTGGTTCTCAACTCCTGTCCTCAGGACCCACTAACAGGCCAGGATTTGATGATTTCCTTGTTAGAGCACAGGTGAGTTAATCATTGTGAATGAGCTTCTAATCACCACACCTGTGCTCTAGCAGAGAAATCCCTAAGTCCTGACCTGTTAGTGGGTCCTGAGGACAGGAGTTGAGAAACACTGCTTTACGGTAACTACATCTTTTGCCAATCCACCTCAGTCATCGTTACCTCCCTCGCCAAATGATAGCCACTCTGTTGATGTTAGGATTTGGCAGTTCGCCTCCACCTATTGCACACTGTGTGGTGCACTGACCACACATGCCACTGTGGTCAGTGCATCAAGCGGCATCTGAGGAGATTCCATCCCACAGAATATGCAGGACATCACCTGCTGGCTCTGGGACAGTAGGATTTTTTTTCTTTAAAAAAATATAAAAAAAATAATAATAATAATAAAAAAAATAGTCCTATAATAAAAAATAAATACTTTTTGGGGGTTTGTTTCTAACAAGCCTAAATCCTAGAAATCAATGTTTCCTCAGGGCTTGGGCCTCTAATAACAAATTTAACAAATCATCCTCTACAAAGTACTCTATCAAGTCAAGTATCAGTCCACCCCTGTGGCAGCTTACGTCAGGGGGTTCCTGCCTCTATCACTTTACATACAAATTTCTTATTTTATTTTATTGATTTTTTTATTAACTATCCACCACAACCAGTTAAGAACCTCCCCAAAACAAATTGCCTGTTCAGTCGATTAATTCCCCAGACTCAACCCACCAACACAGACACCCTCCTCAGAACCGTTTTATACCATGTCTTATGTGGTCTTTTATTTGTAGCTAGGATTTATTTTTTTATTAACTGCCCCCCAATCCCAGTAAACAACCCCCCCAAAAAACATTCCCTGTTCAAATTATTCTTTCTGCACACTCCACCAACACAGACCCTCATGCCCCTTTTATACTATGGGAGACAAACAATTGTGAGGAGCCCCCATCAAGTACAAACAAGATAAAGTGCCTTGTTCTAGGCACGGTAGCCTCTCAATGGTGCTACAACTCACGTTTTTCACTCCCATGTGCCACTGCAGAGAGAAAATTTCCATATTCACATCAGACTGGTCCTGCCATCAGATAGTCGAGCTCTGAAATGTCAGGCAAACCCTCTCTGCACGAGATAACCAGCAAAACCACAGACATATGTTTGGTCTTATGTGGGCCTCGTAGGTGTGGTGCAGCTCTAGGCACATGGAAGCAAGGGCCCATGCCTGGGATGCCCTTATACTTTGGGAGACAAAACAATTGCGAGGAGCACCCACCAAGCACGAACAAGGTAAAATGCCTTGTTCTATGCATAGTAGCCTCTGAATGGTGCTACAACTCACATTTTTTACTCCCATATGCCACTGCAGAGAGAAAATGTCCATATTCACATAAGACTGGTCCTGCCATCAGACAGTCTAGCTCTGAAATGTCAGGCAAACCCACAGACCTATGTTTGGTCTTATGTGGGCCTTGTAGGTGTGGTGCAGTTGATTCCTTCGAGGCACATGGAAGCAAGGGCCCATGCCTGGGATGTCCTTATACTTTGGGAAACAAAACAATTGTGAGGAGCACCCATCAAGCACGAACAAGTTAAAGTGCCGTGTTCTATGCATGGTAGCCTCTCAATGGTGCTACAACTCACGTTTTTCACTCCCATGTGCCATTGCACAGAGGAAATTTCCATATTCATATCAGACTGGTCCCACCCCCAGGCAGTCCAGTTCCGAAATGCAGGAAAATCCTCTCCACACGAAAGAATCAGCAAAACCACAGACATACGTTTTGTCCTATGTGGGACTCATTGGTGTGGTGCAGCTGACTACCTCTAGGGATACGGAAGCAAGGGCCCATGCCTGGGATGCTCTTATACTTTGGCAGACAACTAATTATGAAGAGCACCCATTAAGCAAGAACAAGGTAAAATGCTGTTTTCTAGGCATTGTAGTTTCTCAATAGGATTACAACTCACCTTTTTTACTCCTATGTGCAATTGCAGAGAGAAAATTTTCATGTTGATATCAGAAAGCCCACCTCTGAATTGTCAAGCAAACCTTCTCTGCACAAAATAATCAGCAAAACCACAGATATATGTTTGGTTTTATGTGTGCCTCATAGGTATGGTACAGCTGACTCCCTCTAGGCACATGGAATCAAGGGCCCATGTCTGGGCTGCCCTTATACTTTGGGAGACAAACAATTGTGAGGAACACTCATCAAGCACAAACAAGGTAAAGTGCTTTGTTCTAGGCATGGTAGCCTCTCAATGGTGCTACATCTCCCATTTTTCACTCCCATGTGCCATTGCAGAGAGGAAATTTCCATATTCACATCAGACTGGTCCCGCTTTCAGACAGTCCAGCTCCGAAATGTCAAGCAAATCCTCCCTGCACGAGAGAATCAGCAAAATCACAGACGTATGTTTCGGCCTCTGTGGGCCTCGTTGTTGTGCAGCTGATTGAGCTGTATCACCACTGAGAGTCTACCCTGCCTAGAAGAAGGCACTTTACCTTGTTCGCACTTGATGGGTGCTCCTCACAATTGTTTTGTCTCCCAAAGCATATGGGCATCCCAGGCATGGGCCCTTGCTTGCATATGGCTGTAGGGAGTCAGTTGCAACACACTGGCAAGGTCCATATAGGCTGATAAGTTTGTTTGTGGTTTTGCTGATTATTTCATGTGGAGTGTATTTGGCTGACATTTTGGAGCTGGACTGGACGGGTCTGAGAGTGGGAACAGTATGCTATAAATATAGAAATCTCTCTCTGTAATGGCACATGGGATAAAAAAAAAGGTGAGTTGTAGCACCACTGATAGGCTACCATGCTTAGAACAAGGCACTTTACCTTGTTTGTGCTTGATGTGTGTGCCTCAGAATTGTTTTGTCTCCCAAAGTATAAAGGCATACCAGGCATGTGCCTAGAGGGAGTCAGCTGCACCACACCAACAAAGCCAATATAGGCTGAAACGCACGGTTGTAGTTTTGTTGATTCTTTTACGCAGAGAGGATTTGCCTGACATTTTGGAGCTGTGCTGTTTGAGGGTGGGACCAGTGTGATATGAATAGGGAAATTTTCTCTCTGCAATGGCAGATGGGAGTGAAAAAGGTGAGTTATTGCACCATTGAGAATCTACCATGCCTGGAACAAGGCACTTTAGCGTGTTTGCGTTTGATGGGTGCTCCTCACAATTGTTTTGTCTCCTAAAGTATAAGGGCATTCCAGGCATAGGCCCTTGCTTCCATGTGCCTAGAGGGAGTCAACTGCACCATACCAATGAGGCCCACATAGGCTGAAATTTATATCTGTGGTTTTGCAGATTCTCTTGTGTAGGAAGGATTTGCATGACATTTTGGAGCTGGACTTTCTGAGGGCGGGACAAGTCTGATATTAATATGGAAATTTCCTTTCTGCAATGGCACATGGAAATGAAAAATGTGAGTTGTAGCACCATTGAGAAGTTACCATGCCTAGAACAAAGCACTTGTTCGTGCTTGATGGGTGCTTCTCAGAATTGTTTTGTCTCCCAAAGTGTAAAGGCATCCCAGGCATGTGCCTAGAGGGAGTCAGCTGCACCCCACCAACAATGTTGACATAGGCTGAAACGCAGGGCTGTAGTTTTGCTGATTCTTTCATGTGGAGAGGATTTGCCTGACATTTCGGAGCTGTGCTGTTTGAGGGGGGGATTAGTCTCATATGAATAGGGAAATTTTCTCTCTGCCATGGCCGATGGGAGTGAAAAACGTGAGTTATAGCACCATTGAGAAGCTACCATGCCTGGAACAAGGCACTTTAGCGTGTTTGAGTTTGATGGGTGCTCCTCACAATTGTTTTGTCTCCCAAAGTATAAGGGCATCCCAGGTATGGGCCCTTGCTTCCATGTGCCTAAAGGGAGTTAACAGCACCACACCGGCGAGGCCTACATAGGCCAAAATGTACATCAGTGATTTTGCTGATTCTTTCGTCTGGAGAGGATTTGCCTTACATTTAGGAGCTGGACTGTCTGAGGGCGGGACCAGTCCAATATGAATATGGAAATTTCCTCTCTAAAATGGCATAAGGGAGTGAAAGACGTGAGTTTTAGCACCATTGAGAAGCTACCATGCCTAGAACAAGGCACTTTACCTTGTTCGTGCTTGATGGGTGCTCCTCACAATTGTTTGTCTTCCAAAGTATATGGGCATCCCAGGCATGGGCCCTTGCTTCCTTGTGCCTAGAGGGAGTCAGCTGCACCACACTGATGAGGCTTGCATAGGCTGAAACGTATATCTGCGGTTTTGATGGTTCTTTCGTGCGGAGAGGATTTGCCTGACATTTCGGAGCTGAACTGTCTGAGGGCAGGACCAGTCTGATATGAATATGGAAATTTTCTCTCTGCAATGGCACATGGGGGTGAAAAACGTGAGTTGTAGCACCACTGATAAGCTACCATGCCTAGAACATGGCACTTTATCTTGTTCACGCTTGATGGGTGCTCCTCACAATTGTTTTGTCTCCCTTTTATGCTATGCCTTTGGGTAATAGTAAAATATTTGCTGTGTGTTGTGTAGAAATTCAATGCTTCTATTGATTTCAACGGAATGTGCTAGGTGAAAAAAAAAAGCAAAAAATCTGCGCTTTTTGCTGGAAATTATTTGCCAAGTTGGAAGTGTCATTATTCACAGATTTCAGTTTAAGGCAAAATTTTTTGTCCATCCCTAGTCACAAACATTAGCTAGCATATTTGCAATTAACACTTTTACTAATTCAGGAATGTTCCTAAAACCTGTTCTTATTCAAACCTCTAGGAATTCTGTTTAAAACTGAGGACTTCAGGGAACTATGGCGAAAAGAGGAAGTTACAGTAGGAATAGGTAGAAGAGAAATTACAGGGAAACATGCGAGATAGAAATAGAGAAGAAAATGCAATAGGAAAATTTGGTATTGCAGATGGAATTCTGAAGGAAGGTTTTGGAATTTAACTCCTTGAGTGCTAAAGATGGTCCAGCACAGTTCAAAGGACTTTTGAGCCCAAGACAGCTGATGTAATAACTAGGACAATTTTGGGCAAACTAACTGCACATTAGGGAAGAAATTCCAACTCTCATTAATTGAAATGGGGCTTGTACCATCTTGAATGCTTGAAAGGGCCCCATATATGGCAAAGCAATGTATTCAAGGTGTTAGCAGGAGGGGTTTGGGTTCCTAGAGCACTGGTCAGTCTTTTCCCTTGGGAGCAATCTTTATAGTAGTGATGGCTTGCACCTTAGGGGAAGGGGGGCCACGGTGCTGGGTGATAGGATGGTTAGAAGGCTGGAGGAGACTTTAAACTAGAAAGGGGGGGGGAGGGAGCTGCAACACAGGCTGGGGAAGATAGTATAATTGAGGGAATGGGATTAGAGAAGGGTCATGGGGGTAGAGAGGGGGAATGGGCTAGTTCAGCTAATAGGGAGTTGCCATTGTTACAGCCTGATAAAAGACAAATACATCTGAAAAAGAATGAAATCTTTAAGAATGGCAAAAAGATAAAATGTATGCATGCAAATGCTCGCAGTCTGGCTGGTAAGATGGGGGAACTAGAAATGATTGCAGTACATGAGCAGTATGATCTGATTGGAGTGTCTGAAACCTGGTTAGATGATACGTATGACTTGGCAGTCAATCTAGAGGGTTATTCACTTTTTAGGAGGGACAGGGTTAATAAAAGGGGAGGAGGGGTATGCCTATATGTAAAGCAGGCCTTAAAACCTAGTTTAAGGGAAGATATAAATGAAGGGTCCAATGAAAAGGTAGAGGCCTTGTGGGTTGAAATACACACTGGGGGCACACATAATAAAAAGATATTGGTGGGGGTTTGCTACAAGCCACCTAATGTTGGGGAGTTGGAGGAAGCCCAACTTTTACTGCAAATGGAAAAGGCTGCTAGGTCAGCAAAGGTAATTATAATGGGAGATTTCAACTACCCTGAAATTGACTGGAGCAATATGACTTCAGGCACAACAAAGGGAAATATTTTTCTAAGTATGATAAATGATAATTTTATGTCCCAACTAGTAGAGGAGCCAACTAGAAAAGAGGCCTTGCTTGACCTAGTGCTCTCAAACGATTCTGACATTGTAAACAGTGTGCAGGTAAGGGAACATTTGGGCAGCAGTGACCATAATATTGTATCCTTTGAAGTTTGTTATGAGAAACCCAATAGCAAGAGTTTAACCAAAACATTCAATTTCAAAGAGGCTAATTTTACAAAGTTAAAAGAAGCTTTAAAGGATATCCAGTGGGATGTAATTTTCAAAGATAAAAATGCACAAGAGTCATGGAATGTTTTTAAAATGCTCTTGGGCAAATATACACGTCAATATATACCATTGGGGAATAAGCACAAGAGAAGTAAAGCAAAACCAATGTGGATTAATAATGTGGTTAGCAGGAAAATGAGAAATAAAAAGCAGGCTTTTAAGGTGTTTAAGTCAAATGGGTCAGATGCATCATTTAAAAAATATAAAGAATGTAATAAAATCTGCAAACAAGCAATTAAGCTAGCTAAAATAGAAAATGAGCGAAACATTGCAAACGAGAGCAAGAAAAACCCTAAACAATTCTACAAGTATATTAACAACAAAAAAGTTAAGGTTGATATTGGTCCTCTTAGGACTGAAACAGGTGAATTGATTAGTGAGGATAAAGCTATGGCTGAGACCCTAAATACGTTCTTTGCTTCAGTATATACAAAGGAAGCAGAAATGACAAGCTATGGGCAAACAGACAAAACCATGGAATTTCCTCCAACATCTACATGGCTTACTGAGGACAAGGTCCAAAAGAGACTGGAAAGGGTTATAGTGAATAAAGCTCCTGGACCGGACGGTATACACCCAAGGGTACTTAAGGAACTTAGTTCAGTAATAGCAAAACCATTATACTTAATATTTATTGATTCGCTTTCATCAGGCATAGTGCCCTGTGATTGGAGGAAAGCTGATGTAGTTCCATTGTTTAAAAAGGGAGCAAGATCCAAACCAGGAAATTATAGACCTGTGAGCTTGACTTCCATAGTGGGTAAGATACTAGAAGGGTTATTAACTGATAGTATTCAGAACTATGTGAAGACAAACAATATCATTAGTAGGAATCAGTATGGTTTCATGAAGAACAGATCATGTCAGACTAATTTACTTGCATTTTATGAAAGAGTGAGTAGTAATTTGGACAGGGGAATTGCTGTTGATGTAGTATACTTGGATTTTGCAAAAGCCTTTGACACAGTGCCTCACAACAGGTTACTGCATAAATTAAAAGGCTTCGGTTTGGGTGGTGGTATCTGTACATGGATTGAGAACTGGTTAAATGATAGATGGCAGAGAGTTGTTGTAAATGGAACTTTTTCAAATTGGTCTAGGGTTATAAGTGGGGTACCGCAGGGTTCAGTCCTGGGCCCAATGCTTTTTAATTTGTTTATTAATGATCTAGAAGTGGGAATTGAAAGTAGCATCTCAATCTTTGCTGATGACACTAAGCTATGTAAGGAAATACATACAGAGCTCGATGTTTTTTCCCTACAGAAGGATTTAGATAAACTAAGTGAATGGGCAGAAAAGTGGCAGATGTCATTTAATGTAGATAAATGTAAGGTTATGCATTTGGGTTGTAGAAACAAACTTGCTACATATACTCTAAATGGGAAACAACTTGGGAAATCCTTATTAGAGAAAGATTTAGGTGTACTGATAGACAATAGTCTTCACAGCAGTGTGCAGAGTCACTCAGCTGCTGCAAGAGCAAATAGAGTACTAGCCTGTATAAAAAGAGGTGTAGAAGCAAGGGATGCTAATATTATCCTACCTCTGTATAAATCCTTGGTTAGGCCTCATCTAGAATATGGAGTACAATTTTGGGCGCCTGTTCTAAAAAAAGACATTACTGAACTGGAAAAGGTGCAGAGACGTGCAACAAAACTGATAAAGGGATTGGAGGATCTGAGTTACAAAGAGAGACTAGCCAAACTGGGTTTGTTTACATTAGAAAAGAGACGTCTAAGGGGTGATATGATTACCATTTACAAATACATTCAAGGCCAATACAAAGAACTATCCAATGAATTATTTATGCAAAGAGCTGAGCTAAGAACAAGAGGTCATCCATTAAGACTTGAGGAAAGGCGCTTTCGACTAAAACACAGGCAGGGATTCTTTACAGTAAGGGCGGTAAGGCTATGGAATTCTTTGCCTCGGGATGCTGTGCTTGCAGATAATGTAACTGCATTCAAAAAAGCAATGGATGCCTATCTAGCACAGAACAATACTGACAGTTATGACAGATGGCTTCAAAGCAAATAGGATATTGAGCCGGGGAACTATTTGACACACTCACACACACACCTACATTGGAAATTGCTCCAGAGGGCTTTTTTGTTGCCTTCCTCTGGATCAACAGGGGTGTTATTGGCATGGGCTGGACTTGATGGACGCATGTCTTTTTTCAGCCTTATCTACTATGTTACTATGTTACTATGTTAACATTTCCCTGTAGCTGGAATACCAAAGTATTGCTCCAGTTCTTCTAAGTTAGGGTGACCAGACCTCACCTTTAACCGGGGACACATAGGACAAGTGTAAAGTTATGCATTTTGCGTATAATAATAAAAATGAAACATATAGTTTAAATGGTGTTTCTCTGGGGAAATCTACTAATGAAAAGGATTTGGGAGTAATGGTAGACAATAGACTTAACTGTAGCATGCAGTGCCAGCTGGCAGCTGCAAAGGCCAATAAGATATTGGCATGTATTAAAAGGGGTATTGACTCAATAATTATGCCTCTTTACAGGTCCATGGTAAGACCCCACCTAGAATATGCTGTTCAATTCTGGGCGCCCTTTCTGAAGAAGGACATTATGGAACTAGAGAAAGTGCAGAGGAGGGCTACAAAACTAGTAAGGGGAATGGAAAGTTTTAGTTATGAAGAGAGGCTAGAAAAGTTAAACTTGTACACACTAGAGAAACGGCGTCTTAGAGGGGATATGATAACACTATATAAATATGTTCAAGGCCCATATAAAGGGCTTTCAAAATACCTGTTCATTAACAGAACAGTACACATGACAAGGGGCCACCTGCTTAGACTTGAGGAAAGGAGATTTAATCTACAACAGCGGAAGGGTTTCTTTACAGTAAGGACAATAAAGGTATGGAATGCACTTCCGGAGGAGGTGGTGCTATCAAATACATTAGATGCCTTTAAAAGGGGCCTGGATACTTATTTAAAAGAGCATAATATAGAGGGCTATGTACGTTAGTATTGGGATTAATATTTAGTTAGGGCTTGTTGATCCAGGGAGAAGTCTGATTGCCATTTGGAGTCAGATGCCTTCTTTTGGGTCAGCGATGGTAAACAGGAATAGGAAAAGGGTTGAACTGGATGGACGCAAGTCTTTTTTCAACCTAAATTACTATGTAACTATGTAACTATGAAATAGGCATATTTCAGGACTGCATTGAAATCAACTCAGCCTTGCAGCATGTATTTTTCATACGTGTCCCTGGTTAATGGTGAGGTCTGGTCAGCCTATTCTAAATACATCAGTCTTCATGGTTATCCCTTTGTGTGCCAGAGGAGCATCCTGGCTTCCCAATGTATTAAAGCTACCCGTCCACAGAAAATGTCAGCAAAATAAAAGCCAGCATTAAAGGGATATAATGTTTCATAATAAAAGCAACTCTAATTAATCTCCATAGATTAGGGCCTTGGAGAGTGTTATTTCAATTCTGTCAGAGTTGTAGTTCAAGAATAATTGAATGATAAAGTATCCTCCTCTCGCCATTTTTACTGATATAACACTGCTCAGCTCAGAACAGCAGGGAGTGTCCATGCAGATTGCAGAGAGGGACAATCTTCAAATAACATAAGGGAAAAAGCTGAAAAACCTGTCAAGGGGGGAAGGATTTTCATTGTTCTCACAGTAGAATATTGACCCTTGATGTGAGCTGTCTGGTCTATGGACTGGATTCCACATCTGAGGAGTGGGGCTTACACTAGGTAAAAGGGGCGGGAGGGGGAAACTTTATCATTCAATTACTCTTGAACTACAATGCTCACAGTAATGAAATAACACTCTCTGTGGCTCAGATACTGTGACGATTAATTGGAGATGCTGTTTTTGTGAAACATTACTATCATTTTAAAACTTGACTCATAATATTATGGTTAGGTCATTGACTGTCAACACCATGAAATCTGTGAAAAACAGAATCTGGAAAGATATATGCTCCAAGAAAGCTGTTTTCTGGTTTACATGGAATATGAAATTATATTATGATGTGAGGGATATCACTTTAGAATTAAAGGAGTTAAAAGCCTCATTTGAATCATTAGGGATTTGTATTTTTTCCATAAGATGCAGTTGGTTTGTTCCAGAATTGCTCCAATTCTTAATAAATCTGCATGTATTGCTTTTATAAAAACAGATGAAAGAATTAAGAATGCACTCACATTTAAGGGAGTTTATGTGCACTTATTAGGGTGAGACAGGGATGCTATCACTTTCCCTCTGGGTTGTCTCCTATTCTGTTGGTGGGATCCACAGTCTCCTTCATGGTTGCTTCAGTGTCTCATGATTTTGATTTCTCATTTCAAAGATTGAACAGAATGATGTCTCCGGCAGTTCTGTGGTAGTGATGAGCGAGCATGCTCGGCCGAAGCTCGGTTCGGCTCGAGCATCGCTCTGCTCGGCACATGGCGGTACTCGTACGAGTACCGCATGTGCTCGCCCGCCATGTTCGGGTCTCCTCCCCGCACGTTTCGCGGCTGCTGCGCAGCCACTAAACGTGCAGGGAGGCTCTGACATCAGTGTAATGCCAGCAGCCATGTTGGCTGCTGGCATTACACTGATTGGCTGGCCAGAACCCGTGATCGGGTGCTGTATAGCACCTGACCAGCGAGTTCGGCTCAGTCTTAGCCAGGGAGAGATGAGGATAGGAAGGGAAAGTCAGTGTAGGGAGAAGAAAAGCGATTTAAAAAAAAAAAAGACCCAAAAGTCCTTTTTAGGACTACTGTGTGTGGGGGCAGCAGTTTATTTTGTTTGGGGGGGCAGAGATATAAAAAAAAAAACTTCACATATTCTGTTCACTGTGCCTAGCCGCAGATTAGCAGCACATTCTGTTTAGTGTGCAAAGTTGCAGATTAGAGCATATTCTGTTCAGTGTGCAAAGTTGCAGATTAGCAGCACATTCTTTTTAGTGTGCAAAGTTGCAGATTAGAGCACATTCTGTTCAGTGTGCAAAGTTGCAGATTAGCAGTACATTCTTTGTAGTGTGCAAAGTTTCAGATTAGCAGCACATTCTGTTTAGTGTGCAAAGTTTCAGATTAGCAGAACATTCTGTTTAGTGTGCAAAGTGTAAAATATCAAAGTCACATATTCCATTCACTGTGCGTAGCCACAGATAAGAAGCACATTCTGTTTAGTGTGCAAAGTTGCATATTAGGAGAACATTCTGTTAACTGTGCAAACTGTAAAATATCAAAGTCACATATTCCATTCACTGTGCCTAGCCGCAGATAAGAAGCACATTCTGTTTAGTGTGCAAAGTTGCGTATTAGGAGAACATTCTGTTTAGTGTGCAAAGTTGCGTATTAGGAGAACATTCTGTTTACTGTGCAAAGTGTAAAATATCAAAGTCACATATTCCATTCACTGTGCGTAGCCGCAGATAAGAAGCACATTCTGTTTAGTGTGCAAAGTTGCATATTAGGAGAACATTCTGTTAACTGTGCAAACTGTAAAATATCAAAGTCACATATTCCATTCACTGTGCCTAGCCGCAGATAAGAAGCACATTCTGTTTAGTGTGCAAAGTTGCGCATTAGGAGAACATTCTGTTTAGTGTGCAAAGTTGCGTATTAGGAGAACATTCTGTTTACTGTGCAAAGTGTAAAATATCAAAGTCACATATTCCATTCACTGTGCCTAGCCGCAGATAAAAAGCACATTCTGTTTAGTGTGCAAAGTTGCATATTAGGAGAACATTCTGTTAACTGTGCAAAGTGTAAAATATCAAAGTCACATATTCCATTCACTGTGCGTAGCCGCAGATAAGAAGCACATTCTGTTTAGTGTGCAAAGTTGCATATTAGGAGAACATTCTGTTAACTGTGCAAACTGTAAAATATCAAAGTCACATATTCCATTCACTGTGCGTAGCCGCAGATAAAAAGCACATTCTGTTTAGTGTGCAAAGTTGCATATTAGGAGAACATTCTGTTAACTGTGCAAACTGTAAAATATCAAAGTCACATATTCCATTCACTGTGCCTAGCCGCAGATAAGAAGCACATTCTGTTTAGTGTGCAAAGTTGCGTATTAGGAGAACATTCTGTTTACTGTGCAAAGTGTAAAATATCAAAGTCACATATTCCATTCACTGTGCCTAGCCGCAGATAAAAAGCACATTCTGTTTAGTGTGCAAAGTTGCATATTAGGAGAACATTCTGTTTACTGTGCAAAGTGTAAAATATCAAAGTCACATATTCCATTCACTGTGTCTAACCGCAGATAAGCAGCACATTCTGTTTAGTGTGCAAAGTTGCATATTAGGAGAACATTCTGTTTACTGTGCAAAGTGTAAAATATCAAAGTCACATATTCTATTCACTGTGTCTAACCGCAGATAAGCAGCACATTCTGTTTAGTGTGCAAAGTTGCATATTAGGAGAACATTCTGTTAACTGTGCAAAGTGTAAAATATCAAAGTCACATATTCCATTCACTGTGCCTAACCGCAGATAAAAAGCACATTCTGTTTAGTGTGCAAAGTTGCATATTAGGAGAACATTCTGTTAACTGTGAAAAGTGTAAAATATCAAAGTCACATATTCCATTCACTGTGCCTAGCCGCAGATAAAAAGCACATTCTGTTTAGTGTGCAAAGTTGCATATTAGGAGAACATTCTGTTTACTGTGCAAAGTTGCAGATTTGCAGCACATATTCCGTGTAATATGAAGAAGGCGGGTAAAAAGGGACGGGGAAGTGGACGTGATCCTGATAGTTCAGGGCGCGGGTCAGGACGGGTAGAAACTGTGCCTGGTGCCAGAGCACAAGAAAGAAAGACATCCACCATACCTAGCTTCATGTCTCAGTTTACAGGGCGTCGCAGGACATCACTCTCGAGGTCCGACCACTGCGAACAGGTGGTCGGTTGGATGTCAGCTGATACTGCTTCCAGTCGGTTAAGCACCACCCTGTCTTCCACCAAGTCCACTCTCAGTAGCCAAGAGTCTGGTCAACATAATCCTCACCCTGATCATCCTTCCTCCCACCATAGAGGGTCTGGTCAAAGAAGTGATCCCACACTGGGATATAGTGAGGAGCTCGTCTCATCACCAATCCTTAATTTGAACCTCTCTCCAAGCACGCTTGCAGAGGAACATGACATCTTGTGCACTGATTCTAGAGGGTACCCAATCACAAGAAGATGACAGAGGGGAACGGCATTTAAGGTCAAAGGAAGTGGATGATGATGATGATGAGACACAGTTGCCATTAAATCAACCACTATTACTGTCTCAAGACCTTGATGAGGAGGATGATATACAGTTGTCAATGACTGAGTATGTGGTGGGATCAAGACATGAGGAGGATGATCAGAGTGAGGAAATGGAGGAGGACTTGGTGGACAATGAGGTGACTGACCCCACCTGGGAAGAGCGAGCGATGACAGCAGTCCTGAGGGTGAGCCATCTGCAGCACCGCAACAGGCTGGAAGAGGCAGTGGTGTGGCTACAGAAAGAAGGCGGACCGCACCAAACCGGCCCGCAAA
Source organism: Rhinophrynus dorsalis (assembly GCA_037306005.1). Classification (NCBI taxonomy): domain Eukaryota; kingdom Metazoa; phylum Chordata; class Amphibia; order Anura; family Rhinophrynidae; genus Rhinophrynus; species Rhinophrynus dorsalis. The sequence goes on along the minus strand of CM074724.1, from coordinate 235,977,054 downwards.
TGTTCCACTGAGCACCCCCTTGCGTAAATCTCCCTTGCCAAGGGGTAGGTGTTCCGCGGTATGGCGTTTTTTTAAGGAAAGTGCGGACGACAAAAGAATTGTAGTTTGCAACCTGTGCCACACCAGAATGAGCCGAGGCATGAACACTAGAAACCTCACCACCACCAGCATGATCCGACACATGGCATCCAAGCACCGTAATAAGTGGGAGGAACGCCCGGATCGCCAATCTGTGTCTGCAGGCCACACCACTGCCTCCTCTTCCCCTGTTTTCGGTGCCGGCCAATCGCCTGTCGAAGGCGCAGGCCCGCATACCTCCCGCCCTGCACCTGTACCATCTGAAGCACCATCAGCGACCACATCCACTTCCCTGTCCCAGCGCAGCGTCCAAATGTCATTACCCCAGGCATTTGAGCGCAAGCGAAAATACCCAGCCACCCACCCACAGGCCATAGCACTAACCTCACACCTTTCCAAATTACTGGCCATCGAAATGCTGCCATTTAGGCTTGTGGAGACTGAGTCCTTCCGCAGCCTGATGGCAGGAGCTGTCCCTCGGTACGCAGTCCCCAGCCGCCACTACTTTTCCCGGTGTGCCGTCCCCGCCTTACACCACCATGTGTCCCGTAACATCACCCGTGCCCTGACCAACGCAGTTACTGGGAAGGTCCACTTAACGACTGACACATGGACAAGTGCTTGTGGCCAGGGACGTTACATTTCCCTGACGGCACACTGGGTGAATGTCGTGGAGGCTGGGAGCGACTCGGACCCTGGGATGGCACAGGTGCTACCCACGCCGAGGATTGCGGGCCCTACCTCCATCAGGGTTTCCGCCAGCACCTATGTTATTGGCTCCTCCTCCTCCGTTTCCACCTCCGAATTCTCTGCGCGCAGCGCCACTCACCCATCAGCCGGTAGCTGGAAGCAGTGTAGCACTGCAGTGGGGAAGCGTCAACAGGCCGTGCTGAAGCTGATCTGCCTTGGGGACAAACAGCACACGGCCTCAGAGCTGTTGCAGGGGATTAGTCACCAGACCGAGCAATGGCTCTCGCCACTCAACCTGCAACCAGGCATGGTTGTGTGTGATAATGGGCGTAACTTGGTGACGGCTTTGGAGCTCGGCAAGCTCACACACGTACCATGCCTAGCGCATGTATTTAATTTAGTGGTTCAGCGATTTCTAAAAACCTACCCCAATTTGCATGATCTCTTGACGAAGGTGCGCCGCGTGTGTGCACATTTCCGTAAGTCATCTACAGCTTCAGCCGGCCTGTTGAAGCTGCAGCAGCGCTTACAATTGCCAGCTCACCGGCTGCTGTGTGACGTGAGCACGCGCTGGAACTCCACCTTCCACATGTTGGCCCGGCTTTGTGAGCAGCAGAGGGCAGTAGTGGAGTACCAGCTGTTACACGGTCGTCGCCTCTCCGTTCAACTTCCTGTAATCAGAAGTGAGGAGTGGGAATGGATGTCAGACCTCTGTGAGGTTTTACGCAATTTTGAGGAATCGACACAGATGGTGAGCGGCGATAACGCTATTATCAGTGTAACCATCCCACTTCTGTGTCTACTGAAACGCTCGCTGCTCACAATTAAAACCGACGCTTTGCATGTGGAAGAGGTGGAAATGGGGGAGGAAGAGCTTACACAAGGTGATAGCCAGAGCACCCTCACTTCGTCTTCTCAGCGACAATTGGAGGAGGCGGAGGAGGAGGAGGAGGAGGAGGAAGACACGGTTGCCTCCGCTACAGAGGGTAGCCATGGAACTTTAGTTCCATCTCTTCAGCGTGGGTGGGCAGAAGAGGAGGAAGAGGATGAGGAGATTGAGAGTCATCCTCCTGGTGAGGACAGCGAAATCTTGCCTGTTGGTACTCTGGCACACATGGCTGACTTTATGTTAGGCTGCCTTTCCCGTGACCCACGCGTTACACGCATTTTAGACAACACGGATTACTGGGTGTTCACCCTTCTGGACCCCCGCTACAAAGAGAATTTCTCATCTCTCATTCCTCCGATGGAGAGGACAAGCAAAATGGTGCAATACCAGAAGGTTCTTGTTGAAAAATTGCTCCAAAATTTTCCATCTGACAACGCTGGCGGCAGAGTACGTGCTACCTTGGCCAACCGAGAAGGGGAGAAAAGGGGAGCACACAGCAGTTCCGACAGAGGCAGGGCAACACTCTCCAAGGTGTGGGACACCTTCATGACACCCCGCCAGCACCCTCACCCTGATGCGCAGCCTAGTGTCACAAGGAGGGAAAAGTTTTGGAAGATGGTGAAGGAGTACGTAGCAGACCGTGTCAGCGTCCTCAATGATCCCTCTGTGCCTTACAACTACTGGGTGTCCAAGCTGGACACGTGGTATGAACTGGCACTCTACGCCTTGGAGGTGCTGGCCTGCCCTGCCGCCAGCGTTCTGTCTGAGCGGGTATTTAGTGCTGCTGGTGGCATCATAACAGATAAGCGTATCCGCCTTTCCACCGAAAATGCTGATAGGTTGACACTTATAAAAATGAACAAGGCCTGGATTTCCCCTGACTTCTCCACTCCACTGGAGGAAAGCCCCGGGGGAACATAAAGTCACTTTATATATGTTATTTACAATGATGGGAATACTCTGTATTCCCATTCACCCCTTCCACCCAAAAAACGGGTATATGGTTGACTCTCTTCCATATGCCCAGTGATATAATTTTTATATAGGGCCAGCTCACCAGCGGGCCCAGTGATATAATTTTTATATAGGGCCAGCTCACCAGCGGGCCCTGTGATATAATTTTTATATAGGGCCAGCTCACCAGCGGGCACAGTTTGACAATTTTTGTATAGGTCAGCTCACCAGCGGACCTTCTCATATAATGTTTTATTGGGTCAGCTCTCTAGCGGGCCCTCTCATATAATGTTTTATAGCGTCAGCTCACTAGCGGGCCTTCGCATATAATGTTTAGGATGGTCAGCTCCGCAGCAGACCCTCACCCATAATGTTTTAGATGGTCGGCTCAGCGCACGTTTCCCTCTTAATCATGGCCCCAGTTCAGAAAAATCGAGGAAATTTTTGGGAGATTTTGCCTCTGCACACGTTTCCCTCTTAATCATGGCCTCAGTTCAGAAAAATCGAGGAAATTTTTTGCAGAATTTGCAGATGATATACAAGTAAATATACAGCAAATACTGTTTGGTAACAATTTTTCGCCTAAAGTCATTTTTATCTTCCTTTTTGTGTGTTTTACGGTCAGTCTGTAAAAATGGCGTACTACGGGCGAAAGATCGTTCCCAGCAGCGATGTTGGAGTCCAAGATGCATCCAGACATCCTCCCTATGCAGTCCCTGAACCATTTCTGTGGTGTTTCCATCATTTTCTGCCCTTTTCCTATGGACCAGGCACCCTCCCCTCATCAGAGCAGGGGGTGCCTGGTGTAATGCTCGAGTCCTCCCATTGACTTCAATGGGGCTCGGGTGCTCGGCCGAGCACTCGAGCCTCCGGGGGCGCTCGGTCAGAGCACCCGAACACCAGAGCATTGGGGTGCTCGATCATCACTATTCTGTGGTATTCCATGCATAAGCTTCCCATTCTCCACTACTTCTCCATTGATGAAACATAAATAGCACTATATTGAATAAGCTGAATTAGTGAGGAAACCCAAGAAATTGGAAAACCCTAAATATCACTGATATTCAAAACAAGCATTACTCCAACAGAAGAACAGGGATTAATTCAGCCAACAGTGGTGTACTGGAGTGGTGCTTCTTGAGACCTCTGGGACCTTCACCTGAAGTTTTAGGAGAATGTATCCTGCCCCTGCAAGGGGCAGGTTGTATCTAGGGTGCATTAATTAGATAATATTGGTTGAATGCCACATTTTATTGTAGTTCCATCTGAATGTGACAAGAGTTAGATTGATTTCTGTACCTCCGATTCCAAGCAGGTAGCTCCCAGAACAGTTAAGGGCCCAATGGACCATGGGTCACATCTTTCATTAGGAGAGTAGGCAACCTTCTACAGCACCAAATTTTGAGAAACAAGCTGTGGCCACACCCATATTCTGAGTTGTGGATGTGACCAAACAGTGCCATGACCCAACATCAAATATCTGCTTTTGATTTATGGTAGTGTTGGGAACCATCCAGGAACCATCCTTGCAGCCTTCATATGTTAGGGAGAGATGAATAGGGAGTGATGAACCCTTGCTATGGTCTAAGACAAAGGTAAAGCTGCTGTCTGGGAAAGCCAGATATCTCAATCCCAACTGATCTGAAGTCAGACCAGGATGGGAACACCAGAGTTCTGCTGTATGGGACAGGTCCTGGGAAAGTGAACATGGCTGAAGGAAACAGGCGAATGGATCTATTGTGTGAAACAGGCTCTGGCTTTTAATTTTTGCTGGCATAATGAGTTAATTTTTGGTGTTCTGTTGAACTGGCAAACAGAACATAGTGATGCACTCTGGTGAAACAGGGAAAAGATACACTCTACCTAACCAATTGAAGATACAATCTGGCAAACAGAGAATTTCTTATGGTGAACATAGGTGAGGAAATGCTCCGATGACCAGGGATACACTGTAAAACAGACCTGCACTGGCAGACATGGAGTCAGATGAATGGTAGGACCCTGAGGTAATACCAAGGGAACACCAAGTGTACAAACAGGTCAGGAGATACAGCGTCTAGGCCCTGAAGATGAGGTGGAGTGAAATTTAACATAGCCATGGTTGGAAGGAAAGTCAGAAGCTTAGTTCCATGGAACAGGCAGGAACGTAGTCAGGAAACACAGCTCAGCACTGGAAAATGGACAAAAGTGGTACCAAAGCGGTCAGAGGATCAAGTGTAGTCAAAGCACAAGCCAGGTCAAACAGGAAGCAGAGCAGATATTACAGATTCTCTCTTGCAACAGGTTAGCTTGAAGAAAGGGTAAATCTCCAAAATGAAGGCTAAGCTTAAATGAGTGCATAAGCTAATGAAATGAGAAGACTGGAGTGAGCCAGCAGAACAGAAAAGTGGGTGTGACACTGCCCCCACTCAATAGCCAGCCACTGGACGGCCAGGCTTACTGAGGTTAGCCCAATGGAATGCTCAAACTAACATGGGAGAGTTGATGTCCTCCACCTGGATCCAGAAAGTTTCTCAGGTCTATAACTTATCCAGCCAATCAAATACTGGTGGACACCAAGGATAAGAATGGAATACAGGATCTTCCGTACTTCATATTTCTGATGAGGCTCTAGCAAAACTGGGGACAGTGGTCACAGAGCTCAATAAAACCTATTCTTATATATTGGTTTGAGTAAAGAAACATCAAAACTGTTAGATATCTTCATGGATGGGGGGCTTCATAGAAAAGATAACCAGAGTGATCTGTGCAGTAGTTCAAAACAGTCTGATATACTTACGATCCAATTCGGCACAAGGTTTCTTTAATCACAGATTCTGGGTCGAGAGCCAGACTTCATCTCATGAATGTATCTATCACCAGGGCTGTATTTGGAAACAGGAAACTTTTTAAATTGTTACAGGGAGCTCTTAATCTGACTTTGAATTCTGGACCAGTGTCTATGAAGATTATGCTTGAGGAACCCCTACTGAAACGGCCAGAGAGATGGCTCAGCTGGTTAAGGCAGTTAAGTTCTAAATCTCTGGGGTAAAAACAGTGAGGACCTAGGTTGTCCTGATTCTGTTCTGTAATTGTTGTGCACCGCAATTACCTTGGATAAGGGGAGGTAGATAAGGTGGCCATGAATTTGTTGGATGGGATGATAGGCTATGCAGGAGAGTCAGAGGTACGGAACAATAGGCAAGAAAGAGTGTCTGCTTTAGCATTTTTGGTCCCGAGAATGTATGTTATAATGATGTTACAAATGAGTAAAGAAGAGCACCCATCTAGCTTGCCTGGACTTCAATTGTTGAGCTTTTACAAGGGACTGAAGGTTTTTGTGGTCTATCTGAATGACAACAGGGATAGCGATACCCTCTAAAACATGATTTCACTCCTCCAGAGACATCTTAATAGCTAGCAGCTCATGATTTCCCATATAATAACTCCTCTCAGAGATGGCAATTGCTTGGAGAAATATGAACAGGGATGCAAATTGTTGGTCTGGGGATCTCTCTGAGATGAAATTGCCTTGACTCCAACTTCAGAGGCATCGACCTCAACAAAGAATGAATGGAGCAGAATCGGGTGTCAAATAACTGGAGAAGAGGTGAAAGTTTCTTTTAAAGGGATAGTAACCCCCCCAGAAAACCTGACCCCAAAAGCTAGTAATAAGCACAACATACCTAACTCCTTTATTCCCATCTCTCAAACCGTTATGGTTTGAGAGATGTAAGAAAAGAAAGATCTCCGCTCCCTCCCCCTTCTCATGCGTCCACTGTATAGCGGACGTCATGAGATGCTGCTTCCGTGACCAGATGGCGGCTCTGCAGGAGCGCTGTCATCTTGATATCTCGGTATAATTACTTCATCGGTGTGGTCTAAAACGTGTGTCTGGCTTGCAAGCACATGTTGTAGACCATACCGATGAAGTAATTATACCGAGGTATCGAGATGACAGTGCTCCTGAAGAGCCACCGTAAGTCGATCGACCGGATTCTGCCTCTGACAGCTTTACAGCTCGTCAGGCAGAAAGGGGAGGGAGCGGAGGTCCTTCTTTTCTTACATCTCTCAAACCATAACGTTTTGAGAGATGGGAACAAAGGAGTTAGGTATGTTGTGCCTATTACTAGCTTTTGGCTTCAAGTTTTCTGGGGGGGGTTACTATCCCTTTAAAGTTTAAACACCCATAGAGCGTTATCTGACCATTTTCTTGGATCTGACCCTTTATGGGAAAGTAATTGGTTGTATGATACTAGAGGAGGATCTGATGAATTTCCTATAATAGTTTATGAAGACCAGAAACCATTTGATTGCCTACACAGTAGGTTGAGGCATTGACTGGATCCATCAAAAGACCAGTCTTATAGCCAAGAAAGGATAATTGTTCTTTTTCAAATTCACACTTCTCAGACAAAGTCCAGCTGTTCCAGGATCCACAAATGCTGACACTGTCTCTCCCCCCAAGACAATTGTACAGGCACCAGGATGAGCATGGTTAGGGTGGGTAGCTTGCTTGGAGAGTTGTCTCTAGTACTCTTCAAGCACTGGAGTTTTGAAGACAGACAGGACAATGTCGTAAATAGGGTCCCTTCTGGAAACAATAAATACATTGACTCAGGCTTCTGATTAATCAATTCTCAGTATTGGAGAACTTAGTTATGATCTCCTCCTGTGTAGTTGTCTGTTCTTTTGAGGAGGTAACTGACTGATGAGGGCTGCCTGTAAAATACCAATAGTGCTCCCTCTCCTGCTGGCACTCCTGCACTAGATGCAGACAAATTGCAATAAAAGCCTCAAGGTCATCCGGAATCTCTCAGCAAGTTAGAGAATCCTTTTCTTTTTCCCTGAAACCTCTCAGAAAAGCTGTGCACCTTTGTTCCCCTCAATTTTTTAGTAGCTGAGATTGACTATGCAATTGGTAACAAGGAATTGATGGCAATAAAAATGTTTTTTTTTTTTTAACAATGGAGTCATTTCTTGTAAGAAGCAAACCATGCTATGTCTACATTGACCATAGTAATATTGAATTTCTTAACAATTCAAAAAGTCTATCTGCTCATTAAGCTTGTTGGAGCTTGTCTTTCTCTCAACCTAACGTAATTACCATCCTGGTTCTCAGAAAACAAATGTAGATGCCCTTTCAATAACAGATCTAAGAAGCCCTGAGTCCACGTACAAACATTCTATTTCCTGAGCTTCAAGAATATATTTTTGGCAGGATCCATGAAGATCTTCTCTTTGTTTCTACTCAGTCTGACCTCCCTGGTGGGGTTACATGGATGGATGGTTTTCTAAATTCCGGAACCTGATCTTTGTTCTTCAGGAACTCAAGTTAGAACTCCTGCAACTGCAGTAGTAGTGTGGGTGTACTGTTAGGATCCATCTTGTCTTAGGTCAACCTGACCTTCACCTTGTGTTTCTGCACATCTGTCAATCATCTCCTCCTATTTTTAAGCTTGTCCTTTGTTTTCCCTCTCGGACAGATTATTGTAACCTCTTCAGCTCTAATCCAGGATTCCTGATTGATCTGACTCCTGTTACACCTTAGGATATTTCTGATTTCTGGTGCCCTGACCCATAGCTATATTTCTCTTCTTTCCTGTCAACCCCCTGCACTGACTGACCTGACTTGATGTTCAGCATTCCTCCTCACATTGCATTTTCTCCATGTTTTCAGCCATAACATCTCTGAAGCTGTCAGCCAAGTCCTGTGTTTCTCCACTTTACTTGTGCATGTGATACTATATCACGGTGCCCGTGCTCCCTTGTTTTTGTTTTGCTGTCAGTTATCCTGTGTAATGCTCTCATTGGTTGCCCTATGTTAAGCCCACCCAGTATGGCCTTTATATACTGGGCTCCTGCACCCAGACGGTGCCCTTTCGTGGTGTTCCTTACCAATGCTACTAACTGCTCAGAGTTCCCAGTGTACCAACTTGGCCTGCCTGACTACTCTTCAGTTCCTGCTCCTGTGTACCGACCCGGATTGCCTGACTACTCTTCAGTTCCTGCTCCTGTGTACAGACCCGGATTGGCTGACATTCCTGTTCCTGTGTACCGACCCGGACCGGCCGACGTTCCTGCTCCTGTGTTCTGACCCGGTCTGGCTGACATTCCTGTTCCTGTGCACCGACCTGGCTTGATCGACGTTCCTGCTTCCTTTGTCCTTGTCGCCTCTGCGACATTCTTACAATCCGGTTACCATTGGCTTGTCCTCTGCTACTGCTCCGGCAGGTTGCCAGTATTGTCTCAGTTACTGCTCCGGCAGAGCGCCTCTGGCCTAGTCCTCCGCTACTGTCATACCGGTTGCAAGTGTTGCCTCCGTGATTGCTCCAGTAAAGTGCCATTGGCTTGTCCTCTGCTACTGCTCCGGCAGGTTGCCAAGTGTTGTCTCAGTTACTGCTCCGGCAGAGCGCCTCTGGCCTAGTCCTTCGCTACTGTCATGCCGGTTGCCAGTGTTGCCTCCGTGATTGCTCCTGTAAAGTGCCATTGGCTTGTCCTCCGCTACTGCTCCGGCAGGTTGCCAGTGTTGTCTCAGTTACTGCTCTGACAGAGCGCCTCTAGCTTAGTCCTCCGTTACTATCATACCGGTTGCAAGTGTGTGCCTCCGTGATTGCTCCGGTAGTGCTCATTCCACCTCAGTTGGGCTGGCAGTTTCACGTATGTTTGCTGACCTTGGCTTGTTAAAGTATCATTCCAGTACCTTCACACATGGGACTGTTTTTCATCTTTGATGAACTATAACTCCTGCAGTGCCGGAATCCTGGGAACCTACTTCTCTTGCCTGACCTGTGTCAGTATATACTGTCTGTACCTTCATGTTATGCTGGACCTGTGTGGGCTTTGAATAATTTACCTGTCGTGTGTCTGTACTATACTGTTGTATATTACAGGACCTGTGAGGGTTCTTAATATTGTTTTATTCAATAAAACTGTGTTTTTATCCTAACCACTGTGTCTGTGAGTCAAACAAACCGTTACACACTATCTGCTGAGTGGTTCACCTTCGACCCAGTTTATTTCTAAGGATTTAGGTGCTTACTGGCTGTAAATTCTGTCTTTTGAGCAAAACCAGAGGCTCAGCTTCTGGTGGTGCTTAAGGATTATAGGCAGATGAGCCACAATTCTGGAGATTACGTCTTAGACCTCTTCTGGAGCTGTCTCCAGCCACATAGACCCTCCTTCTGTCTTCTCATACATCCTGTTTAAAACTTACAAGTGGATGGCAACCGAGTCCTGTGTTCTACTGTCAAAGGGGGTTAAATTAGCTGGCCACTACAGTTGTATGTAGACTAGTGTTAGGTGCAAAGTTACTGGGTTTGTACTGATCACCCCTGCAATTCAGAAGTATGGGTTTGGCCAACACTGCTTAGGCACCCTAGGCAGCTGTCTTTAGAAAGTTCTTTAGAAAGTTGCCTGCTTATTGCCTACTTAGAATTTCTTCTGAAATTAATTAGGAAGTATTACAGCAGAGCTTATTTTGTAGAAATGAACAAATTCTTTACAATGCACAAAGTAACTGAATGGGTGTACCTGGTAAATTTCAAGTTATGCAAGCCTGAATGTAATTCCATCTTCTCTCTTTTGAGCCGGATTTAAACATGTTATATCACGTTTGCTTTTCTGAAGTATCCATTTCTAGTTATTAATATCTTGTGTGGGATTCTTTCCTCTCTGCTTGGATTTTCTACATTCTGTTGACTGCTGAAAAAGCTTGTTATAAATTAAACCAAAAGTATATAACTCAGTCTGTCAGGCACATTTTTTCACACTATGAATAATTATATCATACCTGCTCACTTTTTTTATTCCTTCATAAAAATTATAATTTAGATTTGAATTCACTTACTGCATTTGATTTGACAATGCTACATTGTTAAGAGAGAAGTAAAAATCACCACTGTGGCCTCCATAATTCCAATTTATTTATGACAAATCCTCTAGAAATGGTATCCAGTGAGTCCTAGCAGTTTTAGGGGAAATAATTACATTTTTCAAAATACTAATATAAAAAATATTTTGGTCTCTGATGTTAATTTTTTAGATGATAAGTCACACACCTGAACAATTTACAATGTACCCTAACAAATAAACAAATAAAATAATCTGCAGTAACTTTTACTGAAGTTACATCTGATTTACATATTTGAGGGGATATAGATTAAAATCTTCCATCCTTTCAGTTTCTACAACTCAGGAGAGAATCCAGGAATCTTCAATCCAACCTGGATGTAATGTCAGTTAGTGGCAGTTTTTTTCAAACTGAATAAAGAACAAGCCTACTAAACTGTTTAAGACCAGGGGGGTACACAACGCACTACAAAGCAAACCATTACACACCTCTCAGGTACGTAAAGGGTTAAATTACCAGGTGCAGTGAGCAACTATTATGTCTGCCTCCATGAATATGACATCCAAGTTGGATGGAAGATGTAATCTCTTTAACAAAGCCACAAGGGCAAAATTCATAAAGGCAATTAGGAATTTTAGTTTAGATTAGTAAGGTAGGTGGAGAGTTATTATTAGGCTGTGTGATTAATGCAAACTCATTGGATACAACTTACGCACAGAATATTTGCATAAAGAGAACTATAAATATTGTTTTTCAATTAAAAGGCAGCCATTTTACAAGCTTAGCGGATCTATTATTACGAGGGATACATTCATCTTTGTACTCTCATGGTGGGGTTCAATCTGTTTTTAGCACAGGTATAGCCCCTCCACCTCCACCTCATAAACCCATTGTAAAAATATATCCTTAGATTGCCTTACTATGGCCAGATAATCTTAATGGCCTCTATGAATTTTGCCCTTGTGCTTTTGCTCAAGAAATAACATAATGTACTTGCTCAAATATAAGGAGAGTTTTTTCAGAAAAAATGGCCTTGCTTGCCTTTTATTTGATTTCATTTTATATTCAGGCTGACCCTCCAATTAGTAGAAAATCCAATCTGGTGGGCAGAGATCTCTCTTCTTCTGCCTCATATAGTAGATCCAAGAAGTCACTCGTTGACAAGATCAGCCCAACAGATAGCATGTTTGAAGTTGAAGTCAGCTTCTTTGCTTATGTCCCAGGTCTTTTCGGGTCCTTCCATCACCTGTCTTTCATTGTTCAGACTCACAGGTGGCCAACCAGATGGAGGGAGAGAGAGAGGAAGAGAGCAAAGAAGTGAGGGAAAGAAATCAATGGAGTGTGGAAGAAAGAGGTTAACAGAGTGTGGAAGAGAGAAAGGGAGAGAAAGCCAGATTCACACAGTTAGGGAGCTCGCCTTATATTCCAGGTCTCTGTATTTTCGAGCAAATCAGGTTTTCATTCAGTCTTGGACGTCATGTCCATGGAGACAGACACAACAGTTGTTAGAAGGACCACAGGACCTCAGACTCTACTCATTGAACCCTTTAGCTGGGGTGTGAAACAGGTACACATTGGTCCTTAAAGGGTTAGGAGGATCATGTATTCTCTTGCTGCAGGACTGATTTAAGATGTCATCTCCTGAATAAAGGCACAAGGGCAACATTCATGATGCCCATTAGATTTTTCTAATCATAATAAAGTAAGTGGGGGTTTATTAATATGAGGTATTAGTTCTAATTGAATAGTTACTGTTACCATCTGAGGAACTTTGATTTCAGTAAAAACAAGAACATTCACTAAGTAAGGACCTCATACAATTGCTCATATTAATGTACATTTTGTGAAAAAGAAAACCAGGAAGATAATCACGTTAACAAAGAAAAATAGGGAGCTAAATTTGCATGTCTGTTGCTATATATGTACAATTCAGGTACAGCTTCAAACGTATGTATAGATAATGGGTTGACAACCTTTGGCTCTTTAGCTGTTGGAGATTTCAACTCCCATTATCATCAATCAGTAAATGGCTAATTGGGGATGAAGGAATTTATTGTTATCAACAGCTAGCGAGCCAAAGGCTGCCTACTCTGTCCCCTGGTACAAACTTATAAATGTCTAATAGCATAGTGACTTGTTTCCTTTCAGGAAACACATAGGGCCGTATGTTCAAAGAGATAACGACAAAAAAAACCCGCTACTTATTTGAGCATACGGCACATAGTTACTACTCACTAAAGAAAGTAACATTTATCAAATTAAATTCATTATATTAATGAATATAAATATCTCTTAAATTTCCTTGTCTGAATCTATTGGACTCATCCATAAGCAGGAGAAATATATGGGCACCCAGGGCCACAACCCCACCAACTTTATGAACCACTTAGAGCCAGTGTTTCCTTTAATCTAGGGATGTGCTGCCTGCAAACTTCAGCTGTTGTCCTTCAATCCCAGTCATCCGCAGCCAGGCAACAGATGACAACAGTGATGAGCCTTATTGCCTATCCCTGTTCTAAGGTGTTGTATCTTTGGCCAACAAGGATTTGTGTGGTTTACTTTACCTCCCCAACCAAAAAAGCTGTTCTTAGGACTTTGCTGCTCCCAGGATGGTTCCATTAGCCATGGGCCATGTGGGTATTGGAAAATTTATCAGTTAGTTTCCAACATGCTGAAGAAAGGAAGAAACAACATGGATAATATATACCAATAAAAGGGAATGTGACAAAGTACAAAGAAAAAAGATTTTGTCCTTGAGAGACACAGCCAGGCTATATTTGTAGTTGTTGGTAAATACTTTACCAGCAACCAGAAATCCAGGCTGAAATATCACCAACAACTTGCACAGCATTGTATTTTCATAAAATCTGTCTGGTTGTGGCTCTTAGAGGAGAACATTAACACTTGAAATAAATGGTTTGTTTAATAGAAGGGAATGCTTAGCAATATATCCTTAGAGTAGCAGTCATGTATTTCTATTTACTGCTTTTTGCATTGGAACACTGCTGTAGTCTATAAATGACATGGAACATAATACTACACTGTGGAGAATGTCATAAACAAATAGAATTATGGGCTTGGCTCTCTCTTTCTCTGTATAGATAATCTAATTCCAACAGATGAAATCTATTGTTTATTGTGTGCAGGGGAAAGCTAAACACAGACCAAAAATTGTGCACAGGCCACTGTAGATACTATGCATAAAAATATTAAAAATACTATTGCTCCTATTAAATATACTATGAAAATATTAAAAAGTGACAATGCATCAACTTAGTCAAATCACCAGCAGAAATATCAAAAATTATTCTATTATTTGATTAACTGAATCCGGTATCAAATGCTATTTAATTGAAAGAAGATCATAGCTGGGGAAGGACTGACTCACCAGATTATGTTTTGGTGGGTCCTACAAGATATAGAGTATGTAGACCTACTCTGTACTTACTAGCTTACTAAGGGCCCATAGTGATCTGCAGATCTCATGGGTTGGTACACTGTTGTCTTGCTCCCTCTCTTTCAGTGCTGTGCTGTTACCCCTCCTCCTCACTTTCTCATTGAGGGTGACAGTAACATAGTAACATAGTAAATTAGGTTGAAAAAAGACACAAGTCCATCAAGTTCAACCTTTGCCTCATACCTCAGTAGCTGAGAATTTTATAGCTTTCCTGCTACCAATTAAATTAGTCTTTATCAGACCTTCCTGATCAGTCTACTGATAAACAGTATAACTCTGTATGTTCCCTTTTGAAAGAAATGTATCTAATCTTCTCTTAAATGTATCCATTGTATCTGCCATAACTACCTTCCTGGGCAATGAATTCCACAATTTGACAGACTTTACCGTAAAAAAACCCTTCCTCTGCTGAAGTTTAAACCTCCTTTCCTCTAATCTCAAGGGGTGTCCCCTGGTCACCTGATCAGGCCTTGGAATAAATAGCTCACCGCAGAGATCCTTGTATTGACCTCTCATATACTTGTACAATGTGATAAGGTCTCCTCTTAGTCATCTTTTCTCTAGAGTAAATAAACCAAGTTTGTTTAGTCGTTCCTCATATGTCAAGTCCTCCATTCCCTTAATTAATTTTGTTGCTCTCCGCTGTACCCTCTCTAGTTCTATTATATCCTTTTTCAGAACCGGTGCCCAAAATTGCACTGCATACTCAAGGTGAGGTCTTACCAATGATTTGTATAATGGCAAAATAATGTTATCCACTCTTGCTTCAATACCTCTTTTTATGCAAGACAGGACTTTGTTTGCCTTTGCTACTGCTGTATGACACTGGTCACTGTTTCCAAGTTTGTAGTTGACAAGGATACCCAGGTCTTTTTCTAGCAACGAGTCACCTAAAATTATTCCATTAAGTTTATAAGTAGCCTTGGGATTGTTTCCTCCCAAATGCATGACTTTACACTTCCCCACATTAAACTTCATATTCCACATGTTTGCCCAATCTGACATTTTATGTAAGTCCCTCTGTAGAGAGAAAATATCCTGTTCTGAATTAATGACTTTGCATAATTTAGTATCATATGCAAATATTGATATTTTGCTTTCTATATCTATTTCCAGGTCATTTATAAACATGTTAAAAAGCAGCGGACCCAATACTGAAACCTGAGGTACTCCACTCTCCACTTTAACTGTACTGGAAAATTTTCCATTTACAACCACACACTGTTCCCTATCCTTCAGCCAGTTTTGTATCCAATTGCAAAGGTTATCTCCTAGTGAAGTGCATAAAGAGCATAGAGGTGGTGAGCCTACTTGACAGACAAGAACCACACTTCAACGTAGTAGATAAAACCAGTACAGAACTTTTTATTGTAGGATTTCAAAACACAGATGCTACACTGGCCACAATAGTCTCACGCATTTCACACCTAGGTGCTTAATCATAGACTAAAGAAGCTCCCATAATTCCGTACTTTTAAAGTAAGAGGCAACACCTTCCCAATGCACTATCCAATAGTATGGTGAGCCTACTTTACAGCAATCTTACAGACAGGAGCCTGTCATAGGCATTAAAATAGGATTACCCAGACATTATAGTGCAATGTTCAGCTATTTCTATTAGAGGATTGTTGTTTCCCAGGGCTGTTACTACACATATATTGGGGGCTCTCCCTGTCCCCAACATAATCACTCTGTTTGGATTCTGCTGAAATGGCACCATCTTCCTGGGCTCATCTTCGCATCACCCCTAATGCTGTTGTAGTTGCTACCACAGAGGAGCTGGTGCCTTGCCCAATTCTTTCCCTAAGTATGAGGAAAACTGAAAAAGGGCAATAACTGGCATAATATCACTATTTTCCTACTACAATCACCTGGAATTGACAGAAAATATGTGACTCGCCAGCTAGTTTACAACTGATTCAATCCTTTAGAGTCCTGAGCTGCTATTATGTCGTGATGTATAACTCTAAGTATGCCCTGGGATTAGATACTGAGCCTTATGTACAACTAAGAGTGGGAAAGTTGTGGAACTAACCAACTGCACCAAGGGAAGAAATAAACATTCTCCAAATTGTCATTAATTCAACCCCTGGAGGACCATAGGGGTGAGCAGTGCATAACTTTGCAACCAGTGGACAGTGGAGTAAGGAGTGGGTGACATTGTTGTATGTTCTGTGGCAACCAGAGGACAGTGTCAACAATTTAAATCAATGGGACATTTTATTTCTCCATTTTGGTGCAGTTGGTTTGCCCCAGAATTGCTCATATTTTCATTTGGGCATAAGACCCTAAGGAGTTATTCACTAAGCAGTGATAAAGAGGTGATAAAGTGGAGATGACTTCTCCAGATTATCACTTCTCCAATTCCTTTGTTATTCTATCAAGCCTGTGCACTAAAATGTTCTTAAAGGGATAGTAATACTTCGTTTTAACTTTATTTTATTTTGTAGGCATTAAAAAAACATGAAGAATGATATAAGTCTTATCTCTGAAACCTTTATGGTTTAAGAGATATTCACAAACAAAGTAGCCCTTCCCTGTTCAACCAGATCAGAAGGGAGATGCCCAGGTAGACTGCAGAGAGGGACAATCTTCAATTAAGATAAGGGAAAAAGCTGAAAAACTTGTCAAGGGGGGAAGGACTTTCATTGTTTTCATACAAAGAAAATTGTCCCCTTCTGTTATCTGTACTGTCATACAACCAGACTCACATCTGAGAAGAGATGGCTTACACTAGGAAAAAGGGGCGGGGAGGGGAACTTTGCTTGTGAATATCTCATAAACCATAAAGGTTTGAGAGATAAGACTTATATCATTCTTCATGTTTTTTTAATGCCTACAAAATAAAATAAAGTTAAAACGAAGTATTACTATCCGTTTAAAATTGGAGATTGTAGTGAATAGGCTCCACTGAATAACATAGGAACTGGAGAAGTGATATCACAGGAGAAGTCATCTCCAGTTTATTACCTCTTTATCACTGCTTAGTGAATCTCCCCTTCAGTGTTTTTATGACATGGACTTACTTGTGTATCCTTTGTGTAGCTGAATATATTTGCATTTGTAAGCTTTGGGTTTAAAGTGGTAGTATACTTTTATTTTAACTATCCATATTAAGCTGTGTAAGGAAGTACATACAGAGCAGAATGTTATTTCTCTGCAGAACTGGGTATGTGTGGAAAAGTGGAAAATAATATAGATAAAAGTAAGGTTATGGATTTGAACTGTACAAAACAAACATGCTACATATACACTTACTGGTAAGCTACTGGGAGAATCCTCGTTAGAAAACTATTTAGGAGCACTGATAGACTTCACAACAGTGTGCAGCTGCTGCAAGAGCCAGTAGGGTACTCGGTACTGTCCTATATAAAAATGGGTATAGATGCACAGGATGAGAATATAATTCTACCTCTATATATATCCTTGGCTAGGCCTCATCTGAAATATGGAATACGATTTTTAAGAGACATTATTGAACTGGAATAAGTGCAGAGACGTACAACAAAACTGATACAGGGGTTGGAGGATCTGAGTTAAGAGAGACTAGCCAACTGGGCTTGTTTACATTAGAGTAGAGGAGGAGACCTTATCACATTGTACAAGTATATGAGAGGTCAATACAAGGATCTCTGCGGTGAGCTATTTATTCCAAGGCCTGATCAGGTGACCAGGGGACACACCTTGATAATAGAGGAAAGGAGGTTTAGACTTCAGCAGAGGAAGGGTTTTTTTTACAGTGAGGTCTGTTAAATTGTGGAATTCATTGCCCAAGGATGTGGTTATGGCAGATACAATGGATACATTTAAGAGAAGATTAGATACATTTCTTTAAAAAGGGAACATACAGAGTTATACTGTTTATCAGTAGGCAGATCAGGAAGGTCTGATAAAGACTAACTTAATTGGTAGCAGGAAAGAAGAAAGAGAAGGTTGAACCTGATGGACTTGTGTCTTTATTCAACCTCATTTACTATGTTACTATGTTACTATGTATAAGGGGTGATATGATTTACAATTATAAAGAGCTCGTCAAGGAACTATTTACATAAGGAGCTGAGAAAAATAAGAGGCTATCTATTTAGACTAGAAGAAAGGCACATTTGATTAAAACAAAGGCAGGGATTTTTTTACAGTAATGGCAGTAACGTTATAGATACTGTAATTGTTTTAAAAAAGGAATGGATACCTTTCTAGCTCAGAATAATACTGAGAATTTTGACAGTTGCTTTCAAAGCAGATAGGATGTTGATCCAGGGACATATTCGACTGCCATTTAGAGTCAGTAAGGATTCTTTTTACTCACTTGGAGCTTAATTGGAAATGCCTTCAGTGGGTTTTGTTTTATTTTTTCCTTCCTCTGGTTCAACAAGTGTGATATGACATGGGCAAAACATGATGGAAGCATGATTTTTCTCAGATACATCAATTATGTTACCATGTTACTATGTTACTAGTCTGCAAGAAACAAAAGAATGTGACGAACGCACACTGAGAAATAGCAAAATAGAGTGATTTGCCCAAAGCATGTGTGGCCTCTCAGATGCTACTCAAGTCACGGTTTTCACTCCCATGTTCCATCACAGAGAGAAAATTTCCATATTCATATCAGTCTGGTCCCCCCCACAGGCAGTCCAGCCCCGAAACGTCAGGCAAATCCTCTCTGTACGAGAGAAACAGCACAGCCCCAGACATACGTTTCACTCTGTGTGCACATGGAAGCAAGGGCCCATGCCTGGGATGCCCATCCACTTAGGGAGACTACAAAAAAGAAAAGAATGTGACGAATGCACACTGAGAAAGAGCAAAATAGAGTGATTTGCTCAAAGCATGTGTGGCCTCTCAGATGCTACTCAAGTCACAGTTTTCACTCCCATGTGCCATTGTAGAGAGAAAATTTCCATATTCATATCAGTCTGGTCCCACCCACAGGCAGTCCAGCCCCGAAATGTCAGGGAAATACTCTCTGTACAAGAGAAACAGCACAACCCCAGACATACATTTCAGTCTGTGTGGATCCCATCATTGGGGTGCAGCTGATCCTCTCTAGGCACATAGAAGCAAGGGCCCATGCCTGGGATGCCCTTCCTCTTAGGGAGACTACAAAATAACAAAAGAATTTGACAGACACACACTGAGAAAGAGCAAAATAGAGTGATTTGCTCAAGGCATGTGTGGCCTCTCAGGTGCTGCTCAAGTCATGTTTTAGATTCCATGTGCCATTGCAGAAAGAAAATTTTCATATTCATATCAGTCTGGTCTCACCCACAAGCAGTCCAGCCCCTAAATGTCAGGCAAATCCTCTCTGTACTAGAGAAACAGCACAACCCCAGATGTACATTTCGCTCTGTGTGGACCTTGTCAGTGGGGTGCAGCTGATTCCCTCTAGGCACATGGAAGCAAGGGCCCATGCCTGGGATGCCCTTCTTCTTAAAGTGATAGTAATACTCTGTTTTATCTTTATTTTATTTTGTAGGCATAAAAAAAAAAAAAAAACCCATGACGGATGATATAAGTCTTATCTCTCATAAGTTTATGGTTTGAGAGATATTCACAAGCAAAGTTTCCACCTCCCGCCCATTTTACCTAGTGTAAGCCATCTCTTCTCAGATGTGGAATCTGGTTGTAAGACCAGACAGAAAACAGAAGGGGACAATTTTCTCCCTATGAGAACAATGAAAGCCCTGCCCCCCTTGACAAGTTTTTCAGGTTTTTCCCTTATCTTAAATGAAGATTGTCCCTCTCTGCAGTCTACCTGGGCACCTCTCTTGTGCTCTGGCTGAGCAGTGTTACATCCGTAAAAGGTGTGGGAGGGGGATACTTTGTCATTGAATTACTCTTGAACTACAACTCTGACAGAACTGAAATAACACTCTCCAAAGTCCAAATACTATGATGATTAATTGGAGCTGCTTTTATTATGAAACATTACTATCCCTTTAACCCCTTAAGGACCGGGAAAATCTGAGGTCGTTTTCCCTTAAGGACCGGAGCAATTCTGACCTTTTTGACTATGTCTTTGTTCAACAGTGTTTTCCCTCTTAGGCTTTTATTCCACCCCCATAAATTATATACTGTTTTTCTATGCACAAATAGGGCTTTCTTTTGATACCCCACTTATATAGATAACCCACCATTTACTTTATGAAAAATTAAAAAAAATGTAAAAAAAAAAGTAAAAAAAACACCATTTTTGATTTTTCTCTTGGGATCAATTGGCCACAAAGGGTTACATTTTTATGGAGACTGCATGAAAAGTATGACCGGTCAGTCATACCTACAAAATGCACAGTTTAAAGTGGCCACTGTCCCCCCTGGGTGAAAATCCCCATGTCCCTTTTTCCCACCCTATTTTGACACTTTTTATACCTGGCATTTGGTGGTGTATATAAGTGTATTACATGGCTCCACAACAATCACACTTGTAATATTGTTTAGTTATATATATATTTTTTTTTTAAATAAAAAAATTTTTTTGTAAAAAAAAAGTGTGTTGTGGTTTTTTTTATTTAAAAAAAAAGTGTATAAATGCAGGTCAAAAATTGACCTGCATTTAGCCAGCCTCCTGATATTATCAATATCTCCTAAACCAGTGGTAGCCATCCATCGTGCTCAAGAGGTACCAACTGTGCATGTTTCCAAGATATCCCTGAATCAGCACAGGTGGACTAATAAGTGACTATGTCACTTTAATTGGTCTACCTGTGCCCTTGCTAGGATATTCTGAAAATATGCACTGATGGTAGCCCTTGAGGAACAGGGTTGGCTACCTCTATCTTAAATGGTACATATGCTGGTCATTTAGTTAACATAACACATAGGTATCTTAGAATATAGTTTTCAAATACGCAAACTTAAATACACAGCCACTTACTCCTACAGATAGATTTCCCCTTTAACCCCTGGAGGACCAGAAGAGTGTAACACTCTTTGCACAATTGGTTAAGGACTGAACTTGGTGAATAATATTAGGAATTAAATCAAGTTCTTTCCTTAGCATTTTCTGTTCAGTCTGAGACTACATAAGTGGGAAAATAAATTATCACACATATTAATATATAATTTATACATATTAAGCAACAGATGTTGTCATGGTAACCTCCAACATAATGAAACCTCACAAGATATCAATTAGCTACTCTATAATAGTCTCTAACAGAAAAATAGAGTTCTGCTTTAAATGCTCATTCCACTTATGGTTTGTTGTGGCTCTCAAGCTATTAAAGGGATAGTAATGTTTCATAATAAAAGCAGCTCTAATTAATCATCATAGTATTTGGGCCTTGGAGAGTGTTATTTCAATTCTGTCAGAGTTGTAGTTCAAGAGTAATTCAATGACAAAGTATCCCCCACCCGCCCCTTTTACTGATGTAACACTGCTCAGCCAGAGCACAAGGGAGGTGCCCAGGTAGACTGCAGAGAGGGACAATCTTCAATTAAGATAAGGGAAAAACTTGAAAAACTTGTCAAGGGGGGCAGGGCTTTCATTGTTCACTAGGTAAAAGGGGTGGGAGGGGAAACTTTGCTTGTGAATATCTCTTAAACCATAAAGGTTTGAGAGATAAGACATATTGTTTTTCATGTTTTTTTAATGCCTACAAAATAGAATAAAGAAGCATTACTATACCTTTAACTCTTAAGGACCAGAGAGACAAGAAAGCAATGATTTGTATGGGGTTAATAAAGAATGCATTATGCCCATCTCATGCCATTTAAACATACAATGTTGTGAAGGGAAAGGGGCATACTTTATTAATGACTTTCTCGAGAAGGGGGATCTTTTATTAATTACTTTCTTCCATGCTAACAGTGTTTATTTGTCGTAACTGTTTAAAGTTGAACTTTCAGTTACTAATAAGTCACCCTTGAATTATTAAACATATGGTGACTAGCATCCTAATACATGTATTACCTCTGTAAAGTGCTGCATTCTACAGAAATCTTTCATCTTAGGAGAATGACTGGCAGGTTAGTGCAGTCTGTGCGTCTGCACTGTCAGTCCTTCCGGTTACCACGTGGTATGCTGCAATGTTTCTTACAGGAGACCGGGACTGACAGCACAGGTGTGCAGACAAGATGTCTGCGCTGATGCCTGGCTTCTGGTCTCCTAGGATGAAAGATTTCTTTAGACCGTGACACTTTACAGAGGTAATACGTGTATTAGGATGCTAATTCAAGGGCGACTTATTAGTACCTGAAAGTTCCGCTTTAACCCCTTAAGGACCGGACATTATGGGACATTTCAGTCCCATAACGTCCGCATAGGGGCACGTTGACGGGCCGGTACACGTGACCTGTCACGTGTATCGGCGCGTCACTATGGGGCTTGAAATAGATCGCTCCGATCTTGGAGCGGTCTATTTCATGCCCCATTTTTACTTACAGCGCTCCCGGTAGAGCGCTGTAAGTAAAAAGTACGTGACGTACCAGGACCGTCAAGGGTCTTTCAAGCAAGTTTACCCTTGACGGTCCTGGTACGTCAAGGGTCCCTAAGGGGTTAATGGTGTTCTGAATGCATATGAAATATTGTGCTATGGTTCCAGAGAGGTTGCCCACACAGAAGAGGGTAAAATATTTTTGTATATTTTTTATAAATTGAATGAAAGTGGTGGGAGAAAATAACAATTTTGAAAAAGTCTATCACAGGGTCTGAGCCTCATTAGGAACAATTTTTTTAGATGGTGAAGAAAATCCCTGCATCCATCCAAGGAGGATCTAAGCTAAATTTAGAATATTGTACCAAAGGTAATTTGGGGATAACTTCTGTCATGTTGTATTTTAATTAAAAAGTTTATTTCTTAAAGGGATAGTAATACTTCGTTTTAACTTTATTTTATTTTGTAGGCATTAAAAAAACACGAAGCATGATATAAGTCTTATCTCTCAAACCTTTATGGTTTATGAGATATTCACAAGCAAAGTTTCCCCCTCCCACCCCTTTTACCTACTGTAAACAATCTCTTCTCAGATGTGGAATGCAGTCCATAGACTGGACATATAACAGAAGGGGACACTCTTATCCCTATGAAAACATGAAATCCCTGCCCCCCTTGACAAGCTTTTCAGGTTTTTCCCTTATCTTAATTGAAGATTGTCCCTCTCTGCAATCTACCTGGGCAGCTCCCTTCTGCCCTGGCTGAGAAGTGTTACATCAGTAAAAGGGGCGGGAGGGGGACACTTTGCTTGTGAATATCTCTTAAACCATAAAGGTTTGAGAGATAAGACTTATATCATTCTTCATGTTTTTTTAATGCCTACAAAATAAAATAAAGTTAAAACGAAGTATTACTATCCCTTTAACATTTTAGCTGCTAGAGACATCATTATTGCATTGCAAAACAATTCACTGGAGCTGTATCTGGTTACTAAGCTGTTAATACAGCATAGCTGTTGACATGAACAACTCATGAGTGCATCTGCTTTGATAAAGGACCATGGAGCAATGCAGTGTAGATGCACTGTGTTGGAGACATCTCTAGCAGTCAAGAGGTTAATCGAACATAGTTATTTATACATGCCATATGTGCAACAGTGCCAATGTGGATTTAACCCTTTGAGTCCTAGGGCATACTCAATTCATTGCTTCAAAATTAATTAAAGAGTTAAACATCAATAATCCATGATTCTAAACAATTTTTTCATCATAGTCCTACCTAAAGGAAAGTAGAAGACCCTGTAAAATAAGGAAGTTATTGAAAATGTGGTAATTACAGTAAAATAAGAACAAGAAAAAATACCACCACAATACAATACAAATGAGAAAGAAGAAGAATAAAATGAAATGTGAAAAAAACAATTTGGGTGATGGATTGCTATTGTCCCATTTTATAAAACAGGAACAACACAGCATATTGAGGGTGATATAATGAGAGGAACTGAAACAATTCCCATGCATACCACCACTCCATAGGGGACAATAAACATCTCCACTAATTTATATGGTGCTTTTAAAGAGATAGTAATACTTTGTTTTATCTTTATTTTATTTTGTAGGCATTAAAAAAACATGAAGAACGATATAAGTCTTATCTCTCAAACCTTTATGATTTGAGAGATATTCACAAGCAAAGTTTCCCCCTCCCACCCCTTTTGCCTAGTGTAAGCCATCTCTTCTCAGATGTGGAATGCAGTCCATAGGCCAGACAGATAACATCAAGGGACAATATTCTTCCTATGAGAACAATGAAAGCCCTGCCCAGGGGAGGGCTGGCCTGGGGGGCAATTGCCCCCTGGGCTGGTCATACGTCTGGGCTGGTAGGCCACTGCATCTCACTAAATATCCCGATTTCTGCTGTAAATGGAGCTACACTAGTGATACCACAGAGGTACAATCCAAATGGAGCTACACTAGAAGCATAAAGCATTTCCCTTGTAAGCTCTATAATATTACTAGGTAAGCTTGACTTAAATTGTAAGCTTTGTAGTGGCGCACTAGTGTAGCCCCATTTCAACTGTAAGCTATGTGGTATCATGTGACTTACGTCACAACATTAATGCCAGTTTTAAAACTAATAAAAGGGGGTGGCCTGGAACGATAATAGAAATGGGCCACTTGAATGTATTTGCCCCCTGGGCCACAAATTACCAGCCCTCCCCTGTTTGTCAATACCCCTCTCTCTTGGGATCGTTTCCGGGAGAAATATGATGCACCTCCAGGGGAATGTTTTTGCTTTCTCCAGGTCTGTCACTTTATCAGATCTTATCTACGTCGGGACGCTCTCCCAAGTCAGACTCCTTTTGAACATCTCTGTTCTTCCTTCCCTACCGGGAAAGGCGCTATCTCCAAAATCTATTCCCTCCTTATGTCCTCCCTGTCCCCGCTACCCCCCTCCTATCGTACCCTTTGGGAAATGGATCTGGGGGAAACTTTGGAGCCCGAGGAATGGAATGACATAATGGTTAATATCAATAACCTGACTCTGTGCACCTTAATCAAGGAAAATGCATATAAGGTACTCGCTAGATGGTATTATAGTCCTGTCCAGCTGCACAGGATGTTTCCCTCCTCCTCCAGGCTTTGTTTTCGGGGCTGCGGGTTGGAGGGAACTTACCTTCATATGTGGTGGTCCTGTGCTTCAGTAGCCAAAATTTGGGACTTTGTATTTTGGTTATTGGGTTTGGCTCTGTTGAGATGACAGCGGACCCATGGACTTCCTTGTTAAACAGACCATCCCGTACGCCGCACCTTTCATGGTTCGGGAATAAACTTGTTTTCAGGGTGTGTACTATGACCCAATGCCACATTGCTCAGCATTGGAAGTCTTTGCATCCTTTGCGTACCTCTCTAGACGGGCGCATCTGAGGTCTAATCCGGACGGAGAAACTTACGGCGTACATTTGTAACTCTTCCACTGGATAACTCCGGACTTGGTCTCCATGGATTGACACGATGGCTCCACCCGCATTTCATCGAGACCTCTTCATCCGTTGAGTGCTTGAGTTCACTCGCTTTTCACGTGAGTTCTCTTGTCTATGTCCCTACCCCCTGCCCTCCCCTTTACCCCCCTTTTTTTTTTCCCTTTGTCTCCCGGTCCCTCTTCTTCTTTGTTCTGTTCCTCCCACTACCCAGGTGAAGCTATTCTTGTTATGGTGCTCTGCAGTCCTCGCTGTATCACTGCTTTTACTCTTTACCTTTGACTCGAATCTGTACGGTCACGCTTTTATACTATACTGTATCACGGTGCCCGTGATTGATGCATTTCCTTGCCTGTCACCATTAGGGGGCTCCTATTGGCTGTCTGCCTTTAACCCACCTCATACTGCCTATTTAAACCTGGTTTGGGCACCCCTTGGCTGCCCTTTCGTGGTGTCTCTGACCACGTTCGCTTTCACCTTGTTCCAGTAGTCGTTTGGGCCTGTTGCTGTGTTCCTGAGTTCCAGATTGCATCTTGTTCCTGATTCTCCTATCTGCAGTGCTGTTCCCGTGTTGGTTCCGGCCTAGACCTTTGAAGTTGCTGTTTCCTGCTGATCGTTTTCGCTGCTGCTTCCTGACCGGTTGATCGCCCTGCTGGTTCCTGTCATCTTCTGTCCTGCCTGCTGTGTTCCTGACGACCCGTTAGCTTGGTCGCCTTGGCGACATTTTGCAGTCCCAGCGTGCGGACGCTGGTTTGCTCCAAGCCTTACGGCTATACAAATAAGTTGTTGTCCCAGCGTGCGGACGCTGGTTTGCTCCAGAAGCCTTGTGGCTATACAATCAGTTGTTGGTCCCAGCGTGCGGACGCTGGTTTGCTCCAGAAGCCTTGCGGCTATACAAATCAGTTGTTAGTCCCAGCGTGCGGACGTTGGGTTATCCTCCAGCCTTGCAGCTATACAAGTCAATTGTTGGTCCCAGCGTGCGGACGCTGGTTTGCTCCAGAAGCCTTGTGGCTATACATATCTGTTGTTAGTCCCAGCGTGCGGACGTTGGGTTATCCTCCAAGCCTTGCAGCTATACAAATCAGTTGTTGGTCCCAGCGTGCGGACGCTGGTTTGCTCCAGAAGCCTTACGGCTATACAATCAGTTGTTGGTCCCAGCGTGCGGACGCTGGTTTGCTCCCGAAGCCTTGTGGCTATACAATCAGTTGTTGGTCCCAGCGTGCGGACGCTGGTTTGCTCCAGAAGTCTTGCGGCTATACAATCAGTTGTTGGTCCCAGCGTGCGGACGCTGGTTTGCTCCAAAAGTACTTTAGGTCATACTCTCTGTCGGTGTGCCTATATGTATAGTTCCTTGGGCTGCCTTGCCCGGTATATTGGTAAGGCCGGTAGAACCTGGTACCTTATTCCATCAGAAGGTTGCCTTACCCGGTATTGGCAAGGTCGGTAGAGCCTATGTATAGTTCCTTGGGCTGCCTTGTCCGGTATATTGGTAAGGCCGGTAGAACCTGGTACATTATTCCATCTGAAGGTTGCCTTACACGGTATTGGCAAGGCCGGTAGAGCCTACTGTCCCTGTATCCTCAGGCTGTCTTGCCCGATATATTGGCAAGACCGGTAAAGCCTATATTATCTGTGCTTTTCTATTATTAAATGTTGTATGTACGTGTTGGAATCCTAAGGGATCATTTTAATTATTTTTTCAATAAAGTTGTGTTTTTACCTAACTTTGTGTCTGAGAGTCGTAACAAACCGTGACATACTGATGATTGTACACCAGTTATTTCCTGTGTTCTCTCCCCCTCTTCTCTTTTCTATAATCCCAGTTCTTTGAAAACTAATAAAACTTTGAATTATAAAAAAAAGTCATGGAGTAACAACTTCATTACTTACTGAAAGTCCACATTGATGGACAGAGATAAAGATGATATTATTGCATTCTGTAGTGAATTGGTATTGGTGACTTCCCTCTGCCATATAATTTAACAAAATAACTTTATGAAATGTGGCATAGAGAAGGCACAGATAATGTAAAAGAAAAAGGCAACTGCTTAAACCTTAATACATCTGGAAAGACACATCTTCCAACAGTAGGAAAGCCAGTGTTGTACTCATCAAGAAAAGCACTATAACATGTTTATGGCTTTTTTTGTGCCATAGAGAGATGCCTCATGAACTCCTTTTCTCCAGTAATTAACATAAGAAGTAGAGCTGAAAGATGTTCGTGAGGGAGTGGAAGTGGAGAAGAAGAGTTGCGTGCAATGTTAGTATTGATAGAAAATGACCCACATCAGGCCACAGATCGATTTACAGAGAGTGAGTGACACAACATCGGGAAGCCCGTACCCTACATAAATTAACTCATACGAAACCAGAGAGGCCTCACTTGACAAAGAGAGATCAATATTAAATGACTGCTTCAAAGCTACAAACAATGACCCATATGACTCCTTGGAGCTTGCAGTAGACAGTGACCAAAAGGCACCACAGTTGTCCAATTATTAGCCAAACCTTGACCACTGAGTGATACGATATTCTCAACTCAATGCACTACTGTACACAGACTACTATATATCATTTCAAAGTCATTGATATTCTGTCCTGACATTTTTGCATTTATTAATGGTTTTCTTGTTGTATTAATAGGATGACTGGTGTTGTCCCCATCCTCTAGATGCTTCTCAGTTTCTTTGGGTTTTGATGAGAAGATTGATGTTGTTGTCATCCTCTAGATGTTTCTTAGTGCGCCCTCACTCATCACAGTGTCATAGGAATGATCTTATTCCATATGAATGCTGACTGACGCTAAGAGAGAAAAATACATTAACATTAAACACAGTTACATAGCTGTTAGAAATGAATTGATATCCCATATATGTCATATACTTACTTGGAAAATGAGTTCCCAAGAATTGCACACACTTTATTAATACACACTACTATTAGCCCTGTAAAGACCAGAGGGTAATAATATATGTCTGTGCGATGTATGGTTTGTTTGTGAGCATTGTGAACATTGATCCCAATAATCACAATGTCAATTGTATCTATTGTATATAACCATAACTCTCCCAGGATAAGGATTTAATTTAAACACAGTAAGATCCCATTTCTACAACACCTCTGTGTGTGCTCTATAGTTTATAATATTTAATTGAATGAACTATAAAATTTAGGATGGCTTACCAAATCTGGGTCAAGACTTAATTTCTTACCTTTCTGCAGATGGATTCTTTGGGTGTCAGATATTGCACCCCTGGGACATTCGCTACAACAGGGGCTGTAAAACAATTATAATAATAATTAGCAACATTATATGTCTGCAAGCTGTTTGAGTTCTTTATATATATACACTAGTATGAAAGCCCGTGTACACGGGCTAAAGTGCCAACCAGCAGGCCCAGCTGCTGCCCCGGAACCGGAAGCAGAGACAGGCGGTGAGCCGTTCCGAGCGCCTCACTCCGGAACAGTGAATTTGGCCAGTCTCTACTGCACATGACTGCATCGTTCCGGCAGTCTCTACTGCGCATGTGTTGTTACACACACACAGGAAGCTTCTCAGGCTACCACTTTATATGATACTATACATATTATTTATATAGCACTTAAAGTGGATCTGTCACATATAGAAAAGTAATGCTCATTAGTTAGAGCATTTAGCAAAAACGTTAAACATGTTACTAATTTTTGACAAAGCCCTATTATCTGCGCAAAAATTTATGTTTAAAAGGTGCCCAGCAGCCTACTTCCACTTGCCGCTGAGGCAAGCTGTTTGCAGCACAGAGGCTGCTCCAGTCCCACTACCCAGCATCCTCCAATGACGGAGGCTGTCTTTCTCTTAGCTGGAACGATCTCATTGGCTAGATATCGATCTCTGCCAGTGAGATCTCTCCAACTTAGGGAAAGAAAGCCTCCGTCATCGGAGGATACTGGGTAGTGGGATGGGAGCAGAGGCAGTGCTGCAAGCCGGAAATAGGCTGCTGCGCACGTTTTAAACTTTAATTTTTGTGCAGATAACTTTTTTTTTTTTTAAATGAGTAACATATTCAACTATTTCGCTAAATGCTCTATCCAATGAGCATTACTTATTTGTATTTGATAGATCCATTTGAATATTAAAATTTTCACTCCCTGGATGCTGCTACAGACTAAAAATCTTTGTCTCACACAATGTTGGAGACATCTATGTCATCCAAGAATTTCTTGCACTGTTTGACTTCAGTCAGGAAACAATGAGCCTGAGACAGGGGTAGTTATCATTAAACCTTCAGTTGTTCTAGTTCCAAATACTAAACCTGTACTAAGAAAACATGGAGCTGTTTTGGGGCAAACCAACTGGACCAGAGAGGACTGGTGCTAAGAGGCAAAAACGTTAACATTAAACACAGGGACATAAACTGTTAGCAAAAAGTTGATATCCCATGTATATCATATACTTACTTGGAAAAGGAGTTGCCAAGAATTGCACAGATTTTATTAATACACACTACTATTATCCCAGTAAATACCAGAGCGTAATATATGTCTGTGCAATGTATGGTTTGTATATGAATGTATATTGTGCACTTTTATCCCAATAATCACAATATCAGCTGTATCTATTGTATTTACCCATAACTCTCCCAGGATAAGGGTTTAATTTTAAACACAGTAAAATTCCATTTCTACAACAACTCTGTGTGTGCTATGTTTTATAATATTTACTATAAGGTTTAGGACGGACTACCAAATCTGGATCAAGACTTAATTTCTTACCTTTCTGCAGATGGGTTTTTTGGTGTCAGATATTGCACCCCTGGGACATTCGCTACAACAGGGGCTGTAAAAACAATAATAATAATAATTAATAACAATATAAGTCTGCAAGCTGTTTGAGGTCTTTATACATATATCATTTTCACTCCCTGGATGGTACTACTGACTAAAAATCATTGTCTCACACTATGTTGGTGACATCTATGTCATCCAAGAATTTCTTGCTCTTTTTGACCTCAGTCAGGAAACAATGAGACTGAGACAGGGGTAGCCAGTGTTTAAACCTTCAGCTGCTCTAGTTCTAAATACTAACCCTGTACTAAAAAAACATGGGGCTCCTTTGGGGCAAACAAACTGCACCAGATAGGAGAAATTCAAATTCCCATTGACTTAATTGGAGCGTTTAACTCCTTGAAAGCCAGAAAGGTGCATTGCTTCTTATTACGTTGATGGCCTCTTTATCATTTAAGTGACAAAAGTCTCCCATAAAATCTTTGGGAATGTTTTGATGTAAAACTGAAAAAGTTCTGGAGCAGACAAACTGCATCATAGTGTACAGATAAAATTGCCAATCACTTAAGGACCACAGACCATTTTTTTTCCGGAAATCCAATTCCGGCGTGCAGCCGCGCGGGGAGCCCAGAATTACATGATGGTCCAGGACCGTTTTGAGTCCTTAAGGGGTTAGAGAGGGTTCCAATTAATTGTGATTCATTGGCACGCAGTAGGGCTAAATCTATCCCTCCCCATAACAGTCCATAGGTCCTGCGTCCTTAGTATATATGATTGCAGAGGGTAGCTGCAGTGTACATTATGTCTCTTGTATGTAGGAACAGATTATTGTGTCTCTGCCTCCCTGCTTTTTTAATAAGTACTGTGATTGAATGAGGTACAGTCAATCACAGCATTCTGTGCTCAGAAGGAAAAAATCCTCTGTCTGCAGGAAATGGAGACAGTGTACCAAAACTGGGACTGTCAAAGGAAAACAAATACCTCTCAATGCTTCTCAGTTTCTTTGGATTTTGAGGACATGATTGATGTTGCTGTCGTCATCTTGATGTTAGTGAGCCCTCACTCATCGCAGTGTCATAGGAATAATCTTACTTCCATATGAATGCTGCCTGACGCTAAGAGGAAAAAAAACATTATCATTAAACAGATAAGCTGTTAGCAATTAGTTGATATCCCATGTATATCATATACTTACTTGGAAAAAGGAGTTGCCAAGAATTGCACAGATTTTATTAATACACACTACTATCAGCCCTGTAAATACCAGAGTGTAATATATGTCTGTGCAATGTATGGTTTGTGTATGAATATTTATTGTGAACATTTATCCCAGTAATCACAATGTCAGTTGTATCTATTGTATTTACCCACAACTCTCCCAGGATAAGGGTTTAATTTATAAACACAGTAAAATCCCATTTCTTCAACACCTCTGTGTGTGCTAGGGTTTATAATATTTACTATAAGATTTAGGACAGGTTAACAAATCTGGGTCAAGACTTAATTTCTTACCTTTCTGCAGATGGGCTCTTTGGGTGTCTGATATTGCACCCCTGGGACATTCGCTACAACAGGGGCTGTAAAAACAATTATAATAATAATTAATAACAATATAAGTAAAGTTAAAGCAATTGTTTTTTAGATAAATTGAAATTTGAGTATTTGCAAACCAAATCTACTTGAAATCTGATTTGGCTTTGGGCTTATACAGAAAATAAACTAGTTTCTTATGGCAAAGATACTCAAAGGGCAACTTTTATGAACCAAGTCTGCATCTGATATAAAGCAGCACATGAATGTTGCATGTATTAAATTCTAACAGGACTGATTTGTGCACGGCCATAACAAGTCAATGGTCTTGACCTTCTTTTTATCTGGAATTAAATAAAACTAGCATAACAAAGCACCATTAAATGTAATGGGCAAAGCAATAAGCCACTACATGCAACCAGCATAGCAATTCATTATTATTTGTGACCAGCAAAAAAGTACACATTACCTGGGACCAACCAAAAGCAAGACACTATTACATGTGATCAGCAAGGAGATAAGCTATTACATGCAGTTAGCATGACAATGCACCATGACATGTGGCCAGCAAGGCAACACAGCAGCAAGGTAATTTTGGAACTCTGCAGTCACACCCATCTGAGCAGCACATGTTTGTAAACTGCCAGTGGCAGCTTCAGCTCTTCCAGAAAAAGGGACAACAAGCTTGTCAGGGACAACAAGCATTGGCTCTATAGAATAACATAGGAACTGGAGAAGTGATATCACTGGGGACGTTTTTTCAACTTTATCACCTCTTAATCATTCCTAAGTGCATAACTCCCCAGGTCTTTGCTAGTAATCAGATGTGGAGAGCTTGAAAGAGGTGTACTTCTACCTGTATGTTTCAAACAGAAAGGGCCATGATTATGACAATCAGCAGATTAAGATAAAACCATCTAAAATATGTAGGACTTACACATAAAAATGCAAATGTCCATAATGATTCCCATTCCATCATATATCTATCCTATATAATAATTCGCTAAGTTGTGTGTAACGCCTGACATCTGCAGTAGACACTGCTGCGCGTGCGGCAGTCATGCACAGTACAGACTCGCTGCGCCATGGCTGATACAGAGCTGGGTGCTCCGAAGGAGAGTCCAGCTCTGTATCAGCATTGGCGCGGGCAGTCTCTACTGCATGTGACTGCCCCGCGACCGGCTGCCAGAGGCACTGTGGCCCGTGTAACGGGTTGTTCAACTAGTTTATATATATTTATTTATAAATCAGATGTCACTGCTTCCATAACTGATTCTAGCAGAGACAGTTCAGAAGACAGTTTCTCAGTCTTGTCTAGGAGTTTAAACAGTCCACATCTTTGTCACACAAACCTCTGTGACAATAACACCAATTTACGTGTAGTTTTGATGAGACATCCTGGATTATGACTAGTTTTTTAGTTTATACTTTCTTTTATTTACCCAGTTGTCATTTTTTGTTCTCTATTCTCATTTTCTTAAATGGGAAGTTTCTCCCCATGGCAAAGTTTGCTTCAGTAATGTCAGCTATACCCTGTGAAGCCTATAAAAGCTGAATACTGCTATAGCAGCCACATTTAGCTGGAGAGAGCAACTCCAAAACACTTCAGCCCTGGAGGCTGTTTTTTCTTCCATGATTATATATGTCTATCATAGTTGACTTTTCCACTTAATAGTTCTGAGTATTCAATAGGATTTACACAAAGAGCTGGCTCTTTATTTGCCAGTTATATCCTTCTTCAGTACTTTACTCCTTGATTTAGATTTACTCGAGTCTCTCAGCGCACTAAGGAAGGATTTCATTGCTGAGATTGTATGTCAGTGTTTTGTGTTGGTTGCAAGATGGAAGTAGAAGACTGAGCAATTTTATCTATTACAGACCTTGGAGGAAATTCACTAAATGGTGATAAAGAGGTGATAAAGTGGAGATGACTTCTCCAGTTATATCACTTCTTCAATTTCTGTTATTCAATGGAACCTATGCACTAAGATTGCTTCCACTTTGGAGATCTTAGTGAATAGGCTCCATACAATCAAAGAAATTGGAGAAATGATAAACTTGAGAAGTCATCTCCACTTTTTCACCTCTTTATCACCACTTAGTGAATCTCCGCCTTGGCCTTCTGTTCTCTGTACTGGTGAAGCTTAGCCTCTAACTTGAATGTGTCTGAGTGAGCCTCCTTTAAAAGGATAGTAATACTTCGTTTTAACTTTATTTTATTTTATAGGCATTAAAAAAACATGAAGAATGATATACGTCTTATATCTCAAACCTCCTGCCCCTTTTGCCTAGTGTAAGCCATCTCTTCTCAGATGTGGAATGCAGTCCATAGACCAGACAGATAACAGCAGGGGACACGCTTATTCCTATGAAAACAATGAAAGCCCTACCCCGCTTGACAAGCTTTTCAGTTTTTTCCCTTATCTTAACTGAAGATTGTCCCTCTCTGCAATCTACCTGGGCACCTCCCTTCTGCTTTGGCTGAGCAGTGTTACATCAGTAAAAGGGGCAGGAGAGGGACACTTTGCTTGTGAATATCTCTTAAACCATAAAGGTTTGAGAGATAAGACTTATATCATTCTTCATGTTTTTTTAATGCCTACAAAATTAAATAAAGTTACAATGAAGTATTACTATCCATTTAATGTTTTGAGCTGTACCAGAAAGTAAGTAGAGATTTTTAGTCCTATTCTTACAAATCACATATGAGGGGGATCTGCTATAGAGGTAAGTAAAATGGGTATGGTTTTAGAGCCATTTTAAGACTCAAAAGTTCAGAGGTCACACCTCTTTTAAAATGTTGCACCCACCAGTTTAAAACTGAGCAGTGATATACAGAAGTATGTTACCAAGTGACTATAATTATGTTTGTCATATTGGCATGTGTTCTTTGTGTGATATGTTAGACTATAGACTATAGGTTTTGATTACCTCTGTGTTTTCAGAATCCACAGGGTCATACATTGTCTGGGAGTTTTCTAGCTAGCTGGCATTAAGTGGCTGCTAATGATGGACTATGCACATATGCAAGTATTGGGATCTGTGTTGAGCTTAGAGGAACCTTCATAGTGGTTAAAGCTATAACCCTGTGTAAATTAGATGAATAGCTCACAAGTATTATGTGACACTTACATGGTCATATGATACATTTTTCTTGTTGTGAAATCAAATCTCCTGCCAAAGTGAAAAAGAGTTAAATAAGGTTTTCATCTTTTTGAATGGCCCACATTATTTTTCTTATTCTTTTCTTTAATGGCCTGTGGCAGATGTAGGCAACTACAGTCCACAAATGCCGCTAACTGTGCATGTTTTTTGGTATAGTCCTGCTTAAAGGGATAGTAATACTTAAAATGTAAAAAAATATATGTTGTAGTGATTATCCCTCTGAGTAAAATAAGGGTACTCCCACTGCTGAGAGATATTTTATTAAAAAATTATAACAGCTCAAACTTGAAATTTTTAGGTGCAATATCACAGTGGCCTGAAAATTTACAGTGGCACTGGCACCATCCTATGGACAGCTCTGGTCTGTAGACCATAAATCTCCATAGGATGGTGTAGCAACAGTGCCCATGTACATTTTCAGGCCACTGTGATATTGCACCTAAAAAATTCAAGTTTGAGCTGTTATAATTTTTTAATAAAATATCTCTCAGCAGTTGGAGTACCCTTGTTTTATTTGGGGACATAAACCCTACAACATATATGTTTTTACATCTTAAAGGGATATTAATACTTAAGATGTAGAAAAATATATGTTGTAGGGTTTATCCCCCTATTCCCACTACTGAGAGATATTTTATTAAAAAATTATAACAGCTCAAACTTGAATTTTTTTAGGTGTAATATCACAGTGGCCTGAAAATTTACAGTGGCGCTGTTGCTACACCATCCTATGGAGATTTATAGTCTACAGACCAGAGCTGTCCATAGGATGGTGTAGCAAGAGCGCCACTGTAAATTTTCAAGCCACTGTGATATTGTACCTAAATAATTCAAGTTTGAGCTGTTATAATTTTTTACTAAATTATCTCTCAGCAGTGGGAGTACCCTTATTTTACTCAGGGGGATAAACACTACAATATATATTTTTTTACATTTTAAATATTACTATCCCTTTAAGTATTACTATCCCTTTAAGCACAGGTGGATCAATCAGTGACTCAGTCGCATTATTCAATTCACCTGTAATCAATCAGGAATATCCTGAAAACATGCACTGTTAGCAGCATATAAGGACTGATGTTGCCTACCCCTGGTCTGGACATTTTCCTTAGATTTGTGGCAGGAATATTTGTCACGTCTCTACGAAGACAGGTTTTCTATTTCCATTCTAATTTGTTTTTATTCTCATGCTGTTTCATTATCTAGAAACAGTATTTGTTCATGCCTTTCCCAGTTATCAGATTTGGTGTCTGACCACACCTACCTTTCTTAGCAGCTATCAGCTATTTAGTGAGACCAATTCAGCTCTTACAGTAAGTTAATTATGAACCATTGTGCAGTAACAATCTAGCAACCTTCATAACATTACATATAAATACTGAATGGAGTTTTACACATCCTGTTTATTTACTATTAAGTTGTTTTATTTGATTGGATTCTATTGATCAATATTTTATTACAGATTATTATAAAACTGGCATTATGAAAAATGTGGAGTAAAAGTGGCATCAAAATGAAGGTCGGCATTTAAAAAGATTGTGCCAGTTTTAGAAGCCTTAAAACCACATAATTGTGTTTTGGGAAAAGTGATGGTAGAGACAGAGCAAGGGGTTAAAAAGCAAAGAGCAATGGTTGTGGTGGGGGGTTTGAAAATTTGTATTACTCGCCCCATGATGCATTCGATGTGCTCCAGAGCTGCTTTCTTTTTTTTCTTTTGTAGATAACACCCAAAGAGCAGCATTGTCTGTTTTTCTCTCTCAAAACAGAAATGTCTCTAGCATACAAGGGGTTAATTAACCATGTATTGTGCCCCTCTTACCAATTTTTTCCCCATCAACCTGGGGCTTTCCAACATCTGTTGGACTTTTGGACTACATCTGGTAAGGTAGTCTGACCAGACCTCGCCTTTAACCGGGGGCACGTAGGAAAAATGCATACTGCAGGACTGTTTTGATTTCAGTGAAGTACTGAAAAATGTCTATTTCCTATGTGTTCCCGGTTAAAGGTGAGATCTGGTCAGCCTATGGTAAGGGATAAACCAACAGCTAGAGAGCCACAAGTTGCTACCCTCCGGTGTGGATGGTGGACATAAAAGAACAGGATGTGCTGGATAAGGTACTGATCAGCTGAGGATGATGGGAATTGTTGTCCAAGAACAGCTGGAGAGCCACAGCTTGTTCACTCATGAGGAGAACACATATCAGTGAAAGGGGGGCATGTTTGTACAGAATGGATATAGAACAGTTAAGGATGATGGTAGTACAGCCCTGGTCTGGAAAATAAAGATAGATAAAGGGAAAAGATGTGGAAGGAAAGTTGGGTGATGTGGCATGTGAGGTTGCGGCAGTAGAATTTTGACAGGAAAATGGAACACAATACAGATTTGAGGGGTATAATGGTTTGGGGGAAAGTGCAAAAAGCGATAACATTTCTCAATGGGTTTAGCTTGAAAATATTTACAGTAATAATCATGTTTAGAGCAGTAGTGGACAGTTTACTAGCCTGATAAATTCAACGCTTAATACACATTTATCCAATATGTCAAAATATGTCAATATGTCAAAATATATTACCAATCCACTTTTTTTGTTTAAAAAAAAAAAAAAATTTTGTTTATTTGGGTCTTATATTAAAAAATATTGAAAGGAAGTTAAACAAAAAAGTGGATTGGTAATACATTTTGACATATTGATATATTGACATATTTTGACATATTGGATAAATGTGTATTAAGCATTGAATTTATGTTATAATATTGATTTTAGTTTATATGTAGCAGTCTTTCAATATATTTACTTTATGTCGGATTGTAGTTATTATATTTAGGAATGTGAAAATCATGACTGATATATCAGTATTGTTATGATCAGTATTTTAAGTCTAACGGAAGAATAGCATTTGGAGAGTGTAGGATCGGATAGGTCATTTTGGACTGATGGACTTTTGTTGGATCCAGTCAATCGAGAGGTGTATTCGGTGACTGACTATCCACAATTGACCAATCAAGCCCGGCTTTAGGATTTAAATAGAGATACTGTGTAGCGGTAGCGTTTATTACTCTTGTATTTTTAAGGCTAATTATCTTTGATAAAGTAGGGTATGAGCTACAAAACGCGTAAGAGCCAGGATACTAATAATTTTATTACTATATATTTTTTTTTATAATAAACACAATTTTATTGAGAAGAATTCAATATTATGGTTGAGTTTTTTCGCTACAATCCCGCTACATTTCCTTTGCTACATTCACTAGCTGCTTGAATCAGGACTGCACACTGGAGGAAGAAACCAATTAAGGTTCCAGAAACCCGAACGGAGACGGGATTGATAATCTCTGAATGCTTTTATGGTCAGTTTTGATGATAGTATCGGACTGACATATACAAAATGTGAGTAGAATTGCAACTTTTGATATATTTTAAAAATAAGTTCTAATTGATTTACACTATTGGGCGCCTCCTTTTGTGTGTTTGTTTTCTTATATACGATATGGTCACCGCTGATGAGAGTGTGTGAAAGGATGGCAGCCGTGACTCTCTGATAGAGGATACTGTGACTAGGGACAGTGAATTATCCCAGAAAGCATTAACAGCTGTCTCTATGGTATATACCTAGACTCAGCAACTTATTTTGTGAGTAGGCGCTTTATGGGTGTCGGTGGAGGTCCATTTAGTTGTATCCTGTTGATCTGTACAGGGGCGCT
Source organism: Rhinophrynus dorsalis (assembly GCA_037306005.1). NCBI lineage: Eukaryota > Metazoa > Chordata > Amphibia > Anura > Rhinophrynidae > Rhinophrynus > Rhinophrynus dorsalis. Next base: position 235,938,638 of record CM074724.1, on the reverse strand, counting down.
CCCTGGTTTGTCTCCTTTTGTGTTTTCACAGTACATGACCGGTGCACCTCTATACATATTTGCCTCAGTGTGATCATCATATTGCAATAACCTCTAATTGTTATACAATTCATGCTATGGCGAAATTTACATTTTTAAAAAAGAGCCGGGTCCTTACTTCAGGACAGACTGTGGTTACAGACCAGTACTGCAGCCTGTCAATCTTCATCTGTTTCCTCCCCAAGTATTGTCGCGTTCCAACCTCCTCCGATGACGGAGGATTTCTCCATGTAAGCTGGTGGGAATGTGACAATAATTAAGGCTGCAATTAAGGAAGGCTGCAATGTTTTTTGATAATGTAATTAATATTATTGATAGAAGTGTTTGTCCTGAAGATAATACAATGTTATTGTAGCTGGTGATATCTTTTAATGGACCACGTGAATAGTTCTTTATAATATACAGAGCTTTCAAAGCCACAACATTTTCTTCTTCAAGTGTTCATACACTGTACATTATGAATAACTATTAAGTTAGTCCATTAAACTGTATATCATCATCTGCAACAAAACGTATTTTGTTAAACAAATGCATTGGGTATATCTTTGGCACTCAAAGGGTTGACTCAAACCCCAAACATACCACCCTATATATTCTCTACCAAATGAATCAATACTACTTTCTGTTAAAAGGTAAAAAGAGAGACATCTACAATATAACACGTTCCTATAATTTTTAGCATACTGTATTTATCTGATATAAATTCACTTGTAAATTAACCCTTTGAGTGCCATAGAGGTATCCAACGCACTCAACGGGTTAATTTAATTGTGTGAAATGGACCCTATCTTTTGAAAGGGCATTAAAATCATCTGTATGTGGTGTTAGCTATATTTTCTTTAGAAAACTAGTTTTTTAGTTATTTAAATTATAAATCTGTTAATTAAGACATGCCATGCATGCACACCTGTATTAGCCTTCCATTGGCTTCCCCATTCACTGACACTTTGCCTAATTCTCCTAGCACTGAAAGGCTTAAAGGGATAGTAATACCTAAAATGTAAAAAAAAATATGTTGTAGGGTTTATCCCCCTGAGTAAAACAAGAGTACTCCCACTGCTGAAAGGTGTTTCATTCAAAAGTTATTAATTTTCAAAGCTGAATTTTTTAGGTGCAATATCACAGTGGCCTGAAATTTTACAGTGGCGCTGTTGCTACACCATCCTATGGAGATTTATGGTCCTGAGACCAGAGCTGTCCATAGGATCGTGTAGCAACAGCGCCACTGTACAATTTCAGGCCACTGTGATATTGCACCTAAAAAATTCAACTTTGAAAATTAATAACTTTTGAATGAAACATCTTTCAGCAGTGGGAGTACTCTTGTTTTACTCAGGGGGATAAACCCTACAACATATTTTTTTTTTTACATTTTAGGTATTACTATCCCTTTAAGTGTAGGCTGACCATACCTCACCTTTAAAAAGGGACACATAGGAAATAGGCATACTTCAGGGGTGCACCAAATCAAGGCAACCCTGTAGTACGCATTTTTCATGTGTGTCCCTTTTTAAAGGTAACTTAAGTGTCAGTGAGTGGAGTAAGTATTGCAGGGCTAAAACAGGAAGAGACTTCATGGTATGCATTAATTAGCATAACTGATGAAGCTAAATAACACAAACAATTTTTCGCAAAAAAAAATGGGTAATGCAACATACAGTTGTTTTAGGTGATATGGTCCACTTACATGTTTTGAATACCAGGGCCTACACAGATTTTAGGTTACATAAAAGGTTCGGGCAACACAAAATATTTGAGGACCACTGAATTTACTGATAGAAACAACCTTAACCCTTTGAGTGCCAGAGAGTTAGCCAACACATTGTAACACAATGCATTGACTATATCTTTGAAACTCAGTGGGGTTAAATGCTTTCTCTTTTAGAAATCACTTTACTATTTTTACGTCACGTGCATGATTTTATCTAAGTAAAGCAAATGAATGTTTCAAACAATATCTATGATATATTTCTACATAAATTATACATTTAGGATGATTCTTCTTGTTTACTAGCATGTTTACTACTAACAATAAAGTCTTCAACAAACTGCATGTTCTTTAAATATATTATAGGGTTAGATGTTACTTGTGAGATCTGTATGAGCTGTAGTCTCTTCAGTAACCCTTACCTTGTGATTTTATTGTCATAGTCTGTGTAGCACAATAGAAATACTCAGCAATTAGTATATATTTGTTAATTCTCATTCAAATAGAAGTTCATTAACACCTTAAGGACCCATGACGGTGCAGGACCGTCATGGGTTGCAAACCCGTTAAGGACCCATGACGGTCCTGCACCGTCATGGGTTAAACTCTCCCATCGCAGCCGCACGGAGCGATGGGAGAGCGCGGGCTGCTTGTTACTAAGTGTCCCGATACCGGGACACTTAGTAACAACCAATACAAAGTTTGTTGCAACATGCGATTCGCTTGATGAGCGAATCCCATGTTGCAAATGCTGAATGACAGGGACAGTATTTGTAAATACTGTCCCTGTCATATATCTCTGCCTCCCTCCATCTTGCACACTGCTGAGGTGGAGAGAGACAGAGAGAGATCGTGCTGCAGCGTTGTAGATCGTTCCTGAATAAAAAACAGTGTTAAAAAAAAAGATTTTAACCCTTTGATCACTGGTTTGCAGTGATCAATACATTCCCCCCCATCTGATCACTCTTGGAGTGATCAATTTGCTGCAGATCAGCGTTTGCTGATCTGTGGGACACCCCCCATCCCCCTTGTATTTTTTGAAATTTTTTTGAATTTTTTTTGAATTTTTTTTCAATTTATTTTTATTTTTTTTTAATAAAAATTGATTTAGAGCTATAGTTTAGGTAGGTAGGTGGGTAGGTGGGTAGGTTTAGTGTAGGCGTGTGTTAGGGAAAGGTTTAGGGTTAGATTTAGGTTTAGGGAAAAAAAAAAAAAAAAAACCCAAAAAAAAACCAAAAAAAAACCAAAAAAAAAAAAAAAAAATAGTTTAGATAGGTAGTTCACTTGGGTTAGCTAGGTTCAGGGACTACGTGTGTTAGGGTAAGGCTTAGGGATAGATTTAAGTTTAGGAGTAGTGTAGGGAAAAAAAAAAAAAAAAAAAAACTTTTATTAAAAACTTTATTCTATATTATAAGCTAGTTTAGATAGGTAGTTGGGTTGGGTAGGTTCAGGGACTACGCGTGTTAGGGTAAGGCTTAGGGATAGATTTAAGTTTAGGTATAGTTAGTTATAGAAGTTAGTTTAGAGTAGGTGTATAAGATGCAGAGGAGATATACGTTAGAAGAGGCGTATTCCTATTTGGCGTCTGACTCTGAAGCCACAGACACAGCGTCAGACTTTGACGTCACTCAGTTTTCTGAGAGTGAGAGCTCTAGCAGTGATAACGCAGGGCCTTCTGTGAAAAAAAGACGCACTGCCCCAACAGCTGCCCCAACAGCTGCCCCAACAGCTGCCCCAGCAACTGCCCCAGCAACTGCCCCAGCAACTGCACCAAGAGCTACCCTAAGAAAAGCCCCAAGAGCTGCCCTAAGTAATGCCCCAAGAGCTGCCCCAAGACCTGCCACAAGACCTGCCACAAGTACTGCCCGAAGACCTGCCACAAGTACTGCCACTCCTGCTGATGAATGGGTATCACCAGCCAATTTATGCCCACAAATTCCTGAATTCACAGGCAACCCAGGAATTCAAGTGGATGTGGCAGGATTTACCCATATTCAGTTTTTTGAGTTATTTTTGGGGGAAGAAATTTTGGGGGAAATTGTGTCGCAAACAAATTTATACGCAGACCAATATATTGCCGCCAACCCATCAGCATTCATTTCCAAGCAAGAAATATGGCATCCCACTGACATTTTAGAATTTAAGAAATTCTGGGCCCTTACAATGACAATGGGAATAGTTAAAAAACCAAGTATTAGATCATACTGGAGTAAAAACCCCATATATGATACCCCTATATTCGCCAAAACAATGACCAGGACTAGATACGAGATGATTTTGCGATTTATGCACTTTAGTGATAATACCCTGTGCCTCCCAAAAGAACACCCCCAGTATGACAGACTGTTCAAAATCCGGCCCCTAATAACCCATTTACAGAAAACATTTGCCCAAGTGTATATTCCCCAAAAAGAAATTAGTGTAGATGAATCCCTAATGAAATACAAAGGCAGGTTAGGGTTCAAACAGTACATCCCCTCAAAGCGTTCCAAATTTGGTGTAAAATTTTATAAATTGTGTGAAAGTGCCACAGGCTACACCCAGGCTTTTAGAATTTATGAGGGCAAGGACAGCCAACTTGATCCTCCTGGGTGCCCCGAATTTCTGGGAATAAATGGGAAGATAGTTTGGGATCTGATTTACCCCTTGTTAAATAAAGGATATCATTTATATGTTGACAATTATTACACCAGCCCCCTTTTATTTAAGTCACTTTTTTATTTTGACACCGTGGCCTGTGGCACTGTCAGGCGCAATTGCAGGGAGATGCCCAAAGAACTGATAGAAAAAAAACTTAAAACCGGGATGTCCTCAGCTTTATGCCAACAAGAGCTGCTGGCAGTTAAATTCAAGGACAGAAAAGATGTGTACATGCTGTCCACCATGCATGAGGACAAAACTGTGGCAGTGTCTGTTCGTGGCAGGAGGGGGGTACTAAGAAAGCCAGTCTGCATCAAAGACTACAACAAGAACATGGGGGGAGTTGATCTGTGTGATCAACTCATGCAGCCGTACCTCACCATGCGAAAGTGTAGGGCATGGTACAAAAAGGTTGCCATTTACATGATGCAGACTGCAGCTTACAATTCATTTTTGATTTTTAAATTGGCAAACCCCACCCTAAAACTTACTTTTCTGCAGTATCAGCTCCATCTTATCTCCCAATTTTTGCTTCAAGGGGCAACAGAAATAATTCCCCCAAAACCTGGAGTAGTACATTTTATTTATAAAATCCCCCCAACCCCCCAAAAGAAAAATCCACAAAAGCGCTGCAGGGTTTGCTACAGCAAGGGAGTACGGAGAGAAACCTCCACTTACTGTCCTGACTGCCCTTCTAAACCTGGCCTCTGCATGGGCGACTGCTTCAAGCAATACCATGAAGGCACAATGCAGTAGTGCTGTGAAGTTTATTTTATTATTTGGCCACTTTTTCCCCCCTGAAATATCCTGTTTTTTTATTTTTCAAAACACATCCCTCCTTAGATCTAACACTATCAAAATATAATGGGAAGCAAAGCACTTCCATCTCTGATAATGGAAACACACATGTTCCCTACTGGGTCCAGTAGTTCCTCCAAACCCTGACAAACCTATGCATATGGGGCATTGACGTACTCAGACGATGTAACTCACCACTAATGTAAAGCACTTAAAAAATCTGCAAATATCATCTGATTGAAATCCAGAGCAACACTAAAATATAAGTGTGAAAAAATGGTGTTTCTCTGCCTTACTGCAGGTTTTGGGAGGGATTGCTGATACAGTGGCAGCGAAAAAATTGAAAGAATGCAAATAGATTGAAAGCCAGGGTTGTCTACTCTTGTACAACATATACTTTTGGGGGTAAAATTCATTGCAATATTGCCAAACAGTCCAAAATGAGACAAGGCACCAGCTGTAAAAATGGCATGTCTGTAAAAGGAAACTCACATGTTCTAACTGGGCCCAGTATCTCCCCCAAACCCTGACAAACCGTTGCATATGGGGCATTGCTGTACTCAGAAGAAGGAGCCGAACACTAATCAATCCAGTTTATAAAATCTTCACCTATTCTGTAATTTAAATTCACATAAACATTGAAGTGTAAGTGTGAAAAACGCTGATTTTTTTTTTTTACTTACGTCAAGTTTTCACAGGATTAGTGGTAAAATGGCTGTGTACAAAATTTGAAATCACACCTGAAACGAAAGCTTGGGGTATCTACTTTCCAAAAATATACACTTTTGGGGGGAAATCTTAGAGTGGAGCACTGTTACACAGGACAAATGAGACATGGCACCAGTAACACAAGCTGTGAAAATTCAAAGTGTGAACCTGGAAATACACATGTTCCAATTTGGGTCCCGTATCTCCCCCAAACCTTGAGAAACCGTTGCATATGGCATATTTCCGTACTCAGAAGAAGAAGCCGAACGTAAACAATGCAGTTTTAAAAATCTTCACCTATTCTGTAATTGAAATTCACATCAACATTGAAGTCTAAGTGTGAAAAACGCTGATTTTTTTACTCACGTCACATTTACAAGAGAGTGGTGGTAAAATGGCCGTGTAAAAAAATTGAAAACACACCTAAAATGAAAGCTGGGGGTATCTACTTTTCAACAATATACACTTTTGGGGGGAAATCTTAAAGTGGAGCACTGGAACATAGCCCCAAATGAGAAATGGCACCAGATAAGAAAGATATGAAAATTCAATATTTGTTCCAATTTGGGTCCCGTATCTCCCCTAAACCTTGAGAAACCTATGCATATGGGGTATTGCCATACTCAGAAGAAGAAGCTGAACACTAAACAATGCATTTTTAAAAATCTTCACCTATCCTGTGCTTGAAATTCACATCAACATTGAAGTGCAAGTGTGAAAAACGGTGTTTTTTTAACTTACGTCAAGATTTACGAGCGATTGGTGGTAAAATGGCTGCGTAAAAAATTTGAAAACATACATACAGTGAAAGCCTGGGGTGTCTACTTTCCAAAAATATATACTTTTGGGGGGAAATCTTAGAGTGGAGCACTGTTACACAACCCCAAATGAGACATGGCACCAGTGATGCAAGCTGTGAAAATTCAAAGTGTGAAACTGGAAACGCGCATGTTCAAATTTGGGCCCCGTAGCTCTCCCAAACCTTGAGAAACCTATGCATATGGGGTATTGCCGTACTCAGAAGAAGGAGCTGAACACTAAACAATGCATTTTTAAAAATCTTCACCTATCCTGTGCTTGAAATTCACATCAACATTGAAGTGCAAGTGTGAAAAACGGTGTTTTTTTAACTTACGTCAAGATTTACGAGCGATTGGTGGTAAAATGGCTGCGTAAAAAAATTGAAAACATACATAAAATGAAAGCCTGGGGTGTCTACGTTCCAAAAATATATACTTTTGGGGGGAAATCTTAGAATGGAGCACTGTTACACAGCCCCAAATGAGACATGGCACCAGTGATGCAAGCTGTGAAAATTCAAAGTGTGAAACTGGAAACGCGCATGTTCCAATTTGGGCCCCGTAGCTCCCCCAAATCTTGAGAAACCTATGAATATGGGGTATTGCTGTACTCAGAAGAAGGAGCTGAACACTAAACAATGGATATTTTTAAATTTTCAACTATCTCGTGCTTGAAATCAACAGTAATAGTGAAATGTAAGTGTGAAAGCTGCAAAAAAACAAAATTTTTCTACAATTTTGAAATTTTTTTCTGGAAAAATAGCTGCATAAAAAACTTCAAAATTCTCCTGATTATTTACCTTATGTTGTCTAGTTTTCAGAAAGATATACCTTTGTGGGACATTTTTGGTACTGGCACCATCAGCTAAGCTATGATGCTCACATGTCAATTGTTGAGAAATTACAAGTTGGAAATAATGGCATCCATCTTGTAATATTTACCTTGTAAATGTGAGGAAGGGATTGAAATACTAGGCATATGGGGTATTGTTATATTCAGGAGAAGAAAATGAATATATTTAGGGGTATTTTTTTGTCATTAAGTAATAGTATGCAAATCCTGACAGAAAAATGTAAGCAAAATGTTGTTTTTTTTTAATTTTTTTCCTCTTTTTTTCTATTTTAATCAAATTAAACAATGAGGTATTCATATAATTGTGGTATCAAAAGAAAGCCCTACTTGTGTTTAAAAAAACAGTATATAATTTGTGTGGGTGCACAAAAGGAATTAAAGAGAAAATATGGTTGAAAAAAGACATAGTCAAAAAAGTCAAAATTGCTCCGGTCCTTAAGGGAAAACGACATCAGATTTTCCCGGTCCTTAAGGGGTTAATAATAGAGGTTAGTGTATGTTAAAACAGACGAACATTTTAATGATGGGGAACATTTGGAGATGACACTGTAACAGGGTAATTCCATGTCTAATGCTATGGGAGGTAAAGTTATACTGTGACTACTGTTTGTCTGGGTGTTTTTTTCCGTGTAAATTCTTGGAGGTTAACATCCAATTCTTGTTATATGATCTGAAAAAAAATAACATCCACTTACCACACTGAGGCCAGAAAATCTTAATCGCCCTTAGGATTTTTTTCATTCTTGCCTTTGCTTTAGAGATATTTCCAATCAATAACAAAAGAGTTTAAGGACATTATTGTAAACATAGCAATCATGTTCATAATCAGATCTAATAATGAAACAATGATAAAATCATGATTTATCAGATATGATTCATGTATGTATGTGTTCATCTTTATTTATATAGCACCTTATATGTATGCAGTGATTTACAAAAATAGTAGTAGTACAATACAAAAATACAGGACAGGGTTAAAAACATCATGCTAAAGTGCGATCATTGCATTATTAGAGAGGGGGAAAGTGCAGCAAAGGGAATCATACATAGGGAAGGGTACCCTGCCTCAAGGAGCTTATGATCCAATTACGTGTGAATGTAAAACCAATGGCGCATATATGGAGATGAAATTATGAAATCTTGTATTGTTAATGAAGAGCTGATAATGAGATGGAACTAATTAAAATAATCCTGGATAGTAATTCAAAAAATGGCCATAAATACATTCATGAAGAAAAAAGAAAAATATAACACATAGTGTAAAATTGTATCATAATCAAATTCAAATTATAAGTTCAATAAAAAGTCTGTAACTTCATCTGATTCCTAATAAACACTGGACACAGCCAGTCATGAGAAATGTTCCTGGCCTAAGCTTAACATAGATGTATATTCAAAATGGACTCAAATGTAGAATTCTGCTTGGTTGCTATTTGGTGAAAACACACTGTTAGGCATATGGAAAAATGATCACTGCACATCCACTTAGCTAATTCAGTTTTATTGTATATAGGAATTCTTTCCATTTCGGTCATGTGAAATAGACTTTTATTTTTTACCTTTTGGCTTCTTTTTGTCTTTGTATTATAACACTAGTTGAACAGCCCGTTACACGGCCACAGTGCCTCTGGCAGCTGGTCGCGAGGCAGTCACGCGCAGCAGAGACTGCCCGCGCCACTGCTGATACAGAGCTGGACGCTCCTCCGGAGCGCCCAGCTCTGTATCAGCCGCAGCGCGGGCAGTCTGTAGTGCGCATGACTGCCGCACGCGCAGCAGTGTTTACTGCGCATGTCGGGCGTTACACACAACTTAGCGAATTATTATATAGGATTGTTAAATTATATTTTTATCCTAATGCACTTCTGTATATATATCTTTAAGATATTAAGTCAGTCCTGGATGTCATGTGCATGTAGGCAGACATGAAAATTACTAACTTGACCACAGGCCCTTAAACTCGTCTTACTGCACATAGTAATCTTAAAGGGATAGTAATGTTTCACAAAAACAACAGCTTAATCTTCATAGTATTTGAGCCATAGAGTGTGTTATTTCAATACTATCAGAGTTGTTGTTCAAGAGTAATTGAATGATAAAGTATCCCCCTCTTGCCCCTTTTAGGTTGTGTAAGCCACCTCTCTTCAGATGTGGAATCTGGTCCACCCACCAGACAGCTCACAGCAAGGGGCAATCTTCTTATTTTGAGAACAATGAAAACCCTGCCCCCCTTGACAGGTTTTTCCCTTATGTTACTTGAAGATTGTCCCTCTCTGCAATCCACTTGGACACCACCCTGATGCTCCGAGCTGAGAAGTGTTACCTCAGTAAAAGGGGCGGGAGGGGGATACTTTATCATTCAATTACTCTTGAAGTACAACTCTGACAGTACTGAAATAACACTCTCCATGGCCCATATACTATGAAGATTAATTGGAGCTGCTTTTATTATGAAACATTAGTATCCCTTTAAGTAGGCTTCAGTTTGAAAAGAAAACCTGACAGAATCTATCATGTCTACCTCCATGGACATGACATCAATGACTGTATGAAAGTATAATCTCTTGACTATGGCACCAGGGCACAATTCATAGTGGTCATTAGGATTTTCTGGTCATAGTAAGATAAGTGGTAGTAATTCTCAGGAGATTATATTTTTTCCTTGAAGTATTTGGGCCATCGTTTCCTAAGTATTTAAAGGGATAGTAATGTTTCAAAATAAAAGCAGCTCCAATTAATCTTCATATTATTTGGGTCATTGAGAGTGTTATTTCATTACTGTCAGAGCTGTAGTTCAAGAGTAATTGAATGATAAAGTATCTCCCTCCCACCTCTTTTACTGATGTAACAGTGCTCACCTCAGAATAGAAAGGTGGCGTGCTGAGAGGGACAAACTTCAATTAACATAAGGGAAAAACCTGTCAAGGGGGACAGGGTTTTCATTTTTCTCACAGTAAGAAGATTGTCCCTTGCTGTGAGCTGTCTAGTCTTAAGAGCAGATTCCATATCTGAAGGGAGGTGGCTTACACTAGGTAAAAGGGGCAGGAGGTGGACACATTATCATTCAATTACTCTTGAACTACAACTCTGACAGTATTGAAATAACACTCTCCATGGCCCAAATTCTATGAAGAATATTTGGAGCTGCTTTTATTTTGAAACATTAAACATATGCTGGATATCATATACATTCTGGAGAAATCTTCTTATAAATGAATATTCATTATATTTTTGGTTGTATGTACATTACAGTGCCTTGTATAAGTATTTGTCCCCCTTTGACTTTTCCACATTTTGCTGTGTTACAACCTGGAATTAAAATGGATTTAATTTGTATTTTTACCATTTGATTAATAGAAAATACATAACACTTTGAAGGTGTAAAATATTTTATTGTAACACAAAAGTTAATTAAAAAAAACAAACAAACTAACATTTGTTGGTTGCATAAGTATTCCCTGCCATCAGTAAATATTTGGTAGAATTACCTTTGGTAGCAATTGCAGCTATAAATGTTTATGGGTATGTCTCTATTAACTTTGCACATCTGGATCTTGCAATGTTTGTCATTTCTTCTTGGCAATATATCTCAAGCTCCTTCAGGTTGGATGGAGACTGTTGGTGGACACCAATTTTCAAGTCTTGCCACAGATCATCAGTCAGACTGAAGTCTTGGTTATCAGGATCTTGTTTATAAACCACTCCAGATTAACTTTCTCTTTGTGTTTAGGGTCATTGTCCTGCTAGAAGGTGAACTTTTGTCAAAGTCCCAGGTCACTAGCAGACGGAAACAGGATTTCCTCTAGAGTTGCCCTGTATTTGGCTTCATCTATCTTTCCCTCACCCTGACCATTTCCCCAGTCCCTGGTGATGAAACTCATCTCCACAACATAATGCTGCCACCACTATGCTTCAACGTGAGGGAGGTATTCCCAGGGTGAATATTAGTGTTGGTTTGTGCCACAAAAAGCATTTTTATCTAAGGTCAGAATGTTCTATTGTGAATTCTTCAGACCTGACACCCTTTTTCCAATGTGTGCTGTGTTAACCACATGTCTTCTGTCAAAATCCAAACAGGATTTAATATGTCTTGTTTTTTTGTTCAGTAACGGCTTTCTACTTCTTGATACTCTTCCCTACAGCCCAGCTTTGTATAGAATATTATCTCACAGAGGGTTTCTCCCATGACATATATGGATCTATCCAGCTCATTCAGAGTTACCATTGGCCTCTTGATTGCTTCTCTGAGTAAAGCACTCTTTACCCGGTCACTCAGGTTTGGTGTATAGCCTTCTCTAGGCAGTTGTGGTTGTGCCATATTCTTTACATTTTCTAATAATGGATTAAACTGCGCTCCGGAGAAGGTACATAGTATGGGGTTTCTTTTTTTTTTTTATAACCCAGCCCTGACTGATGCTTCTCCAAAACTGTATCCCAGAGTTGTTTTGATATGTCTTGGTCTTCACAATGGGGTCTTCCAGAAACAGCAACATAAGAACATAAGTTGTTATTAAATTTTTAAAAAATTGCTCTTCACTATAAGACAGATCAAAACAACTAAATAGAAGTTTATGTACTGAATGATGTTTGAAGAACACCTACATATGTATGTTCTTTTGTTAAACAAATTAAGCACTACCAATTCCTTGGGTATAATTCCCTTTGAGTAAAGAATTCAGCAGTGTTCTTTGTATTGACCTTAAAGGGATAGTAATACTTCGTTTTATCTTTATTTTATTTTGTAGGCATTAAAAAAACATGAAGAACGATATGTCTTATCTATCAAACCTTTATGGTTTGAGAGATATTCACAAGCAAAGTTTCCCCCTCCCACCCCTTTTACCTAGTGTAAGCCATCTCTTTTCAGATGTAGAATCTGGTTGTAAGACTAGACAGACAACAGAAGGGGACAATCTTCTTGCTATGAGAACAATGAAGGCCCTGCCCCCCTTGACAAGTTTTTCAGGTTTTTCCCTTATCTTAATTGGAGATTTTCCCTCTCTGCAGTCTACCTGGGCACCTCCTTTCTGATCTGGCTGAACAGTGTTACATCAGTAAAAGGGGCGGGAGGGTATACTTTGTCATTGAATTACTCCTAAACTACAACTCTGACAGAACTGAAATAACACTCTCCATGGCCCAAATACTATGATGATTAATTAGAGCTGCTTTTATTATGAAACATTACTATCCCTTTAAATATATTTGTAAACAGTTAGCATGGCCTCCCTTATACGTGTCTTCTTTAATGTTAAAACAACAGTTTGTCATGACTTAATTAAAATATTCCAATCCCTTTATTAGTCTTATTCATGACTCTGTACTTTTTTCAGCCCAGTAATATCCGGTGCCCAAAATGTACTCCATATTTTAGAGGCATCTTACCAACAATTATCTATTGAAGCCTAATTCACACAATTATTACCAAAACTTTACAGTACACACAAGCTGACATCATGATTTGAAACATGTTATATGAGAACATGAACAGAATTAATTTAAAAATATGTTTTTCATTAGAGTTCTGTGTCCCTATTCACCTGTAACATTATTGTATGCTATCAGTGACTCAGTGGCTCACACTAAGCTGTTTGTTAATTGTGTAGCATTATGGTTAGTTAGATAACGTGTGCTAACATTGGTTCAGCCTTCATAGAGAAAGCAAAGGAGACCAAATCTCTCGGTGTAAATCTGAACATGTTGCAAAAATACCTACTTCTTTTCATAAGTGCTCTCGCTTTCTACAAAGGTAAGAAACTGTCAGTTGTTGGCTTTTTTATGTTTTTTAACTAGTACAGCACAAGTATGCAGAATAGTTTAATTCTAGTAATGATGAAAGTGTTTCTACAGTTTCATATGCAAAATCAAAATGTATCTATTAGTACAGAACTGGCTACTACATATAGTGAATTTGATACACTACGATGAACTGGAGAAACTCTGTGACATGACAACTTCACTATAGGGAAAAAAATCCCAATTGATTTAAATGGGATTTTTAATGTCTTGATTTCAAGGGGTTAAATGCCCAAGTGAAATCAATGAGAATTGAGAGCTTTTTATTTAATGTATGGCCCAGTTGGTTTTGCTCAGAACTGTACCAGTTCTGTGTAATACATGAAGTCTCTATGTATTATACCTGTTTTTTTTAATGTCCTGTGAGTTATTTATGAATTCTTAACCCTTTGAGTGCCAGAGGGGTATGCAACGCATTGCTTTGCAATGTGTTGCGCACCCCTCTGGCACTCAGAGGGTTAAATGGCATTCTACAATACACCTATATGTTACTGTGATACTAAGAGTTTATTTCTCACATCTGCACTTCAAATGATGTTTTTTTCTTTTTCAATGGCTACAGCAAACTACAATGAAATTAACCCATTTGTTGCCAGTGAAGTCTCCAATGCACTGTTTCAAAATGCATTGGAGACTTCTCTTGCATTCAGTAAGTTAACATAGATTTATCCATATTAAAGGGATAGTAATGTTTCACAAAAACTGCAGCTCCAATTAATCTTCATAGTATTTGAGTCATGGAGAGTGTTATATCAATACTGTCAGAGTTGTAGTTCAAGAGTAATTGAATGATAAAGTTTCCCCCTCCTGCCCCTTTTACCTAGTGTAAGCCACCTCCCCTCAGATGTGGAATCTGGTCTTAAGACCAGACATATAACAGCAAGGGACAATCTTCTTACTGTGAGAACAATGAAAATCCTGCCCCCCTTTACAGGTTTTTCCCTTATGCTCACTTAAGATTGTCCCTCTCTGAGGTGAGCAGTGTTACATCGGTAAAAGGGGCAGGAGGCGGATACTTTATCATTCAATTACTCTTGAACTACTACAACTCTGGCAGTATTGAAATAACACTTTCCGTGGCCCAAATTTTATGAAGATTAATTTGTGCTGCTTTTATTGTGAAATATTGCTATCCCTTTAAAGCTACAGTTGTCTTCAAGGCTTCTTGACTGGTGAGAACTACTTTCCCATATACATTGGGGGGTGGAGCTATACTAATACAATTCTGCATTAAAATAGGCATATTTTAAACTATCTACACCAAAAATTCTCCAAGGGGTGGGAGTGTGTTGGCTTTTTGTGGTGCTCTTTTCCTCTACAGCTTGTTTAACACTAACAAGAAGCAGAGTACATTTGCATAAACTTATTTAATTTCCTGCAAAATGCTATCGATGTGGAATTTGGACTTGCATGCATTAAAGTGTTACTGATGGCTGAGTGTGTGTCATCATGCACGCTATCATACATTTTGATATATACCTAGAGATGCAGGCATGTATTTATTGTATTAATGTAGAAATGCAGCTGACAGATTTATACATTCAGCCTATTAAGTTAAAAAAGCACTTTGCTGTAAAACAGTACCACTTACTTCAATAATGAAGTCTACATTTTAAAATATGCATTTCCACTTCAAAGTCCTTTTGTCCCATTTTCTATGCAATTTAAACATAATTTATCCAATATTTTGTATGGGTGGCACAAAGGGAAAATGTAATATTCTGCTTTCAATGAAATGCATTTCTTCATAATACTTCATTCTCGTGGCTGTAACATGCATTGACCCAGTTTGAGTCCAAAAGGCTGATAAATCCTTGATTTGGTATACAGAAGGGTTAGTAAATTGTTGGACCTCTGAGCTGTTGGACACTAAAACTCCCATCATCCTGAAACAGCCAAAGCCTGATGGGAGTTGTAGTCCCCAACAGATAAAGGTCGAACAACTGATGGTAAACAATATGTAAAACATTCACAGCCATATATATATATAGAATCTGGGTTATTTTTCTGTACACCACTTTAAGTATCCAACATCACAACCCATTAACTTAATTCTTTCTGGGACAGGGAGGATTTTATAAAATAAATAACTTCAAAACCAATACTTTAAAATAACACAAAAAGGAAGTATTACTATCGCTTTAAATCAATGGAAACTGGAGGAATTTTAGTTGCCCCTTAAGGTGCAGTTGGTTTGTCCCAGAATAAAAGTAAAGAGGAACAAATCTGGAACAAATGAGCTCCACCATGGGGTGGGGAGGTGTAAACCTCCTCACTGATTTAAATAAAAGCCTTTTAACCTTTTACATGCTTTAGACCTCAGTAACACATAGTAAAAAAACATGTTGGAGACGTCTCTAGCATTCTAGGGTTAACCCCTAGAGTGCCAGGTGGGTACAATGTACGAGTGAGCACAGCTGTACCTGCTGTGCCACGCTCGTACATTTGACAGCTAAAATGCGGTCACTGCTTAAGCCGGTATAACCGGCTGGCAGTGGCCGCATTTCAGCTGAAATGCAGCCTGGCACTCTTGGGAGGACATGAGGATTACTCCTCATGTCCTCCCAGGTATTGATCTCCCAGCCGATTGCGCTGGGAGATCAATATCGCCAAGGGAGAAGCTCTAAGAAACAGAGCTTCTCCCTCCGCCGCCCTCCTACCCCGAACTTCCGGGTAGGAGTGGGTGGGACCGGGGGAAACCTCCTAACGTCATCGGTGACATGATCACCGATGACGTTAGGGAAGTTTCCCTTTGCCGATTCACTCCTACCGGTGGTAGGAGTGAAAGGCAGGAGAGCTTCTGCTCTCCTACAGTCGCCAAATTGGTCTTTCAGCCTATCGGCTGGGAGATCAATTACTTGGGGGACACCAGGAGGGGTCCTGATGTCCCCCACGAGGTCTGAATACATAAAAAAAAAAATAAACAATAGTAACCCTGTGAGTGCCGCAGTGGTCCCCAGCACATTGCTTTGCAATGTGCTGGAGACCCTTGTAGCACTCACAGGATCTTTTCTTTGGGGTTTTTTTTTTTTTTTTTGAAAGACCTCATTGGGGGGATCAGGGGGGATCCTGATGCCCCTCAATGAGGTCTATTATTAAAAAAAAATATATATATTTTTTTTTAACCCTGTATGTGCCACAGGGGGGGTCCAATGCATCCCCCCCCTCCTGTGGCACACACAGGGCTTCTATCATTACTTTGTTACTAGAGATTGTTGGGGGGCCATCAGGATTGGTCCTGATGGCCCCCCAACAAGCTCTGATTACCAAGTAATGATAAAAAAAAATTAACCCTCTGAGTGCCAGAAGGGTCCAACGCATTGCTTTGCAATGCGCTGGAGACTCCTTTGGCACTCACAGGGACATTTATTTTGATTCCCCTTTTTTTTTTTTTTTTTAAGACCTCATTGGGGGGAATCAAAGGGGTCCTGATACCCACCAATGAGGTCCATAATAAAAAAAAGTAAAGAAAAAAAAATTAACCCTGTGTGTGCCTCAAGGGTGGCCAATGCAGCCCCCCTTCTGCGGCGCACACACAGGGCATTTATCATTACTTCGTTATCAGAGATTGTTGGGGGGCCATCATGATTACCAAGTAATGATAAAAAAAAAAAATTAACCCTCTGAGTGCCACAAGGATCCAATGCATTGCTTTGCAATGCGCTGGAGACCCCTGTGGCACTCTCAGGGTCCCCTGTTTGTGGACATATATATATTTTTTTTTACTAAGACCTCATTGGGGAGGGATCAGGGGGTCCTTATGCCCCTCAATGAGGTATATAATAAAAAAAAAAAATTAAAACACAAATTAACCCTGTGTGTGCCACTAGGAGGGGAGTTCAATGCCGACCCCCTTCCTGTGGCACACACAGGACTTTTTATCTTTTTATCAACACTGGTAGTCACAGATCTCCCATACACACTATCAAACACTGCCCCACCATCCTTGCTCCTCTGCTCATACCCACACACACTGCCTAATCCCTCACCCTCCCACATACTTTGTTACACTTGTAGTCACAGGTCCGCACGTACACCGGCTGACGCCCTAGCTTCTTTCATCTGTTAGCCATAAAATCACACATACACTGTTTGCTTTACCATTTCTGTTTCACTGGTAGCTACGCTCCTGTAGCGTAAATTGGTATGTCAACCCACAGCAGTGGGGTACCATTTTTCGTAGGCTGGCAAGAAGTCCTCCTAGGAAATCCCACACCATTGAACCATTTTAGTATCTTTGAAGTGACTGATGTGTAAAACAAATTTTTTTTTTTCCTGTAGCACCACATTCTGGAAATAGTTGTGCCAACTAACTTAGGGGTAAAAAGGCAAGTGACCCCTCATTAGATGCGGCAGGTTGTCTTCTTTCCAAAATGGTATGGTTTATCTACCTTTTCTTCAATTCTGAAGGTGTTATAGTCATTTTCGTACAGGCAAGTCAGGTTTGAGAAAATGTTAGAAACATCAGAGGTTGTAGTAGGTGTAGTTTTCTACTTCTAGCACCCCCTAAGGTAGTTCAACTCATACCAATGGGGTGTCATTTGACTCCTAAGAGCATTAGCAAACAAATGCAGTTGAAAATTCCATGGTTTTCACAGCGCTCCATACATTTGAAGGGGCAGAAATGTAAAAAAATGCAATTTTTTTCCTATATCGCCTCCTTCTGGAAACATTTATGCACCCCAGTATTGGGGTAAGAAGGCAAGTGACCCCTCATTAGATGCGGCAGGTTGTTTTCTTTCCAAAATGGTAGGGTTTATCTACCTTTTCTTCAATTCTGAATGTTTTATAGCCATTTTTGTACAGGCAAGTCACATTTGAGAAAATGTTAGAAACATCAGAGGTTGTAGTAGGTGTAGTTTTCTACTTCTAACACCCCCTAAGGTAGGTCAACTCATATCAATGGGGTGTCGTTTGACTCCTAAGAGCACTAGCTAATGAATGCAGTTGAAAATTCCATGGTTTTTACAAAGTTCCATACATTTGAAGGGGCAGAAATGTAAGAAAATGCCTTTTTTTCACTAGCGCCACCTCCTGGAAGCATTTGTGCATAACAGCCTTTGGGTAAGAAGGCACGTGACCCCTCATTAGATGCGGAAGGATGTTTTCTTTCCAAAATGGCATTGTTTCTCTACCTTTTCTGCATATCTATTATGGTTATAACCATTTTAGTGCAAGCAGATAATTTCAAAAACAAAAGTGTCAGGTTTACGTACGTGTTCCTAGCACCCACATATTGTATGTTAACCCACACAAATAGGCTACCATTTTTCTCATGTTGGTAGCAGGTACTGAATACAGCAGGAAATGTTATGGTTTTCAAAGATTTTAGTATCTTTGAAGTGGTGGAAATGTAAAAAAACATGTATTTATTCCCATAGCGCCACCTTTTGGAAATATTTGTGCACTTCAGCCCAGGGGGTAGAAAGGCAAGTGACCCCTCAATTGATGCGGGAGAATGTCTACTTTCCAAAATGGTATACCTTTTATACCTTTCCTTCATGTCTGTAACAGTTATGGACATTTTAGTACAAGCCACCATTTTCGAAGAAGCAAACAGGTAGGTGTAGTGATGTGCTTCTGGCACCCCTAAGGTAGGTCGACTCATTCCAGTGGGGTGTCATTTTTCTCCTAAGAGCACTAGCTAATGAATACAGTTGGAAATGCCATGGTTTTCACAAATTTCAGTACATTTGAAGGGGCAGAAATGTAAGAAAATGCCTTTTTTTTTCATTAGCGCCACATTCTGGAGGCATTTGTGCACTCCAGGCTTGGGGTAACAAGGCAAGTAACCCATCATTAGATGCGGCAGGGTGTCTTCTTTTCAAAATGGTATGGTTTGTATACCCTTTCTTCACTTCTGTAGTTGTTATAACCATTTGTGTACAGACAAGTAATGCTTGAGAAAATGTTAGAAACATTTCAGGTTGTAGTAGGTGTCGTTTTGCACTTCTAGCGCCCCCTGAGGTAGTTGAACTCATACCAATGGGGTGTCATTTTTCTCCTAAGAGCGCTAGATAATGAATACAGTTGGAAATGCCATTGTTTGCACAAATTTCAGTACATTTGAAGGGGCAGAAATGTAAGAAAATGCCTTTTTTTTCCATTAGCGCCACCTTCTGGAGGCATTTGTGCACTCCAGGCTTGGGGTAACAAGGCAAGTCACCCATCACTAGATGCGGCAGGGTGTCTTCTTTTCAAAATGGTATGGTTTGTGTACCCTTTCTTCACTTCTGTAGTTGTTATAACCATTTGGGAACAGACAAGTAATGTTTGAGAAAATGTTAGAAACATTTGAGGTTGTAGTAGGTGTCATTTTGCACTTCTAGCGCCCCCTGAGGTAGTTGAACTCATACCAATGGGGTGTCATTTTTCTCCTAAGAGCGCTAGCTAATGAATACAGTTGGAAATTCCATGGTTTTCACAAATTTCAGTACATTTGAAGGGGCAGAAATGTAAGAAAATGCCTTTTTTTTCCATTAGCGCCACCTTCTGGAGGCATTTGTGCACTCCAGGCTTGAGGTAACAAGGCAAGTCACCCATCATTAGATGCGGCAGGGTGTCTTCTTTTCAAAATGGTATGGTTTGTGTACCCTTTCTTCACTTCTGTAGTTGTTATAACCATTTGTGTACAGACAAGTAATGTTTGAGAAAATGTTAGAAAAATTTGAGGTTGTAGTAGGTGTCATTTTGCACTTCTAACGCCCCCTGAGGTAGTTAAACTCATACCAATGGGGTGTCATTTTTCTCCTAAGAGCACTAGCTAATGAATACAGTTGGAAATGCCATGGTTTTCACAAATTTCAGTACATTTGAAGGGGCAGAAATGTAAGAAAATGCCTTTTTTTTCATTAGCGCCATCTTCTGGAGGCATTTGTGCACACCAGGCTTGGGGTAAGAAGGCATGTTACCCCTCATTAGATGCGGCAGGTTGTCTACTTTTCAGAAATATATAGTTTTATATAGTTATTCCACTGTTTTAGGGTAGTTTTACCACAAAAACCCTAGAATGCGCATATTAGTTTATAAAGTTGAAAATGTCATTTTGCGCTGCTGGTGATTAGGGCTCTACGCTAGCCATGGATGTAGGTAAAACTATACAAATTTGGTATTTTTTTACTCGGGGGACTTGGGGCTTTTTCAAATAATTGAAACTTTTTCAATCAAGGTAAATGTTTTTGATACATATTATGTGATTTTAGGAAAATTAGTAAATTTTCACTTTTTTTTGTCATTATGACATCATAGCTTTTTGCACGATGTAAAATTCTCTTCATGTAAGGTATCACGAGAAAACTCAATTCGTTCTGAAAAAAACAATATATAGTTTTCCATATTTAACTAAAAATCCCAAGAGGAAATCAAGCCTAAACGGAAGGATAGCAAAAATGCTGAAAAAGTGTCTGGCCTGCAGGGTACAGGAAATGGCACAAGCCTCTGGCACTGAAGGGGTTAAAAAAACAATTTAAATCTCTGGGAATTTTTATTTGTCCCCTTTGGAGCAGTTTGATTCATTAACCCTTTGAGTGCCAGATGGGTACAGAATGCATTGCATTCTGTACCCCTCTGGCACTCAAAGGGTTAAGAATTGCTCTATCTCTTCTTTATGGATGGTTCTATATATTAATATTTAAACTGATGTATCCCTGAATTTTTAATTGCTCCCATATTTTTAGGTAAAATTTACAAAGCTTTAAAAATGGTAATCAACTAATCAGATTTGAAGACTAAAGATATCCCTTTCAACAGAAAAGTGGAGTAATTCTGTGGTCCGCTCTAGCATTCAATGGGTTAAAAGCCTTTTTAAACCAATAATAATAATAATAATATGGAACATTTGTATTTGTCCTCTGTGGTTCAGTTCATTAGGATTGCTCCTGTTTTGTGTGTAAGGCACTATGTGTAGTGATGTGTCTATATGTAAGGTTACATGGTAAAAATCCCAACAATCCCTGAATTACTTATAAATGGACTCATATGTAACCCCTTAAGGACCAGCTGAGAGCTGCATGGATGGCAGTTAAGGACCACAGAGCATTTTTTTTTGCCATTCGATTCAGGGATCCCCGAGTGGCCTGGAGCCACGCAGGGACCCCTGAATTAAATGACTTGCCACTGCCAGGAGCATCACTGTTCCTTAACTGCAGGACAGCCATGACAGTCCTGGTACTGCATTGGTCCTTAAGGGCTTAAGTTAAGTGTTGTTAAACTTTAAAGGGATAGTAATGTTTCATAATAAAAGCAGCTCTAATTAATCATCATAGTATTTGGACTTTGGAGAGTGTTATATCAATTCTGTCAGAGTTGTAGTTCCAGAGTAATTCAATGACAAAGTGTCCCCCTCCCGCCCCTTTTACTGATGTAACACTGCTCAGCCAGAGCAGAAGGGAGGTGCCCAGGTAGATTGCAGAGAGGGCCAATCTTCAATTAAGATAAGGGAAAAACCTGAAAAGCTTGTCAAGGGGGGCAGGGCTTTCATTGTTTTCATTGTAAGAAGATTGTCCCCTGCTCTTATCTGTCTGGTCTATGGACTGCATTCCACATCTGAGAAGAGATGGCTTACACTGGGTAAAAGGGACGGGACGGGGAAACTTTGCTTGTGAATATCTCTTAAACCATAAAGGTTTGAGAGAAAAGACATATCATTCTTCATATTTTTAATGCCTACAAAATAAAATAAAGTTAACCTGCTACATAATATGATGAAAGTTCACACCTTGAGAAAACTTTAATGATATGTACAATCCCTGGTCACTCATTTCAACTGAAGGGAGGTTTTCCTTACAAGGCCTGATCAAATAACTAGCAGCCATCCCTTACGATTAGAGGAAAGGAGATTTCAACTTCAGCAGAGGAAGCTTTTTTTTTTTTTTTTTTTTTTTTTTAAAGAAAGGTCTGTTAAATTGTGTAATTTGTTACCGAAGGATGTGGTAATGGCAGATGCAATGGAAGAGGAGATTAGATGCATTTCTGGTAGAAGGTAACATACAGGGCTATGGAGTGTATTTGTAGGTATAAGGATAGTTCTGGAAAATAGAATAATACCCATTTTGGAGTCAGAAATGCTTTTTTTTTTTAAAGAAAGGTCTGTTAAATTGTGTAATCTGTTGCCGAAGGATGTGGTAATGACAGATACAATGGATACATTGAAGTGGAGATTAGATGCATTTCTAGCAGAAGGTAACATACAAGGCTATGGAGTGTACTCGTAGGTATAAGGAAAGTTCTGGAAAATAAAATACCAATTCTGGAGTTAGAAAGGCTTATACAATTCTTACTATTCTGAGTTATAATGAGGCAAAGTTTGAACTTGATGGACATGTCTTTTTTCAACCAAATTTATTATGTAACTATGTAACTCACTTTAGTTCATGTAGCTTAAAGGGATAGTAACACTTCGTTTTAACTTTATTTTATTTTGTAGGCATTAAAAAAACATGAAGAATGATATAAGTCTTATCTCTCAAACCTTTATGGTTTATGAGATATTCACAAGCGAAGTTCCCCTCCCCGCCCCTTTTACCTAGTGTAAGCAATCTCTTCTCAGATGTGAGTCTGGTTGTATGACAGTACAGATAACAGAAGGGGACAATTTTCTTTGTATGAAAACAATGAAAGCCCTTCCCCCCTTGACAAGTTTTTCAGCTTTTTCCATTATCTTAATTGAAGATTGTCCCTCTCTGCAGTCTACCTGGGCATCTCCCTTCTGATCTGGTTGAACAGGGGGGGGATACTTTGTTTGTGAATATCTCTTAAACCATAAAGGTTTCAGAGATAAGACTTATATCATTCTTCATGTTTTTTTAATGCCTACAAAATAAAATAAAGTTAAAATGAAGTATTACTATCCCTTTAAAGGAACACTAACACCAAAAATAAACTGGGGTTATATATACTTACATGCCTTGCGTGTCATGCTAGTGTCTGTAAAAATTATCTATTTGTTTTCTGAGGCATAAAATCAAGTGAGGGAGCAAAGATTTCTGCCTTTTCCAGGGCACCCACTGATTGTCCAGTATTATCTTTAAATGGTCAGATATAAAATGACAGGGTTTCTGCATACAAGGTCAGTGGGCACTAGTACAATCAATTCACTGACTTTAGCTCTTATTCTTCAATACAATTAGCACAAACAACATTACATAAATGCCATACCTCCCAACATTTAAAATGGCCAAAGAGGGATACCTTTATTTTAGAGGGTTTTGCTGGGAATGTGACTGGTAGGTGAAGCATTACTAAAATTGTTTAGGTTACTTAATGACATTTTGATAATGCTTCATGTAAAATTCATCATCAAAAATATCACTGATGATTATGTATCATCAAAAATGATTTAGAATAATAATAACTAATATTTATATTGAGCCAGTGGGACTAAAAGCGCTTTCAGCGCACGCTCTTGGAATTAACCAATTCAATGATACTCATTTATCAACCTCAGAAAGATAAAGGGCTGAGTTGGTGCTGCAGGATTTGAACCTGCAACCTTGAGGTTTGAACAGGCTCCATAGGTACGGGATTTATCGCTAAGCTCACCAGCTTAGAACCAGGCTCAATGATTTTATTTACGTGAACTAATTTATAAACACATTTACTTAAGTTTAAACAAACGTTATTGTGGGTTTTATTGCTGTGGAGCAATGTGATATATCAATATATACATTACACATTCTGATCTCATAAAAAAAGGGACACCAGGGTGGGAAAGAGTGACAGAGAAATCTGGGTCTCAAAGAGGGTCAGCCCCTTCTAATGAGTGACTCTTGGGATGTATGAACTAAATGTGAGCTAAAAAAGCCAGTTTAAAATGATATTTTAGAAACGTAACATATAACTAATTCATTTTTTTACATACACTAATTGTAAGTAGGTGATATTTAAAGTTAAGTCAACCTATTTCATTGTTTGGTGTTAGTGTTTCTTTAAAACCATTGAAAAACTCTGTTGTGTTAAACAGCACATAGCCCAGACTCCAAAACACTACAAAGGTGCAGCTGCACCATTGTAGTGTCCATGGGGAAGAGTCACTATGCTGTATGTATGTATATAGTAACCCTTATATAATATGCACTATCAGATCTGTCATAAATTGTCATAAATTGCACTTCCCGTCTACCTGACTGTATATGTATCCTATACTTAGATTGTAAGCTCTTATCCTAACATATGCTCACCTAGTGTTCCCCTTATGATAATCGTCTGTATAACCACTTAAAGGGATAGTAATACTTCATTTTAACTTTATTTTATTTTGTAGGCATTAAAAAAACATGAAGAATGATATAAGTCTTATCTCTCAAACCTTTATGGTTTAAGAGATATTCACAAGCAAAGTGTCCCCCTCCCGCCCCTTTTACTGATGTAACACTTCTCAGCCAGGGCAGAAGGAAGCTGCCCAGGTAGACTGCAGAGAGGGACAATCTTCAATTAAGATAAGGGAAAAACCTGAAAAGCTTGTCAAGGGGGGCAGGGATTTCATTGTTTTCATAGGAATAAGAGTGTCCCCTTCTGTTATCTGTCCAGTCTATGGACTGAGAAGAGATAGCTTACACTAGGTAAAAGGGGCGGGAGGGGAAACTTTGCTTGTGAATATCTCATAAACCATAAAGGTTTGAGAGATAAGACTTATATCATTCTTCGTGTTTTTTTAATGCCTACAAAATAAAATAAGGTTAAAACGAAGTATTACTATCCCTTTAACTGCTGCACTTATTGTATCCTCTCTATACTATCATGTACATAAAATTCACCACCACTTCATTGTTAGTATAATGGTATCATGGAAATAGTGTCATAACATTTGTTAAGTGCTGGAATTATTTGCAATCATAACTTCATGTGGGACTTACATCAATACGACAGCGCAGACATCTTGGAAAGTGGGATCTGTGCGCCTGCGCTATCCGTCACTTCCTGTGCTGTATGGTTACAGTGCAACTCCCCCTTTGGCAAATAACCTATGAGTGATGAGACAGGGATGGACAGAGCAGGGCATAGATCCCAATTCGCCAATATGCCTGCTCTGTCGTGTTCATGTAAGTTCCATATGAAGTTTCCATGCTTACCTGTATACTAACAATTAATTGGGGGTCATGTATATGTATGTGATAGGTCCGCTTTAAAATATTAAGATTACCATATGCAGTGAGCAGAGTGTGAGGTCCTGTGGTCCTGCAATCAATGTCATGCTGCCTCCATGACATCCAGGACTGACTGAAGATGTTATCTCTTGAACTAAAAAGAAAAAAATTCACATTCTAGCCATAATAAGTATATGGGGTAATCAGCAGGAGGTGTTAATTCTCATTAAATAACATAAAACTTGTTTTCAAGTCACAACTTTTTTTCTTGCAGATGTTGTTCTTTCTGTGGATGTCACAATA
The DNA here is from genome assembly GCA_037306005.1 of Rhinophrynus dorsalis. Taxonomy (NCBI): domain Eukaryota; kingdom Metazoa; phylum Chordata; class Amphibia; order Anura; family Rhinophrynidae; genus Rhinophrynus; species Rhinophrynus dorsalis. Next base: position 235,912,913 of record CM074724.1, on the reverse strand, counting down.
CCTGAAAGTATAGTAGTGGGAAAAACAGGCTCAAATGTAGTCCTGCCATGTTTGTACAGTACAACTGTTGGGAAAAAATTTCTTATTGAATGGAAGTTTGCTCCTGGTAGCACACCGCCATCAGATGGACGGCAGGTAGGATGCCATTTTAATATTAAATAAACTATAAAAAGTATATATCCAACTTGTCAGTTTGAAAAAGGTTAAAATACACTAATATCACATAAAAAGGGCCCTATGTTCATAAGAAAATGAGTAAATATGGTGTAAATCAACTCTATCGTAGGGGGCCATTGGAAATGACTAACATTCCCATTGATCTACCTGGGGTTTTCAACCCCTTGACTGCTAGAGACATCTCCAACGTACGGAGAATCAATGCATTGAAAACCTTACTAAGAGTCAAGGGGTTAAACAAGCCCCATTTATAATCAATATTTATTTGTCCCCTACAGTGTAGTTGGTTCACACGCGAATTACTCCAGTTACAGAGTTAAATTTCTGCAAAGGAGGCAGATCCCTAGAGCTCTAAATTTTGAGGAGCTCTAGGGATTTGTGTTGGTCAGACCCAGGGGAGGGTTGGCCTAGGGGGCAATTGCCCCCTGGGCCAGTCATATGTCTGGGCTGGTGGGCCACTCCCTCTTTTTGCTACAAATGTAGCTACAGTAGTTATACCACAGAGCTTACAATTGAAATGGAGCTACAGTCCAAGTGGAGCTACACTAGAAGCATAACCCATTTCTCTTGTAAGTTATATGGTATCATTAGTGCAGCTTTACTTACATTGTAAGCTCTGTAGTTGCACCAGTGTAACCCCATTTCAATTGTAAGCTCTGTGGTATTGCTTGCCTTACTTCACAACATTAACCCTTTGAGTGACATGCGTGGCATACCCCCCTGGCACTCAGAGGGTTAATGGCAATTTTAAAATTAACAAAAGAGGGTCGGCTGGGACAGAGGACTGGAACAATTGTAAAATCGGGCCACTTGATCGTAGCTGCCCTCCAGGCCACAAATTGCCAGCCCTCCCCTGGTCAGACCCACATTCTATATTGTATATGTGACCAGAGAAATGTCAGGGGACATTTCAAGAGACAAATTTTCTCTTAAGCCAGAGGTCTTAATCACGGAACTGTATCCTGAAACTGGGGACATCTGGACAACCTGGTAAACACTATTATTATTGAATTATAAGTAATAAAACACACACCTATTTTAGATGTAATTTCTGTTTCGTGTAGCAACTAAGGTGACCGTACCCATTCCTTACAAAGTATCATGTAGGTTACCATTAATCAGGCATGTCAACAGAGGGCTGCATACTCAGTATTTCCCTCAAAGGAGGGCCACAACATTGGCTGTTACAGTCTTATGGGTGCTTATTTAGAGAGAGGTGCAGTAACTTTAGGGATTACACTTAGCAATAAGTGGATCCTTTGGGTGTTTTTATATGTGTGTATTGTTTTTTAATATGTTATATGAGATTGATTGAAGCAACCCAGCCTACACCCCCAGCCATTCAAAACCAAATGATTCTGAATTCTGCATACAAATCAGCAAACATAGAGTCACTCAATTCTGTGCATGGAAAGACAAAATGATAGATTGTTCTTTTTTATGGAGTGATTTCCTAGTTTGTGACACAACAGTTTCTGCCAAAATGCAAGATTTCTTTTATACATTTGTCAATAGAAAATGAGAGTTACAGTTATTGTTGGTGAAAGTATAAATAACGGCTTTGCTTAATGAAACAACAATGCTTATTATACATGATCGTTTTGGGGGGTTTACTTGTATAGAAATTTACATGTGTGATGCATTTTAATATTAATTAAAGCTTCTCATCATTTTTATTACAAGCCATCTGGAACACAAAGATGAAATGTCATGAAAAAATAAAAGCTAGATGTCATCTTGGCAATTTTTCTCTTATTTAGATAAATCTGTCATCATTAAAATATATGTTCTATTAATCAAAACATTAATTGTGCCAAAAATCAATCATAACCCCCATGAACTGTAATGAAAAAATAAAGCTAATGCTATTCAAAAATCAATAATGAAATTATAATAAACTTTCATATGAACAAAATAATATAATCAAAGCCTATTTCAAGTTACTATTAGAACCAGCTTGTGTTTTAGAGACATATGTTTTCAGAATATTATGGGGGTGATGAATCAGAAAAGTCTATCCTGGAACAGAGAAATTGAAATTAACCTCTTGGAAGCAAAAGAAATATCGAACATATTACTATGCTATGGTTTAGAGATGTATTTAGCAACCAAGAGAAGAATGAGAAAGAGATAAAGACAGAAAAAAGAATGACAGAGAAAGAAAGAAAAGAGAGAGAGAATGAGAGAGAGAGGATGAGAGTGAGAAAGAGAGGAGGGAAAAAAGACAGAAGAAGAGAAAGAGAGAGAACGAGAGAGAATGAAAGAGAGAGAGAAAGAGAAAAGGAAAGAAAGAGAGAGAATGAAAGAGAGAAGGAAAGAAAGAGAATGAAAGAGAGAAGGAAAGAGAGAGAATGAAAGAGAGAGAGAAAGAGAAAAGAAAAAAGAGAGAATGAAAGAGAGAGAGAAAGAGAAAAGAAAAAAGAGAGAAGGAAAGAAAGAGAGAGAATGAAAGAGAGAGAGAGAAAGAGAAAAGGAAAGAAAGAGAGAGAGAGAAAGAGAAAAGGAATGAAAGAGAGACAATGAAAGATAGAAGGAAAGAAAGGGAGAAGGAAAGAAAGAGAGATAATGAAAGAGAGAGAAAGAGAAAAGGAAAGAGAGAGAATGAAAGAGAGAAGGAAAGAAAAAGAGATAAAAGAGAGAAGGAAAGAAAGAGAGAAGGAAAGAAAGAGAGATAAAAGAGTGAGAGAAAGAGAAAAGGAAAGAAAGAAAATGAAAGAAAGAGAGAAGGAAAGAAAGAGAGAGAAAGAGAGAATGAAAGAGAGGGAGAGAAAATGAAAGAAAGAGAGAGAATGAAAGAGTGAGAGAAAGTGAAAAGGAAAGAAAGAGAGAATGAAAGAAAGAGAGAAAATGAAAAGGAAATAGAGAAGGAAAGAATGAGAGAAATAGATAAAGAAAGAGAAAGAAATAGAAAGAGAAATCAATTCCAAATATATTTATAAATTCTTGGGAGCAAAGCCGCAGATGACCCACCCAAGGCCATCCACCCATATGTTCAAAACAATACTTCATTCAATACCTGAAGCACACACTTTAAAAATTAAAACCTAAAATATTCAATGAAAAAAGGTATACACACACACACACAAACACACATCAGACCTCCCTTTAAAGGGACAGTAATACTTTGTATTACCTTTATTTTATTTTGTAGGCATTAAAAAAACATGAAGAATGATATAAGTCTTATCTCTCAAGCCTTTATGGTTTGAGAGATATTCACAAGCAAAGTTTCCCCTCCTGCCCCTTTTACCTAGTATAAGCCATCTCTTCTCAGATGAGGAATACAGTCCATAGACCAGACAGATAACAGAAGGGGACAATCTTCTTCCTATGAGAACAATGAAAGCCCTGCCCCCCTTGACAAGTTTTTCAGGTTTTTCCCTTATCTTAATTGAAGATTGTCTCTCTCTGCAATCTACCTGGGCACCTCCCTTCTGCTCTGGCTGAACAGTGTTACATTAGTAAAAGGAGAGGGAGGGGGATACTTTGTCATTGAATTATTCTTGAAATACAACTCTGACAGAATTGAAATAACACTCTCGAAATTCCAAATACTATGATGATTAATTAGAGCTGCTTTTATTATGAAACATTACTATCCCTTTAACCCTTTGAGTTCCAGAGGGGTATGGAATGCATTGCTTTGCAATGCATTCCGTACCCCTCTGTCACTCAAAGGGTTAAATGCAGGATACGTATGAATAAAATGTGTTAGAAGGGTTTATTGGTTCCTATTTATCCAATCAGAGTATATTTGCTTATATACACACAGGTAACACATAAAGCCAGTAAATAAGTCAAAATTACTGTGTATCTGATCACTCCTGTGCTGAGTTTTTCTCTGTTACCTGAAAAATTAACCCAGTAAAGCTTCCTCTTCCATCTGTTGTGCCTCAGTTCAGGACATACCCCTACAAACTGATTGCCTAAATCTGACAAACACTGGTGTTTTATACTCTGCAACAGCAATAACCTTGGGAGGAGGCAAAGCGCTGCTTGATAAACATGACTAAAATCCCACCATTCAATATATAACCATTTGAAGACCAGAGGGGGCAAACAACACTTTAAAAACTACTTTGGCCCTCAAAGGGTTAAAAAAGGTACAAAACGTGCTTGTTTTTATAATGCATAAAAGCATATAAAGGTACTTTACCGTCTAAAAATCTACACTTGGAGGGTAGGCATTTGCATGATATTAGCAGGCTACTAGAGGACAAGGTACTGCATTTAGATCTAAATGGGATTATGCATGAAAGAAGTGCAGTTTTCAGAACTGGAACAGTTGCTATTTTTTGGCAGCTGTGTGATATTTTAGTTTATTGCAAATGTGGCCTGTTATTGAGCTAAGCAGATAGTCAAATGCGGGGAAGGAAATATGGGTTTGGATCTGTTAGCATGTTGAAACATATAATCGTAATGAACAACAGTAAACTGAGCAAAGGGTATCCTTTTGAAATGTCGCACACCGCATAACACATGTCGAAATGTCGCATTTCTTTTGTTGCCAGACTCAAAATGATGCACTAACAATATCACTTGCCTAACAATGGCGCATTCCATATATAGCCTTGCAAAGAATGTTGTCTTCGATATGTCGTCTGCGTCAAAATTGTCACTGACATGTTCAATATGTCATGCACATCTTTATGTCATACACATACTAAGGGCGCACATCTTTATGTCGTACACATACTAAGGGCGCACATCTTTAAATGTGCACATCTTTGTCGTCCACATACTAAGGGCGCACATCTTTGTCGTACACATACTAAGGGCGCACATCTTTATGTCGCACACATATTAAGGGCGCACATCTTTATTTCGTACACATACTAAGGGCGCACATCTTTAAATGTGCACATCTTTGTCGCACACATACTAAGGGCGCATGTCTTTATGTCGCACACATGTTAAGGGCGCACATCTTTATGTCGTACACATACTAAGGGCGCACATCTTTAAATGTGCACATCTTTATGTCGTGCACATATTCGATTTCTATTCAGGTCTCTTTATAAACGCATCAGTGTGGCTGCTCTTCCCCATAATCTTTACAGGCAATAAACATAAAGGGATATATGTTTGAGGACCTTCTTTTAAATTTTTGACAGGGGCTGGAGAAGTTTTTTAACCCCTGGAGCGCAGAGGAGTGCTATGCAATGCATTGGATCCCTCACTGGCAATAAAAGGGTTAAACCAGTCCTGCATCCACCACCTCTTTAAAAAAAATAACGTCTGTCTCCCTATGTTAGACCAAGGTCACTCTGCTATATATTGTAAATATATATATATATATATATATATATATATATATATATATATATATATATAAATATAAATATATAAAAAAAAATGCTGACTTAAAATGTCTTAAGTTCAAGACAATAATGTGCATTAATTAATGAGAGAAATATTTTGGAGGAATGTACATATTTAACAGCACCTCTTATTTAAGGTTCTTGGATCTCACCATAAAAGCCATGTGTCTGAACATCAGGGTATGTAGGACCACTATAGTAAATACCACCACACATTCCACCACTGTTAAGGCTTTAACGTGAACAAGTCCCAGATGCCACTGTACCATGACAAGATTTTTTTCCCATATGCTCCAGTATCCAATTGTACTATTACTAGTTCTGTAAAACGTTATGTATGGCACTATATAAATAAAGATACATTCATACATACAACAAGAAAATATATAAACTTCCCCACTTTCCTACCCTGGACACAAGAAACATAAATATGAGAATATTTGTTGTAGACAGATTAGAAAATAAACATTAGGAAGATGAATCCCAAAAAGTGGATGAATCCCAAAAAGTGGATGAATCACAAAAAGTGGAATCAAATTAGTACATTCCCCCATTTGAGGTCTGTTTATAAATTCCTCGATACCACTGCAATTGATAACCTTATCACAGGTTTTAACTGCAATTGCCTCCTTAGACTTCAATTGCACTGTGTTAGGTAAAACCGGTGGCAACACTTATTAACTGCAATGTAATAATTGGCAAACAAATATTTGAATGAAAGATGTTTCATAGCTAAAGGTTTTTGCCCAAAACATGATGGTGGGATTCTGTAAAGAAATAAAGGAATGTGTTTGTCTGATCCCCACACACATGTGAAACAATGTACTGTTAATTTTAGGTCACGTTGTCCTGCATCATTTGCAGGCTTTACAGTTGTTTTACAAGATGTCGATAAGAAAGAACACAAACATATGAATGCGTAAGGCACTCAGGCAAGCCCTAGGCCACTTAATATGTTATTCACCACTTGATGAATCCCCCCCTAAGACTGCACCTTTCTTGTCTGTCAAATTATGTTGGGTATGATATTCTTGGGTATAAAATGTGTGATTATTGGAGTTTAAATGACCTCTTTTTATTACTGTTTCAGATATATTACTACTCAGAAGGACAAACTTACAAACCTGGATCTCAATATGACAGACTGAGCATTTCACAAAATCCTCCCACCTCAGGGACTGCATCGATTAATTTAAATAACATTAGATCATCTGACACTGGTTCCTATGTGTGTGAAGTGAATAATCCACCAGACTTCTCTGGGACTGGATCAGGAATTGTAAAGCTTTCCGTTCTAGGTAAGATATTACAAAGAAATATGAGGATACATATAACACGTATTAGCTGAACGTACATAATTGCACTCTGAAATAAACTGTGTGATGGGAACTAAAACTCCCATCATCTCCAACAGCTTGGAAGCCAAACAATGAATATCCCTGTTCCAGAGGTAAGCTAGTGGCTCGCTATTAGAGTAGTTACAGCAGAGCAGCAAACTATTGACAGAATAGTTTAGACATCTGCAGTAATTATTGTTTCCCTCGTTAAAAGGAATTGTTATATATCTGAAAAGAAAGGTCAGAGATGCTCAACTAGGCTCACAAGCTTGCAAACATGCAAAAAAATCACTAGGACTGCGTCCTACACCCATAGTGCAATCTCTTTTAGCTCATCGGTGCCATACATAGAGAGGAAGTCTTCTGAAGGATATCATACTGGTCCTGCCAAATGACAGTCCAGCCACGAAATGCCAGACAATTCCTCTCTGTACAAGAGAAACAGCTAACATCCAGCATACATCTCAGCATTTTTGGGTCTAGTCAGTGATGTGCAGCTAATCCTTTTAGATTAGCTGTGAGCAAGGGGACTATGTCTGGATTTCCCCCCTTACTCTTAGGGTGACCAACCCCAAAAGCAATTTGCATATGAGAAAGAAAAGTCATAGAAGCTCAACTAGGCTCATGAGCTTGCAAATACATGCAAAAAGCTCACTAGGGCAGCATCCTGCGCCCAAGGTGCAATCCCTTTTAGCTCACAAATGCCTTACACAGAGAGGAATTCTTCTGAAGCATATCATACTGGTCCTACTAAATGACAGTCCAGCCACTAAATGCCAGACAATTCCTCTCTGAACAAGGGACAGAGCTAACCTCAGACCTACGTCTTGGCCTTTTTGGGTGCAGCTGATGCCTCTAGGCACTGTGAGCAAGGGGTCCACATCTGGATCACCCCATTACTCTTGGGTGACCAACCCCAAGAGCAATTTGAATATGCATAAAGAAAGGTCAGAGATGCTCAACTAGGCTCATGAGCTCTCAAATACATGCAAAAAGCTCACTAGAACTGCGTCCTGCACCCTGGATGCAATCTCTTTTAGTTCTCCAGTGCCATACACAGAAAGGACATCTTCTGAAGCATATCCTACTGGTTCTGCCAAATGACAGTACACCCAAGAAATTCCAGACAATTCTTCTCTGAACAAGGGAAACAGCTAACCACAGACATACATGTAAGCCTTTTTAGGCCTAGTCGGTGAGGTGCAGCTGATCCTTTTAAAATGACAAAAACCAGAGAGCACAGAGGGGCAACCTAGTGCAATAAAGTCTCAGGATACTAGCTCCTCCACCATAAATCACCCCACTCGTGGGCACTCACAAGACAGTTGAAAATGAAATGAAAATAAAAACTAAACCTCCTCCAAAGTGAAAACAAAAATATTACTTATTGTATATGGCACAAGAAAATATAAAAACAATTAAAACAGAAGCAAAATAAGGCTGTCTCAATCTGGACACGTTAGTATACATTTTATATATTATTCACTGAACACATCATCTTACTGTATTTTCACTGTTGGGCATCCCCTTCTTTTTCTCCTTTGCTGTTTTGGAGTCTTGGTTTTATAGCTGATCCTTTTAGGCACTGTGAGCAAGGGGCTCATGACTGGATTCCCGTTATTACTCTTAAGGTGACCAAACCGAAGAGCAAGTTGCATATCCAGAAAGAAAGGTCAGAGATGCTCAACTAGGCTCATGAGCTTGCAAATACATGCAAAAAGCTCTTAGGACTGCATCCTGCACCCAATGCGTAATCTCTTTTAAAGGGATAGTAATACTTCGTTTTAACTTTATTTTATTTTGTAGGCATTAAAAAAACATGAAGAATGATATAAGTCTTATCACTCAAACCTTTATGGTTTATGAGATATTCACAAGCAAAGTTTCCCCCTCCCGCCCCTTTTACCTACTGTAAACAATCTCTTCTCAGATGTGGAATGCAGTCCATAGACTGGACAGATAACAGAAGGGGACACTCTTATTCCTATGAAAACAATGAAATCCCTGCCCCCCTTGACAAGCTTTCCAGGTTTTTCCCTTATCTTAATTGAAGATTGTCCCTCTCTGCAATCTACCTGGGCACCTCCCTTCTGCTCTGGCTGAGAAGTGTTACATCAGTAAAAGGGGCTGGAGGGGGACACTTTGCTTGTGAATATCTCTTAAACCATAAAGGTTTGAGAAATAAGACTTATATCATTCGTCATGTTTTTTTAATGCCTACAAATAAAATAAAGTATTACTATCCCTTTAACTCACCAGTTCCATACAAAAGAGGAAATATTCTGAAGCATATCATACTGGTCTTGCCAAATGACAGTCCAGCAACAAAATGCACCCAATTCCTCCCTGAGCAAGAGAAATGGCTACCCAAAGACATATGTTTCAGTCTTTTTGGGCCTATTCAGTGAGGTGCAGCTGATCCCTCTAAGCACTATGAGCAAGGGGTCCACATCTGGATTTCCCCAAGTACTCTTAGGGTGAGGAAACCCAAGCACAATTTGCATATGCAGAAAGAAAGCTCAGAGACACTCAACTTGGATCATCAGCTTGCAAATGCACACAAGGACTGCATACTACACCCAGGGTCATTTTCTTTTAGCTCCCTAGTGCCATACACAGAGAGGAAGTCTTCTGAAGCATTTCATACTGGACCTGTTAAATGACAGTCCAGCCACAAAATCAAAAACAACTCCTTTTTGAACAAGAAAACCATTCAACCCCGGGGGGGGGGGGGGTGCGTGCGTGCGTTGTTTTTTTTTTTTTTTTTTTTTTTTTTTTTTTTTTTTTTTTTTTCAAACAAACAAACAGTCATTTGGTGATCTTGACAGTGAACTACAACAGATCCACCTGAGCACTGTGAGCAAGGGGCCCATGTCTGGATTTCCCCCATTACTCTTATGGTGACCAACCCCAAGACAATTTGTTTATGCATAAAGAAAGGTCAGAGATGCTCAACTAGGCTAATGAGCTTTCGAATACATGCAAAAAGCTCACTAGGACTGTGTCCTGTGCCCCGGATGTAATCTCTTTTAGCTCACCAGTGCCATGCACAGAGAGGAAATCTTCTGAAGCATATCATACTGGTTCTGCCAAATGACAGTACATCCAAGAAATTCCAGACAATTCCTCTCTGAACAAGGGAAACAGCTAACCCCAGACATACATGTAAGAATTTTTCGGCCTTGTTGGTAAGGTGCAGCTGATTCTTTTAAAACGACAAAAAACAGAGCACAGTGGGGTGCCCTAGTGCAATAAAGAGTCAGGATACTAGCTCCTCCACCATAAATCACCCCACTCATGGGTACTCACAAGATAAGTGGTTATTGATCATCTATATGACAAACAGCAACTGCACTTTCCTGGGTATATAATACCTGACCCAGATCTAGGTACAAGGCAGCTCCTCCTCCCCATATCCTCTCAAAACGGATGAACCATAAAACCAAGACTCCAAAGCAGCAAAAGAGAAAAAGAAAGGGGGTGCCCAATACTGTAAATACAGTAAGATGATGTCTTCAGTGAATAAAATATAAAATGTACACTCACGTGTCCAAATTGTCAGCTATTAATATGCATTAGAGCTGACTCTTGTACTTGTGGAGAAATCTTATCAGCTCCACTTAATATCAGATGTCCAAGCTCGAAGATGTTGAGTGGAATCCTGTGGATGTCCCCATATCACTCAGTCATTTCCTCAGTAGTGATCTTTATATATGTACGTGGAAAAATCACACCCAACACACGTACAGGGTAATGGGGTTAAAAAATAATAAATAAAATGAAAATTAAAAAAAATAAAAAATAAACCTCCTGCAAAGTGAAAACAAAATACTACTTATTGTATATGGTACAAGAAAATATAAAAACAATTAAAATATAAGGCTGAGCCAGCCTTATTATACTTATGTTTTAATTGTTTTATATTTTCTTGCAACCAGCCTTTTATTACTTAGGTTTTAATTGTTTTTATATTTTCTTGTACCATATACAATAAATAGTATTTTTGTTTTCACTCTGGAGGAGGTTTATTTATTAATTTCATTTTATTTATTATTTTACCCCATTACCCTATATGGTTGTTGGGTGTGATTTTTCCACCTATATATAAAGATCACTAAAGAGGAAACGACTGAGTGATATGGAGACATCCACAGGATTTAATTCAACATCTACGAGCTTGGACGTCTGATATCAAACGGAGACTATAAGATTTCTCCACAAGTGCTAGAGTCAGCTCTAATGTAAATTAATATCTGCCAATTTGGACACATGAGTGTACATTTGATATATTATTCATTGAACACATCATCTTACTGTATTTACACTATTGGGCAACCGTTTGCTTTGGCTCCTTTGCTGTCTTGGTAGTGTAGCTGACCCATGTAGGCACTGTAAGCAAGGGGTCCGTGTCTGGATTCCCCCTATTACTCTTAGGGTGACAAACCCCAGGAGCAATTGCATATGCAGAAAGAAAGTTCAGAGATGCTGACCTAGGCTCATGAGCTCTCAAATACAGGCAAAAAGCTCACCAGCACTGCACCTACAACCAGGGTACAATCTCTTTTAAAGGGATAGTAATACTTTGTTTTATCTTTGTTTTATTTTGTAGGCATTAAAAAAACATGAAGAACGATATAAGTCTTATCTCTCAAACCTTTATGGTTTAAGAGATATTCACAAGCAAAGTTTTCCCCTCCCGCCCCTTTTTCCTAATGTAAGCCATCTCTTCTCAGATGTGAATCTGGTTGTAAGACCAGACAGATAACAGAAGGGGACACTCTTCTTTGTATAAAAACAATGAAAGCCCTTCCCCCCCTTGACAAGTTTTTCAGGTTTTTCCCTTATCTTAATTGAAGATTGTCCCTCTCTGCAGTCTACCTGGGCACCTCCCTTCTGATCTAGCTGAACAGTGGGGGGTACTTTGCTTGTGAATATCTCTTAACCATAAAGGTTTGAGAGTTAAAGCTTATATCGTTCTTCATGTTTTTTTTAATGCCTACAAAATAAAATAAAGATAAAATGAAGTATTACTATCCCTTTAACTTACAAGTGCCATACACAGAGAGAAAGTCTTATGAAGCATATCACACTGGTCTTGCCAAATGACAGTCCAGCCACTAAATGGCAGACAATTCTGAATAAGGGAAAAATCTTCTTCTCTTTTTTTTTTGCAGTAAATCCTAATACCACATGTATTGAACATAAAGGGCATGCTGCCCTGCATCTATTGACCCATAATAATCATATGCAGCTAATTCATTAGCTTACAGATGATTCCCCAACAGATTCTCGTGGGTCAGATGAGGAAGATGCTTACTTCCTCTTTTCAAAGACCAGAGATTATAGGGTCTTAGTATGGACAGTCTTAGTTTCTGCTCAAACCCCTTATTTCAACGAAGAATTTGCTAACTGTGCATTTTGTTTTTGCATTTGCTCAGATGTAATACATGATTTAAGCACAGAAAAATGTTTATTCTGCTCAGACCATGTACAGTATTATTACATTAAATAGAATAGGAAATAGGTGTAATATTACCCTACCCCTCAAGAAATCGTAGCTGGATCAGGGAGGTCTGCTGGTTAAAGGAATAGTAATGTTTCACAAAAAACGGCTCCAATTAATCTTCATAGTATTTGGGCCATTGAGAGTGTTATTTCAATACTGTCAGAGTTGTAGTTCAAGAGTATTTGAATGATAAAGTATCCCCCTCCCACCCTTTTACCTAGTGTAAGCCACCTCCCCTCAGATGTGGAATCTGGTCACTTGGCCAGACAGCTTGAGAAGGGACAATCTTCTTAATGTGAGCATAAGGAAAACCCTGCCCCCCTTGACAGGTTTTTCCTTATGCTCACTGAAGATTGTCCCTCTCTGCGATCCATCCAGTTAGTCTTGCTGCTCTGAGGTGAGCAGTGTTACATCAGTAAAAGGGGCAGGAGGGGGATACTTTATCATTCAATTACTCTTGAACTACAACTCTGACAGTATTAAAATAACACTCTCCATGGCCCAAATACTATAAAGAATAATTGGAGCTGCTTTTTTGAAGCATTACTATCTCTGTAAGTACTTGGCTTGGGTTAGTGGATGATCTCTAGGTTCAGGGCAACATGCTTGTTAATTTAACCCCTTGAGGACCAGAATGGTGTACAATGCATTGTGAAAAAATGCAATGCACACCTCCACGGTTCTCAAGAGGTTAAAGATATAGTAACACTTAACATGAAAACATTACATATTGCAGTGTTTATCCTCCTGATTAAAACAAGGATGCTCCAACTGCTGTTTTAATTCAAAAGTTATTGCAGTTGAAACTTGAATATTTTAGGTGCAGTATGTCAATGGCTTGACATCTTACAGTAGCACTGTTTTTACACCAGCCTATGGAGGTTTATAGTCAAAAGACCATTGCTTCCCATAGATTGATGCAGCAACAGATCCATCATCACATTTCTGGAAATTGTAGTACTGCATCCAAAAAAATGCAAGTTTGAGCTGAAATATTTTCTGAATAAAACATCTCTCAGCAGCTGGAATACCCCTGTTTTGGAGACCTCTCTAACATTCGATGGGTTAAAGGGACAGTAATGTCCCATAAAAAATGCTTAGAGTTTTTTAGAGGTTAAAAAAATAAACAATATGACACAAATCCAATCTCTCAAATCTTAATGGTTTGAGAGATATCCTCTGTTAAAGTTCCTCTCTCCCTCCCCTCCTCCTGACATCAGCTGTAAGGTCCTGGGACCGACAAACAGCTCTTCAGCAGAGCCGAAATATCGTAATTTAAAAAGAAATACTTCTTTGGAACAGTCTGCAAAGTGTGGCTGGTTTGCAAGCATGCTTTTTAGACCGTTTCAAAGAAGTATTTATTTTTAAATCATACTATTGCGGCTCTGCTGAACAGCTTCCTCATGTCGTCCGACACGGATTTCCTTCTGTCAGCTTTACAGCTGACATAAGAAGAAGGGGAACTTTAGCGGAGGATATCTCTCAAACCATAACGGTTTGAGAGATAGGATTTGTGTCATATAGTTTATTTTTTAACCTCTACAAAACTCTAAGCATTTTTTATGGGACGTTACTGTCCCTTTAAAATTCCACTTAACTCAATGAAAATGTAACCCACCCCCATCAATGATGCAGCTGGTTTGCCTAAGAATTGTTCGTCTTGCAGTTTCCTAAACACAGTGCTGTATGATACCTAATTATCCGATACTTTACAAGTGATTGCTTTAAAAAATAAACCATGTGAAACGTTACATTGAAATAACATCCCTGTGGTCACTTCTCATTTTGCATTTTATAACATCAAATAGCGGCCTGCAGAAAGCCACTTAACTAATAAAATGCTGAATATTGATATGCATCTAATTAAAAAGTAAAGTTTAAAGGCTACTAATTAAGGTAATTAAGCATAATGGTTTTTGGTGTTTTTTTTTCTTTAATAGATGAATATATGAGTTCTGCTAGGGAATGCTGTCTTGGAAGATAGCCAGGAAAAAATACAATATGTTGAAAACAATTTTCCTTCGTTAGTAGAAGAAATTGCATTTCAGAATGAGACAGAAGAACTGTAGCAATTCTGGGGCAACCCAACAGTGCTATGGGGAGGGAAATAAAAATCCTCTAAATCCCCACCATTGATTCATGTAGATTTTTTAATCCCATTAATGGTCTCTGACACATTGCACTGCATTGTGTTGGGTACCATTCTAAAATTCAAGGTTTTAAAGGGATAGTAGTACTTCGTTTTATCTTTATTTTATTTTGTAGGCATTAAAAAAACATGAAGAAAGATATAAGTCTTATCTCTCAAACCTTTATGGTTTGAGAGATATTCACAAGCAAAGTTTCCCCCTCCCGCCCCTTTTTCCTAGTATAAGCCATCTCTTCTCAGATGTGGAATGCAGTCCATAGACCAGACAGATAACAGCAGGGGACAATCTTCTTCCTATGAGAACAATGAAAGCCCTGCCTCCCTTGACAAGTTTTTCAGGTTTTTCCCTTATCTTAATTGAAGATTGTCCCTCTCTGCAATCTACCTGGGCACCTCCCTTCTGATCTGGCTGAGCAGTTATATCAGTAAAAGGGGCGGGAGGAGGATACTTTATCATTGAATTTCTCTTGAACTACAACTCTGACAGAATTGAAATAACACTCTCCAAAGTCCAAATACTATGATGATTAATTAAAGCCGCTTTTATTATGAAACATTACTATCCCTTTAAAAGACTCATTTAAATCAATGGTTCATCCCCTAGGGTGGAGTTTGTTTGTTCCAGAATTACACTAGGAGAGAGAAGCACTAAAGTTCAATAAAGGCCCAATTTGTCAGTAAAGTGGTAAACTGGACCTTCTCGTGGTATGAACTTACGTTTTGTGGCTATCTCATCCTGTATTTACACCTCAGATATGCTTACATCTCCATGCTTTTCATGACTTTGCTAGATTTATGTTGCCGTGTTTCCTTTGTCAGTGTCTCGTTTGCATTTTAAGATTTTGTTTAACGAGTCATTTTCATATTCCTGAGGGTATGATTTGATGTTAATGTTGGCATTCTTGACATGTACTGAGCTGTGATAGCTGGTGATAATGTTGGACCTCACAGAAACAAATTTGCCTCTCTGATGGAAAATCGGAACTCTTCCCATAGCTTTCTAAGCTAAGCTGATCCTTCTGATCTCCACATATGATTTGTACTATTTATTATCTCTATATGTTTATCCCCTTTTGTAAATCGCTGCGGAATAAGTTGGTGCTATATAAATAAAGATTAAATTAAGCAGCCACTCAGTACAGTTTTCCATGTTTTTTACTGGAGAGCAGAGATAGAAGCTGCCTGCCTTATAACATCTATAGTTCCATGACCCGGCCACCTGACAACTGACTGAGGTAAACACAAAAACGGCCTATCAGCTGTTACTTGTAAATGGCACACTGACTCGGATCAGCTGATTCATGAAAACACACATCCTTCTGGCACTCAGGGGGTTGATGGAAGGCTGCTGCTGGTCTTGGTGCTGAAGTTTGTGGATAAGCACTTCCTCTTTGCTCCACCCAACTTTCCCTCCCCAACACATTGATAGCATTATGTCAACATTATATGCTAATCATCAATATCTCTCCCTATCTCGTTGCTTACCTAATTCTTAGTGCATATGACAAAGTGTGTCATATTCTCCATGGTGAAGTGATCTCCACACATCAAGAGGAACATTATGCCATTAGATTGACCTTTAATAATCTCATGCCAGGGGGGAGATGCATTAAAGGGATAGTAATGGTTCATTTTAACTTTATTTTATTTTGTAGTCATTAAAAAAACATGAAGAATGATATGTCTTATCTCTCAAACCTTTATGGTTTAAGAGATATTCACAAGCAAAGTTTCCCCCTCCCGCCCCTTTTTCCTAGTGTAAGCCATCTCTTCTCAGATGGGGATCTGGTTGTAAGACCAGACAGATAACAGCAGGGGACAATCTTCTTTGTATGAAAAGAATGAAAGCCCTTCCCCCTTGACAAGATTTTCAGGTTTTTCCCTTATCTTAATTGAAGATTGTCCCTCTCTGCAGTCTACCTGGGCACCTCCCTTCTGATTTGGCTGAACGGGGGGGGGATACTTTGCTTGTGAATATCTCTTAAACCATAAAGGTTTGATAGATAAGACTTATCGTTCTTCATGTTTTTTTAATGCCTACAAAATAAAATAAAGATAAAACGAAGTATTACTATCCCTTTAAGGGTTTGATGATATGGAGTTTTGTGTCTGGTGCTGTGTGGTGAACACATCACCTTAGTGATGTACATACAGATCGCCATATTTAATATGAATTGTTCACTGGGAGAGCGGAGAGGATGTTCTCAGACTTCAGCACCACAAACATCTCCACAAATAGTTTCAGTGCAATGGGATGCATATTGCATACCCCTGTAGCAGTGAAAGGGATAAAAAAGTTGTGCTAAAAGCTGAAGATCACAGGTTAGATAGGGGAGTCAGTAACATGCATAGGTCATA
Source organism: Rhinophrynus dorsalis (assembly GCA_037306005.1). Classification (NCBI taxonomy): domain Eukaryota; kingdom Metazoa; phylum Chordata; class Amphibia; order Anura; family Rhinophrynidae; genus Rhinophrynus; species Rhinophrynus dorsalis. The sequence goes on along the minus strand of CM074724.1, from coordinate 235,896,065 downwards.
ATTGGAAGCCTCAGTAAGACAAGAATTCCACTTCACACACTGGTCTCAGTAACTAGGTAACCCTGGGTCAGCAGAATTGCATTCCTATCTCAACATATGATATTCCAACTGGGAAGTGAGGATATCAGTGCTTCTTCTGTAGCTGGAGGTAGAGAATTAGTGGAATTCCCTATCTAGCCTCTCCGCTTCAGCTTTTACCACAACTTTCTTACCCCTTTCACTTCCACAGTGCTAAGCAATGCACATCCCTATGATGTTAAAAGAGTTAAGGGAGGGCAGCTGTTGTCTCTGCTCCCCAGAGTAGCAAACTGTCCTCTGGCTCTATAGAGAGATACAGGGTGATCACAACATCGTCACCCTCATGGTGGCAATTTTGGGAATGTGAACTCCGACAGCAGAGGCTGCTGTTAGAGCTTAGTACATGTGGCGAACAGCCACATTAAAACATAGGAAACACACCCACATGAATATGACAATGGCTCATTAGCCTGAATTTGAATATTCAAATGAGCCATTCTCAATGTAGCGAGTAAAAAATCTTAAAACTGTCAAAGGCATGTTGAATTGATGGTGATGTTGGCAGACTGTGGAGGTTTGGTGGCAGATTGATGAGAATATTATGGTGAACACAATTTAGTGCATATTAACAATGTGCCTTATCGAACCTTATTGCATTTCCCCCATGTGGTAATGTTAAAGCAAAAAAATATATATATTTACACTTTAATGTTTTAATAATATTCTTTTCCACATTTTCTTTTTTCAGCTCCTCCGTCAACCCCGAGTTGTCAGTTTAATGGAGAAGCCATAGTTGGGCATGATATAACATTGACTTGCAGTTCCTCACTAGGAAACCCCACTCCAATATACTCCTGGTCCTTCATGGGTTCTAAGATACCGCTGCTTCCTAGCATGATGGAAAGTAAGTTGAAATTTTGGATTTTTGAATATTTGATTTATTTATATGATGAAGAAAATGCAACCACAGTTAAAAAAAAGTATTCATTAGTTGTAGTTACTATCCCAGAGAAACATAACTTGTTTGTAGTGGGTGGTACCTTTAAATCAGTTTCCTACATGAACTATTATCTAGCAGTAAGGAGAGTGCAACAAAATGAATATAAAATAAATGAGCTAAGAATAAAATGAGGTGTCGGGATAATAGAAATAATTTAATAAACAATTATCTAAAATACTGGTATACCTGTTAAATCACTATAATAAAACATTTATGTGTATAACACAATAAGCATATAACAGGAAAAAACAGTCTATACTACTGGCATATAGCAAATGTAAAAGTCTATCAACATATATACTTTACTGCAGGGCTCAAAATTTCCACTCGCCACTAGCCAATGGCGAGTGAAAATTTAGCCCTGCTGAGTAGAAATTCAGCCCTGGCTGGTATGTTTTGGCTTGCAGTGGTGAGTAAAGTCCTGCTTTACTGTATGTAATAGCTATAGGAGTGAGTCCAATTTGTGTGGATGGTCCAATGTCCGTTCAAACTCCCCTCATCTATTTGGGTTAATGATTTGAGGTAATATCAAATCCAATTGCATCCAGTCAATTGTATTTGCTTCAGACTGGGAAAGTCAGTGATAACACTCAGAGTATTCACTGAGGAAGTGCTAAGCAATAGTACAAAATGCATTGGAAAATACATTTATTTGACAGCCTACCTGACATTATATTTTTGTCAAATAACTTACTGGTGGTATATATGAGTCAACAAGATGGCCTGACCATATCTGTCCATGATTTGAAGTGTTATCACCGACTTTTCCAGTCTGAAGCAAGTCCAATTGACTGGACACAGCAAAACATCAAAGGAGATCTCTGTGAGGAGACATGAGTCTTGGAGAAGAGACGGGAGGAAAAGAATCCTGTCCGCTAATAGTACACTTAATGATCCTGTGAGGAGATGGGAGGAAACGAACCCTTCCCACTATCTAGTACTGGGATGCCAGTATACAGATCTAGATCAGACCCGGTTACATTACGATATTACCTCAAACAGTTACCCTGAATAGATGAGAGGAATCTGAATGGACATTCGTCCATCCGCACAGATTGGACTCACTCCTACAGCTATTATACAGTAAAGTATATATCTTGAGAGACTTTTACATTTGCTATATGCCGGTAGTATAGGCTGTTTTTCCCTGTTATATACTTATTGCATCTCCACATACACACATACACACACTTACCTTACATTGTTTGAAAACCCTAATGGTACCTATGAATTTTGCCCTTGAGCCTTTGATTAAGATATAACATCTTCAATCAGTCATGGATATCATGTCCACAGAGGCAGCCATGACAGTTGACAATTTTTTAAAACTGAAGCAATCAGAGTGCATGGGCCTATGTAACTTTTTAATGGCCGGAGGGGTCTGCAAAGCATTGTCCATTTACATACACTTTGCACACACTTTTGGTTCTTAAAGTGTTTAAATTACCATGTATAGTGGGCAATCTTTGTTTCTTGTGGTCCATATGACACAAAGCAATGACTGACAATGTTGTCTTTAGAATTAAAGAGCAAGGAAAGATTCTGAGGGCCATTATTTTTGGTCATAGTAAGTAAGTGTGGGGTTGATATTAAGAGGTGTTACTTCACCTTTAACTTGTCTGCACATACACATATCAGCCCTTTAAACACATCTGTGAATAACACCATCAATAAATACTATAGCCACAACAACCATGACAGACAGTAAAATCAACACTACATACAGGGATAATCATTTAAAAGAACCAAGTTATATTAATTGGTATCTGCAGAGCAGAAATATAATAGTGTAGTATCCAGTTATCTTTAATAGGTATTCCACAGCATAACACAGTATCCCCTGATATTCCCAGCGTCAGACTTTAAGGTGATCAGGACCATATAATTTTTTTAGGAACAACTTCATTCATCTGTATGATGTATTTTCAGTTAACTTTTCTGCACATACATATTCATCTATCTTGGAGCAACAACCATGATGAAGACAGTAAAATAAACGGCTTCAAAAATAAATATGGTAGGCACTCACCATTTAAAAAAAGCATAGTTTTGTTTATTGGAAACTGTACATCAGAAATATAGCAGTGCAGTGTAGAGTTTCCATGAATCTCAAATGAACTCTGGTACCAGGGAAAGTAGAGTTGTGCCTCTCTGAAACACACTGGAAAATGCCCATACAGCATATGCTAATATTGGCACGTAAAAAAGGATTCAGGTGAGTGACCACCACCGGCTAAGTCTCAGAGTGCTATTCAACTTTGCCCCTAAGCATATTGCATGCCTGAACCTAGGTTAAATAGCTTACCTAAGGGCTCATGCTGATTGTTGTAATAAGGCTGATTGAGACTTTACATTGCTCACCGTAAAGAAAATTGTATAATACATTGAAACAATTATAAAGTTAGTCTTTTAAGTTTCATCGCATCATATTTGTTGTACCATTCATGTACAGGGTCCTTCCATTTTACTCTTAGTAACTTTTATTATCAGAGCCAATAGATGTTAACACATATACTATTTACATCTACCTCATCTAATCATACAGTACACTAAGATATCACAAGTTGGAGAGATGTTAATGCATAGGCTTCATAGAAAAATTTGGAACTGCAAAGTGTATCACACTGGAGAAGTCATCTCCTCTTTGTCACCTCTTTATCACACTTTAAAAAGTTCCATAAAGTATACCATAATTTAGGTGAGCTCTAGCTAGTGATATATCATGTGACATAAGAAATTATCTTTTTCTGCTGCTATTGCTTCTTCCATCTTATCTTAGAATCCTTCTGACTTTTCCCATGGCTTTCCTGACTCGCTTGCTTGCATTTAAATAATCATAATGGTTTACTTTTAAAATTTTGCACTGAAAAGTGCGTGATACGAAATGGCGCATTCACCAGGTCGCATTGTTTAAAAAGGTGACATGAGAATCTCGCATTGCATAAAAAGCGTGAGATTCTCATGTCGCCTCCTTAAATGTCTCAGAGATGTGTAATTTTGCTGAACGCTGGCTCTTTCTCCCCTTCATGTGAAAGAAGGTTTTATACTATGCATCTGCTTGAATATATATGATTCTCTATATCTTGATACTACACGTAGAGGGCATTCTTTGTTTGGTCTGCCTCCTACCCTTCTATTTTAAGAGAAAGACTGTTAACAGTTGTCCTGTTTCTAATCGTCTCTGCACTGGAAGAGTGAAATGTTGCATCACTGAAGTGTCTGTGGAAAAAACAATTATTTAGCCGCAAAAACACTGTGCCAGACCCCAAAATGTGGTCTACAGGCAATATATTGCCCATGTCTGCAATATTGTGGGCATTATAAAGCTTTGTTCACATGGGCCGCATTTCAGCAACATTGAAAGAATTGAGGGATATTAGGAAATAGACATTTCCCCTAAAATAAAAGCAAGGGGATGTTTTTATGCACTGCTCCTGCCAAACTGCATTTTGTAGTCTGTCATTACATGCATTAAACAGGACGCAGGGGAAGTCAGATCAAAATGTTTGCCTTTTCTGACAAATGCTAAAGGGTTTTAATTAGGACATTCTTCATATTACAGTCACATGGTGGTCGAGGTGCATGCACCAGTGAGTAATAAAGGTACAGGAGCTGGATTTGAGCCTATAAAGAAGCAATGTTGAGGTGCACTGGAGTATACATTGCCCCTTACTGTATTAATAGCACATGCATGGAAAACCTTGTTGTGTATTCACAGACAACTACATCTCCTTTCCATTCTGATATGATTGTAAGGAAGGATCTGCAATTAAAGGGTTAAAAAATAAATGCACTGACAGAGTGAAGCTCCAGAAATCACTGCTGCTGTCACATCAATGGCGCAGAGGAGGAGGATTTATTGAGAGAAGGGGAGAGAGAGACGGCTGGGGATGATATTCTTGTTGACATGTCTGTATTTGCAACCTTCATTCACATGAAGGGGAGATAGAGCCGGCACTCAGCAAAATTAGACATCCCAGGGACATTTAAGAAGGTGACTTGAGATTCTTGCGCTTTTTATGCAGGGTGAGATTCTCATGTTGCCCTTTTAAACAATGTGACCTGGTAGATGCACTGTGGTGAATGTGCTGTTTTGTATCACAACATTTTGAAAGTATACTATCATAACTACTCCCTAGTTCCTTTCATCTACTGCTGTCAAAATGGCTCTATCTCACATGTCATAGATTGCTATGGTTTGGTCTGTCAAGCCCACTTACCTACTGATAAAATGTTCCAACCTGCTTGATTAGCTTAGCCAATGAATTTGGTCAGCTCAGTCTGATTGAAATGGGCCATACACTAGCAGATACCCAGCCAGACTGGTCATATTCAACCATACTGGATGGTTTTGAACAAGGGCCTATATTACACTGCAGTTCAGTGTTGACACTGGTTTTCCTTAACTATGTTTTACTTACTTATCTAAGGAGGAATTGTAGAAATAACCCTTGATAAAGTTTTCAACTGCATTGCAATCCAGGTCGTGTAAGTGCACTTTCATTTCTAAGTAAAGCACCTCCACGCTGTGGAAATTCCATTGTTTGCCATTACAGGAAAAGCTATACAAGATATAAATATCTACAAGGCATATCGCTTCTTTAAAGGGATTGTAACTAGATCACTAGATAAACTTTACTTAAATTGTAAGCTTTGTAGTGGCGCACTAGTGCAGCCCCATTTCAACTGTGAGCTATGTAGTATCACGTGACTTACGTCACAAAATTAATGCCAATTTTAAAATTAACAAAAGGGGTGGGCTGGAACAGTGGCCTGGAACAATAATAGGAATGGTCCACTTGAATGTATTTGGCCCCTGGGCCACAAATTGCCAGCCCTCCCCTGAGAGCGATACTTTCTCAATCAATTACTCTTGAACTACAACTCTGACAGAATTGAAATAACACTCTCCATGACCCAAATACTATGAAAATTAATTGGAACTGCATTTATTGTGAAACATTACTATCACTTTATCACTTAAATAACAGAGAGGTCCTAATGCATTGTTTTCCAATGAGTGGCGAACTCTATGTTGCTGTCAAGGTGTTAAAAGCTTCATTTAACTCAGTTTGAATTTTCATTTCACCACTATTGGGGCTTTTTTTTCCAGAACTGCAACTTTTTAACTTGATGAATATGCATTTAATAAGCTAAAGAGGTGCAATTAAAAAGCAAACCAACTGCACCATGTGGAACAAGTAAACATTCTCCAAATCCTCATTGTTTTAACCCCTTGAATTTTACAGAGGACTTAAACATATTGCTTCTTTAGCATTCAAGAGGTTAAAAGCACCATTTAAATTATTGGGCATTTTCATTTCTCTTCTATGGTGCATCTGGTTTGCTCCAAAACTGCAACTCTAGCAAATGCAAAAGGGTCGGGATGGCGAAAGGGCAGGTTGTTTGACAAAGGAAGGGCTGGTGGGTGGATTCTATTAACAGAGAAAGGGCTGGTGGGTGGATTCTTTGAGCCAGGCCCGAACTGGGGCAAAAAAATAGGCCCGGGCATTTAAGGCTGAGCGGCCCATTTTTATTTTTTGAGCAGCCCATGGGGGAGGGGGCGGCAGTGAGCGTTTGTTATTTCTTTTTAAACGCCCGGCCCCGGACCGGCCCACGAGGCAAATGCCCGGTATGTCGATGGCCAGTCCGGGCCTGCTTTGAGCAGCGAAAGGTGGGTGGGTGGATTCTTTGGACAACAAAAGATGGGTATGCGGGTTTTCTTTGGACGGAGAAAGGGAGGAAGGCCAGGAAGAGATGAGTTGTCAATAGAGAGAGTCAGCACTCAAACAAAGAACACAAAAAGGGTACCCAATAGTATAGTACGTTCGATTGTAATTACAAAGACTATGAATAATAGGTGTATACTCACACTTTAGATTGGTTAGAGTTTCACCCCCAACCTCATGAACATATGGGGATCATAAACCTGTCACACTGGTATCAGGATATTTTCTGTAATGAACTACGCTGCTCCAGATGTGTACAAAAAGTATAAACTTTTAATAATGTCTTAGAAAATACCTATAAATAAAATTACATATGTGTATAACACCCGCTGATGCATTTCGTGACTTTTCCCAGTCCCTTTCTCTAAGCCACTAGCCAACAGTATAAAAACAGACAAACAGCGCAGCAATGGATTCCCAAACATTTAAATGTCCCGCTTGACTCCCATTGGACTACAATTCAATACATGATCGAATGCAGACAAACATCAACATATCAAAGATGACATATTCAAAACATACTAGACATAAATAATTATTACTTCTGATGGCATTATTAAATATAGTGATATACTATACACCTCCTATATTATCCTTGGGAAGAGGATGCTTACTCTAAAAGTGTATCGCCTCCCACTATATCCGGATTTTATTGAGCCCATAAAAATGGAAATAATTATGAAAATCCACAAGCTTATATTATAACTATTATACAAGTGGACCATACCTTACTTTATATTCCTTAAATCCTTTCGCTCCTGTACCTAATAGTAGCATTTCCCTGTTTTGCATTCCAATCTGGAATGCTAGCAACTTCCGTCCTTCCCAATCACCAGGTTGGCCCAACCCTCATAGAGTGGCCCAACCTTGAATGACGTAATCTCATATTACATGCCATCTTGGAAAGCTTAAATATTTCTACTACCTTGAGCTTGCTCATAACTACTCTCAATGGCATAGCTATGCAGTGTACAATTCAGCTATGCCACTGAGAATAGTTATAATATGTTTGAAATTGGGAGGACCGCAGTGAACAGGGAATGAATAGGGAGTTAGGTGTAATGTGGTAACTAAGTATATATATTCCGCTTTTCGATATCCCTGAAGCAAGCTCAAGGTAGTAGAGGGAGTGCTACTAGAAGGAGCAGCCCATTGAAGTGAAAGTACGGGTACTATTAAGAAAAGCTTGTGCTGTGTGCTGTGGATTACATAAAATTCCTCAGCATATATTTTTGTGAGTATACTACCATCGGATGTTTTTGAGGTGGAGGTTGTTCATTTTTTGAAGATTCTACACAAGGGCGCCCCTGTTTTGTTCCCTTTTTGTCTTCAATAGAGAGAGGGCAAACACCAGCCCCAGACATGTATGTTGGCAGAAAGAACAAAAGTGGGAAAAAGGGATTGTGGCCAGGGGCAGAGGAAGTGGCTAAAGGTAGGCATAGAGGATTAGTTGAAAGGGAGAGTGGTCAGGGAGACACGAGATGGAGAAAGGGAGAGTGAACAGGGATAGAGGGTACGACAAAAAGGAGCACAGTAATGGAAACAGGAGGCGAAAGGGAGATCAGGTTATTCAAAGCAGAGAGACATGTAGGGGTCTCTGAAATGCTCAGCAGTGATTTTGACAAAATTAGCTCCCCTATAGAACTCATGAGTGGGACGTCATGGAACCTTAACACTTTGTGTACCAGAATGCTTTCTGGTTGTGGTTAAGTGTGTGCATGTTGTTTGGTCAGTGTTAATTAAGACTCTGGTGCAATCATCTACTATCCATGTAGTGCTTCTTTCTTTGAGAGAGAGTCTGACTGTATGGATCCAGTGTTGGCATGGCGATGTCATCCTCTGCTTCATCCACAGTTGCACCTCCCAGCTCCCATTTGCTAGCTTCCCTTCCCCTCGGTTATCAGCACAGAGTGTGAGGATGGAGATCAGAAAGCTTTGTTGCACAAATGGTAAGTGGATGGGCATAAACTAAGTGTTGAGTCCCCTAATGCCTATTAATTACCAGCGACATATTAAAAAAAAAAACAAAAAAAAAACATGCTCAACTACGGATCCCTACACTAGTGAATCATGGATGTATTGATATGGGGCTTTGGCTCACAATGCAGCCACATCTTCACAGGCCGGTCTGGTCCCATGTAATCACAGGGGCACTGTTCAAGTGATAGCAGCACTTTAATGACTCACAGTGAATAGTGTTGCTTTAGTATGCTGATACAAACATAACTTGGAGACTTGTTTAGTAAAAGGGATACATTTATTGGTTAACTGGGTAGCTCTAGGGTGTAAGCTTTCAAAACAAACAGGTCTCTTTTTTCAGGCCTATTTAGAATGAATCCTGATTACAAAATACATGACAGATTATACACTTATGCAGGTTGCTTTTACATTTAAATGAGTGTATAACTTTTTATTTATTTTGCATTTTATTTAATATGCTTGAATAAAGCCTGCATCCAAAGTTACCCAGTTAGCCAGTAAAGGTATTACTTTTATTCTGCCAGTTTCCTGCTCTTTCTACAGCTAACAGGGTATCCTGTAACCACCTTTTACCAAAAAAGATAAGTTGAAGACAAATGTTAATAAATAAATAAAATAGAAAAGAGGTAGATTATTACATAATTTATGACAGATTTTCCTCATTCTATTTTTTAATACAGATCAAAGAACTGGAAGTCTCCTCGTCACCAACCTTTCAGTGGCAAATTCTGGAAGTTACCAGTGCACTGCATCAAACGAGTTGGGGCAAGCAAGTTGTGAACTGACAGTATCCGTAACAAGTACATATTCGCTGTGAATGTAACTGTTAATTGTTATGATTCATTGATTCATTGCAAAGTGAACTATACTCATGAACTTACTGCAGAGACAACATTTTCTCATGTGAATTAATGTGCCATAAAATCTAAATTATATGTTTGCATTTAGAAAGACAAAAGATAAGTATTAATGTACATAGTATTGTGTTCAAGTTGAATAATTGGATCATCAGGAAGACAGTTAAAAGAATACAATTTTTTTTAAGTTGTCACTGTTTATCACAATTATTTAAAGCCGTCGTATATCTGAATCTGTCACTATGTTATTTTCTTTGTGTAAAAATAAGATACCTGGAATTAAGGATACTGCTGCTAAGAACCCGCTTGGTCATTATTTGTGAGTGATGTATACCTAAAGAAGCACTAATAAGGATAATAATAAAAAAAACATTAACCGTATCCCTTCAAGCACATAGTTAATTAAACATTATACAGATTTAATCAGTGATGCATAGTGGCTAATTCTGAAGCAAAACAACTGCCCCATTGAGAACAAATAAAAAATTCTAGAAATTACCCATCAATTACATGCTACACTGGCAATTTAGACCTTTCCCTGCGGGTGGATGCAGAGTGAGGTTGAATGAGTTCTTGTTCATTACAAAGTCTGCATGAGTGAGGAGGGGCAACTTATGGATCACAAGCAGATAGAGTATATCAACAATCCCGACTAAATTTTGATAGGCTGGGGATGAAAGACGTTATCTCCTGATGGATGTTGCTGGTATGTGGGTGGATGTGTCTCCAATCAGCCAACTGAACCACATGTTTGTATGTATGTATTTATATTCGTCCAATATCTGAGTAGGGAGGGCAAGCTGTGGTCTCTAGTATTTACCTTACAAATCCCATGGTAATCAGCCAGCTAACAGTAGGATGGAGATTATGGGAATTTTAGATCGACATCTGAAGACTGACATTTCCCACTATTCACTGGGGTGATAATGGTAGGAGGAGCTAACAGAAGCTGGAGGAAATGGGGAAGAAGCATGGTTAGTGAGGAAGATGGGGTAAGAAAATGTGAGAGACAGGAGGTTAAAATACACAACAGTTTGGAAGACAGGGCTACTTGAAACAGTGGGGAGATGAGAGAACTCAGACAGTGGGGAAGATGTGGATAAAAGAGTTAACAGAGAATATGGGGGTGATAGTGGGTTGAATGTAAGAGTCCGTCAGTCCATCTCAACCAGTATTAGCTTGCAAATCCAGGGGATGAAGTGTATGATACACATTACAGTGTACAGTGGCAGACACAATGAATTGTCATTAAGAGGATAATGTCAGCAAGCTCCTTATTCTTGGCACATAGCATGCACAGGAAAATGTATGAATGTGTCTTCATTTGTATAGAGCTTTACAGAAACAGCATAAAACGACACCATTTTCTCTTTGTAACGAATACCCTGCACCATTTTTGTTTTCTGTCTTTGATCTGCCTTCAATTTATTAACCCTTTAAGAATGGCCGGCAGTTATGGACCACTTTTTTTCAGCATTGTATTCAGGGATCGCGCGGGGACCCCTGAATTCCATGACGTGCCAGGACCATCACTGGTCCTTAAGTGCAGGACAGCAGTAATAGTCCTGGCAGGTCATTTTGCCCTAACCTTGCTAGTTTAAGAGTAATCGCTATGTAAAGTTTACCCCTCCAGACCTTTTAGCTACGTCACCTCTCTAGCTGATAGACTTGGATTCTGGTCTGTGGACCGGGTGGCTCATCTGGAGAGCCTAAATAGCAGTGCATACACAGGAAATCTTCATGGGAACAGTCTATAAAGTGGGCACGGTTTGAGGCAGTAGACCATTGTCATGAAGATTTCCTATGTATGCACTGCTATTTAGGCTCTCCCAGACGAGCCGTCCGGTCCTCAGGCCAGAATTCAAGTCTATCGGCTGGAGAGATGACGTACTTAAAAGGGGTTGGAGGGGTACAATTTAAATAGTGATTACTTTTAAACTAGCAAAGTTAGGTCAAAAATATATAAATGCTTTGATTTATTTAATTAATACAAACAATATTATTGCTTCATAAAAATTAGGATTACTATCCCTTTAAGGGGTTAATGTCCTTCTGGAGATGTGTCATCCAGATCAATACACAGCAATCCATGTGAGGCCTAACCAGTGAGAGAGAGAGAGAGAGTGTGTGTGTGTGCGCGCACACCTGCTATCTCCTTAATAAGATCACCATATTCTAAGTCTTGAACTGAGCTACTCTCTTCCAAGTTATATTGCGTATTCTATCCCCCAAATAGCCTGGCTGGATTTTTATATCTGTTTATAAGTTATGCCACTTGCAAGACCTGGTAACCTGAAAGAAGGAATGTAATTTACTAATTTATATGAGTTACACAGAAATCCTGTGTTCCCTGACCTGGCATGATAAAATTACATATTTTCAAAGCAATAGTCAAATATATATTTTGTGTAAGATTTAATAACACAATCTATCACATGCTGTCACCTGCTGTACCTATGGCAGCAGATTCCATTTGAATAAAGTCAATTTGTGCTTGTGAAAGTTGCATATGAGGCAGCTGGTTATATTTATGATCCATTAATGAACAACTGTCTTCAGCATTTTGATATTTTCTCCTGCTGAATTATCAAAGTGTATTTGTTTATTTCCTTCAGACAATGCTGATGCCGGAACAATAGCAGGTGCTGTCGTAGGAGTTTTCCTGGCAATACTGTTGATTGCAGCAGTAGCAGTTTATATTTTATGTTACAGAAAGAAAGAAAGAAAGCCTCGGAAATCTGATTACCCTGGGAATGAAATAAGGTTAGGAAATTGTTAGTTATGTGTATAGGGAAAAATAATAAATACTGGATGCTTTATAAATCAGTGTGCAAAGATTGAATTGAATGTTATATTAAAACCATTACACCTTAATACATTGAATGCTGTATGCCTATCTGGTAACATTAAAGGAACACTAACACCTGAAATTAAATTGATGTAACGCTCACTATAATGTACTTATAGATACCATCTATAAAATAAATGTTTATTTTATGTTAGAGCACTAAAATACAATCCAGACTTGCTTTTTTAATCCCTTAATGACCATCAGTCCAGGAAAGTGACCTTCCCTTAAGGACCGATTTGATAGTTGTAGGCGCACTGGCACATATGACCTGTAACGTGTACCAGTGCGCTGAGCAGGGGTCTGAGAGAGACTGCTTCAGTCTTGGAACAGTCAATTTCAGACCTCATTTTAGTGCTTACAGTGCTCCCGCAGGAGAGCTGTAAACACAAGGTACGTGACGTGCCAGGACAGTCACCGGCCCTGAAGGGAAAAAAACTGTGACTGTCCTACCACGTCACCGGTCATTAAGGGGAGGGCTGGCCTGGGGAGCAGGGGGGAAATTGCCCCCTGAGCCAGTTATACATCTGGGCCAGTGTGCCGCTGCCTTATTCAGTCTGCCGTTTGCTGCTGTAAATGGAGCTACTCGAGTGATACCACAGAGCTTACAATTGAAATGTAGCTACACTAGTGATACCACAGAGCTACAATCCAAATGGAGTTATTCCAGTAGCATAAGACTTTTCCCTCGTAAGCTCTATGGTAACACTAGTATAGCTTTGCTTAAATTGTAAGCTCTATAGTATCACTAGTGTAGCCGCATTTCAGCTGTAAGCTTTGTGGTATCACTTCACATCAGTAATGCAAATTTTACAATTAACAAAAGGGGGTGAACTGGGACAGTAGACTGGAATGATAGAAGTGGGCCACTTGATTGTATTTGCCCCCAGGCCACAAGTTGCCAGCCCTCCAATGCATGTGTTAATTGTCCCGTTTAAGAGACTGGTAGAGTAGAAGTGATACCTTTAATGGTTAACAAAGTGGCTCTATGATGCAAGCTTTCAAGACACTTTAGGTCTCTTCTTCAGGTATATTTAGAATGAAGGCTGAATATAAAATACATGACAGGTTATACACTCAGGCAAATTATTTTTACATAAAATGCTCCGTGGTCCTTAAGTGACGGCCGCGTGCGTGCGCAGCCGGTCCTTAAGGGGTTAATGCTGTGGTCAATTTTGCAAAAATGTTGACCTGCTGGAGTGTCTCTTTTGATGTTCAGACTGGACTTTATCTGTTCTCTTAGAGTTTGTGATAGGTCCACTGTTGAACAACCCATATATTCCATAGACATCCATCTTTGCTTGAGCTATTCACACATAAAATGTTAAATACATCTTTGTACCACTTAGTCAAATACAAACAGATGCCTATGCTGGAGCCTGATTCACAGAATCTTCCATTAGATCCATCCTGTTTGGGCTTGCAGAGAGGTGAAGCCTGGTTAATAAAAATCAATGAGAAAATGTAGAACAAATAACAAAAATGGACTGTTTTCCATTCACAAAATAGTTTAAAGCGGAACTACCATGTCACAAAATGTTTAGCTTAACTAAGTCCCCTTCTGCCTACTAGCTGCTTGGTATTGCTAATCGCTAGAATTATTACCTGATTTAATAGATATATGCTTTATTCCCCAGCTGTCAGTAGCATGGAGCACGGACATCTTGCAAAATGACGTCCGTGCTCCTGCGATGTCAGGCACTGTCAGGTGCGCGGACGTCATTCTGGCAAGATGTCTGCACTCCGTGCTACTGACAGCTGGGGAATAAAGCATATATCTATTAAATCAGGTAATAATTCTGGCGACTAGCGCTACTCGCCAGAAGGGGACTTAGTTAAGCGAAACATTTTGTGACATGGTAGTTCCGCTTTAAATTGAATAGTTACAGTTGTATGCAAACGTTTGGCCCCCTGGCCAAATAACGTGTTTTTTTAACTTTCTAGGTTTGCTTTTCATTTTTTTCCATTCCGTTAAATTCAGCAAATACATAGTAACTGCATTAATATTTGCAGAAATATGTGAAGTTTAAGTTTGTTTGCTGCAGAAGTTGTGTTTAATTCTTTTCACTTAGAAAATCAACAAAATGTAATCTGACCAGGGGTCCCAAACTTTGGCATACAATTTACAAGTGAACCATCAATTCATGGTTCCAAGACCAATTACAATCTCCTAACCCTTTCTGAACCAACTTTGGGAAAGAGGCTTCTACCATCTCTAGTTACAGTTGTGTGAAGAGCTTATGGTCGGTATAATAATATTTATCTAGTAAAATTGTGTTTATTTATGATACATGTCATAAGTATTATTCTAAAATGGAGCAAGATAACTTGATACAAATCAAATAAATAAAAAAATATTGGTAAATTTCATTGGACTGATTTACTAGGAGAAGCTGCAACAATTCCCTGGGCAAACCAATTGTGTCATTGAAAAAATATAAAACTTCCTAAATGCCCTTTTATTTAAATGGGATTTTTATCCCATTGGATACTAGAAAAGTATCCAACACATTGAGGGTTATGCACTAAGTCAGGGCTGTCCAAGTTCAGTCCTCAAGAGCCACCAACAGGCCGGAATGTACGGATTTCCCTGATTAATCACAGGTGAGTTAATCAGTGGCTCATTCATTGTGTCTGACTCACCTGTGCTTAATCAGGGAAATCCTTACATTCTGGCCTGCTGGTGACCCTTGAGGACTGAACTTGAACAGCCCTGCATTAAGGTGTGATAAAGAGGTGATGAAGTGGAGATCAGTGTTCTAAACTCCCCAACACATAATTTATTCTATAGAGCATTTGCACTAAGATCTCTCAAGTGAGAGATATCTTAATGCATTGGCTAAATAGTACAACATAAGACTTTATCCCCCCTTCATAAAAGTTTAAAGGGGTAGTAATACTTAAAATTCTGAATTCAACTATACCAGCGGCATCTCTCAAACACATTCAAAGTTCCCTCTTCTTCTCTTTTCCCTGACGTCAGCATTATAGCTGACAGCAGGGAATCCGGTCAGTGAGCAAGTGGCGGCTCTGCAGCAGTGCTGAGATTTCATTATAGAAACAGAAATCCTTCACTGAGATGGTCTTCTACATGTGTTTGGTTTGTGCCTGGTTTGCAAGCACACGTAGAAGACCATTTTAGTGAAGGATTTCTGTTTCTATAATGAAATCTCAGCACTGCTGCAGAGCCGCCACTTGCTCACTGACCGGATTCCCTACTGTCAGCTATAATGCTGACGTCAGGGAAAAGAGAAGAAGAGGGAACTTTGAATGTGTTTAAGAGATGCCGCTGGTATAGTTGAATTCAGAATTTTAAAGGGATAGTAATACTTCGTTTTAACTTTATTTTATTGTGTAGGCATTAAAAAACATGAAGAATGATATAAGTCTTATCTCTCAAACCTTTATGGTTTAAGAGATATTCACAAGCAAAGTTTCCCCCTCCCGCCCCTTTTTCCTAGTGTAAGCCATCTCTTCTCAGATGTGAATCTGGTTGTAAGACAGGACAGATAACAGCAGGGGACAATCTTCTTTGTATGAAAACAATGAAATCCCTTCCCCCCTTGACAAGTTTTTCAGCTTTTTCCCTTATCTTAATTGAAGATTGTCCCTCTCTGCAGTCTACCTGGGCACCTCCCTTCTGATTTGGCTGAACGGGGGGGGGAATACTTTGCTTGTGAATATCTCTTAAACCATAAAGGTTTGAGAGATAAGACTTATATTGTTCTTCATGTTTTTTTAATGCCTACAAAATAAAATAAAGATACAATGAAGTATTACTATCCCTTTAAGTATTACTACCCCTTTAAACTTTTATGAAGGGGGTTAAAGTCTTATGTTGTACTATTTAGCCGGACCGGATTCCCCTGCTGTCAGCTATAATGCTGATGTCAGGGGAGAGAGAAGGAGAGGGAACTTTGAAAGCGGATATCTCTCAAACCATAAAGGTTTGAGAGATGCCGTTGGTATAGTTGAATTCAGAATTTTAGGGGCTATAACATGAGAGATAGTAATAATGAAGTATTACTATCCCTTTAATGCATCTCCCCCTATTGTGAAACAATGCAATAGAGACCTCATAATCAGGAATATTTAAACTTCCCCTGTGGTGCAGTTTGTTTGACCCCAAATTGTTCCATTTTGTCTTAGTACATTAGCTTCAGTATGTATTGGTAAAACTATAGGACTCATGAATGCAATAAGTGTTATTTTGGACTTCATCACCTTACCTTGTACAGTTCCATGTGAATTACTCTTTATCCTTAGATACTATGTAAACACTTTTTTTTCTTATTTTCTTCTCAAAGGGAAGATGCAACATCCCCAGGAATGTCTGAGAAACAAAGAACATCTAGCCGGGCAGATTCTTACCTCTTACATGACACAGTAGGAAGACACGAGAACCCGGTTATTTAACAATGAAGTTGCGTACTCGATAATTTATCAAACATATGAATGAACTAATTAAGTCATGTTAATAAATGTATGTTTTAAGCTTACTAACACAATGCGAACACTTCAGTAATGTCAGATCACAATATATATGCGTGTGTGTGATTCTTTTGTTACTCCATCATTTTTTTCTTGAACGTGTATTGACTTAAGCAATTTATATACAGCATATACATACTTTGCAAATAATTACAACATTTTATACATGAAGGTATAATGGGGTTTTAAATATGAACACCCTGAACTCGAAGACAAGCTAACATCTTTATAAGTTCTGAATTTGCTAATCCATATTCTATAAATGTAGTGTTAAATATGCACTGTAGGGCTATCTATTCATACTTTGCGGCAGAGTGTCTGACCCACTCAGTAGAGCAATATTGATCAGTGTAAACTCTCAGAGAATGAGAAAAGCCATTCTGAAAAGAAAAGGAGTGGGTATTCATCAAAATAAATGAGCTACCTCAAGTCTCTTGGCTTAATTATCCTGTTCTTTATTATAACATCTATACATATTTTCTATTTATTTTCTCAGGCCTAGAAAATCTAGGCTTTGCTCTGAGGGAGCAGCCATTCCTGCCTTTTACAGAGCAACCATTAATTGTCCAGGAGTATCTTTAAATGGGCTGAGATAAGATAACATCCTTTCTGAATTCAAGAGCAGTAGGCACTACTCACAATCAACTAACTTTGCTTTTATCTCTCAATAAATACAGCACACAAAATATTAAATAAATGCTTTCTAAAAAGGACAATTTATGTGTGTTAAGCAAGTTTAGGATTATGTTTTAGGGATGTAATATGCATAATTATTAATATTTTTTAAGTTGCTATAGTGTAGTAAATATTATTTTCTATTTTGAGATGTTAGTGTTTCTTTAAATAACAATAGGGGATTGGGATATGGGAAAAGCAGAATGATGGGTTGGATTTTAGATCTCATGCATATCTAATCTGCCTTACCAAGCATTAGCTGCCGCGGGTGTAAGTGCTTACAATTGTGTGTACCTTGGCGTAAGCACATATCAATCTACGTAGTTAAAGAAAGCATAAGAGTGTGTGAAGCTGCTGTAAGCTCGAGTACTCAATATTAGCAAGATAAGAAAACCAGTGAATCTGTTATTTAACCCCTTCAATTCTAGCCAGGTCTCCACTGCAAAGCAATGCACTTGAGAGCTCTCTAGTAGACAAGAGGTTAAAGGTATCAGTTTCATTATACTTTAAGCAAAGACCTTCAGTGGGTTAACCTTTGAAGGACCAGAGGGGTGGGAAGCAATTTGTTGCACATGCCACTGGTCCTGAAAGGGTTAAACCAGCACTGTACTGAGTCTTTACTTTCTGTTGTTTCAAACTAGAAGGTAGATGGTATTTACAGCTTTGAAATCCTCTCAGATTCTGTTCACTGGTGTCCAAAAGATTAAAGGATTGATAAATAATGTATGTATCACTGGGGTATGTATTATAAAGGCTAAGCTGTAAAAATAAGATATTTGTACATATTTTGCAGCACACTGCATATATATATTAACCCTTTAATTTCCAGAGAGGTACACAACAAATTGCTGTGCAATGCGTTGCATACCCTGTTGGCACTCAAAGGGTTAACTAGTGCTAGTGTTCTGCATCTCAGTTCATGTTAGTGAGCTATGAGGTCATTACATATGCGTGTGCATCTTAGTAGCATATTAACCCTTTGGATGCAAAAGACACCTAAAACTAAATGCAAAACAATGCACTGGAGATGTCTCTAGCCCCCAAGGGGTTAGTGTAAATCATTTCCTCATAATACAAAATAGAAACTAGTACAAAATCCTCTCCTACACCTCAGGGGTGACAGTAAGGACTTGAGACATCATTTGTTTTATTATAGAACTAGCAGTTTTTTTTTATGAAAACCTTTATGCTATAGGCTTTTCCTACTGCATACCTCCCAAGGGTCCCTCTTTAGGAGGGACAGTCCCTCTTTTAGACCCAAATCCCCCTGTCCCTATTTCCCACCCTGATGTCCCTCTTTTTAGGAGATCAGATTGTTGGGTATATATAAATGTATCACATTGCTCTACAGCAATAAAACTCATATTATTGTTTGTGTAAACATCAGTATATGTGTTTATAAATTAGTCTGTGTAAACAAAATACTTTGGTCTTGTTATAAGTCATTTATTAGGTTACACAAGTTTGTATAAATAGGTCATGAAATAGCCTAAAAATTCCTGGTAATGCCCCACCCACCAGCCACACACCCCAGAAACACCCCCTAAAATTCAAGTGTCCCTCTTTGGCAATTTAAAATGTTGGGAGGTATACTTCTGAGTCAAACAAGGGTCCTCCCACTGCTTCTTTATAGAAAGGAGGAGAGAGCTACACTAATGTCATCTATCTCAGAATTAGCAGGGACAATGTTATGCACAGATGAAAAGCATGTGTAAAAAATGAACAATTGAAAACTCTCATAAAAATAGTAGGGCCGAGATGCACTAAAGTTTGATAAGCGCTCAGGGTGGCAATGTTGTGTGGGATCTGTGTTGAAGGCATATAGCGCATACACACTAAGAAATCCTCACCATCATATCCCCTTCAATCAGCCACCAATCCTCCCTCATTGACATTAATCTGCCTTGAGTTCAACGGGTTTACATTTTTTACATTTTTATGATCACATAGACGATGGCTCATGCTGGTCCAGCACTAAAGGACCAGTGACGGTCCTAGTACGTCCTGGTATGTCACGTACTTTTACTCACCGCTCTCCTATAGGAGCGCAGTGAGTAATACCGGGGACTGAAGTTGATCGATCCAAGACCAAAGCGATCTCTTTCAGTCCCCCGTTCGGTGTGCCGGCACACGTGATCAGTCACATGGGATGGCACGTCAAAGTTTCCTATCTGGTCCTTAAAGGACCACACACCCCTGCTGATCCTTAAGGGGTTAATGAGCCACTGTTGTATGCATGTGGGTGTGTTTATACGTTAATATGGCTATTTGCCACATGCACTAAGCTCCAATACCTTCCTCTGCAAAGGCTGGCAAAGTTGAGATCTCCCTATAGCTTGCTATGGAGACAGCAGATGCCATCCTGTAACCCTTTCAGTGCCACAGGGATGTGCATTGCATGTCCCTGTTGTACTGACAGGAGTAGAAAAGTTTGAGTAACATCTGTAGATGACAGGCTAGATAGAGGGCTCATTAAGACAGGAATCCCACCTAAAGAATACGGGCACTGTTTGCCTAGCTCTGCCGCTAGTATCGCCTCACAACTCCAGCATGCACAGTGTGTTTGGCGATGTGAGGGTATGTGAATTCACCAAGAGGTGAATCATACATACATTCCCAGTCCCTGCCCTTCGCCCCTGTGCCTGCCTCCCAACCTCTTTCATTCACCACTTGTCCAATCAGTCCCTCTTACACTCTGTCTGTCCTTTCCCTCCCACCTCTGTTCCTCCTTCGAATGCAAAAGAAGAATGAGGGGGAGGCAGGGCATACACAGGTGCTCTAAATGTAGTACTACAAATACATATTTTTGCATTTAAAATATAAATGAATAAGTATTATAACAAACAGCATAAACACATGAATGATATATAAAAGCCTGAACAAACGGTCTGGGTGGCCTCTTACTTTGTATCCATGCAATCTCAGCATCTGAACCATCACATAAGCATGCACACAGCTTGGGCTCTGGGAGACTTGCCACTATTCCTTGTCAGTGTCTCTCCCCTTTTATCCCATGCTGTCACTCGAGCTGGTTGATCACTGCAATCACTCCATTGCCCACTCCACATAAACAATACTCTGCCTTACCATGGATAGTTCACATAAAATGTATGTGCCAGATGATTTTTTATTTAATCTCTTTGCCTCGCCCCATATTCTCCTACTGTCTCCTCTCTTGCACTCATCTTGGTTTATTTTGCACTTTCCCAAAACATTTCTAGTGTGTTTATGTTTTACAATCTCAATTGTTGCCAGCCTAATATAATAACTGAAATATTTATGAATGACAAAAATATTTTGGTCATACTACATCTCAAATAGCAAATACATTTTTACTCCTTTCTGTGCCACAGGGCTCTTTAGCAGAGACAGCAACCTGTTGTCTGGTTCCATAGAGAGCTATAAGGAGATGTCAACATTGCCAGCCTCATGCAGATGATGTTGGGACTGTGAACTTCAACACCAGAGGCTGCTATCAGAGATTAGAGCATGTGGCTGACAACCACATTAGCATATAAACACACCCACATACGTATGACAATGGCTCATTAACCTGTATTTCCTTAAAGGGATGGTAATACTTCGTTTTATCTTTATTTTATTTTGTATGCATTAACCCCTTAAGGACCGGGAAAATCTGAGTTTGATTTGACTTAAGGACAGGAGCAATTTTCACTTTTTTGACTATGTCTTTGTTCAACCATATTTTCTCTTTAATTCCTTTTGTGCACCCACATAAATTATATACTGTTTTTTAAGCACAAGAAGGGCTTTCTTTTGATACCACAATTATATGAATACCTCATTATTTAATTTGATTAAAATAGAAAAAAAGAGGAAAAAAATTGAAAAAAACAACATTTTGCTTACATTTTTCTGTCAGGGTGTGCATACTATTAGTTAATGAAAAAAAAATACCCCTAAATATATTCATTTGCTTCTTCTGAATATAAGAGTACCCCATATGCCTAGTATTTTAGTCCTTTACTCACATTTACAAGGTAAATATTACAAGATGGCTGCCGTTATTTCCAACTTGTGATTTTTCAACAATTGGCATGTGAGCATCATAGCTTAGCTGACGGTGCCAGAACCAAAAATGTCCCACAAAGGTATATGTTTCTGAAAACTACACAACATAAGGTAAATAATCAGGAGAATTTTGGAGTTTTTCATGCAGCTATTTTTCCAGAAAAAAATTTCAAAATTGTGGTAATATTTTGTTTTTTTGCAGTTTTCACACTTACATTTCAATACTACTGTTGATATCAAGCACATGATAGGTGAATATTTTTAAAAATGCATTGTTTAGTGTTCTTCTGAATACGGCAATACCCCATATGCATAGGTTTCTCAAGGTTTGGGAGAGCTACGGGGCCCAAATTGGAACATGCGCGTTTCCAGTTTCACACTTTGAATTTTCACAGCTTGCATCACTGGTGCCATGTCTCATTTGGGGCTGTGTAACAGTGCTCCACTCTAAGATTTCCCCCCAAAAGTATATATTTTTGGAAAGTAGATACCCCAGGCTTTCATTTTATGTATGTTTTCAATTTTTTTACGCAGCCATTTTACCACCAATTGCTCGTAAATCTTGATGTAAGTTAAAAAAACAGCGTTTTTCACACTTGCACTTCAATGTTGATGTGAATTTCAAGCACATGATAGGTGAAGATTTTTAAAAATGCATTGTTTAGTGTTCAGCTCCTTCTTCTGAGTACGGCAATACCCCATATGCATAGGTTTCTCAAGGTTTGGGAGAGCTACGGGGCCCAAATTGGAACATGCGCGTTTCCAGTTTCACACTTTGAATTTTCACAGCTTGTATCACTGGTGCCATGTCTCATTTGGGGCTGTGTAACAGTGCTCCACTCTAAGATTTCCCCCCAAAAGTATATATTTTTGGAAAGTAGACACCCCAGGCTTTCATTTTATGTATGTTTTCAATTTTTTTACGCAGCCATTTTACCACCAATCGCTCGTAAATCTTGATGTAAGTTAAAAAAACAGCGTTTTTCACACTTGCACTTCAATGTTGATGTGAATTTCAAGCACATGATAGGTGAAGATTTTTAAAAATGCATTGTTTAGTGTTCAGCTCCTTCTTCTGAGTACGGCAATACCCCATATGCATAGGTTTCTCAAGGTTTGGGAGAGCTACGGGGCCCAAATTGGAACATGCGCGTTTCCAGTTTCACACTTTGAATTTTCACAGCTTGCATCACTGGTGCCATGTCTCATTTGGGGCTGTGTAACAGTGCTCCACTCTAAGATTTCCCCCCGAAAGTATATATTTTTGGAAAGTAGACACCCCAGGCTTTCATTTTATGTATGTTTTCAATTTTTTTACGCAGCCATTTTACCACCAATCGCTCGTAAATCTTGACGTAAGTTAAAAAAACAGCGTTTTTCACACTTGCACTTCAATGTTGATGTGAATTTCAAGCACATGATAGGTGAAGATTTTTAAAAATGCATTGTTTAGTGTTCAGCTCCTTCTTCTGAGTACGGCAATACCCCATATGCATAGGTTTCTCAAGGTTTGGGAGAGCTACGGGGCCCAAATTGGAACATGCGCGTTTCCAATTTCACACTTTGAATTTTCACAGCTTGCATCACTGGTGCCATGTCTCATTTGGGGCTGTGTAACAGTGCTCCACTCTAAGATTTCCCCCCAAAAGTATATATTTTTGGAAAGTAGACACCCCAGGCTTTCATTTTATGTATGTTTTCAATTTTTTTACGCAGCCATTTTACCACCAATCGCTCATAAATCTTGACGTAAGTTAAAAAAACAGCGTTTTTCACACTTGCACTTCAATGTTGATATGAATTTCAAGCACATGATAGGTGAAGATTTTTAAAAATGCATTGTTTAGTGTTCAGTTCCTTCTTCTGAGTACGGCAATACCCCATATGCATAGGTTTCTCAAGGTTTGGGGTAGCTAAGGGGCCCAATTTTGAACAAATATTGAATTTTCACATCTTGGTTAACTGATGCCATTACTCATTTTGGGCTATGTTCCAGTGCTGCACTTTAGAATTTCCCCCCAAAAGTGTATATTTTTGGAATGTAGACACCCCCAGCTTTCATTTTAGATGTGTTTTCAAATTTTTTACACAGCCATTTTACCACTACTTTCTCATAAACTTGACGTAAGTAAAAAAACAGCGTTTTTCACACTTTGCCGTCAATGTTGACGTGAATTTCAAGCACAGAATAGGTGAAGATTTTATAAACTGAATTGATTAGTGTTCAGCTCCTTCTTCTGAGTACGGCAATACCCCATATGCATAGCTTTCTCATGGTTTGGGGGAGCTACGGGGGCCAAATTGGAACATGCGCGTTTCCAGGTTCACACTTTGAATCTTCACAGCTTGCGTTACTGGTGCCATGTCTCATTTGGGGCTGTGTAACAGTGCTCTTTTTTTAAGATTTCCCCCCAAAAGTG
Organism: Rhinophrynus dorsalis; assembly: GCA_037306005.1. Lineage (NCBI taxonomy): Eukaryota > Metazoa > Chordata > Amphibia > Anura > Rhinophrynidae > Rhinophrynus > Rhinophrynus dorsalis. The sequence continues at coordinate 235,872,015 of CM074724.1, read as the reverse complement.
TATATTTTTGGAAAGTAGACACCCCAGGCTCTCGTTTTAGGTGTGTTTTCCAATTTTATACACAGCCATTGTACCACCAATCCTGTGAAAATTTGACGTAAGTAAAAAAAATTCTGCATTTTTCACACTTTGCCTTCAATGTTGATGTGAATTTCAAGCACAGAATAGGTGAAGATTTTATAAACTGAATTGATTAGTGTTCAGCTCCTTCTTCTGAGTACGGCAATACCCCATATGCATAGCTTTCTCATGGTTTGGGGGAGCTACGGGGGCCAAATTGGAACATGCGCGTTTCCAGGTTCACACTTTGAATCTTCACAGCTTGCGTTACTGGTGCCATGTCTCATTTGGGGCTGTGTAACAGTGCTCTTTTTTAAGATTTCCCCCCAAAAGTGTATATTTTTGGAAAGTAGACACCCCAGGCTCTCGTTTTAGGTGTGTTTTCCAATTTTATACACAGCCATTTTACCACCAATCCCTCGTAAACCATGACGTAAGTAAACAAAAAAAAACAGCGTTTTTCACACTTAGGGTTGGCGGCAGTATACTGGGCTGCATACAAATTGGTTTGGGAAACAATTTCACCTAAAATGTCTTCCCCCAAAAACAAATAAAAAAAATGATCATGGGTAAATCCTTCCACATCAATTTGAATCCCTGGGTTGCCTGTGAATTCTGAGATTTGTGGGCATAAATTGACACTCATTCATTAGGATCCGGAGTGGCAGGTGTTGGGGCATTTCTTTGGGCAGGTCTTTTGGCAGGTCTTTGGGCAGATCTTTTGGCAGGTGCTGGGGCAGTTGCCAGGGCAGCTCTTGGGGCAGCACTTGGGGCATTTCTTTGGTAGGTCTTTGGGCAGATCTTTTGGCAGGTGCTGGGGCAGTTGCCAGGGCAGCTCTTGGGGCATTTCTTTGGGTAGGTATTTTGGTAGGTCATTGGGCAGTTCTTTTGGCAGGTGCTGGGGCAGTTGCCAGAGCAGCTCTTGGGGCAGTGCGTCTTTTCTTGACAGAAGGCCCAGCGTCATCACTAGAGCTGCTCTCACTTTCTGAAAACTGCGCTATGTCAAAATCTGACGCAGTGTCTGTTGCCTCAGAGTCAGATGCCAAAAAGGCATATGCCTCTTCAACGCTGTACCTGCGCTGCATTTTGCCCACTAAAAAACCTTTTTTTTTTTTTATTTTCTTACGCTATCCCTAAACCTAAATCTAACCCTAAAACTTACCCTAGCCTACGTATATCCTATATATTTTTTTTTTTGGGGGGGGGGGTTTGGGGTTTTTTTTTTTTTTTTTTTCTTGCGCTATCCCTAAACCTAAATCTAACCCTAAAACTTACCCTAACCTACGTATATCCTGAACCTACCTAACCCAAGTGAACTACCTATCTAAACTGCACTTATTATATATATATTTTTTTTTTTATTTTTTTGGGGGGGGGGTTGGGTTTTTTTTGGGGGGGGTTTCTTACGCTATCCCTAAACCTAAAGGTAACCCTAAAACTTACCCTAACCTACGTATATCCTGAACCTACCTAACCCAATTGAACTACCTATTTAAACTGCGCTTGTTATATATATGTATTTTTTTTTTTGGGGGGGGAGGTTGGTTTTTTTTTTTTTTTTTTCCCCTAAACCTAAATCTATCCCTAAAACTTTCCCTAACACACGTCTACACTAAACCTAACCAACTACCTACCAAAATACCTAAACTATATTTACTATTTGAAAAAAAAAAAAAAAAAAAAAAAAAATGAAAAAAATTTTTAAAAAATTAAAAAAAATTTAAAAAAATCTAAAAAAATTCAAGGGGGATGGAGGGTGTCCCACAGATCAGAAAAAACTGATCTGCAGCAAATTGATCACTCTAAGAGTGATCAGATGGGGGGGCACTTATTGATCACTGCAGAACAGTGATCAAAGGGTTAAATTTCTTTATTTAAACTTTTTTTTTTTTTACAGTAAGGCTGGAACACCATGTCTCTCTGTCTCTCTCCACCTCAGCAGTATGCAAGGTGGAGTGAGGCAGAGAGATCTGACAGGGACAGTATTTACAAATACTGTCCCTGTCATTCAGGTTTTGCAACATGTGATTCGCTTTTGAAGCGAATCGCATGTTGCAACAATGTTTCTGCCGCTTGTTACTAAGTGTCCCGATACCGGGACACTTAGTAACAAGCGGCTTGAACTCTTCCATCGCTCCGTGCGGCCGCGATGGAAGAGTTTAACCCTTGACGTACCAGGACCGTCAAGGGTCGTTGGATCACATTTACCCTTGACGGTCCTGGTACGTCAAGGGTCGCTAAGGGGTTAAAAAAAACATGAAGAACGATATAAGTCTTATCTCTCAAATCTTTATGGTTTGAGAGATATTCACAAGAAAATCTTCCCCTCCCTCCCCTTTTAGCTAGTGTAAGCCATCTCTTCTCAGATGTGGAATGCAGTCCATAGACCAGACAGATAACAACAGGGGACAATCTTCTTCCTATGACAGCAATGAAAGCCCTGCCCCCCTTGACAAGTTTTTCAGGTTTTTTCCTTATCTTAACTGAAAATTGTCCCTCTCTGCAATCTACCTGGGCACCTCCCTTCTGCTCTGGCTGAGCAGTGTTACATCAGTAAAAGGGGTGGGAGGGGGATACTTTGTCATTTAATTACTTTTGAACTACAACTCTGACAGAATTGAAATAACACTCTCCAAAGTCCAAATACTATGATGATTAATTAGAGCTGCTTTTATTATGAAACATTACTATCCCTTTAAGGAAACAAGCCATTGTTGATGTGTTAAGTGCAAAATTGTAAACCTTTCGAAGGCATGGTGTGTTCATGGTGATGATGGAGGATTGGTGGTGGATTGACGGGGATGTGATAAAGAAGACATCTCAGTGCATACTGGTGATGTGCCCTTGACACAGATCCAACACCATCCTGAGTTCTTATTCAACTTTAGTGCATCTTGGCCGAGAAGGAGGAAGATAACCTGATGATTGTATATAAGAAATAATAAAAATAATAATAATATGGAGGAGTTTGATGAAATATAACATAACCCATTCAGAGAAGATTCTCCTGACTTGCACATAAAGTAAGTATGGTCCTCTCAGGTATCCTGCCACCTCTGCTACCTCAGAGCTCCAACATCTCTCCATACCCACAGAGTAATGAAACACTCTTTCTAAACTTCCTGTCCCCTGCACTTTACCCAGAGAGCTTTTGTGGCAGGGTCAAGAGTTTCTCCAGCTGAAACCAAAGCATACTTGCTAGGCCAGTTCTGTGACTTCTGGGCAACCTTATGTATTCCTTATACTGTTGTTTCATTTACGTGAGGATTCTGTTATGGGAAGATCATTGTTTTACTCAGTAGTAAGAGTCATATAACATATAGGTTTATATAAAATAAAGTCTACTGGTCCTTTAAATTAGTAATTCACCTATGTAAAGGCAGGCAAGTTTTTTTCATTCCTGAATAGTGTAACAAATGTAAACACTCTTGCAGTAAAAGTTGCACAATATATATATATATATATATATATATATATATAGAGAGAGAGAGAGAGAGAGAGAGAGAGAGAGAGAGAGAGAGAGAGAGAGAGAGATAGATATAGATATATAAAAGAGAAAGCCTCATTACATAATTTATGTCTCCTCAGGAGACACACACATCCAGGGGTGGCAGTAAGGAGGAGTTACTGCTCCCATTGGTTGACTCAATGGGGGTGTGATTTTCACAGTACTATTCAGCCTGCCCACCACTATCCAACTGAGGAAAAAAACAAAATGGCTGCCACTTGTTCCTACACCATTGACACTCACACATGCCCCACTCACACAGCACCAAACAAACACACACACAGCACCAAAAAACACACACAAAACGAGAAAGAAATATGGCTGACATACACTACACACACATACACACACAGTCACTCATTCTGACTCCCAGTGGCCTCAGCAGTACCCATAGTACAGCCACTGAAGGGAAGCTACAGCACCAGGGGAACAAAATGGCACTCAAAGGGTTAAGGTAGGCCCTCATTGCTGAATTATTTCTTCACTGTCATAATTTGCCATGCAACAAAGAGGACAGGCAGCCATCAGATTCACACTTAACCCACTGACTGCCACAGGTTTTTAGTCCTCAGGGAGTATGTTCAAACCCCTCACTGTAAACTTGCATTTCTCTCCCACTTTTTCTCCTTCCCCAGCCTATTACTAACACTTTTCCACATTTATGTTAACCCCCGCCCCTATTCACAATTAAGCCCCACCAACATATAACCCAAATATATATATATATATATATATATATATATATATATATAGCCTTGAATTCTCATCGTAGGTGTAATGCACTCCTGGGCCATTTTAACAAACTGGCAAAGTCGTCAGCATCTCAGGGCCCACTGGAGGGAAGGGGCCGCCCACAGTCAGAAACTGATTTTTATACATCTGTAGCTCCCTCTACCCTGTGATCTGGCACACACACAATGCATCTCTATTTCTGAAGTCAGGAGTCAAAACTCAGCATTATATGAAGTTAGGTGTGGAAACTCATTATATTTCAAGCTGCAGTAGGTTTAAGCACTTAGCATTGTGTGAGCACAGGAGTGATAACAGTATTCTATTAATTTTATTTACTGTATGTTCAAAAATGTCTTTTTATGGTAAGTTCTCACTCTTACAGAGGGGGAAAATGTGTATTTATTATTGAATGTTCTGGAAGTCTCCAAATCATAGCAAAGCAATGCACTGGAGACCTCTATAGCATCCAAGGGGTTAAGTGACCCAATAATTTATACATTTTCCAGAGCCCACCAGTGGTTTAAATCATCCCTGTGTACCCTTTAACCTCTTCAGTGCCAGTGGGGTAAGCATCGCATTGCAGAACAATGCGTTGTGTACCCCTCTGGCACTGAAGGGGTTAATACAGAGTTCACTTTAATGTGAATACTATACCTGTAACTGGACAGGCACTAGACAAGGAATACAAAGGTGTTCAACGAAGATGTTTTAGCACTGTAACATGATATTTAATCACCTGTGTGCATCTAAAGTGAGTGTGCACATTTTTCTGTTAGATGAATTCTCCTTGGCTTATGCATCTAGCTACTGTAGTACCTCTATGAATAAATCAATTTTTCATTTCCATTGGCTGTTCTGTTTTGATTGGTATGCATACTCTTTTTAATTTCCTGTCAGGAACTTACATTTCAAATGGAACATACCTCAAACATGAAAAGAATAGATTATTCACATGTATTATGCTGGACATTGATGCTTAAAGTAAACCTACTTGTTGATTATTTCGTAATGTATACAACATATTTGAATCAAAATGTAATATTTCACTTTTTAACAGTAATTGGTTAAAGGAAAAATATACCTAGGAATAAAAATCAGTTAATGTGTGTTGTACACTGTTTTTCAATCCTTTTCTGCTTAAGGCACCACTAACATGATATTGTTATTTATTAAGGACTTAATTTAAAGGACAAATACAGCACCTAAGCTTGTGTCTGTTGTACACCAAAGTGCCATGGCACCCTGGTTGAGAACCACGGGTGTAACATACTTGTTTAATTAGGTTGGAATCCTTCATAAAGGTAGGGCTTATAATTTGAAGTCCTTTGCTACTAGCCAGACCTGAAAAGTTACTCGCTACTGCAAGCCATAACATACCCACCAGGGCTGAATTTCTACTCGCCAGGGCTAAATTTTCACTCGCCACTGGCTAGTGGCAAATGGAAATTTTGAGCCCTGATAAAGGTATCAGTTTTATCATGTATTCTTTATTTACAGTTCCTTTCTCCTAATGACCACTGCTAATTGTTTCAGTATACAATCTGGTAAAGACAAGTGATCCTTATAAGCCACTGAAGACCACTGAAGCCTAATGTTTGCTGTGAGGGTTTTTTAATAAAAAATAAATAGATGGATATACTTGAAGGACCATACAAAGGGAACCTGCTGAGGATCAGATGCATGTGCAAAATTCATTGCTTTTCAATACATTCTTTAACTCTCTCATCCTCAAGGGTTTAAGCAAATTAAGACTTAGCCTTAGGGTATAAATTCAATTTAAATATTATGCCATCTGTCTTGCCCCAAAACGATTTCATTTTTGAGTGGGACAAGTCATCAATGTGAAGCTCACCATCTGCTATCAGACCAAAACTCCCACCAGCCAAGGCAGGCTCTCCAGTTGCTGCCATACAACAACACCCATCAACCTCCACCAGCCCTGTCAGGGGTTGATTGGAGTTGTATACTTACAGCAGCCGTGGGACCTCATGTTGCCTACCCCTGGTGCAATGTATGTATGTAATGACTTGGTAGAAAAGGAGGAGGCATGTAAACCCACCATTTCAATGAGGATTTGAAAAGAGGCATGCTCCAGTGAACATAAAATAATTTATACACCATGGGACTTCTCATTAAACCGCAATAGTGCTGAGTTGTGCAATGAAAGGGAGATGAAGAGGCAGAGAACTGCTGTTTGACAGAAATAGCTTTATCTTTTCTCCCGAAGGTGACAGTAAACATTTTATCAAGTGCAAAAGCTGTTATTTTCAGACCAGAAACCAGAATACAGTGATAACTTTTCTAAAACCTCTTGAGTATTCCTTTGCAGAAGTAATCCTAAGGCCAAACATTAATGCAGCATAGGGAAATACTGTGCAAAACATGTTGGAAGAGTTGGCAGTGTGATTTTTCATTAATCCCCTTCAGTGTAGTTGGTTTGCCCCAGAATATCTCCTCTTCTTGAATATGGCCCAAAGGGTGCTAATAGGGTGATGAGGTCTCTGTATGAAGGCATTTATTTTTTATAGATGTCTGATACCCCTGTCCTACTGGTGGTTTCAGGACCACACATACACCACCTGGCACCACAGCCTTGTTGACCTAGTAATTACCAGTCTCTTCCTTCTATATTTCTTCCTCTTTTTCCCTACCTTTTCTCACCTTCTCTCTCCCAGATATTCACCCCATACTTCTCCTCCAGTCATTCAACTCCCCTCATTCTCCCTCTTCTAGTCTTTTCCTGTATTTTTCTCTTCCCTCCCCCCACACTTTCAACCTCCTCAAGCTCCCCATTTTTTCAATTCCCCTCTCTCCTCATCCAGTCTTTACCCCTACTTTTTCTTCCCCACCCCATGTTCCCACTTTCTGAGGCCACCTTCTCCTTGCCTACCTTTAAAGGCACAAGAGGGGGACCTCATGATGGTACCTGGGTGTCCAGTGGTGTTTCAAGCAAGAGATATGTTCCTGCTTTGGCACAGACCTCTATATACACCTCCATTGTGCGTCTCAATCTGCCCAATATTGCAGAGCACTGGGATATGACACCATATCCTTAAAGGGATAGTAGTACTTCATTTTATATTTATTTTATTTTGTAGGCATTAAAAAAACATGAAGAATGATATAAGTCTTATCTCTCAAACCTTTATGGTTTAAGAGATATTCACAAGCAAAATACCCCCCCTGTTCAGCCAGATCAGAAGGGAGGTGCCCAGGTAGACTGCAGTGAGGGACAATCTTCAATTAAGATAAGGGAAAAAGCTGAAAAACTTGTCAAGGGGGGCAGGGCTTTCATTGTTTTCATACAAAGAAGATTGTCCCCTGCTGTTATCTGTCTGGTCTTACAACCAGATTCACATCTGAGAAGAGATGGCTTACACTAGGAAAAAGGGGTGGGAGGGGGAAACTTAGCTTGTGAATATCTCTTAAACCATAAAGGTTTGAGAGATAAAACTTATATCGTTCTTCATGTTTTTTTAATGCCTACAAAATAAAATAAAGATAAAACGAAGTATTACTATCCCTTTAAGCTCTGCATTATTTGACCATGTGGAAGCTTGATAAAGAGGTTTGTGTCAGAGAAGACACAGACATCTACTGGAGTTACATTTTATCTTCCCAACTGACATTGAGATTGTGAGGCCAGTGAAGTCCTGGGGTCGGGTGCACTGCAAGCTTTGCACGCACCTAATACCTCCCTGCTAAATTCCCTAATGATCCCAGGTGTTTGACTAACCTATTGAATCGCCTAGTGTAAGCCACCTGAAACTGTACTCCACAGAGAAAAAGCAGACTGCTAGTTGATATACATAGGATGACCAGAGTAAGGACACTCTGAGACACAACACAGCAGCTCAGAGAATAACAATAGGTACACAACAGGGGGGTCCCGAGTAGGCAAGATACTGGGGATTGCAGAGTGGGGTAAGAAGCTGGCTTGCATGGGCTACCTCCTAGGCAGCCTTGCAGAGGCTAAGGCTGGATTAATGATGCTGACTGTAAGGTCTGTTTAGTGCTGACTGAAGGAGCTGGCCCGCACCCAAGATTACTGCCTACGGGATAACTACTACCCAGTGGGTTCAAGGAAGGGCAACAGATAATGACACAGATATTACTTCAGTACCAGTCGAATGTTGCTGAACAGGAGATGCTGGTGAACAGGATTATTTGAACTCCGACACAAATGTACGTCTAGCATTTGAAGGGTTTGATGTTGGACTGCTTGGGCAGGTATCCAACTGAAAGTCGAATGGAAGGGTAGCAACAGGGCTGGAAGAAGGTTAAAAAAGTTTAACTCCAACTGCTCCGATGAACGGTGAAGGCAAATGAGTCAAATGAGTCAAACAGACTGTTGAATCAGTTGGATTGCCCAATGGTCAAACTAGCAGGGTTGGTAACAGGCAGGCAACAAAGTACTTAAACAGCAAGAATGAGAGAAGTCAAGAAGGAGAGAGGAACCAGGGTCAGTAATGGTGAATCAACCAAATGGAGACATGGTACAAAGTAGAAGAGCAGGAGTAATCAGGAAGCAAGGACAAGGTCAATACACAGGATACACAATGGAGGAAGAGCAAGGGAACTCAAGAACAGGACTAGGAATCACTAAACATGCACTAGAATGCTTTGATCGTGTTACCTTTCATGCCATCTTTCCCCTTGCCAATGCCAGCTCAGCAGTTCCACATTTGCCTGCACATGCATGGGTTCTTGATTGCCTCTTTCTCTATGGTGCATGCGTGCAAGCGAGCCTCCATTTTTCCTGGCCTTCTACTGGCTGGCCAGGAACCTATTATTTCTACATGCCCCTGATGGCGAATCCTGATATTGGCACTTTTCCCTTTTTAAACAGCACACCAACTTCCACAAGCTTGTTTCAGTACCTGTGTTCCTCTGTGTTGTTGACCCAGCTTTGTATTCTGACTATTCTTACTCCTAATACTTGCCACCTGATCTCGGCTACTCCTTTGACCATGGTATTCTCTACTCCTGAAACCTGGCACCTGACCTTGGCTACTCCTTTGACCACAGCATTTCTCTACTCCTGATACCCAGCATCTGACCTCAGCTACTTCCTCTGACCATTGTGTGTTCCAGTTCTTGGCCCAGTCTTGTTCCTGCTGGTCTCTGGCTCTGGATCTCTGGGTCCCTACTCCCCACAGAGTCACAGATTGCGTGCTAGCACTGAGGAACTGGCACTTGAAAAAGGCTCAGGACTGAGCATAAAACCAGAGCTGGAAACAAGGATCCAGCAAACAGAAGAGCCGAGACAAAAAACAGGCAAGGATTAAGAAAAAAGTCAGAAAAAGGTGCAAAACATGACACCAACTGCATATTTGCTATTCGATAGACTGGCACCACTTTATGCCCCAAGATGGCAAAAACACCTGGGTGTTTAAAGGGAAACTACTCCTATGAAATAAGTGACCTTGGTTAATAGAAGCACTTGCTAAGGAATTGTTCCTCTATGCAGGTATATCTATTTTATTTTATTTAAACTCTGTTTTAGTCTTTCACCCTTCTCATCAATGCAGAAATGCTGAATGTGATGTGTCTCACATGGGGAAATGGTAACATGCAGGACTATGGTTCATTTCACACAACTATCGCCTTATATGGGTAAGCCAACGTTGAGCACGCAGCAGCTTTACTGTATTTCCTCAAAAAAGCAGTGAAGGTGTAGTTAGGAAGGTTTGCACAGAGGCCTAGGGAGCTGTGGAGAGATCTTTCATAATAGATGCATTGAAGATTGCTATCCTCAATGCAACCTCCAATGAATGACTGACCTACATAAGCTTCACAAACTTCACGGCACTTATATCGATATATATAGTGTAATGTTACTCTGTAACAATATAAACAACAATGTTGCATCTCACCAATCTCTCTATTGTCTCCACTCGGTGCCGATCTCCAACAGACTTCCAGTACGTCTCTCCAATGTTAAGCAGCTCATCAAAAAGAAATTGGGATGGCACTCGTTGTCAGACTTTTAGCAAACAATAAAAGCAATTTTATTGAAACTACTGTTGGCAAACAGACACGATATATACACCTTAGCTCACATATAACGCGTTTCGCACCACATGGTGCTTACTCAGTGCCATCCCAATTTCTTTTTGATGAGCTACATAAGCTTCAGTCAGTAATAATAGATGTCATTCACATGAGTTGCTCAAGAGACACCTCTCCTTTGTTCTAATTAGAGATGGAATGCAGGAGAAGATGAGGTCAGATACATGGGAGGCAGAACTGTAAACTGAACTTTTAAATAACCATGTCCATTTCAATAAATGAGCATTTCAGGAAAGTGTATTTGTCTTCTGTGGTGCAGTTGGTTTGGCCGACAATAACCCCACTCTTCATTTGTATACAGCGCAAAAAACTGGGATAATTAGCCAGGTCCAAAAATACTCACTTAAGCATGTTCCAAGTCAACAATTATTCACAGGCAAGTCCACAGACATGGGTCAGGTCCACAGTTATTCCCCTGGGCATGGTTCAGGTCCATAATTATTTATCTGGACAGGGGACATCACCACAATTATTTATTACTAGTTGAAGAGCCTGTAACACGGGCCACAGTGCCACTGCCAGCCGGTCGCTGGGCAATCATGCACAGCAGAAACTGCCCACACTGCGGCTGATACAGAGCATCCAGCTCTGTATCAGCCTCGTCACGGGCAGTCTCTACTGCGCATGGCTGCATCATAACACGCGTTTTAGCAAATTATTATATAGGATGGTTGGGCCAGGATTAATTGTACCACAGAACTGAAGACTGGTGAGATAGGTCAGATGGTTAACACACCAGATTCTAGTCCCGGCAACTCAACCTATCACCCTTTTCAGGTAGTGAAAATGAGTACCCAGGACATACTTGAAATCAAAAGACAATCTCAATGTATCCGTCCTGGTCAAATATTTTCATTAAAAAAATTAGGAAATGTTCCAGAAATCAAAGTGAAGGCATTAGCAATGCCAGGACATACTTGAAAACGAGAGAAATAACAGTATATTTTTCCTGGTAAAACATTTTCTAAATCAAAATAGGATAATTTATCTACAAAGAATATCTGGGTTTTATGAAGGACGACACCTCCCCCTCAAAAAAAAAAATTAAAATAACTGACCTTTTCATCCGTTGAGTGCTCGAGTTCACCCGCTTTTCACGTGAGTTCCCTTGTCTATGTCCCTACACCCCTGCCCTCCCCTTTACCCTCTTTTTTTTTTCCTTTGTCTCCCGGTCTCTCTTCTTCTTTGTTCTGTTCCTCCCGTTACCCAGGTGAAGCTATTCTTGTTATGGTGCTCTGTAGTCCTCGCTATATCACTGCTTTTACTGTTCACCTTTGGCTCAAATTTGTACGGTCACGCTTTTATACTGTACTGATGATTGTACACCAGTTATTTCCTGTGTTCCCTCCCGTTAAATTGCAGTGTGAATAGAGATTTTACACTAATTTCATTATCTATGATGTAGACTAGTCCTGTTTTTTAATTTTTTTGTTTTTATTTTATTTTTGAACCCTTCAAAGGTTAGTGGGTTGTGCAAGGTATTATGATGCAATATGCTGCACAACCCTCTGTCCCTCAAATGGTTAAAACATTATTTATCTATGGCAGGGGTGGTCAGCTTGATAACCTCCAGCTCCAGGATTGTAATTACCATAATCTCCAGTCAGCCATTGATCTATGGCAACGACCTATGGAAGACATGTGGCCACCTGCCTGCTAACTTGTGGCCCTCCATTGAGGGCAATTTTTAAATGCTATGTGGCCCAGCATCTTCCCCCTCCCTCCTTACATCAGCCTATGGTACAGGGGAGGGCTGGCCTGGGGGGCAGGGGGGAAATAGCCCCCTGGGCTGGTCATATGTCTGGGCTGGTAGGCCACTGCATCTCACTAAATCTCCCAATTGATGCTGTAAATGGAGCTACACTAGTGATACCACAGAGGTACAATCCAAATGGAACTACACTAGTAGCATAAACCATTTCCCTTGTAAGCTCTATAATATCACTAGGTAAGCTTGTCTTAAATTGTAAGCTTTGTAGTGGCGCACTAGTGTAGCCCCATTTCAACTGTAAGCTATGTAGTATCACGTGACTTACGTCACAACATTAATGCCGATTTTAAAATTAATAAAACGGGGTGGCTGGAACAGTGGCCTGGAATGATAATAGAAATGGGCCACTTGAATGTATTTGCCCCCGGGCCACAAATTGCCAGCCCTCCCCTGTTTGTCAATGCCCTTCTCTCTTGGGGTTGTTTCCGAGAGAAATATGATGTACCTCCAGGGGAATTCTTTTGCTTTCTCCAGGTCCGTCACTTTATCAGATCTTATCTACGTCGGGACGCTCTCCCAAGTTGGACTCCTTTTGAACGTCTCTATTCCTCCTTCCCTACTGGGAAAGGCGCTATCTCCAAAATCTATTCCCTCCTTATGTCCTCCCTGTCCCTGCCAACCCCCTCCTATCGTACCCTTTGGGAAATGGATCTGGGGGAAACTTTGGAGCCCGAGGAATGGAATGATTTAACGGTTAATGTCAATAGCCTGACTCCGTTCACCTTAATCAAGGAAAATGCATATAAGGTACTCGTTAGATGGTATTATAGTCCTGTCCAGCTACATAGGAGGCTTTGTTTTCAGAGTTGCAGGTTGGAGGGAACTTACCTTCACATATGGTGGTCCTGTCCTTCAGTAGCTGAAATTTGGTACTATGTATTTCAGTTATTGGGTTTGGCTCTGAGAGTTGAGATGACAGCGGACCCATGGACTGCCTTGTTAAACAGACCATCCCGGACTCCGCACCTGTCACGGCTTGGGAATAAACTTATTTTCAGGGTGTGTGCTATGACCCGATGTCACATTGCTCAGCATTGGAAATCTTTGCCTCCTTTGCGTACCTCTCTAGACTGGCGCATCTGGGGTCTAATCCGGACGGAGAAACTTACGGCGTACATTTGCAACTCTTTCACTGGATAAACCCGGATTTGGTCTCCATGGATTGACGCGGTGGCTCCACCCGGATTTCATCGAGACCTTTTCATCCGTTGAGTGCTTGAGTTCACCCGCTTTTCACGTGAGTTCTCTTGTCTATGTCCCTACACCCCTGCCCTCCCCTTTACCCCCTTTTATTTTTTTCCTTTGTCTCCCGGTCTCTCTTCTTCTCTGTTCTGTTCCTCCCGTTACCCAGGTGAAGCTATTCTTGTTATGGTGCTCTGCACTCCTCGCTATGTCACTGCTTTTACTGTTTACCTTTGGCTCAAATTTGTACGGTCACGCTTTTATACTGTACTGATGATTGTACACCAGTTATTTCCTGTGTTCCCTCCCCCTCTTCTCTTTTCTATAATCCCAGTTCTTTGAAAACTAATAAAACTTTGAATTATAAAAAAAAAAAAAGTAATGGAGTAACAACTGAAAGTCCACATTGATGGACAGAGATAAAGATGATATTATTGCATTCTGTAGAGAATTGGTATTGGTGACTTCCCTCTGCCATATAATTTAACAAAATAACTTTATGAAATGTGGCATAGAGAAGGCACAGAAAATGTAAAAGAAAAAGGCAACGGCTTAAACCATAATAAATCTGGAAAGACACATCTTCCAACAGTAGGAAAGCCAGTGTTGTACTCAGCAAGAAAAACACTATAACATGTTCATGGCTTTTTTTGTGCCATAGAGAGATGCCTCATGAACTCCTTTTCTCCAGTTATTAACATAAGAAGTAAAGCTGAAAGATGTTCATGAGGGAGTGGAAGTGGAGAAGAAGAGTTGCGTGCAATGTTAGTATTGATAGAAAATGACCCACATCAGGCCACAGATCGATTTACAGAGAGTGAGTGACACAACATCGGGAAGCCCGTACCCTACATAAATTAACTCATACGAAACCAGAGAGGCTTCACTTGACAAAGAGAGATCAATATTAAATGACTGCTTCAAAGCTACAAACAATGACCCATATGACTCCATAGAGCTTGCAGTAGACAGTGACCCAAATGGCACCACAGTTGTCCAATTATTAGCCAAACCTTGACCACTGAGTGCTACGATATTCTCAACTCAATGCACTACTGTACACAGACTACTATATATCATTTCAAAGTCATTGATATCCTGTCCTGACATTTTTGCATTTATTAATGGTTTTATTGTTGTATTAACAGGATGACTGGTGTTGTCCCCATCCTCTCGATGCTTCTCAGTTTCTTTGGGTTTTGATGAGAAGACTGATGTTGCTGTCATCCTCTAGATGTTTCTTAGTGAGCCCTCACTCATCACAGTGTCATAGGAATGATCTTAATTCCATATGAATGCTGACTGATGCTAAGAGAGAAAAATACATTAACATTAAACACAGTTACATAGCTGTTAGAAATGAATTGATATCCCATGTATGTCATATACTTACTTGGAAAATGAGTTCCCAAGAATTGCACACACTTTATTAATACACACTACTATTAGCCCTGTAAAGACCAGAGGGTAATAATATATGTCTGTGCAAAGTATGGTTTGTTTGTGAACATTGTGAACATTGATCCCAATAATCACAATGTCAATTGTATCTATTGTATTTACCCCTAACTCTCCCAGGATAAGGATTTAATTTTAAACACAGTAAAATCCCATTTCTAAAACATCTCTGTGTGTGCTCTATTGTTTATAATATTTAATTGAATGAACTATAAAATTTAGGATGGCTTACCAAATCTGGGTCAAGACTTAATTTCTTACCTTTCTGCAGATGGATTCTTTGGGTGTCAGATATTGCACCCCTGGGACATTCGCTACAACAGGAGCTGTAAAACAATTATAATAATAATTAGCAACATTATATGTCTGCAAGATGTTTGAGTTCATTATATATATACACTAGTATGAAAGGCCGTGTACACAGGCTAAAGTGCCAACCAGCGGCCCCAGCTGCTGCCCCGGAACTGGAAGCAGAGACAGGCGGTGAGCCATTCGGAGCGCCTCACTCCGGAACAATGCGTTTGGCCAGTCTCTGCTGCACATGACTGCATCGTTCCGGCAGTCTCTACTGCGCATGTGTTGTTACACACACAGGAAGCTTCTCAGGCTACCACTTTATATTATAATATATATATTATTTATATAGCACTTAAAGTTGATCTATCACATATAGAAAAGTAATGCTCATTAGTTAGAGCATTTTTAGCGAAAAAGTTAAAAATGTTACACATTTTTGACAAAACCCCATTATCTGCGCAAAAATGTATGAATATCATATACTTACTTGGAAAAGGAGTTGCCAAGAATTGCACAGACGTTATTAATACACACTACTATTAGCCCAGTAAAGACCAGAGGGTAATATATGTATGTGCAATGTATGGTTTGTATATGAATGTGTATTGTGAACTTTTATCCCAGTAATCACAATATCAGTTGTATCTATTGTATTTACCCATAACTCTCCCAAATAAGGGTTTAATTTTAAACACAGTAAAATTTCATTTCTACACCTCTGTGTGTGCTATGGTTTATAATATTTACTATAAGGTTTAGGACGGATTACCAAATCTGGATCAAGACTTAATGTCTTACCTTTCTGCAGATGGGCTTTTTTGGTGTCAGATATTGCACCTTTGGGACATTCGCTACAACAGGGGCTGTAAAAACAATAATAATAATAATTAATAACAATATAAGTCTGCAAGCTGTTTGAGGTCTTTATACATATATCATTTTCACTCCCTGGATGCTACTACAGGCTAAAAATCATTGTCTCACACTATGTTGGTGACATCTATGTCATCCAAGAATTTATTGCTCTGTTTGACTTCAGTCAGGAAACAATGTGACTGAGACAGGGGTAGCCAGTGTTTAAACCTTCAGCTGCTCTAGTTCTAAATACTAACCCTGTACTAAAAAACATGGAGCTGTTTTGGGGCAAACAAACTGCACCAGATAGGACAAATTCAAATTCCCACTGACTTAATTGGAGCGTGTAACTCCTTGAAAGCCAGAAAGGTGCATTGCTTCTTATTACGTTGATGGCCTCTTTATCATTTAAGTGACAAAAGTCTCCAATAAAATCTTTGGGAAAGTTTTGATGTAAAACTGAAAAAGTTCTGGAGCAGACAAACTGCATCATAGTGTACAGATAAAATAGCTATTATTGCCCTTGATTTTTTAACCCCTTGAATGTTAACCCCTTAAGGACCTGCTGCGCACGTATGTGGCCATCACTTAAGGATCACGGACCATATTTTTTCCGGAAATCCAATTACGGCATGCAGCCGTGCGGGGAGCCCAGAATTCCATGACGGTCAAGGACCGTTATGAGTCCTTAAGGGAAAACAAGCCGTGATGGTCCTGAACCGTCATAGGTCCTTAAGGGGTTAGAGAGGGTTCCAATTTATTGTGATTCATTGGCACTCAGTAGGGCTAAATCTGTCCCTCCCCATAACAGCCCATAGGTCCTGCGTCCTGAGTATGATTGCAGAGGGTAGCTGCAGTGTACATTATGTCTCTTGTATGTAGGAACAGATTATTGTGTCTCTGCCTCCCTGCTTTTTTAATAAGTACTGTGATTGAATGAGGTACAGTCAATCACAGCATTCTGTGCTCAGAAGGAAAAAATCCTCTGTCTGCAGGAAATGGAGACTGTGTACCAAAACTGGGACTGTCAAGGGAAAACAAATACCTCTCAATGCTTCTCAGTTTCTTTGGATTTTGAGGACATGATTGATGTTGCTGTCGTCATCTTGATGTTACTTAGTGAGCCCTCACTCATCGCAGTGTCATAGGAATGATCTTACTTCCATATGAATGCTGCCTGACGCTAAGAGGAAAAAAAACATTATCATTAAACACATAAGCTGTTAGCAATTAGTTGATATCCCATGTATATCATATACTTACTTGGAAAAGGAGTTGCCAAGAATTGCACAGATTTTATTAATACACACTACTATCAGCCCTGTAAATACGAGAGTGTAATATATGTCTGTGCAATGTATGGTTTGTATATGAATGTTTATTGTGAACATTTATCCCAATAATCACAATATCAGTTGTATCTATTGTATTTACCCATAACTCTTCCAGGATAAGGGTTTAATTTTAAACACAGTAAAATCCCATTTCTTCAACACCTCTATGTGTGCTATGGTTTATAATATTTACTATAAGGTTTAGGACAGCTTAACAAATCTGGGTCAAGACTTAATTTCTTACCTTTCTGCAGATGGGCTCTTTGGGTGTCTGATATTGCACCCCTGGGACATTCGCTACAACAGGGGCTGTAAAAACAATTATAATAATAATTAATAACAATATAAGTAAAGTTAAAGCAATTGTTTTTGAATAAGTTGAAATTTGAGTATTTGCAAACCAAATCTACTTGAAATCTGATTTGGCTTTGGGCTTATACAGAAAATAAACTAATTTTTTATGGCAAAGATACTCAAAGGGCAACTTTTATGAACTAAGTCTGCATCTGATATAAAGCAGCACATGAATGTTGCATGTATTAAATTCTAACAGGACTGATTAGTGCACGGCCATAACAAGTCAGTGGTCCTGACCTTCTTTTTATCTGGAATTAAATAAGACTAGCACAACAAAGCACCATTAAATGTAATGGGCAAAGCAATAAGCCACTACATGCAACCAGCATAGCAATTCATTATTATTTGTGACCAGCAAAAGAGTACACATTAGCTGGGACCAACAAAAGCAAGACACTATTACATGTGATCAGCAAGGAGATAAGCTATTACATGCAGTTAGCATGACAATGCACCATGACATGTGGCCAGCAAGGCAATTTTGGAACTCTGCAGTCACACCCACCTGCACAGCACATGTTTGTAAACTGCCAGTGGCAGCTTCAGCTCTTCCAGAACAAGGGACAACAAGCTTGGTGGGAATCTATACAATTTTGTTTGTGAAGTTCTAATTCTGATACTACAAAAGATGAAGCATTGTCATGCTGCAAGGACTGAAGCAGAGTATCACTGTTATTATGATAATTATAAATATCTGAAGAATGAGCTGCACAAATGGGCATATAGCAGTGATGAGAGCATCAATAAAATCACAATTAATTTGAAGTAATAAAATCCATACAGACATCAGTCATCAAATCACTCACATAGCTCAGGTATAATACAAGCTAGTACTCCTGATCCCCGAGTTTCCACTTAATTAATGGTCATCATTAAGCATACATAACGATAAACTCATGGATGCGGAAGTACTGGCTTGTATTACTGGACCTGAACTATGTAAGTGATTTAATGTCTGATGTCTGTTATTGATTTTATTCCTTCAAATCAATTGTGATTTTATTAATGCTGTCATCAATGCTATATGCACATTTGTGTAGTCTATTCTTCAGATATCTATATCTATCAAGGCCAAAGGGGGCCTTGGCTTTGCACATGGACACTGTTTGTTAGAGAGTTTTATGAACCCAGGAGACTCAATTTGAGCTGACAAAAAATGTCCTGCCCTAAAACGTATTTTCTTGATCTCATACATGATAATTACCATTTAATAAAGAACGTTTAACAGAGTTTATTAAAAATTCCTTTCCAATGTCATCTGCCTGAACTTACCTATCCCAATTGCTGGAAGACAGTTTATTTGGGTTGCATCCACGGCGGGTGACAGTTTGTAATGCCACATTCGGTGCTTTGAAGCCATCCCGATAGGTGGATTTACTGGGAAGTGGTGGTAGCTTCCCTTTCATTTCTTCACACCGTGGCCACCAATCTGACTGTGAATTAGAAAGAGAATATAAACTAAAATTAGACTGTGTATACTGAAATTTTCTTAACACTATCTGATATTCTGGATTCTAAAGATGAACCTGAATCTAGCTCTCAAAAGGTTAATAACATACAAATCTAGGTTGGCCACTCCCTGTCTGCAAAGTGTTTGAGTTCTTTATATATTTAATAATAATTCTTTGCACGTTTGTTACTTTGAATTTTCACTCCTTGGATGCTACTACTGACTAAAATCATTGTCTCACACTATGTTGGAGACATCTATATCACCCAAGAATTTCTTGCTCTGTTTGACTTCAGTCAGGAAACAATGAGCCTGAGACAGGGGTAGTCAGTCTTTGGACCTTCAGCTGTTGTAGTTCCAAATACTAACGCTGTACTAAGAAAACATGGAGCTGTTTTGAAGCAAACCAACTGGACCAGAGAAGACAAATTCACATTGATTTAAATGGACCCTTTAATTCCTTGAATGCCAGCAAGGTCTTCAGTGCAGTGCTTCTCCATACATTGATGGCCTTTAAGGGACAAAAACCTCCCTTTAAATCTTTGGGAATGTTTTGATGTGAAAGTGGATCTGAAAAACTTTTGGAGCAGACAAACTGCATCATAGAGGATTAATAAAATTGCCAGTATTTCCCTTGATTTTTTAACTCCTTGAATGTTAAATAGGGTTCCAATTTATTGTGATTCATTGGCAAGTAGTAGGGCTAAATCCATCCCTTCCCATAGTAGTCCATATATCCTGCGTCCTGAGTATATGATTGCAGAGGGTGGCTGCAGTGTACATTATGTCTCTAATATATAGGAACAGAGTATTGTGTCTCTGCCTCCCTGCTTTTTTCCAAGTACGGTGATTGATTGACGTATAGTCAATCACAGAATTGTGCTCTCAGAAAAAAAAATCTTCTGTCTGCAGGAAATGGAGACAGGCTACCAAAACTGGGACTGTCCAGGGAAAATAAATATACACACATACACACACACATAAAGAGACTGATGTAATAAAAAGGTCTGGAGTAATTCTGGGGCGCCCAAGCCCAGTAGCAGTCAATCTATTGCTTTTTATGGAAGACATCTCCTATCATCCTCATCTTTTTTATGGCTAACTATGGATAGTGCATGTCTTACTCCATGAACAGCTGAGGAGCCTCAATTTATACTACCTTCACCATTTACACTGCTTGCACCTTGCATTATATAGCCATTCTTACCTGTTTTCCTTTGGTAGTCTCAGTCTCCACATGTGTAATTGGTCTCATACGAGGGTTCTCCCGGATTGCTTTGATATTCCTGGGATGAGGCATGTGGATTACTTTCATATTCCTGGGATGAGGCATATTATGAATATCTGATGGTATTGGTGGCACCATAGGGTATTCCGTTGGTTTTTCCTTTTTTAATAGGAAACAAGGTTTCTTATATTCCTCATCCAAATGTAGCACTCTTGGTGCTTCTTTAAAGACTCTGAAAGTGTCTGGCCTGTGCATGGGAAAAAAGACAATTAGCATGACATGCATCCCCTAGTAGTAGTATATTGGTGCTTTATAAATACAGTAAAATAAAAAGGGAGAAATGGGAGAGAAGTAAGAGAATGTGTTTGATAGGGAGAAGAAAATGAGGGTAGATGGACTGAGGGAAGTCGAGTGAGAAAAGGGAAGGTGGAGAGGAAGAAGAGGATGGTAGAGGGGTAGAAAGGGAAGAGGAAAGAGAGGGAGAATGGTGAGTTTAGAAGGAGGAAGGGAGTTTAGAAGGTGAAGATGCAGGGAGGGATGTTAGGAGAAGCTGGAAGTAGAAAATATATAAGGATGGAGAAAAAGGATGTAGGGCAAAGCTGGAGGGAGGGTGGAAAAAGAAAATGGAACGAAGAATAAGGTATGAGTGAATGAAAGTTTGGAATTAGGTACTGTGGGAGAAGATGGAGGGAGGGTGCAACTGTAGGGAGGGATGAAAGAAGAAGCTGGAGGGGTGGGAGTGATGAAGAAAACAGCCGGAGAAGGGGTGAAAATGGGTAGAAGGAAATTAGGTAGATTATGAAAGGAGAGAGAGTGAAGAAGAATGAGGAGGGAGAAAAGGGAAAGAAAATACAGAGTATTAGAGTTGGGAAAGAGGGAGGGATAAGAGGTTGAGAAGTTGAAGAATGAGGGAAAGAGGGAGAGAGAAAAGAGTGAGGGTACTAAAAAAAAGTGGAAGAAAGTGAGTTGATGAAGAGAGAAGATGGTGGCAGAGGCTGGAGGGAGGAATAGGAAAAAATATTGAGGGATGGAGCTCAAGGGAAAAGTGCAGAGGAGAAGAGGGAAAGGAGAGCTGCAGAAGGTGAAGGAGACGAGGGAGGAAGAAAGAAATGTGAGAAAGGGAGAAAAGGGTGAGAGACAAAAGGAAGGGACGTAGTAGAGGGAGAGAAAAAAGCGAGTGAAGGAGAAGAAGGGGAGCGTGAGAATGGGAGACAAAGGTGGAAGAGTGAGAAGAGAAAGCCTAGTGAACAAATAAATTGAGGTAGTTGGAGAAGACAGAAGGGAGTAGAAGTGGAAAAAGGAGGGAGGTGGAAAAGGAAGGGAGGGGAGAAGAGGATGAGATGAAGGAGGTAAAACTGGAGGCTGAGATAAAATGGGAAGCTGTAGCAAAGCTAGGTACAGGAGATCAAATATTTTTGAGCCCGAAACATAAAAATATCACCCTCGGAATGTAACGGGAATCTATCAGCCATGAGGCAAAAGGGTCCAGCTTTGATGCTGAGTCCCATCAGAAATACAACCACGGTACCCTCCACCCCACCCCCATAGTTACACCCCTGTAATTTATTAACCTTTCAATGCCAAACACTTAGAATACGGAGTTAACATTAGAGGTGTCTTCACTAAAGAACAGGAGCAATTCTGGACAAACAAGCTGCACCCTAGGGGGAGAAATAGATCTTACCAGTATTTTAATGGGGCTGTTAACTTCTTAAATACATTGAAGACCTCTCTACCATTTAAGGGGTTAAAAGACCCATTTAAATTAATGAGAGATTAGGAAGCTATTATTTCTTCCAAATAATGCAGCTGGTTTCTTCCAGGTTTTCTCCCCTCTTTTCAATATGATCTTTAATTTTAACCACTTAATTAGCAGGTATGTCTGCAAAGCAATGAGTTGGATGGCCCACTGGCACTCAAAGGGTTAAACTAGGGACAGGGAGGCAGAACTAGGAACTCAAGGTCATGCATTATTTTTTATTCCTACCCCTCCTCATCCCTAACTACATGCTCCTTCCCACCTTTTTTCTCTACAGATTTAAGCACAGATGGGAAGGATCTCATGTATTTTAGTTACTTTATATAAAAAGGACCCACAAAGCATTGCAGAGATTTACTAGCCCTATTGCCACTGAGCCCCCAGATGAATGTGTCTTGCACCAGCTGCACCTGACAGTTCTGCCAATGGGAAAGAGGGAGAAGTTGGAGGGATAGATTTTGATAGAAGCATCAAGAAGGAAAGGGATGGTGGAAAAATTTGGAAGGGTGATGATGGAGGGAGAGGCTAGAGTGACGAATTCAGAAGAAGACAATGAAGGTAGAGAGAAATGGAGGCATGAAAAAGATGAAAGAATAATCTGGAAGGAGCGAGGGATGAGGCAATATACTAGATTAAGTGAGGACTTACACAAATCGCTGGGTTTTTTTGTTTCCGAGCTGGCATGTCTCCACAGATAAGTACATTTTGATACTATTGCAAAAACACAAACTACTGAACTGAGGGGGAGTCCACAAGAACCTCCAATTTATAGGTCTGGCATGGCACCCATTATGCCATGGGCGTGACTGCACTGCGACCAGCCGGCACTGTGGCCCATGTACACGGACTCTTCAACTAGTGGTGTTCTACAGACCTATGCTGACGTCATGTAACCACAGTGTTTGGAGAGAGAGAGAGAGAGAGATCTGCAGGCTGAAGAGAGCAGTGATAGAAGGTGCAAAGATACATGTGGGTACAGGTCAGAACAGATCATTTTGGTCTTTTTCTCCCAAATATTGTGAAACTGGTGCCTGTGGATGCTAGAACACATAATTATGGACACTTTATTTCCTGGATAATTTGGGTGTTGTGGATATGCACCTGTTGTTATACTCTGTAATGCCACTGATTTATTAAGGAAAAGGTACAATTCTAGTGCAATCCAAATGAACCAATGGGATTAAATAAAACTTTAAACTGGGCTATTAACACATTGAATGCTAGAGATCAATGCATTGGACACCTGTCTAGCATACAATGAGTTAAAAGCACTATTTAAACCAACGGGCATTTTTATTTATTGATTTTGAGCCTTATTCATCAAGCTAATTTTGAGCAATTCTGCAGTAAGCCAACTGCCCCATGGGGGATGAAATGAAAATTCAGAAAATTCCCACTGATTTAACCCCTTAGTGACCGGGCGCGCACACACACGGCCAGTACTTAACGCCTGTGGTACATTTTTTTTTCTTTAAACGATTCCGGAGTCCCCAAACTGCGTGCAGCCGTGCAGGGACCCGGATTTCCGGGACGTACCTGGTATGTCCATGTCACTAAGTGACGGTTTTTGCGGTAAGTATCAGGTAAGTCCATTGTCCTTAAGGGGTTAACTTTTAATCCCAATAATGCTAGAATGATATCCAAGACATTGCAAAACATTGGAGTTAAAGGCCCCATTTAAATCAAAGGAAGTCTTATTTATGCCCTATGGGGCAGTTGGTTTGTTCCAGAATTGCACCACTTTTTCTTAGTACAATATGATGTGCCTCCTTGTTCAACCTCAATGAGTGGTATTGGGGTTGGGCACCTATATTTGGTGGGTAGGAGCTATTGAAGGTTAAGTTGTCTGAGTTTGTGGGGGATGGTGTAACCTGTATATGATTAGACATGTTGTTTGTTTGTTGGTTTGTGAGGGGAGGGCAGGTAAGGTTGCCACCCAGCTGGTATTTTACTGGCAGGTCGGTAAAAAATTGGCTTCTGTCCAATGTTAGGTCTATGGAGGGAATGCCATGGCCGGTATTTTTTTGAAGAAAAGGTGGCAACCCTAAGGATAGGGGATAGGAGAGACCAGGCTGAAAGAGACCTGAGAGGTGGAGAAAGAGAGACTGTGTGTGATGATAAAGAGACTTGTGGAGGGATGAAAAGTTAACAGGCATATGGGTGGAGCGTCAGGGAGTGAAATAAGATTATAAAAGGTTATAGAGAGACCTGGCAAGGGTAGGGATTGAGGAGACTGTTCTAGATGCGGGAGTTAGAGACCTGTGGATGGAGAAGGCACTTATAAGAAAGACCACATTGACACCTACTTGTGAGTAGGTGGAAGACTTGGCTGCAGGAGAGCATCTGAGTTTAACAAATTGTACACCAGTGGAACAAGACAGGGGTGTCAGACATTGTGTCATGAGTCTGTCTGGTGGCTATTGGAGATCACTGCCAAGCCCCCGTTCTGCTATTGGAGGACTTAGCTTTTTAAATTCACTTCTGGGAACATTGCCTGTTCCACAAGTGTTTCCTAAGCTATTATCTGATTTAGATTGCCCTGAGTTTCCTGACCCTTGCCTGTTACCAACCACCCTTTTCAACAGCCAGTTGTGTACCTCGCTTGTTACCTTCTCTGGACTTGACCTGGCTAAGTTTATTGACTATCCCACCTGTCTCCTGATTTGGTACTCTGCCCCAAGACTTCCCAGTTCTGACCTCTGCTCTCCTGTGACCTCTCTCTTTCTGCCGGCCATTGATCTATGGCAATGACCTATGGAAGACATGTAAACTTTCAGTCTGCAGGCTGTTTCCCACTGATGGATAACCATTTATTTGTCTATCAGAAGTTTTTCATTTTTAATATTTACAGTCTCCCTTTTTGGAGATAGCGAGCTCCATACTAGTGTCTCCTTAACAGTTAGATTTTGAGTGTGTAGAATAATAAAATATTTTACTCAGAATTTGCTCTTTTTCAATAAATATACAACTTTGTAATTACGTATAATTTAACCCTTTGAGTAACCAAGCACACGTAGAAGACCGTTTTAGTGAAGGATCTTGTCTTCCATAACGAGATCTCGGCTCTGCTGAAGAACCTCCGCTTGATTCAATGAACTAATTCCCCTGCTGCAGTAAGAACGCTGACGTCAGGGGAGAGGCAGGGGAGAGCGAAGTTTAAAAGCAGGTATCTCGCAAACCATAAAGGTTTGAGAGATGCCACTGGTGGCATTTAATTCGGTTTTTAAAGGGCTTCAATAATAGGGATAGTAATTTTGAAGTATTACTATCCCTTTAAGTTATCTAAATGAAGCAGTGCAGGTTTGGTTTCTGATTGCTTTGCCTTTAATTTGGGGATTTGTGTAGAATTCCCACATTCCTTTCTGATCTTAAAACACTGTGCACTCAGGTCACTGTTTTGTACATATATATTATGGTATTTTAGCACGGGGTTCTCTACTAACACGTGGGTGTGTATCTGATTAGCATAACAATGCAAGACATATACTCATTACACAGAATAAGTAAATAGAACAAAAACACTCCTAAACCTCAGTGGCAGCAGATGTGAGGTGAAAATAAACACGTCAAAATAAAATGACACAACCTATTTTACACAAAATGTTATTGCACCTAAATGTAAAAGCAGAACTTTATTTTTCATACATAGCTGCATAGGTACACTAACAAATGGAAACATTCTTGCAGTACGTTTCAAATTACAGAAATATTTGGCAATTTCTACCATATCCTGGCAATCTCATTAGATGTGTTAAGTTTTTGAAACCACAATTAATTCAATGTTAGTTTTTTTGTATGGTACAGTTGGTTTGCACACATTATTACTCCAGATGGGAGAAAAACTAAGTTGTGATAAGGGGATTTTTGTTTTCTTACCTAGAACTCGTTCTTACCTAGAACTTAGTTTCCCTTAGTCCATGTGGAACTTAGAACTGTCTATTGGGGGGGGGGGGAAATATCCTCTGGCCAGGAGGGCAAGGTACTTGCGTATAAGAGCTCTCTGGAGGCAGAAACTCTCTAGTCCACTTAAACTTAACTGGACATTCTTTTTTTAAAAGCAAAGATCAAAAGCAAAAGTGAGGCAGGAAGAGGGTTACCTGAACTAGAGAACCCAAAGGACCCACCTACAACAAACTCAAACAGCATATTTTTCTTCATAAGGGAAGTTCTGTGTTCCAATGAACTAAGATAAAATTATTTATCTGCTAGTACAATGACCTGAAAGGGCACCAGCCTTTTCCTAAGGACATAAGCCTGGTGGATAATTGCCTTAATCCAAGGGGCCACAGTCTCATTGGATGCAGTTTGGCCAACATGAAAAAAAATAATGAAAACAGAGTCAGATTTTGGAAAGGTTCCATACGTTAAACATAGTACTTTAGGCACCTAACTATATCTAAGCAGAGAAGCTCCAGCTTCCATCTGTTACACAAAGCCATAGAAAGAGAAGGAAGAAAAATGTCCTGGTTAATGTGAAACACAGAAACAACCTTAGTGAGAAACTACAGAAGTTTGCAAAGCCACAGTATGCGAATGAAAAAACTGAAAGAGTGGTTACAGTATAAAGCCTGCAGTTCGGTCACATACCCAACAGACATCACAAGAAGGAAAACCATCTTAAAAGTCATGAAATAAAGAAGAACAGAAGACAGCGGCTCAAAAGAAGCCCTCTGAATTACTGATAAGATGGAGGGATGGGACCCTGAAAAAACTGGGTAGCCGTGATCCACCCCCTGTACAAAGAAATGCACATCCAGCTATAAGACAATACACCTCTGAAAAATTACAGATAGGGCCGAAATCTGGACCTTAACAGAGCTAAGACAAAAGGTACCCATACACAATGCAATTTAGTCGGCCGACATTATCAAATCTGTTTGAAATTTACCAGATTGGACATATATCTGTTTGTGTATGGCCAAGACCAATGTCATTCAAGCAACCAAATCTACATTTTTTGTTAGTCTGTCTGGCTTGAAACTTTTGATCAACTGGAAATCAGATTACTGTGTGTGGCCTCAACAGACCAAACCGCAACGATCTTGAATGGGGCTGTGACATCAAAGCCCCACACACACAGATAAATTGACAATCTGACTGAAAAATTGCCTGGATTTGGTCTATGTGCGTTTGTGAGCAGAACAGAACAGAAATATGATTGCTTAGAAATCAGATCATTGGTCATTAAAATCACCCTTAAGTATGGGTACCTTAAGCCCTTCCCGAAGCTCATCCTGAAGAAATTCCAAAATAGCCTGAAGACAAAAGGGACATGGCTGTGAACTTTGTTATTCACACCACTTGTAAAAACAATGATCATACCTTGTGATACTTCTTGGATGACACTTTGCAGGCCTTCATCATAGTGGCAATGACAGACTCAGAGCCAAGCCATCAAAGCCAGTTTCTATACCTCTGAGTGATACTGTACCCTGAGTAAAGGTCTGGAAGGAGCGGGAGCTGAAACAAGAAGATCGGAGAACCATACATGAAAAGGTTAGAATGGGGCAATCAGTATTACATGAACCTGCTCTCTCCTGGCTTTCCTAAATATGCTGGGGAACAGAGGGAATGGAGATAATACCTATGCTAGGGGAAATGCCATGGATTGACCATTGTTTCCATGGCCAGGACAAGGGGGCACAGAGATCTGGAACAAACCTGGTGAACCTCGCAGCTCAACTGAGAAGACTTCAGATTCACAGCCAGAAGACCCCACAGAAGAGCTATGGAGTAAAACATAATATGGATTAGTGTCCAGGATCCTGACTTTGCTGGCTAAAAAAGTCTGCCACAAAGTTGTTTACCCCTTGAAATTGAATGGATGAGAGATCCATCACAAGAGCTTCCACCCAAAAAGAAAAACAAACTTCTGTCCACATGGCTGCATTCCTGGTCCCTCCTTGGCAGTTGACACAAGCTACCACTGCAGCATAGTTGGACTGAATCCACATTGGCAGGCATATAAGGAGCTGAGACTAAAGAAGCAGAGCCATATAAATTGCCCTGAGCTCCAACACATTGATTGACAGTATATTCTCTCTTTGTGACCGCAAGTAGTGAGCTATATGAGAGCTCAAGGTGGCTCCTCTCACCATCAAGCTGGAATTACGTGTTGACTGCCATCCAATTCAGAATGGACAATGGCCATCTGGCACTCAGATGGAACACTTGAAGCCACCAATGAAGATCTGACTTTGTTTGGTTGGAAAGAGACATGATATGGAAAAGATGGTGCTGCTGTCTGGACCAATTTCTAAGAATCTCCAGCTGCAGTTCCTGAGTGTGGAATTGGGCAAAAAGACTGTTCCAAGGCAGAGTCCAGATACCCCAGCACCTTCAAGTACTCCTGCGTCATCACTAACAGTTGTAATAAAACCTGTAACACCTGCTGAGAGCAACAGAATCTTGTTCTCCAGCAGAAAGACCCATCATTGAAGAGAGTAGAAGCTGGAAGAGATTATCTGTTATGTAAATTAACTTGTCTTAGGGTGTCAGGTAGGTCCACTTTAACTGGTGTATAATACCTGTAGTTGTACAGGCAGTAAACTGGTACTTTCAGGAATACATATACCTTTATTCTACAAACTAGATTATGTTTGTGCCTGTGCATTGCCACTGCAATGTAGTACCTTTTTTATTTCCATCTGTTGCTCTATTTGATTGGTGCAGTATAAACTGCCCAAGTGTCCCTCTTTGTAAGAGACAGTCCTTCTTTGAGTCTCAAATCCCTCTGTCCTTCTTTCTCATCCTGTGTCCCTCTTTTTAGGAGATCACATTAATGCATGTTTAAACTTCAGTATATGTTCTCATAAATTAGTCTGTGTAATTAAAATACTGCCATCTTGCTCTAAATAATTTATTCAGTTACACCACTAGGTGTCAATAGGTCATGAAAGAACCTAAAAATTCCTGGTAATTCCCCACCCACCAGCCATGCCACCAGCAATACTCCTAAAACAAACGTCCCTCTTTGGCCAGTGGAAATGTTGGACATTTAGGGACTTATTCATGAAACCAAAAGAGACGCAAATTTGCAGCAAACCAACCGCACCATAGGATTGAAGTAAGAAATCTATACATTTCCATTGACTGAATGGATCTGTTAACCCTTTAACACCTCTCTCTAGATAGAACTCAGGGAGTTTAAACCCCATTTAAATCAGTGAGAATTTTCATTCGCCCTCCCATGATACAGTTGGTTTGCTCCAGAACTGAATCTCATTAGCTTGGTGAATATGATTTTTTTAATATGATCTAGCATCCAAAGGGTTAATATGGTCTAGCATCCAAAGGGTTAAACACCATGGATGACTAAGGGAAATGACTGGCAGTTAGAAAGTAGATTAAATAGTTAGATTTCAGTTAAAGTACTGACCTTTTTCTTTAAGTTGAGGCATATTTCGTTATAGAACTGATGAATGTAGCTGGAAATGTGTAATCTCTTTGATTTGTGTGCAGTAACAATGATGTGACTTAACCAATGCATTTAGCATGTTGTGACAGTTAGAACATAGTTCTGTGACAAATAAATGTGTAATGACACTCCTGCTGGGAACCACTGCCATTGAATAAGCAAGTATATGCATTGTCCGTCCTCATTAATAAACTTACCAAAGCACTGTTTGTCTCCAGAAATATATATATCCATTTTTCACAACACATTACATTAATTTGATTTGGTCAAACTGTAACAGCGAACCAAAATGTACATAAAGCTATATTATTTTAACAAGGTCTCATGCGTGCTTTATTGATCCGGCACATCACTTCCTCTGTTCCATTTCGCAACTAATCACTTTATTTCTAATCTTTGTTTCGCTGTAATGTGCAATGATAACATCTTGCTGTGCACACTTGACCGCTCTTTTCATTTTCATCTTTCCATATCCTTCTTTATGACCTGTGTTTTATATTCTTGACCATATCTGCAGTATTTTCCCAATATCCTTCTCACTCTTTGTTTATCAGTCCCTCAAGCAGTGTGTGGAGAATAAGTTTAGCTCTCCATGATGGCTTGTCCTGCTTGTGTTGTTTACTAAAATTTATGACCACAATAAGATACGTAGCGACAGATATTTTCATTGCCTCCCACTGTACTCTTCATCTGAAGGCCCCTGCAACAAGCTATGGGCCCTAAAGAACTGCAAATATTGATTATTTGGTAGAACTAGCTAGGAATTGATGATTCCCTCAAGGGGGTCTGTTTATCATTAAATTAGTACAAGATGGAAACATGCAATTTCTCTACATCAGGTTTTGGCTGGTGGATACTTTGCTAATTGATAGACATGTGAATGTATATTATCCATTAATTTATGCATAGATATATGCATTCATTCCTTATTTCTAAAGATTTGACTATACAAGCATAAGCTAGCCTATAAAATATGTTCAATCATTCAAAAATATACAAATGGTATACTCCAGATTACTCTCATAGAGTAATAAGAGGTTAAAGGGATAGTAATGTTTCATAATAAAAACAGCTCTAATTAATCATCATAGTATTTGGACTTTGGAGAGTGTTATTTCAATTCTGACAGAGTTGTAGTTCAAGAGTAATTCAATGACAAAGTGTCCCCCTCCCTCCCCTTTTACTGATGTCACACTGTTCAGTCTGAGCAGAAGGGAGGTGCCCAGGTAGACTGCAGAGAGGGACAATCTTCAATTAAGATAAGGGAAAAACCTGAAAAGCTTGTCAAGGGGGGCAGGGATTTCATTGTTTTCATAGGAATAAGAGTGTCCCCTTCTGTTATCTGTCCAGTCTATGGACTGAATTCCACATCTGAGAAGAGATGGCTTACAATAGGTAAAAGGGGCGGGAGGGGGAAACTTTGCTTGTGAATATCTCATAAACCATAAAGGTTTGAGAGATAAGACTTATATCATTCTTCATGTTTTTTTAATGCCTACAAAATAAAATAAAGTTAAAATGAAGTATTACTATCCCTTTAAACATAGGCCAACAACACAGTTGAGAAAGTTACTAGATCAATTATCAAGGAATTTTACTTATTAATATAATATCTTATGTGGAATAGATCATGACAAACGAACCTACTTTCTTTCAATGAGAATGTAATTAGAATGTAAACTTGCTTAATGCAGTAGACTTGGTCTATTTCGTTTAGAAAATAATTACATGTGGCTCCTGTATAAATTATAAACAAGCCTATGGTACAGCTAGTCTGTGTAAAATCAGTTTGGTGTTAAGTTATGGTACTTCTGTGTAGACTGACATCAGGACAATATATAATATATAAGTTATAATTTCTCTGTCCACTTAAAAGAATGTAACGTAAAAAAGATGAAGCCTGTTAGTTTATCTCTGACAATTTATAGACTGCACATCACTCAAGGTTGTCATATTAGCCATTACTCAAGTCTACTTTGCAATGACTTGAAGAAGCCTTCAGTATTAAAGGAGACTATTCAACAAGCAAGAGTCTAAATCAGGGATAGTGCATCATTTTAGATGCAGGATTTGTGACTAAGTACAAAATTCACTGACATAGAAAACAGAATACTAGTTACTCTTGTTTAGTGGGGATTGAAATGAGCTAAATGGGTCGTTCATCTGATTTGCCAATTAAAGCAAGTATTAAAAGAAAAGCAAAATTATGAAGCGGACATGCTATTCGTAGATACAATTTATGAAGAGATGTGATGCAACCTTTTCCATACACAGAAACATGCAAATCACACATTCAATAATAAATTCACTAAGTCATGACAAGACATAGGGCAATACATTCTATGTTGCACATATTATGAAAATGTAATTTTACATTGCAAAAATCTTTATTCAGTGACAAAGAGATCATAACAGTGCTCTTCTTCAAAACCAGCTACCAGTTTTAACTCTGCATTGGGCAAAAGAGTCAACAAGATCTACATATGTAATTCAAATAATTAACAAGTATAAAAAAAACCCAAAAAAAACCCTGATACATGCGAAAGTCCAATCTGCTTCGGTGCAGAATGAAGGTCTCCACAGCAAGCCAAACTGAGGGAATATATTAAAATAAACATATTTGTTGAAATCTGCCAGGCTGGTACAGAGACTATAGACCTGGTATTCCCAGGAGGTATCTCATCCCGGTACTGACCAGGTACTGAGGACATAAATAATTTGTTGTACAAGTTTTTCAAGACTGCCGTATGGATCTTTAATCTCTCTACATTATTATATTTATCTCTCACCCAATCAAGTATACACTCTTTGTTTATATAATCCTGGCTTCCTTATATCTTTTTCTTGCATGATGAGTCCATAATCAAGTTTACGGGCATCCTGAGAACCATGGTTTAAAAAGCAAGTCATTTCCAATGACTTACGCATTATACTGTTCTGGGTTAGACCAGAATTACAAAACAAAATAACGTAAATCATTATTTTCAAAATTATTATGAGTGGTTATTATTTTTTTTCTTTATTTCTCAAAGAAAAAAGTGTTTAAAAGGTGCAAAAACAATACATTTAATGAATAGGTATTAACTTACCAAGTACAACAGAGGAAACATTATATTGTTCCATGAAGTTAATATAGCAATTACATTAGATTAAAAACACAAGATATCAAAGCATTATGATTCTATGGTTTATTTTTTAACTAAAGAAAGTGAAATTTATATTTTCAAATGGTAAAATAAAGTACATAATATGTAAAAGAATCCAGTGTAGCAACTCTAAATTCTTTATTGCTGAGAGCAAAATGGAAATTTATAATAAAGTAACATGTAAATTGATTGATATAATACCAACTTATAAGAAGCATGCAAGCGTTATTTCAATTTTCCAAAGCAAATTAAAGCAGAACATGATACATTTCAAGCTTAAACAGAATTGTACATTCATATTTTACATCAAATTATTTTCCAACTAACTTTTTAAATTAAATTAGGCAAAAAATCAAGACAAAGAAAACATAAGCACATATAATGATACATTTCATAAGAAAAGTACATTTAATCTTTCAGTGGCCACAGATGTCAATCTATCTTCAAAGGAACATGCAGGAGCACACTGTGTTTCAGTTGTCCAAATATTCAACTCGCTGCAAAGATGCTAGTCTAGGCCACACTTTGCTTCAATGTAATGTCACCTAAAATATATCAACACAAAAAAGTTATTATACACTGTCAAGATTTTAAACTTTTGGACTTGTGTAATGTACTCCAGCAATTTCTTGACGTTCTATGAAACATTCTAATTTAAAAACAGATTATTGAATATATCAAAGAGGGACGGCACTTTTTGGAAAAGTTAACATTTATTTTGTATGTAGCATGTAGTTGAGGTTGCGCTATAGTAGCTCAACTCTTTCACATTGAGTTTTATTATTAATACTAAAGGATGCTAGTGGTAAAAAAAATGTAAATACTATTATAAATAATAAAGTTAACTTAAAGGAGCAGTAAACTTTTTTATGAAAAAATATATATTGTAGGGATTTTCCTATTCAGTAAAATAAGGGTACTCCCACTGCTGAGAGATTTATATTTCCAGAGTTATTACAGTTTAAACCCATGTTTTTTACATTAGCAGTGCCCTCTAGTGGTCAAATTCTAATTAGTTTTCGTGTTAGATTCTAATGGAGAGGAAAGTCAGAAAAGTCAGAGCCATACAGTTCTCCATAGAATGTGACAAAAACTGCCTGTCACTTCCTGTCAGTTAGAACTATCAGGAAGTAAACACAGTAAATTCACTTCCTGATTATTTGAACTGCTACACATCCTATATAATAATTTGCTAAATCATGTGCAACGCCGCGACATGCGCAGTAGACACTGCTGCGAGTGCTGCAGTCATGCTCAGTAGAGACTGCCCACGACGCGGCTGATACAGAGGGCTCTGTCTCTACTGCAAGTGACTGCCCCGCGAACGGGTGGCAGTGGCACTGTGGCCCGTGTAACGGGCTGTTCAACTACTTGTTTTTAATAAAACATCTGACAGCAGTGGGAGTGCCCTTGTTTTATTCAGCAGGAAATGCTCTATAAAATATGTGTTTTCATAAATAAAAGTTTACTGCTCCTTTAAATGAATGTGGCAAATCCAGCGCCTTACCAGTATTACACTACTTTGAATGCAAATGATAAGCATGATGGACTTGCTTTTTTTTTTTTTTTCAACTATACGAACTATGTAGCAGTTACATATTATAAAAAAATCAAAATCAGCGTAAGGAACCATTATTGTACAGTAACAACATATTAATTTCAACCAATGTCAAATTATTGGGGATCCTTGGAGAATTGGACTTTAAGCAATCTGTAAAGTTTTATTTTAGAAGAAAACATATGCTATAGAGCTTATCCTGCTTATTAAAACAATGGTACCGCCTGCTGATAGTTGCTTTATTCAAAAGTTAATATAGTTCAAATTGCCACAAACTGACGGACCTCTTAAAATTACATTCTCTGGGGAACCGTAGCTACTGGCTTAGTTTTCGCATAGAACAGAATAAATGGCTGGTCACCAGCTGAACTATAGGGGAAAGGTCTAGCAATCAAGTGGCACTGTTAATATAAACAGCAACAGTTTGAACTATAATACATTTGGAACAATGCAACTCCCTGCTGTTAAAGTACCCTTTCACTGTATCACTCTTTTAACATATCCTTTTTACCAAATTAATATCAGAGAAGAAAGCGTCTTATTCCAGTTACAATAGTAGCAAGGACAAATAAATTACTAAGAAAGGTACTGAAACTAATCTCATTGCTATCCAAATCAAGGTTTGCCTTGGAAAATATGAAACATTAAGCTTGCATATTATTCCACAACTAATAATGATTTCAGACCTGAAAGCAATCACATTGAACTGTCTATATGCAATATTCCCTGCATGCATATTCTCCAACCCCTGAAAAACTGCTGAATCATCTAGATTTTGAAAAGCAAGACAGAGTCCAGGGATATGGCCATTAAACTGCCTTATGATAGAAATGGGTCACAAATTAAAAGAAACAATTTTACATTTCAAACCAAATTTTGAAGCTACACAATAAAAATATTTTGTTACATATCCACATTAGCTGTTAGCTGAACCTCTTTAAAGAAAAATATATAGAAATATACTATTTTATTAATGTGCAGCAATAAAAAAAAAAAGTATAAATGTGCTGGGGCAGCATGATGGGATAGAGCACATCTCTATAAACCTCTGAAGTTTTATGTCCTATCATGCTGGGACGGTGCTAATTACGGTAGTTAAAGCTCCGGGGCAGCATGATGTTTTTCATATTCTGGTGTTGCAGTGGCAGTGACAGCTTTGCTGAGGACAAAATTAATATTTTCTACATGGCACATGCGACCAGCTGGGGCAGCATGATAGGTATTGGGAAAAAAGGGTTAAACAGTGCTGCCAACTCTCCTTCTGTAATTTCTTGCTATTTTATTCGACCTTTTAATAACCGACATGAGAATCTCGAGCTGTCATGCAGTGCGAGATTCTCATGTCGACATTTTCATCTAGAAGATATGGTAAGCCTGCCATTTGGTTGCACGCTGTTTCACATGTGACCATTTAAAAGGATACTGTAGCAGGAGGGGAAGTGCACTGAGGTAGGTGAAGGGATGGGGAGAGCAGAAAAAAAGTATATGATTTGCATAAGGTGAAGAGGGGCAAAATTATGCACATGATTCCCGAGATTTTACGGCATACATTTTATTTGCACCTTTAAAAAGTAGCATCTGATATTTCTGTCTCCAGAGAAACTTTCCTCAGGGAAATGTATATAGCTCTGCTGGTTCCTTGCTTTGATTTAACACCTTTAACCCCATGCCGGCTTCGATTTACATTCCTACTTCTGTAACCATGGTAACATGAACAGCATCCACAGTACAATGCATTGTAGGATATTGATTGAAATGGAATATTGCAAAAGTATAATATGTTAGAAAATAAAAATGAAGATTGGCAGAATCATCATGAAAACTACATTCAGTAATGTCTCAATCCAAGATGTGAATTAGTGTGAATAGTAATTGTCATTTTTTTATTCTAAGATCAAATAGTGGAAGCTATGTTCAACAGTCCACCTATGTTTGGCGATAAGATGGTAAAAAGCATTAAGGGCTAACAGATCAAACAAAGGGCTAGCATAAAACTATACTTTCTTGGACACCCTTGAGCCAGCAGGCATATAGAAATGTTCAGGATATACAAGCTGCAAATGTATGTAAATAGGAGCATTTTATTAGCTGAAAGGCATAGAAGATATTGTACAATATATTTTATTGGCAATGTCTTGCATAACATCCAAAGTCATACATTTGCTGTTCTACAGCTGAACATCTGTGGTGCAACATGTGAGTTAATGAATGACCGTTTCTTCTGTACTTAGAAAGTAAATTAAGAGATCGCCTGAAACTCTGCCCTTTAACAGAATGTATATTCCATTACTCATTTACATTACATGCCAAGAAAACAAGTGGCAAGATGAGACATTTTTTATTAATTTTCTAAGACCTATAGCCTACTCTGTTGCTCAGTATCTAGGATGTATCTGCACATATATTTTAATATCTATTATTTTGTTGCATATATTTACTTTATTATTACAATATTTCCATTTGATTCAAAATCGCAAAATGCCATGTGGACACTATCATGATTACCATGGTTATAAAGGCTGGAATTCAAAATTAACCTTGTGTAGGGTTTAAGATGTTAACTACAGTTAAGTCACAGATAGAGGTAGCTATGACCCAGAAGAAAATCTAACTGTAGACTGAAATATCAGATACTGCATTTTAGAGATGTAAATAACGACCTTAACACAATTCTTCATAACAACCTCGACCAATCTCAGGATCACCTTGCACACCCTCATCCTCCTCCCTCTTTCAGTAGATACCAAAGTGTTGGCTGCTCGTCTTTTGCAATAGTGGTTAGGAGATCCAGTTGGACTTCACCCTTTACTCTGTTCCTCACAGCACATATTCTCGCATTGACTATATCTTTGCTAGCCAATAACATCTTGTGGTTTGGTCGTATCAATTCTGTCAAAATTAATATTCTCCCTCAGATACTCTATTACTTCAGGATCCTCCCTATACCACTTTCAAAACATTCTTTGTTTATACTCCAATCTCACATTAGTAGGTTGATCTGGGCAGAGAGTAAACCCAGATTCTTCTCTTCCATCCTCTCAAAACCCAATCTTCTTGGAGGGTTGGGATTCCCACACCTTCACTCCTACTACGTAGCTGCTCAGGTGGCCCAGCTGATTCAATGGAATCCCTCTTCCAAACAGCTTCATTGGGTTTGTATTGAATAAACATTATTATACCCCCTGCACTCGAGCATGCCCTCTTGATCCCTGCGTCCTACAGAGCACCTAAGGCTTCCTAGTTTCCCACCTCCTCCCATTCTTTTTAACTTTGGGACTCAGTGCGACTGAAAAGTTCTCTCACTCTTGTGATCTCTTGCTTCATCCCCATTCTAGATAATCAGGCCTTTTCACCTGGCTACAACTCAGTGAGCTTCCGGCGTTGGTATACAGCCTACCCTCTTCAGGTAGGAGACTGCTTTGACCAGGATCTGGTTCTCTCCTTCTCTGGCCTTGTAAATAAATATGATCTACCTGCCACAGAACTCTTTCACTATCTTTAAGTGTCATACTTCCTTCACAGGAACTTGCCCTCTTCTGGAGCTAACTCGGTTCAAAAGGCTATGCAGAAGGGACACTCATTTGGCTGGCCTCCTTTCACGCATCTGTATGGGGATCCTCTTGAGTGTAAGGGAGACTAAAGCAAGCATATAGTGGCCTGGGTTGCCAACATTAGGTCACAACTTCCTCTTGAGGTGTGGTCCAAGATCTAGTCCAGCGCGGCTCGGAGTACTATCTGCATCACCCACAAAAAGAGAGCCTAAAAGCTTCTATTTATGTGGTACATGACCCCCGAAAGGCTACATAAAATCCACCTGAGTCAGTCTCCCCTGTGCTTCAGAGGCTGCCCCAAGAGGGAGGATCTTTATCACATTTAGTGGACCTACCTGGTAGCTAAAAGATACTGGGAAAGGGTGGGGGATCTGATCTAGTTCATCACCTGTATCCCGATTGCTCTTGACCACCGGTGGTTCCTTCTGGGCCTCTGGCTGGAGGAGATGCCTCATTCGATCTCCAAATTATCCTCACATATTTTGTTAGCCGCAAGAAATACTTTAGTGTCCTGCTGGAGGTGACTGGACCTCCCTGACGGGCAGGCTCTGCTGCCGGTTATCTGGAGGATTTACTCCATGGAGAGACTCACTTCCCTCCTTTCAAACTCACAATCCAGATTTCAACAGGTATGGGAGCCATGGTTGGTGTTTAACAACCCTTCCCTAGCCCTGGACTGGTCCTTTGAGCTAGAGCTCCCCTCCTCCTGATCTACTCCCCTTCCCTGGAAATTGCCCTATTTCCCCTTCTCATGCCTTCACTTTTCCCCCTCTTTCTTCTCTCCCTCTTTCAACCTGCCTGTAGCTTGTATTTTTAAACTAAATCTTTGTACCCCTTCCCCCCATCCCCCTCAAAATTCCCCTAATACCCTTTATAAGGTCACTCTATGCTTCTGTACTTGCCTGTGCTGCTTTCACTTTCTGATGGTTGTTTGGTGAGGGAAGAGAGAAATATATTTAACAAACCTAACAACTACCTGTTCCTTTATCCGACCTGAATGCACTTCACCAGCTCTGTAGCTGTGAGTTTGGAATGGAGATGGTCCTTCAAGGAGCACCTAGCATCCCTCTTTGTTTCTGATTTTAGATAAATATTACAACATATTTTATAACTTATGTCCCAGGTCTTTCACTGACACAATAAGCAAGCACTTTCCACTGCTTCCTTGTCATTCAAGAGTATTATTTAATGTTCAAAGATAAGACCTCCACTAAAGGAGATTGACCCAAAATCTTTTCTGAGTGAGAAGAGAGAGGCATGTGTCTCAAGATCCTTTCTGAGCTGGTTCAGCCTCTGTGTTAGGGAACAGATATGCAGGTGATTCAAGTTAATTTCTGAGTTTGTTGAGCCTCTGTCTTAAGGGAGTCTTAGGGAGTGTGAAGGGAAAGAGGAGATTTACCCCAAATACCCCAAAATCTGACAATGACTACAACAGCCAGAAGAAGAGGAGCCAGCATATTTAGTAAGGCCTATTGTCATCTGGACTGCAAAAAGTAGGACTGCAGTGACACAGAGAGAGAGAGAGAGAGAGAGAATACAGCTGCTTAAATCCTCTTCACATTAGCTATAGCCAAAGATGGAAGGAGCAGTTGCACAGGGAGAGTGATAGGGACAGTAAATCAAAAATAAAGATAAAAAAATGCAATAAATAAAATGTAGTTTGACTGATTGGTTACATGGACCCTGATGTAAGCTGTGTCTGACAGATACTAGAAGAGACAGAGGCTTAATATATATAATAGAGTGTGATGTCGTCTTGCCGTTTACAAAATATTTTATCAATTGTGTACATTAACATTAAAATCCACAATACTTTGATAATGTCCATCAAATGTACTACGTGCAGGGGTAGAGAGAAAGGAGTAGGAGCAGTGCAGGGACATTTTAGTAAAGGGGTAGCCCAAAAACTGACTGCAGCTATGGTTGCTGCAACGTGTGCAATAAACAACGATGATCTTTGTCCTCCTGAGACGGCTGTTTTTGGAAGTGACATAAAAACTTCCTTCTCCACCACTACCCCCACCAGCAATATTAGGAAACCATTTAAAAACACTGAAAATAACAATGAGTCACCTTCTGGTGTAGATGTAGACGTTGCAATTGTTTGAAACTTCAAAACCTTCAAGGAATATTAAAGTAGTGGGGAAGAAGTGACGGTCAGTGCTGAGAATAACCTAATTACTGATGATGATGTTGATCTAGAATATCTGTCTCCATCTTCTTCTTTACACACAAATAAAGATGAGAGTAAGAGAGATAATAACATGGTCATAAAATTAGATGAATGGAAAAATCTCAATCTTCTACCACTGAAAAGGAGCAATGTGCCTGTTTCTAAACTGGAAAGTCTGACTTTGGACAAGATGCCTAAAAACAATCTTCCTGTCAGTCATCATCAGCATCATCTTAGCATCCAGTCCAGTCCTCACCCAGCCACACACACTACAGTTGAGTAATCAGCAACACAGGTCATTAAAAACCTAGCTATGATGAGTGCTTCTGCTGCTGTTGGAAGTGCCGCACCTTTGACACCAACAAGTAGCACAATTTCTTAAAAGGTTAAAGGGATAGTAATACTTAAGTATTACTAATCCCTGTATTAAAGTCCTATTAAAAATAAATGTATTGCCCCCAGTGTCATCTCTCAAACCTTTATGGTTTGAGAGATGATCGCTCCTAAAGTTGCCCTCTCCCTCCCCCTTCCCCATAGTCAGCTTCTAGCTAACTGCAGGGAAGCAAGTCGTACGACTTTCAGACGGCTCTCCAGCACAGCCGCGATCGCGTTAATAAAAAAGAAAACTTTCACTGAAATGGTCTTCTACGTGTGCTTGGTTTGCAAGCACACTTAGAAGATCGTTTTAGTGAAAGATTTTTTTTTAATTAACGCGATCGCGGCTCTACTGCAGAGCTGCCTGGTGATGATCTATGACCGGATTTCCCTTCAGTCAGCTACAACGCTAACTTTGGGGAAGGGGGAGGGAGAGGGCAACTTTAGGAGCGATCATCTCTCAAACCATAAAGGTTTGAGAGATGACACTGGGGCAATACATTTATTTTTAATAGGACTTTACTATAGGGATTAGTAATACTTAAGTATTACTATCCCTTTAAGTAGGGTCATTCACTCTGCTTGCTTCAGTTTGAAAATAACTGCCATGGATATAAACTACAGGACACTTTAAATATCTTGTTTACTGAACAAAGGCACACAAGCAAAATTAATAGTGGTCATTAGGAATTTCTGAACATGGTAAAGTAAGAGGGGGTTATTTCTAGGAGTTGTTATTTCCCCTTTAAGTATAATTTAGGTATAAATCTTTGTACCTCCATCTGTTGGTTGCTACAATTTCCATTATCTCCAATCAGACATGTTGTTAGGGATAATGTGAGTTGTAGTCCCAAACAACTGAGATCCAAAGATGTAGAGGGACCTGGAATAATATGAATGCTTGTAAACCATACAATGTTTTTTTCTGAGATGTGATAGATTACTAAGGCCAACATGTATTAAGCCATAAATGGTTCAATATGCAAATAAAACTGAGGATTTTCTTGATCATTATCCATCTGCCTTTTCAGCAGTGGTCAGATCGTATCTGTCTATCACTTATTCATCAGTAAATGAAGGTAAAACAAATACGCAGATTCTATCCTCCAACTTCAAGCCGACAGATCACATTAAAATCAATGGGAGTAAACATGCAAACACATAACATTGAATGTGTATGTACTGGTGAGATAGCTCAGTGGTAAATGTCCTGTCTACAGAACCTGTTCAAACCTCAAGGTTGCAGCTTCAACTCCCAGCAGGGTCAACTCAGCCCTTCAGCCTTCTGAGATTGATAAATGAGCACCACTGATTGGGTAATAATAGCATGTATTATTCAGCTGCCGATTTGGTTAATTCCGAGAGTGTGTGCTGAAAACCCTTTGAGCCCCACTGGGGGAAAAGCGCTATATAAATACTAGTTGTTGTTATTATTATCAGCGAATGGCAGCATTTACACCAGATTTGATCCCTATTTCCCTCCTTCACGTATGCAAGGCAGGGATATACTCATTGAGGAATACTCAAAGGTATCTATTGATGATCACAGTGAAGAGCAATATATTTGAAATGCTGCTTTTCCTGCAGCTTGATACATTTGGCCAAATCGTTACATATTGTAATAGAATTTTTCATTGTTATGGATATTTATTGTTATGGTTCTATGCACAAATTAAAGGCACATTACATCCTACAATGAAAGAGAAAACATTTTCTAAATAAATACAGTATTCGAGTGCTTATCCCATCTGAAGATGCAGGTTGAGTTGAGTGGGCTGGGTGCAATATGAGCAGCTAACATCATCAGAGTAAGGTACACATTACTTTGGTTTGATAAAGCACCTGAGTGGTGTGAAGCGCATTGCAGAGTCATTTTTCCTGGCCAAGGACTAGTGGACTAGTCTAAATAACATACTTATGTAAGTGTTTCTAAATTTATATATTATCGTTATTATATTGCTGAAGTATTCTCCCTTCGCCATATTGGTTTTACTTGAATGCCTTAATACTTCCTTATATTTATATGATATAGGTTAAACTTTTAATGTGTTAATGGAAATCGGTTTAATATTGTAAAAGTTTGTGGGATATATGTAGCGCATAGTTTGCGCTCGAGGGAGAACGTATCTAACCCGCATACTTTTTGCGAACCAATCCCTTTCCCTTCTTTTCCTTATATGGATTTGTCTTTAAGAGTGCAGTGATACATACGCGTCTTCCGTATCTATTGCTGTGTGTATCACCAGAGTAAGATAAATTGAGGGCACATACGGTGCCCATTACCATAACACAATAAACTTGTTCATATATCTTTTAAACAGTTGTTATGTGAATTTGCTAACTAAAAAATGAAACCAACAAGCTGATTTTTTTATCCTCTTAAAAGAATAGTAACCCCTTTTTTTGACTTTACATATTGTGCAAGTACATAATGTATAAATTCAAAATTCCTATACATTTATTATTTTTTTATCTTCAGCAATTTTTTTACACTTATATCCCTGATGATTAGCTCCCTGGATTTTTTACCTATAGCTTTCTGACAGGGAACATAAAAGCAGGTTTGTGAGTTTTTTTACTTACATAAGTATACTGGATCCCATCTATTCTGCCCCAGAAGGTGCTATTGCACAGTCTCCAGTACAGAGTCTACTCAGAAGCAGTCTCCTATTGCTGGTAGGAACCGCTGGCTTCGTGTGTTACACTCTACCCTATTCAGTATCTGTGATGTTTACATTGAATATCTACATTGCTCAATAAAGTTGGTGTTTCAAAATCTGTGGTGACTCTTGTCCATTCATTGCTATCCGTGACACCCCCCACACCAAGAAACAAGTACTAGCGATTTTGGGCCCTGTAAGCTATTATTGTGAATTTATCGTCAACCAAAGGATGTGAATCTCTGAGACTTCATTCAGAAATCTTTCTCTGTTGGAAAAAAGTCACCCTCTACTGAATATATATATTTTTTTTCAATAGAATGTATACTTGCCCTTTAATATTAAAATTAAAGTCCATATTAAAAACGTAAAATCTGTAAGAACAGCACAAAACCTCATCAATCACAATAAAAATTAAGTGTGAACACCTTTAACTCCTTGAGGACCAGAGGGTGTGCTCAAGGGGTTAATACGTTGTTCTGCAAATCAATGACTAAGTAATATATTTGGGATTGAAGAAAAAAAATTATTGGAAAATGTCATAGGCATTGACTTGGAAATTGTTACATTCTGCTCATATAGTACTGTTAAACATGTTCCTGTGTCTAACCATTGTACTGTACTCCTTAGTAACAGGCGATTAGAAGGTGTTGCTAAGAGAAAACCTAAATTTGGAACTAGTATTTCTGACCTCGAGGGAAACACTGAGATTTCCATGATAATTAATGACCACGTTAGAATTTTCACAAAACTGGGACAAGTCTCTTTCTGGCTCTAGCCTTTAGAGAAAAGAAATAATATTAATTGACAAGATGAAAATGTAATGAACCGTAATATGATGCATCTAATTTTAGATGTAATAGTTTTACACTTTTTTTTAGTGCAATAATAAATCAATTGTATTTTTTTCCATCTGGAAGCAGAAAAATGCAGCTGCTCTTTCTGCATTGGGGATGTATGTGGATAACTTAATTCTACTATAAAACCATTCAACGAGGCTGTTGCACCAGGAACAATACAATACTGGGACAAACCATCTGTACCATAGAGGACAAATAAAACCCCGCGCCGGGAGCCCTGAACGCCATGCCATGCTAGGACCGTCACTGGTCTTTAAGTGCCGGACCGCCTTGACGTCAATGGTCCTTAAGGGGTTAAGTGCTGTCCACAAATACACATGGCTGGTCTTTAAAGGGTTAGATGACACTTTTAACCTTTTTTGAATGCTAAACGGTATCCAAAGCATTGCAAAGCAGTTTTCTGGAGAATTTCTAGTATTTAAAGGGATAGTAATGTTAATATTGTAGGCATTAAAAAAAGATTAACATCGATGTAAGTCTTATCTCTCAAACCTCTATGGTTTGAGAGATATAACTGGCTAAAGTTCCCCCCTCCAGGCTGTTTCAGAGAAGTCTGCCCCCTAGCTGAAAGCAGGAGATTCTGGTCCTAGGACTGGCCGGCAGCTCTTCAGCAGAGCTGAAATAGATACTTCACTGGAACAGTCTACAAAGTATGCCTGGTTTGCAAGCACACTTTTGTAGACCGTTCCAATGAAGTATTTATTTCTAAATAGAGCAATTTCGGCTCTGCTGAAGAGCCACCATCTGGTCAAACGGACTATTTTACTAATAAAGTGGATTTTTATGATACTACAAAGGTTGTTCTTAGAATTTGGCTGCATTCATTTCTATTTGCCCTAAATAGACAATACTCTGTTTAAATCACCTTCTTAATTAATGTCAGCTTTCTCACTTCTCTTAAGCTAAATTATGGACAGAGCACTGGAAAAAGGACAAACACTGTCCTGA
This sequence comes from Rhinophrynus dorsalis, assembly GCA_037306005.1. NCBI lineage: Eukaryota > Metazoa > Chordata > Amphibia > Anura > Rhinophrynidae > Rhinophrynus > Rhinophrynus dorsalis. The sequence continues at coordinate 235,827,264 of CM074724.1, read as the reverse complement.
AGATTTCAAAGACAGTATACCTAGCCCTCTAGGTAGCCAGTAAGGCTAATATGCACGTGTGGTTCTATTCCTGTCCTTCCCCAATTCGGAAAACAAAATAGCTGCTGCTTACCTTTTTTACAAATAAAAGAAGTGATGACATCTTTAGTAAATCCAATTGAGCAGAAGCATTTCTGAAAAGATAGATATACCTTACAACTAACCTTCCTGTCGATGATCAAAACTATATAGTGATGCTTTATTTAAGATGGATGTGCAGAATGGAAGCATCTTCTGGACTTCCGTTAAACATCAGCCAGTTCTCCCATTCTTGAGACAGAGCCAAATCAACTAGCATCTCTTGGTAGGTTATATTATAAATGTGGTTTGCTGTTATTATTTTATACAATATCTGACAAGTTGAAATATAATGTATTCTTCACTCTCTCTTCTCCCTTACCCTGCATTCCCTTTCTTTAAACTCACTTTCTCCTTTAACCATCTTAGTTTCTACCATATTCCCTCTTTCTATTCCTCTTAACTTTCTTCTCTATCCCACTCGGCGGTAGAGAGGTGAAGGTTCTTTGGTGTATAAGAGGAAAAGAGGAAAATGAAGTACACAGTAAAAACTTAAAGTCAATCTTTATTGCAATTGAACACTGCAAACTACACTCAATAAGAATCATATGGGAAATTAGATTTGACCTTTTGTTTTATGCACAATCGAAGACAGCTTTAATAAAAGTGGTAAATTGGGGAATTTTACTTATCCCCTTTAGTTCAGATGGCTTGTCCTAGAATTGCTCTATTTTGTATAAGGCCCAGACTTAAAGATAGAGACAGGCTTAGCAGTTATAGATGCAGTGTTTTTTTCTCCCCACAGATATTTATTAATGCATAGTATAGCATTGTCACAAATCATTAAACTAAATAATCACATAACTGTGTTTCTAATCAGTCTCATGCTATGTGATAAACTAGGCTCCACCTTTTACCCTATTGCAGCCATCTAGCCTCCCTCTGCGATGCTAATTTGATGACTATTGTTCACTGTGCAGCTGCACAGCATGTTCTTGATTAGGTGCCTACAGCATTCTGTGGATCTAAGTATGCAACCTAAATAGTATAATGTTTGACTGTGACATTTCCTGTGTTTAATTTAGGAAAAAGTTCAATACATGCTACATCTGCTCCTCCTCAGCAGAAACTCCATCACATTACCAAGTTAAACAACATATGGTCACATGCATATTAGTAGAAATGAGCCCAGTGGAGACATAGGCAGCACCATGAAAAACTGGCCTTCCAGATTTGGAGTGATCACAGATAGATGAGCTCTACAGAATTACCCCCTGGTAGTTACAATCAGACCTGGATTTTTCAATAGGCAGAGTAGGCAGTTCCTGTGCCAGATTCTGAGGTGTGCCTCAGGTATACTGTCCAGGCCCACTGTGCTACATTGTGTTTATGGTCTCTAAAATTCTGGTTTATGGTGGCTGGTTCATTTAACTGTTTTTATATTACTGCAATGTCCAATTAATACATGAGTTTGGCCAGATCATCACCCTTGTTTTTGTTGATCTAGAGGATGGCAGAAAAAACTCCATTGAATTCATGTCCAATTATGCTCCATGGGGTAAAACTAAAAAAAAAACCAATGGAATATTTTCCTGGATCAACATCTTATCTGCACTGAAACTGGCTGTCATAATTCTCTTTATTGTTCTAAGCTAAAAAAGGTATCTAGTAGCTTTTGAAAACTATTTCCATATTCAAAATTCATACTGCCCTTACTGTAAAAAAATTCCCTGCCTCTGGGAATTGGGGGTGGGGCCACAGGAGGAGTAGGGGTGTGGCCATGGCTGCGGACAGGGACACTAAGGATTTCTTGCCTTGGGGTATTTCAGATATCATTCTGCTTCTGTGTACAAAAGTGAGTTAAGAACATATGAACAATCACAAATCAAAATGTAATGTCTAATTCATACGAGTAAAATCGAATTCATTATAACTTCACTGGCACTGGATGAGTTTAATTATAACCTATATCTATTAAAAATTAGCATGTATGGTTTACAAAATATACAAATATGCAGATATATAATTTTGTGACTTTACAAGTTTGTAATATAACTGTGCCAGGGACCTTAGTTATCCATTTAGTCTGACCCTTTTAATTGCAATTTCTTATGACGTTCACATGGGACCATTGTATTTAATTGAAAAATCCATTTAGATACAAGCTGTAGCAAATTGTTCCACTGAACAGTCTATCAATCCTATTAATTCAAAAACCTCCAATGACCCGCTGAGGCTGATGTACTATAAAGAATAAGGTCAATTCTAGTGCTAATTTTAAAAGGGAAACCACAGTATGATTGAGACCTCGCTAACATTCAATGAGTTAATAGCCCCATTTAATCCCTTGAGGATCAGAGGGTTGTGCAATGCATTGTGAAGCAATGTACTATGTTTCCCTCTGATCCTCAAGGGGGGAAATCACTAAAAATTATGGAAATGTTTGTTTGTCCCTTAAGGTACAGTTGGTTTACTCAAAAATTGCTCCAATTCCTCTTAGTATATCTGCCTCATTGTTTGTGCTTGACTGACACAGTAACTTACGTGTTGGTTAGTTTTAATAAAATAAGCCCAAGAAGCACACGCTGATCTGGTGAAACGTGCAGTAAATTGAAACGGCACAGTTTTCTTCTTGAGAATATATACCTGGTGAATGGTAATATTAATTCAAGAAAACTTTTCCGCCCCTGAGCACCCTCAGGCCAGATCCCTGTGAGTCATGCAGAGGTGTCTAGTCAGCTTTGAGCTTCTGCACAGGCTTCTTGCCTGACCAGGCCTGCTTAGGTTCTGGGGTGAAACGTGCCTTGGCTCCCAGTGCCCTGGCTGAGTGAAAATAAAAATCTTGGTCTGTGGAAAAAAACTAATGATTCTTAGGCAGAAGCATGGCTGATAACCTTCTCAAATTCCATGACAAACAACTGTATGCCTACAAAGGAAAAAGACAGCAGAGTTCTCTTAGAGGAATGATCAGCTGATCAAATCTGAAACCACAGAGTGAAAAGTACAGCCACAAAGAAAGCTGAGTCCTACTAATGAACTTAATGACATCATAAGCTGCTTCAGTAAAATATGCAGAAATTTCAAGGATCTTGGCTATAAGAAGCACTCAATCATCTTAGCTACATCTTCTTCAACAGCAACAAACAACTGATGCCCCTAATCAGCTAAAGCCCTAACCCATGCAATAGCAAAGTCACAGGGTAAGGCAGCCTCAGGAGTCATAAAATTCACCTCCAAAAAGAAATCCAGAAGCAAATCCACGTGGTCATTAAGAGCAGTGGCATCTGCTAATGGCAAAGTTGTATTCTTAGCAGGTGAGAAATGGTGGGGTCTGCCGCACTGGGGTATCTCACTGCACTAAAGCCTCAGCAGAAAAAGGACAAACAAGACAGATAGAGATACCCCAGTTAAGGAATAGCTTCTTATCAGGCATCCTCCATTCATCCAGGAGAACCTAATATAAGGAACGGCTAGGAGAGAAACGTCATCCTCCTTTTACGTTTCTTGAAAATATCAGGGGAAGAAGAACTAGAATCAGAGGCCTCTGAAACCTTAAGCATTGCCAGGAAAGCCCGTATAAGGCCCTCAGTGGAAGAACTGGGGTGTTCCTCATTAGAATCTCCAATACAGAAGCGACAATTCAGCTCGTCTCCATCAGTTTCCCCATTCTCAGCAGAGGAATTCCTAATGATGGAGGCATTCCTTTCAATAAAATGTAACTTTTGTAACTTCTCTATGACTGAGTGTGCGCTAATGTGAAATGCATCAGAAACGCTCATTGTTTAATTCCCCTGAAGCCTCCTTGTTTTTACCAATGAAAAGAATGAAAACACTATGTTTTAATTATTTCCATCTATGGCTGAATATATATGGTGCGGACCACGCTATTGTAAAGACTAACTTTTCTTATCAGTGAATACAGGGAACTAAATAGAGCTCTGCTATGTTCCCAGCTGTCTGAACTCCTACACATGGCTGGCCTTCAGATGTGGGTCTAGGTTTTTGGAGGCCCTAAGCAAAAAATTCACATAGGCTCCCCCTTTACTCGCACATTGGTATTTCTAATAAGACATTGCCTTCTGAGTTTGTGTTCATGTGGCAGTGGTAATGTATAAATGCTGTGGGGCACACTGACCAAGTAGGGGCCCCAGGCAGCCACTTAATCTGTTTATATTGTAGCACAGTCACTGCTGGCCTTTCTCTGGGGTGAATGTAAAAATCTGCAGTTGAACTGGATTTATTCTCCAGCACCAGTGGCTGCACTTCAAGGTATGTGCTAGATCACTGTTGTTCGTATTGGCGCACACACCCTGCCATCATTAAGCCCCTTATACCTGCCTCATAGCATGTGCAGGTTATGCATTTGGTTGTGCGTTAAATTACACCATGTCCTTTGTTCATCGTTTAAGACATCTCATTAAACAAAGTGTAGAACAAAGGAATGCACCAAAACACCAAGTGACTGCCCCGTTGACCACCACTGAAACAAGCAGGCTTAAGGGGGACATTTTTGATGTAGGTAGCTTAGTAAATTGACATTAGGCAAACGTAGGCTAGAAAATCAGTTCCAGTGCCTGTCTTTTTATGGCATTATATTCTGCCATCTCCACCCCCCCCCCCCCGAGATGTGCTGCCTGTATGCATTCTTATGAATGGAGATGGGGGAATCCATCTCCATTCATAAGAATACACACACAAGTCTGTTCTCATCTATGAACTCTTATGAATTAAGCTTTTGGAATTTAGGTTGTAATGCCAGTCCCTACAAAGCTGGAAAATGTTGTACAGATCCATTTAGTTTGGAAGCAACCAGGGGGACTCAAAAAATGTGTACTTTCCTAAAACTGTATGCCACCACTTTTCATTTGTCAGAACTATAGAAAAATCTACTGAAAAGAATGTGGTCACGTGACTTAGAATTCTCCGGCCATGACTGACACACCCCGGGATGGTAGCAAGGAGGACATATGTTGATTTCCTCCTGACTGCCTGTTTCCAATGTACGAGGGGGCGTGATTTTGACTGGAGTGGCCAGGGGGCAAAAGGCCCCCTGGCCACTCCTGTCAAAATCTCTGCAAGGATTAACACCTCCTTCTAATGTCCACAGTTTGGAATATTACTCATGATTCACATAACACAAAACAGATAATTTTTACAGCAGTGTGAAGGGGGCAGAGGCTCCTGCACACTGCAGTGAAAATCTCTGTCACAACTAACACCTCAATCGATTTTCATCCTCCTCTCCTGCTTTCCACTCCCACTGACTTTTACTGGTCCCATGCTCACTGCTGTCCAATTTTCTAACATCTCATTCCAATGCCATCCTCCTCCCCTCCATGCCTCTCACAATAACTAACATTCGGCTCATACACTCCTGCTGTAACACATTACTTGGTTGGTGTGTTTATTCTCTCTATCACACAACTAAAAATGTGGTAACAGCTTTCCTCATCATTTTTGTACCTTGCAACACCTTGTGTACAATAAAGTATTTACTCCAGTTCTGTGCAATGTGCTGAAGTCTCGGAATCAGGGTCCACACAAATTACAATAACAGACGTCATTCCAACAGGTTTCTTCCTGGACGCTAACTGGATTCTGAATAAAGATTTCTTCTTGGTGCTTTGCGATGTATAGGAGTCCCGAAGTAGGATGCACACACATAGGGGCTAAATGCACAAATGTCAACCGGTGATCTTAATAGATGTCTCCTTTCGGAGTTACTGCATGGGGTCACAGCAGTGTCAAGCAAGGATGGACTGTTCATGGTGTGCAAAATCTCAAACTTTCAGGGTTGCTATGATAGCTGTAGTCATGATAGTTTCGAACAGACTACCAACTAGTTACTTATTAGTTACTCAAAACGTTTTTATTCTTTCCATCTGCTGCTCTGTCACCTATAGTGACTACAGCTATCATGTCAACCCTGAAAGTTTAGGATTTTGCACACCATGGACAGAACATCCTTGCCTGACACTGGAATGACCCTACTTGCAGTAACTCTGGAAGGAGGACTTCTATTAAGATCACTGGTTGGTGTCTGTGCATATAGCCCCTGTGTGTGCATCATACTTTAGCACTCCTATACATCGAAAAGCACCACAATGAACTCATTATTAAGAATCCAGATAGTGTACAGGAAGAAACCTGTTGGACTGACATCTGTTAACACTGATTTATGTGGACCCTGATTCCAGGACTCCAGCACACTGCACAGCACTGGAGTAAGCAATTAATTCTACACAAGGTGTTGCAAGGTACAAAAACAACAGCCAACACTGTCACCACATTGCTACATTCTGTGTTGCTCTCCTTCCCCTTCACCATAACATATAACAATATATATACTTCAATCATCATTACACTTCCCACCCACTCTTACTTTTGCCAGTTCTCATCGCCCTCACTCACTTTCAATACTCATTGCCAGCACTACCCTCAGAACTATCCTCACTCACTTTATGCAAGTCTCCTCAGCTTTCTTCTCTTTAAGCTACATAACACAGTACACCTGAACTGCTCTTCCCTGCCTCTGACATGTTTCCAACTTTACCTCTCTACCCCACCACTCACAACATACCATGTCACCTCAACGTACTTCTCTTTAAGCCTGGCCCGCTGTAACCCATGCTTTTTAATTCATTATTTTTTTAACCTAATGGCTTACCCTTCTTAATTTATTATTTTTTCACCCAATGTATGTACTATACAGTTAAATACATGGACATTTCTTCGTCAGAGAGGTTTACACCAAAATGTTCTATTGTGATTAATCTCTTGTATACTATAAAGACATCTTCTGACACTGATTAACCCTTTTCATATCAGAGAGCTGCACACAGCAACACTCTGGCATACAAGGGGTTAATAAATGATGAATTCTGCTACAGAGGCTTCATGTAACCCCTTGTATGCACAAGAGGTGCACAGCAATGTATTACCTCATTGGTGCACAACACATTGCTCAACAATGTATACCTGGTTACACTTACATTTAATTACTTATTTTTTAACCCAATGTATGCATTCTACAGTAAGCACAATGGCATGATGGCTAGAGATACCCAGTCTGCACTGTATATAAAGTAGTACAGAGTTCCTTTATATACTATTGGTGTGTATAGAAAGCATCTCCTGAGTGCAACCCTCATGCTTTTATTTGAGCGTTTTTTGCCACTATTAAATTGGCCTTGTCTAATATTAGTGTGCTAAGAGGTGGTTATTTTATCCAACACCCACTCCAGCAACAATCATTTCTTTATGATGTTGGCTATGAATGCAACTGCTGGAAAGTGTGAATCTGCTGCTTCTTCCAATTTGTAGTTTGCACTAACACAACACATACTTACCGGTAACACTTAAAGGGATAGTAATACTTTGTTTTATCTTTATTTTATTTTTTAGGCATTAAAAAAACATGAGGGACGATATAAATCTTATCTCTCAAACCTTTATGGTTTGAGAGATATTCACAAGCAAAGTTTCCCCTCCCGCCCCTTTTACCTAGTGTAAGCCATCTCTTCTCAGATGTGGAATGCAGTCCATAGACCAGACAGATAACAGCAGGGGACAATCTTCTTCCTATGAGAACAATGAAGGCCCTTCCCCCCCCTTGACAAGTTTTTCAGGTTTTTCCCTTATCTTAACTGAAGACTGTCCCTCTCTGCAGTCTACCTGGGCACCTCCCTTCTGCTCTGAGGTGAGCAGTGTTACATCAGTAAAAGGGGTGGGAGGGGGATACTTTGTAATTGTATTACTCTTGAACTACAACTCTGACAGAACTGAAATAACACTCTCCAAAGTCCAAATACTATGATGATTAATTAGAGCTGTTTTTATTATGAAACATTACTATCCCTTTAGGCCCTTAGTGTATTTACAGGCCTCTTCATCTCATCTGGGGCTGGATTCTATTGCAGGTGCAAATTTTATCTCTGCTTTTTTCACCAGATTTCCCCATAGACTTCAGTAGGAAAATGTTTGATAAAACGGTTGTTAACATTTATCACCTGCGATAGAATCTAGCCCCTGATTTCCCGTATGTGATTTGTGCAATTTTATAGAGGCACCAGATGTCTAGTGTTTTTTAATCTCTTCCATCTTTTTCTGTAATTTTATGAGTGTTAATAGAAGTGCTGATTTATTCTGAGCTATCTTTGACTTACAGGTAATATGAATGCATTAAATGTGCAATTTACCCTAAGAAAATGCTGGCTATGCTTCACTGAGTGCCAGAGGGGTGTGCAACACATTGTAAAGCTCTCCCCTCCAGCATTTAAAGGATAAAATACATAAAAAAGACGACATAAATAAAATGAAAAGAACATTTTTAAGAGGACTTACTGGGCAAGAGGAGCTGAGTCAGACAGCTCCACAGCAATGACTGCTGTAACACTCAAGCATCACTCCAAGAGAAGTTCTTCCAGCTGAGGCCCAGGACCACCACAATTTTACAAAGGGCCTTCTTCCTACTGTCTACTCCCCTTACCTTCTCTTCTCTTGGCACCATTAATGTCACAGATGGAGACCACTTGTTGGTAAGCTACAGAGTTACACTTGTGGTGTTTGAATCACAGGTCAGGGAAAAAGAGATAGTACCTAATGCATGTAAATTAGTCAGTAACAGGCAGTCAGAATGGCTGGGGGTCAGGCAGGGAGGTCTCTCTTAGATCAAACATTTTTATACTATATTTCCAAAAGAAAATATTCAGTTGTCAAACAGAGATACAGATCTTTTTTTAAATTATATGGTTTACCTCCACCATTAAAAACAATCAGCTTTTCATAAAACCCTTTTTCTAACAAATTTGAATTTTCACTAACCAACCCAAAAGCTGCATTCCTCTAACTTATCTTCTTTTAAACTCCCAGGCATCTTCATACTTCCCTAGCTACACTTCCAAATTGGACACTGACCTTAACGAGACTCTCTCTTTAAGAGTCTCGTTAACGAGACAAAAATACTTAAGCTCACTCGTCATGTTTCAATCGGTTCCAAACTGCAAAAGTCAAACTACAAAATGCTAACTAGGTGGTATAGAACCACCAGAGCTATTACACAAGGCCTAAACCATTGTTTACATTCTATGTTGGTGATGCCTACCATCACTCCCCCAAAGAGTACAAAAAGTATTTTCTTCTTCACTTATTAATACTGCCAAATCTCTAATCCCCATTTTTCTTCAGAAAACTCCCATCCACCAATGGTGTAATACTGGCTGGACAGTCACTTTCAAGATAAACATGGAAGAACTCACATTCTCTGTTCAACACTGAAATGATATCTTCATCCAGACATGGCTCATATTGATTCAACTGCAAGACTCAGATGTCTACCACACAATAATTACATTCACCCTAGCCCAATAAAGCAGCCATGCCCTATATTTTGATAGTACAGAGTTTTTATATCTGTTTTGTAATAAAACAAAAGCAAAAAAGTTTACTTGACTTTCAAATGTAATTTGAAGAGACTAAGAACAGGGTCATTTATGGGACAAAAAACTGAATCACAGGGCCAAATAAATATTCCCATTACTTCAACTGGGCTTTTAACCTACTGAATGTTAGAGAGGTCCCCCAATGCTTTGCTTTGCATTCAAATGGTTAAAATCCCCATTTAATTCAAGGGTTGGATAATATTACTTGGATAATATTAATTTATCCCATATCGTGCTGTTGTTTTGTCCCAGAATTCTCTAATTCTTCTCAGTACATCTGCCTCAATATGGACTGATAACCAAGATACTTACAATGTTCTAGTGTTCTTTATTCACCTTCATTTTCACCCCCCGTGCTGCTGCCATCTTTGCTATCCTTGCTTTTGAGTTCTTTCTCTCCACTTTTCATCTTCTTCCTTGTCATGTGCCCACGAAAGCCAGCCTGTATTTTAGCAGCGGCAGCATTAGCATCAGGATCATCGAGGGGGATGTCAAGGGTTTCATCATGTTGTTTTCTACAGGCTTCATTCTGTAACACAAATAAGTCATATAGAAGATATACTAAGTCACAAAAACAAAAGTTTTGCTCTAGAATTGCTCATATTCTTCCCAATAGATGTTTACCTGCATCTTAACGGGGAAGTGTAGCCTAATTATGACAAGAAAATGTTGTAGAGCTTTTCGTATGGAATAACACAAGGTATTCCCACTGCATGGATATGTTTCATAATTTATAAATGTAGAGCTTTTCGTATGGAATAAAACAAGGGTATTTCCAGTGCATGGATATGTTTCAGAATTTATTACTGAGATAACTTGATATTTTTCTGATAGATTGAGGTCAATATGTGTTTCTTCCAGATGCTACATCCATCTATTGAAAGTTTATATCTGTGACACTCAGCTTTTCACATGCAGTATTAGTAAGATCTCCACCTGTCTGAAAAACATCTTGAATTCAAGTTATTAGAAAAATTCCAAGTTATCGCGGTAATAATATTTGAAAGAAACATCTCCAAACAATGAGAGTACCCTTTTCGTGTTCTAAAGGAATATTCCTACAACATTTTTTTTTCATAATTAGGTAATACCACCCCTATTGATTTGTTATACATTCTGTCTAAATTATAACTCTTAACTAGAATATTACTTTTAACTTGGCTAATTAAAACAATTACAAGTAAGAGCTATTAAAATATGTTATTGTAAAACCCAATAAAAATGTATATATACAAATATATGTATACGTAGTAAAATCATTTTTACAGAAGCAGTATATCTGTAGCTTATTTTTGGAACTGAAGAAATGTTTTGGCAGGATCAGCAATGTTTATCCACACTGCTGAGTGGGCCCACAATGTTGAAGGTGGAAGTGGTTCCCAAAGACCTCAAGAGAACTTTGTAATGAATATAACACATTCTGTTGCAGTCAGTGATGTGCTGGGGAATTCTCTTGCACTCAAGGATAAGTGACCAATGAAGATGGAATAGACTACAAGCTCAGAGGACATGCATATATATTTTCATCAAACATGACGTATTTCTGCTCAATTTATTATTATATTTTACTAGTACAAATCCTGTTTGTGTGTTGGAGGTGAAAGATGTATGTTTAGGTTGAACATAGATGTGTGTTGTTCAAAGGTTCATTAAAAGTGTATGAGACGGGGTGGTTGAGGTTCAAATTAAAGTGAGACTTAAAGAGGAACTATCATCATAATAATATTGCCCTACAATCCATTACTAATATAGCCAGAAGCAAAGTCATGCTTCTATTATGCTGTATAAGCCCGTGTTAAGTGAAGTAAACCAGCTTCTTCTGCAGCCACCGGCAGACAACAGCTCAGACATGTTAGAGGAAAGTTATCTCTGAGTCTGCGCTGTCTGTCCCGTACACTACCCGGATTGATGGGGATTTTCTTTGGTTAGCTTAAGCTAACGGAAGTTACTGACGGCGCACAGGGCTTCTCTTGTAAGCTCTGTGTCCTGGATGTCTGCCGAAGAAGTTGGATGCAAAATTTTTTGTAAAGTTGATACCTTTATTGGCTAACTAAATAGATTTAAAATGCAAGCTTTCAAGACGTCTTAGTTCTCTTCCTCAGGCATGTTATACAGATAAATATGAAAACTTCTCTCTTAAAGGGGAACTTTCACCCCTTAATAACTAAATCTCCCTTTACTGCTGACCTGGCGACTAGCTGCTTAGTAGCGCTAGTCGCCAGAAAACTTACCCCGTTCTCAAGATTTCGCCGTTTGAAACGATCAGGAAGCACGGACGTCTCTTCACAGTGACGTCCGTGCGCCTGCGCTGTCAGTCCCTTGTCAGTCCCTTGTGCACCGTATGCACCGTACGGTGCACAAGGGACTGACAAGGGACTGACAGCGCAGGCGCACGGACGTCACTGTGAAGAGACGTCCGTGCTTCCTGATCGTTTCAAACGGCGAAATCTTGAGAACGGGGTAAGTTTTCTGGCGACTAGCGCTACTAAGCAGCTAGTCGCCAGGTCAGCAGTAAAGGGAGATTTAGTTATTAAGGGGTGAAAGTTCCCCTTTAAATACAAGTACACATTACATTGTTTATAATGGAAATCAGATAAGAACGTTAGTCCAGATACCAATTCCTTGATCAGTCAATGGTAGGATGTGATTTAAATAGCATTCTTCCTCTGGGTCCAGTATTTATGATTCCAGAGGGACTGTCGTAAAAGTTAATTCACAATTAAGTACTGTGACAGAAATTCCCTGTCCCTGTTCAGGCCATAGGTCAAAAAGTCAAATTGTAACATTAATTTTACCTCCCATAATTTTCTGTCCCTCTGATTGCGAAATTGTCCCATTTGTTGAAGTTGGTTTTCTTCAATAACGCTGACTTATTCAACATAATAGAAGTATGCCTTTTTTTAATGGATTGGGTGCAATGTTATAATGTTGATAGCTCTGCTTTAAAGAAGGTTTTCTGATAGAAGAGGGTGTTGAATGTAATTGTGTAGGGGATGGAGATTTGAGGTTTGTGAGAAAAACAGAATTTGATAGACGTAAAGTCTGTCCATTTCCCTATTTAAAACTATTATACATATTTAAGCCTTATATAAGCCATATATCTGTCCCAAAGGTTCTTAAATTAATATTAAATTAATATCCTGTATTAATCCCTATCACATTCACTGGGAACTTGTATTTACCTATAACCATATATGTAAAATATATTTGTTTGCATTTTGCTTCTTAGTTTCCCACCCTTGCCTTATTTATGTTATCTTGTTCTAGTACACATTTTTTCTAACAAATGTTCCCACTTGAGAAAATGTAAATCCTTTAATATGTTTGAGATTTCACATCACCTCTTTCCCTTCTATCCTTCAAGCTACACATATTAAGGTCAGTTTTGTCATTTTGGATATGCATAATGTTCGTCACTAAATGTTCTCTAATCTTATTCCTGTCCTTGTGAACATCTGGGCGTTATGCATTAAGGAGTGATAAAGAGGTTATAAAGCAGAGATGATTTCTCCAGTGATATCACTTCTCCAATTCCTGTGTTATTCTATGGAGCCTATGCACTAACATCTCCAAAGTTGAAGAAATCTTAGTGCATAGGCTCTATAAAATAACATTGGAATTGGAGAACTGATATCACTGGAGAAGTCTTCTCCACTTTATCACCTTCCTATCATATGTTAGTGCATCTACTCCCTGATCTTCTGAAATGCACACTGTACTCTATCCGAGGTCTGACTAGTGATATATAAAATAGGATTAAAACCTCTCTTCCCCTACTGCTAATACCTCTTCCTACACAGCCTAGTATCTTGTTGGATTTCCTGGTAGCTATGCATAGAGATCAGTTGTTTCCTGTCATCCTGGCAATCAATGGAAGCCCTGGAAACCTGGAAATGGCAGGACTATCTTCTTCCTCAGAGCATACGCAAGACTAGATTTTAGGATTCAGAAAATAAATAGATCATTTTTACATTTGCTACAATTAATTATTGGGTATTGAGTGTATAGCAATCCAGGTCATTTTAGGTTTTAGCGCTCCTTTAAAAGCACTTGCCCCCAAAAAAACATAGTAAAAGGCACAACTTAAAGGGATAGTAATACTTTAATATTACTAATCCCCATAGTGTAGCTATTTAAAAAGAACTGAATTGTCCCCAGGTTCATCTCTCAAACCTTTATGGTTTGAGAGATAACTGAAAGCAAAGTTTCAGCGTTGTACTGACTGCAGGGATATCCAGTCTGACTTTCATCAGGCGGCTCTGCAGCTGAGCTGAGATTGCGTTAGTAAAAAAGAATTATTTCACAGAAACGGTCTTCTACATTTGCAAGCACACGTAGAAGACCGTTTCAGTGAAATAATTGTTTGTCAGTGAAATATTGTTTGTCAGTGACTCACCTCTCCCATAGAATGCAACAGAATAACTACATGGAATCTGACCATTATAGGGCACTGTTAATGTAAAAAACAAGAGCATTAACAGTTAAAACTCTGGAAATATTCACCTCTCTGAAGTGGGAGTACCACTGCTATACTCAACAAGGAAAAACAAAACAAAAACCAAATAATATATATGTGTATAGATATATGTATGGATCAAATTTATCCCCGAGGAAGTATCTTTTAGATACAAATCGCATAGGATATATATATGTACATATATATATATATATATATATATATATATATATATATATACATTTTTTTTATTGCCTTCTATTTGAATACCTACTCGCTACACAATTGAAGCTAATATCCGAGTTTGGTCAGCCTTGGTAAGAGCCTGTCCAACAGAAATCGGTACATTCGGAAGCAATATTTGAAGAAAAGGACGGGAGGTGTAATTTATTTTGCATACTTCAGCAACCGCCTGGATGAGAGCCATGCTGATGGACAGAAGCTAACCCAGATATCATACTGCCTATATATTGATATGGTAGGCATATACATCGGACAGGCCTGGTGAGAGCAGAGCTGACAGACAACAACCGATTCAAGTATATTGCCTACACACTGACACGGAAGGCACACCTGGGATTTGGACACTGTTCACTTGATCCTATCAATCCCACATAAATGTATATATTGGGAGAGCGCTTGTACTACATATATTACCTCTGCCTGCTATATACACCTGGTTACCTAACAAACACTAATACCATCGAAAGACAGGAGAGAATTTATTTGATGCTAAAGGCTGGCCTTGAACTTATAAACAAACGGTTGAACACACCTGCCCATGCCTCCATATACAAATACTCAAAGCTTCATTAAAATGTTATGGAAGCGAACAACCAGTATTCAAGAATATATCATCATATATATTTTACCTACATTTTTATTTATATTTTTTAATTTTGAGTGATATCACTTTTACCTTGGAATATATTCCTATCAGGCAATATTAATATATTATTGTATTGTTTATCCATTATCTGTGTTCCCTTTTGTATTCTATATTAAAAAATAACTTTATACGAGTATATAGCACTCTCCTTCTATCTATCCATATATATATATATATATATATATATATATATATATATATATAAGTTTACTGCTCTTTTAAAAGGTAGGCTAGTTCTGACATCAGTAATAGCGAATAACAATGTTTGCACCATGGCTACTTGAAGAAATAAGCTGGGAAAACAGGAAACATAAGCTAAAGGTCCTATACTTATGTGTTTGGAATCTAAGAGTTCCTGAACTGTGTTCTCTCATTTGCATGTTGTGAATGGAATTCTGGGAATACAGTGGAAAAGTACATTTTAGATTATTTGCTGGTGCCAGGCTTTCTGATCGGTTTAAGACACACGTATATATACAGTTACTGTACTCTGTATGGTGGAGGGATTTTAGTCACTTTTTTCCTAACCATACCAGTAAGACTGTTTCAGTTATACAAGTGTTACACATCATTTTCTATCCTGTTACTTTCTTTATATCAATCACCAGTCCACTTCCTTTCACTAAACGTTCCATATAATCCATGCAAATAACTGCAGGCAGATATTACATTGCTTTCGTCTCATTGATTCTCTAGTAACTAAAAGATATTCATAAATAATTCAAGTATATTTAAAGCAGACCTGTCTCCTTAATATAAGGGTAGTTCATTTTAAAGAGAAATGAAAACTGCTTACATGTTGTGCTAGCCATTTTTTGTAATATAAATCCTGTAAAACAGCTAGGTACTTTATGTTAATTAGTTGATGTAGTGGGCCAATATAGCACACTGTGCTATGAATAAATCTAATTTCACATGGAGTGCTGCATTTGGCCGCAAACAGATTTGCATAAAGTGTCACACTGTGCCATTAAAGCATAAAGGTTAATTTCTAAAAAAAAAATATATTTTTTTTTACAGAAAACATATAGGCAGATTTAAATTCTATGTAAACAAAGAAAAGATGTTTACAGGTGACAGGACCAATTTAAATAGCAGGATTCTTCAATGTCTAGTTATTCAGGGAATGGAATAAGTTACTGCCACCTTAGCTTTCTCAAGAGACTGAAACAAAGCTGACGGATATAAAGGAGATGTATATGCTTCAACAGTGGTTGCTTCCTGAGCCTCTTGAGCTGTCAGAGCTGTTGCTAGGCATCAAAGATCCCTGGGGCTTGGACCCAACTAATGCATTATTAGTGAACACCTACCATTAGGAAAACTACATCATTACATGCCTCCGGCTGGATACAAAACCCATGACTTTAAAGAGGATATTCCACCTTAAGATAAGTTTTGCTACTTTTAAGTAAAATAAAAATGGTGCATTCGCCAATTGTTTGCAATATACATTGTTTTTGACATATCAGCTATTTGTTAGAGACATTTCATGCTCATTAGTTTCAGGGCAGGACTGATCTTACCATACACTGTGATAGGAATACATTTAGGCAGATCCCTCATTTCTAGCAGTATATATATATATATATATATAGAGAGAGAGAGAGAGAGAGAGAGAGAAAGAGAGCTGTTTGACCTTCAGTAAAACTAAATAACATACTGTGCAACATTGTGCCATCAAAACAGTGTTGATTTCTCAAAAACAATTAATTTTACTCAAAAATGGGAGTATAACATAAAGACAGATTTTATTTGTGTACAGAAAACTAAACTAATCTTCAAGCAGGGGAGTCCAACGTGCAGCTCGTGAGCCAGATGAGGCCCACCAGACTCCAGGCCGCAGCCTTCCTGAGATTTAAAAAAACTATTTGTATACATATTTAAGTAGCACAGACATTAACTAGTAAGCCAGTAAGACCTAATCTAATGCTTGCCAGTGCTGTACAGTTCAAGAATAGATGTCTGTTAAATATCTGTACTGTCATTGACTTTATCAATAAATAAATTAATATTTTTGAATAGCTGACAGGCTATAATTCACTATCATTATCAATTAAAAAATAGTGTGGGCCTCACACTTATGGCTTTCTGATCATGTGGCCCACAGTTGGAAACACTTGGATGCCAGGTCTACTTATACTTGAGCCTGTACTTGAACCAATTCAGATAATACCAAGCAACACTCTCTCCAACTGTTGTTGGACTACAAATACCATCATCATAGGACTTGCTGTCAAATAGGAGCTGAGACTAAGCAGATTGCCCAATCCTGTGTGTCAAGAAAGCAGTCTGGCCGCAACATAGCACAGCAACTGATCTTCAATCCTAAGAAATTTTTCATCTATGTAATATAAAATCAAAGGAAGGGGATGAAATATTTAATACTGATATCATTAACTTTGACTTTTAACACTTTTTTCTGGTAAATGCTTGTGCTATGATAGATCTAATTATACAATCTAGATCAAAGCACTTAATTCCTCTTCATCTGGAACATATGTGTAGGTAGGGACTCCAAATTAGTCCCAGTACAATTAACATCTCTCAGTTGTCAGGTCAACATCCTCAGTTCTATACGCCATAAACAATATTCTTCCTCTAATACCATGTAAATAGAATGGAATGAACATCTTAATGTTGTAGCTGAAGTAAATAGCTTATTTAGGAATATTTGTGTTTTTTTCTATGCTTCACTTTAGTGTTTTTGAACACAATATGCATCATTTAGACTTTCTGCAATTATATATATTTTCTAAATTTTGATATGTCAGTTTAATTTCTCTCTTTCTCTGCTCATGTTTAAGTAGATATGTTTTATCCAATCAGAAGCTAAAATATGTTGTTGCCGAACGTATTTATTGGCAACCAGGTTTACTGAACGTGGTACTTTAATACCCTAAGGGGACGCAAATAATGGCCTACAATACAAGATAGGATTTTAAAAATTAACTCCTTCGATGCTTAGAAAAGCATTGAAGACCTCTGTAGCACCCAAGGAGTTAACATGGAGCATTATGAGTGTGAAGAGAAGTATACCATTAGGCAAAAGAACAAAAACTTTTTTTGGGTGAATATAGACTGTCTTTGATGATGGAGAAGGAAATTATCTCCTCTTCTAACCGCACCACATAATAGTTTGCAGCAGAGCTGTCCAAGTTCAGTCCTCAAATGCCACCTGCAGGCCAGGATTGAAGGATTTCCCTGATTAAGCACAGGTGAGTCCGTCAAAATAAATGAGCCACTGATTAACTCACCTGTGCTAAATCAGGGAAATCCTTACATTCTGGACTGTTGGTGGCCCTTGAGGACAGAACTTGGACAGCCTCCATCTGGAGGATGCTGCAGAAGCCTCAGAGGGCCCCATGGCTGCCTGTTGCTCACCACTGGCCCAACTAGTTAATTATGGGATGATATATTTATGTTAACAAGCACAGTACTAGAATGAAACAATTCAGAGGAGTTATTTTGCAGGATATTGCATGACAATGAGCATTATGTAAAGTATGACAAAGTAAATTCTCCCTAAATCTACATACCAAAATGAATCAGTTGTGTAACACTTGACAATAAGGCTGGAACCTTTTACTCTTGCCAAACCCAAACAGTCTTGCCCTTCCACACTGATGGAGTTACTATATTATGTACTCATTGTTTATTTTATTTATTCAAAGGGGACACCAGCAGAGCAATAAGTTCTCTTTATATCTTATGTAGAACTTCAGCTTGGGGGTGGCAAGTGACCACCAGGGGCACCCGGTTTCCCTTATGTTGTTCTTTGAACCTTAACAGATTTTTTCTTGGAATGTGGGTAGCTTTCTGTATCTGAGTGTCAATAATCCTGGCACTGTAGCCCATCTTCCCTGAATTTCTGGGGAAAATAAATCTGTTGCGGTACAAAGAACAACATAAGGGAAACTGGGTGTCACTGGTGGTCATTTATCACCCCCAAGTTGAAGTTCTATACAAGATATCATGAGAACCTCAAATATTACTTATAGATCAAAGACTTAGAAATATATTCCCACAGCCTCCCTTACTCTCATTCAGACATTCCCCCAATTTAAAACAGCTTATGGCAAGGAGTGCCCTGAACAAAAATACAAGAAAACATCTCACTTTCTACAAAAGAGGTGTGAAACCTGTGCACATATTTACATCACAGACAAGGTACCCATAGCAAACTGGAAGGTATAGGAGATGGATGCACACTCCAGTGGCTCAAGGCCTGCACTTATTTTCGGCTGGATGCAGGAGTTTCTGGCTGGTGCCTGGAGTTACTGCTCCCATACCAAACTCCCAGTTACACCATAAGATCAATGGTACCTTCACCTGTAAATCACCCAGTCTAAAATAACTCATCATGTGTGCAAAATGACCAACAGATCTCTATGTAGGGAAACATTCCAACCAATACATAAAAGGTTTAATTCCCATAGATCCAGTGTTAACAACAAAAAGACAGAGACACCCGTGGAAGAACATTTTTGACAAAAAGACACAGTGTCAGGGACATTAAACTGATTGTATTAACGGGTGTGTTCTGCACTCAGAAGGACAGAAAAATACGGGAGGTTAAACTAATGCTCCAGTTTAATACTTTTAATAATGGCCTGAACCAGGATAGGGAATTTCTGTCACATTATTACTAGAGGTGAGCAAAGGGTCAGCAAAAACCATTTGGTTGTCCCCTTTTTCACTGGAAAATCCTCCTTAAACAAAGCCCTTAACATTTTCACAGTTTCCACCTATTACCAAACAGTTTTCTCTATTTTTTTCAATGGCGACAAACTTTTCACCTGTTTACTTACATGTACTTTGCGTTTACGCGCCAAAACTAGTGATGAGCGAGCACCCCAATGCTCGGATGTTCGGGTGCTCTGACCGAGCACCCCCTGAGGCTCGAGTGCTCGGCCGAACACCCGAGCCCCATTGAAGTCAATGGGAGGACTCGAGCATTACACCAGGCACCCCCTGCTCTGATGAGGGGAGGGTGCCTGGTCCATAGGAAAAGGGCAGAAAAAGATGGAAACACTACAGAAATGGTTCAGGGACAGCATAGGGAGGATGTCTGGATGCACCTTGGACTCCAACATCGCTGCTGGGAACGATCTTTCGCCCGTAGTACGCCATTTTTACAGACTGACCGTAAAACACACAAAAAGGAAAATAAAAACGACTTTAGGCGAAAAATTGTTACCAAACAGTATTTGCTGTATATTTACTTGTATATCATCTGCAAATTCTCCCAAAAATTTCATCGATTTTCTGAAGTGAGGCCATGATTAAGAGGGAAACGTGCGCAGAGGCAAATTATCCCAAAAATTTCCTTGATTTTCAGAACTGAGGCCATGATTAAGAGGGAAACGTGCGCAGAGGCAAATTCTCCCAAAAATTTCCTTGATTTTCAGAACTGAGGCCATGATTAAGAGGGAAACGTGCGCTGAGCTGACCATCTAAAACATTATGGGTGAGGGTCTGCTGCAGAGCTGACCATCCTAAACATTATATGCGAAGGCCCGCTAGTGAGCTGACGCTATAAAACATTATATGAGAGGGCCCGCTAGAGAGCTGACCCAATAAAACATTATATGAGAAGGCCCGCTGGTGAGCTGACCTATATAAAAATTGGCAAACAGGGCCCGCTGGTGAGCTGGCCCTATATAAAAATTATATCACAGGGCCCGCTGGTGAGCTGGCCCTATATAAAAATTATATCCCAGGGCACGCTGGTGAGCTGGCCCTATATAAAAATTATATCCCAGGGCATATGGAAGAGGAGGAGGAGGATGAGAACATTAAGAGTCAACCATATACCCGTTTTTGGGGTGGAAGGGGTGAATGGGAATACAGAGTATTCCCATCATTGTAAATAACATATATAAAGTGAGTTTATGTTCCCCCGGGGCTTTCCTCCAGTGGAGTGGAGAAGTCAGGGGAAATCCAGGCCTTGTTCATTTTTATAAGTGTCAACCTATCAGCATTGTCGGTGGAAAGGCGGATACGCTTATCTGTTATGATGCCACCAGCAGCACTAAATACCCGCTCAGACAGAACGCTGGCGGCAGGGCAGGCCAGCACCTCCAAGGCGTAGAGTGCCAGTTCATACCACGTGTCCAGCTTGGACACCCAGTAGTTGTAAGGCACAGAGGGATCATTGAGGACGCTGACACGGTCTGCTACGTACTCCTTCACCATCTTCCAAAACTTTTCCCTCCTTGTGACACTAGGCTGCGCATCAGGGTGAGGGTGCTGGCGGGGTGTCATGAAGGTGTCCCACGCCTTGGAGAGTGTTGCCCTGCCTTTCTCGGAACTGCTGTGTGCTCCCCTTTTCTCCCCTTCTCGGTTGGCCAAGGTAGCACGTACTCTGCCGCCAGCGTTGTCAGATGGAAAATTTTGGAGCAATTTTTCAACAAGAACCTTCTGGTATTGCACCATTTTGCTTGTCCTCTCCACCGGAGGAATGAGAGATGAGAAATTCTCTTTGTAGCGGGGGTCCAGAAGGGTGAACACCCAGTAATCCGTGTTGTCTAAAATGCGTACAACGCGTGGGTCACGGGAAAGGCAGCCTAACATAAAGTCAGCCATGTGTGCCAGAGTACCAACAGTCAAGATTTCGCTGTCCTCACCAGGAGGCTGACTCTCAATATCCTCATCCTCTTCCTCCTCTTCTGCCCACCCACGCTGAAGAGATGGAACTAAAGTTCCATGGCTACCCTCTGTAGCGGAGGCAACCGTGTCTTCCTCCTCCTCCTCCTCCTCCTCCTCCGCCTCCTCCAATTGTCGCTGAGAAGACGAAGTGAGGGTGCTCTGGCTATCACCTTGTGTAAGCTCTTCCTCCCCCATTTCCACCTCTTCCACATGCAAAGCGTCGGTTTTAATTGTGAGCAGCGAGCGTTTCAGTAGACACAGAAGTGGGATGGTTACACTGATAATAGCGTTATCGCCGCTCACCATCTGTGTCGATTCCTCAAAATTGCGTAAAACCTCGCAGAGGTCTGACATCCATTCCCACTCCTCACTTCTGATTACAGGAAGTTGAACGGAGAGGCGACGACCGTGTAACAGCTGGTACTCCACTACTGCCCTCTGCTGCTCACAAAGCCGGGCCAACATGTGGAAGGTGGAGTTCCAGCGCGTGCTCACGTCACACAGCAGCCGGTGAGCTGGCAATTGTAAGCGCTGCTGCAGCTTCAACAGGCCGGCCGAAGCTGTAGATGACTTACGGAAATGTGCACACACGCGGCGCACCTTGGTCAAGAGATCATGCACATTGGGGTAGGTTTTTAGAAATCGCTGCACCACTAAATTAAATACATGCGCTAGGCATGGTACGTGTGTGAGCTTGCCGAGCTCCAAAGCCGCCACCAAGTTACGCCCATTATCACACACAACCATGCCTGGTTGCAGGTTGAGTGGCGAGAGCCACTGCTCGGTCTGGTGACTAATCCCCTGCAACAGCTCTGAGGCCGTGTGCTGTTTGTCCCCAAGGCAGATCAGCTTCAGCACGGCCTGTTGACGCTTCCCCACTGCAGTGCTACACTGCTTCCAGCTACTGGCTGATGGGGGAGTGGCGGTGTGTGTAGAGAATTCGGAGGTGGAAACGGAGGAGGAGGAGCCAATAACGTAGGTGCTGGTGGAAACCCTGATGGAGGTAGGGCCCGCAATCCTCGGCGTGGGTAGCACCCGTGCCATCCCAGGGTCCGAGTCGCTCCCAGCCTCCACGACATTCACCCAGTGTGCCGTCAGGGAAATGTAGCGTCCCTGGCCACAAGCACTTGTCCATGTGTCAGTCGTTAAGTGGACCTTCCCAGTAACTGCGTTGGTCAGGGCACGGGTGATGTTACGGGACACATGGTGGTGTAATGCGGGGATGGCACACCGGGAAAAGTAGTGGCGGCTGGGGACCGCGTACCGAGGGACAGCTGCTGCCATCAGGCTGCGGAAGGACTCAGTGTCCACAAGCCTAAATGGCAGCATTTCGATGGCCAGTAATTTGGAAAGGTGTGAGGTTAGTGCTATGGCCTGTGGGTGGGTGGCTGGGTATTTTCTCTTGCGCTCAAATGCCTGGGGTAACGACATTTGGACGCTGTGCTGGGACAGGGAAGTGGATGTGGTCGCTGATGGTGCTTCAGATGCTACAGGTGCAGGGCGGGAGGTATGCGGGCCTGAGCCTTCGACAGGCGATTGGCCGGCACCGAAAACAGGGGAAGAGGAGGCAGTGGTGTGGCCTGCAGACACAGATGGGCGATCCAGGCGTTCCTCCCACTTACTACGGTGCTTGGATGCCATGTGTCGGATCATGCTGGTGGTGGTGAGGTTTCTAGTGTTCATGCCTCGGCTCATTCTGGTGTGGCACAGGTTGCAAACTACAAATCTTTTGTCGTCCGCACTTTCCTTAAAAAAACGCCATACCGCGGAACACCTACCCCTTGGCAAGGTAGATTTACGCAAGGGGGTGCTCCGTGGAACATTTGCGGGCCGGTTTGGTGCGGTCCGCCTTCTTTCTGTAGCCACACCACTGCCTCTTCCAGCCTGTTGCGGTGCTGCAGATGGCTCACCCTCAGGACTGCTGTCATCGCTCGGCTCTACACCTTCCCAGGTGGGGTCAGTCACCTCATCGTCCACCAAGTCCTCCTCCACTTCCTCACTCTGATCATCCTCCTCAAGTCTTGATCCCACCACATACTCGGTCATTGACAACTGTATAACATTCTCCTCAACAAGGTCTTGAGAAGGAAATAGTGGTTGATTTAATGGCAACTGTGTCTCATCATCATCATCATCATCCACTACTTCCTTTGACCTTAAATGCCGTTCACATCTGTCATCTTCTTGTGATTGGGTAGCCTCTAGAGGTTGTGAATCAGGGCACAAGATGTCATGTTCCTCTGCAAGCGTGCTTGGAGAGAGGGTCAAATGAAGGATTGGTGATGAGACGAGCTCATCACTATATCCCAGTGTGGGATCACTTCTTTGACCAGACCGTGTATGGTGGGAGGAAGGATGATCAGAGTGAGGATTATGTTGACCAGACTCTTGGCTACTGAGAGTGGACTTGGTGGAAGACAGGGTGGTGCTTAACCGACTGGAAGCAGTATCAGCTGTCATCCAACCGACCACCTGTTCGCACTGGTCGGACCTCGAGAGTGATGTCCTGCGACGCCCTGTGAAATCAGACATGAAGCTAGGTATGGTGGATGTCTTTCTTTCTTGTGCTCTGGCACCAGGCACAGTTTCTCCGCGTCCTGACCCGCGCCCTGAACTTTCAGGATCACGTCCACTTCCCCGTCCCTTTTTACCCGCCTTCTTCATCTTACACGATATATATGACTTTAATATATATGAGTTTGAAAACTTAACAGTATTTCTTACTATTCTGCAACTCTGCAGAGTACACAGAATAGGCTGCTAAACGGCGGTGAAACACACTGAATGGAATATGTGACTTTAATATTTGAGTTTGAAAACTTAACAGTATTTCTTACTATTCTGCAACTCTGCAGAGTACACAGAATAGGCTGTTAAACGGCGTTGAAACACACTGAATGGAATATGTGACTTTAATATTTGAGTTTGAAAACTTAACAGTATTTCTTATAATTCTGGAACTGTACAGAGTACACAGAATAGGCTGTTAAACGGCGGTGAAAGACACTGAATGGAATATGTGACTTTAATATTTGAGTTTGAAAACTTAACAGTATTTCTTATAATTCTGGAACTGTACAGAGTACACAGAATAGGCTGTTAAACGGCGGTGAAAGACACTGAATGGAATATGTGACTTTAATATTTGAGTTTGAAAACTTAACAGTATTTCTTATAATTCTGGAACTGTACAGAGTACACAGAATAGGCTGTTAAACGGCGGTGAAAGACACTGAATGGAATATGTGACTTTAATATTTGAGTTTGAAAACTTAACAGTATTTCTTATAATTCTGGAACTGTACAGAGTACACAGAATAGGCTGTTAAACGGCGGTGAAAGACACTGAATGGAATATGTGACTTTAATATTTGAGTTTGAAAACTTAACAGTATTTCTTACTATTCTGCAACTGTGCAGAGTACACAGAATAGGCTGCTAAACGGCGGTGACACACACTGAATGGAATAAGTGACTTTAATATTTGAGTTTGAAAACTTAACAGTATTTCTTACTATTCTGCAACTCTGCAGAGTACACAGAATAGGCTGCTAAACGGCGGTGACACACACTGAATGGAATAAGTGACTTTAATATTTGAGTTTGAAAACTTAACAGTATTTCTTACTATTCTGCAACTCTGCAGAGTACACAGAATAGGCTGCTAAACGGCGGTGACACACACTGAATGGAATAAGTGACTTTAATATTTGAGTTTGAAAAATTAACAGTATTTCTTACTATTCTGCAACTCTGCAGAGTACACAGAATAGGCTGCTAAACGGCGGTGACACACACTGAATGGAATAAGTGACTTTAATATTTGAGTTTGAAAACTTAACAGTATTTCTTACTATTCTGCAACTCTGCAGAGTACACAGAATAGGCTGCTAAACGGCGGTGACACACACTGAATGGAATAAGTGACTTTAATATTTGAGTTTGAAAAATTAACAGTATTTCTTACTATTCTGCAACTCTGCAGAGTACACAGAATAGGCTGTTAAACGGCGTTGAAACACACTGAATGGAATATGTGACTTTAATATTTGAGTTTGAAAACTTAACAGTATTTCTTATAATTCTGGAACTGTACAGAGTACACAGAATAGGCTGTTAAACGGCGGTGAAAGACACTGAATGGAATATGTGACTTTAATATTTGAGTTTGAAAACTTAACAGTATTTCTTATAATTCTGGAACTGTACAGAGTACACAGAATAGGCTGTTAAACGGCGGTGAAAGACACTGAATGGAATATGTGACTTTAATATTTGAGTTTGAAAAATTAACAGTATTTCTTACTATTCTGCAACTCTGCAGAGTACACAGAATAGGCTGTTAAACGGCGTTGAAACACACTGAATGGAATATGTGACTTTAATATTTGAGTTTGAAAACTTAACAGTATTTCTTATAATTCTGGAACTGTACAGAGTACACAGAATAGGCTGTTAAACGGCGGTGAAAGACACTGAATGGAATATGTGACTTTAATATTTGAGTTTGAAAACTTAACAGTATTTCTTATAATTCTGCAACTGTACAGAGTACACAGAATAGGCTGTTAAACGGCGGTGAAAGACACTGAATGGAATATGTGACTTTGATATTTGAGTTTGAAAAATTAACAGTATTTCTTACTATTCTGCAACTCTGTAGAGTACACAGAATAGGCTGTTAAACGGCGTTGAAACACACTGAATGGAATATGTGACTTTAATATTTGAGTTTGAAAACTTAACAGTATTTCTTCCTATTCTGCAACTCTGCACAGTACACAGAATGTGCTGCTAAACTGCGGCGAAGCACACTGAATGGAATATGTGACTTTGATATTTGAGTTTGAAGACTTAACAGTATTTCTTCCTATTCTGCAACTCTGCACAGTACACAGAATGTGCTGCTACACTGCGGCGAAGCACACTGAATGGAATATGTGACTTTGATATTTTAGTTTGAAGACTTAACAGTATTTCTTCCTATTCTGCAACTCTGCACAGTACACAGAATGTGCTGCTAAACTGCGGCGAAGCACACTGAATGGAATATGTGACTTTGATATTTGAGTTTGAAGACTTAACAGTATTTCTTCCTATTCTGCAACTCTGCACAGTACACAGAATGTGCTGCTACACTGCGGCGAAGCACACTGAATGGAATATGTGACTTTGATATTTGAGTTTGAAGACTTAACAGTATTTCTTCCTATTCTGCAACTCTGCACAGTACACAGAATGTGCTGCTAAACTGCGGCGAAGCACACTGAATGGAATATGTGACTTTGATATTTTAGTTTGAAGACTTAACAGTATTTCTTCCTATTCTGCAACTCTGCACAGTACTCAGAATGTGCTGCTAAACTGCGGCGACGCACACTGAATGGAATACGTGACTTTGATATTTTAGTTTGAAGACTTAACAGAATGTGCTCTAATCTGCAACTTTGCACACTAAACAGAATGTGCTCTAATCTGCAACTTTGCACACTAAACAGAATGTGCTCTAATCTGCAACTTTGCACACTAAACAGAATGTGCTCTAATCTGCAACTGTGCACACTAAACAGAATGTGCTCTAATCTGCAACTTTGCACACTAAACAGAATATATATATATTTTTTTTTTTTTTTTTGTTTTTTTCCCCCCACACCAAATAACCTGCTGCCCCCACACACAGTAGTCCTAAAAAGGACTTTTGGTTCTTTTTTTTTCACAATTTTTGTTTTTTTCCTCCCTACACTGCCTTTCCCTTCCTATCCTCAGCTCTCCCTGGCTCAGACTGAGCCGAACTCGCTGGTCAGGTGCTATACAGCACCTGACCACGGGTTCTGGCCAGCCAATCAGTGTAATGCCAGCAGCCAACATGGCTGCTGGCATTACACCGATGTCAGAGCCTCCCTGCACGTTTATTGGCTGCGCAGCAGCCGCAAAACGTGCGGGGAGGAGACCCGAACATGGCGGGCGAGCACATGCGGTACTCGTACGAGTACCGCCATGTGCCGAGCAGAGCGATGCTCGAGCCGATCCGAGCATCGGCCGAGCATGCTCGCTCAACACTAGCCAAAACGTGATGTTTCCAGGAAGTGAAACACAAGCATCTAGAGAAGGAGAGAGGGTGCTAGGCTGTTTTGCAATGCTAAATTATGAAAAATGAAGACAGCAGAGGCTCACAGTGTGTGCTATCACTATCAGCATGTGGATGGCAAAAAAAGGAGGAGCTGTAAGAACTGTAATGTGTCCAGTGAGTCTGAGGAGGAAGTGACCACCACTAGCACTGAAGGGTCTGGAAGCCATGATTTCCCAGACCCAAAGATGTCCAGTACCACAACACCATCTCTTGGGATCTGGGGGAAAATAGTGTCACAGGCACAGGAAGAAATGGATAGCAGTGTGAGCAGTACAGGTCAGCTACCTGTGCCTGCTGCCAGTGTGCCTTGTTGTGATACTCAGGAAGGTGGGATGAGGAGATGATGGCAAGTTTGACAGCAGGGTACCCTAAGTCACACTTGCCATTCCCACGCAGTCCCACTACTACTACGATGCAGCATCTAGAGACTCAGAGTGTCGCGAGTGAGGGAGAATGTTATGGTGGTGATGATGATTCTGAAGTTGATGTTGTTACTGAAGCAGCTGGTGGGACTAGCGTGACTGTTGTTGATTCTTCTGCTGAAGTTGAAAGGGAAGTGAAGCTGATCAGCCAGACTAGCAGCCAAGGGAGGCCACAAAAATCTCCACTGACCCTGTGATTCCCCTTTCCCAAGCATTGTGCCTCTGGGACTTGATACTGAGGAAGGCAAAACTTGCTAGCAGCAATAATACCATGAGCACAGATCAGATGCCTGTGTCTATTGCTAGTGCTGCCAGTCTGCCTTCTTCACCTCTAGAGATGGCAAATATGACAGTAGGGAACCCTCTGTCACATTTGTCATCATCACCAACCAGTGAATTTCTCATTGAGCAGCAGTAAGGAGGGACTAGTGGTAGTGATGATGATGAGGGTGATAGTGGAGCAGCTGGGGTGGAAGATATACTAATGGTCTTTTTAGCCCAAAGAGAGAAGGAATGGGAGACAGAGATACAAATGGGGATGGGCATTAACACCTCTAGCAGCAGTGATGACATTGCAGAGTTTGAAGCTAATGTAATTCCTGCTGCTGAGTTGTAAGGGTAGTAGGATGATGATTAGCAGACTAATGTGCCTCAGACCAACGTGGACACAGTGGGAATGAGGCCAAGCAGTAGTGATGCGGGACTAGGACAGGTTTCTCTTGCCAGCATCAGTACTCCTGCTGGTCCAAGTTGTAGTGCCGATTCTGAGCCAGCAGCAGCAGCATCATCCTCTGCCCCAGCCAGTGAAGTGGATTGTGGAGAAGTAGAAAGAGGCCATTCTTCTCCACCTTTCCCCCTCCCTCCCCCCCCAAGGTCCTGGGTGTGGGACTATTTTTCTCTTCCGGCAGGTGCAGTGCTGTCATCAGAGACGGCACTGTGCACGACTTGTGAGAAGTCAGTGAAAAGGGGAAAGGAGGGAACGTACCTTGGCACAACTGCCCTCATAAAACATTTGAAACACAAATACTGTGACATTTATGTGAAGCATGTTAAAGACAAACCCCCACCAAAGAAATTGGGAACTGCTGTTGCTGTACACCCTGACTTTCCCCAAAGGCAACAAGAGGTGAGGCATAAATCAAAGAGGAGGAAAAATAGAGAAACCCAGCCAGAGCCTGAAAGTTTGAAGGATAAAGAAACACCTGGCTCGCATCACCTTCTGATGCTAGTGTCCGGGCGAGAGAAGACACAACTACATCTTCTAGTAATCCACCTCATTTATCGTTATCTCACCCACCAGCCCATAGCCATTCTGTGGATGTCAGGATGTGGCAGTTTGTATCCACCTATTGCACACTGTGTGTTATGCTGACTACACATGGCAATGTGGTGGAGGATAATGGCAACCAGGGCATCAAGTGGCATATGTGGAGATTCTATCCCACAGAATCTGCTACGTTGGTGGCAGGGAGGGTTGTTCTTAGCATGGAGTGGACAAGGGGCATAGTGACAGCAGCAGTACTTTGATGTAAGTTCAGATGTGACCATAGTTCCCCGTCCTTGCTCTATTTCCTTCTACATTGTCTTCCTGCACTCAAGGTAAAACATTATATTTTAACAACGCACCCATGATTTTGGAGAAGGGGAAGGAGGAGAAGCATTATTGATCAGTTTCTTTTCTCCACATATACCTGAAGTGGTGGGGGTAGTTGCATTGCTGCTACTACCTCAGATGCATCCCTGGAGCTAGTAGTGGCTATTGGTGAGTGGAAACATGATCACCATCACCGCCCATATCCGATTCCCTTGGAGCTGCCTAATCCTGCTGCTTAAACAACTCAGCAGCAGCTCAAATGCCGTAATGATGACATGGCGTTTGCCAATGGCCAGTGGCCACCATAAAATAACCTGCTGGCATTAAGCCAGTAAGACATTTTTTTCTCAGGGTTTGTAACACTAACAAACCTGAGTGCTTTTTTTTTTTTTACTTTATTTATTTTTTACTGTTCCTCCCCAATACTAGTCAACAACCCCCCCAAAAAAAAAATTCCTGTTCAACTGATTCTTTCCCCACACTCCACCAACACAGGCATCCGCATACCCCTTTTATACTATGCCTGTGGGAAATAAAATAAAATTTGCTATGTGATGTGTGCAAATTCAAAGTTCTCATTGACTTCAATGCAATAAGCTAGGTGAAAAAGTGGGAAAACTGCACTTTTCACAGGAAATTTTCAGCCAGGCAGGAAGTGTCATTATTTCCTTAATTTTGGTTTGAGGCTAAAATTTTCACTCGTGCCTAATCATCACATTGTGGGTTAAAGAGATAGTAATGTCTCAGGATAAATAAACCCTTTGAGTGCCAGAGTGGTACACAATGCATTGCTTTACAATGCCTTGTGGATCACTCTGGCACTCAAAGGGTTAAGGTTTGATCCTTCCTTACACTTTGTAATAGCGCTCTCCACCATTGCTACTGTTCATATCGGTCTAGTTTATGTGTAATTATATTGTAAAGTTTTCCCCTCCCACCCCTTTTACCGACATCAATCTTCTTTCCTCAGAGCAGTAAACTGGTCTGGACAGATTGCAACGAAGGACAATCTTGTCCTTCTCCTTTAAGGGGGCCAGGGTTTTACTTATACTGATAGAAGATTGTCCCTTGCTGCAATCTGTCCAGATTTCAGATCTGAGGGAAGAAGAATAACATCTGTACAAGGGGTGGGGGGAGAAATGTATAATATGATTACACATCAATTATACTGATATGACTATTGGCAACAGACACGGTGGAGAGCGTCATTACTAAGTGTAAGGAATGTTTGAACGTTACTTTATACTTACTTTATTACTGTCTCTTTAAGTCTGTACAACAGACAGCCTGAGCCCCAGTGGAAGTGTAAATATCTTTGACTGCAATTTACATCCCATTCCTTTACCACTGACTGATCAAAGAATATGGGTCTGGACTGAGATGCTCTTATCTGTTTTCCATTCTAAACAATGCAATATGTACTTATATTTAAGAAAGATATTTTCATATATATCTATATAATATATCTGCAAATGTTTGTGTTGTTGTAGAATTCTTGCAAGCTTTGCAAGAGACACCAGTGGTATTAAGCTACTAATATTTCAGCCAAATTGTGTTTACATGTAATGTTTGGTCTGTTACCCATTCTTTAACCCCTTAAGGACCGGCCACGCATGCACAGTGCGTTCCCTTAAGGACCAGGGACCTTTTTTTTTTCAGAATCGGATTCCGGACTCCCTGAACGGCGTGCAGCCATGCGGGGAGTCTGGAATTCCAAGACGGTCCAGGACCATCATCGGTCCTTAAGTGAAAACAAGCCATGACGGTCCTGGACCGTTATGGGTCCTTAAGGGGTTAATTGTTCATCTGTTATTGAGATGTGCCACTCTTTTTCCATGATACACCTACTTTTGTGTGACCTGTGGTTATAAACAGTGATCAACCTAGGTACATATTAAATTGTGTGTTCTACCTTGGGTACCAAAAGTGACTGTCTATTGGTAGAAAAGTGTTAGTAATGGCATATATAAATAAAAAGTATTATTGTAGATATTGAAAAATTAATCCATTGAGGCCAGTCCGATCTCTCAAACCTTTATGGTTTGAGAGCTATAAGGTGATAACCTTTCCCCCTCCCTCACCTTTCACTGACGTCAGTGTCTAGATGACAGAAGAAGATCTTGGTCCCGGGACCAGCAGGCGGTTATTCAGCAGAGCCAAGATATCGCTATATCCTTCATTGGAACGGTCTACAAAGTGTGCTTGCAAACCAGGCACACTTTGCAGACCATTAAGTATTTCTTTCTACATGGCACTATCTCGGCTCTGCTGAAGAGCCGCCTCGAGTCGGCCGATACGAAACTTCTTCTGTCATCTTTACAGCTGACATCAGGGAAAGGGGAGGGACTGGCAACGGTGGATTTATCTTTTCAATATCTACAATAATACTTTTGATTTATATATGCCATTAATCAAACAAAATGAACGTATATAACCCTTAAGTGTGCAATTTACTCCTTCAGTTCACATGGCACCAATGGTAAAAACTATCTTCACTGGTAATGGATAATGGCTGGAAATGTGCAATAGTTTTAGCTGATGTTCATTTGTAAAATAGAGCAGTCATTATAAAACCATCATTTTTACAGGTCTTAATATCCAAAAGGTGAGTTTATTGGCATTTACTATATATGTTAATATACCTCCCAAGGTATTAGTATTAAGAACTTTCATAAAGGTAGAGAACAAATCTACAGTACCATTGCACAAGATGCTAATATAATGTATAAAATGCATCAGTGAAAACAGTCTCTTCTTCCACCAGCTCAAATACATACTGGCATACTTGGGGACACAGACTGCCTCCAGCTGTTGGTCAAACAAGAAATAAATGTTTGATAGTAGAAAAGTAAGTAATTGAAGTATAAATGCTTTGATGGATGTTGGCCAATCTTCTCTGGTTAGAAAATGCAGCATCTCTGTTGCTGTATACTTCTATATAGCAATGCCAGCAGTGGTCAATAGAATGGCCCCATCCTTAGGTAGTCGGTACAAGTTTAACAACACCTCTATGATACACTTGACATGAGGTAACAGGCAGTTGGTATTAGATCATCTCTAGGTTGTTAGTGTTTTAACCTGTCCTTTTTGTTTGCATTAAGGTAAACATTTTTGTCAAGCTACTCTAGGTTTGGGCATGCAACATTCTTTGAAGTGACTGTATGCTCAAGATTGTGTGATAATAGATGAGAGTTGGTACCATGTTAGCCGTAGAAATACAGGATGCAAATTTTTTGTAAAGTTGATACCTTTATTGGCTAACTAAACAGATTTAAAATGCAAGCTTTCAAGACTTCTTAGGTCTCTTCCTCAGGCATGTTATACAGATAAATATGAAAACTTCTCTCTTAAATACAAGTACACATTACATTGTTTATAATGGAAATCAGATAAGAACGTTAGTCCAGATACAAATTCCTTGATCAGTCAGTGGTAGAGGATGTGATTTAAATAGCATTCTTCCTCTGGGTCCAGGTATTTATGATTCCAGAGGGACTGTCGTAAAAGTTAATTCACAATTAAGTACTGTGACAGAAATTCCCTGTCCCTGTTCAGACCATAGGTCAAAGAGTCAAATTGTAACATTAATTTTACCTCCCAGTGAAGCTGACATAAGATTGAGCACTCACTTTTAACAAGACAGGAAAGTATGCTTATGCTTTAACCCTATGGGTGGTAGAGAAGTTGTATGTTGGAGGCCTTTCTAGCAACCATGGGGTAAAAGCGGTACTTTAAGTGTTTTAAAAAGGCCCTGCTTATAATCTACAGAAACTAAAAAATAGTTTTTAAGCATTATCATTCTTTGTCTAAGCCTATTTGTTCTTTGAACAGGCAAAACCATTAGCTATTTCTCTAACACATTGAACATGATTTCACAAACAAAAACAGCTAGGAGGCACACAGCATGATGATAAGAGCATTTTGTGCATAGCTTAATTGGAAAGGCTTGAAAGAAGCAGAACTAGCAAAATTATATTTCATTGTATGATGATTGCTTTTTTAATACCTGGTGCCTTCATATAAAGATTTTACATGTATTTTATATGATTGAACCATCTAACACAAGCCTTGTTATACCTTTCAGCCATTATACCAGATCCTTTATAAAAATCATGGGCTGTACAAGCTATCACAATGACAGTTGTTATAGTGGCACATAGACCTTTTTTCTTTAGAGGTAAGTCATTATCACAGATATAGTTTAACAATTTGTGCTTCCTTTGGCTCCATGACTGCAGGGTAATTTTACCAATGGGCTAAAGTGTCCAGGGTCCACTGGTGGAAGGACCACACTCACAGAAGAAGACACTGCATTTCATACACTGTAGTTTTGTATACATCAGAGTCTTCTCATTGAGGCTCACCATACAAACGTTTGAAAATTAAGCAATGCCTAGGGGGAAAACTCAAAATAGTGGGAAGATAGATGGGTATGAAAACTCACATATTGTCACTTACTATAGGTGTAAGGACTCAGCACATATAATTCTGTGAAAGTAACTGAAAATAAACTAAAAATTATATGGAACTACTATAATATGAGTATTCACATTTAGCAAGAGGGTGAAAAGGTATACTTATTTAAGAAAGAAAACGGAAGAATAACCTGTACTATTTCATATGGATTGCATAACCCTTTAACCGCATGAGTACCATAGGGGTATCCAATGTGTTGCTTTACATTGAGTTGGATACCCCTCTGACACTCAAAGGTCAAGGACCAGAGGGTCATGCAACACACCATGAAACAATGGTTTAAATATCACTCTGGTCATCAAATCGTTACATGTGAAGTTGTGCATGGAATACATTAATTCCCATAATACCCACATTTTAACTAATTTTTTTCCAAGCTGAGGTTTTGGTTGCATGCCATGCCAAGGTGTCCCAGTTTAGCCAAGTCCTAATACATTTTACCATATTATATGTCTTACAAAATGCTCCAACCTCTAACTTATGCTTTTAAAGGCTTGCAATGACTTGCCCTTAGGGGATTCCTGCACTGAGTAGGTGGGGATCTCAAAACCTGGGATGTATCTACTTTTCCTGTAGAAGTCTGCCCCACCCACTTCTCCTAACTACATAAACCTTAAATAATGCCATTTTCCAATATGTATTGATTTTTTTTTATCATTTACTGAAGCATCTTGGAGTGATTACAGGCTAACATGTGGCCAGAAAAGGTTCATTAGAATAAAGACATTCTCTACCATTACAAAACATGTCCTGACCAGCAGTTGTGCATATTTAAAATACATTTTACTGTACTACATTTATACCATAAGTGTAACTTTTATCAGTGATATTTATAAAAATATGGTGAAAAAGCTGCTAGAATGAGGAGAAAGTATTTATTAATGGAAGAAAAAAACTCACAATGCTACAAACCATAATATACATGTGAACAGCAGTGACCAGTAAGAAGTGCAGCAAGGAATGATGGGACTCCCCACAAATCCCTATATTAAAAACAAAGCAAACAGAAGACAAATGTTCTACTTCGTATTGATTGCTTAACCCCTTAATGACCATTGACATGCTAGGACCATTATAGGTGGTTATGTGTTAAGGCACAGTGATTGTCCTGGCACGTATGGAATTC
The DNA here is from genome assembly GCA_037306005.1 of Rhinophrynus dorsalis. NCBI lineage: Eukaryota > Metazoa > Chordata > Amphibia > Anura > Rhinophrynidae > Rhinophrynus > Rhinophrynus dorsalis. The sequence goes on along the minus strand of CM074724.1, from coordinate 235,792,026 downwards.
TGGGATGGCAGCGCGGAGTGCAGCCATCCCAGAATGAATTGGTAAAGAAAAGCGTTGTTGTCCTCTAGGGCCGACCACCCCCGCACCCCACTGTCCTTAAATGGTTAAATATGTGAACTTGTATATAGCATTGCTGTCCACAACACCCACATATTAAAGGGATAGTAATGTTTCACAATAAAAGCAGCTCCAATTTCATAGTATTTGGGCCATGGAGAGTGTTATTTCAATACTATCAGAGTTGTAGTTCAAGAGTAATTGAATGATAAAGTGTCCCCCTCCCACCCCTTTTACTGATGTAACACTGCTCATCTCAGAGGAGCAAGTCCGGATGGATTGCAGAGAGGGACAATCTTCAAATAGCATAAGGGAAAAACCTGCAAAACCTGTCAAGGGGGGCAGGGTTTTCATTGTTCTCACAGTAAGAAGATTGACCCTTGCTGTGAGCTACCTGGTCTTAAAGGGATAGTAATGTTTCATAATAAAAGCAGCTCTAATTAATCATCATAGTATTTGGACTTTGGAGAGTGTTATTTCAATACTGTCAGACTTATAGTTCAAGAGTAATTCAATGACAAAGTGTCCCCCTCCTGCCCCTTTTACTGATGTAACACTGCTCAGCCAGATCAGAAGGGAGGTGCCCAGGTAGATTGCAGAGAGGGACAATCTTCAATTAAGATAAGGGAAAAAGCTGAAAAGCTTGTCAAGGGGGGCAGGGCTTTCATTGTTCTCATAGGAAGAAGATTGTCCCTTGCTGTTATCTGTCTGGTCTATGGAGAAGAGATGACTTACACTAGGTAAAAGGGGCGGGAGGGGGAAACTTTGCTTGTGAATATCTCTCAAACCATAAAGGTTTGAGAGATAAGACATATAGTTCTTCATGTTTTTTTATGCCTACAAAATAAAACAAAGATAAACGAAGTATTACTATCCCTTTAAGACCAGATTCCACATCTGAGGGGAGGCGACTTACACTAGGTAAAAGGGGCGAGAGAGGGAACTACAACTCTGACGGTATTGAAATAACACTCTCTGTGGTTCAAATACTATGAAGATTAATTGGAGCTGCTGTTTTTGTGAAACATTACTATCCCTTTAACTCACTTTTTCAAGATGAGGTTTTTGTTGCCTAACTTCACTATATGTTCAAGCTTACCTGCCATGCTAAGGCACCCCCACTTTAGGAGTAATGTAGTGGATTGCTTTCTAGCAGCCAAGGGGTTAATGGGACCAACTATTTGGGTTAATGACCTGTATGAACGAATAAACCATTGGAGAGATATACCATGTAGGTGATAAAACAAATCTGACAGTCAGCAAATTCAGATGGATGATTATAATCATGATTAAGGGACCTATGTTTAAAAGACAAATGAAAGCATTCTGGGGCAAACCATCCACACCACAGGGAATAAATACACATTAAATTCAATTTTAATGGGGCTTTTAACCACTTGAATGATAGAAAGAGGTCTCCAATGCATGTCTAAGCAATGCACTGAAGATGTCTGTAGCATTCAGAGGGTTTAAACCCCATTTAAATCAATGGGAATTTAGTGAATTTGTCCCGGTTGGTATGTCCCAGGTTTGCTCAAGTTCTTAGTACATCGGCCTCTCTTACTCCCTGACTATAAGAAAGGCTTGCACTGGCCAAGCTTATACTGAAGGCAATCGCCTTGTACACCCAACCACCCGCTCTAAATTCACCCTAGTCCTCCTTAGCCGTGTGCAGTGAGTTTTAAACTGTCTGGAATGGTAGACGTTAACTGTCCATAAATACATTTAACGTGCCAGGCCAACCCCCTACTAGCCTAACCAGGCCAAACATTAACTCCTCCACTGCTGGATTGGCTGGGAACGCTTTGCAATCAATGCATTCCGGCCAGACTGGCTATGGAGTGGTTAAACGTACCAAAATAGGTCTTCAGTGTTTTTTGGCTAAGCTGTATCTGATGAAGTAGTCAGGTGACTACGAGACGTTATACCAATACTAAGCTTGACTTGTTTTTATATCTTATTTTATATTGTGCCACAATTTTATATTGTGATGTTAAACTGAAGATTTTGGATATTAAACCATTTTGGAGACTAAAAAGCAGCACTTTGTGAGGTTCCCTTTCCTTCAATTGAGAATACCTGAGGTTATACCTCTGCAGGTCTTTGTTGTTGGTGGCTACATGCATTCTCAGTCACAACCACCTCCTTTGTGAGTATAATTGATATTTTGTATATCCAGTTACCATTAAAATAGTAGGCACTATTGGGTGCCCTCTTGTTTATCTTGTTTTATAAAAACAGAACATGTATTAAATATAAGGCCAACATTGGGAGAGAAACATTATCCTCCTATTTCTCCACCCTGATCATATCAGGATAAAGATTGTACAAACATTAAAGGGGGTCATTGGCCCCCAAATTATCTATGTTTTGTTAAAAGGAGGGCATTGTTGTTCCCTCCACTAATGAATTACATGAAACAAAAATATGGGATATAGTTCACCAAGTACAAATAGAAAAAGGGGTGAGGGAAGGACAGAGCAATACCACCCTCTAAGTGTAGTAGTATGTTAATCGTTTAGAACCCAATATATAACAGCATCCCCTTCTTGGTTAAACTCACATTTATTGGAGGCTTCTCCTGCCTCTCAGTATGTTTGCTTACACTGGATACGTCTATTACACCAGGCAGGTGACACCTTTAGATGGTCTTCACACTCTTTGACTCTTGTCATCTCCAAAAACAGATTCAGTCATACTCCTCTGCAATAGCAGTACACTTCTACAGCACTTCTATAATGTTTGAGTACTTCTGCTGCTGCTAGATGTGGAACCCCTAACCTGTTGATGATGTGTCTCCCAGTCAGACCTGTACTTCTGCTCCAGGTGGGATCTCATTGAAGACGTACCTAGAAGTGAGCTTGTTTCCCCCTGCTCACATGCCTTCTATATAGACAACAGAAAGCAATATGCTTAGCTTTTGGGACCTGAGTTGAGTATCTCCTTATTGTGGGCTTCATTGACTGAGGGTTTCCTGATCGGCTGCTACTACTATTGGGGCTAGATGTTACTGCAATTGTAATACTATTGGGTGTCAAAGGTCCTGCATTTTCAACTGCAGCAGAAGCACTCATCATATATAGGGTTGTGGATGTTGATAACCTGTGTTGTTGCTGCTGGTTACTCAACACTAGTGTGTTTGGCTGAGTGGGTCTTGGACTTGGAAGCAGTGACAATGCTGATGAGAATGATGACTTACAGGATGACCGTGCATGCATCTTTGCTTGTCTGGATCATACTTTCCAATTATTTTCTCAAACAGTTTATAGACAGGCACAAGGCTCCTTTTCAGTAGTGGAAGATTGAGCCTTTGCCTTTCAGCTAACTTTCTGGCCATGTCATCATCTCTCTCACTCTCAACTTCATCTGTATCTGAAGAAGAGGAGGATGCGGTAGGAATATATTCTAGATCTACATCATCAACATTCATCATTAAGTCATCCCCAGCATCTCCAGGTGCTTCTTTCCCACTACTATTTTCCTCTAGGCTTTCAGAGGTCTCAAACAATTTATTTTTACTTTCACAACTTTCTCTATTACTTTCATGACAGGTGATTTTGTGCATGTTTATCTCACTGTCAGATGGAGCAGTAAGTTGAGCTGCTACACCTTCTTCCATTATCCCATCATTACTAGATTGCGACTCGTCATTTTCAGTGTTTTTAGATGGTTTAATAAAAGTATTGGTGCAGGTGGTGGAACTTTTGGAGAAACTCTGACAAACTGCAACCTCCCTGGGAGGTGATGGATCACCATAATGTATTGTACATGGCTGCAGTCAGTTTTTGGACTACTAATTTACACATACGGCCCTGCCCGGCTCCTACTCCTTTCTACCTACTCCTACCACTTGTGCGTTTTTTGGACACTAATCAACTATTGTGTGTTTTTTTACTGTAAAGTACACAATAGAACTGAGTGAGTGTGATGTCTTGCCTTGGCCCTCTACAGAATACTCTATCTTAACTAGTATCAGTCTACCTCAGTCACAGCTCACGTCAGGGTCACTGTCACGTATCAATTTTTTTAAACTGTCCCCCTATCCCTTTCACTAAAAAACAAGTTTAAAAAAACCTTGTTCATCCTCTTCTTTCCCCAGACTACCCAGCACAGAGATAACAGCCAGATCAGGAAGGAACTTGGATCACAGCTGACTGTGTCTTTCCAATCTGTCACACAGAATTTTGGGGTATTTATGGCAATTTACCTTTGCTCCCTTCTCATACCCTTGGACTCCACTGACACAGAGATAACAGCCAGATCAGGAAGGAACTTTCCAATATGTCACACAGAATATTGGAGTATATGGGGTAATTCTACTTTGCTCCCTTCTCACACCCCCATACTTCCACGACACAAAGATAATAACAGACAGATCAGGACGTAACTTGGATCTCAGCTCTCTGTGTCTTTCTAATCAATCACACAAAATGTTGGGGTGTTTGTGGTAAACCTCCTTTGTGCCCTTCTCACACACCCAGACTCCACTCGCACAGAGATATCAGACAGATCAGAAAGAAACTTGGGTTACAGCTGCCTGTGTGTTCCCAGTCAGTTACACAGAATTTTGGGGTATTTGTCCTTTGCTACCTTCTCACACCCCCAGACATATCTGATACAGAGATATCAGCCAGACCAGGATGGAACTTGGATCACAGCTACCTGTTTATTTCCAATCACTCACACAGAATGTTGAGGTATTTGGGGTAAATCTCCTTTGCTCCCTTCTTACACCCCTTAATATGCACTAAAAGGGATCTACTCTATCCAACATGTAATGTAACGGACCTAACATTATCCTAATATTCATTGAAATTGAGCCAACACCCAGGCCGTCAAGCATATCATAATACGGCCACTGTCCTATCTCTAATTCATCTGGCGCGTAAACGGGGCACTCCTGCGGTTCTCCTCAGCACCAACGCTGAAAAAGCGTTTGACAGGGTGAATTGGCTATACCTCAGAGCGGTTTTGGAAAATGCAGGCTTCGGACACTATATGATACAGTGTATCTTAAGCTTGTACGCATCGCCATCTGCAAGGATCCGAGTTAATGGTATTTACTCGGACTCATTTAGAATCAATAATGGTACCAGGCAAGGATGTCCGCTTTCACCTATCCTTTTTAATTTATCGCTAGAACCACTTTTGGCGTTAATTCGGTCTGACCCTTCTATTCATGGCCTCGATATAGGTAATCATATGCGTAAGGTGATGGCATTTGCGGATGATGTGCTGCTATTCGTTTCCAAACCAGAGATATCCCTGAGTTCTATCCTCTGCACACTAGATTTGTACTCCAAGGTTTCGGGGGCCCGAATCAACTTATCCAAATCAGAAATTTTAAATATTACTATGAATAATAGACAGGTGACTAAGCTCCACGGGAAATCCCCCTTCAAATGGGCTGCTTCCTTCATTACATACTTAGGAGTTCGTATCTCACCCGATATATCTGCTTTACCTGTTGAAAACCTTGAACCCATTTCTAGATCCATTCGGGGCAACATTGGTAGATGGCACTCTTTGACGCTCTCATGGTTTGGACGAATCAATGTTGTAAAGATGTTGATTCTCCCCAAAATTTTATACCTACTACAATCCTTACTGATCCATTTCCACCCCTATTTGTTACGTAAGCTTCAGTCGGATGTCAACTCCTTCATTTGGGCTGGCAAACGCTCTAGACTACGACTCTCTCTCCTGACGAGACCCATGCGATATGGAGGTCTTGGTGTATCAGACTTTCAACATTACTACCAGGCATCAGCCATCGCTAAATTTTTGGATCTAGCTAAGATTGGCAACCCCTATTGGACGCTAACTCTCTTTGATAGCGCATCTGACATAGACTTGCTTCAACTACTATGGGTTGACCCCAAGTCCTTACAGAAGTCTTATTGGGAACACCCTGTGCTTGGTCACCTTCTCCACATTTGGCATGACTGCAACTCAGATCTCCATCTATCCTCATTTCCCTCCCCACTAAAATCCTTGGTGGGTAGTCCCGATTCCCCGGGGGGTCTCCTACAATCGGCCTTCAAGGACTGGAAGCTCAAACACTTAGGCACGTTGGGAGCTCTACGATCTATTTCCTTCCCCCTCTCCAGAGAATGCCTTAAAGCGAAATTGGAACCTTACACGTTATCATGGTGGTCATATATCCAGGCTAGACATTGGTTTTCCAAGCTCTCTGGTTCGGACACGTCTGGGAGAAATCTCACAACATTCGAAACGGCAATCTCATCCCCATCAGACTCCTTGCGACCCCTTTCATTTTCATACTCTCTCTTACGACCTGTCTCACGTTTTACTAAACCTTACTTTCTAGTTCTTTGGGAAAAGGATCTTCAGATCTCCCTCGACTTCAATGTATGGAATCTCTCCTTTGTTAACAACTACAAGTACGCTAGATCAACTAGATTAAGGGAACTTAATTTCAAGATCATCTCCAGGTGGTACATTACACCCCTCAAGCTGGCTAGCATTTACCCTTCAGCGTCCCCTCTCTGCTGGAGATGTCATAAAGATACAGGATCCTTGTTTCACTTATGGTGGACATGCCCTCTGATCTCTGACTTTTGGGATAAGGTTCGCCTTCACCTGAACTCTGTATTCGGTCTTGTTCTGTCGCTTGATCCGTTATTCTTTTTGTTTTCTATCTCACAAACTCCCATGGACCCCGCAATACTTCGGAATAAAAAAAAATTCTACTTCCGCTACTAAACGAGGCCAAATCAGTCATACCATCTGTCACCCAATTGCAGGAAACCTGCAAGAGAGGGAGTGCTGGGGTGCATCGCTGGGGTGCGGAGCTGGTCGTTTGTTGGCTGCCTATTGCTGCTGCGGCTACAGCCGGTAGAGATGCCAGCCGCAAGGCTGGATGACTAACCCCAAAGAAGCTGGAAGTCAGCCCAGGATGGCCTGACAATAAAACAGCACAAGCTCTCCTGCAGGGGAGAGTGCAGGCTAGGGAGCGAGGAGTGGAGTGCGTGGATAGTGAGCGTAGGCCACAATAGTAGCTGAAACTCTCCAAGGGTAGAAGGAACAAGAATACAGGAGTAGACTCCAGGAATAAGTCAGAAGTGTAGCTATGACCCACCCTGTACCTCAGAACACAGGAGATACACAGGAAGAGGAGAAGCTATGGTCAGGCAGGGTCATGCACAGGTATCAGGACTGGAATCACTAGGCAAAAGCTTGGTCAAAGGTCAGGCAGGGTCATGCACAGGTAACAGGACTGGAATCACTAGGCAAAAGCTTGGTCAAGGTTAGGCAGGGTCATGCACAGGTATCAGGACTGGAATCACTAGGCAAAAGCTTGGTCAAAGGTCAGGCAGGGTCATGCACAGGTATCAGGGCTGGAATCACTAGGCAAAAGCTCGGTCAAAGGTCAGGCAGGGTCATGCACAGGAAGGCTGGACTGGTAAAGAATGCTCTTAAGGCTGGAATAAGTGAAGCTCCACTGGACAAGAAGCAAAGAGAGCAGGAACTCAGGCAACAGCAACCACCTGGCTACAGAACACTGTAATAGTGCGGTGCAGCCAGGGACTGGGGAAAAGATAAAGGCGTTGTGCGTGACGTCATCCGCACGCAACGCCCAACTCCGGAGTAGAAAGGACCGAGCCGGCGGCGCCTCGCGCCAGTGCACGGCGGCTTAGGTCAGAGGAAGGACTGGAAGAGGCAACCGGCTGAGGACGTGGAGGAGGCAGAACAGAGCCCGTCAGGCACCCAGGCGGCGCGCGACGGCAGACTCCGAAGGGAAGGTAGAGGCGCGGGTGACACCATCTTTATGGAAACAACCCATATCTCAAGATGTCTCTATGTGGCTTAATAGAGTTGACGCAATGTTGTCCTTGGAAAGTCGCCATGCACTGGCTACTAATTCTATTCCCAGGTTTACCAAATTGTGGAACACATGGCTTTCCAGGAATGTTACGTCTATCGCACATACCCCCTCTTAGGGTCTCCGAGGTCCCTAGCTAAATTGTATTTTAACCCCCCGCCACTGGCATTGGGTGATGTCATTAATATATGTCAATCATATACATAAATTGCTTAATAACATTTTTATGTCGCATCCGGTTCTGCGTGGTCCCCCCTCTCATAGTAGCCCGGTCCTCATTTTTATCTCTTTTCTCTATCTCATTTCTCTCTGTCCCACTCTTTTTTGTCTCTTTCTCTCTCTTACAATTCTCTCTCCTCTTCCGCAACCCTACCTTCCCAGTGCTTACTTGTCGATTTTTACCCCTTTCTTCAACACACCTATGCAAAGCATTCTTCCATGATTTACACACTCTCACATACATTTTTATGAAAGTTACACTCTTGCTTCATGAATTTCACGTAGCATATAATGTAATCTTTTCTTGGGCTCTACCCCGCCCTTGTTGTGATTTTGGCTACTTTTGAAGCGGTTCTATCTCTGGCTCTGGACCCGGGCCTGTATTCCTTTATCACATCTCTGTTTCTTATACCTCTTTATGCACTGCTACCTTGATGGTCCAAGGCTCCTCTACCTAGTTTATTGCTCCATTCACTAATCTGTTTCTTTTTTTATAGGACTATATATGCCATGGACTTTCAGTCTTTTCCTTGTTGTTGTGGACTTATTTATTTTCATCTGTATATTTGTAACTGATATGTACCACTGTATTTCTACACTTTTGTATTGTATACCTTTATTTTCAATAAACTTTTGATTTAAAAAAAAATAAATAAATAAATATGCACTGAAATATACCTGACTATTTTAATATACACTGAAATGCATCATACTCTATTCTGATATGTTCTAAAATATACCTAACTCTATTCTAATATGCACTGAAACTGATCTAACTCTGTCTAACTTCTAATATGCAGTGAAATGGCCCTAGCTATTCTAATATATATTGCAATGGACAAAACTCTATTCTAATATGCACTGAAATTAATCTAGCTGTATCCAAGCACTGAAGTACACTGAACCTTATTTGAATATGAATTTAAATGAATTTAAATCTAACACTTTCATTATGTATTTTGAAATGTTATAAACTCTATCCCAGCATATATGCACAGAAATTGAAATGAAACCACTAAAGTGAACCAGTTCCACACATGCACTAAAATGAACCAACTGATTCACATTCACAAAAATAGAACTTAATCTAGACCAGTATCCTCAGTAGAGTATGGATGTTCCCATTCCCTTGCAAAATGTATCTATAGCTGCATTAGAATATTTAATAAAATGGTGTACTTTAAGTCAACAGACACAGCATTTCTTTATCAGAATCAATTTGCTTCATTGGGTATATTTTTGAAGTATAGGCAGCTTCTATTACCTTTTGGCACTGATGTGAATGCTATAATAGAAAAAAGCAGAATTATTTTTTTTACTCATACTCTCTGAACATTACTATGGAAGAATAAGTGATCAATTTCCTATACATCAGAATGTAATATTTTCTTGTATTACACTAACATCCCTGATTTAGATTTCTTTTGGGAGGGCTGTCAAAATATCATTTTTTATGTGTGTTTAAGTAATTTTTTTCTTGTGCATTGCTAACTGAACACATCATTATATTCTGAGAAAATTGTATATACAGCAATTTTTACCCTGTATGACTTTTCTTCTTGAGAAATCTTATTTAAAATAAATAAAAAAGAAGATGGTCATGTGACCAAACTTTTGCTGCCCTGGCACACACACCCAGGGGAGTCACTATGAATGGGTTATTATAATCTCCTCTATACTGGCACTCCCATTGGCTGGGGGGGTAGGGGGTTGAAGCCCCCTGGCCACTCCTGTGAAAATCTCTGAAAGGAGTTTCAGGGGAGATGAATAGATGTGGGGTGAGATTAGTACTTTCTCACAAATTACACACTCTTATACTATTAAATATGTGAATGTAACAACATCTGCAGGGTTGTAGCCACCATGCTTACAATACACTCCACCCAGCTCATCCTCACCAGTATGTGCAACTCCTTCCCTCACTGGTACTCAGCCCTGCTATGAATAAAGAAACAAATCACCCCACGTAGTGCTCATGTCCTGGGTCAATGGGGACTGCAGTTTCTGCTGGAACACAGTGCAAAGGTGGTGTGCACAGTTATCACAGTGAACAGTACTGCATTGCACATGACATACTAATTATGTGGCCATACATGTGTTCCTCTGCTATGATGTGCTAGCTAAGACCTTTGCAGAAGATCATGCTCTGCAACATTCTAACTTAGCCCATTTCCTACCAGAGTTGAAGTTAGGATAACAATGGTGGGAGGGTATTGTGACATAAGTATTGGACCAGTGTGCACTGATGTGTGCTATTTATACATTTATATACTACAGAGACCTGGCTGGGGTAATATCACCACAAGCCTTCATGCACACCATCTCCCTTTTGTGGATATTTTCCTCACCCTGAAAAAAACGTAAGTAGAGACAGGAGGCACCCATAGTGCTGAATCCAACAGGAACAATAAACCACCACCAATAACCCAACGTGAGTTTATATTCACAAAATTTGTGGCTGCAACCCACTTTTGCTTTCTGGGAATTCAAAGCTGTCCCAGTACAGCAAACCAAAGAAGACGTAATCACAAATCTGAACAGCTGCTCCTCCACACCTTGCTCTCCCAAATAGCACTGGCACCCACAGAAAAATTACACAGAGGGGACTCAGATAGTGTAATATGGTCAGATATAAGCTTAAAACAAATTAAGAATGAATACTCACATGTGTGTTGTGCAGCAGAAGCAAAACTGACATACAGGCTCATGGAGAATTTTACCTTTCGGGACATACACAAGTTCCAATCCTTCTCAAGTGAAGATGAGAATCAAGGTGGTATAATCTTCAAAAATACAATTATGTTATTTATATGGCCCCACATACACCATCTTTAGTTTTTGAATGTATTGTTTATTTTAATAAATCTTTTTGTGAATATTGTGAGTATTCCTGTTTTATTTGTTTTAAGCTTACATCACACCATGTTACATTATTTGGGCACCCTCTGTGTATTTTCTCTGTGCATTTTCCACTCCTACACACCACCTGTCCCCTCCTAAGGCCACCCCACTTCCTGCCCACTAGATATATTATATATATATAAGGAAAATCAGGATCCCCCAGAGTCCTCTCGGCATTGGACACCCTGTAGAACTGAAAGGGCTAATAATGCTATCTAGGAGAAGAGTACTGCCAAGTTGCTTATCACTGCTCTCCAGTATTGCCACGCTTTTTTGAGAGGAGACTCCACAATGCATTTAACATACTCTGGCACTGAAAGGGTTACTAGCCCTTCTGCCAACTACAAAAAGCGTGCTCCCTTGTTCCTTATCATTGTTCCTCTGGGTTCCCATCCTTTGCACCAAGGGGAGACTGTCATTCACTAAAAACACCTACTTAATGCCTCTAATGAATGTAGATGATTTTAGTTACAAATAGTCTCCTCTCAGGCAAAATGTGGTGCTACAGTGGAGCACTAATACAGTTCTTGTCACTACACTTCTTCTAGACAGAGGGAGCGTTACTAACCTTTTCAGTGCTACAGGGTATCCAAAGCATTTCCTCCAGAATGTTAAAGAAAGAAAACTCCTGGGTTCAAAAGGTAATTCAGTTTCTCCTTGAATCAATATCTTACGTGCCATATTTTTTTTTAATTTTAATTTTGTCTCTTTGGTAAAACCTTATCAAATCTGTGGTAAGACCTTACCTTGGGTGTGCTGTACAGTTTTTGCCCTGATCCACAAAATATATATTCTGCAACTGGGTAACAAAATCAATAGAGGGGGATTAAAAAAATAGTCATGAACAAAGGCTTTCCACTTTAGGGTTAAAGGGATAGTAATGTTTCATAATAAAAGCAGCTCCAATTAATCATCATAGTATTTGGACTTTGGAGAGTGTAATTTCAATTCTGTCAGAGTTGTAGTTCAAGAGTAATTCAATGACAAAGTATCCCCCTCCCACCCCTTTTACTGATGTAACACTGCTCAGTCAGATCAGAAGGGAGGTGCCCAGGTAGACTGCAGAGAGGAACAATCTTCAATTAAGATAAGGGAAAAACCTGAAAAACTTGTCAAGGGGGCAGGGTTTTCATTGTTTTCATAGGAAGAAGATTGTCCCCTTCTGTTATCTGTCTGGTCTATGGACAGCATTCCACATCTGAGAAGAGATGGCTTACACTAGGTAAAAGGGGCAGGAGGGGAAACTTTGCTTGTGAATATCTCCCAAACCATAAAGGTTTGAAAGATAAGACTTATATCATTCTTCATGTTTTTTAAATGCCTACAAAATAAAATAAAGATAAAACAAAGTATTACTATCCCTTTAACTCTAGAAAAGAAGGGTCTATGAAGTGATATGTTAACAATTTACAAATACATGCAGGAGCGTTTCACCAGCAGAGCTGTACAAATGACAAGAGGTAATACAAAATAGATATAGATCTAATCAGCAAAAATGGTAGAAATGGTAGTAGAAAGGTTTCCACTTTTCCTCAAAATATCATAACAATACACAATAGTAATGACCCAGCACTCAGCACTCCAACAGTAAATGGGGCATTTTGTGTACTTACCAATAAATACTTTTCTCTTAGTCCATGTGGAACACAGTAAGGAACCATGGGGGCAAAGCATGTTCCTATAGGAGGACAGGGCACTTGCCTTAAAAGGCACCCAGAGGCAAAGACTGATACACATTATTCACTGATCATAGAGGTGGTCCCAACAGTGGTAGATGGTATCAACCCTTCAAATCCCTCCTCCTCTGTACTGCTGTTAACAATACATGTGCCCTGGCTTTCCTTGTCATGTGTGGTTTTTGACAGTCTTGCTACCTGATACTTGATGATATTAGATGTTGGTTAATTTTTAGAAATGTTAGTCACCCAACACTGCTACTTGATAGCCGTGTCTTGTGGTGATTTGTAATATAACCCTCTGAACCGAAAACATGCTCAGACTCAACACTTGGTTGTAGGCAGCTTAAGGTTGCCACAGCTGTTTGTGTCAGTGCTGACCACACATATTGTTTTGTTTGGAAGTAGTCCACGGGGGCAAAAAAATCCTGGCTATCCTGCAAATGTGCTGAAACCATCATGTATGCAGTGGGGCCACTTCTAGAAGCTACACTGTGTTCCAATGTATCAGTTACCAACAAATGTTTGATTGCAGTCTCTGAGAACCATGAATCACTTTATGTGTTGATGATGACGTGTTCAGGAATATGTTGGGAATGGAATGCTCTGCTTGATGTTGCTGCTCCTGCTATTATAAACCCTTTGCTGCTTTCTTTTTCATTATGCTTTCTAGCAGTTTTTTGGCCCTAACTTTCTCCATGTCATCCTCCACAATGCAACCCTTCACTGGATATAAAAGCATATCTCTGTCACCTGCTCTAGTTTACTTAATACATCTATGAATTTGAGGGACTGTCTTTCAAAACTCTGCATGCACAAGGTGGCATGCCAATGGTATTGGCTATCCTGTTGCTGCCTTTATATTATATTGCCAGAACCAGAGGAAAGATTACTGGCTATCACCTGAGGCTGTAAGCTAATGTCTCCCTCTGGTGGTGGGAGGGAAATCCAGTGAGTAGTCACAGTCATATAGTTGGTGTTCTGCCCACTTGTCTACATATCTGTTGTCTGATGGATTTTTTTGCATATGAGCTTTCCAGCCCTTTGCCCACCACAGTAATACCTGCTTGTATAATTATGGCATAGCTATCGTGGAAAAATAACTGGGATATACAGTCAGGAGCCATACATGACACCAATTTTCTAAATTATCAGTTTTCAACAAAATAATACAGCATCATGTCCACTGCCAACATCTTGCTGACCTTGCCACTCCATATGCATACTTTGGGATTATTTTTGTGAAGTGGTTGACTCCTTTTCAAGAACTCAGTAAGTGTGGGTTGGCAGTACATGGCAGAAGAACCCTGTAACTTTATTGTTTTAGCAACATACTAGTGGAGGTATTGGAGGTGAAGGCAGAATGTGTGGGCAGCCTATGACTCGTTATCTCTTACAGCAAACTCAGAGCCATACCCCTCTGAAGCAGGAACCATAGGTGGTATTTTGAACGAACTACTGCTTGAAACACTCTCTTAACATCACTAAATCTTGTGAAGAAACAGAATGTTAACCCCTTATGTCCCTGTCATATGTGAGGACTGTGGGATACATGGTCATTTCAGGCAATATATCTGCCATGGACTTGTCCTAGCGAAAGTGCTTTTAACTCACTGTTGTCATGTATTGGTTGAGCACTTTTATGAATGCAGATGTATAATCCTGTCCTGTGAACTGCCATCTTTTGGTTGAACCTTGCATAGCAGTATTGCACAGATGTCATCTATTGGTTGAACCCTGTTATGGAAGCACAGGCATTATCCTGTCCTGTGAACTGCCATCTATTGGTTGAGGCCATGCATAACTATATGGCCTATGAGTCCAATGCTAGTAGCCAATAGCCAGTCAGTATGCAAATCCAGTACTGTTGCCAGTTCTGTTCCTCCAGTCTGCATTGCCTTAAACCTACTCCCATCCTACACACCACCAATATGATATTCGGTTATGTTGTTATAGGTGTTGTATTCTATGTATTAAGGTATTTTGTTTACATGCAAGTAGTGTCACCTTAAGGTAATTGTAGATTGTGAAAGGCCTGGCATTTAATTTCAATAAAAGATATATGTTTTTTTCTACTCCTGAAGTAGATATCTAGGCTCTGTTATTAGGGGTTGGGATTGAAACCACTAGGCCTGCGTAGACAAAAATGCCTTGTTAAAGGCTGTTTTGTTGTACCAGGGCTCTGGGGACAATACCTGCTCCCCGGTGGCAAGGCAGAGGGGTTAGTGCCTGTCTGGAGGAGGCATTGGTGCAGAGGGGACAATACCTGCTCAGAAGTACCAGCGCAGATGGGTTAGTGCCTGCCTGGTGGAGAATTTGGAGCAGAGAGGATAATACCTACTCTGTGGTGACCTGTTCCAGTGGGTAGACATGTAGGTCCCTACTCAGGTCACAGCATGAAGTGGGCTGGCTGTACCTCAAGGTCTTCAAATCCCATTGACCTTCTCTCCTCTGAGTGTTGCAACAAGATCCAGTGGCAAAAGGCCAAGGCCAGACTGATGGCCCCTTGAGGCCAGTGTACCCCCTAATCTACAAGGATGGGTACTGAGGTCATCACACTTCTATTATGAGCTACAGGAACTTTTGGGAGTGCTTCTGTTGCTTCTAGTTGTGGCACATCTGACATGTTTATGGTGTGTCTCCCAGTCAGACCTGTGATTGTGCTTCAGTTTGGATCTCATTGAGGAGGTGCCTAGGTGTGAGCACACACACTGCTTTCCCTCTTCTCACACACTTTTTTACACAGACAACAGATAGCAACATGCTTTGCTTTTGGAACATGAGTGATGTCTCTCCATACTCAGCACTTCATAGAATGATGGCTTCATGAGAGGCTGCTACTACTACTGGGGGCTAGATGTTGCTGAAATTGTACTGCTACTAGGTTTCATAGGTTCTGCACTTCCAACAGCAGCAGAGGCACTCAACATGTTTTCTTTTTGCTACTGCTGTTTGCAACCTATCACTGTTTCCAAGTTGACAGCCTACAAGGGCTCTCAGATCTTTCTTTAGCAATGTGTCTCCTAGAATGAATCCATTAAGTTAATAAGTAGCATTACGTTTTTACTTGTACCAAATTCATCGCTTTATATTTTCCTATGTTAAATTTCATATTCTTCGTCCATGAAAAAGAGTTCAGAGTGGCAGGGGGAGAATGAGGGAGGATAGGCGGGTATTTACAAGGGAAGACATTTTCCCAGATTGAGTCTACCTTGGCTTTGAAGAAGTCAGCAAAGTCTTATTGCTGTATAAAGTATGAGAGGAGTCAGATAGGGGTGGAGGAGGGAGTCTAAGGTAGAGAAAAGGTGGCAGGGGTTGTATTTATATATGCTAATTAGCTGCAAAAAGTATTGTTTTTTTTTAGCCAGGGATAGAGCAGAGTTAAAGCAAGAAAGAAGGAATAAGAGGGAGAGAAAGTCTGCAAGAGAGCCTGACTTTCTCCAGAGTCGTTCAGCTGAATGGGAGTGGATGAAGCTGGTGGCCTCATTAAGCCTAGGCCGAGGATTAGTTTTAAGTGTGCATTGGAGAGAGGAGCATACAGGTTCAGAGAGAAGGACAGGACTGAGTTTTAGGTTTTGACAAGGCTGTTAGCATAGTGGGAATGGATGAAAAAGTCCAGTGGCCAGGGAGGACTGGATAGCAGTGAGATTAAGTGATTTGGGGTTACCTGTGGAGCGAGGAGAGGAAGTGGGGATTGTGGAAGATGGTGGTTGGATAGTGGAAGAGCACAGTCTCTAGAGAATATAAGGTCTAGCATTTGTCCACTGCTGTAGTCCAAATGCAGATGTTAGAGAAAGAAAGTGGGATGGCCAGGAGACAAAGGAAAGAAATGATTCACAGTTAGAAAGGAAATTTTAAGGAGTACTTGGGGCAGTAGGTTGGAAATTGATGGTTGCAACCTGTAGAGAAACAAGAGAGAAAGTGTAGACAGGAAATTACTCAAAAGAGGAAAAGCAGAGTGGGGTCGGGGAAGAAAGTGGTTTGTAATGGCAGTGTTTAGAGATTAGTAGACTCATACCTCACTCACGTCCAGTTGGGAGTGGAGTGTAAGAGAAAGAGAGGCTACCATAGGAGACTGCTGCCTCTAAAACAGTCAGATTGAGACAGCCAGTTTTCAGTTAGAGCAAGTAAGTTTAGGGAGCAGGAGACAAAGAAATCATACAGAGTATGATATTTGTTAATAATGAAGCAAGCATTCCAGGGAGCACAGGAAAAAGGAAGAAATTGAGACTGAAGACATGGAATGGTAATTAGGTTTGAAGTCTTTCTATATTGATTGGAGGTAGAGGGTTTGTGAAAGAAGAGGGGACCAGGGTTTGGAGAACTCTCCATCTGCCAGTAACAGAAGAAGAGAGAGAGAGACAGCAGATGAGATAATGTTTTGTGTGCATTTGGTTTCCTGTTTGTGTGGGGTGGGGGAGTACAGGAGCAGAGAAAAGTGAGGAGCAGGTGTGTAGAGGTTAGTGTAGTTGAGAGAAGTGATGGAGAGGTGGAGGGTAGAAGGACCCAGACATTTTTGTGAGGATTGCAGATATGGAATATGAGGTATTTAAGCATTGTTAGTATAATGCGAAATGTTAAAACAAAAGTCAGAATGAGCCAGGTACACCTTTTTGTGATGGTAAGGTTTGTTTAGTAAACATAGTCCACTTTACTTTTGGTCACCATCCAGAAGCTGGTGTCAAATAGTGAATCTTGAACTTAAAGAGAATTGCACTGTTCCCATTCAGGTCTGTGCTTCAAATCCTTCCTTGCAGAATTGCTATGTGAGGTGCTGTTTCTCCAGTGGATTCTGCTACCTCTCCTCTGTCCAACTCCTGCTCAAGTCTTGTTTAAGTCCTCCTTCACTTGTAATGGCTAACTTATAAGTCTTGTTTAATTCCTCCTTCACTTGGAATGTCTCACTTATAAGTCTTGTTTAAGTCCTCCTTCACTTGGAATGGCTCGCTTGTCCTGTTTAAAGCAGAACTTTCAGATATTACCAAGTCGTCATGCATTCATTAAGCGCATGGCAACTAGCTTGGAAATCCATGTCTTACCTTTAAAAAATAGCACATTCTAAAGAAATCCTTGCCGGAACCCAGGCTACATCTTGTCTGCGCGCCTGCACTGTCAGTCCCGGTCTCCTCTGAGTAGAACTGCAGTGACCACCAGGTAACTGGAAGGGACTGATGGCGCAGACACGCAGACAGCACTAACCTGCCTGTCAGTCTCCAAATGGCAAGGATTTCTTTAGAATCTTTTATTTTTAAAGGTAAGATGTAGATTTCCAAACTAGTCACCATGCGCTTAATGAATGCATGGTGACTTAGTAATATCTGAAAGTTCCGCTTTAAGACCTCCTTCACTTGGAATGGCTCACTTATAAGTCCTGTTTAAGTCCTCCTTCACTTGGAATGGCTCACTTTACATGGTGAACCCCCTCAAGTGTGTCATCCTAAAGGGTAGTCACCCTTAGCCTGAGGCCCTTATATAGTAATCTTCAACACATGAGGCAAGTTCAAATTGGCTAACTAACAAATCAAATGCTGACCACATGTCTGAATAAAGTTGATTAGCTGTTACTTCACACCCATGTGCAAAAGAGTTACCAATGCAGGTCACAGTCAGGATACTGGATGAAGGAGAAAGCCGCTAACCCTTGCTAGCAGGGGTGGAATTATTAACAATGAGTGGAGACATACAGTTGAGGCAGGATATGAAGTATTAAACATAACTAATTAACAGACGCGGGATTATTAACAAGAAGTGGATACAGACAGTCAAGGCAGGATATGAAGGGTTAAACATACCCAATTAACAGGAGTGGAATTATTAACAAGGAGTGGAGACAGACAATTGAGTCAAGAGATGAAGGGTTAAACATACCTGAGGAGAGAAATGGAGAGAATTAGAATTGAGAACACAGCATATTCCTGTTTAAATTGTCCTTCACTTGAAATGGCTCACTTTGAATGGCGAACCCCCACAAGGTATAGATCTCATAAGAAATTAGGGCTGTAACCCATGCAGTTTTCTGTTCATTAGAGCCCACGGAGTAGGAGGAACATAAAGTACCAGTGCTAACCCTTGTAGGACCAATCTGGCATGAAGAGCAATGGGTTGAAGGGATTAAGACAGATAATGGGGGGGGGGCAGAAACCTTGCTAGCTTGCTCATCTCTCTCTTAGGTGCAGACATAGCCAGAAGACCTGCTAATATATTTTACAGGACAGTAAAAGTAAAATACTTACGTAAAGATAAAAGTACTTATCTGACTGAAAGGATTAAAGTGACATGCAAGGATGTAGAGACCATGTGGTCCACACTGAAAGTGTAGAAAGTTGAAGATCGGCATAGAACCTCCTCTTCCTCAAAAAACACTTTTGGGTATTGTAGTCACTAACCAATACCCTTTTCAAAATGGCGAGGTGACTCTCCAGCTGCTGAGCATTAGCACCCCCCCTCCAAAATGGGGGGTGTTCCCTGGGCCACCACTATGCAGTTCAAAGATAAAGTGGGTCAATAAGCCCTCCTTACACCCACTGGAATGCAACGGGTGGAATAGAGAGTCACTAATACTGTCTTTGTCCCAATCTAATATTCATTAACCCCTTAAGGACCAGCCGTGCACGCACTCGGCGGTCACTTAAGAACCACTGAACATTTTTTTTTTGTTTCTGGTTCCGGACTCCCCAAACGGCGTGCAGCCGCAGGGGGGAGCCCGGAATTCCATGACGGTCATAGTACGTCATGGGTCGTTAAGTCAGATCTATCCATGATGTACTATGACCGTCAAGGGTAATTAAGGGGTTAAACATGAATTAAAAGAGACAATAAATATAAAATCAGGCTTCTATGTACCATACAAATCTCTACTCTGACCAGCTAAGCAGAAAATGAAAGGAGTGGGAAGATAATGCAAGCCATCCTTAAAGCGACCCAGGTCCCGTAAACCTGTGCTTTGGAGGCAAGAGATAGGAGTCTCTCTAACTGGAGATTACACAGCCTCATACCTACAGTAAAAAAACAAAAAAAGAAAGCTAACCAAGAGAGAATATTTTCCAATGCTACCTCCATGAGGTCATTTTTAAAACTGGATTAGACTGGATTAGACCGTCTAGGGAAAAGTGAGCAGGGAAGAAGTCTCTGCCTCTCAGAGCCTGTTAAGCCAAGTGTTCTGCCCTCCTGCAGATGTATGCTATGTGTTCCACATAAAATGTAAGAGGAAATAAAGCTGTTTTAATTATTAAAAACAATTTAAAAAAATCATACAGAGGAAATGTTAGACAACACAAAATACGATACAAAAGCAATAATAAAACTGTGGATACCCCAGTCTCTATATCTCAGGTCTTTTAAAGTGGTACCAGCAATTAACTCTTAAAAAGAAAATATATCCTATATAATAATTTGCTAGAAAGTTTGTAATGAAGCAGTCATGCACAGAGGAGACTGCTGTGCGTGCTGCAGTCATGTGCAGTAGAGACTGCACGTGACGAGGCTGATACAGAGAGGGGAGCTCCGAAGGACCATCCAGCTCTGTATCAGCCGCGGTACAGGCAGTCTCTACTGAGCATGACTGTACCGCAACCGGCTGGCACTGTATCAGCCGCGGCCTGGGCAGTCTCTACTGTGCATGACTGCTCCGCAACTGGCTGGCAGTGGCACTTCAACTAGTCTCATATATTGCAATATAGCCAATGGGCATAACTACAGGGGGTGCACTATTGACGGGACCTGGCATTCAAGGAGGCCCATCTGCCCCAAGCCCCAGTAAGTTCAAATTATACCCTATAGGAAATTTTATTGAGTTATGAGACTGAAACACTTTTTGCAATGGGGCTCTCCTGACTAGTTCCATAACTGGCGGTGGATAAAATACCCAGAATATGTTTTTCATTGCATAATAAATTATATTGCATACCATATCCCTTTTTCTCAAATTATGGGAGTATTAAAATTGTTGCTATACTAATATAGAGAAATTTAAATTGTGATACTTGCATCCACAGATTAACCTCTGATTTTATTAAAGAAACCATGTAACCAAATACAAGGTCAAACCACTTATTTAATCTTCCTTCTGTTAGATAGGATGCATGAGATAGCAAGGTGTGGATAACATGAGAAGAGCTACACACTTCGGATCTTTCTGCTTCATAATGGTTATAATCATGGCTGGAAAAACATCAGTGTTGTTCACCAGAAAGAGAAAAATCAGGCTGGTCAGAAGATGAAAAGTTTCTAGTGCACCCAATGTTAAACATAAAGAAGTGCATACATTTCCGACTTGTATATTTGTGTGACTCTGGTTTGCTATCAGGGGGCATAGCCATGTCTACTCTGTGTGTTTAAAAAAATTTAGCCGCTGGCATAGGAGGACGCAGTGGTTGAAGCCACCTGCAAAAAATAAAAGTCAGACCTCGTGGTGGAGCATCAGGACCCATCCTGATGTCCACCAACTACAGAGTTCATAGACGGTTGGCTGGGAGATCAACAGAGGCAACGCATGGGAGCATAACTCCCTGCTTCCATCCTACATGAAGAACCCAGTTAGGAGTGGGCAGGATTGGGAAACCTTCTCACATCAATGAGGGAAAGCCTCCCTCATTGACGTAAATGGGTTTCCTGATGCCACCCACTCCTACCAGTAGTAATGGTAGGATGGAAGCAGGGGACCAAGGGGGCTCTTTATTGATCTCCCAGCCAAATTGTCTGGGAGATCAGTAGCTGGGGGAATCAGGTAGGTCCTCATGCCCTACCACGAGGTTTGCTCTTAATATTATTTAACCCTTTAATTGACACAGAGGTATGCAACTGATTTCAATGCAATGTGTTGCATACCTCTCTGGAACTAAAAAACAAAACAAGGTCCACTGCACACAGGCGCACACACAACTGAAAATAGCTTCAGTAAGGTTTTTTCTTGCTTTTTCCTGGACCAGAAGACAACAGGTCTGAAAAGGGTTGAACTTTTATCAGTGGATTCACAAGCAACAGAATTATTTAACCTTTTAAGGACCAGAAGGGTGTGCAACATATTCTGTATGCGATTGTCTGTTAGACATCATACAACAACTAGCAAGTGCCCTCCCATCTCCCTGTTCTTTTTGAGGCAGAACTGGAAATGGCCTCAGTTAAGTATTTTTTGCTCCTCACAAGCTCAGTAGATACTGGATCTGCAAAGAGCTAAACTTTTTGTTGGATCAGCAAACAAAAAAAGTGTAAATGATGTACTTAAAGGGACCCTGTCATCTAAAAACAATGTTGCTGATTTTGGGAAGAAATTTCAGATGCACTTATATGGTCATTAGCTAGTTTGTTATTTAGAAATCAAGTTTTTGAGTTATTCGTATTTATAGATTATGCTAATTAAGGCATGCTGTGCAGGCAATTCCTGTCTTACCCCTACATAGCCTCCCCACTCACTGACACTGCTCAGAAATGCATCGCCCACATTCCTTAGTATGGAAAGTGTTAAGTGAAGGTGAGCGGGGGAGGTAATGTGTCTGCAGGCATTATTTAGCACAATATCTTAATCTAAATAACTCAAATACTAGCTTTCAAAATAAAAAAAATACATTAAGATTTCTAAAAACTTGAAAAGGAGGCTCCATAGAATAACATAGGGACTGGATGGTTTTTAGACAGTAAATCTACCCCACCCCCCCCAAAAAAAAAAAAAAAAAAAAAAAACAACTCTGGATAAAGTCTTTAATCTGTAAACTAGTAACTGGCAGCATTGCTTTCTAATAGTTCCTGCAGAATCTGAGATGTTTTAGTGCCACAAGCTGCTGAGGCAGATACCACTAGAGCGATATTCATTCAGGGCAATAGATAGATAGATAGATAGATAGATAGATAGATAGATAGATAGATAGATAGATAGATAGATCCTGTGGCCTTTACAAATTCCAATGTCATGCATGGTAGTGTCATTGATGTATATGATGGAGGTTTGAAAAATGGCATTGATAATGACTTAGACAATAATTCCATAGCATCCTTGATATAGCTGGATCTTTTAACGTCTTGAATGCTTTAGAGGTATGACTTCTCTAGCATTTAAGAGGTTATAAGATCAATTTAAATCAATAGGTATTTTTAATTGTCCCCTATGGTGCCGCTCATTTGCTCCACTGATCCATTTGTTGACACATTAGCCTCAATATTTAACCCTTTGAGTGCCAGAGGGGTACGCCACGCTTTGCAATGAGTTGCGTACCCCTCTGGTACTCAAAGGGTTAACACAAATATCCATAGATGCCTTGGGAAAAATTAAACACTCTTACTTAATCTATGGAGATTCAAAATTCACTTGAAAATGTGCCACCATTAAACCTGTGTAAAATAATTTCCTAGGATATCACAAGTTATATAAGCATTATTATTATGATGAAGACTATTTTTTAACCCTTTGAGAACCATAAGCATGTGCAATACATTGCTTTGCAATGATTTGCACACCCCTCAAGTTCACAAGGGGTTATCTACCTTAACCTATTTGGGTTTAATTAAAATAAATACAAGTAAATAAGTGTGGACAAAACATATGCAGGCTAGCAAACTATGAGCTAGAACAATTACTGGGTAACCAAATGTACCATAGGGAACAAGTAAACATTCTCATTGATTTAAATTGATTATTTAACTAGTTAAATACTAAACAGGTCTCTAAACTCTCTAGCTCCAATGGTTAAAATCCTCCACTTTAAGTTTACAGGAATTTGGGGAATTCTTGTAATTTCATTATGGTTAGTTGGTTTGCCCCTTAATTGCATTAACATAATCAGCCTCATTGCCTATATATCAAACTGATCATTTAAATTATAAAAATGTAATCATATCTGAACAACAGTTCCGTACCCCTCTGGCACTCAAAGGGTTAAGCATGGAAAGGGGAATTTTGCTGTTTGCAGTAGCTATAATATACAAACATTAATTGTAAAAATCAGCAAGATTCATTAACAGACAAAAAAACAAAAAAAAACAACGAGAATTACTTTCATATAATATTAATGCTTCATTAACAATGAGCACTGCCCACACAGTATCTATATACACAGCAACCAAAATCATTCCTTTCTTATTAAAAATACCAAAGTTAAAATAAATATGCTTTTTCTGTAACAAAGACAATGGACAAATACTCATACATTAATAATCTGTATATTTGAGATTATGTACAATAAACAGTAAGCAAAGCTGTTTTTGATTTAAAATAGACTATGTTAATCACCCACATGTATATAAATAACAGACACATTGCATTCATTAACTCTTATGTAAAACAATGATTAATATAAGTGAAAAGGCAGATTGTACGTACATGACAGCAGTCCATGTCTTGCAGAATGTACAGGAACGTTAAGCTCTCTGAATGGGTAGTGCAGAAATGTTCTTTTAATGCTGAAATCAGAATTTTTCCCTGTTCTCAAGTGAGCTCTTGTAGTACTCAGTCACGTTGTTGAGATGTTATTTCAGAATTAACATAATTCAGCTAGGCTGGTCAACAACAAACTATCCTTCTGAAATCCACAGGAAGAGGTTGGGAGAAACGCTCAGTCTTTGCTCACTCCCTTGATATTTCGTCAGTTTTTCCCTGCTAGCAGCAGGGTAATTTCATTTAGATTTGCAAAGACTATAAAAAGCCTGATATTCACCTTGCTGTTTTAGCTTTTTTTCTCTCTTTGTTAACATTAGAAGAAGAGTACAAATCTGGACATTATTTAATGCTAATGAACATAATAGTATAGTACAACAATATTTTAAAATATTTAGGAATTTATTTGTACTAAGAAATGTATAAACATATATATTAAAAAAATATTTAATTAGCAAGACAATAGGGGGCATGTATTAAATGTTTTTGCATTAAAATAGGTGCTGAAATTATTTTTTTTGTGCCACGTCTACCTAATGCGAATTTACTAAGCTACGTATGCTGAAAATTGTTGGTTTTACGATGCTTGCACAGAGGGCAGTGTGGAAGTATATGTGAGATTCAGAACGTTTCTCTGTGCTTTATTTAACACTATGTACTAATGCAGAAGTTGGCTTATCTTTACTTCATTTTCTTTTACATAGTATAGGGAGGTGTCTAGGGTTTACACACATTAAAGCCTTAATGATGGGATTTTGTAGGCGTTAATATGCACTGAATTAAATACCCCAAACTGCAGGTGCACGATTTTTAGGTAAGAGCTCAGATAATTATTTGTGTTGGTGGATTCATACATTCCCCTGATCCCATAAAGGCATGTACTTTTTTGGTTAAGTTTGAGTAATTAAAACAGATACATACTGCAAATGAATGATCAAGTACATTGAGGATTAGGGGAAAAAATTAAAAATCCCATTAATTCAAATAAGGCTTTCAACCCCTAGAATGCTAAAGATGTCTCTAACTCAATGCTGGAAACCTCTCTAGCATTTCAAGGGTTAAAAACCTATTTAAATCAATGGGGATTTGTCTCTGATGGTACAGTTGGATTACCCAGAATTCTTAGTACATCAGCCTCAAGGTACATTTAATCAATAAAAACTAATGTGTTCTGATCTAATGACTTATATTTAAACAAAACAACATATAGTTTATGTGATTGTTTAATATGTATATTACAAACATGAAACATCCTATATAATAATTCGCTAATGTATGTTTGTCAGAAGCT
Organism: Rhinophrynus dorsalis; assembly: GCA_037306005.1. Taxonomy (NCBI): domain Eukaryota; kingdom Metazoa; phylum Chordata; class Amphibia; order Anura; family Rhinophrynidae; genus Rhinophrynus; species Rhinophrynus dorsalis. Next base: position 235,766,671 of record CM074724.1, on the reverse strand, counting down.
GTCATGCGCAGTACAGATGGCTGCGCGCGCTGCAGTCATGCGCATTACAGACTGCCCGCGCTGGGGCTGATAATGGAGCTGGGAGCTCCAAATTCAGACCTTCGGTGCGCAGAGAGGACTACGGTCTGAATTCGAAGTGCCCTGCGCCGTCATCGGCCGCTGCGCGGGCAGTCTTTACTGTGCATGACTGCACCGCGGCAGTTGCTGCCTGGCACTGTGGCCCGTGTACACGGGCTGCTCAACTAATATATGATATTATGCATTAAAATTCATATAAAGGTCACACAGCAGTGCTATGGGGGCAAAAGCATGTTTTCATTGTTTTTAAAGGTAATGTCTAACATTACCAAACCCTAATATTGTAGGTATTGAAATAATAAACTTAATGGGATAAGTTTGATCTCTCAAACCTTTATGGTCTGAGAGATATAAGCGCTTAAACTTACCCCCTCCCTCCCCTTTTCCAGACGTCAACATCTAGTTGATGTCATGAGATCCCGGTCCCAGACTGACCGGCGGCTCTTCATCAGAGCTGAATGAGCGATATCAAAAAACAAATACTTCAGTGGAAAGGTCTGCAAAGTATGGGACATTACTAACACTTTAAGGGTATCCTGATGGTAAACAATGGAGCATTACTTAATTTTAAAAGAGAGAGAGGGAGAAGTGAGATACTTCCCTAAAGAGAAACTAGTGGGAAGGGGAAAGAATGGAGGAAGGGGGATTGATTGAGGAAAAGGAAGAATTTGCCCTGATACATAAGGATAGTGAATGGTACGGTAATGAGGAACTAACGATTGGTTGTCCCCAGTTCTAGGGTCTAACAAGAGAAGAGCGGGTGGGTATATAATACATCAAATTTATAGCTCATCTCCAGGGAGAAGGTGTAATTAAAGGAATAAGAACACATACTATGTAAAAAGATATATACTGTAGGACTTATCCTCCTAAGTAAAATAAGAGTGCTCCCAGTGCGGAGAGGTCTTTTATTCAAAAGTTATTGCAGCTGAAACTTGAATTTTTTAGGTGCAGTATCACAGTGACCTGAAATTTTACAGTTGAGCTGTTGCTACACCATCCTATGGAAATTTATGGTCAACTGACCATAGACTTCCATAGAATGGTGTAGCAACAGCGCTACTGTAAAATTTCTGGTCACTGAGATATTGCACCTACAAGAATTCAAGTTTGAGCTGCAGTAACTTTTGGATAAAAGACCTCTCCGCAGTGGGAGTACTCTGATTTTTCTTAGGAGTATAACAATATATATTTTTTTACACATTAAATGTTACTATCCCTTTAAGTATCTATTTAATATAGAAAATAGTTGTTGGAAGAGTCCCAGATATTGCTGTATAGGAAAAATTTGTCCATATTGTGGAGTTATGTCATTTTTCCAGTTACGAAAATTGGGACATTTGAATCTCCCATTGTGCAGTGGAGGGGTAATCAATTTTTCAGATCCAAAATTTAGATTTATTGATGCAAAATATCGTGCTGAGATCATTTTGAGGTCTTTGTAAAGCTGAATAGGGCAAAAGCATTGTTAGAGATTTTTTCTAATAAATGGATACCTGCCCAACTAAATGCCTAACCAAACCACAGAACATTTTGTGTTTTAACAACTAATGTATTTCAGACATACATACAGATGTATTATTTTGCTTCTGCACTATATGATATTAACCCCTTAATGACTGCACAATCTGACGCAGGACAGTTGTTAAGGACCAAGGAGCGTTTTTTTTGTGTGTTGGCACGCCACTGGTCCTTAGAGCTGAATAAAAATGTAGCTATGATTGATCCTCATATAACGAGTGTCATGTAGCGCTGTATTTCAACAGTGTACATTTTGTAGCTCAAGAGTAATTCAGTTCTAAAGGATCCCTCTCCCTCCCCTTTGATTTACGTCAAGCTGCCTCTCTGAGCCGGAAGGATGGAGAGCAGCGCAGAGAGGGACAATCTTCACTGACCATAACGAAAATCCCCTCATTCGTCAATCGGGGGCAGGGTTTTCCTTATACTCAGTGGATGAAGATTGTCCCTTGATGAGCACTGTCTGGTCCCAGGACTAGATTCCACATTTGAGGGGAGGCGGCTATGGGTAGGTAAAAAGGGCGGGAGTGGAATACTTTAGAATTTAATTACTCTTGAACTAAAAAACATAAACTATTGAAATACAGCGCTACATGAACCTCATTATCAATCGGAGTTGCATTTTTATTCAGCTATTACTATCCCTTTAAAGTGTTAAAGTAAAACTATCACTGTGTTAATATACAGTTCTTAATTTATATACATACTAGTTGAACAGCCTGTTACACGGGCAACAGTGCCTCTGGCAGCCGGTCGCGGGGCAGTCACACACAGCAGAGACTGCCCGCGCCACTGATGATACAGAGCTGGGCGCAGTAGACACTGCTGTGCATGCTGCGCATGACTGCCGCATGCACAGCAGTGTCTACTGCTCATGTCGGGCGTTACACACAACTTAGCAAATTATTATATAGGATATATATATATATTTAAAATAATACAAGAATATGTTCAACTGCTTTATTCCTGCTGAGTAAAACTCACATTGTTGACAAGTGATTCATTTAAAAGTTACTACAGGTCAAATTTGTTTGACTTTTTCTTACATCAATATGAATTTTCTGAAAGTCATCACTAGGTGGTATTTTGTGGTCCTGTTCAGGCTATAAAAACTGTTGAATGAAGCAACTGCCATCCGTAATCATACCTATGTTTTACTAGTTGGAAAAGGTCTGCAGAATATATATATATATGTTAGAAGAACAACAGTGCTGGTTGGCTAACTCCACTGAGGTCATATACAATATCAGATCAAATATATAGCTGTGCGCTATATTTCCAGTGGTCTGATAGTGGACATATAAACAACAAAAAAACACAAAAAGGAAAAGCACTCTGCCAATCTATATATAGATATATAGAATACAATTTATTACAAATACACCAAAATAGAAAAATAATACAAATAATGCTGATAATAATAGTAAAGTGCTGGCAAACTACCAGATGTCTATTAATATGTAGATGTAATGTGTATCGCAGATATCCACTGGATGTGGTATACCAGAACAATACAATACAATAATAAAACAGTATGAGCACCTAATATTATCTGGTAAATGCTTGCAAACCAAGCACACGTAGAAGACCTTTTAAGTGAATGATTGATTTTTTGATCTCGGCTCTGCTGCAGAGCCGCTGGATGGTCGTACAACAGGCTTCCTCTGCAGTCAGCTACAATGCTGACTTCAGGGAAAGGGGAAGGAGGGGGGAACTTTGCAAGTGATTATCTCTCAAACCATAAAGGTTTGAGAGATGTCACTGGGGGAAAATTAATTTCTTTTTTTTATTACTACAATATTGGGATTAGTAATTTTTAAGTATTACTATCCCTTTAAAGAAAATCCTAACCAATGAGTCTTAAGGTCCTTGTCTTTGTCCAATTATGAACAGAAACTGGACAGCACTAGACGACTAGACGTTTCAATACAATGTGTGTACATATATCTGGCTACCGTATAATGTACACATGCCCAGGTAAATCCTTATGTTAAACAAATTAAGTCATATTTACTTCTATATTTTCCCTTCACAAACCACAAAAATATAGTAAAAAAAAGAATGTATTTGAACTCACTGGCATGAATGTAACCATTATTACATTGCATTTTTTGAGTATTAGTAAATATAATACATGGTTGTTAGATTTAGGAAAGAACAAATGACAGACCCCACCTATCCTGCATGGTTAACAGTTGATGTAACCAACAAATGTTATGTTAAGATATTTTTCTGAACGAATATTGCAGAAAAGAAAGGGTTCAGTTAACAGTTACAGCTTATAATGTCTGATGCTAGGGTAGAGTCAGTCAACTTTGTTAAAATTTGGAGGGTGGAGCTTCATTCCTCACTCACTTTTAAAGGGTACCCCTCACTCCCTGGTCAAAGAGCTTTAGGTGTGTTCTTCAAAATCCATAAAAATGCATTTACCCAAAACTCTATTTTGGTGCTGGAGTCAGAATCCACCTATGAGGTACACATTAAGGAGCCATAATACATCTTCTAGTTGGGAATCATTTACATTTCACCAATATCTCTACAAACAGGTGGAAGAAATAAATTAAGCTAATAACATTATCAAAAACAGAACTTAATTGCCAGATCCATTCATTTATTCAGATGAATACTCAAGAGATGAAGTATCATGGGGATCTTATTGTTTTGTATGTTGTCACCATGGACACAATTGAGTTATATACATTGTTTCCATGAACACGTTATTCTGACAGAGCAATCTATCAAGTTCAAAGGAATAGGCAGAAGTGATGTAATAGACACTGCTCCAAAGCACCTGGCACCCATTACAGAGGAAGAGTCATCTTTCCAAATCTTTCCTTTAGTGGGAGCATCCAAATTGAAAGGATTTGCATGACTATTTCTTTCCATTCATTTACTCCACCCAATTGATGGAAGCTGATAGGTTCAGGCAGCCATAGAAGATGATTTATGGATGGGAAAGCATTTAATTATGCGGGCCGTTTCAGACAGGCCAGAGAACAAAGCTCTGTTATAATTAAATAGTCCCTAATAGCTACACCAAAAATCTCTAAAACCATTATACCAATTATAAAACAAAAAGTGCACGGCATAAGTAGTTTATATAGATACCCTTAATGAGACTAAAAATGTTTGGTGATAGGTCCACTTTAACATATGTACTGTATGCAATGGTGATGTTTTTTTAAACTATCAGGGTAACAAACTTAAAAAGGCATTTTGAAGACTTGAATCATCACCAGAGTTTATGGTGGCCCACTACCAATGGTTCAATAAATAGGTGTAGAGTCTTTACATCTTATACTGAGTACTGTGACTGATCTTAGCTATCTGGGTTCTACCATAACTCCTGAGTCCTGTGATCTGTTTGTATAAAATATAAGCCAATCATTTCATGTAATGCCATTCAAAGAATTGGACAGATAGGTGGATCAGTTCCATATTGTTTCCTTGCAGGTATTCATTTTTTCGAAATATGGGGTAAGGAGAGAGCTCTGAGCTCCTTATCCTTGGCTTTCTGTACATGTTTTGTTCCACTATGGCATATAAAAAATAAAATAATAGACATGGAGAAAAAAATATATAAATTTCCCTATAACTATGTACTTTTACCCACTTCACCACACAAGATGGGGGGTTGGAGGCACACTCTCTGGTAACTGTAGACCCCAGGTGCACAAATCCCCAATGATAGGTAGTATGCAGTAAAAGGAGAGGGGCAGCTCCAGTGGGACTTTTAAAATAAATTTACTGAACAAATTACAGCAAAAAAAATGGTCAACGTTTCGGTCCAAAAGAAGACCTTTATCAAGACTCCCTTGAGTGATTTACAACAAATAGAGAGATGGGGCAGCACCCATGGGTCTTGTTTAACAAGAATTTATTGAACGCAAGAGTCAATAATTCGGTCAACATTTTAGTCCCAATTGCGGACCTTTATCAAGACCATGTTAGCACTATGGGAAGCACTCATGTTTCAAACGTATCCTGACAAATGCTGCTTGTAATGCATCCGAAAAGTTGATCTAATAAACGCCATTTATTGACACTATTCTTTTGAAGTCCTCTGCGTGCTTGCAACATATGTTTTTTATATATATATATATATATATATATATATATATATATATATATATACATACATATATATATATAATGAGAGAGAGACATAGAAGGGGTGGGGGTGATATAGAGATCAAAGATGTAGGAACTTTGAAGCAAACCAACTGTACCATAGGAGACAAATAAAAAGTCCACAGATTCCCATCAATAAAACATGGGGAATGCAATCAATTAAATCACAGAGTGGACTCCAGCACATTGGGTCACAATGCACTGAAGACCCTTCAATAATTCAGTGTTAAAGAGACCCATTTAAATCAATAGAATTTTTTTTGTACAATAAGGTTCAGTTGGTTTATCTCAGAATTGCTGCAGTTCTACATAATACATCAGCCTAAGAATTTCCTCTGGTCAGTTTTGCATGACTATAACATAGGGATTGGAGAGTCAATCTCAATGCAGAGTTTACCTTCTCATCTTATTGCTTAGCAAATGACCCCTCACCCCTCAGAAGTAATTCTGAGGCAAGCCAACTGCACCATAGAACACAGATTGATTTAAAAGGGGCTGGAATGTTAGAGAGGTCCTTAGCATTCAAAGAACATCAACCTCATTGACTTTCCTTGCAATACTTTGGCCATTCTGTGCAGTTTACATATACAGGAGAATAGTATATATGTATAATGTGATTCTTGTATCTCTACAAATACATGAACAAATGTCACTGGAAAGGATCTACTATAATATTGCATCAGGCATACTGGTAAAAAATGAAATCTAGATCCCAAGGGCTATGAAATTATCATATCTGAAAAATGTTGCTTTTTGCTTACTGTACAGCTAACACTTGAATATCTACAGAATCTTTCCTGCTTCTGTTACTATAACTTCATACTAGCTGACAGCTTGTCACCATTCCTCCTTCAATATGTTCCAAACACTATAGCTACAATCAACTAACACTCTCCCAAATTTAGCTATGTCTCTCACCACCTCAATTCCCTCTGCTGCCAATTAAATTAATAAAGAAAAACACTGCATGGAAGCATGTTTCAAAAACTGACAGAACATACTGCTATTATATAACCTGACTGTTAGCTATGTATTATTTAAAAAATACTAAACTAAAGGCAACTTAGAAAGACACAGACCCTAAAATTATCTCTGAGGTGAATGTGCTAAGCAGAATTTTTGCAGGTTGTCCATCTGCACCATAGGGGGCAAAATAAACCATTGAATAATGCTTTTAACCCACTGAATGTTAGAAAAGTTTCAAATGAATTGCTTCACAATGTGTTGGAGACTTCTTTAACATTTTAGAGGTTTAAAGCTCCATTTATATCAGTTCAGGGGATTTTTAATTGTGCCATGTCAAGTAGAAGTATGTAAAATACATTGATTAACCATGTAATACACACAACTCTGGTACTTAAAGGGTTAAGTAGGCTCATGCATACTGCCTGCTTCAATATTAAAAACTGTGAGCAATTGTCATGTCTGCCTCCATGCACATGACTTCTAGGACAAATTTTAAATGTTATCTCTTGAACAAAGGCGCAAGGGCAAAATTAATAGATGCCATTAAAAGTTCATGGCTCTAGTAAATTAGGGGGGAAGTTATTATTTGAAGGTGCTAGCTGTCCTTTAAAAGCTCTGTCAAATTTCCCGTCTTCTTTTTTTTTTGTTTAACCCCTTAAGGACCGGGAAAATCAGAGGTGGATTTGACTTAAGGACCGGAGCAATTCTGACCTTTTCCCTCTTAGGCTTTTATTCCACCCCCATAAATGATATACTGTTTTTTTTTACAAACAAATAGGGCTTTCCTTTGATACCCCACTTATATGGATAACCCACCATTTACTTTATTAAAATTAAAGAAAAAGGTAAAAAAAAATGTAAAAAACCCACCATTTTTGTTTCTTCTCTTGGGATCAATTGGGCGCAAAGGGTTAAATTTTTATGGAGACTGCATGAAAGGTATGACTAGTCAGTCATACCTACAAAATGCGCACTTTAAGGTGGCCACTGTCCCCCCTGGGTGAAAATCCCCATGTCCCTTTTTCCCACCCTATTTTCCCACTTTTTTGTTCATTACATTTGGCGGTGTGTGTAAGTGTATTACATGACTCCACAACAATCACACTTCCAATCTTGTTTCTTGAGATGTTTTTTTTTTTTTAATAAAATATTTTATTTGTTAAAAAAAAAGTGTGTTGTTTTTATTTAAAAAAAAAAAAAAAAAAAAGTGTATTTAGCAGGTCTGAAATTGACCTGCATCTAGCCATCCTCCTGCACCAGCAGTGAAGGGGTTAACACCCCCAGCTGCTGTATTTTTTATTTCCACTAGGTGTCTCCTCCCTGCTTCTCTGTCACTTACTTTGATGTAAGGGACGCATTGGCAGAGAGGAGACACTAGAGGCAGTAAGTAGCACTGCCTCATTCATTGTTTTAGAATGCCGGTACATGTGATCGCTGAGACTGAACGGTCCGGTACTGGACTGCTCAGTCTCAGCCTGGATTGAATGGTAGCAGCGTGCACGGCGGCGGGCTGCTACCATTTAACTCTTGACGTACCAGGACCGTCACTGGTCCTTAAAGCAAATTTACCCTTGACGGTCCTGGTACGTCAAGGGTCGTTAAGGGGTTAAGAAAGGATTTTAGTGAACATACCATTAGATCCTTTTCTCTTACTCTGTGTGGAAAAGATGAACCAAATGATAAAGTCCTATCCTCCTGGAGGGCAGGGCACTTCTAAAAACAAGGTCTCTGAGGCGGAGGCTTTCTCCTTCCCTCCACTTTACCCACCTACTACAATCAATTTTAAAGTATAGCAAAGCCAAAATAAAGCAGAAGTTAAAAGAAAGAAGGAAATCCCCTTATAAGGGAACCTAAGAGGATCCCTCTGCCCTGGAATTTCAAACCACTGTTTCCTCTTCCACATGTACTAAGGATTTAACGGTAAGTTCAGTAAAAGTTTTTTGCTCTCATCCATTGTAGAGCAGAGGAATCATGGACAGGGGAGGGCTGATAATTTGTGGCCCAGGGTGCAAATACATTCAAGTGGCCCATTTCTATTATCGTTCCAGGACACTGGTCCAGCCCACCCCCTTTTATTAATTTTAAAACTGGCATTAATGTTGTTACGTAAGTCACGTGATACCACATAGCTTACAGTTGAAATGGGGCTACACTAGTGCGCCACTACAAAGCTTACAATTTAAGTCAAGCTTACCTAGTGATATTATAGAGCTTACAAGAGAAATGGTTTATGCTACTAGTGTAGCTCCATTTGGATTGTACCTATGTGGTATCCCTAGTGTAGCTCCATTTACAGCAGCAGTCGGGAGATTTAGTGAGATGCAGTGGCCTACCAGCCCAGACATATGACCAGCCCAGCGGGCAATTGCCCCCCTGCCCCCCCAGGCCAGCCCTCCCCTGTTGACAAAGAACAAGTCTCCCACATTGGTAATTCCTGTGGCTCTCCACCACGTCAGTGATAAATGCTTTGTAACATATAGGGTTGTGTAAAAAATAAAAAATGTACTGCCCATTTATTCTCAGGCCTATCGCAAGTACACAGAACAGGAAGATTTTTGAACTTATTCCTGCTGATCTCAGTTTGTCCATAGCTTACCACAGGACACAGCAGTTATCATGCCCACAAAGATGTACACAATGCCACTGCTTGTTATACAGGGTCATATACCCAAAAGAAAAGAGGAAAAATTGGGGAGTAAAGCAGCTGCACCACAGGGAACACAAAAACACATTCCTATTTATTTACGTTAACCTTTGCTATGCATTGGAGACCTCTCTTGTATCCAGGGGGTAACAATTCCACTTTAAATCAAAGTTTTATTTGTCACCTATGGGTCAGTTGTTTTCTATAGAATTACACCTCTTAGCTCATTGGAATGCACCTATACATAGCACATAGAACAGTATTTTCTATTTTTATGCATCAATCCATATGTTCATTCTCCTTACTACTTTCGGACTTTACTAGAAAACTGGGGTTCTGCTATAACATGAAAAATAACACCTAAACATGAAATTGGTTGATATGCTTTTAAATATCATGTGCTTCCAGTTAGCACCTGATACATGTATATTAGATGCTTAAAACATAGTCCTTCTTATAGCACATGAAGGCTGCCCTATTCTGATACCTTTTAGTTAAATTTATACTGTTTGCAGTGAAAGACGGGAGCTAAGGCAACATGTCCACTGAGATTAACACCATAAACTCTTGTATTCAGAAAGGTTGGAAATGTATCTCATCCCATTTACAGTCAATTGTGCAGTATCACTTCAGAAACACCTATAAAAAGTACTATGGTCATCAAGGCAAGGAGTCAAAAGGCAACAACTGCACGGTGCGTATGTAAGACCGTATTTACAGACTCAAGAAAAAAAGAAAGAGAATTGTAACATTTACTGGTGCAGGAGATTTAGATGTATATCACACCAGTTACTTTTTTGGTGTTACTGTTCTTTTAAGTGCAATGTGATTAAAGTCTTTTAGTGTAGGAAAGTAGATAAGACAGGCAAACCTTTGAAATGTTAAGCTCTTAATTGTAAGGATATTTATGTTAATTTGTATGCTAGAGATCATCACTACAGACCCTTCAAGCATAGAAGGGGTTAAAGCACACACTCTATTACTTATAAATGTTTAGGGTAAATCTTGCCTTGTAAACTTAAATAAAATACAAATAAATAAGCTCCTTAACAATTTAAGGCTCAAAGGAGTGGGCAACATGTTTTGTCACAATGGGTCAATGATCCCTCTTGTGCTTAAAGGGTTAAAATAAAAAGCAGTTGCAACTGATGATTAAGAGCACTAATTCCATAAGAGTCTTGTTTATTTGCTTCACTAAGCTCATATAGATGGAATACTAGTCTTTGGGCCTTATGCAGAAAGATAAAGAAGAACAATTCTGGAGCAAACCAAATGCACCATAAGGAATAATAAATCCCCAAATGTACTATTTAATTGGGGCTTTTATACTCTCAAAAAGGTTGCTAGTGTATTTCTTTACAATATGCTGCAGACAATTCTATAATTCAAGGGGTACAAAAATAGCTAATTAAAATCCTTTTACTTTGTTTTAAACCTTTGAGTGCCAGAGGGGTACGGAACACATGGCACTCAAAGGGTTAATTCCCACTCATATGGTGCAGTTGGTTAGATCCAGAATTGCTCACCTATTATTTTCAGAATACATCCCTAGCAGCTTTTCTCCCTAACAAACTCTCCTAGGTCAGTAGAGAAATGTTACACCTGGGCATTCACTTGGTTGCCAGGCAACAATTGTTACATCATAATGATTAACAGTCCCAGTGCTCTTGTGCTTACTCAACATACTGGGCTAGAATTATCATCCATTATGATGTCACAGTCATTCACAGTTCATTCACACAACAGTTGTGACATCATAATGGGTGCCATCCCAGACCTATAAATTGGAGGTTCTTGTGGACTCCCCTCAGTTCAGTAGTTTGTGTTTTTTGCAATAGTATCAAAATGTACTTATCTGTAGAGACGTGCCAGCTCGGAAACAAAAAAACCCAGCGACTTGTGTAAGTCCTCACTTAATCTAGTATATTGCCTCATCCCTCGCTCCTTCCAGATTATTCTTTCATCTTTTTCATGCCTCCATTTCTCTCTGCCTTCATTGTCTTCTTCTGAATTCGTCACTCTAGCCTCTCCCTCCATCAATCTCACCCTTCCAAATTTTTCCACCATCCCTTTCCTTCTTGACGCTTCTATCAAAATCTATCCCTCCAACTTCTCCCTCTTTCCCATTGGCAGAACTGTCAGGTGCAGCTGGTGCAAGACACATTCATCTGGGGGCTCACTGGCAATAGGGCTAGTAAATCTCTGCAATGCTTTGTGGGACCTTTTTATATAAAGTAACTAAAATACATGAGATCCTTCCCATCTGTGCTTAAACCTGTAGAGAAAAAAGGTGGGAAGGAGCATGTAGTTAGGGATGAGGGGGGATAGGAATAAAAGATAATGCATGACCTTGAGTTCCTAGTTCTGCCTACCTGTCCCTAGTTTAACCCTTTGAGTGCCAGTGAGCCATCCAACTCATTGCTTTGCAGACATACCTGCTAATTAAGTGGTTAAAATGAAAGATCATATTGAAGGGAGAAAACCTGGAAGAAACCAGCAGCACTATTTGGAAGAAATAATAGCTTCCTAATTTCTCATTAATTTAAATGGGTCTTTTAACCCCTTACATGGTAGAGAGGTCTTCAATGTATTTAAGAAGTTAACAGCCCCATTAAAATACTGGTAAGATCTATTTCTCCCCCTAGGGCGCAGCTTGTTTGTCCAGAATTGCTCCTGTTCTTTAGTGAAGACACCTCTAATGTTAACTCCATATTCTAAGTGTTTGGCATTGAAAGGTTAATAAATTACAGGGGTGTAACTATGGGGGTGGGGTGTACGGTACCGTGGTTGTAATTCTGATGGGACTCAAAGCTGGGCCCTTTTGCCTCATGGCTGATAGATTCCAGTTACATTCCGAGGATGATATTTTTATGTTTCGGGCTCAAAAATGTTTGCATTGATCTCCTGTACCTAGCTTTGCTACAGCTTCCCATTTTCTCTCAGCCTCCATTTTTACCTCCTTCCTCTCATCCTCTTCTCCCCTCCCTTCCTTTTCCACCTCCCTCCTTTTTCCACTTCTACTCCCTCGGTCTTCTCCAACTACCTCAATTTATTTGTTCCCTAGGCTTTCTCTTCTCAGTCTTCCACCTTTGTCTCCCATTCTCACGCTCCCCTTCTTCTCCTTCACTCACTTTTTTTTCTCCATCTACTACGTCCCTTTCTTTTGTCTTTCTCACCGTTTTCTCCCTTTTTCACATTTCTTTCTTCCTCCCTCGTCTCCTTCACCTTCTGCAGCTCTCCTCTCCCTCTTCTCATCTGCACTTTTCCCTTGAGCTCCATCCCTCAATATTTTTTTCCTATTCCTCCCTCCAGCCTCTGCCACCATCTTCTCTCTTCATCAACTCACTTTCGCCCACTTTCTTTTAGTACCCTCACTCTTTTCTCCCTCTTTCCCTCATTCTTCAACTTCTCAACCTCTTATCCCTCCCTCTTTCCCAACTCTAATGCTCTGTATTTTCTTTCCCTTTTCTCCCTTCTGATTCTCCTTCACTCTCTCTCCTTTCGTAATCTCCCTCATTTCCTTCAACCCATTTTCACCCTTTCTATGGCTGTTTTCTTCATCACTCCCACCCCTCCATCAATTTTCTTTCATCCCTCCCTACAGTTGCACCCTCCCTCCATCTTCTCCCACAGTACCTAATTCCAAACTTTCATTCACTTCTTCTACCTTCTTCTTCGTTCCATTTTCTTCTTCCATCCTCCCTCCAGCTTTGCCCTACATCCTTTTTCTCCATCCTTATATATTTTCTACTTCCAGCTTCTCCTAACATCCCTCCCTGCATCTTCACCTTCTAAACTCCCTTTCTCCTTCTAAACTCACCATTCTCCCTCTCTTTCCTCTTCCCTTTCTACCCCTCTCCCATCCTCTTCTTCCTCTCCACCTTCCCTTTTCTCACTTGACTTCCCTCAGTCCATCTACCCTCATTTTCTTCCCCCTATCAAATGCATTCTCTTAGTTCTCTCCCATTTCTCCGTTTTTATTTTACTGTATTTATAAAGCACCAATATACTACTACTAGGGGATGCATGTCATGCTAATTGTCTTTTTTTCCCATGAACAGGCCAGACACTTTCAGAGTCTTTAAAGAAGCACCAAGAGTGCTACATTTGGATGAGGAATATAAGAAACCTCGTTTCCTTTTAAAAAAGGAAAAACCAACGGAATACCCTATGGTGCCACCAATACCACCAGATATTCATAATATGCCTCATCCCAGGAATATGAAAGTAATCCACATGCCTCATCCCAGGAATATCAAAGCAATCCGGGAGAACCCTCGTTTGAGACTAATTACACATGTGGATACTGAGGCTACCAAAGGAAAACAGGTAAGACTGGCTATACAATGCAAGGTGCAAGCAGTGTAAATGGTGAAGGTAGTATAAATTGTGGCTCCTCAGCTGTTCATGGAGTATGACATCCACTATCCATAGTTAGCCATAAAAAAGATGAGGATGATAGGACATGTCTCCCATGAAAAGCAACAGATTGACTGCTCCTGGGCTTGGGGGCCCCAGAATTACTCCAGACCTTTTTATTACATCAGTCTCTTTATGTGTGTATGTGTGTATATTTATTTTCCCAGGACAGTCCCAGTTTTGGCAGCCTGTCTCCATTTCCTGCAGACAGAAGATTTTTTTTCTGAGAGCACAATTCTGTGATTGACTGTATGTCAATCAATCACATTACTTGGAAAAAAGCAGGGAGGCAGAGACACAATACTCTGTTCCTATATATTAGAGACATAGTGTACACTGCAGCTACCCTCTGCAATCATATACTCAGGACGCAGTATCTATGGACTACTATGGGAAGGGATGGATTTAGCCCTACTACTTGCCAATGAATCACAATAAATTGGAACCCTATTTAACATTCAAGGAGTTAAAAAATCACGGGAAATATTGGCAATTTTATTAATCCTCTATGATGCAGTTTGTCTGCTCCATAACTTTTTCAGATCCACTTTCACATCAAAACATTCCCAAAGATTTAAAGGGAGGTTTTTGTCCCTTAAAGGCCATCAATGTATGGAGAAGCACTGCACTAAAGACCTTGCTGGCATTCAAGGAATTAAAGGGTCCATTTAAATCAATGTTAATTTGTCCTCTCTGGTCTGTTGGTTTGCTCCAAAACAGCTCCATGTTTTCTTAGTACAGCGTTAGTATTTGGAACTACAACAGCTGAAGGTCCAAAGACAGACTACCCCTGTCTTGGGCTCATTGTTTCCTGACTGAAGTCAAACAGCGCAAGAAATTCTTGGGTGATATAGATGTCTCCAACATAGTGTGAGACAATGACTTTTAGTCAGTAGTAGCATCCAAGGAGTGAAAATTCAAAGTAACAAACGTGCAAAGAATTATTATTAAATCTATAAAGAACTCAAACACTTTGCAGACAGGGAGTGGCCAACCTAGATTTGTATGTTATTAACCTTTTGAGAGCTAGATTCATGTTCATCTTTAGAATCCAGAATATCAGATAGTGTTAAGAAAATTTCAGTATACACAGTCTAATTTTAGTTTATATTCTCTTTCTAATTCACAGCCAGATTGGTGGCCACGGTGTGAAGAAATGAAAGGGAAGCTACCACCACTTCCCAGTAAATCCACCTATCGGGATGGCTTCAAAGCTCCGAATGTGGCATTACAAACTGTCACCCGCCGTGGATGCAACCCAATTAAACTTCCAGCAATTGGAATAGGTAAGTTCAGGCAGATGGCATTGGAAAGGAATTTTTAATAAACTCTGTTAAACGTTCTTTATTAAAGGGTAATTATCATGTATGAGATCAAGAAAATACGTTTTAGGGCAGGATGTTTTTTGCCAGCTCAAACTGAGTCTCCTGGGTTCATAAAACTCTCTAACAAACAATGTCCATGTGCAAAGCCAAGGCCCCCTTTGGCCTTGATAGATATAAATATCTGAAGAATAGGCTACACAAATGTGCATATAGCATTGATGACAGCATTAATAAAATCACAATTGATTTGAAGTAATAAAATCAATAACCGACATCAGACATTAAATCACTTACATAGTTCAGGTCCAGTAATACAAGCCAGTACTTCCGCATCCATGAGTTTATCGTTATGTATGCTTAATGATGACCATTAATTAAGTGGAAACTCGGGGACCAGGAGTACTAGCTTGTATTATTGGACCTGAGCTATGTGAGTGATTTGATGAGTGATGTCTGTATGGATTTTATTACTTCAAATTAATTGTGATTTTATTGATGCTCTCATCACTGCTATATGCCCATTTGTGCAGCTCATTCTTCAGATATTTATAATTATCATGATAACAGTGATACTCTGCTTCAGTCCTTGCGGCATGACAATTCTTCATCTTTTGTAGTATCAGAATTAGAACTTCACAAACAAAATTGTATCGATTCCCACCAAGCTTGTTGTCCCTTGTTCTGGAAGAGCTGAAGCTGCCACTGGTAGTTTACAAACATGTGCTGCGCAGATGGGTGTGACTGCAGAGTTCCAAAATTGCCTTGCTGGCCACATGTCATGGTGCATTGTCATGCTAACTGCATGTAATAGCTTATCTCCTTGCTGATCACATGTAATAGTGTCTTGCTTTTGTTGGTCCCAGCTAATGTGTACTCTTTTGCTGGTCACAAATAATAATGAATTGCTATGTTGGTTGCATGTAGTGGCTTATTGCTTTGCCCATTACATTTAATGGTGCTTTGTTGTGCTAGTCTTATTTAATTCCAGATAAAAAGAAGGTCAAGACCACTGACTTGTTATGGCCGTGCACTAATCAGTCCTGTTAGAATTTAATACATGCAACATTCATGTGCTGCTTTTTATCAGATGCAGACTTAGTTCACAAAAGTTGCCCTTTGAGTATCTTTGCCATAAAAAATTAGTTTATTTTCTGTATAAGCCCAAAGCCAAATCAGATTTCAAGTAGATTTGGTTTGCAACTACTCAAATTTCAATTTATTTTTAATTTCAAAAACAATTGCTTTAACTTTACTTATATTGTTATTAATTATTATTATTATAATTGTTTTTACAGCCCCTGTCGTAGCGAATGTTCCAGGGGTGCAATATCTGACACCCAAAGAGCCCATCTGCAGAAAGGTAAGAAATTAAGTCTTGACCCAGATTTGGTAATCCGTCCTAAATCTTATAGTAAATATTATAAACCATAGCACACACAGAGGTGTTGAAGAAATGGGATTTTATTGTGTTTAAAATTAAACCCTTATCCTGGGAGAGTTATGGGTAAATACAATAGATACAACTGATATTGTGATTATTGGGATAAATGTTCACAATAAACATTCATATACAAACCATACATTGCACAGACATATATTACACTCTCGTATTTACAGGGCTGATAGTAGTGTGTATTAATAAAGTCTGTGCAATTCTTGGCAACTCCTTTTCCAAATAAGTATATGATATACATGGGATATCAACTCATTGCTAACAGCTTATGTCCCTGTGTTTAATGATAATGTTTTTTTTCCTCTTAGCGTCAGGCAGCATTCATATGGCAGTAAAATCATTCCTATGACACTGCGATGAGTGAGGGCTCACTAAGTAACATCAAGATGACGACAGCAACATCAATCATGTCCTCAAAATCCAAAGAAACTGAGAAACAGGTATTTGTTTTCCCTTGACAGTCCCAGTTTTGGTACACAGTCTCCATTTCCTGCAGACAGAGGATTTTTTCCTTCTGAGCACAGAATGCTGTGATTGACTGTACCTCATTCAATCACAGTACTTATTAAAAAAGCAGGGAGGCAGAGACACAATAATCTGTTCCTACATACAAGAGACATAATGTACACTGCAGCTAACCCTCTGCAATCATATATACTCAGGACACAGGACCTATGGACTGTTATGGGGAGAGAGAAATTTAGCCCTACTGCGAGCCAATGAATCACAATAAATTGGAACCCTTTCTAACCCCTTAAGGACCTATGACGGTTCAGGACCATCCCGGCTTGTTTTCCCTTAAGGACTCATAACGATCCTGGACCGTCATGTAATTCTGGGCTCCCCGCACGGCTGCATGCCGGAATTGGATTTCTGGAAAAAAAAATGGTCCGTGGTCCTTAAGTGACGGCCACGTACATGCCCGGCCAGTCCTTAAGGGGTTAACATTCAAGGGGTTAAAAAATCAAGGGCAATATTGGCAATTTTATCTGTACACTATGATGCAGTTTGTCTGCTCCAGAACTTTTTCAGTTTTACATCAAAACTTTCCCAAAGATTTTATGGGAGACTTTTGTCACTTAAATGATAAAGAGGCCATCAACGTAATAAGAAGCAATGCACCTTTCTGGCTAAACACTCCAATTAAGTCAATGGGAATTTGACTTTCTCCTATCTGGTGCAGTTCGTTTGCCCCAAAAGAGCCCCATGTTTTTTTAGTACAGGGTTAGTATTTAGAACTAGAGCAGCTGAAGGATTAAACACTGGCTACCCCTGTCTCAGACTCATTGTTTCCTGACTGAAGTCAAACAGAGCAAGAAATTCTTGGATGACATAGATGTCACCAACATAGTGTGAGACAATGATTTTTAGTCTGTAGTAGCATCCAGGGAGTGAAAATGATATATGTATAAAGACCTCAAACAGCTTGCAGACTTATATTGTTATTAATTATTATTATTATTGTTTTTACAGCCCCTGTCGTAGCGAATGTCCCAGGGGTGCAATATCTGACACCCAAAGAGCCCATCTGCAGAAAGGTAAGACATTAAGTCTTGACCCAGATTTGGTAATCCGTCCTAAATCTTATAGTAAATATTATAAAACATAACACACACAGAGGTGTAGAAATGGAATTTTACTGTGTTTAAAATTAAACCCTTATCTTGGGAGAGTTATGGGTAAATACAATAGATACAACTGATATTGTGATTATTGGGATAAAAGTTCACAATACACATTCATATACAAACCATACATTGCACAGACATATATTACACTCTGGTATTTACTGGGATAATAGTAGTGTGTATTAATAAAGTCTGTGCAATTCTTGGCAACTGCTTTTCCAAGTAAGTATATGAAATACATGGGATATCAACTCATTGCTAACAGTTTAGGTCCCTGTGTTTAATGTTAACGTTTTTGCCTCTTAGCACCAGTCCTATCTGGTCCAGTTGGTTTGCCCCAAAACAGCTCCATGTTTTCTTAGTACAGGGTTAGTATTTGGAACTAGAACAGCTGAAGGTTTAATGATAACTACCCCTGTATCAATCTCATTGTTTCGTGACTGAAGTCAAACAGCGCAAGAAATTCTTGGATGACATAGATGTCACCAACATTGTGTGAGACAAAGATTTTTAGTCTGTAGCAGCATCCAAGGAGTGAAAATTTTAATTTTAAAGTGGATCTATCACATATAGATAAGTAATGCTCATTGGATAGCGCATTTAGCAAAAAAGTTTAATATGTTACTCATTTAAAAAAAAAAGATGTTATCTGCGCAAAAATTCAAGTTTAAAACGTGCCCAGCAGCCTATTTCCGGCTGGCAGCACTGCCTCTGCTCACATCCCATTACCCAGTATCCTCCGATGACGGAGGCTTTCTTTCTCTAAGTTGGAGAGATCTCATTGGCAGAGATCGATATCTAGCCAATGAGATCGCTCCAGCTTAGACACAGACAGTCTCCGTCATTGGAGGATGCTGGGTAGTGGGATGGGAGCAACCTCTGTGCTGCAAGCAGCTTGCCTCAGCGGCAAGTGGAAGTAGGCTGCTGGGCACCTTTTAAACACAATTCTTTGCGCAGATAATGGGGTTTTGTCAAAAATGAGTAACATGTTTAACTTTTTTGCTAAATGCTTTAACTAATGAGCATTACTTTTCTATATGTGATAGATTCACTTTAAGTGCTATATAAATAATATATATATTATAATATAAAGTGGTAGCCTGAGAAGCTTCCTGTGTGTGTGTAACAACACATGCGCAGTAGAGACTGCCGGAACTATGCAGTCATGTGCAGTAGAGACTGGTCAAACGCATTGTTCCGGAGTGAGGCGCACCGAACGGCTCACCGCCTGTCTCTGCTTCCAGTTCCAGGGCAGCAGCTGGGGCCACTGGTTGGCACTTTAGCCCGTGTACACGGGCTTTCATACTAGTGTATATATATAAAGAACTCAAACAGCTTGCAGACATATAATGTTGTTAATTATTATTACAATTGTTTTACAGCCCCTGTTGTAGCGAATGTCCCAGGGATGCAATATCTGACACCCAAAGAATCAATCTGCAGAAAGGTAAGAAATTAAGTCTTGACCCAGATTTGGTAAACCATCCTAAATTGTATAGTTCATTCAATTAAATATTATAAACTATACAGCACACACAGAGGTGTTGTAGAAATGGGATTTTACTGTGTTTAAAATTAAATCCTTATCCTGGGAGAGTTATGGGTAAATACAGTAGATACAACTGACATTGTGATTATTGGGATCAATGTTCACAGTGTTCACAAACAAACCATACATTGCACAGACATATATTATTACCCTCTGGTCTTTACAGGGCTAATAGTAGTGTGTATTAATAAAGTGTGTGCAATTTTTGGGAACTAATTTTTCAAGTAAGTATATGACATACATGGGATAGCAATTCATTTCTAACAGCTATGTAACTGTGTTTAATGTTAATGTATTTTTCTCTCTTAGCGTCAGTCAGCATTCATATGGAATTAAGATCGTTCCTATGACACTGTGATGAGTGAGGGCGCACTAAGAAACATCTAGAGGATGACAGCAACATCAATCTTCTCATCAAAACCCAAAGAAACTGAGAAGCATCGAGAGAATGGGGACAACACCAGTCATCCTATTAATACAACAAGAAAACCATTAATAAATGCAAAAATGTCAGGACATGATATCAATGACTTTGAAATGATATATAGTAGTCTGTGTACAGTAGTGTATTGAGTTGAGAATATCGTACCACTCAGTGGTCAAGGTTTGGCTAATACTTGGACAACTGTGGTGCCTTTTGGTCACTGTCTACTGCAAGCTCCAAGGAGTCATATGGGTTATTGTTTGTAGCTTTGAAGCAGTCATTTAATATTGATCTCTCTTTGTCAAGTGAAGCCTCTCTGGTTTCGTATGAGTTAATTTATGTAGGGTACGGGCTTCCCGATGTTGTGTCACTCACTCTCTGTAAATCGATTTGTGGCCTGATGTGGGTCATTTTCTATCAATACTAACATTGCACGCAACTCTTCTTCTCCACTTCCACTCCCTCATGAACATCTTTCAGCCCTACTTCTTATGTTAATAACTGGAGAAAAGGAGTTCATGAGGCACCTCTCTATGGCACAAAAAAAGCCATGAACATGTTATAGTGCTTTTCTTGATGAGTACAACACTGGCTTTCCTACTGTTGGAAGATTTGTCTTTCCAGAATTATTACGGTTTAAGCAGTTGCCTTTTTCTTTTACATTATCTGTGCCTTCTCTATGCCACATTTCATAAAGTTATTTTGTTAAATTATATGGCAGAGGGAAGTCACCAATACCAATTCTCTACAGAATGCAATAATATCATCTTTATCTCTGTCCATCAATGTGAACTTTCAGTAAGTAATGAAGTTGTTACTCCATGATTTTTTTTTTTTTGTAATTCAAAGTTTTATTAGTTTTCAAAGAACTGGGATTATAGAAAAGAGAAGAGGGGGAGGGAACACAGGAAATAACTGGTGTACAATCATCAGTATAGTATAAAAGCATGACCTTACAAATTTGAGCCAAAGGTAAACAGTAAAAGCAGTGATATAGCGAGGACTGCAGAGCACCATAACAAGAATAGCTTCACCTGGGTAATGGGAGGAACAGAACAAAGAAGATGAGAGACCGGGAGACAAAGGAAAAAAACCAAAAACAAAAAGGGGGTAAAGGGGAGGGCAGGGGGGATGAAGAGGTCTCGATGAAATCCGGGTGGAGCCACCGCGTTAATCCATGGAGACTAAATCCGGAGTTATCCAGTGGAAGAGTTGCGAATGTACGTCGTAAGTTTCTCCGTCCCGATTAGACCCCAGATGCGCCCGTCTAGAGAGGTACGCGAAGGAGGCAAAGACTTCCAATGCTGAGCAATGTGGCATCGGGTCACAGCACACACCCTGAAAACAAGTTTATTCCTGAGCCATGAAAGGTGCAGAGTACGGGATGGTCTGTTTAACAAGGCAGTCCATGGGTCCGCTGTCATCTCAACAGAGCCAAACCCAATAACCGAAACACATAGTCCCAAATTTCGGCTACTGAAGGACAGGACCACCACATGTGAAGGTAAGTTCCCTCCAACCCACAGCCCCGAAAACAAAGCCTGGAGGAGGAGGGAAACATCCTATGTAGCTGGACAGGACTATAATACCATCTAGCGAGTACCTTATATGCATTTTCCTTGATTAAGGTGCACGGAGTCAGGCTATTGACATTAACCATTATGTCATTCCATTCCTCGGGCTCCAAAGTTTCCCCCAGATCCATTTCCCAAAGGGTACAATAGGAGAGGGGTAGCGGGGACAGGGAGGACATAAGGAGGGAATAGATTTTGGAGATAGCGCCTTTCCCAGTAAGGAAGAAGGAACAGAGATGTTCAAAAGGAGTCCGACTTGGGAGAGCGTCCCGACCTAGATAAGATCTGATAAAGTGACGGACCTGGAGAAAGCGAAAAAAGTCCTCTGGAGGTGCATCATATTTCTCCCGGAAACGATCCCAAGAGAGAGGGGTATTGACACGGAGATGCACTTAAGTTAGCCACCAAGATTCCTGGGAGCATAAAAGAGAAAATACCCTCCTCCACTGGAGATCATTTTCCACAGGACCAACTGGTACAGCATGAACCTGAGGTGTCATCAGACAGTGAACGTACACGCCAAACAGCAGTAAACAAGCAAGAAACCAAAAGGGTTCTGATCTTCATAGAAAAAAAGAAAGCAAGGACTCTAAAACAGGCGCCACAGTCTGAAGGACATTATGACCAAAGTTGATCCTCAGCCGAGGCCAGTACATTCATATGATAGTGTTAGGTGAAAGTGTGCAAAAATGACAACATCGCCACCGTACAAGCTGTTCAGCAGTGGCCTGATTCTTAGAGGCCAAAGGTGAGCCCACCAATCTCTGGTCGAATGTGCAATGGCACAAAAGGGAACAGATTTCTTCCTGAGAACAGGCAGACATGCTTCAGGTTCCCCCTTTTTGATTGATGAAAGTGATAACTGTCATGTTGTCTGACGGAATTCTCACCAACAGGGGGTGAGACTATTGGTATAGGGCTAAGACTATGAGGCTCTTCTCTCTGGTCCAAATGTCCTGTGCTATCAGGCGAGCCAGGTTAGAACCCCAGCCCAAAAGACTTGCTTCTATGGTGACTACAATCCACTCGAGATGACAAACAGATGTCCTAGCATCAGATGGGACAGCTGAAGCCACCAGAGATGGTCTTCCTTCATCTGAGAAGACAGAGACATGGCATGAAACACATGAGATTGGTGCCAGGACCAGTTCCTGAGAATGTCCAGTTGCAATTCCCTTGTGCCGAACTGCCTGCAAGGTAGAAACTAGGTAAACCAGTACTTTGATATACTTTTATTTACTCCCGTACCATCACTGATGAGCAGGATATTGCTTGAATAACCCTGTGGGACAAGGACTGAATCTTGTCACCTGGAAGAAATATCCTACATTGAGGGTATCACACCTAATGTCTAGGAAGTGAAGGAACCGGTAAGGAACCAAAGAACATTTTTTGAAGTTGAATACTGAACCGTGCTGTTCCAAAATAGAGACAAACTCCTGAATCTGACAGAGCAGAGTCACCACTGAAGAAGCTTTGAGTAACAGATCGTCTAGGTGAGGGGTAAAGGACCTCTCAGATGAATCCCTCACCCGAGGAGCCAGATTCAGCCTCATTGCCATCCCCCAAAGACAGAGACGAATCCAGGTCATCTATGCCAGTCGTCCTTTCCTCAACTATCTGAGAATGACTGTAGAAAACAGAAATATAAAAAAACAGGAGGTGCTCCTTGTGTATTATCGTCAGTAATGTGAATCACCAACCATCATCAAAAGGTAATATACTTACAAAACAGGTGGCCTAACCAAACTCATACGTGTTGCTCAGATTAAAGGGCCTTGGGGATATTATTCTAATCGCTCCCCTCTAGCAGTATTTCCAGGCAGCTCCACTTCAAAAAAACATCATCCACAGAGTGGAAGTGAAGACCATGTAGAAAAAACATAGGGGTGCCTATAGTGTTTTATTAGATATATAAATGTATCAAATGAATAAAAATAGTAGATCAACTCACATTAAACAATTATTGATAATCAAGCATATGCTTGTCACCAACTAACAATGCATAAAGGGTACTTTACACGTCCCTGCTTGGGTGTAGACCATCTGCTCCTTTCTGTCCTCCAAAGGATAAATCCGGTTTGAAGAACAAAGTGTTGTGTAAACAAAAAACAAAACAGCAAAATGAAATAGTATAAAATAAAATAAAGAAAAGAGAAGTAGCCATCAGAAAGAGACCCCCAGAAAAGTAGGAGAAAAGTACTTAAAAGTAAGCAAAAGTACTTAACTGACTGCAAGTGGTTAGGTTGGTTGGCAGGAAGCTCTGCTCAGTGTGTGGCAAGAGAGGGAAGAGGGCTACTGAAAAACCACCACTTCCATAATAAGAAAGGGGAACAGGGCATTCTGGGAACTGCAGTCTTTTTTACTCCTGTTGCTCTCCAGTCACTTGAAAATGGAACCCCCCACCCCAGTGTTACAATGGGTTCTATAGGTGACCGCTGAGTAAGCTAGGGCATGCGGAGAAATATGAGCCCACTCTGAACCTCCTGCGATTAACCAGAGGAGATATATGCCCCATGTATATTAGGTATGTGAATCCAAAATAGCCTCTGCATGGGCACCCGAACTTAAAAGACAGCATCATATTTTCGGTAAAAAGTTACAAAATAAACAAAATAATGAGTGAATTAATAAAACAGCCGACTGAAATAAAGCTATGAGCCCAACAAGAAAAGGTATGAGAAAAATCAAAACATGTTTTTAACCCCTTAAGGACCCATGACGGTCCTGGACCGTCATGGAATTCCAGGCTCCCCGTGTGGCTGCACAACATTCGGGGAGTCCGAAATTCAATGGATACAAAAAAAAAAATGCTCTGTGGTCCATAAGTGACCGTCGCATGCGTGCGCAGCTGGTCCTTAACGGGTTAAAATTAGCCATGGTTGTTTATACACAATTAGTGATATAATTGTAAACTATCCCTAAATAAATCCCACAAGTTATTCCATTTATAAAAATACTTTATATGTGAATGTTTTCCCTGTAGATTGGTAATAAAGGAGTTACAAGTACAAGGTGTGCATTATATGTTATAAATAGGTACTAAATGTATGTTATTTATTTCATTCTTTTTTTCAGTTTCACAGTGTGAGGGGTACGGGTTGTCAACAGCAGCTTAGCCCCACCCTCATTCTGGGGCATGCACAGGAGCATTCCTGTTCCTTTAAATGTGCACTCCGTGCCTTCTAGACACAGGGTTCACAGTTATGTCAGCTCATTCCAGATTTCACTACTGGGAACCATTCACTAGTTGCCAATAGTAACAAGAGAAGCTTCAGTCGCTCTCTTGTGCATACATGAGAGTGTGGTTTCAGTGTTGTCAACGTACCCTGTTCACTTTCTCATTGATATTCCATAGATCACACTTAAATTTAAACAAAAGTGTAGGGAACTGGGTGGATGGGCCCCCTCCACTGACAGGAGACTTGGGATGTCAGATACAGCAGTCTTGAGTTTTCTGAAGATGGACTTGGTGCACTGTCACTGTGACAGTTTACACCCTTAAGACCTGTGACAGTCATAGCACGTCACATACTTTTTACTTACATCGCTCCTGCGGTAGGGCTGTAAGTAAAAACGGGGTCTGAAATTGACCGCTCCAAGACTGGAGCGGTCTCTCTCAGATCCCAACTCGACGTGTCGGCAAGGATTAAGGTTTGGTAACTTCCCTGGATTGCTGATCCTTAAGGGGGAAAATATTGTCTTCATTCAGAAAGTGCAACCAGGGTGAAAGTGCCAAAAAACAGGTGCTGTTTATAAACTGAGTCCTTGTCTTTAAGGGATTAATGCCATATATTTTAAATTCATCTTGTAATACACTGAATATGTGTGAAAAGTATTGGAAGGTTCAGCTAACAAAACCGTCACTGAATAAAATATATGACATATTTCTGATTCATAAACATTTTCTTGTTGGTTACAAGTATTTCAGCTCATTTTCTTTTATTACATAATACATGTTGGTATTAACCCTTTCAGTGTCAATGAGTAAGTTAATGCATTGCATTGCAGTGCAATGCATTGGATACATTTCTGAAACTCAAAGGGTTAACCATGAGAAATAACCAACTTACTCTACCTTTGGGGAGACAGTACTTTTTCAGAGACATTTAACACCTTGGGCCTCTTGTATTAAAGACTGGAACAATTGTGGGGCCAACCAACTGAATTCTATGAGAGAAATATAAAAGCATATTGATTTAAAGGAGCGGTAAACCTTTTTTTATGAAAACCCTATATGTTATAGAACTTTTCATGCTAAGTAAAACAAGGGTATAACCATTGCTGTCAGTTGATATGTTCAATAGTTTTAACAGTTCAAATAATCAGGAAGTGAATTTACAGAACATTTACTTCCTGAATGTTCTAAGCGTTGGTATTGAAGCTGGAGAGATAGCTTAGTGGTGAGCGCTCTAACTGCAAAGTTTGTTCAAACCATAAGTTTACAGGTTCATTTCCCAGCAGGATCAGCTCAGCTATATAAATACTAGTTGATGTTATTCTATGTAGAGCTGTTTGTTATTGACTTTCCTCTCAAATAGAATGTAACAGAATAACGAACGGGAATATAACCACTAGAGGGCACTGATAAAGTAAAAAAAAAAAACACTCTGGAAATATGCATCTGTCAGCAGTGGAAGTACCCTTATTTACTCAACAGGAAAATCCTTACAATATATATTTTTCAAAACAACAGTTTACAGCTCCTTTAAATGAGACTTTAAGTGATTCTCAATCACAATGCCATGGCACAATGGAGTGCCACAGACATCCACTTAGGGTGCCATGTGTTTTCTATAAAGACTTTGATAAAAATGTGACTGTTGAGTTTCAAATGCATGTGTATGGAAATCTTTATGCACAATATATTTGTTGGTGTTATTCTGATTGTGAGACCTAAAAATAACTATATATTAACTATATGTGCCCTTCATATCCTCCTTGACAAATTACATATTGCAGGGGGCAAATTAAAAACCCTAAATTCTCATTGATATAAATAGGGAACCCCTTTAATGCTAGACTGATGTACAATGCTTTGCTGCACATTCAATGTGTTAGCATCCAAGTACTTCAACTCCCATTTAAAGCAATCAGAATGTGTATTTCTCCCCAGTGGAACAGCTTCTTTGCCTCAGTATTTGAGCATATGGCCAAAAGGGAGCGCATTCATTTTTTTTTTAAATTGGTCTAGAGTTATGCAGCCATCTTTAGGAAAACACAGTCTCAACATGATAAGATAGTTTTCCTTGATTGTTATCAGATAAAACTGAACTAACACTTAATAAAATATGTGATTTTGAAAGAGCTTTCAATATCCCCTATATTTAGGCTAGCCATTCTTTATGTACCTCCTTAAAGGGATAGTATTGTCTTTTTAAAACAAAACTAAATATTGTAGCTATTAAAAAAATAACTAAATGATCCCAGTCCCTTTATGGTTTGAGAGATATAACATTTTAAAGAGGAGACCTTATCACATTGTACAAGTATATGAGAGGTCAATACAAGGATCTCTGTGGTGAGCTATTCATTCCAAGGTCTGATCAGTTGACCAGGGGACACCCCTTGAGATTAGAGGAAAGGAGGTTTAAACTTCAGCAGAGGAAGGGGTTTTATACAGTAAGGTCCGTTAAATTGTGGAATTCCTTGCCCAATGAGGTGTTTATGGCAGATACAATGGATACATTTAAGAGAAGATTAGATACATTTATCTCAGAAGGGAACATATATGGTTATACTGTATATTAGTAGGTAAATCAGGAAGGTCTGTTTTAAAAAGATATTAATAACTCTTTAAGGACCAATGGCATGACAGGACCGTCTCACAATTCAGTCCTTTGAGGACCAGTGACAGTCCTAGCATGTTATGGCTTAATGATCGCAGCAAGCCTCAGGGCTGATTGTGATCATTACAGGGAGGCTGTAACTGACTGAATAGTCAGTTTCAGCAGGTTCAACAGTGGCACTGTACAAGTGATCGCTGTTGTAGCAAAGATCACATGTGCAAGTGGAGTCACACTGTGATCATGAGGAAGACATGAAGAGAGCTCTCAACATGTCAAATGGCCAAAGAAAGTGGACTTTCATTTTAATTTGTGGAGCTAGAGGCAGGACTGGTGGGTAGAGCAGGGTTGGCTACTTCATGACCTATTAACACCGCTTTATGTAGCTGAATAAAGGCTTTAGAGCAAGATCAAAGTTTTGCTGCGGAGCAATGCAATACACTTATCTACACACCACACAGTCTGATCTCCTAAAAAAAAAAAAAAGACACCAGAGTGGGAAAGAGGAACATAGGGATTTCTATCTCAGTAACAGTACTAAGAGATAGTACTAAAAAAAGGACACTTGGGAGGTATGAACGAATGTTCATACTTTTTAGACAGCCCCTGTAAAAAATGCACTCAGCACAAATCATCACAGGAAAACCTATAAAAACACTTTATTTTATTTATTTTTTTTAATTTTTCCACTTTTTATATTGCTATCAGACTAATTGCTGGGTCGCCAAGGGCTTAAAGTTTTAATTTAAGATATAATAGGATTTTAGTCTTACCTGTTAAATCCTTTTCACTTAGTCCATACAGGTCACTGGTACTCTGGGAGGCGTAAGTCCCCTTTAATAGGCAGGAACAACTATGCAAATAATTTGCAAGGAGCGGAGCCTCCCCTCTTACTTAAGCCACCTTCTGGCCAGAGCCACTTTAGATTGATTTGAGACCCTAAAACTGACCTCAGGTAAGCAAAAAGAAAGACTCCTGTGAGCATGCCCGAACGGTCTCCCACTGAATGCCACAGGAGAGCCAAGACTGGTCCCTTGACAGGGTGGGAGACCAGTGACCTGTATGGACTAAGTGAAAAGGATTTAACAGGTAAGACTAAAATCCTATTTTCACTGTCGTCCAATACAGGTCACTGGTACTCTGGGATGTACAAACATTGAGCTGATCCAGAGGCGGGAAGTAAGGCAAGGACCAGGCGCAAGGCCCAAGTCACTAGAACTGTTATGACCAGTTGATAACACAACCCCAACTGTAAGTGTCAACGGACACCAACCAAGGGAACAATCCCTGAACTAACACAGCACACGGAACTAGAGCCAACCGGGCTCAACAGTAAAGAAGCACTAAGGATCACAGAGCAGAAGACCTACACAGGCAAGACTGCCTCCAGGACCTTCCTTCCAAAACTGGCATCAGCTGACGCCAGAACATCAACTCGGTAGTGCTTTGAAAAAGTGTGCACAGAGGACCAAGTGGCCGCTCTGCACAGTTGATCAGCAGAAGCTTGATTCTTGTAGGCCCAAGAGGCCCCAATAGATCTGGTGGAATGGGCAGTCACCCGGAAGGGAACATGCTTATTCCTCAACTTATAGGCTTCACGGATGGTAGCCTTAATCCAAGAGGCAATGGTAACTTTGGAAGCCGGTCTCCCTGCCCTAGGCCCCTCAGGAATGACGAATAGAGCGTCAGACTTCCTGATAGACTCGGTGCGATGAACATAAAACTTGAGGCAACGCACCACATCCAACAAATGGAGATCTCTTTCCTTGTCAGATGAAGGATTAGGGCAGAAAGAGGGAACCACAATCTCCTGATTGATGTGAAACTCAGACACAACCTTGGGTAAGAATTCCTTGGTAGTGCGAAGCACAGCCTTATCCTTGTGGAACACCAGGTAAGGAGGTTTACAAGACAAGGCCTGTAACTCTGCTACCCGGCGAACTGACACAATAGCCAAAAGGAAGGCCATCTTCCAAGTCACAAGACGTAATGGAATGGAAGCCAAGGATTCAAACGGAGGTCGCTGGAGAACTCCCAGCACCAAGTTGAGGTCCCACTGGGGAGCAGGACTCTTGAAGGCAGGTCGAACATGAGTCACACCCTGGAAGAAAACTTTCACATCAGGAAGGATAGCAATCCGTTCCTGGAAAAACACAGACAAGGCAGAAGTCTGAACTTTGAGGGAACTCAGACTGAGCCCCTTATCCACACCGTCCTGCAAGAAGGCCAGGACAGTAGGAAGATGGAATTCAATGGATAACTTCTTATCAGAGCACCATGTCACAAAAGTTGACCATATGCGATGATAGATCTTGGAAGACACAGGCTTACGAGCACTGAGCATCGTCGATACCACAGAAGGAGAGAAGCCTTTCTTTGCTAGAATCGAGGATTCAACCGCCATGCCATCAAATGGAGAGAGTGAACATCCTCTTTCCACAGATACCCCTGAAGAAGCAGGTCCGGACGGGCTGGAAGTGGGATCGGATCCTTCACTGACATGGCCATCAACTCCGGAAACCAGGACTGGCGAGGCCAGTTTGGAGCAATCAGGATGACAGGACAACGTTCTCTCTTCAACTTCTGGATAACTCGGACCAATAGAGGAAGAGGAGGGAAGATGTAAGCCAGGGGGAAGTCCCAAGGGATCGACAAGGCATCCACTGCTAGAGCAAGGGAGTCCCGCAACCGGGAGCAAAACACCGGAACCTTCCTGTTGTGTCTGGTAGCCATCAGATCCACCACAGGCATCCCCCACCGTTGAGTGAGCAAGTGAAACACCTCTGGGTGAAGAGCCCATTCTCCGCTGTCGACGGTGTGACGACTGAGGAAGTCTGCCATGACGTTGTCCACGCCTGGAATATGAACTGCAGAGATGACAGGCACGTGATCTTCTGCCCAAGACAAAATATCCTTGACCTCCCACCAGGCGGAACCGCTTCTTGTGCCGCCTTGCCTGTTGATGTAAGCCACCGCCGTGGCGTTGTCGGACTCCACTCTGATCGGAAGACCGGTCAATTGAGACTCCCAGTGCCTCAGGGCTAGCCGGACAGCTCGAAGTTCCAGAACATTGATGGAGAGCATGGATTCCTCCAGACCCCATTTCCCCTGAGCACTGAAGCGACCCCAGACTGCACCCCAGCCCCGAAGGCTGGCATCCGTAGTGACTGTGGTCCAAGGAGGAACTAGAAAGGATTTCCCTTTCAGGAGATGAGAGAGATCTAACCACCAGTGCAGACTCGACTCGACATGAGGAGGAAGAGAAACATACAGATGTTGATGATCTGGATGATTCTTGCACGTTTGGATCACAAATCTCTGAAGATCCCTGGAGTGGGCCATGGCAAATGGTACTGCTTCGATTGTGGAAATGAACTTCCCCACTAAGGACGACAACTTCGGGACTGGAATTTCGTCCAAGTCCAGAATCCCAGCCACTCTGACGGCTATCTGGTGAGCTACGTCCTCTGGAAGAAACACCATGCATTGGCGAGTGTCGAACAGGAGACCCAGGAACAGAAGCCTCTGAGATGGAATCAAGTCCGACTTGTCCAGATTCAGGATCCAGCCATGACGGTTCAGGGTGTGCATGCACATCTGTAATTGCTGATGGAGAAGCTCCGCTGAGGAGGCCTTCAGTAGGAGATCGTCCATGTAGGGGGTCACTCTGATCCCATCCTGATGGAGCACCGCTATCAAGGAGCCCAACACCCTCTGGAAGACCTGAGGGGCTGAAGTCAGCCCAAAGGGGAGCGCTGCAAACTGAAAGTGTCCCCTGTGGCAGGCAATCCTGAGATACCGCCTGCTCTCTGGATGAATGGGGATGTGAAGATAAGCATCCTGAAGGTCCAGGGAGGCAAGAAACTCCCCTGGAGACATTGCTGCAATCACAGAGCGCAGGGACTCCTGGCGGAAGTGGGAAGTCACCACATAGGCATTGAGATCTTTGAGATCCAAAATGGGACGGGCTCCTCCGTCCTTTTTGGCTACCACAAACAGGTTGGAATAAAATCCTGAACCTGTGTCCCCTTGAGGAACCGCCTCCAGGACCTCTTTGTCCAAGAGATCCTGAATAGCGTCGTCGAACAGACGCCTTTTTGTGGGTTCCTGAGAAGGACGAGTAAAATGGAACCGAAAAGGAGGAAGGGAAGAGAAAGGGATCCTGTATCCCTCTGACACCACCTGAAGAACCCATGGGTCCGCCACTGACTCCTCCCAAGTCCGGCGAAAGATGCGGAGACGACCGCCTACAGCCGGATGCGGACCCGGGTTCGGCGAGTCATGCCGAAGCAGTCTTGGAGGTCTTGGCCTTGGAGGTAACTTTGGGCCTCCAGGACTGTTTGGGCTTGGAGGAGGAGCGCGTAGTGGGAGGACCCGTTTGGGCCGAGGAGCGTGTCTCAGTCTGAAAGGAACGAAAGGACCGATTGCGTTTGGCTGGAAACTTTTTCTTAAAGACTGAGGGTAGAAGAGTACTTTTACCGCCAGTAGCCTCGCTGATCATTTCTTTGAGTTCAGACCCAAAAAGCAAATTGCCCTGAAAGGGCAAGGAAAGCAAGGCTTTCTTAGAGGCTGTATCAGCAGACCAAATTTTCAGCCAAAGAGCGCGTCTAGCCACCACAGAAGACGTGGAGGCCCTCGCCATCATGCGCACAGCATCAAAAGCAGCGTCAGCAACATAGTTCTGAGCTTCAGTGATATTAGCAAGAAGCTGCAACTGCTCAGATACCGGCGCATCCTGGCGAACCGCTTCAGTCAGTCGTTCAGTCCAGGCCGCAATAGCTCTATTAACCCATGCCACAGCAAAGGTGGGGCGCATGGCTGTGCCAATGGAGGCAAAAATAGACTTAAGAGAGAGCTCAAGCTTCTTATCCGTCCAGTCCTGCAAGGCAGAGGCATCTGAGACAGCCAAAGCAGTAGATTTGGATAGTCTAGACACAGGAGCATCCACTTTGGGAGGATGAACCCATTTTGCCAGCTCCGCCTCAGGAAAAGGGTAAAGTTTAGCAAACTTTTTGGAGACAGAGGAAGATCTATCAGGATTCTTCCATGCCTCAGAGACCAGACGGGCAAGAGTAGGGTTAGTTGGAAAACAAACAACTGGTTTAGATGGCTTTTTCTGAAAAACATCAGTAGGATCATAAGTGGATTCCTGAGTCAGAGGAAGGTTGAGCGTATTCAGAACCGCTCTGATCAGACCCTCAGCCGAAACTTCAGGGTCACACTCATAGGGGTCCCCAATGGACCTGTTAGATTCAATAACAGTACGTTCCTCAGCATCAGAATCCTGTAAAAGTTCTTCTTCAGAAGAATCAGTGATATCAGGAGCTCCCTGTGGCTTAGGCAGGGAGGTCCTGATAGTAGAGGGGGTCTGCCAGACCTGGAGAGCCCCCTGTACCTGAGAGGGAAAGAGTTGAAGCGTGGATCTGAGATCCCTAGTGGCAGCTTTAAACTCCCTCACCCAAGATGGCTCAATAGCGTGGCTGGGAAGCCCAGGGTTGCTATCTTGACCAGTACAATTAGGGCATAGATCCCCCACATTATCGCCATCCAGCCCAATGTGGCAAGAGGAGCAAAACGCCATGGGGGTAGCAGACCCCCCATCCTCCTTAGACTTGGGTCTAGCCCCTAGCTCCAGTGAAGTAGACATGCTCACAGCGTCAATATACCCCACTAATAACACTATCACCCAGAAAAAGTGTTAAAGATTAAAGTTTCACCCCAGAAATGTTCTAAAAACGGACTTATCTGGCCAGCGAAGGGTTAATCTGTTGAGGAGAGAGAAGGCTCGGTCCCTGCGTAGTGTACTCGCCTAGGAAAAGTACCACAAAATGGCGGCCGTCATGACAGCCAATCAGAAACGAGCGCGAACCAAGCGCTCATGGGAAATGTAGTTTTCCTGTCCAAGTACCCCAAACAGTGCCCGAAGCCCCCCTGAACACCCCACATGTATAAAACACATTCCGGATGATAGATCAGGAGCCTAGAAGAAAAATGAGCCCTCTCTGAAGTTGCTGTGACAAGCGGTTCCAGAGATATGTCCCATACTGTGAATTCCCATAGAGAGTAAAGGAGCCCTTGCGTCTGAGCGGGAAAAAGCCGCGCTTAAAGGCGCGGAACACCATTTTTAATAAAGTTTAGTAAAACATTAAAAAGTGCCCAAACAAGCATGAAACACATGAGAAACATAAATAAATGAATACCCAATGCTCCAAAACTCAGAGAATAACACAGAAATTGCATAAACAGTAATAATGCAATAAAAACACCCTATGAGTGCTGGAGTGTATTAAAACTCCCAAATACAAGCCCATCAAAGGGACACTGTGGGGACAA
Source organism: Rhinophrynus dorsalis (assembly GCA_037306005.1). Classification (NCBI taxonomy): domain Eukaryota; kingdom Metazoa; phylum Chordata; class Amphibia; order Anura; family Rhinophrynidae; genus Rhinophrynus; species Rhinophrynus dorsalis. Next base: position 235,732,843 of record CM074724.1, on the reverse strand, counting down.
GTGGACCTTCAGCACTCAATGGGTGACTCACCTTTCTTGCTGGACTTCTGTCTTCAGGTGACCATGATAAGGAGGGAAAGAACCAGAGGTAAATTCCCCAATAGGGGAGCTGCTTAACACAAGCTGTCCCCTCTTCAGGGCATAAGGTCCACAGAAAATCCCTGGAAGCTGCACCAGCCACTTTAAAGAGGGCAATTCACAGCCATGGTCACCCACCTAATGGTGGTATTCCATATTTGAATAAAAAATAATAAAATACTAAGATGCATAGATGTTCTCTACCTGGTGTGCAAGCACACCAGGAACAAATCAATCTAAAGTGGCTCTGGCCAGAAGGTGGCTTAAGTAAGAGGGGAGGCTCCGCCCCTTGCAAATTATTTGCATAGTTGTTCCTGCCTATTAAAGGGGACTTACGCCTCCCAGAGTACCAGTGACCTGTATTGGACGACAGTGAAATATAGTTTTATTAATTTATGAGTTTATGCAAATTAGGCAGTATTGGCTGGCCCAGCCCGTTTTGACAGATACTAACATTCTCCTTTCCAACTGCCACTTACAACCTGGAATTACTCGCTAACTGGATAAAACTGAGAAATAAATAAGCCAAGTGTCTTATAAACTACAGATTTAAATAAAAATGGCTATCATAGCCCTTTCATAATCTCTTGTCATTATAAAGTGTTAGTTCCACTTTAATAGTGTTATCATAACACTGCCCTGACTTCTTTGACAGACTGAGGTCTGCTGGAAAACCAAAACAGATGCATATATCCACTTTAACCCCTTAATAACACAAAATGTCAGGACCATCAATCCGGTCTGGACGTTAAGGACCAGTGATGGTCCTGGCACATCATGGAATTTTGGGATGGCAGCACAGGCTGCTCCTCCATCCCAGAATTCATTATGGAAAAAAAAGTGCTATCATCCTTAAAGGCCGCCCACCCCCAGATTAGGAGGTCGCTAAGGGGTTAATTTTATTATTCTGAAATAAAAATGTATTGTGGTTGCACAAAAGGACAAATTACTTTAGCTTATTTAAACTTATTTGTATGGATATGTTTGCCTTCCTAATATAATGCTCCTTTTGCATGATCATAAATTATGTAGCTTATGTGTTGACACACTAGCTACATAATTATTGTACACTTGAAACGCTATATAATCATTTACGTAATGCTTTAAAGGAGAACTAAAAACTGCTAATAATTAACCCCCACACTAATCTTACTATGGACAGATAATACTAATACCCCTTTGAATTATATCCTTGTGTTTTTGTTCAAGAGATAATATCTTCAATCCAACCTGGATATCATGTCCATGGAGGCGTACATGACAGATGCTAGAAGGACCACAAAACAAACACTCCGCCTACTGTACATGGTAATGTGTACTCTTTAAGGACCACAGGAGTGTGCAATAAATTGCTTCACAATGTGATCCTCGCCCCTCTTCGCTCATATAATCTGCCTGGCTCAGTTTAAAAATAGCTGCCAGCAACTATTATGTCCGCTTCAGGGACATGACCTCCAGGACTGATTTAAGATGCTAGCTCTGGAACAAAAATAGATGGAAAAAAATCATATAACTATTAGGATTTTGTAGCAACAGTAAGGTTAGTGGGTACATTATTATTTAGAAGTGTTAGTATGCCTTTAAAGGGATAGTAATACTTGGAAATAATTGTATTTTATATTGTAGCCCTTAAAAAAACATGAAAAATGATATAAGTCTTATCTCCCAAACCTTTATGGTTTAGGAGATATTCACAAGCAAAGTTTCCCCCTGAGTGACGTCACTGTTCTAGCTCTCAGATTTGGAATCCGGTCTCTTGACCAGCCGTGGCTCTCGAGAAGTGCCGAGATCACGATCTTTAAAAAGAATTTCTTCATTGGAATGGTCTACAAAGTGTGCTTGCAAGTCAGACACACTTTGTACACAGTTCCAATTAAGTAGTTATTTTTAAAGATCGTGAACTCGGCACTGCTAAAGAGCTGCCGGTTGATCTGTGGACCGGATTCCAAATCTGTCCACTAGATGGCAGACTTGGCTGAAACAGCCAGGAAAAGGGAACTTTATTTTTTTTACTTGTGAATATATCTCCCAAACCATAAAGGTTTGGGAGATACGACTTATATCATTTTTAATGTTTTTTTAAGGGCTACAATATAAAATAAAATTATTTTCAAGTATTACTATCCCTTTAAAGGAAATATTAGTTTACCTCTTCTGGATTTTCTGCTTCACTGCTTGGCAGATGCACAGAATCAAACTGGTTCTCAACATTGTTTTTATTTATACCACCCTCAGAAAATTCTTCAGTCAAGTTGCCACTGTCTTGAATGGTTTCTTGTTTTTCAGTTACATTTTTGGTTTCATCTTGACTATCCATTTCTTGAATGGTTTCTGCTTCTTGTGCTTCTTCTTTTATGTGTTTGGTTTCATTTTGACCATCCTCTAGGTTTCCCATGATTTCCGTTTCTTCTTCCTTTATATGTTTGGTTTCATTTTGCCCATCCTCTAGGTCTCTGCTAATTTCTGCTTCTTCATCCTCTATAGGTTTGGTTTCATTTTGACCATATTCTAGGTTTACAGTGGTTTCAGATTCTTCTTCCTTTATAAGTTTAGTTTCATCTTCACCACCCTCAATGTTGTGAATGCTTTCTGCTTCTTCCATTGAATGTTTGTTTGTTTTTTGGTTGTCATCAATGTCTTGCATGGTTTCTGCTTCCTCTTGCTTTATATGTTTGGCATCATCTTGACCATCCTCAGAATCTGGAATGGTTTCTGTTTCTTCTTCCTTTGCATGCATGGTGTCATCTTGACCATCCTCACCATGAATTGCAACAAAGTTCTCACTTGGCATCTCGTTAGTCTGTGGAGGTTCTAGTGTAAGAGCACCATAGTTTGAGTCTCTGTTTTCCAGAGTACTGATATCATTCACTTTCTCAAATCCCAATTCCATCTCTAAGTTCTGGATATCTATCCTGTGTGTAGTTATTTCATCTTGTGTTGTTTTTTTATCCAGCAGTCCATCTGATGCTGGAGGAACTAGTTCTTCTTCTAATGTTCCTTTTTGTATGTTGTTCTCAAACAATGTGCTGGAAGGTTCAGTATCTTCACTTTCTGTCATTACAGCAGATTTAGCAATTAAGTATCCCTCTTCATGGCTTGTAAACACAGTTGGTTCTAAATCTGACTTTTGTTGTTTATCTTGCTGAGTATCTTCATCTTCAAATGATACGTCTTTCAGAAAGCTAAAATAACATACAAATACAATGTAAATATTCTAATTAGAGATATGATAGTTACCAATATTTCTTACCTGGTACATCATGCACATCATGCCCCACTGTTAGGCAGTGGAACTACAAATATGATCAGCTAAATTTAATTGAAGTAAATTCATAGAAGCAATCTAAAAAAATAGATACTATTTCCCAATCCTGAATATTGCATTACGAGGAATGAAGACAGATGGCTATAATTAGACATGATTCATGTTTAAAGGGATAGTAATACTTCGTTTTAACTTTATTTTATTTTGTAGGCATTAAAAAAAACATGAAGAACAATATAAGTCTTATCTCTCAAACCTTTATGATTTGAGAGATATTCACAAGCAAAGTTTCCCCTCCTGCCCCTTTTACCTAGTGTAAGCCATCTCTTCTCAGATGTGGAATATGGTTGTAAGACCAGACAGATAACAGCAGGGGACAAGCTTCTTCATTGAGAACAATGAGAACCCTGCCCCCCTTGACAAGTTTTTCTGGTTTTTCCCTTATCTTAATTGAAGATTGTCCCTCTCTGCAGTCTACCTGGGCACCTCCCTTCTGCTCTGGCTGAGCAGTGTTACATCACTAAAAGCGTCGGGAAGGGGATATTTTGTCATTGAATTACTCATGAACTACAACTCTGACAGAATTGAAACAACACTCTCCAAAGTCCAAATACTATGAAGATTAATTAGAGTTGCTTTTATTATGAAACATTACTTTCCCTTTAAATAACATTAACAACTCCTAATAATAAATCCGTGAATACCTTAATCTGAGCAAAAAATCATCATGAACATTATGAATCAATACTATATAGATTGGTTCTCCATCATTAATCCTTACTTACTACAGGATATTATATTCACAGTGGCAAATATAATTCTTTCTGCAGGACTACAGGATTCCATACTCTTCCCACAGAAGTGTTCTCCAGAAGCTTTCAGTGGGAGGAGGTTGTAATCATGGACTCTTCAACAGACAGTCATGTCTGATTCCTTGGACACGATATAAGATTAATTTTGGAGAACCAATTCATGTAGTATTTCTTCACAGGGGATAATTTACCAAAGTGAGGAAAAGCATCATATCCAGCATGCTGTTTATAACAGCACTTTGCCTCGATTATTCATGGATGCGTCATTGAATTCATCAATGATCAGTCATATTTTACTGACTTGTGTAAGCAAGGTTCCATGCATTTACCTTTATTTAGTGCTGGGTTTCATTTCTAAGGAAGTGGATAATATTCTTTCTTTCCAGATTCCAGGACATCAAACACCTCCCACTTAATTCTACATATGAAGTAAACAACTTTAAAGGTCTTATAAACCCTAACTATAAACTCCCCAAAACAAATGGGGGACCCCTGTATGCTTTGGGTGGACTACCGTTCTATTCAGTGGTTTTCTACTGCTTGTATAGGCCATAGGTGAGCATTCACACTTCAAGCACCAGATTACATGCAAAATTATATTGTATATTAATTAAACCAGGGCTTAAAATTTGAAGTCCTTTGCTACTAGTCAGATCTGAAAATTTACTCGCCACTGCAACTCATAACATACCCACCAGGGCTGAATTTCTACTTGCCAGGACTAAATTTTCACTCGCCATTGGCTAGTGGAGAATGGAAATTTTGAGCCCTGGCTTACACTGTTTCAAAAATAAATTAATGTGGTGGTTTTCAGATCCTTGCATGATTAAACTAAAGTAAAAAAAGAAAAAAACGGGATCACATGGTATGAAGGAAACATTATCATATCTTTTAACAGGGCTGTCCAAATTCAGTTATCAAGGGCCACCAACAGAACAGGATTTCTCTGATTAAGCACATGTGAGTCAGTCAAAATCAATGAGCTACTGATTAAGCATAGGTGAGTTAATCAGGGAAATTTTTAAATCCTGGCCTGATGGTAGCCCTAGAGGACTGAACTTGCAGCCCTGCCTTAGAATGACCTGCCTTGAGGAACAGCTCCCTATTTAAGCCTGCTTGTATCCGTTGTAGTCACCGTCCAACCTGGAACAGAACACATAATGCTTTTGGAGCTACTTCCCTTTGACAAAGTCATAAAAGTTGTACTTGAAGCAATAATCCCATTATGATGAATATAGCCTGTATCATTGTTCCAAAGCCATAGGAACTTATGAAGAGATTTCATGTGAAGTTGAGCCCAGGGAACTGCATTTATGGAGGCTGTCCCAGGCCAAGGATTGACATCAAATTCCTCAGAGACATAGATTGAGCATCTCTGAGTATGCTAATCTGGCACTTTGTCCATCTTATCTGTAGGAATGAAAAGTTTTCCATAGTGTGGAATCCAGAATAAGATCTAAAAATATTCCTTCTGTTCTGGAATCAGTTCTGATTTCTTCAGACTGACCAGCCATCCTAGAGACTTTAACACAAAATCACTTGTTATTTGGAGACTTTAACAAGCCAGTCATTTAGATAATGAGTCACATTGATGCCTTGTTCCCATAGAACAACCATTAGCTTTGTAAATGGTCTCTGGGAAGATGAGAATCAAAAAGGAAGGGGTGCAAACTAGAGAAGAGAAAATTTGAGCTTATCTTTGATAGACAATCTTAGATACTGCTGACAACTTTAGTGAATGGGAACATGGAGATTTGCCTCTTGTAAGTCTGTGGTGATCATCATGTCTTCTACTTGAAGAATATTTACTACTGGCTTTATGCCTTCTGTCTCAAAGTGTTCTTACTGATAAATCGATAGCGAATGGTGAGTTTGATTACCAACCTTAAACCACATATGTGTTTTTCAACCAGAAAAACATTTGCATAAGTCCCTTTTCCAATGGAGTCCATAAAGATTTGAATGGCTACAATAACTTCTCATTTTAGACCACAGAAACTAATTTGTGTGGTAAAGAATCTGTGTGGAGGAGAGAAGTAAACAGAAGATCTGGAGTCAGGATTGAGATTTACCCTGATCACCCTGTTGGTTTGGCTTTAGAAGACTTGGCTTCTTTTCCTGTAAAAGGGCATGCAAACTCTGCTCTACAGAGTAGAGACAGCAAACTGTCCTCTGGCTCCATAGAGAGCTACATGGGGACCCCAACATCGCCAGCCTCAGGTTGGCAATGTTGGGACTGTGAACTCTGACAGCAGAGGCTGCTATCGGGGCTCAGGGTGAGATGTTCAAAAAGTTATGGTAACGGAAAAATATCTGAAACCATAATGGAATAGCTCTTACACTATGATCCATCAATTCTAAGGCATGTTACGGTCATTGTTTGCATCCAATTCCACCATCTCCGTCAAAGGGAAAAAGCTTGGGAGTGGTTTAATCTACCGTCATACTGAAGGTATTTTCAGAAAAAATATTCTTTTAGCCGTCACTTTATTCCATGATTAACATCATTTTTTCCAAGACAAAATAAAAATGGTCTAAACTTGGAGATAACAATTAAAGTACTATTCACAGGAGTGAAAAGCAATAGTTTGGAGTTAACAGGTAAAAAAATGCCTTTGTTTCTTTCAAATGTTTTAATTCAATATATATATATATATATATATATATATATATATATATATATATTCTGACACATTTTCAAACATGAAAGATTTACTTCTGAAAATATTGTCCTTCTTTTACCATCAACTCACAATCCAACACAGCTGAACACAGCTTTCTTAGCGCATATGGTGATGGGCCACATCGACAAACAAAACACACCCACATGAATACATGATTGACCTGTATTTCCATATGCAAGAGAGCCATTGTTTAACAAAATTGTAACCCTGTCTAAGGCATGGTGAATTCACGGTGATGTTAACGGATTGTGTCAGATTGGTAGCAGATTCACAGGGACATGATGGCAAAGACACTTTAGTCAATATGCCATTGACACCACTTCGCCACCGTATAGCCACCCTGGCCCCTTATCGTCTCTTTTTGTATCTGCCCACCGGAGTCTTGGGATACGGTTTTCTACAGAACATGTTAGAAAAACCACCTGCCAATAACAACTGAAAATTGCTGTTTAATTAATAAATGGAGTTGAGCTGTGATAGGTTTGACTAAAGCATCTCCCAGCTGTGGAAGAACATTTGTTTTATTCAGCAGGTAAAGTTCAGCACTGTATATTTTTGTTGATGAAACATTCATACTCATTTAATGAGATAGGGTGGGATGTGACTATGAAATATACCGGTTCTGCAAGAAAGAGTGTATTGGAATCTGCTGTTCTTAATCTGAGCTGCTAGAGCAGGGGTGGGCAATGAAAGACAGCCAACAGCTGCTGGAAGATAAGGGGAATTGTACTGTAGCAACAGCTAAAGGTCCTCATATTGTTCACCCTTGCACTAGAGGCTGTTGTTTGCATTTTCTTCAGGTATCTGCAGTCTTCTCAGCCCAGTGATTCCTAATTATGTTCTTCTGTACCCAGTGACTTCTAGCAGTTGTTTTTGTTCTGGTCCAACTCCTTTAAATACCCAGCATTCCAAGCAATCACTGGTTATTGTGACTTTCACCGTTTCATCTGCACCTTGTTCCTGTGTGCTTTGTTTTGTTATTTGCATACTGCCCTTTGTTATTTCTATCTTTTTCTGTTCCCTTCTCTCTACAGTCCTTGTCCTGGTGTCATTACGTTTCAACCCTTTGTTATTTTCTTGTCTTTCTCATTATGTTAGAAGGCAGGATCTTCAGTACCCTCCAGCAATCAGCATTTGATCCCACTGCAGAATTCTAGACACATGCATAATACCAGGCTGTTGCACAAATCCAGATGTTCAGATCCTGGTGGGAGAGTATTTGTTCTTGAGAAGTCTTCCCAAGAACACTCAGTCTGCCTCAGTATGTGCCTGCAACAGCTCCAGCAACTGTATTCCATCTTCCTCCATAACCTACTTAATGACACCATTGCCATAACCCAGCAGGCAATTAAATCTACTTCAAATACTTAATTCCCTATACACAAAAGAAAAGTGGAGGAATTCTGGAGCAAACCAGTGGTATTATAGGGGAAAAATGAAGATTCACAACATTTTCTCCTACGGAATTCAAGAGAGGTATCAAATGCATTGTGAAGAAAAGCATTGGGTAACCTTTCTAGAATTCTAGGGGTTAAAATCCCCATTTAAACCAATGAGACTTTTTATTTGTTCCCTATGTTGCAGTCGTCTTAACCCCTAAATTACTCCACTTTGCTTTTGTGCACATGAAGATTAGTATGCATAGGTGAATGTCCTAAATCAGCAGTTGTTTAAATGTTCAGTGTAACCTCAGGCTTCCTTCAAGAAGTTCAAGTGGCTCCACAAAATAAATGAGAGCTCGGAAACAATATATTTACCTGGAATAGAATTTTTAGCCTAATACAGTAATTTACCCTTAAATGACAAAAACAGCTAGCATTAGAATTAATTTGATACTGACACTAGGTTAACCTCTTGGATGTAAAAGAGGACTTAAGTTTTACTTGTTAAATCCTTTTCTCTTATTCCATACAGGTTACTGGTAACTTTGGGTAGGCAATCAGCCCCTTTAAGTAGGCAGGAACAATTCTGAGAAGTTACTGCTGGGTGGAGCCTACCTCCTCTCCTTAGCTTGCAGCTAGCCAATCCCCATCCAGTAAGATTTGAAAACTAACTATTGACTAGGTAGTAAGAAGGTAAAGGAAGACTCATGTGAGCATGAACCTGAAAGGACACCCACGTTCTGCCACAGGAGAGCCAAGCATGGTCCCTTGACAGCGTAGGAGACCAGTAACTTGTATGGACTAAGAGAAAAGGATTTAACAGGAAATACTAAAATCCTCTTTTCTCTGTCGTCCAATACAGGTTACTGGTAACTTTGGGATGTCTAACCATTAAGTTCCCCAGGACTGGAAGAAAGGCAAGGACCAAGCGCAGGCCCCCAAAGTCACCAGAGCACCAATGAACCAGCAGATCATGAATAACTCAACAATAACCACAAAGTGTCAACGGACACCGAACAGGGGTAAAACAGACCCCAGGAACTGTTACACAGCACACTGAACTAGAGCCAACAGGGCTCAAAAGTGAAAGAGTACAGAGAGAATAATGGGAACCTAGACAGGCAAGGTTGCTTTCAGGATCTTCTTCCCAAAACTGGCATCAGCCGACGCCAGCACATCCACACAGTAGTGTTTCGAGAAGGTATGCACAGACGACCAAGTGGCTGCCTTGCACAACTGATCAGCTGGGGCCTGATTCTTGTAGGCCCAAAATGCCCCAATAGACCTCATAGAATGAGCTGTAACCTGAAGGGGAAGAGACTTCTTCCTAAGTTTGTAAGCCTTACGAATAGTGGACTTGATCCAAGAAGTAATAGTTACCTTGGAAGCAGGCTTCCCTGCCCTGGGACCCTCAGTAATGACAAAAAGAGTGCCACACTGCCTCAATGGCTCAGTGTGATATACATAGAACTTGAGACAACGCACACCATCCAACAGGTGAAGATCCATCTCCTTGTCAGAAGTAGGATTAGGGCAGAAGGAAGGAACCCCAATCTCCTGATTAATGTGGAACTCAGACATCACCTTCAGGAGAAACTCCTGCAAAGTGCGAAGCTCAACCTTGTCCTTGTGAAACACCAAAAAGGGTGGCCTACAAGACAAGGCATGCAGCTACACAACACGGCGAACAGATACAATCGCCAGGAGAAAAGCCATCTTCCATGTTAGCAGGCGGAGAGGAATAGTGGCCAAGGACTCAAAAGGAGGGCGCTGAAGAACGCCAAAACCAAGTTAAGGTCCCACTGAGAAGCGGGAGACTTAAACACAGGACGGGTATGAGCAACGCCTTGGAAGAAAATCTTGACATCAGGAAGAATAGCAAGGCGCCTCTGCAAAAAAACAAAGAGAGCAGAAGTCTGAACCTTAAGAGAATTCAGACTGAGACCCTTATCCACACCATCCTGGAGGAAGGAAAGGTCCGTAGGAAGATCAAAATTCTGAGACAGGTCCCTATCAGCACACCAAGATAGAAAGGTAGACCAAACTCGATGGCAGGTCTTAGAGGAAACAGGCTTACGGGCACTAAGCATTGTAGCCACTACACCAGAAGAAAATCCCTTCTTCTTCAAAATTGAGGATTCAATCTCCATGCCGTCAAAGCCAGAAGATGAACATCCTCTTTCAACAGGTAACCCTGTAGAAGAAGATCCGGATGGAGGGAAGCAGAAGAGGTTCCGCCACTGAGAGATCCAGAAGCTCCGGAAACCAAGCCTGCCGAGGCCAGTACGGAGCAATCAGAATGACTGGGCAAAGCTCCAGTCGCAGTTTCTGCAGCACCCTGTTCAAAAGGGGAATGGGAGGAAAGATGTGTGCCAGAGGGAAATTCCACAGAATCGACAAGGCATCCACTGCTAAAGCCAGGGGATCCACCCAGCGAGAGCAGAACGTTTGAACCTTCCTGTTGTGTCTTGTTGCCATCAGATCGATGCACGGAAGACCCCACAACTGGACAATGAGTCCGAAAACTTCTAGATGCAGTTCCCACTCTCTGCTGTCCACTGTGTGTCGACTGAGGAAGTCTGCCAGAACGTTGTCTACTCCACGAATATGAACTGCGGAAATGGCAGGGATATGCTCCTCTGCCCAGGACAAAGTAGCCATGACCTCTAGCCAAGCTGCCAGGCTTCTTGTGCCTCCTTGCTTGTTGATGTAGGCTACTGCCGTGGCGCTGTCCGACTGTACTCTGACTGTGCAGTCCTCCAGCTAATGTGTCCAGTGTCGCAGGGCATGAAATATTGCCCGAAGCGCTGGGACACCGATGGGAAGGAGAGATTCCTCCTGGGACCACCAGCCCTGAGCATTCAAGTGCCCCAGGACCGCTCCCCAGCCGGAAAGGCTGGCATCTGTCGTCACTGTTGTCCAGAATGGCAGCAGGAAGGGCCTTCCTTTTGGGAGATTGTTCAGGTTGAGCCATCACAAGAGGCTCAGCTCCACGTGACGAGGGAGAGATAGGGACCTCTCCAGGAGATCCAGTTGACCCCTGCATGCCAGGTTTAGAAACCTCTGAAGTTCCCTGGTTTGAGCCATGGCAAACGGAACCGCTTCTATGGTGGAATTAAACTTCCCCACCAGGGATGACAGCTTCTTGGCTGGAACCGGACCCTTAGACAGAACATCTTGGACCTTCAGTGCTATCTGATGAGCCACTTTGTCCGTAAGAAACACCATCCCTCTCTAGGTGTCGAAAAGGAGGCCCAGAAACACCATCCTCTGTGAAGGAACAAGGTCCAACTTGTCCAGATTGATGATCCACCTGTGACGGGACAGAGCATGAATGCAATCCTGCGCCTGCTGATGAAGGAGTTCCAGAGAGGATGCCTTCAGAAGGAGGTCGTCCATGTAAAGGGAAACTCTGATGCTGTCCCGATGGAGGACGGAAATCAATGCTCTCAGGACTCTGTTGAAGACTTGAGGAGCCGTGGTCAGGCCGAAGGGGAGGGCTGAAAACTGGAAATACCCTTGGTCGCAGGCAAAGCGAAGATATTGCTGACTCTCTGGATGAATGGTGATGTGCAAATAAGCATCCTGAAGATCCAGCGAGGCCAGAAATTTCCCAGGAGACATGGCATCGATCACCGTGCATAATGACTCCTGTTGATACTGGGACCTGACCACAAAGGAATTGAGATCATTCAAATCCAAAATGGGACAACAGCCACCATCCTTCTTGGAAACCACAAAGATGTTGGAGTAGAACCCCAAACCCCGTTCCTGAGGAGGAACAGGTTCCAAGACCGCCTTGTCCAGAAGGGCCTGGATGGCACTTTTCTGCTTCCAGGCGAGAGAGCGAGAAGAGACGTGCCCCGTAGCCACCACCTGCAAAACCCATGGGTCCACCACAGATGCCTCCCAGGCCGAAAGGTAGTGGCGTAAGTGGCCACCTACCTGCGGGTGGGGACCCGGATTCGGCGAGTCATGCAGAAGAAGGTTTGGAAGACTTGGGCTTAGAGGAGGACTTGGGCCTCCATTGATGCTTAGGCTAGGATGAGGAGCTCGGAGTCTGAGGCACGCCTGGGTCGCTTGGCGTGAGTCAGCCTGAAAGGGTCGAAAAAGCGGATTCCTTTTGACAGGCACATTTTTCCTCTGGACCACTGGCAGGTGAGTATTCTTTCCTCCAGTGGCTTTACTGATCAGATCCTTGAGATCAGGTCCAAACAGAGAGGTGCCCTGAAAGGGCAAGGACAGGAGAGCCCTCCTGGAGGCCATGTCAGCAGACCAGATCTTGAGCCAAAGAGCTCGTCTGGCTACCACAGATATAGTTGATGCCCTTGCTACCATGCGGACAGCATCAAACAGTGCAGCAGAAACATAATGTTGAGCCTCAGAGATGTTGGCGAGAAGCCTTAACATGTCAGCAGTAGGAGCTTCCTGACGGACAGCTGAAGTGAGCTGTTCAGTCCAAACAGCTACGGCTCTATTCACCCATGCTGCAGCAAATGCGGGGTGCAGGGCAGAGCCAGCTGTTGCAAAAATGGCCTTGAGAGAGGTCTGAAGCTTTTTGTCAGTCTAGTCTCTCACAGCAGATGCATCAGCCACAGGCAAGGCAGTGGACTTAGAAAGCCTGGAAACAGGGGCATCCACCTTGGGGGGATGAACCCACTGAGCTAGGGCCGCTTCAGAGAACGAATAAAGCTTAGCAAATTTCCTAGAGACAGATGGTTTTCTGACTGGAAACTTCCACTCCTCAGATACCAAGCGGTCAAGAGTGGGGTTAGGTGGAAAACAAGTGTGGGGCCTAACAGGCTCCTGCAACACATCAGAGGAATCAGAAGAAACCTCTGGTACCAAGGGACTGTTCAGGGTGTTCAACACAGCCTTGATCAGGCCCTCAGCTGAGGGAACAGGATCAGCCTCAAAGGGATCCTCAAAAAACTGAGTGGAAGGAGAACAGTCTTCATCATCAGAGTCCACCAATAACTCCTTGTCAGAGGAATCAGACACATCAGGTACACCCATCGGTTTAGGCAGGGAAGATCTGATAGGGTTGGGAGCCTGCCCAGAGTGGAAGGCCCCCTGGAAGGTGGATGGAAGTAGTTGTAAGGTGGACCTGAGGTCCCTGGTAGTAGCCTTAAACTCTTGCATCCAAACTTGCTCTAGTGCATGGCTGGAGGTCCCTGCAGGGGATTCAGGGGCAGCAGCGCATGCTGGGCAAACATGACCTGAGTATTCTCTAGGCAACCCTGAGTGACATGAGGAGCAATGAGCAATGGGGGACACAGACACCCCAGTATCCTTAGTTTTAGGCCTAACCCCAAGGTCTAACGGAGTAGACATTCTCACAGTGTGAAACGGTCAAAGAAAACACCCACAAAAAAAGTGTGCATGATAAATGAAATCACCCCAGAAACGCTAAAATAGACTTATCTGGTAGGCGAAGTGTTAAACTGCTAAGGAGAGATGGAGGATGCTCGATGAGTGAATGCACAAAATGGCTGCCGCGGCGGGAGCCAATCAGAAGTGAGCATGCGAAGCGAGCACTCATGGGAATTGTAGTTTCACTGATAAAGGACCCCAACAGCACCCCAAGCCCCTCAACATGCCCAGAACGTTGAACGGATAACAGAGCAAGGGCAGACCAACCAAATGTGTGATCTCTGACCTCGCTACGTGGAGCGGTTGCAGAGATATGTCTGAAACTATAAAGTCCCATAGAAGTGAATGGAGCAATGGTGTCTATGTGATAAACACGTGCCGGAACACTAAAGTTTACAAGATGAATACCAAATGTAAAACCACTCAAAAGCTCACTAGAACAAGTCAGCAAACCCAATAAACACTGATCCCTGTAGGGAAAGTGCCCACAACAACCCCAAAAGATGCTAACTAGCAGCAAAAGGGTTAAGTTATCACAGAAACTTGCTCCAAACACCTCACAGATACAGAATAAACCCAATGAGTGCATGAGTATGTAATAGGAACTCAAAATGAGACCCCTGTGTGGAGGGGAAGTGTGGGAAATGTGGATCTCGGCACCCAAAGGGTGCTCACCTTTTTCAGCAGATCTTCTGTTTTCAGATTACCATATATCAAGAAGAAGCCTCAGTGGGCAACTCCTGGGGAAAGAACTTGCAGCCAAGATTTTCCCCCCAGGGCTTAGGTCCATAAAAGCACCTGGTAAACTTAGCTATCCACATTTGGGTGATGGGAATTATCAGTGATGGTAATCCGCCTAATGGTGATATCCCATATCTAATAGAAAAATTATAAAAAAGTTAAAGCTACAGCAGAACTGTTCTCTTGCCTTGTGTCTTGACCAAGGAACAAATCTTACTGGATGGGGATTAGCTAGCTGCAAGCTAAGGAGAGGAGGTAGGCTGCACCCAGCAGTCACGTCTCAGAATTGTTCCTGCCTACTTAAAGGGGCTGATCACCTACCCAAAGTTACCAGTAACCTGTATTGGACGACAGAGAAAAGCAATGCATTGGAGACCTCTTAAGCATCCAGAGGTTTAAAATCTATGTTTCATTTTAAGGCCCCACTGACATTTTGAAGCTAAACGACCCCAGTTCCATCTCTCAAACATTTATGGTTTGAGAGATAGAGAAGGCTAAAATTCCCCACTCCCTCCACTCCGATTCGAGTCGGCCAACTTGAGGCGGTTCTTCAGCAGATCCAAAATAGCACAATGTAAAAAGAAATACTTCATCAGAAAGGTCTACAAAGTGTGCCTGATTTGTAGGCACACTTTGTACAGCGTTCTAATTAAATATTTCTTTTTACATTGTGCTGTTTCAGCTCTGCTGAAGAGCCACCTGCTTATCCAGGGACCAGGATATCCTGCCGTCAGCTTACAGCTGACGTCAGGGTAAGAAGAGGGAGTGGGGAACTTCAGCCTTCTCTATCTCACAAAGCATAAAGGTTTGAAAGATGGGACTGGATTTGTTTGGTTTATTTTTCTAATAGCTGCAATATGAATTTTTTATATACAGACATTACTAACCCTTTAAAGGGTTCTAGAACAGCAATATGTTTGAGAACTACTGGTTTAGATTATGACACCAAATCAAACCAGAATACACATACACACTTTTCTGCTATGTAATTATGAAGCTATTATTTTTGTCTGACATACACATCTCTGTTCAAGGTTTATGTGGAAGGCTCTATGCACATTTTGCCAACAGAGAGAGAGGGAGAGAATGTGGATAGAGTTTGGCTAATCCTTGTACTTCTGATCACAGAGCTCCACTTCCAATGTATCAATTCTGTCTCTCTTCATTTTATACCATGCCAAGCTACCCATGCCAACTGGTCTGTGATGTGATGCCTTCCCCCTGCAAGTCTCTCAAATGATGGAAGATGTGTCACAGGGTCAGCTCATGTGGGCTTCAGCCATATATATAACTGACTGATGTCTACATGGGTCAGCCAGTCACTGGAGGATGTGAATGCCATTGTATCCTCCATAAATGCTGCCATGCAGATCAGAATGCTGCAACCTGGATGTGCCCAACTCATGAACCCACCCAAGTTCAAGTATGTTATGTGCCAGTGCATTCTGCAAGGTGTAGTGCACTAGGTAGAACAGCACCTACAGGAAGTCAGATGTTTCACATGGGTGCCTTTAGTGCACAGTTTTTATTGCTGCACTAAAGTCGCCTGTGTGAACATAGCTTAAAATGTATCTTTTGTGGTAAAATATATCCATCTTCCTCAATGGAGAAAGCCAAAAATTATAGTTTATCACTATAGCAGCTCTGCTGTATGTTCACAGGTAGCCACTTTCAAGGGCCACTTTAAATAAGGCTGTAACTCTGACCTAAGCATCGAATTTTCCACTTGCAAAAAAACTCAGCCATTCCATGTAATCTCAAAATAATATTTATTAAAAAGAAATGCAACCAACTTTTTCCTTTCTCTTACTATATAATCTATCTACAGTAACTAGAATAAATTAAATGTGTTTTGAATTGTTGACTTGTTTACATTCGGCGGCAGTCGTTAGCTTGTCCTTCTTCTTGTAGCATTAACAAGATAATTACACTCACTTTTCTTGAACAGGATCTCTGCGATTCTTTAATTCCTCTCTAGCCATATGCCCTCGAAAGGAAGCTTGTATTTTTGTGGCAGCTTGTATCCTTACTGTATCATTTGGCTGCATTTCCTAAAGAGAGAACACAGAAAATAACATGGTCAACAATGCTACATGATATTTAAATTAGAATACAATATTTTCAAAACACATTTGTATTCTGTTCTGAAATGAGTATAAAGCAAAAATGAAAATTACACTGTCAAAAATATAAACCAGCATAAAGCACACATTTATTTTACTGAAGAGCCATGCCATCCTGGGTAAAATCCACAGCTTTGAATGCATGGGTCCAACGTGCGATAAAGAACCATGAAGGTCCTGGCATGTCATCGATTTCGGTACTCCCTGCGCGGCTGCACGCCATTCAGGGAGCACTGAATCGGTTACAAAAAAAATGCTCCGTACTCCTTAAGCGTGGCCAAGTCCTTAAGTGGTTAAGGACCAGACTGGTATGCAGACGACTGTTTTGCAATGTGTTTGCATACTTTGGCCCATAAAGAGTTAATCAAGTTCATGCAATTTGAGTGTTTCAGTTTTAAAAAAACTGTCAGCAACTGTCATGTCTGCCTCCATGGACATGACATCCAGGACAGACTGATGATGTTAAAAAGGCATATAGGCAAAATTCATAGGACCATTAGGATTTTCTGGGATCAGTGTATTGGTGCTGCACCTGCCTATTGCATTTGTGCTAAATTATATAATCTGAAATTCTCACAAATATACTACTTGTGAAAATGGCATGTCAGTGTGGGAGTATTGGGAGTTTCAAGACATTGTGTTTTGTTTTGCCTTGTTTAACAACATCTACTAATAATAACGGAGTGTGGGCACCAGTATGCACCAAAGTTATCATGCGAACGCATATATACACCTCTGTGTACAGCCACATGATTTGTGTGCGAACATACAAGTGCAGACAATGAACTTGGCAGGTATGCGAGTATGCAAGGCTAATGCTTTTGTGCATCATAGCGTGTCATGGAATCTAGGCTGTAACATATCGTAATATGATATGTCAAGCAACTGAGGGTAAAAAAAAGTAGAGGGACTCGGTTTTATCTGTATATGCAGCTACTAGAAAAAGCACGACATAGCACACTATTTAAAAGGAGCCAAAAAGTAATGTTTTCAATTTGTCATGTTACAGTCCATAGGCCACACAATGGCTGTTTTTTTTTAATTATTTTTTTTTTTTAACAAAATAAGTAAAAAAATGTTTGCTCATAGCTTGAGGACAAGAGCGTTGCACAAAACATTGCAAATAAATGTATTGCTCACAGCCATAGTCCTCAAGAGGATAACCAAAACTGTACATTTTTTTGAATAAAAATTATGTGCATCCAAATAAACTTAAAGGTATAGTAACCCCCCGAACAACGTGACGCCAAATGCGAGCAATCATGGAAACATACTTAACTCCCTTAGTCCCGTCTCTCAAACGTTTATGGTTTGAGAGATGTAAGACAAGAAGGACCTCCGCTCCCTCCCCCTTCTCATGCATCCGCTGTATAACGGACGTCATGAGATCCTGCTTCGAGGACCAGACGGCGGCTCTGCATGAGCGCTGTCATCTAGATATCTCCGTATTATTACTTCATCGGTATGGTCTAAAATGTGTGCCTGGATTGCAAGCACATGTTGTAGACCATTCCGATTAAGTAATTATACGGAGATGTCTAGATGACAGAGCTCCTGCAGAGCTGCAGTAAGTCGGTCAACCGGATTCTGCCTCTGACAGTTTTGCAGCTCGTGAGGCAGGAAGGGGGGGAGCGGAGGCCTTTCTTGTCTTAAATCTCTCAAACCATAAAGGTTTGAGAGATGGGACTGAGGGAGTTAAGCATTTTTCCATGATTGCTCGCATTTGGCGTCACGTTGTTCGGGGGAGTTACTATCCCTTTAAATCACAAATTGTTCATTAAAAAGCCTTGGTGTGTTTTTTTAAATGCATTAAATTAAAACACTATTTGCATGTATGTAGGCTGGAAAATAAGGTAAAATCCTAGCTATTTTTAGTGTACATGCTAATTTACAGGTTTGGCTTCAGAGATGAACTTTCCCTGTACTGAATTGCAAGTTTTTAACTGTACATAACAATATAATCACTCTGTTATCATTATTATAAGTAACTATCTAATTATATATGTACATATATTGGAAAGAAGACATTTGCCCCCATGAAATGATGGGTTACTTGCTTTTTTACCCCATGGATGGTGTGCACAAATGTTTCCAGAAGGAAACAAGTAGATGTATTTTGAATTCCACCCATTGAAAGATACATATAACTTTGAAAACATGTAATTTCCTACTGTAATCATTATCTACTTCTCTTCCAAGAAAAATGGCACTTCACTGGCATAACCTAGCATACTGTAAAGTGTCAAAAGAACAAAGCTACACCAACTCTAATCTAGCATTTTTCAGCCATTTTTCAAATATGACTTGCTTGTACTAAAACAGATATAACAACTACAGAAATTAAGAAAAGGTAAACAAAGCATACCATATTGCAAAGTAGAAAAACAGTCGCAGCAAATGAGGGGTCACTTCGCTTTATACCCCTAGGCTAATGTGCACAATTATTTCCAGAACATGGAGCTATAAGAAAAAGCACATACTTTTTCACAATTCAGTTTCTTCATAGATTCTAAAAGTCATGGAATTTCCTAGTTTGTTTGGTACCCCAATGATATGGGTTGACATACAGTATTGGAATATACTTGGGGAAGCAGACAGTGTATGTATGGTTCTGTGGCTACTAGTGGAACAATAGAACCAGGCAGGGATATCATGCAGTCTGTTAAAGGATCTGTGACTACCCTTACGCAGTGCAACCAAGGTAGGGTGTCAGACAATGCATGTGGGGATCTGTGACTAACAGTGGGCAGTAGAACTTGGCTGGGGGCATCAGACAGTATATATGTGTGGATCTGCGACTATCAATGGGAAGAGGAAACAGGCTGGGTGGAAGTAGGCACAGTATGTGAGGATCTATTACTACCAGTGTACAATTGAAACAGGCTGGAGGGGGGTCAGACAGTGTATGTGTAGGTAAACAACGTATGTGGAGGTCTATGATTATCAGTGGACAGTAGAATCTGGCTGGGGATCAGACAGTGTATGTGTGGATCTGTGACTATCACTGGGCAGTGCAAAAAGGTTGTTGTGTCAGTGTATATGGAGAACTGTGACAATAAGTGGGCAGTGGAACCAGGCTGGGGGGCATTAGACAGTGTGTATGGGATCTGTGATACCAGTGGGCAGTGGAACCTGGATGGGGATGAAGGAGTCAGAAAGTGTATGTGAGGACCTGTGACTACCAGCTGTCAGTAGAACCAGACTGGAGGGCTGGACAGTTTACGTGGAGATCTGTGACTACCATTGGGTAGTGGTACCAGACTGGAGGTCAGACATCGCATGTGGGGATCTGCAATTACCACTGGAAAGTGGAACCAGGATGGGGGGGTGGGGGTCAGGCAGTATATATGTGGTTATCTGTTACTACCAGTGGGAAGTGTAATCAGACTGAGGGGGTCAGACAGTGTATGATTGGATCTGTGACTACCAATGAGCAATGTAACATGGCTGGTGAGGTGTCACACAGGGATCTTTGATTGCTAGAGGGCAGTGGAACCAGGTTTAGGGGACAAATACATATGAGTTGATCTGTCACTACCAGTGTGTAGTGAAACCTAAAGTAAACAAAAAAAAGTCTGTGCATCAAATCTTGACCTTTCCCAATAAAATAACCTGTTATTTACTGCAGGTTGAAAACGATGTTTAGTAACATGTCAATGGCCAAAACCTTGTTAAGCTTGCTTGCCTCATGATAGTACATCAGATTAAACAAGTCCCTATCTGCCTCTAATCTGAAATGCACATGTATTTAATATAATGCAAATAAAAAGTGGTGATACCAACTTACCTCTGCTGTGAGCAAAACCCTTGTGAGGGAAGTAAGGCAGTTATTTATGCCCTAACTGCAACTAGCTCCTGTGTACAGGAGCTCCCAATCAAGAAGAAGGGAGTAGCCAAAACCTCCTAAAATACATATACAAAATATAAACACATTCTTGGCAAGCTAGCAGGGGAACAAGGCTTAGGGGAGAGACAATGCATGAGGGCATCTGTGACTACAGGGGGAAGTGCAACCAGACTGGGTAAACAGGCAGTATAAGTGCGCATGTCAGAGTCGTTCCAATGCATTGCAAAGCAATGCGTTGGAAAACCTTGTGGAACACACAGGATTATTTTTTGTGGTTTATATATATTCAGACTTCTTTTGGAGCTAGTAAGGCTTTAATAGTTCTCATTTTCTTGGTTATAATGTGGGAAAGGTTGAGCCTGATGAACATGTGTCTTTTTTCCAACCTAATTTACTATGTAACTGTAACTATCACAATTGTCTAATGCTTCTCTTGGTACTGACTGCTTACACAATAAATAATCGCAAGAGGAAGTCATTCATTGCCTTCCTTCTATCTTCTTCACGTAAGCCAATATTCCATGAAGTCCTGGCTTGAGTTAGAGGTTGAGAGAACCCATGGCATCATCTGATATAAGAAATAAGGTGAGTGGGCATTCATGCTCCTCCCGCTAAACCCGGGCATTTGGATATGTCATACGTATTGATCATCTATCGCAATCTGATAGGCAATCAATACCAAGAAGGAGGGTCAGCATGTCCCCTAATGAGGTCTCATTTATTTATTTATTTATTTTAAGAGAGGCAGGTATAATGTGGGGGAGTATGCTGTAAGCGCTTGGCAAAACGGTACTAAGCTGGCACTGAAAAGTTACGCTTTAACAGTAACACAGACATATGCAGACAGTGACACTGACACAAACACTGGAAATCATTCTGAATGACACAGAGTAGAAACAGTTACCCAACTGACACAGTAAAGAGGTAAATCAGAGCAAGCGTAGTCAATCCTTAGCCCCTTTAGCATCTGGAAGTTACTACTCCTATCATCCCAAAGCAGCTGACGGCTGATGTACAAAGCAGAACTGGCTCAATTGTCGGACAAACCAACTGTTCCATAAGGGGTAATAAAAATCCATACTGTTTAAAGCGGAACTATCACCTCCACTAAAGTCGCCCTGCAATACTTATGCAGGTGGTGAATAGCTTTGTAATCATTAATGTGCCCACAAATAAAGTTATCCTTAAAGGGGAACTTTCACCTCCTCATTATCATTATTGTATCCCTTCCTTTGTGTCCCCTCTGTACAGTGCAGTCTTTCTTTTTGCCTACAAATCTGTTTAAATGAAGCAAAAAGATACTTGAATTGTGTACCTTATGACGTTAGCAGCCGCACAGCCTCACAGCCGCGCACCGTATGGTGCAGAAGACACTCCCACAGCCTCAGCTCCTTTCACTTGCCCCAGCTTCCTCCGATGACGGAGGCGTTCTGTTAGTAAGCTGGAGAGAGATCTCATTGGCAGAGTTCGATATCTAGCCAATGAGATCTCTCTCCAGCTTACTAACAGAACGCCTCCGTCATCGGAGGAAGCTGGGGCAAGTGAAAGGAGCTGAGGCTGTGGGAGTGTCTTCTGCACCATACGGTGGGCGGCTGTGCGGCTGCTAACGTCATCAGGTACACAATTCAAGTATCTTTTTGCTTCATTTAAACAGATTTGTAGGCAAAAAGAAAGACCACACTGTACAGAGGGGACACAAAGGAAGGGATACAATAATGATAATGAGGAGGTGAAAGTTCCCCTTTAAGCTTCTGAGACCGGAATCCAGGCATCACTGCGGACATCTTGAATGCGTGCCTGCACTGTCAGTCCTCTTTACGCTTCACAGGCATTGCACTGGCCCGAAGGGCTCTGGAAGAGACTGACGGTGCGGGTGCACAGGCTGCAGTAACCTGGCCGTCAGTCTCGGAAGCTTAAGGATAACTTTATTCGTGGGCACTTTTGAGAGGTAAAATAATGATTAGTAAGCTAGTCGCCACCTGCATAAGTATTGCAGGGCGACGTTAGTGGAGGTGGTAGTTCCGCTTTAACACAATACAATACAATTCACTGCAGTGCCATGGGGACCTCTCTAGTATTCAGAGGGTTAAAAGCCCCCTTTAACCCCTTCAATGTCAGAGGGGTACCACATTGCGCACCCACTCTGGCACTGAAAGGGTTAAAAGAATGAGAATCTAGATAATTTTTATTTGTACCCTATGGTGCGTTTGGTTTGCTCCAGTTCTCTTAGTACATCAACCTCATGGTATCGCTTTATCTGTTCTACCGGTATAATATTATGGACTGTGCAGCTTTTTTGAATGCGTTTTGATTTCCAGTTGGGTTTTCCCATTACCTTGTGTTCCATGCCATCTGAGTGAAAGGAAGAGTAGGCACTTTGTTCTTTATCAGCTGAGCTCTCCGGGGGGAAGAAGTTCTTTCTTGTGCCATTCTCTGCTTCATATTGCGAAGAGTATGTGTTTAACTCTGCATGCTAAAAGCAAACAAAAACATAATTATTGCGTGTAAAATACTTCTGTAAGAGAAATGAGACATTATCTTGAAAAGATGGTCAACTGAAAGAGAAACTAGTTTTAGAGCTCCGCTGTGAAAAGATTTGTACCAGAGAGGTCACATGGCTACAGACTTTCTGTGGCTGAAGCATTAAAGGGATAGTAATAGTTAATATGTAAAAAAAATATATTGTAGGGTTTATCCCCCTGAGTAAAAAAAAAGAGTACTCCTACTGCTGAAAGGTGTTTTATTCAAAAGTTATTACAGCTCAAAGTTGAATTTTTTAGGTGCAATATAACATGTGGCCTGAAATTGTACAGTAGCGCTGTCGCTACACAATCCTATGGACAGCTCTGGTCCATAGACCATAAATCTCCATACGATGGTGTAGCAACAGCTCCACTATACAATTTCAGGCCACTGTGATATTGCACCTAAAAAATTCAGCTTTGAGCTGTAATAACTTTTGAATAAAACACCTTTCAGCAGTGGGAGTACTTTTGTTTTACTCAGGGAGATAAACCCTACAATATAATTTTTTTACATTTTAAGTATTATTATCAATTTAAGAAGAATTTGATGCACAATCACCAGTATTGTATTGCCTATTTTTTCATTTTGAAAACCAG
The DNA here is from genome assembly GCA_037306005.1 of Rhinophrynus dorsalis. NCBI lineage: Eukaryota > Metazoa > Chordata > Amphibia > Anura > Rhinophrynidae > Rhinophrynus > Rhinophrynus dorsalis. The sequence continues at coordinate 235,709,416 of CM074724.1, read as the reverse complement.
TTTTTGAGTTATTCAGATATACAGATTATGATACTTAAAGCAGGCCAAGTAGATCCTTTTTGACTAAATACTACATTACCCCCCACATTGACTGACATTGGTTGGCAATGCATTGCTTATCTCATTAATCACTGAAAGGGTTAAATGTCAGCAAGTAGGAGGTAATGTAGGGTTAAAACCTGCATGACGAGCCTTAATTACAATAATCTATCAAACTGAAGAAAAGAAAAGCATATGACAAGGGCAAACTATAATACAGGGGTGAACAAACCTGTCCTCAGCCCCCCCCCACCACCCAAAGGTGCACGTTGTTGGGATATCCTCGCATGAACACAGGTGAATTAATCAGTGTTGCAATCATCCTGAAGGATCTATCTGAGTTAAATACATTCACATGTAATTAACTGAAGATATCCTGAAAACACGCACTGTTGGGGGGTCTGAGGACCAGTTTGAGGAGGTGTGATACAAGCCACAAATTAATGTTTGCACCTTAATAAGCACCATCCTTCTGTTTGGCTGTTCACTAGCTATGGGTCACATCATGCTAATTGGCTTTTAATCTCAGTGCTTTGGATCTGCACAAGCTCTGGAGGTCCCTTGTGTGTACAATATTAAAGTGAATCCCTGCAACATGATGTATTTGTTAGGACCTCATTGTAATGGGTTTGATCACCCTTGATATAATAGATTGGCAAATTTAAGATAAAATTAATACATAAAAAGAATTATAGGACAGATCGGAGGTACTTCAGAAGACAAACAACAATTCCCCAAATTCCCACATATTTAAATATTGCTATTAAACCTTTGAATCCCAGAGAAGTCACCAACACACTGCTTCACAATATGTTGGAGACCTCTCCAGCAGTCAAGGTTTGAAAGGAATAGTAACAGATGACAATAAATGCAGCTCCGATTAATCCTTATATGTTACTGTTCATGTAGCGATGTATTTCAATATTGTCCGACTTGTAGTTCAACAGTAATTCAATTATAAAGTATCCCCCTCCCGCCCCTTTTACCTGCGTATCACACTCTCAAAGCCGGTCCAGATGGAGAGCAGTGAGGGACAATCTTCAGTGAGAATAAGGAAAATCCTGCCCTCCTTCGTCAAGGGGAGCTGGGTTTTCCTTATGCTCACAGTGAGAAGACTGTCCCTCGCTACAAGCAGTCCGGTCAAGCGACCAGATTCCACATCTGACGAGAGGTGCATTCAGGGGTAAAAGGGGCAGGAGGGGGAAACTTTATAATTGAATTACTGTTAAACTACAAGTCAGACAATATTGAAATACAGTGCTACATGAACCATAACATACAAAGATTAATCAGAGCTTTGTTTATTGTCATCCATTACTATCCTTTTAAAAGGACCACTTAAGCACTATTTAAATCAAAAGAAATTTTATTTCCCCCCTTTGATGTACTTGGTTTGCCCCACATTTTTGAATCTTTTGCTTTCTGCATAAGATCTGTTTCCCAAAAGAGTACCTATAAACAGGAAGGATTAATTCCTTTTTTCTCCAGCATTTTGTTACTTTATCTGAATATCAGTGTCTCTGACCAATACAAGAGTGAATAACAATGAACTGACCTCCATCGGATGGTCTAATATCAGTCATCTTGAATCACTCCTCATATAAATCCCTACTTACTTACTATGGCCAGAAAAACACCCAGCATTTTACCCATGTGCCATGGTTTAAAGGGATAGTAATACTTCATTTTATCTTTATTTTATTTTGTAGGCATTAAAAAAAACATGAAGAATGATATACGTCTTATCTCTCAAACCTTTATGGTTTGAGAGATATTCACAAGCAAAGTTTCCCCTCCCGCCCTTTTTTCCTAGTGTAAGCCATCTCTTCTCAGATGTGGAAGGCAATCCATAGACCAGACAGATAACAGCAGGGGACAATCTTCTTCCTATGAGAACAATGAAAGCCCTGCCCTCCTTGACAAGTTTTTCAGGTTTTTCCCTTATCTTAATTGAAGATTGTCCCTCTCTGCAATCTACCTGGGCACCTCATTCTGCTCTGGCTGAGCAGTGTTACATCAGTAAAAGGGGCGGGAGAGGGACACTTTGTCATTGAATTACTCTTGAACTACAACTCTGACAGAACTGAAATAACACTCTCCAAAGTCCAAATACTAAGATGATTAATTGGAGCTGCTTTTATTATGAAACAGTAATATCCCTTTAAGACATAATGTGGTGTGTGGATGGATGTAGTAATAGGATTTAGAGCTAAAATGGGCACTGGAATAGAATCACTAGCGCTGTGCAGATTTATTTACTAATCGTCTTACCGTGACAATGTTCATCTTGATATTATGTGGACCAAATAGAGGGTAGGGTGGGATTGTATGGTCATCTCAAGGAATTATGTCCACGTGAACTTTGTTTAAAGCCATGTTCTAAATATGGCAAAGAGAAATTGGGGAAACTTTAACGAACATTATTACCTAAACCTAACTTAGTGGTTTTGAATGAGCTTGCAAATTCACCCCATGTTATATTAACCATATTTTATTTACAAAGCTAATTTTTAAATTATTTGGATTAGTAGATTATTCTGATCAAGGAATGACACGCAGCCTCTTATGGTCTTAGCCCCACATTGCCTCCCCCACTCACTGACACTAAACACTTCCAGTACTAAGGGAGGTGGGTAATAGCAGTGAGTAGGAGAAGAAATATAGGGCAAAAACAGGATGTGTCTACACGTCATGCCTTAATTAGCATAATTTATTCAGCTAAACTCAAAACTAGTCTAAGGACAAAATGGCTAATACAACATATAGATGATTTTGGAAGCTCTTTCAGACTCACCATATAGGGATTTTATTGACTTTACGGTTAAATCATTTTCTTTCAGTCCACATAGAACTCAAGAACCATGGAGAAGGGGAGCTTTACCCCATGGGTCCTGTGTCCACATGGGATATAAGAGAAAGTTGTTTCTAGTTACATTTTTCCAGTACCTTCAATGAGCCCTGGATGTCATTTCCACTGAGGTGGACATGATTCTTGTTGAAATGAGGCACGGACCAGACAATGTGTATTCAAGTAATAATAATAATAATAATCTTTATTTATATAGCGCCAACTTATCCCGCAGCACTTTTCAATAGGGGATAGACACACAGAGATATTAAATAGTACAAATCATATGTGGAGAACAGAAGGATCAGAGGGCCCTGCTCGTGAAAGCTTACATTCTAGAGGAAGGTGGGTAGGACAAAGAAGGTGTAAGTGCTGTTGGGTGTAAGTGCCTCATGCCACATGAGCTGCCGGTCAGTGAGTGGGAGAGAGAAGTGCTAGTGAGTGTAGTGTTCCAGGGAATGGTTGGTTCTTGATGATAATATTAATGGAGGTAGTTGATAGGCTTCACTGAAGAGGTGAGTTTTCAAGGAGCGTCTGAAGATCTGAAGGCTAGGGGAGAGTCTGATGGGGCGGGGGAGGGATATAAAGCATAAATCAATAATGCTCACATTTCGATAACAACTCGCTAATTTCCATCCAGCCAGTAAATATCATACAAGGTATTTGATCCTGCCCTGCTCAGTAAGCACTACAGTAGATCCGCAAAGCAGAATAAAACATGATCCAATACATAATATTTAATCTATGGATTTCTGGGTTCCATCCATTTCATCAGGAGAGATTTTTTACAAACCTATTTGTCAAAAATGCTCCTGATGATAGGGTTGGTGTCCAGAAACATGTGGAGCTAAGATTTAATGATTTTATTTTTTATTTTAATATTTTTGTTTTTTACAAGCTGATTGTAATACAAACATGATTATTATTGGTTTATGCTTTATAGTCAAATTCACATTGTGTGGTCTGTGCCTTTGTTGTGGTTTCTCTGTTTATTAAGGATTCTGCAGGTTGATGCCTTTGTTCTGGAGAGCAGTGCCTATACCTGGAAATAATCGAGTGGAAGTAATTTTGAATACCTCATCTACTTTTCTGACCACTGATTGTGGTTATTACTACTGTGAGCATAGTCATGTAAGTGGTGGAAGTTTTTGACACCTATACTCATTGCACTTAATTTTTGTGTGACAACTCTTTTTGCAAGACTCCTGAAGCCTAAACTCTGCCCTGGGACATTTTTAACTGAGGAAGTTAGAGTACATGAAGCCTTATAAGATCTCAAAACTGAAATGGGTGGTGTTTGAGGTCTAGAAGTCCTGCCAGCAAGTCATGTCCACCTGTGTGGACATGGTATCCTAGGCTGATCAAATACCTCTTGAATCAAAGTTTAAAGACAAAAGAGTAACAGTAACAATTAGTATCTGGCAGCTTTCGGGAGGTCAGTGTGGCATTATTATTATTAGGGTGTGTTTGTGCTCCTTAACCCCTTTAGTGCTAATGACATCTTGGGAGACATCATGCTTTTTAAGCCCTGAGTGTGGATGATGTCTCCCAAGAAGCTGTGGCACTCAAAGGGGTAGGAGGGATCTCTCGATTTGGGAGGCTTACGTTCAGTAGCATGGTAAACGGAGATTGCTTTAACGTTAGCCCAGAAAAATGCAGCTCCAAAAGAAAGCATGAACACGCTCCCTGGGGCTGCTGGAAGGGAGGTGGGAAGTCCTGCAGCTCCGTGCCGCACATACACGGTGCCGCAGAATGCGGAAAAGGCACATTTCAATGATTAATATTTCCACTCTTAGGTAGGTAAGAAAAAAAATAAAGACAGCGCTAATATTGTTTTACTGTTTAAAAGCAATGGACAAAATTTGGGGGGATATAAATGTTCTCCTTTAAAATAAAACCCAATATAAACAACAGAGAAAACAAAAACTGGCACCCACAAAATATCTACCACCTAATACTACATATATACCAGTATATAAAGTGTAAATAACTAAGGACGTATAAGAATAAATGTATAAAATATACATTAGACATTTTTTATTTGGCCAGTGTGTGCCACATAGTTGACCAGTTCATTGCGAATATAAGTGCAATTTCTCCATGTGGCACAAATTTGGAATGCCATTAAATTAACCCTTTCAGTGTTGGGTTTCTTATTCAGTCAGTTAAATCAACAGTAAGATTTGTAACTTGGGATTCCTGATGTTCCCCCCAAACAGGACTTACAACATTTTTTTTTTTAGGAATTAGCACACACAGGGTAAAAATAAATTTTATTCAACAAGGTATTTGGTTTGATTGTGGAAAAAAATAATTATACATGAATATACCTCATAGTACTATTAGGTACTCAAAGGTATCCTGATTCATGCATTTAACACTTTCGGTGCCAGAATGGTAAGCAATACATTGCTTACCCTTCTGAAACTCACAGGGTTAATAATGCTGCAGACTATATTTTTTACTCCACTACCTGCTCTACATTATTTAGATTCATATGGTTCTGTTACATAAAGTGTAAAAAAAAAAAAAAAAAAAAAAATACCACTACCAGCTTTTACCAATAAATATCTGCAAACTCTCTATCTCATTAATACAAACCTTCTATGTGGAGCCTTTTTTTCCTTCACTATGCCTGAAAAACGTGTCAAACAACCAAGCTGTCTGTGTCAGCTAGTGCTCGTTCACATAGCCTGCTCGTTCACCTAGCAGGCACGCTACACTATTTCTTCTGAGCAAGAGCCACAAATAGCTGATTTCAAAACGCCTCAGGAAGTTTGATCCTTCAGCCAATCTATCCAAGTCGACGACGTGATTTCACTAACCTAAATTATGCCACTAGAGGGAGCACATGATTCAGAAAACCTAAATTTAATAATAGACGTACTCCTTAACCCCTTAAGGACCGGGAAAATCAGAGGTGGATTTGACTTAAGGACCAGAGCAATTCTGACCTTTTTGACTATGTCTTTGTTCAACAGTGTTTTCCCTCTTAGGCATTTATTCCACCCCCATAAATGATATAGTTTTTTTACAAACAAATAGGGCTTTCCTTTGATACCCCATTTATATGGATAACCCACCATTTACTTTATTAAAATTAAAGAAAAAGGTAAAAAAAAATGTAAAAAACCCACCATTTTTTTTTCTCTTGGGATCAATTGGGTGCAAAGGGTTACATTTTTATGGAGACTGCATGAAAGGTATGACCACTCAGTCATACCTACAAAATGCGCAGTTTAAAGTGGCCACTGTCCCCCCCTGGGTGAAAATCCCCATGTCCCTTTCTCCCACCCTATTTTCCCACTTTTTTGTTCATTACATTTGGCGGTGTGTGTAAGTATATTACATGACTCCACAACAATCACACTTCCAATTTTGTTTCTTGAGATTTTTTTTTTTTTTAAATAAAATATTTTATATGTAAAAAAAAAAAGTGTGTTGTTTTTATTAAAAAAAAAAAAAAAAAAAAAGTGTATTTAGCAGGTCAGAAATTGACCTGCATTTAGCCATCCTCCTGCACCAGCAGTGAAGGGGTTAACACCCCCAGCTGCTGTATTTTGTATTTCCACTAGGTATCTCCTCCCTGCTTCTGTGTCCCTTACTTTTATGTAAGGGACGCATTGGCAGAGAGGAGACACTAGAGGCAGTAAGTAGCACTGCCTCATTCATTTTTTTAGAATGCCGGTACATGTGATCGCTGACGCAGCGATCACATGACCTGGCACAACCGACCGAGGCTGAGACTGAACGGTCCGGTACTGGACCGCTCAGTCTCAGCCTGGATTGAATGGTAGCAGCGTGCACGGCGGCGCGCTGCTACCATTTAACTCTTGACGTACCAGGACCGTCACTGGTCCTTAAAGCAAATTTACCCTTGACGGTCCTGGTACGTCAAGGGTCGTTAAGGGGTTAAACAAAATAAATAAAAAAAAAAAAACACTTAACATACCATCATTTAATCTACTTATATAATTAGTCATTTTTTAACTTTACTGCTGCTTTAAATAGTTAATTATAAATAAAGAACTATACTCTTCCCACTCTCATGCCCTACTTTACATATGAGGCTCTACCTACTCTGTAGGTTATGCATAGCAAAGCAAAAAGGAAACGAGACAGAAAAGCCAAGAAATAGTAGGGCACAGACAACCTCCAAAAGAGATTACCAGGGGAGGGCTGGCAATTTGTGGCCCAGGGCGCAAATACATTCAAGTGGCCCATTTCCAGGCCACTGTTCCAGCCCATCCACTTTTATTAATTTTAAAACTGGCATTAATGTTGTGACGTAAGTCATGTGATACTACATAGCTTACACTTGAAATGGGGCTACACTAGTGTGCCACTACAAAGCTTACAATTTAAGTCAAGCTTACCTAGAGATATTATAGAGCTTACAAGGGAAATGGTTTATGCTTCTAGTGTAGCTCCATTTGGATTGTACCTCTGTGGTATCACTAGTGTAGCTCCATTTGGATTGTACCTCTGTGGTATCACTAGTGTAGCTCCATATGGATTGTACCTCTGTGGTATCACTAGTGTAGCTCCATTTGGATTGTACCTCTGTGGTATCACTAGTGTCAGGGCTGGATTTGTCAATAGGCAGACAAGGCACTTGCCTAGGGCGCCTGATTTTCAGGGGCGCCTGGCAATGGCCTTGTCACGCCCACTATTACTCCCTAGGGTCATAATAAAATAATGCTGTGCCACTGACACTGTCTGTCTACTGCTGTGTGCGGTGCACCTGTGCTCGCTCGCCCTCAACGGCACTTGTACGGTAACAGACTGTCACAGTAGTATGCTCCGGATCCGATCCCATTGGTAGCCTCTAAGTTGTACCTGCGGCTCTGCCTGTGCCGTTGGGGCCGCCCCATGTGACCTACTGCTGTGCCTGCGTGCCACTCACCATTCTCATTGGTCACCTCGCCACCTCCTGTGATACCACGATGCTTCCGACGCATGTAGACAGTCAAAAGCAGCCTTGCAAGCTACACCAAAGTCACAGTGCGTAAAAGCCTAGATTTAGTGGCTGTAGCGGTGCAGTTCACATCCTTATCTGAAAGGAAGCATGTGGTAAGGGGGTGCAGATTTTTTATTCTTTCTAAACCTAAAAATGAATGTGACTACAAGAGTGTGCAGCTAATGGAGGGGTGTGGCTTAGTGAGGGGAGTGGTTAGGGGGTTGGGCAAAGGTGGGCTAGGGGCACCAGAGGGTGTGGTGCCTAGGGGCGTCTGAGATGTAAATCCGGCCCTGACTAGTGTAGCTCCATTTGGATTGTACCTCTGTGGTATCACTAGTGTAGCTCCATTTACAGCAGCAGTCGGGAGATTTAGTGAGATGCAGTGGCCTACCAGCCCAGAAATATGACCAGCCCAGGGGGAAATTGCCCCCCTGCCCCTCCAGGCCAGCCCTCCCCTGTTGACAAAGAACAAGTCTCCCACATTGGTAATTCCTGTGGCTCTCCACCACGTCAGTGATAAATGCTTTGTAACATACAGGGTTGTGTAAAAAATAAAAAATGTACTGCCCATTTATTGTCAAGCCTATCGCTAGTACACAGAACAGGAAGATGACGACAGCAACATCAATCATGTCCTCAAAATCCAAAGAAACTGAGAAGCATTGAGAGGTATTTGTTTTCCCTTGACAGTCCCAGTTTTTGGTACACAGTCTCCATTTCCTGCAGACAGAGGATTTCTTCCTTCTGAGCACAGAATGCTGTGATTGACTGTACCTCATTCAATCACAGTACTTATTAAAAAAGCAGGGAGGCAGAGACACAATAATCTGTTCCTACATACAAGAGACATAATGTACACTGCAGCTACCCTCTGCAATCATATATATTCAGGACGCAGGACCTATGGACTGTTATGGGGAGGGATAGATTTAGCCGTACTGAGTGCCAATGAATCACAATAAATTGGAACCCTCTCTAACCCCTTAAGGACTCATAACAGTTCAGGACCATCACGGCTTGTTTTCCCTTAAGGACTCATAACAGTCCTGGACCGTCATGGAATTCCGGGCTCCCCGCGAGGCTGCATGCCGGAATTGGATTTCCGGAAAAAAAATGGTCTGTGGTCCTTAAGTGACGGCCACGTACGTACGCTGCCGGTCCTTAAGGGGTTAAAATTCAAGGGGTTAAAAAATCAAGGGCAATATTGGCAATTTTATCTGTACACTATGATGCAGTTTGTCTGCTCCAGAACTTTTTCAGTTTTACATCAAAACGTTCCCAAAGATTTTATGGGAGACTTTTGTCACTTAAATGATAAAGAGGCCATCAATGTAATAAGAAGAAATGCACCTTTCTGGCTTTCAAGGAGTTAAACATTCCAATTAAGTCAATGGGAATTTGAATTTCTCCTATCTGGTGCAGTTCGTTTGCCCCAAAACAGCCCCATGTTTTTTTAGTACAGGGTTAGTATTAAGAACTAGAGCAGCTGAAGGTTTAAAGACTGGCTACCCCTGTCTCAGTCTCATTGTTTCCTGACTGAAGTCAAACAGAGCAAGAAATTCTTGGATGACATAGATGTCACCAACATAGTGTGAGACAATGATTTTTAGTCTGTAGTAGCATCCAGGGAGTGAAAATGATATATGTATAAAGACCTCAAACAGCTTGCAGACTTATATTGTTATTAATTATTATTATTATTATTGTTTTTACAGCCCCTGTTGTAGCGAATGTCCCAGGGTGCAATATCTGACACCAAAAAAGCCCATCTGCAGAAAGGTAAGAAATTAAGTCTTGACCCAGATTTGGTAATCCGTCCTAAACCTTATAGTAAATATTATAAAACATAGCACACACACAGAGGTGTAGAAATGGAATTTTACTGTGTTTAAAATTAAACCCTTATCCTGGGAGAGTTATGGGTAAATACAATAGATACAACTGACATTGTGATTACTGGGATAAATGTTCACAATAAATATTCATATACAAACCATATATTGCACAGACATATATTACCCTCTGGTCTTTACTGGGATAATAGTAGTGTGTATTAATAACGTCTGTGCAATTCTTGGCAACTCCTTTTCCAAGTAAGTATATGATATACATCGGATATCAACTAATTGCTAACAGTTTATCTGTTTAATGATAATGTTTTTTTTCACGTTTACAAAGTGCCCAGCAGCCTATATCTGGCTTGCAGCACTGCCTCTGCTCCCATCCCACTACCCAGTATCCTCCGATGACGGAGGCTTTCTTTCCCTAAGTTGGAGAGATCTCACTGGCAGAGATCGATATCTAGCCAATGAGATCGCTCCAGCTTAGAGAAAGACAGCCTCCGTCATCAGAGGATGCTGGGTAGTGGGACGGGAGCAGTCTCTGTGCTGCAAGCAGCTTGCCTCAGCGGCAAGTGGAAGTAGGCTGCTGGGCACCTTTTAAATATAAATTTTTGCGCAGATAATGGGGTTTTGTCAAAAATGAGTAACGTTTAACTTTTTCGCTAAATGCTCTAACTAATGAGCATTACTTTTCTATATGTGATAGATCCACTTTAAGTGCTATATAAATAATATATATATTATAATATAAAGTGGTAGCCTGAGAAGCTTCCTGTGTGTGTAACAACACATGCGCAGTAGAGACTGCCGGAAAGATGCAGTCATGTGCCGTAGAGACAGGCCGAACGCACTGTTCCGGAGTGAGGAGCTCAGAACGGCTCACCGCCTGTCTCTGCTTCCAGTTCCGGGGCAGCGGCTGGGGCCGCTGGTTGGCACTTTAGCCCGTGTACACGGGCTTTCATACTAGTGTATATATATATATATATATATATATATATATATATATATATATATAAAAAACTCAGCTTGCAGACATATAATGTTGCTAATTATTATTATAATTGTTTTACAGCCCCTGTTGTAGCGAATGTCCCAGGGGTGCAATATCTGACACCCAAAGAATCCATCTGCAGAAAGGTAAGAAATTAAGTCTTGACCCAGATTTGGTAAGCCATCCTAAATTGTATAGTTCATTCAATTAAATATTATTGACTATAGAGCACACACAGAGGTGTTGTAGAAATGGGATTTTACTGTGTTTAAAATTAAATCCTTATCCTGGGAGAGTTATGGGTAAATACAATAGATACAATTGACATTGTGATTATTGGGATCAATGTTCACAGTGCTCACAAACAAACCATACATCGCACAGACATATATTATTACCCTCTGGTCTTTACAGGGCTAATAGTAGTGTGTATTAATAAAGTGTGTGCAATTCTTGGGAACTCATTTTCCAAGTAAGAATATGACATACATGGGATATCAATTCATTTCTAACAGCTATGTAACCGTGTTTAATGTTAATGTATTTTTCTCTCTTAGCGTCAGTCAGCATTCATATGGAATAAGATCATTCCTATGACACTGTGATGAGTGAGGGCGCACTAAGAAACATCTAGAGGATGACAACAACATCAATCTTCTCATCAAAACCCAAAGAAACTGAGAAGCATGGAGAGAATGGGGACAACACCAGTCATCCTATTAACACAACAATAAAACCATTAATAAATGCAAAAATGTCAGGACAGGATATCAATGACTTTGAAATGATATATAGTAGTCTGTGTACAGTAGTGCATTGAGTTGAGAATATCGTAGCACTCAGTGGTCAAGGTTTGGCTAATAATTGGACAACTGTGGTGCCATTTGGGTCACTGTCTACTGCAAGCTCTATGGAGTCATATGGGTCATTGTTTGTAGCTTTGAAGCAGTCATTTAATATTGATCTCTCTTTGTCAAGTGAAGCCTCTCTGGTTTCGTATGAGTTAATTTATGTAGGGTACAGGCTTCCCGATGTTGTGTCACTCACTCTCTGTAAATCGATCTGTGGCCTGATGTGGGTCATTTTCTATCAATACTAACATTGCACGCAACTCTTCTTCTCCACTTCCACTCCCTCATGAACATCTTTCAGCTCTACTTCTTATGTTAATAACTGGAGAAAAGGAGTTCATGAGGCACCTCTCTATGGCACAAAAAAGCCATGAACATGTTATAGTGTTTTTCTTGCTGAGTACAACACTGGCTTTCCTACTGTTGGAAGATGTGTCTTTCCAGATTTATTATGGTTTAAGCAGTTGCCTTTTTCTTTTACATTTTCTGTGCCTTCTCTATGCCACATTTCATAAAGTTATTTTGTTAAATTATATGGCAAGTCACCAATACCAATTCACTACAGAATGCAATAATATCATCTTTATCTCTGTCCATCAATGTGGACTTTCAGTAAGTAATGAAGTTGTTACTCCATGACTTTTTTTATAATTCAAAGTTTTATTAGTTTTCAAAGAACTGGGATTACAGAAAAGAGAAGAGGGGGAGAGAACACAGGAAATAACTGGTGTACAATCATCAGTACAGTATAAAAGCGTGACCGTACAAATTTGAGCCAAAGGTATACAGTAAAAGCAGTGATATAGCGAGGACTGCAGAGCATCATAACAAGAATAGCTTCACCTGGGTAATGGGAGGAACAGAACAAAGAAGAAGAGAGACCGGAAGACAAAGGGAAAAAAAAAAGGGGGTAAAGGGGAGGGCAGGGGGGTAGGGACATAGGCAAAGGAACTCACGTGAAGAGCGGGTGAACTCAAGCACTCAACGGTTGAAGAGGTCTCGATGAAATCCGGGTGGAGCCACCGCGTCAATCCATGGAGACCAAATCCGGAGTTATCCAGTGGAAGAGTTATGAATGTACGCCGTAAGTTTCTCCATCCGGATTTGACCTCAGATGCGCCCGTCTAGAGAGGTACGCGAAGGAGGAAAAGACTTCCAATGCAGAGCAATGTGGCATCGGGTCATAGCACACACCCTGAAAACAAGTTTATTCCCGAGCCATGAAAGGTGCAGAGTACGGGATGGTCTGTTTAACAAGGCAGTCCATGGGTCCGCTGTCATCTCAACAGAGCCAAACCCAATAACCGAAATACAAAGTCCCAAATTTCGGCTACTGAAGGACAGGACCACCACATGTGAAGGTAAGTTCCCTCCAACCCGCAGCCCTGAAAACAAAGCCTGGAGGAGGAGGGAAACATCCTATGCAGCTGGACAGGACTATAATACCATCTAGCTAGTACCTTATATGCATTTTCCTTGATTAAGGTGCACTGAGTCAGGCTATTGATATTAACCATTATGTCATTCCATTCCTCGGGCTCCAAAGTTTCCCCCAGATCCATTTCCCAAAGGGTACGATAGGAAGGGGGTAGCAGGGACAGGGAGGACATAAGGAGGGAATAGATTTTGGAGATAGCGCCTTTCCCAGTAGGGAAGGAGGAATAGAGATGTTCAAAAGGAGTCCAACTTGGGAAAGCGTCCCGACATAGATAAGATCTGACAAAGTGACAGACCTGGAGAAAGCGAAAACATTCCCCTGGAGGTGCATCATATTTCTCCCGGAAACAATCCCAAGAGAGAGGGGTATTGACAAACAGGGGAGGGCTGGTAATTTGTGGCCCAGGGGGCAAATACATTCAAGTGGCCCATTTCTATTATCGTTGCAGGCCACTGTTCCAGCCCACCCCCTTTTATTAGTTTTAAAACTGGCATTAATGTTGTTACGTAAGTCACATGATACCACATAGCTTACAGTTGAAAAGGGGCTACACTAGTGCGCCACTACAAAGCTTACAATTTAAGTCAAGCTTACCTAGTAATATTATAGCGCTTACAAGGGAAATGCTTTATACTTCTAGTGTAGCTCCATTTGGATTGTACCTATGTGGTATCACTAGTGTAGCTCCATTTACAGCAGCAATCGGGAGATTTAGTGAGATGCAGTGGCCTACCAGCCCAGACATATGACAAGCCCAGGGGGCAATTGCCTCCCTGCCCCCCAGGCCAGCCCTCCCCTGGAGATTATGATTGTTCATCTTCAGTTTGGATGCCCTGTATACTCCAATAAGCTGAGGAAAAAAAGGTTTTATCAGTAAATACAAAAATCCCCATTTTTTTCTTGCATAAAATGGGAGACATGGGGACCAACATTTTAAACAACTTCAGGCTCTGGAATCTCGCATCTGAAAATAAGCTATTTGCAGAAACAAGCACATTATCATGGTGTCCGTGATTGCTGCCTTTCCTTGTCAGTTACCTGTAGGGGGCTCTCCATTGGCTGCCTGCCTTCAGCCTGCCCTGTATTGCCTATTTAGACTGAGCTTGGGCACCCTTTGGTTGCCCTTTCGTGTTGTCTCTATGCTACCTGCACCTGCATTGGATTCCTGAGCTTCCTGGGCAATCTCTCTGTTCCTGCTCGTCAGTGATCGCCTGAGTTCCTGTTCACCAGCTTCCCTGGTTTCAGCATCCGCTCCTGATCCGGTTGGGGTTGCTGTCTCTACTGCCATTCCTGATCCGGTTGACTGCCTGTAGATCTGTTTCCTGTCCTTCAAAGGCTGTGTTCCTGCTCCTGGATCGCCTGCAGTGTGTCCCACTCCTCCAGTCGCCCTGGCGACATTTTCATTCACTTGTGTTCCACTCTCCAGTACACGTGTACTGGTTCGCTCCATGTATAACCGGCTGCTGTGGCACCGGTAGAGTTCTGGTTACTCCAGTACGCGGGTACTGGTTCGCTCCATGTATAACTGGCTGCTCGTTGTCATCTGTCAGCACCGGTGGTGATTGGGTATCTCCAGTACGTGGGTACTGGTTCGCTCCACATACAACCGGCTGCTGTTGCACCAGTAGAGTTCTGGTTTCTCCAGTACGCGGGGACTGGTTCGCTCCATGTATAACTGGCTGCTTACTATCATCTGACAGCACCGGTGGTGTTCTAGGTTACTCCAGTACGCGGGTACTGGTTAGCTCCACTTACAACCGGCTACTGTTGCACCTGTAGAGCTCTACGTTTCTCCAGTACGCGGGTACTGGTTCGCTCCATGTATAACTGGCTGCTTACTATCATCTGACAGCACCAGTGGTATTCTAGGTTACTCCAGTACGCGGGTACTGGTTCGCTCCATGTATAACCGGCTGCTTACTATCATCTGACAGCACCGGTGGTATTCTAGGTTACTCCAGTACGCAGGTAGTGGTTCGCTCCATGTATAACCGGCTGATTATTATCATCTGACAGCACCAGTGGTAGTTGGGTATCTCCAGTACGCAGGTACCGGTTCGCTCCATCTACAGCCGGCTGCTTGTTGCACCGGTAGAATTTCCTCCTCCAGTACGCGGGTACTGGTTTGCTCCATGCAGAGCCAGTTGCTGTTCAGTCCTAGACCGCTCCGGTAGAGTCTTTGCCTCTCCAGTACACGGGTACTGGTTCACTCCATGCATAACCGGTTGCTGTTCAGTCCTAGACAGCACCGGTAGACTTGTTGTTCCTCCAGTACGCGGGTACTGGTTCGCTCCACGTATTAATCTGTTGCTTGCTGCGTATTCCTCAGCACCGGTAGAGATTGTGTTCCAGTCCAGGCTGCCTTGCCCGGTATATTGGTAAGGCCGGTAGAACCTATTCCACATTGTACCAACTTAAGGTTGCCTTACCCGGTATTGGCAAGGCCGGTAGAGCCTGTTTCGTTGTACCAGTCTCCAGGCTGCCTTGCCCGGTATATTGGCAGGGCCGGTAGAGCCTATTTACTATTCATTGTACCAGTCTCTAGGCTGCCTTGCCCGGTATATTGGCAGGGCCAGTAGAGCCTATCACTAGTCGTTGTACCAGTCTCCAGGCTGCCTTGCCCAGTATCTTGGCAAGGCCGGTAGAGCCTCCTTTTCTCCATTACTTGTCTAGGGCTGCCTTGCCCGGTATATAGGTAAGGCCGGTAGAACCTTTTCCATCTGTGCCAACTAAGGTTGCCTTACCCGGTATTGGCAAGGCTGGTAGAGCCCGTGTTACATTCTGTATACCGCTACTCTTGCTACTATGTATTGTCATTTAATGTTATATGTGTATGGTACCCACATGGGTTTCCATTAAACTTTTCAATAAAGTTGTGTTTTATCTTAACTCTGTGTCTGAGAGTCATAACAAACCGTGACACACATGAAGTTTTACAAAACTTCAAAAAAGTAAACACAGAACATTAGGTGTCAGCGTTTGAACCGAAGAAGTACTTATGAAGTGAACAAAGTAATCTGTAAATTTTAAACTTACTGGTCCAGATTATAGAATATCGGCTTGTCATGCAGTCCATTTAATTCCTGCAGCTATGGTAGCCATTCTAGGTATCACCATGTCGTCTACCACCATTGTCCTAGGGTGTCTTGTTCTGGTGCCTAACACAAGTAGGATCTCACTGTGTCAGAATGCCATGAAAGCCTCCCAATCATGTCTCTAGTGTTTCAAACACAGTCTGTTTTATCACCTACTTGTCAGGGTTGATCACTGTTCTGCTGAAGCAGTCTGCCTCCCAGTCTAAGCTGCCGATCATTCTGGAAGATTCAATTCTGCCCAATCTAGGATCTTCTAGACCTGTAACCAGGCTGCTTTGATTTTGTTTCTCCCACAATGTATATATATATATATATATATATATATATATATATATATATATATATCAGTGGTGGAGTTGTGAGACTAGATCAAAATGTGATTGTCCTTGGAGATGGTCATCTAGTTTAAAATAGTTAAAAAGACTGCCCCACTTTTAACACAGTGATAGCTTTCTGGTTGTGACTGTAAATTTTGTGAGTAATGGTATAGATAACCTGTCCCCCTATTGAAGAGTCTAGAATCAGTGGTGATCACTGCTCATTGCAAAACTGATAAATGTCTACCTTGCTGTAAAGGTCTGCTGGTATCGACACCAAATTAGGAACTGCCACAATGCTGACAACAATGAGATGTGATTGTTGAGCATTTAGAGTGTCTTATTCCCTGCCCTGTATGTTTGAGTTACCCAAGTTGGTTAGCCATCGGTGATCCCTAAAAACTAGCCACCTCAGTTGGAAATGTTACCCTGAAACATGTGATCATCCAGATAAGGTAAGGTGCTGATCTATGCTGTCAAGTATGCTTCAACTGAAGTTGGAACTTATGTGAATACTTGTGAAGCCATTGCAAGTTCAAAGGGAAGTGCTACAAGGTATGATAACCTAACCAGATTTGTGTTTTATTTTTTGAAAAGGAAGGCATTCTCCCAGTTTCATGGCAGCTATAATAGGTGACTGAATCTAAATTCAGGGGTTTTGGTATGAACCAAAAGATAGCCAAAGATCACCACAAAGATCAGAAAACCTAATTACCTGAAATGTATTCCTTCACTGAGGAAAAGAATTGTCCTTCTCGGATACCATCTAGAATTGGGTTCATGACATAAAAGTCATGATAAATGAGGATTTAAATTGTCCTAATACCTCTATGAATAAGATTGCATGAAAATTTTTCATAAAAAAGGAAAAGATTTAAGTATTGTCTGACACTTGTATAATTAACCTTAAATGAGCAGTAAACTTTTATTTATGAAAACCCATACTTTATAGAGCTTTTCTTCCTGAGTAAAACAAGGTCACTCCCATCGTTGTCAGATGTTTTATTCAAAATTTATAGCAGTTGAAATAATAAGGAAGTGAATTTACTGTGTTTACTTCCTGATTGTTCTGACAGGAAGTGACAGGAAGTTTCTATCACATTCTATGGAGAACTGTATGTCTCTGACTTTTCTGACTTTCCGCTCCATTAGAATCTAACAGGAAAACTAATTAGAATTTGACCACTAGAGGGTACTGCTAATGTAAAAAAACATGGGTTTAAACTGTAATAACTCTGGAAATATAAATCTCTCAGCAGTGGGAGTACCCTTATCTTACTCAATAGGAAAATCCCTACAATATATATTTTTTCATAAAAAAAGTTTACTGCTCCTTTAAGGTCCTGCTTGTGGCAACAGTGGTAGCAAAGCATTATGTTAGCACTGTAGCCACCCCACATTGATAACAGCTCCAGTATTAAAAGTGTGTGTTTTTACTGAATCAAAGTCAAATGGAACCACTACTTATTGGAGCATCCTCTTGGTCTATTTTGAAAGATGTTATTTCCATATTTTCACAGCTTTACAGCCCAGCACTGAAGTGTAGAATGGACTATATCAGAGATATGTCATCTTTAGTAACCCAGATATTTGAATGCAATTTCATCCTGAATCAAAAGGTTGTTACACTGAAGTGGCAATATAAAATCAACAAAGGGGGATTTGTCCCTTTTTTGCATGCCATCCTAATTAAAAGAAAACATGTTAAAAATATGGCTTGGAAATAGCACCCATCTCTTAGGAAAAGAGTCTTAGCAGGGTAACTTGCCATAATGGTGAAATCTGAAGACTAATTCTGACTGTGTTGATGACAGTCAAACGAATTTCAGTGTGAATGATGTATAATGATAACACAGCAGGTCTGAATACTGTTTAAACTTTTGAGTATCAGAGAGGTATCCAACGCATTACATTGCAATGCGCTGGATACCTGTCTGCCACTCGAAGGGTTAATCAAATTCAAAAGCGAAGAAATGAGATATGCAGAATGTAGTATATTGTGTTGCGGCTCTCAAACAGGAGCAGTCCCATTCTGTGCAGAAACAGTCTAAATGAAAAGTCAATCCATGGTATTTAATACTTAAAGTTTAATTAGAATTATTAAAAAATGTGTATAACAAGCACTCTTTCATGTGTTCATGCTGAGGGATTCATTAAAAACGTATATACAGCTGTAAAGGCATATTCTACTGCTTTTCTAATAAAAACAGACTTGTCTTAATGGTTTGACGAGATGCATATTCAGAAACAGTGAAATTTCTGCTAAGAATTTTCTTAATAGGGATCAATTACTTAAACATAGCTCATTATGAGATTATGAGTCAACACCACTTTTGTTAGGTTGCTACATTAAGTAGCTTCAGAGAACATCCGCTAAGTACAAAGACGGAACTAATGTGAAACCCTAGACCAATTGTAAAGGGATAGTAAAAAAGTGGATATTAGTAAAGTCAGAAAAATATTGGTTATGCAACGCTGCTCAGGAATTAAGCTAATAAAGTCAAACTATTAAGGTCTAAATTCTGCATCTCATTAATCTGCCCCTTAACTCCTGAGCACCTGTAAACAACCAATATTTTTCAGACTTTACTAGTATCCACTTTTATGTGACTTAGGGATTTAACATAATTCTTTAGTTCCCTCTCCCCTTTACATTCTTTCCTTCTTTGTACTTATCGGATGTTCTCAGAAGCTACTTACTATATATATTCAACACCTTAAGAAATGTGTTGATGACTCAATCTCATATTGAGCTGTTTGTAATTATTCCCTATTAAGACAATTCTCAGCAGCAATTCATTGCACTGTTGGTCTGAATACGCATCTCAGCAACCCCATTAAGACCAAATTTGTTTTTATTACGAAAGAAGGAGAATAGGACTTTACTGCTGCACACAAGTATTTTAATGAATCCCTTGGCATGAACACATGCACCAAGGGTGGTTATACATGTTTTTTAATAATCCTAATTAAACCTTAAGTATTAAATACAGTGAATCAAGTTTTCATTTAGGCTGTTTCAGCACATAATGGACCTGCTCCTGTTTGAGAGCCACAACACAATATAATCTAAGTGTTGTGGGTATCTCAGCTGGGATTTCTTCTTTTGCTTGTGTTGATGATAAATTCAGCTCTATCAACATCTGAAGGTAGAATACCTGTATAATATAAATTGATCAGAAAACAGCATAACAGTGCTATAAGAACCAGCCATAGATATGACACAGAAGCGGCATTTGCGAGAACAAGCCCACATAAAGAATACAATATATGATAATGGAGTGAATTATGATTAGGATACATATATCACATGGAAGAATATAACACCAATATAAGTAAAACAGTGTCACTTATATAACTGCATTATGTCCTTAGAGATGAAAAGGTATGTATATCATGTTACAGTACCATGCTTGAAGGACACATATGACACATAGGATAGCACTGTGTCATCAGTGTTATCAGACTACATATATGATAATTGAGCAACGTAATAATGTTATGTAGAGGTTAGCACACACATAGTATGGATGTATAACATAAGGATCCTGTGGTGACTGTATGACACATATGACAACTGGTGTAATGGTGTCATGTGTGCTAGTAAGCCACAGAGGAGACACAACTATGCCTTAACATAAGAGAGCTAATTGCGACAATAGGACACATACAGGACATATGTATCACATGATATTGCTATCCGAAAGAATATTGCATGTATATAACATCATTTTGTCATCTGTGATTGTTGGATACATACAGAACACACGCACATAAGCTAGGATGTACCACATGTATAACAATAGCAACACAATAGTGCCATTTGAGAAAACTGCACTTACAGAGCAGGTTCCTAACATAGAAGTATCTGAATGCACCGTATTCACCGTAGTTGACACGATACTGAAAAAGGATCAAAACAAAAAACACTACCAATATCTGAGTTTGACAAATTTTTAGCCCCTTAAGGACCAGATGACGTGCCGTGATAGTCCTTATACCCTTAAGGACCGGTGGCAGTCATAGCACGTCACGTACTTTTTAATTACAGAGCTCTACCAGAAGCACTGTAAGTAAAAATGGGGCCTAAAATTGACCGCTCCAAGACCAGGGCGGTCTCTCTTAGGCCTCGTAACAGGTTATGTGTACCTGCTCATTGGCAAGGATCCTGGTCCTTAAGGGGTTAAACAACAGCCATTGGGTGCAGTGGTAATGATTATCCTATCCAACAAAACCTTTCCACTGATGGAAAGAACAGAATTAACTTTACTGCATTCCTATATAACAGACATTATATTGCAGCATTTACTAAAAATGGTTTATTAACTCCATGTTTGCCATTTGCACTCGAGAAACAGTATTTGTTAAGCATTTCAGTGTCATTTTTTGTTCCTTGTTTTAAGTTTTTAATTGTTTATAATAGACTTCATTTTTATGAGGGATCTTTTTGAGTTGATTCTCCTTCCCTGTTCCATAGTATCAAGTCAGTTTGAGTTATATAGGATTGCAGTAAGACTAATTATGTTTTTACTATCTGTGGAAAGGTTTTGTTGGCCATGATACAGAAAATCTTAGCTACTTGCCAAGTCCCTTACTTTTAACCTCTTAAGAACCCATGATGTGCCAGGACAGTCACGGTGATTCGGCACTTAAGGGCCAGTGACGATCTTGGCACGTCATGGAATTTAGGGGTCCCTGAGTGGCTGCATGCCGCTCAGGGACCCCCGAATCCATTGGGCAAATAAAAAATTGCACCATGGTCCTTAACTGCCGTTCGTGTACTGTGTAACTGGTCTTTAATGGGTTACCATTAGACTGTCCAAACCACAGAGTCACAGGTTTTAGTCTGGCAAGGCCAACTCAGACTTTTATCCTTCTGAGGTAGATAAAATGAGTACCCAGGATATACTTGAAACAAGAGACAATCTCAGTGTATCCTTCATTAAAAAAAAAAATGGACGGAAGATAGGAGTCTCCACTTCAGAGGCCTGACCTCCTCAGGTTAGAATAAAGAATCAACACATTTATAGCTTGGAGGAGAGAAGAGATAGGGGGTATAATAGAAACATTCAAATACATGAAGGGATTCCACAAAGTACAGGAGAGAAGTACATTTAAAAGGAGTAGAAATGCTAAGACAAGAAGTCACAATTAAAACTAGAGGGACAGAAGCTTAGATGTAATGTAAGAAAGATTTACTTCACTGAGAAGGTAGTAGATAAGTGGAGTAGCCAACCAGCAAAACTAGTAGGTTAATACAGGGATGAAATGTAAGCATGCATGGAGTAGGCATAAGGTTATCCTCAATATAAAACAAGACCAAGGACCAAAAATCTACCATCAAATACTATGTTTTCTATGTTAAGTCAATAGATAAAATAGTTAAAAGAATACCCACTATAGTACAACATAGTAACTCTATTTGATAGTAACATATGATATTATATGGCACTGTTTTTCTCAGTAGGGGAGTAGCTATGGAATACAGAAGGACATCTTATGGTCATAAAATACTTGAGTCTTATTGAAGAGGTTCTTATGTTGTAAATCTCTATTGTATCCTATTGTGCAGGTTTCTGGGAATATTTGTGGCAAGTCTGTTGCCAGTTGTGTACTTTTTAAAATAGTACATGCCTTTTCTTCATGTCTTTACTTGTTATAACCATTTGAATAATCACATGTACTATTTAAAAATGCAAGAAAACAGAAAGATTGTAGCAGGTGTAGTTTTTTGATCCAATCACTCCCTGAGGTACGTCAACCCAGACAGATGGGGTATAATTTTACCCAGAAGGTATACAGCTACATTATCTGATATGAAATTACATGGTTTTCCAGGTTTTCCAGGTTTTCAGTTCTTTTAAGTAATGAAAATTAAAAAAAAAAAAAAAATCAGAAAAACAAAAATAAAATACTTTTTATGCCATGTGCTGCAGACCCCTCTGGCCCTCAAAGAGTTTAAGCAGTCAACTCTTCACAATCAAAAAGGACCCCGTAGCCTACCTTCCTTCTTTGTGAACAAAGACACAATGTTTGATGGGCTGCAGTCTAAGTGTAGCAGTCCCGTTCTGAAAGACAGAATGTGAGGCAAGCTTTTTTACCAGACTGCTGGGTATTGCATGGCTAGAGATGCACTGTAAGTACACATCCACAGATATGTACTGCAGACTGTACGTAGCTGAGGTGTACAGGGAGTCAATGCTCAAGCTCCACTTTCATCTTTCCCTCCTTCCCACCGTTCTCATACATCACTGATAAAGTTGACTAAAAATAAAGTAATCTATAATTTTGAGGATTGTATTAACCCCTTTGGGTGCAATAAGTTCTCCAGCTCCTTTTTTCACGGTTCTTTGAGATCTCTAGCATGCAACAGGTTAAAAATCAAACACAGGGCCGGAAAAAGGAGAGCATTATGAGGGGTGGGGGTGGGCAAAGATAGCATGACAGAAGCACAGTGTGCAGAAAGGTACTGCTAAGTAAGTGAACCCCATGTGCAATCCAAGGCTGTTTAGAAAGCCATGGCAAGATCCTCAATTTACCATCCTCTGGGAGACAAATTTGTTTCTGTGAGATCTGAAAGTATAGCCAGCTATTGGAGCTTAGTGCTTGTGGAGAATAGCCACAATATCATTAAAACTCCCTCAGGATCAAGAAAAAGCCTCATTAATGGATATTAAAATATGAAGATAAGTTATAAATGTAAGCATGGTAAAGGTATGGGGAAAGCATTGCGATGTAGGCTTATTTGAGGTTGCAGGGAAGAGATGGCGATGGCAGTTTAGTGCATACCACAATATGGATTTGGGTCCAAGTCACCGCCATTTTACCAAAATGGGCCCTTAGCGAAGTTTAGAGCATCTCCCCACAAAAAAGGTTTCATAATGTTTGCAGCAATCAAGAGGTTAATATCCACAATGAACTGGAAAGTGATTGGCAGACTTTATTTTAGGTGGTATATTCACAGTATAATCTCACTTCACAATTAGTTTGCAATTAGTTTGCATTGTTGTTCAATTTTAAACAAAGCTCTAATTTGTACACACAGTATTTCCATGAGTTGTGCTACTATTAGAAAGCACCCATATTGTGTCCTTAATGCACCCATATTGCACTCATATTGCACCCATATTGTGTCCTTAATGCACCCATATTGCACTCAAATTGCATCCTTAAAGGGATAGTAATACTTCGTTCTAACTTTATTTTATTTTGTAGGCATTAAAAAAACACGAATAATGATATAAGTCTTATCTCTCAAACCTTTATGGTTTATGAGATATTCACAAGCAAAGTTCCCCTCCCCGCCCCTTTTACCTAGTGTAAGCCATCTCTTCTCAGATGTGAGTCTGGTTGTATGACAGTACAGATAACAGAAGGGGACAATTTTCTTTGTATGAAAACAATGAAAGCCCTTCCCCCCTTGACAAGTTTTTCAGCTTTTTCCATTATCTTAATTGAAGATTGTCCCTCTCTGCAGTCTACCTGGGCATCTCCCTTCTGATCTGGTTGAACAGGGGGGGGGGGGATACTTTGTTTGTGAATATCTCTTAAACCATAAAGGTTTCAGAGATAAGACTTATATCATTCTTCATGTTTTTTTAATGCCTACAAAATAAAATAAAGTTAAAATGAAGTATTACTATCCCTTTAATGCACCCATATTGCATCCTTAATGCACCCATATTGCACTCATATTGCACCCATATTGTGTCCTTAATGCACCCATATTGCACCCAAATTGCATCCTTAATGCACCCATATTGCATCCTTAATGCACCCATATTGCACTCATATTGCACCCATATTGTGTCCTTAATGCACCCATATTGCACCCAAATTGCATCCTTAATGCACCCATATTGCATCCTTAATGCACCCATATTGCACTCATATTGCACCCATATTGTGTCCTTAATGCACCCATATTGCACCCAAATTGCATCCTTAATGCACCCATATTGCATCCTTAATGCACCCATATTGCACTCATATTGCACTCATACTGCGTCCTTAATGCACCCATATTGCATCCTTAATGCACCCATATTGCATCCTTAATGCACCCATACTGCACTCATACTGCGTCCTTAATGCACCCATATTGCATCCTTACTGCACCCATATTGTGTCCATTTTGCACCTATATTGCGTCCTTAATGCGTCCTTATTGCACCCATATTTTTCCCTTAATGCACCCATATTACGTCCTTAATGAGTCCTTATTGCACCCATTTTGCGTCCTGAATGTGTCCTTATTGCGCCCTTAATGCATCCTTATGTGACTCATTAACACGCGACATGGTGAATGCGCAATTTGGAATGACGTGACATGTAGAATTTGCGAATCTATAAGGCGCGACATGGTGAATGTGCATTCGGAATGACGTGGCCAAAGAAATGTGACACTTTAAGACATGACATTTTAAGTGCGCCATTTCAAAACTAAACCAATGTGCTTCAACCCTTTGAGTGCCAGAGGGGTACGCAACGCATTGCAAAGCAGTGCGCTACGTACCCCTCTGGCACTCAAAAGGTTAACGATCCATAGGATGTGAAATGCATTGCTTTAAAATTGCTCACCCCTCTGGTCCTGAAAGGGTTAATACAATATTACTGGAACTATTAGAAATAGCTTTTTACTTCTATTGTCTTAAAAATGATTACTTGATCGCTCTCTCTTGTTGCTTTTTAACACAAATAATGGATGCACACTCTGTTATTGCTGAGTGGAGGTGGAAAGGAGGTAGCTCAGTTTGTGAAATATGTCAAGATTGTGTGGGGAACAAAACAATTAAATCAGCAACATTTTGAAATAAATGATTCCATTGATATGTGATTGGCCTTTTATGAATATAGGGAACGGCTTTTCATTTTTCAAATGAGTCACATTCTATAAACCCATTCATCATTTCAGAGCATTTTATGTATTTAACAGAACTAGATGAGAAGGTGGTTAAAGAGCAGATTTTGCATTTTTATGATAATAATGTGTTACAATGTTCTTGGAAGCAAAGCTGTTTATGCAAATGTTGCCAGTCATACTCAGTCATATTAGAGGAAAATATAACCCTAGGAATAAGTTGCTCTTAACTTGTTTAACAGAAGAAATTGCAGGTGGATGAATCCTTTAAACAGTGGTCCATTGTAAGCCTTTAAGTACCAGAGGCAGTGACCACTCTCTTCCTTAAAGGGATAATAACAATGCATTTTCTCTTTCTCTTTTTTTGCCTGATATGCTCATTTTCCTAAATGCATCAATCTCCTTTGAAGTCTACCATTAGTTCATGTACCCATATAACGTTACTGCCCATGAAAGGCCATTGCAAGAAAGAAATGGAGGGCACCTATGCTAAGTGTATCCCGAGAAAGGCTTCATCATACCGCCTCCCAACAGACAGTAGGCTTTAACAGTCTGAATGAGAATTCCAACAGAGCAACGATGTGTATGTGGAACACTGCAGGAATTTTCAGATAGTAAAATGCTACTGTTTAGCTATAGATTACAACAGAGTTCCATTCCAAAAAAAATGTCGCTATGAAAGATTGCAGTATATAGGGAAAATACTGAAATCATTACTTCTGTTAACCCCTTCTGGAACAGAGGGATGCGCAATGCATTGTGAAGCAATGTGTTACAGATCATTCTGGTTCTCAATCAAAACTTTCCATAATATTGGCACACAATTTTACTGGCTACAATGAATGGATTCTGCCTGGACTGCTTCCCCAAAATAAATCTTTAGTTAGTACTGGATATTACGTTCACAGGGATGGCCACAATTTTGTGTTGCTGAACTCCCTGACCCAAGCTACTCCCACTGATGTCTTCCTTCCTGAGAGGATTTCAGTGGGAGGAGTAGGGTCCTGAAGTACATGAAAAAAGAATCATGTCCACCTCCATATATGATATCCAACACTAATAAAAAGCTAAAATCTTTTGTCACATTATTTATATATGTGGAAATAGTTTGCTGAGAGAGCTACATCACTAAATAAACAATTCTAAGAGAATTATACCACAGGAATAAGTGACTCTTAATCTGTTTAACCCCATCCCGACAACTGACTTACCAGGTACGTC
Organism: Rhinophrynus dorsalis; assembly: GCA_037306005.1. Lineage (NCBI taxonomy): Eukaryota > Metazoa > Chordata > Amphibia > Anura > Rhinophrynidae > Rhinophrynus > Rhinophrynus dorsalis. The sequence goes on along the minus strand of CM074724.1, from coordinate 235,682,955 downwards.
CCGCAAAAACTGTCACTTAGTGACAGAGGACGTACCTGGTAAGTCCCGGAAGTCCAGATCTCTGTGCGGCTGCACGCCGTTCGGGGACTCCGTAATCATTTTCTAAAAAAAAAAAAGAAAATGTTAGCCGGGCGTTAAGGTGACAGCCGCGTATGCACGCGGCTGTCACTAAGGGGTTAACAGAAAGACTTATCTAGGTAGGTGTCCTTCAAACAGCAATCAGTTATATCCATGTTTTAACTGCATATGATCTATCTTGTAATCCACAGTTATTTCAGTTTGATAAAGACTAGTGACCCTTACAAGATATTCATGTATAATGAAGATTATTGCTTCTTATGAGGAAGTGTGACCTACAGACAAAATACTATATACAGGAATCTGCAGATATAATACAAAAAATGATAAACAGATATAACAGACTGCTGTATAAAGTGAAACTACCTAGTCCAAAAATTCTGCTAAAAAATTAAGAATCACTTATTGCTAGGATATACTTCCCCCTTAAAGGGATAGTAATATTTCATAGTAAAAGCAGCTCTAATTAATCATCATAGTATTTGGACTTTGGAGAGTGTTATTTCAATTCTGTCAGAGTTGTAGTTCAAGAGTAATTCAATGACAAAGTATCCCCCTCCCGCCCCTTTTACTGATGTAACACTGTTCAGCCAGCGCAGAAGGGAGGTGCCCAGGTAGACTGCAGAGAGGGACAATCTTCAATTAGGATAAGGGAAAAACCTGAAAAGCTTGTCAAGGGGGGCAGGGCTTTCATTGTTCTCATAGGAAGAAGATTGTCCCCTTCTGTTATCTGTCTGGTTTATGGATTGGATTCCACATCTGAGAAGAGATGGCTTACACTAGGTAAAAGGGGAGGGAGGGGAAACTTTGCTTGTGAATATCTCTCAAACCATAAAGGTTTGAGAGATAAGACTTATATCGTTCTTCATGTTTTTTTAATGCCTACAAAATAAAATAAAGATACAATGAAGTATTACTATCACTTTAAGGGGGCTTATAGGAATAAGAAGCCTTTAATTTCTTTAACTTTTTGAGTCCAAACACCCCTGGGCATAAAGGGTTAACAGAAGGACTTATTTAGGTTAACTGTCCTTCATACGAAGGTCGGTATTTAGAATACTGCAGAGTGGAACTCTGCAGTATTCTAAAGATGGACAGATGTATATATCACAGTCTGAAAATGTTTATATGATACTGCAGAACGTTGGTAGGGTTTCTTTCTTCTTTTTGCACTGTTGAAGGTTATTGTCTGTATAAAGGTTGGCAGTCCAGCTGAACACCAATACCCCAAGGCCCCAGAGCCCCCCATCCCATCGTGCCAACTGTGTACCAGTGTCGTACATCTGTACTAGAAGTCATTATTATTTAAGGAGGGTGTCATCAAAGTGTTAGTAATGTTTCACAAAGACAGCAGCTCCAATTAATCTTCACAGCAATTGAGCCATAGAGAGTGTTATTTCAGTACTGTGAGAGTTGTAGTTCAAGAGTGATTGAACGATAAAGTTTCCCCCTCCCGCCCCTTTTACCTGCTGTAAACCCCCACTCATCAGATGTGTAATACAGTCCATAGACCAGACAGCTCACATCAAGGGTCAATATTCTACTGTGAGAACAATGAAATCCCTGCCCCCCTTGACAGGTTTTTCAGCTTTTACCCTTATCTTAATTGAAGATTGTCCCTCTCTGCAATCTACCTGGACACTCTCTGCTGCTCTGAGGTGAGCAGTGTTATATCAGTAAAAGGGGCGGTCGGAGGATACTTTATCATTCAATTACTCTTGAACTACAACTCTGACAGAATTGAAATAACACTCTCCAAGGCCCAAATTCTATGACGATTAATTAGAGCTGCTTTTATTATGAAACATTACTATCCCTTTAAAGGGAGCCCATGTCTTCAAATTGTTTTACCTTTTTAATTACTTGTCTTTGAGGGCTAGTGTCCAGTATAATTTAGTAAATTAAACAGTTCTGTATTTTCAACTTCCATGTTCGAGAGTATGATTTTGGTAGCAATTTCGAAGAGAGAGATTTTGAAGCCCAGTACATGATGTTAACAGTATAGGGTGAGCCAGAGAGAACATCAGAGGCTGCATAACAAATTATTCCAGCAAATGAAGTACTGTCCCATCATTCTATGGATATAGTTCCCCATTAAGACCAAAAAAAGGACTATTCTAGGCAGATTTGCATGATATGAAGCACATCCACTTAATTACCACACACAATGGAAACACTGGGGTGTTGGGGGAAATGTCGCAATATGATTCCACTTTAAAATAGGTGGTGGAATAGATACAGTTGTATGAAAAAGTTTGAGCATCTGGCAAAGTTACATTTTGTTCAAGTGAAAAGAAGTTAACTTCTGCAGCGAACAAACTTAAAGTTGACACACTCCTGAAAATTTTAATGCACAGTTACTATTTATTTGCTGAATTAACTTATTTAACAGAAATTGTGGCATGTGCAAAAGTTTGGATATCCTATGTATCAGTCAGAACTTTGTAAGAACCCCTTTGGCAGAAATCACAGCCTCAAAATGTTTCTTGTAGCCAGATAACACTCTTTCTATTCTTGTTTTAGGAATTTTTTTCCACTCTTCCTTGCCGAATGCATCTAGTTCAGAAAAGTGAATTTTAGTGAACCTACCATTAAATCCTTTTCTTTTAGTCCTTGTGCAACCAAGAACCATGAATAAAACTCCCCTGCTCCAGAGGGCAGGGCACTTAAAAAAAGACAGGGCCTCTGAGGCAGAGATTCCCCTCTTCCCTCCAGCTTTACCCCCACCTCCTCAGTAAAAGGGGCGGGAGGAGATACTTTATCATTCAATTACTCTTGAACAACAACTCGGACAGTATTGAAATAACACTCTCCACAGCGCAAATACTATGAAGATTAATCGGAGCTGCTTTTTTGTGAAACATTACTATCCCTTTAAAGAACTAGATTGGTTAACACTCAAATCTAGACATGCCCTTCACCTTTCTTGCATAGTACACAACCACTTATCTGGAAAACTACTGGACTACCTGCGCAGTATGCTCACTCCAGCTCTCCATATTAACGATAACCACTGCTCCACTGCTAATAACTCACTGCATATACCACAATACAGGAAAGAAGCCAAAAGATCTGCCTTCTCCTTCAGAGCTCCAAAAGCCTGGAATAACCTGGCTGAAATAATCAGATCTTTTCCCAGTATAAAATCCTTAGAAGTAAATGCTTCTTTATATCTAAAAACAGTATGTGACTGTATATAATTTTTTAATATGCATGTATGTATATGTATGTGTATATGTATCTATAATGATTCTGTTTGTGGAAATATGTAACCCGTTACTGAAAACTATCCAGAACATACTTGAAAATGAGAGAAATCTCAATGTATTCTTCCTGGTAAAACATTTTCTAAATAAATAACTAAACCACATACCCAGAAGTGCACATGATTTTTACACTTACAGGAGCAGAAAATGAGCTGAGTTGGGGGAGATTCATACATTGATGAAAACCTGCAAGTCTGCTGTATTTGCAGCTACACATTCTACTTCTGTAGATATACCTTATGTAGAAAGGCAAAGTGAGCAAACCAGCTAAACTGTAGGGGATTCATTCAAATCCCCCAAAATTCTCATTAATTTAAATGGGGCTTTTAATTCCCTGAATTCTATAGAGATAAAGATGTCTTGTCTCTACCTTTAAAGGAGCAGTAAACTTTTTTATGAAAAAAATATATATTGCAGGCATTTTCCTATTGAGAAAGATAAAGGTACTCCCACTGCTGAGAGATTTATATTTCCAGAGTTCTTACACTTTAAACCCATGTTTTTTACATTAGCAGTGCCCTCTAGTGGTCAAATTCTAATTAGTTTTCCTGTTAGTTTCTAATGGAGAGGAAAGTCAGAAAAGTCAGTTCTTCACAGAATGTGATAGAAACTTCCTGTCAGTTAGAACTATCAGGAAGTAAACACAGTAAATTCACTTCCTGATTATTTGAACTGTTATAAATTTTGAATAAAACATCTGACAGCGGTGGGAGTAACCTTGTTTTATTCAGCAGGACATGCTCTATAAAATATGTGTTTTCATAAATCACAGTTTACTGCTCCTTTAAAGCAGTGCTTCTCAACCAGGGTGATGTGGCATTTTCATGTATAGTGGACACCAATGTAGGGTGCCACTCCTTTGCCTTAAGGAAAAACAAAACAATTGCATTTTCAGTAGCAAACACATATTTATCTAAATTGTTCTGCACTGTATGCTCTTTATTGTGATTCTAATTGTGGAACATAATAATATGTTTTTCTCCTTCAATATGCCCATGAAAAGTACCTTATAAGAATTAAAGGGTGTCTTAAAGATGACAGACTGTTTGTTGGGATGCCATGAGTACATAACAATTGACTGGTTTAAAAAAACACCAACAATTTAAGGAGCAGCTATATTTATAATCTGTTAGACATGCCTGGCAGATACCCATATTTCACACACTGCTCTACATTACCAACTTTCATTTCATACCAGAAAGTAGTAGCTCAGATGAATAAACCGACAAATAGAAAATCTATCTCATAAACTACTGTTTGAAACAAAAAATGTCTAACAAATAAATGTGATTTTGAAAGCTCTCTCAAAATCAGCTATTTGTTATAATGCGATTTCTCCACTTTAATAGAAAATAAATATCAAATGGACACCACCTTTCAATATATTTCTCAGGGAAGGGGAATGCTTTATCATTCAATTACTCTTGAACTACAACTGACAGTAATGATATAACACTCTCCATGGCCCAAATACTATGAAGATTAATTGGAGCTGCTGTTTTTGTGAAACATTACTATCCCTTTAAGTTTGGTGGAATTTCTCCCCGAGCTCAGCAAAAGATATAAGGCAGTGTACAAAATAAAGATTCTGCAGAGAGATAATGAAACAATCCTGACAGTTTGACAGGATAATTCTGGGAATGTGATGTTGAAATTACTTTTTTATGAGAAAGTAGCTCTAGAAGAGAAAATATTGTGAAATGCATTTCACTTTCTACAGATATTCTAAAACTGCCATTTCTTGTCTCTCTACTTACCGTCTTTTGAGACAGAAAACATTGTAACATTGTTTACAGTATATGTTGACTTTTTTTTACCACACTATATACTGAGAAAGTGTAATGCTATTTAACAGCTTGCTGACTGCAAAGGTCATATTTTCCTTGTTCCTAGCATCCAAATATGCATACAGTAAGGCTGAGTTATTAAGAAGATATAGAGGGAGATGCACTACTGTGAGATAAAGAGGAGATAACTTCCCCAGTGTGATAAAATCTCCAAGTCCTATGTTATTCTCTGGAGCCAGTGCACTAAAATATCTCGGATCTGAGAGACCTTAGTGCATAGGCTCCATAGAATAACATAGGACTTGAAGAGTTTAGAACTCTGGAAAAGTGACCTTCACTCTATCACTTCATTATCACGCCTTAGTGAATAACACCCCCTGGAAGTCATTCTAGGGCAAACCAAGCTGCAGCATGGGGGGACCAAAAAATCCAAACTGATTTAAATGTGGTTTTTAACCCCCTGAATGCTAGAGAGGTCTCCAATGCATTGCTTTGCAAAGCGTTGGCGACCTAACATTCGATGGGTTACAAAACACATTTCATTCAACAGAAAATTGGGGAATGTTTATTTGTCCACTACGGTGCTATTGGCTTGCTCCAGTTCATCTAAGTTCATCAACACCATTACATATATCATACAGAAAAAGAGAAAATGTATTGAACAATATTTTTTGTTATTTTCTTGTCACTTCAAGGCACACAATGGGTTATTATCTCCGCCTGTTAGCTAATTAGACTAATATAAAAGCAAGAAGAAAAAAGGGCGCTCCTAGTGCAATATGTTGCCAATACAGGACCTCCACCAGTACACCACTGTACTCACAATATCCAAGACCACTAATAATGATCAGCGTGCACTAATGAGGGAATCCAACTGCCTCCACTCAGTCCCACAAACAATGGATGTCGCACCTTAAATAGGAATTCCCACAATCCTCTGGGACCCTTGGAATAGAAGAAATACACGAACAGAAAGAGCGCAAACCACCTCACATATATCCTTTGGACCAGGGCTCAAAATTTCCACTCGCCACTAGCCAATGGCGAGTGAAAATTTAGCCCTGGCGAGTAGAAATTCAGCCCTGGTGGGTATGTTTTGGCTTGCAGTGGCGAGTAACGTTTCAGGTCTGGCTAGTAGCAAAGGACTTCAAATTATAAGCCCTGCTTTGGACCATCAAATATCAGACATAGTTGATACTCACACTTCCCAGATGAAATAGCTGGTAAACGATATAACCAGCTGAAGCAAACGGGGAAACATGAACTGCCCTGATACAGTTATCTTCACAAGTATAAAACTGAATCCTTTATGTTATTACAAAATATTTATTTAAAATACGATAGCCTTGTATTGAAAATAGTGTTATGCATATAACAAATTCATAAGCCTAATAACGCGTTTCGGGGTTACACCCCTTTTTCAAATTATATAGGCAAAAAAATGATTTATACAGGCAATCCACTATCATTTACCAGCTATTTCATCTGGGAAGTGTATCAACTATATCTGATATTTGATGGTCCAAAGGATATATGTGAGGTGGTTTGCTCTCTTTCAGTTCGTGTAGGACTAATATAAAGCCTATAGAAGGCTGTTCCTCGCAGGCCTGTTCAGTTACTCATTATCAGAGGTGTAAATAAGACATTAAGTGATAGAAGAGTAAGAAATACATCATGGGGTGATATGAAATAAACTGAACTATCAGTTGCTAAAGCAGAATTGTTGTGTTGCTTACAGTTAAATTAATTTCTCTGAGTCAGTGAGGACACAGGGATCATAGAGTTAACATTTCCCCATTTAGGAAGCAGGACATTTTAAGAAAAGAAAAAAAAAAAGCTTGAGCTCCAGAGCCACTGTTTCAGCTCCACATAACGACAACTCTGCCCCTTCAGTTTTCATTAGAAGCGTTGTAGGCCAAAAAAAATCAAAAGAGGAGCTAAGAAAGAACTTTCCAGTCCAGAGAAAAGGTTTCCAGTCCAGAGAACCCAAAGTCCTATGGAAGGCATGTATCATACCAGATATGTTGATATATTTATTTGAAAATAATAAGGGTTTTGTTGCATAATTTGGCCAAAATATGTTTAAACTCACTTACCTTGCCAAGATACCCCACTTTAAGCAAGTCCTAACCTATAAATGACTTCCAGAACTAGATTAAAACACTTACATTTATCATATTCCCTTGATAAGCTTATATTTAAGGAAATGTGTAGCTGGTCTAGTTAAAAACACATAAAATGACTAATAACTCCCTGGGTTAAACTCACCTGCTTTCAAACAGGAATCATCCACAGTGAGTGAGTGAGTGAGGACCCAAAAGGACTAGAACACTACCAGTCCCTTTTATAGGGCAAACCAACTCCCCACTGGGAGCCACATGTGATCTTTTAAATAATACTTAATTAAAGGCAATACCAAGACCAGGAAAGACAATCAAACATTAAGGTTGTGTACCATGCCATTAAAATAACCCCTTTATTACAGTGATAAAGAATTGTGTGTGTTGAAAATGTAAGTGCATTTTAGTAGAACTCTTATTAATGACTGTGAAATTAAGTGAAGTGGAACATGCAACCTCAGTGGTGTCTCAGTGAACTGGCCCGGTGACACAATGCTAGACGCACCACTCAAAGTTCCTGGGCATGGATATGCAGATAGCGCTCTGATTTTGACCATCTTGCCTGAAACATGTTGTTTTGGAACACTGCTCCCCATTCTGAAAGACTGGCATCTGTCTTAACCACCAGCCATTACATCAGTGAAAATGGGTTCCCTTTTGCAAGATGTTTCACGTCTGTTCACCAAACTAGGTTCTTCTTCATGTCTGCTGACAGAAATATGTGACATAACTGATTTGTTTTTTGACAACTTTCTCTGGATTATATGGAATTGTTTGTATGATGAATGCTATCTTTCCCACAATCTTCATATGTCCCTCACAGATGTCTGATTTTGATATATTGATGTCCTGGATCTTGTCCAGCGGTAAGAACACTTTTGTTGAACTGTGTTGCATGTCATCACTAAAAACACCACGGACTGTGAAAGTACTTGACTGGACTTCTTGAAGTTGAGAACCTATCCTTGAATCAACAGAATCTCTGCTTACAACTGAATGTAGTGCTGTAGAATCTGAAATTATAGCACCTTCATTAAATTGTCATTTAAATAAGGAAAAGTGAAATCTATTATGTTGTTATATATCCTGCTGGTGATGCCATCACCTTCATTTATAGGCTTGGTGCTGTTGCCAGTCCAAAGGGCAGAGATGTACATTGGAAATGTTGTTTGACACTTTTCAGAGATGCCATGACACTTTTATGTCCAGGGATGCCATGAATTCATCATAACCGAATGCATTGATATGTTGAATCTGGGAATCTGAACAAATATTTATAGTGCCTTCAGATCTACTATGAAACAGACGTGTATGTACTTCTTTGGAACAGTGGACAGATTTGAGTAACAGCATCTGTCTGTACCTTTGTTCTTTTGGTACAGGCGTTATGACTTCCATCATCCTTATGAAGCACAGGCCACTGGAAGCATAGGCCAAAACCTGTCCCATCCAAAAAACAATACAATGAATGAGAATTAAAGTTAAATAACATAGAAAAATTGCCTGTACAAAGACAGTCCTTCTTCTTCCCCCTAGGAAGCACATGTTTAAAAATCGAACGAGCAAAGCTAATGTTAGGGTTACAAGGAGCTGAGGGAGTTGCTGCATCTACCACAAGCTTTTTTCTTAAAGTGCTTTGTCACCTAAAGGGAGCAAAGTTAAACCCATGGTTCCTGTGTCCCCCATACAACAAGAGATACGTTCCCTTTTTTAATGTCGCACTGAGGCAGGGAAAACAGTGGGACTTATACAGTAGTAAACAGAAAGAAAACAGACGATAATAGATGGGGGACAAAGGTCACATACAGAAAAACATTGCCTTGAGAACCTTCTGAATCTTGCATCTCTGGAGGCTTGGGTATCTACTTTATAATGCTCTATATGTGTGGAAAATAATTTGAAGATATCCTCTAGAGCAGTGTTTCTTGACCCCATCCCAGGGACCCCTAATAGGCCATGTCTCAAGTGTTTTCCTGCTTGAGAACAGGTAAGTTAGGGGCTTGTGATCCCTACTAAAGTAATGAATGAAAATATTTTAATTGAGATCAAAAAAACTACTTTGCCCCAAATTATGGTTTGTGTGTAAAACTACCTTATCCTGATGGCTAGTTAGGAATCCTTGCAAGACTGTACATGGAGTTCTTCAACCATTCTGATGGTCTTAAATGCTTAAATGAGAGGAATTTTCCCCAAGGTCCAAAAACTCAGGCACTACAAAGTTGGTCCAATAGCAAATCCATAGAAACAGAGTAACACTGTTGATGAGGTTGAAAAAAGAAATGCGTCCATCAAGTTCAGCCCATGCCATATCATCCCTGTTGATCCAGAGGAAGGAAAAAACAATTATAGCCGTTTCCAGTTAAGTCCTAAGTATGTAATGAAATTCTTTCCTGACTGGATATTCCTCTGGATCAACATCTTATATGCTTTGAAATCAACTGTAATAATTCTCACTATTGTTCTGAGCTAGAAAGACACCCATTAGTTAAAACAATTAAGGACTAGGCTCCTGATGGATTATAGTAAAATTAGCCTTTAGGAACGATTTCCTAAACTGACCCTTTTCAAACCCCTTGTAAGCTGGTATTGCCCAGTCTAAGCTGTCTGGAACCTCACTGTGTGGAGAAGCAGCTCCACAGAGAACAAGCAGACAGCTAACTGATGAACAAGAATACCCAGAGCAAGGGTATTAGTGGGGACAGGACAAACTGCAGGTACAGGTAGTAGACAACATAAACTGACAGACAACCAGAGCAGCAGGAAGACCCTCAGTAGGCTAGATACTAGGGATCGAGGAGTAGGTTACAGTGCTGGCTAGTGTAGGCTACCCCCTAGGCATTCTTGCTGCAGCCGAGGTCATATTAAAAGTGGTGACCGCAATCTAAGTTTAGTGCTAACCAGAGGAGCCAGCCCACATCCAGGATGACTGCCTAGGGAATAGTAGCTACCTACTGAGGTGCAGAGCGGACATACAGCACCTGAGCGGACATAGAGCTCCTGAGCTACTAGTCGACCATTGCATTGCTGGGACAGGACAAGCTGGTTGTCTGGAAGTCAAACTCTTTCTCAGTGATTTGATTGGTTATCGAATGATTCTACCTTTGACTACTGGGGATGGAATCCGAATGATGGTCAAATGAGTCGAACAATGAAAGACCACAGCAAGGCTGAGTGAAGGTCGAATAGTCAAACTTAGACTGCTCCATATACACAGCGAACACACGAGGGATGAATGTAAGCTGGTAGGAGCAGGATAGTTAGATGGATGGTCAAGCAGGTTTGGCAACAGGAGAGCAAGGAGGTACAACAATCAACATGAAGAAGGGTAGTTAAGAAGGAGAGCCGGGGGTGATAACGTAGAATCAATACTGCTAGCGAATTACAAGGACGGTAAGCTGAAGGGTAGTCAGGAAACAAGGCCAAGGTTGGTACACTGAATAAAACTGGAGGAAAGGCAATGAGAAATCAGGAAAAGGACTGGGACACAACTCGACAAGCACTAGAAACTGTCCCTTGATAAAAACAGTAACAGAAACTTGTGGAGGCTCTAAACAATGAGTGCTTCACTTCAGATAAAGGTGAGGGAGGTGGAGTCCTGCAGCCTTGACTCCTTTAGGTCTCCGTCAAACCGACGTCAAAACAGTGCTGACACCTGTCTCCCAGATGGAACACCTTAAATTATAAAACATAAAAACCAGTATTTCTGTGTCCAACATGTATGTGATATAGACATATGTTTTTGTTTGGATACATTATCATTTGTATCTGCTATGCATGATTCTTTATATTCAAATAAATATATACATTTTTTACATATTTGAAAGTATAGACTGTTTTTATGAAGAAATACTGGTTTTTATTTTTTATAATTTGAGGTGTTCCATATGGGAGACAGATAGGTGTCAGCGCCGACTCCATTACATCAAGTTTGTTGCTTGATACAGGCACAAGGCAAGGTTAAAAAAGGTAGAAAAACAGGACTAGAAGAGAGGATCCAGCAAAACAAGGAAAACTACTTAAAGCCAGATAAGGATCAGCAGAAGAGATCAGATAAAAACGACAGAACATGACAACCCTAAGGGACGAAATTCAGATAAGTGTTAAGATAGAATACATAAGGGCATGGGAGATCAGTCATGAGAATAAAATATTCCATACTCTGTAATAGATTTTTGAGGCAACTACTTTTTCTGCATGAGACCAAGGACACAATCACCTTTTCACTTAAGGGAAATCTGTCAACCTCCATACTATCTTGAAACAGTGCTGGAGGGATGGCAACTGGGAGCAATCAAAGTCACCAATGAGCAATCCATTCTGATCTTCCTCTGGGGTTTCTGGATCATAAGGTAGAGGAGAAAAGAGATAGGCCAATGGGAACCCGCACAGAATCCAGCATTATCGCTGGTGTTGGAGAAGGAAGCTATGAGATCTGTGATGGGTTAAACCCATTATAGTAGCTATTTGCAAAGCAATTTCTGAGTAGGTGGACCCTTCCACAACATTATATACACATGCATCATATATGCACATATGACACAATTAAAATTTGCATCATACTGCAAATAAATTTGCTATGAGCATCTGCCTTCAGCCATACCAGTTGTGATTGACTGATTTTTTTATGCCAATACTTTAGTTACTTTAAGTAGAGGATTTAGAAAAAATCCTCTGGATTCAGTTAATCCCTAATGCAGATTTAACAATTAATGTAACTACTACAGTACACATTCAGGGAATATTTCTCACTCCAGAGCCATATATATATATATATATATATATATATATATATATATATATATATATATATATATACATAGATCAAGCACAATTTGGTTCTTATGCAGAAAAGCAAAAAAACGAAAATTCTGGAACAACCATAGAATTAAATAAAAACTAGGTTTGTGACCCTTACACAGGTCTCCAATTCATTAAATTGCATCTCTAGAATTCAAGGCACTAAAACCCCCATTTAAATGCACAGGAATTTGGGGAATTTTTTATCACCTCCACGGTGCAGATGGTATGGTCCAGAATAGCTCATCTTATACTTTCTGAATAAGTTCCTTTATGTTAACTGATATATCTTCACAACAGCACAAACTTTGGATACTCTGATGTGTGTTACTATAGAGTGTAAATATGAAACAATTTTCATAAATTAATTTTGTAACACATTTTATTTCCATATAATATATTAAAACCTTTTTGGTGCAAGTGATATTTAGTAGGGTTGTACCGATACCAATACTGGTATCGGTGCCGATACCGGCATTTGCGTGAGTACTTGTACTCGCGCAAATGCAGCCGATGCCAGCACCGATACCCTGTGTCAGGGTCGGTGCTGCAGAGAGGGAGCCCGGGGAGCTGCTCGCAATGCTCCCCGGTCGCCTCTCTCCCTCCTGTAGTGTCGGAGCGTTGCTGCGGGTTACCATGGCAATGTCCTGACGCTGACTTCTGCCGGGGCTCTCGAGAGAACAGCGAGCACCCGGCAGAGGAGGGTAAGGGAGGCAAGATGGGGCATCGAGCGGGTGATGAAAGAGGCAGAGAGGGGGGTCAAGAGGGAGAAAAAGAGGCAAAAGGGACTTAGAAAAAGAAAAAAAAAAGAGGTAAAGGAGGAAAGATCAGGAGTCAAAAGGAGGGGGACCAAGAAGAGGCAAAAAGGAAGGGGGATCAGGAGAGAGCGAGAGAGGCAAAAGAGTGGGATCAAGGAGGGGGAGAAAAGGGGATCAAAAGGGAGAGAAAAAGCCAAGGCAAAAGGAGGGGGTTCAAGAGGGAAAGAATGAAGTAAAAGGTGAGAATCAAGAGGGGGAAAAAAGAGGCAAAAGGGGACAGTCAAGAAGTGGTGTGTATATATTTCAAGTACTCACCGATACTTTTTTTTGTGGTCATTTGCCAGTTTTCCAAGTACCTAAAGCATATATTATATATATATATATATATATATATATATATATGCGCTTTAGGTACTTGGAAAACTGGCAAATGACCACAAAAAAAAAGTATCAGTAATTGGTATCGGTGAGTACTTGAAAAAAGTATTGGTACTCTTACTCGGTCTTAAAAAAATTGATATCGGTGCATCTCTAATATTTAGAAAAGCCATTTAGGTTTGGAACAGTCGTTATTACAATGTCTGGTATTTCTTTAGGTCTATTATAAAATAAGTTCTAAAACTGTGTCTGTTTTGTATTCAATGTGGCTTCAATAACTGGTGTATTAGTGCAATAAAATAACTTGCCTTAAAAGAATGGTTGTTATAGAACCTGTCTTCCAGAGCAGCTCCCCACTGAGCTGGGTCAAAGTCTGTCTCTAGAATAAAAACACAAAACACCATTATATATAAATATAATATATAAATCTAAATTCTGCAGACAGTATTCCCACCAAGCTCCATCATTAATCTATTTTAATCCCCCGAGTGTCAGAGGTCACTGTAAAAGATTGTGGCCCAATGTGTTTCACCCCCCCCCCCCAGCATTACCTCATTCTGAATGGTGGGAAGGCTGATGTTAAATAAATTGCAATTGGGTTGTCATGAGATCACTGATGTATCTGATGATGTAATGAGCAATGTTGATTATGTCATTTGTAATGTCATGTATGATGTTATCAACGAGGTACATTTCCTGACTTTCCCCAGATTTTTTTTTTTTACATAACTGAAAACTTTAACACTGACTTAACCCTTTGTGCCAGATGCTTGGGAAATGTTTGTAACCTGCTGCCCAGGCACATTTTCAGCAGTTTTACTATCCATATATTTAGTTATAATGCCACTGGCAGATTTCTACTTATAAATGGAAAACTATATATAGGTTTATCAAAACAAATTCAGCTTTTTCATGGCACTGCATTAAAATAAAATGTTGTATTATGTGACAATCTATGATGTCATAAATGCAAAAAAGGAAACAAATATTTTGTCACTATTATGGCACTCAAAGGGTTAAATCAAATTTATCTTGGTAGTGAACATTTCAGTTATTTGTAAAAGCCTTAACCCTATAAAATACCAAATATGTATAGCTTTATCTACATGTGTGGCCTGCACAGATCACAAATTAACAGCAAACCAAATAGGAATTTTTTACGTTTCTACCTCTTCAAATGTACTAAAATTGCTTACTACATTCATTAGCTACTACTTGTACAAGAAAAACCGTATCCCACTTGTATGATGACATACCATAGGGGTACTAGAAGCATATTGTTAAATAGGCTGCCGGCATTAAATGGTCCTACGTATTTTTTTTTTTTTACATTTCTACCAGACTCTAAACTCTTTGAGAACCATGGAATTTTCCGATGTACTCAGTACTTCCTACCAGCCCCCCAAAAAATGGTACCCCATTGGTAGAGATCGACATACCCTAGGGGGTGCCAGAAGCACAAAAATACACTTGCAGCTTTTCTTTAGTGAAATGACCTGCCTGCACTAAATTGATCATAACCATTAAAGATATGACTAAAAGGTCAGAAAGGCATAGTATTTTGGAAAGTAGACATTCCACAGCATCAAATGTGGGGTCACTTGCCTTTCTACCTCACAACAATTTCCAGTATACAAATACTTTTTACACTTCAGACACTTCAAGGATAATAAAATATTTTAACCCCATGGGATTTCCTAGTGTATTCAGTATTTAATGCCTGCCAGAGAAAAATGGTACCTCATGGTATGGGTTGACATACTGTAGTGGATGCTAGGAGCATGGCTATTGTGGGGAGCAGGAAGTATATGTGAGGTTCCATGACTACCAGTGGAACTAGGCTGGGGTGGGGGGTGTCAGAGTGTGTATGCAGGACTAATAGCGGGCAGTGGAACCAGACTGGGGGGGCAGACAGTATACGTGGGGATCTGTGATCTCCATTGTGCATTAGAACCAAGCTTTGGGGGTCTGACAGTGTATGTGTGGGATCTTTAGTGGAACCAGACAGGGGGGTCAGATAGTGTGCATGAGGGAACAGTTACTACCAGTGGACAATGGATTAGGGGGCTAGAGGGATGTATGTGAGTTTCAAATGAGTGTCCAACGTCTGGAAAAGCAAAATTTATTTTATTATTATTTTTTAGATATTTTTAACTCTTTGAGTGGCAGACAGATATCTATCTGGAACTCAAAGTTAAACTCAGACCTCATGATGGGGCATCAGAACCCATCCTGATTTCACCCCAGCTACCGATCTCCCAATTTGGCTGGAAGATAAACAGAGGCAATGCAAGGGAGCAGAATGGCCATCTTCCATTCTGGTGACATGTCATGGAAGGTTTTCCATGATCCCTCCCACTCCTACGAGGAAGTCTGAGCAGGATTGAAGCAGGAGAACCATGCTACTCCCCTGCGTCACCTTTATTATCTCCCAGCTGAATTGGTGAGGAGATTAATAACTGGGGGGGGGCATTAGGAGGTGTCCTGATACCCCACCCCCATGATGGCTGACACTTTTTTTTACTGCAGCCACTAAATGTCGGTACTACCAGCTTGTATGGAGACAGCAATTTGGGGGTATAGTGCACAGGCTTGGCACAGAGGGAACAGCTATCCAAGCCCATAAATTGTACAATTTTAGCACTCTAGGGGTTAAACAACATTTTTGACATTTAATCAAATACCTATTTTGATGGGGCATTGATGCTAGATGGCTTTTTTCATTGCTTTTTAAAATTTATATTTATTTAATCCTGTTCTCAGCTAAGGGGAGTACCAAAACCTATGAGGTGTCTGGGAATCCCCTTGTAGATCACCGAGGTGCAGTTAGCACCTCTGTGATAAATCGCTCTGTTCCAAACTTCTAGCTGCAGACTTATCGATCAGGACTGCATGTTCCTCTGAATGAGTACACTTTACAAGTCAAGTCCAGTCTATTTTTAATTTTTCCAACTTACCTTGTCTCTGTTGCAGCAAATCTGCAAAGTATTTTGCACCAAACTGTGGAATATCTTTAGGTTGGTGTCTTAAAACTTCCCTGGTCAGACCTTCTAGAAGATTGGCAAATCCTCGTGGGATGCGATAGTGTGTGTTTGAGAATGGAATGGACATCTTGGAATCTAGTCTTAGGTTGTTATTTCTATCTTCCTAAACCTGAAAATGTAAAAAAAGAGCAATGGTTACTAACAAGGAAAAAAAAACTAAAATCTAAGAACAAAATGTGAAAAACAGTCAACAAAAGAGAGGGATGTAGTAGAAAAATTGTTAATAAGTTAAACGTAGGTACTACCATTGCTAGATGATGATTCATTAAAAAGCCAATATACCTAAAAGCAAACCACAAACTGCATTTTTCTTTTATTGGTGATCAAGGCTGAATCTGATGGTCTAAGGAAGTAAGACATGGAAAGGGTTATTTTGTTTTTCAGACAGAATTTAGATGATTCTAGCAGAACCTCCTTATTATTTCAAGGTTGGGAGAAAGTCAAGTAGTTGGCTCAGAAATGTGGGGTGAGTAGAACAGAGAGATCTGATATGGGAAGGAGGATGACAGTAGAAAGCACTGGTCACTTTTCTAGAACATTGTGGGCAGCTGTGTGAGGGGGAGGGCCACCTATGTCCTGTGCTCATGAATAATCAGATATTATGTCTAAATGTGTACTCCTAATGTATTTCATTGTAAAATCAAAAGCAGAAACAGAAAAAGCCCACAGCGCTAGCTCACCATAATAAATACATGTAGTGTATAAATAAAAAAGTGTTAAATAACTGGCATCTTGATAGCACCAGGGAAAGAGAGGGTTCTCCAATCCCCCCAAAAAACATTGGGCCAAAACCCAAAGTGCACATACAAAACAAAGAACAGACCTGCGTTACTCCATACCTATGTGTAAATGTGTGCCCTGACTTAGGCATATATAATAAAAATGTGTATATATGTGTCCTAACCTAGGTATATATACTAAACTATTAAAAATTGAGAATTTAGTCCATCATTTGGCCAAAGAATGTAAGCCTGCCAACCCCATCAAGGCATCTCAAGTTCTGGCAAGTACCTACTCTACTGCACCTTTAATTCCTATCTAACATTAAAATAAATTAAAATTCTGGGCTTGATAAAGCAGCTGAAGATGTTATAAGGAAACACGTACGTAATTCTATAACACAGTGTATGCAATTAAAAACAAAAGAACACACTACTAATTTAAAAGGTGTAAGAGAGTACTTGCCTGGTATAAAACTTCCTTGGCCTGCAGGATGTGGACACCGGCAAAAGCAGAATGTAGGACCTTCAATACCATTTATAAGCCAGTGTTTATCACCCCCACAGGCCAAATAAGGAATAACAATTTTGGACAGACAAGGTATTTAAATATAAAGCAGGCCAAATAACATACTTTTAATGATCTTTAAGAGAAAAATAAACTTGAAATATCATTATATGTATTTTGGTGGTGAAAAACGTATGCAATTAAAAACAAAATGGAATGCCTGTAAGCACCATGGAAGAAATGTCCATGTAGGTATCAGACTAATTCCTTCAAAAAAGGGCAATCAAGTCCCTTCCGCACAGTGATACCAGCTAACATCAGATATACTTTTCAGCCTTGTTTGGGTCAAGTCAGTGAAGTGCAGCTGGTTTCCTGTAGCACAGAAAACAAGGGGTCCACGTCTGGATTACAGTTCACCCTTAGGAAGACACCTTAAATGTTTTAAAAGAAAGCCAAATAATTGAGATGCTCACTGAGAACAAATAAATGCACATGTTGCTTATTTTATGGCTAGCCACCATTCTGAAGCATATAATGTAGCTCTCTAGTGTCATTACAAATCATACATTTTCATGTACATATCAGACTAATCTCACCCAAAGGTGCAGCCCAGTTCTGAAATGACAGTCATGGTCTCTCTGCATGGGAGTATCAGTTTACTCCAGTCTTACAATTCAGCTGTGTTGAGGCCTAGTCAATGCACAGGGGTCTATGTCTGCATCACACTTCACCTTTAGTGAGACACCTTAAGGGTTTTCAAAACAAAGCCAAAATACTTGAGAGGCTTTGATACTCCTTTGCTAAGAGAGAATTTGCCCGTCAATTCAGAACTAGATTATCCTTTTGGACAGGATTAGTCTTATATGCAAATAACAATGTCTCTTCTTTAATGGCACTGGAGGACTAAAATGTGATGCTTCTGAGCATTAATTAGCCATAGAACAAGTGATATCTGCTTATGTTTGTTCTCAGTGAGCAAACATGATTTTGGATTGAATCTGAAAACTCATATGGTGTCTCCCTTTAAAAGTAAAGCCTAATCCAGATGTGGACATTTTATTCTCAGTGAGAAGAGAAACAAACTATGTCACTCAGTCACAATGTCCAAAATAGGGAGAAATGTATTTCTGGGGTTTGCTGGTATTCTCGTGCAAAAGGGACTTGCCTGTCATTTTGAAACTGGGCTGTACTTTTGGGTGGGATTAACCTTATATGCACATGGACATATCTGTAATCGCACTAAAGAGCTAAAATGTGATGCTTCTGAGAGGTAACTAGCTGTATAACGAGCAATACCTGCTTATGTTCTTTCTCAGTGATACTCTTGCATATTTGGGGTTTGTTTTTAAAAACCTTAGGGTGTATCCATAAAGGTGATGGGTAATGTAGATGTGAACCCCTTGCTATCAGTGTCTAGGGAAACCAGCTTCACCTCACTGAGAAAACCCCAAGCATACTAAATATACATCTGGGACTAAATGATATTCCCATGAAGAATATCATTTCAGAATCAGACTGCCCTTTTGAGCAGGATTAGACTTATATACACATGGAAATGACTTCTCTACAATGGTGTTAGGGAACGAATAGGTGATGCTTCTGTGCTGTGGCTAGCAGTAGAACAATAAATAATAATAACATCAAAGTATTTAACCAGGGAGGATACACTGAGATTGTCTCTTGTTTTCAAGTATGTCCTGGGGGTATAGATATTACTACCTAATTTAATGGTACCCATTTTATCTACCTTGGAAGGGTGAAAGGCTGAGTTGACCCTGTTGGGACTAGAACCTGCAGCTTTGCGGTCTGAACAGATTCTACTGCTGGTGCATTAACCAACTGAGCCATCTGAACAGCTATCAGTACATGCTTATATTCTGTATCAGTGAGCCTCTCACATATTTTGGCTTGAGTTTGAAAACCCTTACAGTGTCTCGCTAAGGGTGAAGGGTAATCCAGATGTGGACCCCTTGGTTTTATTGCTGTGGCAAACCAGCTGCACTTTACTGACTAGGCCCATACAGGCTGAGGCATATGTCTGGGTTTAGCTGGTTTTCCAATGCAGAGAGGACTGCCATTTGCCTTTTTGACAGGATTAATACGACATGTACATGGACATTTCTCCTCTGTTATAGCATTAGAGAGCTTAAATGTGATGCTTCTGAGCAGTTAGTATTCATAAAACAAGCAATATCTGCTTATATTTTCCCACAGGGAGTCTCTGAAATATTTTGGTTGAACTGTTGAATAAAGTATCTCTCAACATCGGATAGACCCAGGAAAATCTACAATCGAACTGACTGACAAGCACAGACTGAGGCAAACACACATGCCGAGAGTATAAGAAAAGTATATATTAGTAATTGTATGCACGCATAGGGCACACATAGGGCTCGTCTCAAAGATCTTTGCTAAACTAAACTTATTTAAGTGGTCCTATCACCTTGAATATTCTTTACATATTTGAAAACTTAATTCAAAAACTGCCTCTCTGTCTTGTTAATCAAAATTCCAGCAAAAGTATAGTTTAGGAGATAGTCGCGCTTTTATTTCTGAGAAGTGAAAGTTTGCTGGTACAGCACAGAGCTTAATTAGCATATGGAACCTCACTGAAACCTTCATTAGCATATGATATGAAACATCACTGGTAGCACATGGCTACTGAAATAAGCACACATTAGTATATGATAACACATACGAATATCTTCTTAACTGTACATTTTATGTTTTTTTGGCTAACATGACATATAGGAAGTTTTTAATGCTGTTTTCAAATATGCAAACTTGATTTAAGATGAAAGTTCCACTTTAACAGAGGCCTAAACAGCCATGTAAGCTACTCAATGATCTGTATATGTGAAAAATAGCAACCTCTTACTTTAGACAACAGCCTCTAAAACATACTCAACAGAAGCCATAACTGCTTAGCAGTCTGGTTTGCCCAAGAATTGCTCTACTTTTCCTCAAAGTCAAATTCTTACTGATTAAGGAGTAGAGCTTGTGCAAGTTGCCTAGTCGCCTGCCTCTACCATAATGAGAGCATACAGTAATGTTGTATTCTCCCTCTTTGGCCATTTGAAATACTGGCTTTTGCTATGTTCCAAGACCTGTTATGAGCAACTGTAGCTTGAAGAAAAGTAATAATAAAAGGGTACTACCATCTAGTGGCATATGCTGGTAGTTGCAGGAAGATCAGTCTAGTGCTTTTAAATTGTCTGTGAACCAGTTACTGAGCTCAAGGTTGATTCTTTACATGGAGTCTGGCCATAATTCAGATGACAGTTATAGTCATATTTGTACTGCCTACCATAAAATAACTTAGAGAAAAAAGTATATAAGTACTATATCTGCATACTGTTAGTATCTGTGGTAGTTTTCCTTTGGATGATTTGTTTGCAGCCCTGAGAACAACAAAATATTGGGACACGATTATAACACAAAAGTGGATCAATTCTGGGACAACCCAGCTGTACAATAGGGGATAAATAAAAATCCCCTGAATTTCCATTTATTCAAACAGAGCTTTTAACCAACCGAATGCCAGAGAGGTCACTAACATATTGAAAAGCAATGCATTGGAGACCTCGAACATTCAAGAGTTAAATGCGCCATTAAAATTGATTTATTTGGGTATAAAACCAGCTTGCAGGTGGGACGCATTACGCACTCGTGAGCGTGCGTTCGGAGTGAGAGTGCGGGAGTATGCTAGGCCGCATCTGAACGCTGGAACCCTGGAACGCCCAAACTCTGAGCCTTACACAGAAGGTCCATGTATTAAAACGGAGCCTGAGATGTGCAGTCAGTTAACCACAGTTAAGTCAGCCGCTCTCCCCAGATGATACTTAACCTACTTTTACCGGCGACAAGACATATGGTTGGCTTGGAGGAAGCGGTGAGACCGCGTATGGTTGCAAGGACGCAGAGAGTGATAGCTTGGAATTTACACCCCAGAGAAAACTGTGAGTCTTAAAGGGATAGTAATGTTTCATAATAAAAGCAGCTCTAATTAATCATCATAGTATTTGGACTTTGGAGAGTGTTATTTCAGTTCTGTCAGAGTTGTAGTTCTAGAGTAATTCAATGACAAAGTATCCCCCTCCCACCCCTTTTACTGATGTAACACTGCTCAGCCAGAGCAGAAGGGAGGTGCCCAGGTAGACTGCAGAGAGGGATAATCTTCAATTAAGATAAGGGAAAAATCTGAAAAACTTGTCAAGGGGGCAGAGCTTTCATTGTTCTCATAGGAAGAATATTGTCCCTTGCTGTTATCTGTCTGGTCTATGGACTGCATTCCACATCTGAGAAGAGATGGCTTATACTATGTAAAAGGGGCAGGAGGGAAAACTTTGCTTGTGAATATCTCTTAAACCATAAAGGTTTGAGAGATAAGACTTATATTGTTCTTCATATTTTTTAATGCCTACAAAATAAAATAAAGATAAAACAAAGTATTACTATCCCTTTAAGTTTCTTTCATTGTTCTTACCTCCCTGCTGCTGCAAGCTCAAATCGGGTGGTGATTCCAAGAACATAATAACAAGACGATTCACCAAACAGGTGGATACTGCATAGTATAAAGCAGTTGCCCATTTACATTCAAAGCAGCAAGGCTCATTTAAAGGAGGAAAAATAAAAAGATTCTGTATATCGTAAGTGTATGCAAATACTCTTCGAATTTTCCCTGAACTTTATGCACCGTTGAAACGGAATAAAAATAAAAGTAAAGTTAATGGTGAGAAGGGAGAGTGGGCACTCAGTAAGGAAATTTGTGGATGACTGTACGACTTCATGATGGGCTCTCTGTGAATCTATGTTATGATGAGCATACTCCACTAATATGTACTGGAAGATAGTATATTGAAATTTTACTCTTTTACGGACAGCTTCTGACTGTTTGTTACGTTATAAAACATTGGTCCGAAAAAAGATAAAGAGAAAGATAAACATTCTGGTCCTGATAAAAAAAAAAGTTAATAAATTCTTTCTATTCTCCAAGATCTAGCAACCAATCACAGGAGAAGCAGAAGCATAGAATATCTGTATCTACTGGTTGTGATGAGGAATTTACATTGCAGGATTCTAGCTGCCTAGAGGGAGGAACACAAGGGGGTGAAGAAATAACCCCAGAGAAATTGGTACAACTAATGTCACAGAAGATGGATAATCTGTATAGTAAAATAAAAAACGATCTGGAGACTAATATGAGAGAACTTGGATATAAAGTTAAAAGCTTACCTGATACGGTTACAAAACAAGTAGAAACTTTAGGAAATATTCAGGAAGAACACCTCCACTTGCAGCAGATTAACATTGAGATGCAGGATAAAATTAAGTCCCTAGAGGGGAAATTAGCTGATTTGGAGGATCATTCAAGAAGAAAGAATATAAAAATAAGGGAGATACCAGAAACTGTCCATCAGACGGATTTGGGGGGTTATCTTAAGCAATTCTTCACTAAATATGTATCTGAACAGAAATTGGGACAAACCCCATTTGACTGCATAGACTGCAAAAACCTAAGGATATTGAATATTTATACCCGAGGGATGTAATAGTAAGATTCTCTAACTCTTACGTTAAAGAACAGATTATGCAAGAAGGAAGAAGAGAAACTCCAGTGGAAGACGATTTCAAAGATATTAAAATTTTTCCGGATCTATCGGTGGCAATGACACAAGCTCGAAGACTCTTTTTAGAACAAACTCAAATCCTTAGACACCACAATAAATATCAATGGACATTCCCTACTGCACTATTAGTATATTATGAGGACACATCATACTATGTTAAGAATCCCTTGGAACTTAGAGAAAAATTAATTATTTGGAATTTAACTGTATAAGCATGAGAGGTTTTTGGGACACATCTTTGATTGTTATAGTTTGAGTGCGTTTTAATTCATAGAACAGACATGTTCGGATACTGGTTGAGTCTCTGAATTTCTCAGGTTGAGTATATAGATACTGAAGATTCAGTTTATACCCAGAAATTTGCTCCTTCAAATAGAAGGGAGGTGTTCCCAGGTAATTGAGGGTACTAGTAGTAATGGGCCCTAATAGAAGAGATAGCTTACAACTGGAAGGGGACCAAGCAAGGGGGCATAGCGTTTATTTCAGCTGGATATGTAGGGGAGGTAGAGATGTAGTATAGTTTTATGGTTGGGGATTTTAAGGGAGGAAATTATGAGACTTAAGAAAAGAGATTATTAAAGAAGTATTAAATTAGGGACATGGTGTTCACAATACCCTTAAAATACATTGTAGAATAATACACTAGGTGTTGTATATAAGGTTATTAGTTTAGAGGCTCAAATATAGATACACTGTTAGAGACTCACTTATGGGGGGAAAGAAATAAAACGTAAATTAATAGATATAGAGCTGTTCAAATATGCCTCTAGTATTTCACCAATTCCTTGGCAAATACACTGTTTAGCTTGTGTGCTAGGGAAATTAAACGGTCGAGATAGAGAGTAGATAATAAATAGGTGATAAATACACAACATTGTTTTGTTTTTTGTTTGTTTGTTTGTTTTTGGGGTTAGTAGCTAAATTATAGTCTCTCTGGTCCTCACAGACAGTTAGATAGCGAAGCCCTGACCTTCTAGGAGTAAGGGAGTATGAAAGGAAATTATTTTGGAAGATTTTTTGCAATAGTAAAAAGAGGAAGAAAGGAAAGGGAATGAAAAGGAAAAAGGAAAAGAGGAAAAAGGGATATTCGCTAGTTCCATAGGTTGTTATATAAACGTCCACTGAAACATTTCAAGCATTAGAACTGAGATATGGGTGGTCTATTAAGGGTGGTAGAAATTAATTTGGGTATTGTGGTATTGATGGACAGGGGAAGTCCGGTTTCCCGAGACCTCCGGATGAATGGACTATGGTTCGTTCCGCCGGGAGACTTGGGCGACTAGTGATACTATTTTTTGGATACTATTTTTTTTTTTCTTTTTCCCATACATACTGTGAGGGAGACCATATGGTTAGTGGGTTAGATTCTAACCTAAGAAATTTTCTCCTGGATAAGTGGTAACTCAGTCTGGGGACATTAATAATAAAAGTACAATCTAATCTGCAACGTTAATATAGATGGATTATTGCGGGTATTCGTGGGCAATGGGGAGAGGTTTTAAAGGAAAGGGAATTTAAAGGAAAGGGAAAGAAAAAGAAGAGAGAAGAGAAGAGGAAGGAAAGAGAAGGGAAAAAGAGAAAAGGAAAAGGGGAGAAAAGAGGAAAAGGTTTGGGATGAACCTGGAGAGATTACATGCAATGACTACAGGTTTTTTGGAGGCCTTCGAGGAGTTATGGTGTACCTGGTGCTCCCACAGACCATCCGCTCCCGGTTCATAATTAGGGTGGTGGTTACAGTATTTTATCCCTTGACTTCAATGAGGTACTGTCTGGGGGAATCGGTATATTTGATTTCCTAGTTCCCTAAATTTGGTATTTTTCCCCAATCTTTTTTTTTGTTCGCTCCAGAGTTAGGGTAACAAGATCCACAAACAACTGACTCTTGTTATTGAATCAGACAATATAATTATTAGATGGTATACAGCGAATGCATGGATGTTATAAAGCTGTATATGGTTCCTTTAGATGGGGTATCTCTTGGAAGTGGAATGTTGTCTGAGCTCCTTCAGTTCTCCTCCACCCACTACCACCCCCCCCCCAGTGGTCCCCCTTCTGTTCCTTTATTGGAATGAGTTCTAAGACCACGGGGAGATTAATGCCGAGGTTCTTCTCTTCTTTTCTTATTAATTCAAGCTCTTCTGTTCTTCCTGCTTTGCCCTGTCATTTCTTTTATTCCCCTTTTCT
Source organism: Rhinophrynus dorsalis (assembly GCA_037306005.1). NCBI lineage: Eukaryota > Metazoa > Chordata > Amphibia > Anura > Rhinophrynidae > Rhinophrynus > Rhinophrynus dorsalis. The sequence continues at coordinate 235,657,686 of CM074724.1, read as the reverse complement.
TATCTCTTATAATACTAACTCATTTTTTATTTTCTCTCCGGTTAGATTTCTGATGTAATGTCATATAATAACCACTGTTATTTGTTCAATGATGCTTACTCTTCAGTTTCCTGTAAAGTACTGGCTCATTGTATAAGTCGAGTTCTCATATTTTTATTGAACTATGTACATTTAATTACAAGCTTTTATTGTCAAATGTTAATATCCAAAGCTGAATATCTGTATTTGAATTTTTTTCGCTAAACATTATCTTAACAAAAGAAAAAAATCCACCTTTTGATAATAGAGTAATAGCAATATTATATTGATTTGGTAGTGCTTTGTGTTGTCTTTAAATTGACTTATTTTGTGGGGCTTATTTGATGGGTGGTGACCACTGCAGGGTTGCTTCTTGCACAGTGACTCATGTTGGGACTTTATGAGAGTGTGAAGTCACCCCTTGAGACTATTAAAACTAAATTTTGACATACTTGTGGTTTGAAGGTCTCGGGGGGGGTGTCTGATACACGTATTGGATACAGACAGGTCCTGTGTCAGGAGCGGTTGGGTCGGGGGTACTCTCCCACACTGATTCGTGTTTGAAGTTAAATCCCCGACAAGTAAGATTTACGTGTGATCACTACTTACACACGGAAGTAAAGTATGTTTTATAATTGTCGCAAGTAGTGGGTGCGGCCCATATACTGGACTCTCATCACTGCGGTGTTCGCCGAATCGAGTTTTGGGAGCACGTGGTTTTTGCCCCAAGGCTCCTGGAGTACTTAGTATAGAGCATGAATGGGAAGAATGTATGATGTACTGTGATCAGTGAGCTGCCGGACTCAGGGTGGAGGTAATTTGGGATATGGGAGACGATTATGTCACTTAAGTTAGCTACCCTAAATGTTAAAGGTTTGAATTCACCACAGAAGAGGGGATGTTTTATATAAGATTCTTACAGAGAATGACATAGACATAATGCTAGTTCAAAAGACTCACTGGTTAGAGCCTCCCTCTAGATTATGGAGATTTCAGAAATTTCCATTGATATTTGCAGCAAACTTACACGGTACAAAGAAAAAAAGAGGTGTGGCTATAGTAATATCAAATTGAGTTACATTTGAACTGATATATAATGAAGAAGACATGAGTGGATGATATCAGATCTTGACAGCCAAAATTAATGATATAGCATACTCCATAGTAAATCTATACGCTACAAATACTTCACCCACTAAGTTTCTTAAAAACATTATGATTAGATTCGATCAATTGGCAAATGGCAATGTCATTGTCAGGGGAGATTTTAATTCAGTAGTAGATCCAAAATTAGATAGAAGTGATCCAACGAAACGGAGAACAACTAAATTTACACTACAAAGGTTTATTATGGATAATTCTCTATATGATTGCTGGAGAATATTTAATCCATCGGAAAGGGATTACACCTTTTATTCCCATGTTTATCACACTTACTTGAGGACTGACCATGTAATGATTAGGTCTCAACTACTAGATGCGGTTATAGAGACAAATATCGGTTTCACTACATGGTCAGAACACGCACCAGTATTTGTGAATTTTAAAGAAAATAAAGATTACAAACTTAGGAATAGTTGGAGGATAAATGAATGTATATTAGACATTCTGCAAAATATTATATATATGGAGAAAGAAGCGGTAACATTTATATAGATAAACGATAACAAGGAGGTTTCAGAGACAATTCTCTGGTGTACATTTAAAAGCTATATGAGAGGAATTTTAATAAAAATGGGGACTGGATTAAAATCAAGATCTAAGGAAAATCTATCTGACATATATTATGCTAGCAAAGAAGGAGTTATTGAATAAGGCAAAGCACACTTTAAGTAGGTTAGTTGAAATATCAGAGATACAGCGTAAAATAGTTGAGAAGATATATGAAGATGTTAATAAAAAGATTCATTTAATGAAGCAAAAATGGTATCACAGCAATAACCAGGTAGGGACTCTCCTCACTATGAAACTGCACCAGAACAGGGGAAAAAGAAAATAATAAAAAAAAATAGTGGTTGGAGACAAAAGCTATTTAAGCCCAAATCAGATTGCAATGGCATTCGCGCAGTATTATGAACCACTATATAATTTAAAGCAAGATAAGATAATGAAAGATGAAATTAAGTATTTTTTAGAACTTTAAAGTTACCATCAATTTCAGAGGGTGATTTGGAATTATTAAATAGACCAATCACATTGATTGAAGTGAAAGAAAGGATAGGTAATCTGAAACCTGGTAAGGCGCCAGGTCCCGAAGGTTTCACATCATTTTTTTTTAAGAAGTTGGATAGTATTGTATCTCCTATACTGTTAAGAATGTTTAGGACAATATCTTTTTACTGTGGTCACTGTAGGCTGTTAATACTGACTTATGCTGTACGACGTATGGGCTTGGCACAGCAGGAACAGTTGGCCAAGCCTGTACATTGCACCATCTTGGCACTTCAATATGCAATTTAACCACTGTTGAAGCAGTCTGTAAAATCTAGACTTGTGCACGGCAAAAAATTATAGTAAAATTCAATTTTGGACAATTTTTTTTTTTTTTTTGTCATTTGGAGGATCCACATTTCGGACCAGACCTGTTTGACTTGAACGAAATTTGGCGACATTCGGAAAAATTTAACATACTTTAAAAAATGACTCTCCCTTGCGGTGGCAATAAGGTACTAGGCCTGCTTACACAACTGTGAGACTGGCTGTGTCACTCTGAAAACTATTAAAACAAATTCCTAATATTTTTTTATATTTTGCACAGGAAAAAAGATGACTCTCCCTTGCAGTGGCAATAAGGTACTAGGACTGCCTACCTGCCTACAGAACTGTGACACTGGCTGTGTAACTCTGAAAACTATTAAAACAAATTTCTAATATTTTTTTATATATTTTGCACAGGAACAAAGATGACTCTCCCTTGCAGTGGCAATAAGGTACTAATGCTGGCTGCCTGCCTATGCTACCTGCCTTCTATTCTGCTCTCTCAGAGCTCCAACAAAGTACTAACAGGAAATGCAGGCTGTCTGGGTGTCTGACATGTCATTAGTTCAACCCCCATCATGAAACAAAGAAGCTAATTGGACTAGAGTGGGAGAGAAAGTATGGAGGGAAAGTATCGCGCACGCGGGTAGTCGTTGCCGAATGTCCTAAATTTTTGACAACATTCTGAACCAGGGCTGTTCGGATTTGGTTTTTAAAAAACAAGTGACTTTTTCCTTTCGGACGGCCCGAATGACACCGAATGACCCTTATTCATCTGAATTCCGGAATCAGCCAAACTGATTCGCAGGAGTCTAACAAAATTATAAACCTGGAGAAGGCATTGCAGATTAATGGCAATGATGGCTTATTTGCAGCAGATTCACAGGGATGTGATGGTGAAAACATCTTAGTGCATATGTAGAGATGTAATCGAAGCAAATATCATATTGCCAATCTGGCTTCTTGTTGACCCTTAACTCTTTGAGTGCCAGAGGGGTTACCAACACATTGAAAAGCAATGCGTTTGATAGCCCTCTGGCCCGCAAAAGATGAATGCATTTTCCCCCTGAACACTATCAAAATGAGAAGATGCTGATATCTTTGAGCTATTAGCACCTAAAAATCCCCTTAAAGAGGTACTGACATGTAAAAAAAGCATGTTAAAGCAGAACTATCACGTTCCAGCTTCTTCACCCCAATTGATTTATAACCCCTAAACAAGGCTAAAAACCCCCATGATAAGCATTTTTTTTATCCTCTCAAGATAAAAATCTTCCTGATTTTCTGCCAAAGCAAGAGGGAGAGTGCAGCCATCTTGATGACATTCTCCCTTTGAGAAGCCAATCCTCCTGTCTAAGCCGACCCCCAAGTGTTTCTTATGTCAGGGACGCGCACTGTACTTCTACCCAATCACATTCCTTTGCTGAATACATGCATGGTCTCCCAAATCTAATGCCCCCACTGAAAGCTTCCTCTCACTCGCTCTGTCCTCCTCCTGTCTCGTCAGGTTCTATAACCTGGAACAGTGTCTCGTTCGCCTTCACATGCACAAGGAGAGCTCTTCCATACTTCTCAGCGCTCTTAAGTGCAAAGACAGCACTGAGAAGTGTGGGAGAACTCTCCTTACACATGTGAAGACGAACGCGACACTGTTCCAGCTTATAGAACCAGACAAGACAGGAGAAGGAGGACAGAGCGAGCGAGAGGAAGCTTTCAGTGGGGACAGCTGGTTACATGCAGATACAACCAGCCTGAAAGGAAGGGTGAAACCCTTTTAGTGCCAGAGGGGTACGCAACTCTCTGGCACTCAAAGTGTTACAGCAGCAGAAAAAACAGCTAGTGAGAGGAAGCTTTCAGTGGGAGCAAATGATTATATCCAAGTACAGCCAGTCCGAAAAGAAGGGTAAAACCCTTTGAGTTCCATTGCTTTGCAATGAGTTGCCTACCCATCTGGCACTCAAAGGGTTAATGGAGCAGAAAATCAAATCTGAGAATGAGAGAAAATTTTCAGTGGGGGCAATTGATCACCATCAAGCCATCATTTACAGTTTTATGCCACACTATTGTAGGAGATGGTAGTTGTGACCGAACAGATGGAGAGCCATATGTTGCTCAGCTTTGCTGTGTTGGGGCTGTCTGTTTTTTCCCCTCTGAAATGAATGATTTATTTCTCAGACCGGCACATTTCAGCTAATATGCCCTGTATATTCAGGACAGGAAAACCCACTAGGCCAGTAATAGTAGGCCAATGGGAACCAGAGGCGGAGTGGGGCAGCAAGATCTAACATTCTCTAGGCCCAAAGATCACTGTAATGACGGGAGCGTGCTCGCTCCTAGGTGGAGGTGGGAGGAGTATTTCAGGGGAGGAGCATTTCAGAGGAGGAGACATCCAGCATAGCTGTGCGGCATAAGTTTTGCTGCAGGAGCAGGAACAGGTGACGTCACTAGGTGGTTTAAAAGGCTATCCTATATAATAATTCGCTAAATCGTGTGTAACGCCGCGACATGCGCAGTAGACACTGCTGCGCGTGCTGCAGTCATGCACAGTACAGACTGCCTGCGCCGCGGCTGATACAGAGCTGGGCGCTCCGAAGGAGCGTCCAGCGCTGTATCGGCCGTGCCGCGGGCAGTCTCCACTGAGCGTGACTGCCCCGCGACCGGGTTGCAGTGGCACTGTGGCCCGTGTAACAGGCTGTTCAACTAGTATCTAATAAACTATAAAGATTTGGGGGGAAAAATATGCAATCTGTAAGTAATTTTGATAGCTACATTAAAGTAAGTTAAGTGTCTTGAGGGCGAAAGTTCCCCTTTAACGTTGAGTATTTTACTAATTATTTGCTGCCTCTGAGAGCAGTAGCATTATAAAGTTACCAAACACAGTCTATAAATCTCCTTCACGCTTCTGCTTTCCAGAGTTGATACTGACAGCTCTGGTCAGGCAGCTGATGATTCATGTTGATTGATGTGACATCACACCCACCTATACAGCCAATAGGAAATATGCTGACAATGACAGCTGCAGCTCTTACAGAACAAGAAAGTTGGGTCAGACATTAATATTTAAGTTTATAATACTGCTACTTTCTGAGGTGGGAGTAGAATAGTTTAACTAGCAAAACACTATGTTTTAATACGTTTTTCCATTTTTTTCAGGTCAGTAGTCCTTTAATAAAAATTTTCTGGGGTATTAAACTGTATTTCCTAGCCTAGCAGTGCACCAATCAGTCATCAAAATATCCTTAACATACCAGTACTTAAAGTTATCCCATAATCAACACATGACAGAAGCAGGATGTTTCTCCCTGTTTTTCCGGTACAAATGGTATCAAGCTGAAGGCAGCAGCCAGTCACTGCAGAGAATGTAGTAGTGAACTTTGACACTACCACTGAGAATTTGCTAATTTGTCCTGAGACCTAAGGTGACCACAGGTCCTAGACTGCCATGACAGTCAAGTATTTACATTTTATTCTTGCACTCTGTGCAACCACCATCCTAGTCAAACCAGTGCAGACTTTAATGCATAGAGCTCTTAATACTATATGGTGAACTCGGGCCATTTTAAGTTCCTGAGGGGCCATGGACAAAATATCAAGTAGTCAGCCCCCTTAGCCACTTGACTGCTAGAGAGATCTCAGGCACATTGCTTTGCAATGCATTAAAGACCTTTCTAGTGTCCAAGGAGTTTATCCTACTGTTAGAAGTAACTACTTGGACCTACAGTTTAATTATATTCGTTAATGTTTTAACTCTTTGAGTGCCAGACAGGTATCCAATGAATTGCAGTTAAGAGGTATCCAAATGCATTGCAAGTGTGTGGTGTTGTCTTGTTTTGTTTTTTTGGGTACTTTCCTGTTATCCAGAACCATTTTCAAAACATTTTTCAAACATTTTTAAAGGAAATCTTGGGTGGGTAGGCTGTTGGCTGATAGCAGTCAGGTGAGCAAACACAGAGAGGTCAGCTTATTCAGCCTGATTCAGCAAAGGGAAGGCAGCAGTAATGGATAACAGAGTGCTGGATTAGCTCAGCCAGTAAAAGCAATCAGCAGAGATAGAACAGCTCAGCCAAACCTTGACACATTTGCAATATAAATAAAGACTTACAAGGTGAGATTAAGCTATTCCCTGTGTCACGCCATTTAAGGAATGTCATTCCAATAAATTGGATTAATTCTCTTGTTGGGGGTCTGGAACATATAACATTGGGTATACGGGTGGCAATGTTGTACAATCACTCCTACGTAAAGAATGTGAGTGGATTTTTAAATCAGATGCATTACAGCCAATGGGCATCAATGAGAGCTTGAATTATGGTGTATTCTTATAATCCAAATTGCATATATAGTAATATATTTGTAATATCTTTGGTTATATTTTGATATTATTACCTTCTATATTTACAATCTAATGAAATCCATTCTCAATAGAAAGTATTAGGCTGACCATATGTACCGTTTTGAACGGGGCAGTCCGTTTTTTTTTTATATTTTAGGACCACACCATTCGTCTTTATGATTTTGTCCCGTTTTTAATTAGCCGCCCGGCTTGTGATGCCCGCAGCCCGCATCTGTGCATCATCATAAGCAGAAGCGCCGCTGCGAAACGCTGTGCAAGCACCGTGAGGATTGATTGAATTATTTATGGATGGCTAGATGTGCCCCGTCTTCCTCTATCCTATAGCCCTCTCGTTCCCTGGCTTCCTAGCATGTCACACTGCACTGCAGCCAATGAGAGAGGAGTGCTTGATTCTCATCATCTCTCATTGGTTGCCTGTTCTGAGGCACAGCGCTGTTGCTCAGGGTCTGGAGCGGATCAGATGCCTGAGAGAAACAGACGTCACATGGGCATTGCGCGCATGACAAGGAGGATTCGAGTCAGGAGTGGACTCAGGAGGACTCAAGCCAGCAAACAACAGCTGGCACTGACCAGTCCAGACTCCAGCAGCACATTGATTCTCTTCAGTGTGAGTCACAACATCATTCAGCTATCAACTGATCCATTCAGCCTGGCGCGGTCAGTCTGTACTGCGCATGACAGCTTCTGACAAACATACATTTAGCAAATTATTATATAGTATGTACAGGCAAATACCCTAAGTGACAACAGGTCTAGGTAGAGGAAACCCAGGATTTAGTCAGGGGCAGGCTGAGGCTTGAGACTGGCTTCTAATTCTTTCTAATTTAATCTTCTTATTTTGCCAGAGAGAGAGAAGAGAGAACACAAGCAAGCTGCAAACAGCAAACCACCTTCTTCTCGCTGCTCAGCTGCTCCATCGGACTACTGGAGTCCCAATACATTGGTTACTAGGTAATCATCAATTATTAATAATAATCAATTCGTTGATGACCAACCACTAGTGTAGTGTGATGAGAGGAAGCCCAGGATTTAGTCAGGGGCAGGCTGAGGCTTGAGGCTGGCTTCTAATTCCAATTTAATCTTCTTATTTTGCCAGAGAGAGAGAAGAGAGAACACAAGCAAGCTGCAAACAGCAAACCACCTTCTTCTCGCTGCTCAGCTGCTCCATCGGACTACTGGAGTCCCAATACATTGGTTACTAGGTAATCATCAATTATTAATAATAATCAATTCGTTGATGACCAACCACTAGTGTAGTGTGATGAGAGGAAGCCCAGGATTTAGTCAGGGGCAGGCTGAGGCTTGAGGCTGGCTTCTAATTCCAATTTAATCTTATTTTGCCAGAGAGAGAGAAGAGAGAACACAAGCAAGCTGCAAACAGCAAACCGCCTTCATCTCGCTGCTCAGCTGCTTGATAATAATCGTAATAATTGTATAATAATCATAATAATAATCAATGTTGTGTACAGTGTGTAGTCTGTGTGTAACCAACCACTAGTGTGACAAGAGAAAGAAGTTTAGGAATTACTCAGGGGCAGGCTTCTTTGACAGACAGAGCAAGCAAACCCGTTTTTGCTGCTCAGCTGCTTACTAGTACGTGTATGATCGGACTGGACTAGTGGAGTCCCACTGTTCTAGCCAACTTATACAAGTGACTTGCAATGCCAAAGAAGAGGCGAAACTGCAGTTTTAATAACGATCTCAAAATAGAATTCAAATTTATTAAACCGGACAAACTGTGTAGAGATGGAACAAAAGTGGTATGCCAACATTGTAATGTCCATTTTTCCACTGCTCATGGAGGCAGAAGTGACATCAACCAACATCTACGTTGCCAAGAACATAAGGATGCTGAAAACGTTCTGGCTTCAGTTAAAAATATCAGTTCGTTTATGAGACATGGTGACAGTGAAAGCGATAAAACTGCAGCAAGTGAAGCTCTTTTTGCTTATCACACAGTGCATCATGGCCAAAGTTTTCGCGCAAATGACTGCTTGTCGATATTGATAAGGAAAGTTTATGAACCAAAATTTTCTTCAGCACGTACCAAATCAGAAGCAATAATTACCAGCGTTTTATCACCATACATACTGGGCAAATTAATGGAGGATCTGAATAAAACAAAAAGCATTACAGTCAGTTTAGATGCATCAAACAAAAAAGACATCAAACTTTTTCCAATCGTTGTACGGTACTTTTTGCCAAATTGTGGTGTTCAAGACAAAATTATAGATTTTGTTTCCTTACCTGGTGAAACATTCGATCTACAGTGTGCTATGTTGATGGAAGTAATTGACAAATATGCCTTACAAAACAAAATTGTTGCTTTGTGTGCAGATAACACGAACACCAATTTTGGTGGTTGTAAAAGACTTGGCAAAAATAACGTGTGGCGAAAACTTCAAACAGAACTGAAGAGGCCGATTATCGGTATTGGTTGTGGGGCACACATTGTACACAATTGTGTTCAGTGTGCTGTTGACTGTTTACCAATTGATATTGAATGTTTTGCAGTGAAAGTATACAAATACTTCCATATATACACAGTTAGAGTTGAAAAACTGAAAAACTTTTGTGACTTTGCAGGAAACAATTACGCTACATTGTTAGAGCATGGAAATACAAGATTTTTGTCTTTGAGTCCATCAATTGAAATAATTTTAAGCATATTTGATGGGCTTAGATCTTATTTCTTTCTCAAGAAAAATGCCCTGTTATGATGCGAAAATGGTTTGAAGATCCCTGTTTGAAATTGTGGTTGTCATTTGCAAGAGATCAAGTGTCTACATTCCAAATATACATTAGTTCAATTGAAAAAGATAATATTTCAGCTACAGAAGTAGCCATAAACATTGAAACTCTTGTAAACAATTTAGAGCCAAGAAAAAGTGGAGTGTTTGTAACTACTGATGTCAAAAAACAACTGAAAATGTTAGTAGATTCAGGAGAAATTAATGAGGTTAAGTTTTTTGAGGTAGTTGAGAATTTCTATGAAACCAGCTTAGAATATATCAACAAGTGGAAGAGTAATGTAGGAGGAAACACTGAGAAGTTCAAGTGGGTGCTACTAAGAAAGACACCTGAATGGAAAGAAATACAGGACAGTCTGGATGAGGAACTCGTCACACGCACAGAAACTCGTGTATTTGATCAGTGGACCCTCATAAAATCTACAATAGTGAGGCAGCTGGATACATGGAATAAAGAAAACATTTCTGTATCTGATAGATGGGTAAATATTTTTTCTGAAATGAGTGAAAAACTCCTAGACTTTAAAGAATTTTGTAACATTGTAGAGTTTATTCTTTGTCTTCCAGGAAGTACGGCACCTGTTGAGAGAATATTTTCTGTTATGAACAGTATGTGGTCAAAGGAGAAATCCAGATTAAGTGTTGAGACAATGAGGGCTATGTTACTTGTAAAACAGAATTGTGTCATGCAGTGTGAGAAATTTTATGGTAAGGTCTTGATGAAAGACCGAAATTTGATGCGTAAGATTACTTCATCTGACAAATATTCATGGTACAATCGTGGTGAAATACAGTCTCCCTCTACATCTATCTAAATTTTTATATTAGTTCTGTCACTGACGAAAATTGTTAAAGGGATAGTAATACTTAAAATGTAAAACAAAATGTTGTAGGGTTTATCCCCCTGAGTAAAACAAGAGTACTCCCACTGCTGAAAAGTGTTTCATTCAAAAGTTATTAATTTTCAAAGTTGAATTTTTTAGGTGCAATATCACAGTGGCCTGAAATTGTATAGTGGCGCTGTTGCTACACCATCCTATGGAGATTTATGGTCCCGGGACCATAGGATCGTGTAGCAACAGCGCCACTGTACAGTTTCAGGCCACTGTGATATTGCACCTAAAAAATTCAACTTTGAAAATGAATAACTTTTGAATGAAACACCTTTCAGCAGTGGGAGTACTCTTGTTTTACTCAGAGGGATAAACCCTACTACATATATTTTTTTACATTTTAAGTAGTACTATCCCTTTAAGCCACAAAAAAACTTAAACTCAAATTCTTTTTTCATTTTCAACCGTTTGAGTGCCAGAGCGGTACTCTGGCACTCAAAAGGTTATATTGACACTGAGTTTGCTGTGTAATAACTTTGCACAGAGAAGCATCACACACCCCTCTGGACTCTGGTCCTTAAGTGGTTAATCAGTTTGTGACTGACTGAACTGCTATTACTTTTGAATAAAGCATCACCAAGCAGTAGGAACAGTCATTTTTAACTCAGCAGGAAAAGATTTGCTGAACATTTATAAGCAGAATCTGCTCAGCGTATAGTTGTGCACTGTCAGGCTGCTTGAAACTGACACCAAATGATACCTTTGGTTTATCACATTTTAAAGGAGCAGTAGACAAGAGATATAAACACATTTTAAAGGAGCAGTACACTTTCTCTTTTCCTACTGAGTAAAACAAGTACATTCCCGCACTACTGGAAGTTGTTTTATTCAAAACTTGTAACCGTTCAATTACCAGGAAGTTGTGGAGCTGTTGCTATCATATTCTGCATAGAATTATTATTGTAGTCAGTGACTCACCTCTCCCATAGAAAGAATGTAACATAAGTTATTTTACATTCTATGGGGGAGAGATGGGTGACTGACTACAATAGCAATTCATTCTATGTTAGAATGTGATAGTAACAGCTCTAGTTCATGACAGTTATGTTCTTAAACTGTCATGAACTAGCTGTTATACTATCACATTCTGCATAGAATTGTTATTGTAGTCAGTGACTCACCTCTCCCATAGAAAGAATGTAACATAAGTTATTTTACATTCTATGGGGGAGAGGTGGGTGACTGACTACAATAGTAATTCATCCTATGTTAGAATGTGAGGTAACAGCTCTAGTTCATGACAGTTATGTATGTTACCTGTCAGTGACTCACCTAGGTAGATAGCATCATTATGTTTCTGGCTACGTAGATGTTGATTGATGCTATTGCTACACCTCGCTGATAGAATGTATTGTTAGCTCACAATATATTTATAATCAGACATGTAATAAAACATTTGTTATTGTCCTCCTTTCGATAAATAAATACGAAATGTTATATTACAAAACCCCGTCCTGACATCCCGTTTTTGTCTAAAGGAAATATGGTCAGCCTAGAAAGTATACACGTGCATCTTTAATTATAGATTTAATCCACTAATACCAGTCTGTTACAAACTGCCACCTCCTTACGTATTGTTTATTGTTTCCTCTATATCAGACAAATAGCTCACTGTGATTAATGGGAATACTCTCTTTATCGGGAAATGAATGTGTCAACCATCCCTTTAATATAGTTAATACACCATAACCCTTTAAGTTCAGCAGAAAACTCTGGATGAGTGTTTTAATGTTTAGAACAATGTGAATGGGAATTTACATCAGGAGTGTGTCTTCTCTGTCATGATTATCAGGATTGGCCAAAACGATACAAAAGAAGAACAGCTTAAAGGTGCCTTTAAGTGCAGACTGATAGTTGTAAATGTACTTTTCCCACTTCTACCTCCCCTTAAGGTGGATACTCACTCTCGTTGGAGGCTGAGCCAACCCCTGGGTACTTTTCCCACTTCTACCTCCCCTTAAGGTGGATACTCACTCTCGTTGGAGGATGAGCCAACCTCTGGGTACCTTTCCCACTTCTACCTCCCCTTAAGGTGGATACTCACTCTCATGAGTCCTCACCATTATGGGATGTGTGATGACTGGTTGTGATTTGGTGGAGGGAGGCACTTATAGACTATATAAACATGCGATTTTGAAGTTGTCGGCATTTTGTCTCTGATGAAGCCCACATGAACGGGAGAAGCGTGTCAGACTACTCATAATGCTTGAGTCAGAATTTTTAGACTTAGGCAGAATACAACAGATACAACTCTAGTTAGGATGCTCAGAAAACTATACTAGCTAGTTAAAGCAAAATGAATAGCAGATATCAATAACATTGTAGAACTTTCGTTAGAATATTCATGTCAGTGAGTTTCAGCTTAACAATGATAGAAATGGAAACACCTCTTTATAGTATAGCCATCATAGTCTCTATATGTAGGAGCTTGATTGCCGCCAGTCATAAGAATAGCAAAGGCTGTAAGAAGTAGTTAGCAATCATTGTAATTACAAGGATAGCAACCTCTCGAATTAGGAGCAGAAAACTTATTTGGATATCCTTAGGAATGATTTAGTAATCAGTTATGGTAGAATGCACCAATAGCATGCACAAGAACTGCTACGGGCTTATAAGTAGGAGCTTCCTTTGTTATATTCATACGCGTTAGAGAACTTACAGCTAAGATGAACGCTATACGTGATTTATTATAGTGAAATAGAATTTATTTTGGATATATTATCCGGCTATACTTGCTATCTATAAATTTGTAGTCCATGAATGGCTAAGAATAGCCATCCTTACTGACTGAGAGGAACTGTGTGCCTAAGAGGTTAACTTACTCTCGGGTCTACACCATAATGTGATTTGAAGTAACTGACCGCAGCTAACTCAGAGGAAGGGGTTACTAACTTGATGAATGAAACAATAAATATGGGCATTATAGGAGTTAATAAGTGGCCAGAATAGCGGTTTGCCGTCTAAAGTTTAAGGTTGGAACATAATATCCATTCCTTGTTGATCGCACACCCAGGCCATTTATCTATTAGAATTTGTTATATAAGCTCACACTTGTTGCCATCTGACTTTGATGGTTAACATGCAAATAGAGCTTATGAGCGACTAAATATAGTGCTTTACTGCCTAACGCTCAGGGTAGAGTTAATATTTTCTACTCCTGGTTGACAGCTTACCCAAGTCATGCTTATACTTGTTTAGCATATGTGTTGCTGTATATTTGACTCTGTCTGTCTCATAATATGCAATGTTTCAGCATCTTTTAAATAGTGACTAGTTCCTATCCTTATAACATCTTATAATTAGCCTAGGTCAACTTTGCTTTACTTAGACCCAAGGAAAGTAGATGCCCAGTTGCTGTTTCTTTGGATAGGAAAATTCGATCTAAGCCGTTCAGGACAATGGTTTTAAAGTCACGATCACCGCATCATCTTTTCCTTTTAATGTTGATATCATCATTAAAGTTATTTGTTTTTATTTATTTTTATATTTTCTACTGCTGATATACATTATCTATGTTCATAGACAGGGCCGGTGCAAGGATTTTTGTATACACAGGCGAAGGTGCATTTTGATGCCCCCCCTTCCCCCGGACACAATCCCCCCCGACCTTGCCACAATCCCCTGCCCCCGCCACATATTCACCTCCACATTGCACCTTCCACAATGCTCCCTTCACCTCCACACTGCCCCTTCCACAATGCTCCCTTCATCTCCACAATGACCCTTCCACAATGCTCCCTTCATCTCCACAATGCCCCTTCCACAATGCCCCCTCATCTCCACAATGCTCCTTCCACATTGGCCCCTCATCTCCACATTGCCCCTTCATCTCCATAATGTCCCTTCATCCCCCTTCCATAATGCCCCCTTATCTCCACAATGCCCCTTCCACAATGATCCCTTCATCTCCACAATGCTCCCTTCATCTCCACATTGCCCCTTCATCTCCACATTGCCCCTTCCATAATGCTCCCTTCATCTCCACAATGCCCCCTTATCTCCACAATGCCCCTTCCACATTTTTCCACATTTTTATTACTCACTTAGGACATGAAAGAAAATGGCTTTTGTGTAGTTTCGGTTGTCTTCATCTGGATCAGCAAATGAGACCTGGCAAAGGTTGAACTTTGGAAAAAAAGAAAAAACAATAGCGCTCCAACGTCAAGTCCACTGTTATAAACGATATTAAAGGGCAAAAGTCAATAATTTAAATTCAGCTTTCAGCCTGCAGCTTCTTGTAATGGTGTCCACAGTAACACCTTCACTTGTGTCTGTATATAGAGAAAAGAAGGAACAATAGCGCAAGAAATCTGAGAGCTTTAGATATTTTCTTGCCAGAATGCTCTAAGCGAATGATGTTGGAATCTTGCATCAATGAGGATATTCAAGGTCCCCTCCGTGTAGTAGCTTTGCTGGTCACAAATCACCCGTATCTGCTTTCATCAGAAATGTCCACCGTATCTCCGGATTTAAAGCAACATCGTCCGAGCTCAATATGAGGAGAATCTTAATATAGATAAGGAAAACACACCTCCTCTAAGTGTACACTGATGTACAAGAAAATCTCCACTATAGCCCCTAATCAGATGCACTCACCAGATGATTGTAGCTCATTTGTGGGTGATAACATGTAGTCAGCTTGTCGTTAGTGGGAGGTTCCGGGATATAAAAAAAAAAAAACTAGGGGCTATAGTGGAGATTTTCTTGTACATCAGTGTACACTTAGAGGAGGTGTCTTTTCCTTATCTATATTAAGATTCTCCACATATTGAGCTTGGACGATGTCACTTTAAATCCAGAGATTTGTGGCCAGCAAAGCTACTACACAAAGGGGACCTCGAATATCCTCATTGATGCAAGATTCCAACATCATTCGCTTAGAGCATTCTGACAAGAAAATATCTAAAGCTCTCAGATTTCTTGCGCTCTTGTTCCTTCTTTTCTCCAAAGGTTGAACTTAACTGACGTATTTTCCACTTAAAAAACTATATATCTATGCCAAACCAGAAATTATGTAAAAAAAACAGTGCACCACATCTGCTTCTGCATTACACTGATTCCATGCTGCATATGTGCATACAGCTCCACAGTAAATCTCTGCAAGTTTACAAATTATTACTTAGTATATGGAAGATGTGTCACCCCATCTCTATTATAAAAAAGTTTTCTTTGGATAGTCATTATAATAAAAAAAAATCCTAAAGCCATTGTTATGCATTTGGTGCATCTTTAAAAATACGTAAGTTGATAATGTTAGTGGTCAGTAAGTAAATCTTTCTGTTCAACACAATGCAAAGCACTCAAAGAATTAATGCAGGGCAGTTATGAGTAATTCATTCTGCAAGGCTGAATTGAATCAAGCCTGTAATATGCATTTATTTTGTTATCTTCATGCATTACAGATTGAGGAGGGCGTTATTGAAATAAAACAGCAATATTTTTGCTAAACAAATCTACTGTTTTCCTTTTCTTTTATAAAAATACTAGTATGAAAGCCCGTATACATGGGCTAAAGTGCACCCAGCGGCCCTGGCTGCTGAACTGGAAAAGAGACAGGAGGTGAGCCGTCTGGAGCTCCCCGATCCGGATCAGCGCATGCGGCGAGTTTCGCCAAATGAGCTGATCCTTAAAGGGATAGTAATGTTTCACAAAAACAGCAGCTCCAGATAATCCTCATAGTATTTGAGCCATGGAGAGTGTTATTTCAATACTGTCAGAGTTGTGGTTCAAGAGTAACTGAAGGATAAAGTTTCCCCTCCTGCCCCTTTTATCTAGTGTAAGCCATCTCTTCTCAGATGTGGAATCCAGTCCATAGACCAGACAGATAACAGAAGGGGACAATCTTCTTCCTATGAGAACAATGAAAGCCCTGCCCCCCTTGACAAGTTGTTTAGGTTTTTCCCTTATCTTAATTGAAGATTGTCCCTCTCTGCAATCTACCTGGGCACCTCCCTTCTGCTCTGGCTGAGCAGTGTTACATCAGTAAAAGGGGCGGGAGGGAGATACTTTGTCATTGAATTACTCTTGAACTAAAACTCTGACATAATTGAAATAACACTCTCCATGGTCCAAATAGTATGATGATTAATTAGAGCTGCTTTTCTTATGAAACGTTACTATCCCTTTAGCGGGGAGCTCCAGACGGCTCACAGCGAAGCTCCCTGTGTGCGAAACCACACATGCAGAGTAGAGACTGCTGGAAAAGCAGTCTCTACTGTGCATGTGTGGTTACGCTCACAGGGAGCGACGCATTCAACCACTCTGTGTTATAGGATGAGGAAATAAAGTACCTGACACCAAGATGATGTATATTCCAGAAATCAACCAACAAAGTATTATGGCTTAAAGCAATCAGCAGTGTTGGAAATTGTTACGTACAGAACACACAGCTACAGTTACACTACCATTTTCTATACTCACAGCACAAATACAGATGTGCTTATTTTCTAGCTTGTGTCTAATGGTATTTCGCACAAATATCCACAAACTGTGAACAATGATGAAACATAGTATAATAGAGATACTTTTCTAAAATTAATAAAATAATTTTTAATTTCTGTCTCATAGATCAATGCATACAACAGACTGTTAAACAAAATATATAAAGAACACCAAGCAACTGCGATATTAGGGACTTAATGTGAAGATGCAGTAAGGACTTATGATGTTTGATTATTATGCATAATGTTTGCTCATTACATCTATCAAACAATGGAGGACATGCATGAAATGAATGTGTATCACTAGCTTTATTCTGTGTTTGTGTATATTTACATTGCACTTTCACCCAACTGTGAATGCTTCAGAATATTCTATATATGTAGTTTAGTAAAAACAGGAGGTACTCATGCAGTGCCGGCCAAAGACATTGTGCTGCCTGAGTCCAAGGATGAAATGCTGCCCCCCCAAACCACGCCCACAAACACTGTATACAAACATACATGCAGATTCACATACACTGTCTCAAGCTCACAAACCCACACACAAAATCTTACACCAATGCACACTCACTCACACACACATATATGCTAACTTGTACACATGCTATTTGCCAGCACAAAAAGAAAGATGGATAGAAGATGGGGAATACCCTTTACTCCCCATAAAAGAGCCCTTTTGTGCTGGTTGGGGTGTAGAAAGACAAAAGGGTGCATGGGGGTGTAAAACAGAGTATAAATACAGAACAAAGGAAAGTACAATAAAGGTGGTATTGTAGTAATCATAGCAAAAAACACAAAGCTTTATTACAATGAGAATACCTAAAGTGTGGAGTACTGAGTATGCAGTACAGAGTAAATGCAATCACACCAAATATTGAATGGATGTAAACATGTAACATAACAACTTAGTGTACATCACAGTCCAAAATAGTTCCGCTGATATTTAGATGACAAATGACAGTCATAAGAAAGGCTGGTATGAGTGTGCCCTTACTTTCAATATGCCAGATGTAAGCAGAAATGATACCCACAAAGCCATGTAATCTGGCACAGCCCATATGAGACTACATGGCTTTTTGGGTACCAATATCTGCCTACATTTGGCATATTGAAAGTAAGGGCACACAGCACACTCATACCAGCTTTTCTTATGACTGTCATATGATCATCATCTGAGTAACTGTGGGACTATATTGAATTGTAATGTACATTTAGTTGTTACATTACAACTTCAAGTTTACCTCTGTGTCATCCATGGTATTGTTGCAACCGGCAGGGGGCTGTTGTGTCGTAACAGTTTGTGGCCAGCAGAGGGCACCCATGTGCGCGTGTTTTGTGTGGGCGCCGCTCGGACTTGTTATGGGTTAAAGTTTTTCTGAGAGGAAAGAGGGGAGATTGTGTATCCATGCCCTGGGGGTTGCAGGGAGGGGGTTCTGTGTGGTGTCGGTGAGTTTGGGAGGGGGCGGTGTGTCCCGGAAGGGCTGGTATGTCGGAAGAAGAAGTTGCGTCCCTGCCTTGCCGTGCCTATGATCCGGCTCTGCATGACTTGGGGCAGCAAATTGCCACCCCTGAAAAAGTGCCGCCTGGGTCCATGGACCCACCGGGACCCATGTAAGGGCCGGCCCTGTACTCATGGTATATAGTAACAGGTTAGGATCACATTTGATTTGTGCATCTATACATGAACACTGTGCATCCTCGTTGCTGCAGCAGATACTGCCACCAGTAACAGAAACATAAAGGAATGCACACTTTATGGATGCATTCAACAATCACAGCAAGCATGTGCTAAAACAGGTAATAGGTAACCTTTAGCTTTCTTGCTGTTGGGGACTACAACTCACAGCATCCCCACTAGCCAAACTCAAAGTGGCAGCAAAGTTGTATAGGGTAAAAGTTTCTGTTTCAGTGCCAAAGATGTGGAAATGCAAATGAAATTAACAAAAGACTTTGTTCACATTTGTTACTTATTTGTAACAGTGACATTGTATGTGTCAAAAAACTATATTCTGACTGCATTTTTAATTTCATTTACATGTTACTTTATTGAAATGACTTTTTGTTTGATTTATTTTACTTTTAGCATCCTATGATCTCAATTTAAAAAGCAGCAACAACAATACAGTTAAATGCAGCTAACTTTGTGCAATATTACTGCAGTCCCATTGCAATCCATGCTACAAATGTGTCAGTCTGTTAATGCAATGCTGGACCAAGGTGCATCTCACTGAAACCTGAGCTAAATATAATTGTCCAACAACAGCACAGGAAACAATATCAACTCCTGCATTTTATGTGCTATTATTGCAATGATCGTGTTGCCTTTGTGAACATAGACTAAAGGGGATTTTGCAAAAGTAAAGTTCTACTCTACGTCATTGGCAAAACACCTGCATATTCAGTTGGTGTTTGACTGGTTTTCTCTATATTGTAAATAAGCCAAAAAAAGCAGAACACCACAGTTATTTATGTGGGGCACTTAGTGACTAGTGTAAGAATTTGTATTAATTTGTTAAGTTTGGTGAGAGTACTCCAAAATATAAATTGTATTAACTCTTTGATGCCAAAAAAGTATTTAACACACTGCAATGCAAGCCATAGCATACCTCTCTGGCACTCAAAGAGTTAAAGTGTTAGTAATGTCTAAAAAAAAGTTTTTTGGATTTAGAAGAGCTTAAAAAGCTGATCTGAATGCAAAAAAACGTATCTCTCAAATCACTATGGTTTAAGAGATACGGGCGTTTAAAGTTTGATTTCTCCTACTGACAGCTGTAAAGCTGTCAGCAGGAGATTCGTGTCAGTCGACATGGAGGCGCTTGAGAAGTGCCGAGATCTCGTTACTTAAACGGAATCCCTTCACTGGAATGGTCTAAAACGTGTGCCTGAACACTAGGCAAATGTTTTAGACCATTCCAATGAAGGGATTCCGTGTAAGTAAGGAGATCTCGGCACTTCTCAAGCGCCACCGTGTCGACCAACACGGATCTCCTGCTGACAGCTTTACAGCTGTCAGTAGGAGAAATCAAACTTTAAACGCTCGTATCTCTTAAACCATAGCGGTTTGTGAGATACGTTTTTTTGCATTTAGATCAGCTTTTCAAGCTCTTCTAAATGCAAAAAACTTTTTTTTAGACATTACTAACATTTTAAACATTAAAATAATCCAAAAAAGTATCAAATAAAGAGCACAGACTCAGAAAAGATCAAAGGTGTAAGGTTTATAGGGATCATAATAGATCGATTTAATGAAGTGTAATACTGTACATAGTAAAAAAAAAAATTAATTGCGCCCAGTCCGATCTCTTGTTATAAGATTCCCTTTGCACTGATGTCATGGTCTAGCTTTTTGCAAGAGATCCCGGTCCGCAGATCATCCTGCGGCTCTTCAGCAAAGCCGAAATAGCAAGATATAGAAAGAAATATTTCATTTGAACGGTCTACAATGTGTGCCTGGTTTGCAAGCACACATTGTGGACTATTCAAATGAAGTATTTCTTTCTATATCGCGCTGTTCTGGCTCTGCTGAAGAGCTGCAGGATGATCTGCAGACCGGGATCTCCAGCTGTAAACTAGATAGTGACGTCAGTGCAAGGGGAGGGAAGGGGGAACTTTGTAATCTTATATCTCTCAAACCATAAAGGTTCGAGAGATCGGACTAGGCACAATTAATCTATTTTTTTACTATGTACAGTATTATACTTCATTAAATCAATTTATTGCTATCCCTTTATGACACTCTATGCAGCCCTGCTAACTCATTTTCTAGAAGTGACATTTTAGAATCACAAGGATGTAAATTGGAATTATTGTAGATATCCAGTTGCATAAAAGTAAACTCTACCCCAAGGAGAAATTAGTAAATACAGAAATAAAGAAACTATTGGCAAAGGTCTATCACTATAATATTAGTCAAGAATTTTCACTAATATACTGGACATATACCAATAGTAAAAGTCCCATTTAAATCAATGGTTATGTTGGGGGATTTTTATATGGTCCTTGTGGTGTTGTTGGTTTGCCCTAGAATTGCTCCTTTTAGCTTCATGAACAGGGCCAGCGCCACCTATAGGCAAAGAAGGTGCCGG
The DNA here is from genome assembly GCA_037306005.1 of Rhinophrynus dorsalis. Lineage (NCBI taxonomy): Eukaryota > Metazoa > Chordata > Amphibia > Anura > Rhinophrynidae > Rhinophrynus > Rhinophrynus dorsalis. Next base: position 235,636,668 of record CM074724.1, on the reverse strand, counting down.
CCTAGGGCGCACATGACTGGGGGCGCATTCACACCTCAGCGGCTGCTGTAAAGGAGAGAGAGGCACGTGCCGTGTCACAGTTTCGCTGGACCTCGGACAGTGTGAGTCTAGTCTGAGTAAGTTGATATAAAGAATTGGGGTAGCAGCACTAGCTCAAAATTAAATAAAGATACCTCCCATAGAGGTACTAATAGCCTGGATGCACTCCTGAGTCAATACAACATTGACATAGTGATGAAGGGGAGTCATACAGGAAAAGTTAACTGCATGACTAAGAAAGAAACACATTTAGATGAGGCACACACCAAGGTATCAAAAATAATAGAAAAAGCTTTATTCACAATACAAAATATAATGAGCAAGCATCATAAAAAGAGTTAAAATCAGCACAAGCGGTACAGAGCATGGACTATGAGGACAATGTTCTACCTCCCATCTCAACTAGGCAAGAACAAAGTGAATATGCAAAAAATAATGAAAAACAAATAGTGAATACAAACAATCACATTATACTCATCTGTTAAATAAGATACATGGAGACATAGGGAGGATGTCCAGGATCTGGATCACTTGTGCTCCCTAAACCCAATGGTATCGCCATCCATGTGACGCTTGTGCTGATTTTAACTCTTTTTATGCTGCTTGCTCTTTATATTTTGTATTATGAATTAAGCTTTTTCTATTATTTTTATACCATGGTATGTGCCTCATCTTAATGGGTTTCTTTCTTAGGGTAGTCGTGCAGTTAACTTTTCCTGAATGACTCCCCTTCTCTATGTCAGTCTGAGTAAGTAACATCAAGTAAAACTAAAATAAAAGGGATATCCAAGTGCCCTTAAACAGAAAGGGATGGCTGCACCTCCAAAACGTAATATCCTTCCTTCGATATTAGAACGCTGCCATTTGCCAACTCCCGTCTGTTAGCAGAACAATATATTTAACCCCAGGCCCCACAATATATAACACAACATAGTGTATGACTTATACTGTTAACCATTAAGTGTCCGGAATGATTTCACTGTAAAAGCAAATGGTCCTGGCCACACAGAAGGGAACGTACAAAATTGTCTCCATCTCAAAATTAGCCCACATTTTTAGTGCAATAAATAGACCTGCTCCTTATGATTTATACTGTTAACCATCAAGTGTCCGGAATGATTCCACTGTAAAAGTGAACCAAATTCTCGTTGGGTATTCAAATAAGGACATCCAGCTTGGATGTCCCTGTTTGAATACCTAACAGTGGAATCATTCCGGACAATTGATGGTTAACAGTATAAATCATAAACTATATTGTGTTATATAGTTTGGGGGTCTACATATTTTTTTTTGCTAACAGACAGGACTTGGCAAATGGCAGCATTCTAAGGATATTCATATATTGAGGTACAGCCTTCCCTTTCTGTTGACCATAAGTTTTTTTTAATATCTCTCTTTTTGACATTTAATGTTCCTCTAGATTGAAGCTTTATAGTGTGTTTGTATATGTTAAACACCGTTATAAAGAAGTGGGACACAAGGGGCGGAGCCAAGGGGCGGCAAGATTAGAGTTTTCCTAGGGTGACAAAAATCCTTGCACCAGCCCTGTTCATGAATAAAGCAATTTGTGCGCCTATGTACTATTGGTTTTAAACAATGCTCTCTAGAAGCCCAGGGTTCGCTATAATAGTACAAAGCTGACAGTGACAGTGATTTCAAATAGTGTTTCTTGTTAGATATCCTGTAAAAGTTCTGTAAATGTAACACAGCCCTCTCTAAGAATAAAATAAGAAGAGATTAAACATGAGATTGTTAGGGCTGCATGGTGATATCTACTAAAACTTAAAGGTTCCAAAGTTTACTGTACTAACACAGTCGCAATAAAAGAAGTTTAGAGCTGATACAGACCAAATAACCCAATTGCAAATCGCTATTATGTCAGAGGGAAACTGCAATACATTGCTGGGTAGAAGCCTGATATACCCAGCAATGTATTGCGATTTCCCTCTGACTGATATAAGGCGGGTAACTTGTGGCCCACCAGCTGTTCTTCGACAACAACTTTCACAATTCTAATACAATGGTCAACTAAAGATGATTTGTCGTAAAACAATGGCCGGAGAGCCACATATTGTCCATCAGTAAACCTATAGAGACCAGAGGGGTGTGTAACATAATGAAAAGCAATGCGTTGCAAACCTTCCTGATTCTCAAGGGGTTAAGACAAGAGACTCCGATATAGAAAATTCAGCTATACCTTGTACACTCTGGTTCCCGTTCTATCTGTGCCTCAGATATTTCGCTGGTGTTCGCGCTGCAGACCGTTTCAAGCCGGTTGTGTTGCTAAGCGAGAAGCTTGTTTGTCATCGTTTCCAAGGCGACCGTTGAGGGCGGAACTATTACTCAGGTAGTTCGGAAGGGCCAAACTAACTGGGAAGTCTTGTCTCTGTCTTGTTTCAGTGCTGTGGTGGGTTGTGTGTATTGCGTTCTCACGCTTAACGCAGTTGACCTACTATATAAAGCATTTAGCGCGTGTAGTCATTTTATTTTTGTTTTTCTTCTTTGCTAGAAACATCTGACACCGTAGGGGTTAACATGTGAAACTGAACAATTTCAGCATGCCTGCCAACTGTTTCCCAGATCTTGTCCTTGGTTTTTGCTCCCAGGGTACTTCTGTCATAGCTTTTATCCTAATTTTCAACATTTTATATTAACCCCTTGAAGACCAAAGGGATGCGCAATGCGCTGCACGCCCCTGTTGTTTTCAAGAGGTTCACCACATTTTCAATGTGCACTGTGTTATTGACATAGATTATGAGACCCCCCTAGTATGCGTCAATATAGTTCTGTTATACAAATACAGCTCTAAGTTCCATATGCTCTAAATCAAGAGTGGAAAAATACTGGTGGAAACCAAATAACATAGAGAACAAATAAATGTTCCCTATGTCTTCACTGATTTACCCTTTGAGTAGCTGAAAGGTGTACAGCGGATTGCCTGGCAGCAGGTATAGGGCAGTCCATAAGTATTTGGACAGTGGAACATATTTTGTTGTTTTGGCTCTATACTGCAGCACATTGGATTTCAAATGAAACAATGATTAAAAGGGTAATGTGAAGATCACATCTTTAACCCCTTAAGGACCGGTATGCGCACTGCTGGCACGTAAAGACCACAGAGCTTTTTTTTTTTTTTTTTTTTTTTGCCAGATCTTGTTCAGAGCTCCCCGAACGACGTGCAGCTGCACAGCGAGCTCTGAAACCCATGCCGTGCCAGGATCGTCATGGGGCCCTATGGCAAGTTCACCCATGACGGTCCTGGCAAGTCATGGGTCCTAAGGGGTTAAGTTGAAGATATTTACATCCAGAAACCGCAAACAATTTAGGAATTACAGCCCTTTTTTATACACAGTACCTCCATTTTAGGGGACCAAAAGTAACATAGTAACATAGTTGATGAGGCTGAAAAAAAGATGTGTCCATAGGGTTGCCACCCAGCCGGTATTTTACCGACAGGCCTGTAAAAACTTGGCTTCTGTCCAATGTTAAGTCTATGGAGAGAATGCTATGGCCAGTATTCCAATTAAAGGGGATGTATCATCTTATAAAAAGGTATTACCATCCACTTTGTTAATAAAAGTTATTCTAGGAAAGCTGTGTTTTTAAAAAAAAAATCTTATATCTTATAAAGATATTTGATCTTCAGTCGAGAAGAACTTTGCCCAAGAATCAGCATGTCCCATTATGCTGATCGGTAAAGCTCTTCTGCACGTCCTATTTCTCCTCCCACCTCCCTCCCAGCTGCCCCAGAGAGTGTGTTCACACTTCCCTTTGGTGTTGTGGAGGGCTCCTAGCATTACAGCAAGCTCTGGTAAGCATTACACTGAGGTTGCAGCCTCAGTATAATACTAATCGCAGCTTTCTGTAATGTTAGGAGCCGTTCACAGCACACCAAAGGGAAGCGTGAACTCACTCCCTGGGGCAGCTGGGAGGGAGGTGGGAGGATAAATATGAAGAGCTGTGCTGTGCACATAATGCGGAAGTGCACAGCACAGAACAGAGAATATCTTTATAACTAGTTAGATTTTTTTTTAAAAACACAGATTTTCTAGAATAACTTTCATTAAAGGGATAGTAATACTTCAATTTTACTATACCACATCTTGTAGCCCTTAAAAAACTGAATTAAACGAGCCCAGCGGCATCTCTCAAACCTTTATGGTTTGAGAGATATCTGCTTTCAAAGTTCCCTCTCGCCTGATGTCAGCGTTGTAGCTGACAGCAGGGGAATCCGGTCCCAGGACGGACGGAGGCTCTTCAGCAGAGCCGGGATCCCATTATGGAAGAAGAATTCCTTCACTGAAATGGTCTTCTGCATGTGCTTGCAAACCAAGCTCATGTAGAAGACCATTTCAGTAAAGGACTTCTTCTTCCATAACGCGATCTCGGCTCTACTGAAGACAGGGGAGGGCTGGCCTGGGGGACAGGGGGGCAATTGCCTCCTGGGCTGGTCATATGTCTGGGCTGGTAGGCCACTGCATCTCACTAAATCTCCCGTTTGCTGCTGTAAATGGAGCTACACTAGTGATACCACAGAGGTACAATCCAAATGGAGCTACACTAGAAGCATAAAGCATTTCCCTTGTAAGCTCTATAATATTACTAGGTAAGCTTGACTTAAATTGTAAGCTTTGTAGTGGCGCACTAGTGTAGCCCCATTTCAACTGTAAGCTATGTGGTATCACGTGACTTACGTCACAACATTAATGCCAGTTTTAAAACTAATAAAAGGGGGTGGGCTGGAACAGTGGCCTGGAACGATAATAGAAATGGGCCACTTGAATGTATTTGCCCCCTGGGCCACAAATTACCAGCCCTCCCCTGTTTGTCAATACCCCTCTCTCTTGGTTCGTTTCCAGGGGAGAAATATGATGCCCCTCCAGGGGAATGTTTTCGCTTTCTCCAGGTCTGTCACTTTATCAGATCTTATCTATGTCGGGACGCTCTCCCAAGTCGGACTCCTTTTGAACATCTCTGTTCTTCCTTCCATACTGGGAAAGGCGCTATCTCCAAAATCTATTCCCTCCTTATGTCCTCCCTGTCCCCGCTACCCCCCTCCTATAGTACCCTTTGGGAAATGGATCTGGGGGAAACTTTGGAGCCTGAGGAATGGAATGACATAATGGTTAATATCAATAGCCTGACTCTGTGCACCTTAATCAAGGAAAATGCATATATGGTACTCGCTAGATGGTATTATAGTCCTGTCCAGCTGCATAGGATGTTTGATGTTTCCCTCCTCCTCCAGGCTTTGTTTTCAGGCCTGCGGATTGGAGGGAACTTACCTTCACATGTGGTGGTCCTGTCCTTCAGTAGCGAAAATTTGGGACTTTGTGTTTCGGTTTTAGGGTTTGGCTCTGTTGAGATGACAGCAGACCCATGGACTGCCTTGTTAAACAGACCATCCCGTACTCCGCACCTTTCACGCCTCGCCATTGGCTAGTGGAGAGTGGAAATTTTGAGCCCTGGTATAGATGATTTCAAAAACTCTTTCCACTTTAATGTGTGTAGCAGCCTCACTCCAGAAGAAAATTACACTGCAGCTCCAGCTTTGGTGTCAGGAATTAAGACTCAGTTCTCCCTCTAGAGTTTAGAACCTGGAGTGCACTTACTGTTCAGCCATTTTAGGAATCCCTCCCACCTCTTCCTTTCATTTATATCTTTTATAAGAGTGGACTCCCTAGTCAGGCTTACTTGTCTAGCATTCATTGACAATAATATATTTATTTCCTCAGTTCTCTCATAAATCTATGACTACTGTAGTTCCCTCACCCTGCCTGTGAACTCTTAGTGTTTCACCCTGAGACTCAGGGTTTTGATGTATAGCTCAGTTTGACAAGGTGAAAGGCCAAATTGTCAGGATGAGAGTCCAGGATTATATACAGTAGTACATGATCTACACCTACTGATTGCATCTTTAGTCACTAGTACATTTCTACAGAAAGGCAAGCAGAGAGGTCCTGCTTGTCGTGTGTGTGATTAGGCAGTGAGATTTTTAAGATGTAGAATGTTAACCACTTGAGAATCAGACGACAACTAAACACATTGTTTCTGAATGTGTTGCACATCCCTCTGGTCTTCAAGGGGTTAAAATTTCCTTGAACATTGGAGTACCTCCAAGTTAGAACCTGTAGGGGCATATCAACCTAGAATCTCCTGACGAAATATTGTCAGAATTTAAATTTAGGTTGCAGAAGCATATTCAACGTTTGAGAAACAAATGCAAAAGAAGTAGATCACAACCAGTGTGGTTAAATGCAAATGTAAAGAAGGAAATGGCAAGTATAAAAGGCATTTAGACTATTTAAGTCTGAAGGAACAGATAATTTGTACAGGGAGTACAACAGAGATTACAAAAAAGGCAATTAGGTTAGCAAAAATACAAAATGAAACTAGAATTGCAAGGGAGAACAAAACTAACTAAAAATGTTTTTGAAATACACAAATAGCAAAAAATGTATGAGGGAGTACATTGGACCTTTCAAAAATGAGATTGATGAGAGGATTAGGGAGGATGAGGAAAAGGCTGTTTTTCGAAACACATTATTTTCATCTGTATATACCAGAGAACGAGCAGTGGTAGAATGGCCTCAATAAATAACAATTACAAATATACCATTACCAGGTTAACGCAAGAATAGCTCAAGAGAAGACTGGACAAAATTAAGACTGACAAAGCACCTGGTCCTGATGGTATACATCCAAGAGGGACTTAGTGCAGTGTTAACACTCTATCCACAGTCTCAGTGCCACAAGATTGGAGTAAAGCCAATGTGTTGCCTTTACTTAAAGGGGACTATCACCTCAATTAAAGTCCACCCCACCTAATTAGGCAACTAGCGATAAGCTTAACAATCAAACTGTTATGTAGAATAAATACAACGTTATTCAAATATCCTACCTCGGCCGTCACTGACAGCCAGTCAACAGCGCAGACATATTTGATTACAGATATCTGCGCGCCTGCGCCATCAGTCCCGGTCTCTTCTAGGAGGCATTGCATAGTATCTTAACCCCTTAAGGACCGGCCGCGCATGCACGCGGAGGTCATTTAAGGACCACGGAGTATTTTTTTTTTTAATCAAATCCGATTCTGGACTCCCCGCCGCCCGGAGTTCCATGACAGTCCTGGTACGTCATTGGTCCTTTAAGGAAATTCAGCCATGACATTCCAGGACCGTCAAGGGTTCTTAAGGGGTTAAGGGACTGATGGTGCAGGTGCGCAGATGCCATTAGAGTCCTGTTGCCTGGCCATCAGTGTCGGCTGAGGAAGAATTTTTAGTATGTTTATAAATGACCTGGAAATAGGTATACAAAGTAAAATTAAATATTTGCAGATGACACTAAATTTTGCAGTATGTTTGATCTCTGCAGAGGGATTTACATAACATGACAGATTGGGCAAACACATGGAATATAAAATTTAATGTACAAAAGTATAAAGTTATGCATTTGGTATGAGTGAATCTTAATGCTATATATGAACTTTCATTATAGGGGGCTTGCTTGTATAGAAATATCTGGAAGCCCTTGTAAACAGTAAACTTGGAAATAGTGATCAGTGTCAAACAGCAGTAGCAAAAGCAAAGTACTGTTTTGCATAAAAAGGAAAATTGAAGCAAAAGTGGATAACATAATTTTGCCATTGTATAAATTGTTGGTAAGACCTCCCCTCGAATATGCTAAGCAGTAATGAGCACCAGTTCTAAAAAAGGATATTTTAGGACTCAAAATAGTACAAAGAAGAGCAACAAAATTAATTATGGGAATGAAGGATTTGAAGTATAAAGCATATCTAGCCAAACCTGGTTTATTTACACTAGATAAAAGACACCTCAGAGGGGATCTTTTTACATTGTATTAGTATATACAAGGCCAATACAAGGATCTCTCTAGTGAGCTTTTCATTCCAAGGGTTGATCAAATAACTAAGGATCAACCCTTAAGATTAGAGAAAGGAGGTATGAACTTTTTTATGAATTTTTTTACAGTAAGATCTGTTAAATTGTGGAATTCCTTGGCCATGTATGTGATAATGGCAGATACAATGGATACATTTAAGAGAAGATTAGATGCATTTCTAATAGAAGGGAACATACAGGGTTATACTGTGTATTAGTAAGTATGTATGACACAAAATTCTAGCAAACATACTAATACCCATTTATAGTCAGGATGGCTTATATAATTCTTATTTTCTGGGTTAAACTGTGGCAAAGGTCGAACTTGATGTACTTGAGTCTTTTTTCAGTCACAGACATTTAAGGGTTAATACGTCAAAGATCTCAGAGAGTCACCTCACTTTCAGTGTCCCCAGGATTGGTATAATAGATCAGAAGTTGGTACTCTTTGGCTCTCCAGCTGTTGGGACTACAACTCCCATTGGCTGGTTTGAAATTTATGGGAGTTGTAATTGACAAAAGCTGGAGAGCTAATCGATGCCTACATCTTTAAATATGGGATAAATCTTTGGTTAAATAATGTCTGTAGTCTTATCTATACAATCTGACCTAAATCATAAGTGTTCAGTCTCTCAGGAGCAGTAAAAAAGCATGTAATAATGAGAGTGTGGTGAAAGCTTTATATGATTGTCACATGGATGTAAAGCTGTAATTATGCCACACCTTGTGTATGCACATTTGGACAAGACAATTTCCAATAAGCTGATAAAGAGGCTGATGTTCTAAGAGGAAATGGGGCAGGTCTGGAGGTAGCTACATTCACCACCTGGGACAACAAACACATTCTGCAAATGGCCATTGCTTTTGAGTGCCTTAGAGACCTCCCTACCATTCACTGGCAGAAAGCTCCATTTAAATCAATAGACATTTTTATTTGTCCCTTATGGTGTAGATAATTTGTTCCAGAATTGCTCTATATCTTAGTATATGGGATTCAAAGTGGCAGAATACCTTGCATATGCGAAAAACAAGGTTGATTATTAATGATTTTTTCACAGATCACCTAAAATTATCGTCTGCTATAACATTTAATTGACTCTATGGCCTAAAAAAAACTTTGGTGATTTAGAAAGAACATTCAAAACACATAGTGAATATGCTGAATTAGCCATTTTTAATTAGAAAACTAGTTTTTGAGATATTTATAGTTATAGATCATGCTAATTAAGGTATGCCATGCAGGCACTTCCTGTTTTATCTCTATATTACTTCCCCCATTCACTGACGTTTAACTCAATGCATTGCCATACTTGGGAACCTTGTTGCCCTTAGCCACAGGATAAAAAAGAAGGGCTGGGGGTGTGAGTGTCCAAATGACACAACTTGAGCCATAATATGGGTGGGTGGGATTGGAAGGAGAAAAAGCATGGATTGACGTTAAAATGGGTAGAACATGGCAGGGAGTGGGTGGAATGAGGTGGAAAGTGGGAGGGGTTATCAGGGATCTTTCTAACCAGATAATCTCTTTTCTCAGAAAACCATAGCTGCTGGGGCACATCCAAAGAGTTCCCAGGTATGCGGAATGCCCATCTCCCCTAGCACTGTGTTAGTGGGATGGGAGGTAATGTAGGGCTAAACCAGGACCTATAAACTTATAGAACTCAAAAACTAGTTTCCTAAATAAAAAATACTAAAGCAACAAATAGATGAATTTGAAAGCTTTTTCAAAATCAACATAGTTGTTTGTAGGTACCATGTGCTTACACTTAGCAAATTAATTTCTCATATGTCATTATATAATCCTAAACATGCATTTCAGTGCACGTGTAAGCTGTCCTGTTCAAAGAGCATTTATTTAATCTTGTTTGTGATCTTTGTAATGGCAATTAAGAGTTAAAGTTATTTCATTTATTGAGATTAGTAGCTACTGCTTTTCAGAAAGTTGGTTACATTATCTCGTCCCTTTTACAGGCAATCCTGGGTAATCACTTAAGACACCTCTTAAGATTGCTTTGGTACTGGAACCTTGGAAAACAGTAATGGCTGCTCCTTTAGAGGAAGTTTAAGACTACATTTTAGGCCTCAGAAAACAAATAGAGAGGTTTTAAAGATGCTAGGATGAAGTACGTGATATTTAAGCATATATAACTAGGGTGACCACATGTCCTGGAATGCCCGGGACTGTCCCTTATTGGGGTCTGTGTCCCGCGTACCGGGTCACCCCCCACCGGGACAACAAAAAGTCCAGGAATGGAGCAACACGCACCTGTCCAACCAGCCAATGAAATGTATTTGCCATATGGTCCTCATTGGCTGGCTGGACAGCCAGCCAGTGAAGATCATATAGCAAATACATTTCATTGGCTGGCTGGACTGGTGCATGTGAGACAGCTGGGATGGAGCACTGCGCATGCAGATAAAGAGAAGCCTTATCCACTCACTGTGTATCTGAACTTCCCCCCAGACACTGCTGTGTGAGAAATGTCACTTTGTGGGAGGTACGTGGCCATGTTATAGGTTGAGTCGGCAGTGTTATTAGATACAAGCAGTGGTGTATATCCAGATCTACTGATACCAACTATAGACCTCCCGGGCTGTTAATTCTGAGAGGCGTGGATATGTGGTTCTCCAGCTGTACACTGACACAAACAGAAGTTCTATTTTATCATCCGTAGAAGATCCATATTGTCCTCTGGCAGTGTATGAGAAGGTGTGCTGGCGCTGCAAGTGAGACCCGCGGCTGAGACTCCCGCCGGAGCTGACCATCTTTCTGAAGCTGACACAGAGTAAGAGTTCCCCAGTGGGACCTCTTACTCTGTGTCAGCCTCAGAAAGATGTTCAGTGCCGGCGGGCACTCACAAAAGGACATCCCATATATCGCACCGCTATCATATAATAGTTTCATCAAGCAAGCTTCATATAAAACGTAACACTTTATTATGAAATATATTAAAATCATACTTGCTGTTTGATGTTTCAACGAAGGGTAGATGGGGGGAGACTTACAGAGTGGGTACAGCAGTTGTTACAAATAATGCATAAGAATAACGCGTTTCACGTGACAATCGCGCTTATTCATGATCAGACTTAGTCTCATATTAATTGACTGGCTGTATTTGAATACTCGTAAACCAATTAGGTGCTAGACACTTTCTCCTGATTGGATATATTAACCAGGTTATCTCATCAATCTATAGTAAATGCTAAAGATCTTTCTCTATTTCTCAGATTAAATTAAAGGCAAAGTCAAGATCAAGTTGTGGTTGCTCCATTTAGTTTGTAGTTCTAAGCACTCACATCGCAAGTGTATTGATATCCAGGTATAAATACTACGCTCGCTAACTAGCCTCTTAACACATCTTACAATCTCATTGCCATCTCACATTAACAGTCTGTTACCAATATCAACAGTTTTATCAAACTACTATAATATTGAAACATTGCAACAAACTGCTATAGTATTGAAACATAGCAACAAAATATCACCTCGATCCAACTATTCTCTTCCCTCAAAATATCCGACACACGCAAGACATCGTAGAGACAAGCTCCATGTTCTAATAACAAACACTGCGTGTCATTCCTCAAGGGTTAATACAAAGAGATGTAAGACTAACTTCTACGGCAAAATGGAGTAAATATGTCTCATATTAATTATATAGAGAGTGTCAAGCCTTCAATATACAAACCACTCACAGTTGCAAGAAACTACTGTGTACTCAAAGACATGTAAAAACACAAACAGAACATTTGTTCTATTAAAATAGAGAAAACATACAATAGTGACATCTTTGAATCTAAAGTTCTATCCATATCTTGTGTATCCACATGTGCAATTATGTATATTACGTAATGCAGGGCTCAAAATTTCCACTCGCCACTAGCCAGTGGCGAGTGAAAATTCAGCCCTGACGAGTAGAAATTCAGCCCTGGTTGGTATGCTATGGCTTGCAGTGGCGAGTAACTTTTCAGGTCTGGCTAGTAGCAAAGGACTTAAAATTTTAAGGCCTGACGTAATGTATATTAATATAAAAAAAAAAACGTTGAAATTAAACATAACACATTACGTCGTACTCTTTATTAAAACCCTTAGGGTAACGTGTATTCAAAGTAAAGATCCAGAATACTTCTTGTTTCAACAATTTTGCATCTAAGTTACCTCCTCTAATACCTATACTGTTTTTCTCTATCCCCTGTATTTTAAATGTATCTAAACCTCTAGCATGAACTTCTTTGAAATGTGATGAAACATGAGATCTAAATTCCAAACTTCTTATGTCACTCAGATGTTCATTAAGGCGTTCCTTCAGTGTTCTCATGGTTTTGCCAACATATTGCAATTCACAACTTGTACAGCTAATCATATATATTATGCCTTTAGTGGCACAATTAACGTAGCTTTTCATCTTATATATCTTATGTGTTTCATAAGACATAAAATCTTTTGATACATTAATAAAATTGCAACAATGGCACCTATTACTACCACATTTATATGATCCAGTGGTTCTCAACCAAGCAATCTCAGACTTCTTTCTTTGGAACAAACTGGGAGAAACTAAATTAGATATAGTAGGTGCCTTCCTAGGTACAAATCTAAAGCCTTTAGTCACTAACTTTTGTAATTTTTCGTCACCATTCAGTACTGGAATATATTCCTTTATGATCTTTACAATGTCTCTATATTCCTAACTGTATGGCGTTGAAAATACCACAGGCTGTAATCCTTCGGGTAGAGAGTCAGTTTTAACTTTATAATTTAACAAATCATCCCTTACTTTGCTTTTCGCTATTGTGTATGCCTTTGTAATCATCCATTTTGGATCAGCGTGTTAAAATCTATCCCGAAGTTCTTTAGAATGTTTCTCAAATGATTCTTCTGTAGTACAACTTCTACGTAATCTGATTAATTGACTAATTGGTACACCTTTAACAGTATGAAATGGGTGGCAACTATCTGCCCTTAAAACCATATTCCTCTGTGTTTCTTTCCTTTTGTCAGTCAATTAATGTGAGACTAAGTTTGATCATGAATAAGCGCGATTGTTGCGTGAAACGCGTTGATCTTATACATTATTTGTAACAACTGCTGTACCCACTCTGTAAGTCTCACCCCATCTACCCTTCGTTGAAACATCAAACAGCAAGTATGATTTTAATATATTTTCATAATAAAGTGTTACGTTTTATATGAAGCATGCTTGATGAAACTATTATATGATAGCGGTGCGATATATGGGATGTCATTTTGTGAGTTTGTGTCTATATTGGAGGCTTGGAGAAGCTATTTTCTCAACGCACGCTGATAGAAATGTTTATTATATTTCAAAGAAGACAGTATAGTCTTTAAGTCTGTGTCATATATGTGGAAAGAATTGCCGGTTTTCTCTGGAGCCGCTAAACTACTGTTGTGATTTTTGTTTTACAGTACCGGCGGGTGCCTCAGCCGCGGGTCTCACTTGCAGCGCCAGCACACCTGCTCATACACTGCCAGAGGACAATATGGATCTTCTACGGCTGATAAATTAGAACTTTGTTTGTTTTCTGTCTACCTCTGGAGAGCCGCTGTTTTGCCACCCTTAGTCTATGCTCAGGTAGATGTCTTGATTTTGGATGTATAATTTAGTAAAACAAATTAGTATTGTTCTAATGTACATTCTGGTGCAAAAAAGCTACACTATAGGGAAGATATACAAATTCTAGAAATTCCTGTTGATTCAAATGGTGTTTGTTAACTCTGTGAGTGCCAGAGGAGTGTGTAATGTATTGCAAAGGAATACATAGTATACCTCTATGACACTGAATGAGTTAACCTCTAGAATGCATAAAAGGTCTTCAACACATTGCCATAGCAATCAAGAGGTTAAATACTCAATTTAAATCAATGGGATTGTTTTATTTCTCCTCTATTATGCAGCTGGTTTCCTCCAGAATTACTTCACTTTTTAACCCTTTCAGTGCCAGAGAGGTAAGCAACATATTGCTTTTGCAAGGTGCTGCGTACCCCTCTGGCACTGAATGGGTTAAGCTACAGTAGGATGACCAGACCTCACCTTTAACTGGGGAAATGCATACTGCAGGACTGCATTGATTTCAGTGAAGTACTGAAAAATGGCTATTTCCTATGTGTCCGCAGTTAAAGGTGAGATCTGGTCAGCCTAATCTACAGAGCCTGATATACTATGCAGAACTGGACGAAGTCTGGAACAAAACAAAACTGCAAAATAGTGGACAAATATAAATTCTTATTGATTAAAATTAGTTTGAGACCTCTGTAACAATCAAGGCATGCTTCCCAAGTGTCCCTCATTCAGAGGGCCAGGCCCCCTTTGAGCCCTTTTCTTTCCTACCCAGCGTCCCTCTTTTTAGGAGATCAGAATGAGCAGTGTGTATATATAAGTGTATCACATTGCTCCACAGCAATTAAAAAAAAAAAGCACATCAATGTTTGTTTAAACTTTAAAGGGATAGTAATGTCTTAATTATATAAAAAGTAATATTGTAGACCATAAAATAAGAAATCCATAGATGTAATTCCTATCTCTCAAACCTTTATGGTTTGAGAGATTGAGCTTTGTAAACTTCCTCCCTCCCCTTCTCCTGACGTCAGCTGTAAACTGACAGCAGGAGTTCCTGGTCCGGGGACAGACAGACGGCTCTTTAGCAGAGCCAAAATAACACGATTTAAATTTTACTATCCCCCATCTTGTAGCCCTTATAAAACTGAATTAAATGAACTTTCAAAGTAGAAGACCATTTCAGTGAAGGATTTCTTCTTCCATAACGCAATCTCGGCTCTGCTTTAGAGCCTCCTCTTGTCCCAGGACCGGATTCCCCTGCTGTCAGCTAGAACGCTGACGTAAGGGGAGAGGGAAAAAAACAAAACTTTGAAAGTGGATATCTCTCAAACCATAAAGGTTTGAAAGATGCAGCTGGGCTCATTTAATTCAGTTTTTTAAGGGCTACAAGATAGGTGATTGTAAAAAGTATTACTATCCCTTTAATAAGAAATACTTCATTGGAACGGTCTACAAACTGTGCTTGGTTTGCATAAAGGTTTGAGAGATAGGATTTGCATCAATGCATCTCTTATTTTATGCTCTACAATATAACTTTTTATATAATTAAGACATTACTATCCCTTTAACATATGCATTTATAAATTGGTCTGTATAAGAAAAATACATTGGTCTTGCTCTATGTCATTTATTCAGTTATACAAAGAGGCGTTAATAGGTTTGAAATAAACTAAAAAATCTAGGTAATACCATGCCCACCAGCCATGCCCCCAACAACAACACCTGAAACAAAAATGTTCCTCTATGGCCATTTGAAATGCTGACAGGTATGTTAACCCCTTAAGGACCAGCCACACAGCTGGCACTTAAGGACCATGGAGGTTTTTTTTTTTTTTTTTTGGATTCAGGGCTTCCCAAACCGCGTGCAGCCTCGCAGGGAGCCCTGAATTCCATGACATGCCAGAACTATCACTGGACTTTTAGGGAAATTTTCCCATGAAGGTCCTGTCACGTCTTGGGTCCTTAACCCCTTAAGATCCAACAATCTCAGGGTGTGTGGTCCCTTAAGGACCAGACAGAAAAGCTTGACTTGCCGGCTCACGTAACTGATCACTTGTGCCAGCATGCCAAACGGGGGACTGAAAGAGTTTGCACCGGTCTTGGAGAGATCAATTTCAGTCCCCGCTATTACTCACAGCACTGGTCCTTAACGTCAAAAAAGCAGTGACAGTTCAGGCACGTCACTGGACGTTAAGGGGTTAAGAGGTTAAAGGGATTAAAAATACCTTTTACATCAATGGGGGATTTTAAATTTCTCCCCATGAAACAGCAGCTGGGTTTATCCAGAATTACTCCACTGTAGTTCTCAACATAAGTTCCTCATAGTTACAAAATGAAGACAATGGGGAAAAAAAACTTGAGAGTGTGTTCCGTCCTAAGTACACTGAGATTACCATATAGCCACTCCCACTGTTTATGTCTAGCAGAACTTCCTCATTCAACAGCATTGCAAGTAACAATGTCACGAGTTATGTTGGTCTTGCTGGTTTCTTCACTTGTCTGTCTAGCAGGTATGAAATGTTTATTAACTTTATCAGCTAATATTTACAGCAACATAGGAACTACATGAACATTCCCTTTCATTTAAATGTGGCTTTTAACCCCTTGGATGAGAGGGAGGCCTCCCTAGTATTTAAGGGGTTAAAGCTGCATTTAAATCAATGGTAATTTTAAGTAATTTTTATTTATCCCCATGTGCATTATGATTATGGTCTCTGCAAATTAAAGTGTTTTATACATTAACCTTTAAGGATCAAAGCGGTGTGCTTCCAAATGTGTTGCACACCTCTCCAGTCCTTAAATCTCTGAGTGCTAGAGGGGTATCTCTCTGGCACTCAAAGGGTTAAAGGGTCAAAAATGATTCTCTTGCTAGTCTATTCACTATAACAATAAGGCATGTAATACAAATTTTCGTTGAATAACACATAAATGGAGGTAGTGTACAATATATCATAAATATTGTTTTATTTTATTTAATAATAATGTAAAACTTGAGGCTGGTGTACCCTATATTTTGCCTACATACTTTATATCATATCCACACTACTCTCAAGTCCAGATGAGTAGAGATGGACTGAAAGTCCCTTTATTTTGCGAAAATATTCACTGACAAAAACACAGTTTGCCATTTCCAGTAACATTCCTGCACAGAGTAAGCAAACAAATGAACTCAGCTTTTTGCTAAAACCAGTGAATTTCCACTCAGAAATTTGCCATTTTCTGTCTAAGTTTTCCATGGTAGAACTCCTGCTGCAATTTTACTTCTGCTGCGTGTTGAAGTGGTGAAATACACAGCTGAAGATAAAAGTTGTTAGTCCTACAGAAACAAAAGCCTTGAAAAAAATGTTAGCAGACTGGGGGCTTGATACTATTACCCGCGCTAAAACCGGCGTTACATTAAAAACAAGCAAAGCAAACAAGTGTACTTTGCAAACATGTGTTTTACCGGTATTCTATTGGAGAACCATGGTAAAACAAAACCAACACAGACCGCACATTTCGACATACTAACAAAAATGGCTCTGTCTGCTTCTATTCACCTACCGTCTAAAAAAACACACTGAATGTCAAAGTCCAAGGAAATAAGCATATGTTTGACAACAGATTTAGATTTAGATGTGTTCCCCACCTTATCAAAATCTGACATAGAGAGCCCCCTTTGACATATTAACCCCCCCTTTGAAATTCGACATATAGTGCTCCATGACCTTCTTTCTCCATTTTAATTCGACAAATATTGCTCCCATTCAACATTATGTATTCTCTAATTTAATTCAACATGCCCAATTTGTATATGTATTGCATAATTAACCCTAAGAGTACCAGAGAGGTAGCAACGCATTGCATTTTGTTTGCTACCCCTCTGGTATTCATAGGGTTAATAGGCAAGGTATGCAGCTGCATACCTTGCCTTTATGTGTATAGTTTTATGTTTGGTTACATTGTAGTAAAAGAAATATAATTCAGACCTCAATGGGGGCATCAGAACCCCTCCTGACACCCCCCTAGCATTGATCACCTGTCCAGTAGAATAGGAGATCAATGCGGGCAACAATTGCTAGCATTTTCAATAAAGCCCATATGACATATACATAACATATGCTACATGGGCTTTCCTATTATAATTACTGTTATGTTATTTAAAATATATAGTTCAGACCTCGAGGGGGGCATCGGGACCCCCCTGACACCCCCTAGCATGGATCACCTGTCCAGTAGGATAGGTGATCCATAGGATGACAATTGCCTGCTTTTTTAATAAAGCACAAATACCCTATGTTTAACATAGTTTATATGCACTTTCTTGTAATATACATTGCATCCAGACCTTGAGGGGGGCATCATATATGGGCTGTGGATATTGTATGTATGTATCTATTTATATAGTGCTTTACAGAAGTTGTAATAATACAATACAAAAATACAGAACTGGGTTAAGAGCATTAGGCCAAAGTGCAATCATTGCATTATTTGTGGGGTAAAGTACAGCAAAGGGAATCATAGACTGGGAAAGGGACCCTGCCCCAAGAAGCTTAAATCTAATATTATTGACTTGTGTTGCTGCTTATACAATAGGGAGTGTGACTAAGTAGGGGTTGGACTTGGAAAAGGTGACAGTAATGATAATGACTGAGATGATTGTTAGCCATAATGATGGGAGTAAATAATATATAATACCCCTAACTGTGCTCTAACCATGGCAAAACCAGATGTTTCTATCCCTGTAGAAGATATAGAATTGGAAAGGTGTAGGTAGCTATACAAAAAAAACAATAAAATGTATTCGGAGTGTTAAAAACTTTCCTAATATGACTGTGAAATTGAAGAAAAAAAGACAATGAAATAGATATCCAATTGATACCTGTATATTTAATAAGAACACTTGAAAAATGAAAACACATAGAATCTGCTTAGTATATAAAATACATAAAAAATAAATAAAATCCCAATAACTCACAGATTTCTTACCTCAAAAAGCTGTTGGGAAGACTTGACTCGTGGGCTGATGGTACTCTAATAGTGGGCGGGGATTTCAACCTAACCCTGAATCCAGACATAGACTCTTCTTCGGGCAGATCTCCCTTTCGACTGACACACCATGCTCAGTTACGCAAATTATTACACGAGATGCAGCTGATGGACGCATGGAGACTTCTGCATCCGAGGACTCGGGATTACACTTTTTTCTCTAATCCTCACTCCTCCTATAGTCACATCGACTATGTTCTGGTCCCACAATATTTGTTACATTCGGTCACTTCAGCGGAAATTGATCCGGTGTCATGGACAGACCATTCTGCTATTTCTATTACGATAAAATTACCACACTTGACTCCATCTACCAGAACCTGGATGCTGAATGACACCCTCCTACAAGACGACAACATCATCAAGTCGGTATCCTCGATCATACAAGAGTATTTCTCCACCAACTATACTCAAGATGTCACACGCCCAACGACTTGGGAAGCCCACAAGTGTGTGGTACGTGGACACCTCATTCAACAGGGAGCTCTCAGGAAAAGAGAACGGGCCAAATCTTTTGACAGATTGTTGGCAATTGTTAGAGCTTGTGAATCAGCACATAAAGCTTCGCTGTCCCTCGCTGACAGAGACGCTCTAAGAACTGCTAGGGAATCACTCAACTCCAGGCTGCGCGAATCCTTTCAAAGGTCCTACATGTGGTACAAGTATCAGAGATTTATATCAGACAATAAGTGTGGCAAGGCTCTTGCTAGATTTGTTAAGGGTCGTCGACATTCTACTCATGTATCTCAGATACAGAATCCGAAGGGCCACCCCTTCACGACATACCCACAAATAGCCTCTGCCTTTAGGGATTACTTTTCCTCTCTATATAACCTCCCATCTGCACATACTGACGGGGATACACGCCGCAAAACTATTCATGATTTTCTTCGTGGAGCTAGGGTTCCTGTACTATCGGACCAGATTAGTGGTCTACTTGAAGCCCCCTTCTCCGAAAACGAGATTTTAGTGGTCATTCGCCATCTTCCTCTTGGTAAAAGTCCGGGCCCGGATGGCTTTTCGACACCATATTACCGTACACTACAATCTCTGCTAGCTCCTCACATGGCTCAAGCATTCAACGCTGTTAGAGAGGGAGTTCCCTTTCCCAACCAAGCTTTGGATGCTACTATAATAGTCCTCGCCAAACCTCACAGGGACAAAACGAGTTGCAGCAATTATCATCCGATATCCTTGCTAAACGTAGATGTTAAAATTTATTCCAAAATCTTAGCTAACAGACTGAAACCACACTTACCTCACTTACTTCATCATAATCAAGGGGGATTCACTCCCGGACGTCAAGCATACCATAACACCTCTGCAGTGCTTTCCCTCACATATCGGGTAGTAAAAGAAGGAACTCCAGCAATTTTATTGAGTACAGACGCAGAGAAGGCTTTTGACAGAGTTAACTGGGAATATCTGCGAGCGGTATTGGAGAACATGGGTCTCGGTCGCTTGTTTGTCAATTGTGTCATGAGCCTTTACTCATCCCCATCTGCCCGTATATTAGTAAATGGAGTCACCTCGGACCCTTTCCCCATTAGGAATGGTACCAGACAGGGGTGTCCCCTTTCTCCCCTTCTATTTAATCTCACCTTTGAACCCCTACTACAGCTTATTCGGGATGACCCAAACATTTATGGAGTCAAAACTGGGAACCTCACCCATAAGGTAGTGGCATTTGCGGACGATGTCCTGCTAGTTATTACGAAACCTGCAGAGTCTCTCCCACACATCCTTGGTTTACTTAACCAATACTCTTCGGTTTCTGGGGCTAAGATTAATTTATCTAAATCCGAGATACTCAATCTTACGGTCGATGAGAAAATGTCTGCTTCCCTTCAGACTCTTTTCCCCTTTCAGTGGACTTCTTCGGCTGTTAAATACTTGAGGATATACATCTCACCGAGGTTAGAAGATATGGCCAGACTTAACATGGCTCCCCTCTCTGCTTCTATATTGAAGGACTTACAAACATGGTCTTCCCTTCCTATCTCATGGTTCGGCAGGGTTAACTTAGTCAAGATGCTTATCCTTCCTAAGATACTCTATGTACTAACCACTCTTCCTATTAAAATCCCTCTAAATATGCTCTCGGGCCTCCAGGCGGCTATCAACAACTTTATCTGGGCTCACAAAAAACCTAGAGTGCGCTTCTCTATACTTATTAGACCATTGTCTCAAGGTGGACCTGGTCTCCCGGATTTAATATCATACTATGAAGCCTTGGCTATATCTAAACTGTTTGATCTAACTTCTAAAGGTTCCAAATGGTGGACCTCGACCCTTCAGAACCAGCTAGGATCCTTTGACCCGATTCAGCTATTATTTGTGGAAAAGAATAGGATCCCTAAATCATGCTGGGACCACGTTGTTTTGGGACACATTCTCTCTATATGGCACAATCTCAACCGCTCTGGGTCGCTTTCGCAGCCTCCCTCTCCTCTTAAATCTTTAGTAGGTAGCCCTGATTTTCCTGCGGGCCTTTCGCCTTCTGTGTTTGACCAATGGAAGACAGCTGGCATTGATACCGTGCAATTTCTAGCTAATCTCCCACAATCGATCTCTAGGGCTTCTTTGCAATCACTAAGCCCCGACCTAGAAATCTCCTGGTGGTCGTATCTACAAGCCCGCACTTGGTGGCAACGATATTGTCCATCAGACCGTTCATCTAGAGACCTCTCTCCATTTGAACAAGCCCTCTCCACTCCTCCACATAACCTTCGCCGTCTGTCATTCTCCTACACTGTAGTTATGTCTAGATCACCTTCTCATAAACCGTACTTCTTGTCCAGCTGGGAACAAGACTTAAATCACACACTTAGCATGGAGGACTGGTCCTATATTCTGAAATCTGTTTATAAATACTCACACTCAACAAAACTGAGGGAACTCAACTATAAATTGATTTCCAGGTGGTACTTCACCCCTCTCAAGCTATCCAAAACTTTCAATACCGCCTCTTCTCTTTGTTGGAGATGTCAATTAGACACGGGCTCATTATTTCACATTTGGTGGTCCTGCTCTGTAATTGTTCCTTTTTGGGAAGCGATTCGACAGTGCCTTAATAGGCGACTATCCATATCTCTTCCGCTAGACCCCCTGCTCTTCCTGTTTTCATACCAATCACACTTGACAGAGAGACCTATGGGCAGACACAGGGCTATTCTTCCACTTTTGCTCAATGAGGCCAAGGCTCTGATCCCTCTCCGCTGGAAGAATACTTCGGCCCCTACTCTAGCAGAATGGTTACGAGGAGTTGATACGATGTTCAACATGGATAAATGTCACGCTCGGGCCTTCCATTTGGAAGCTCTACATATTTCCAAATGGGCTGTTTGGACCAATTCAAACCGTTAACAGTCTTACACTGCCGCATAGATACCTTTCCCCTTCTACATTATTGCCCTTCAGTGGACTGTCATCCCAGTCCTGTCTAGAGCTAACCAAATGGGCTGTACTGTTTTATTTTTTTGTGACTGGGGGTTGTCAACCCTGATGTTGGGGTACAACTATTGGTAGGTGTGTCTCTTGTTAGATCATACCACACTCACCCTTTTGGAGTGCTCGTGGGGTCCCCCCCCGCTGGTGGCCTGCACAGGTCTAGCTAGCAACTGCCTTTTCTCTTCCTTCTCTTTCCTCCTTCTTCTTTTCTTCTCATATCATTACTGATCTTCCTGCAGATTTTTCACATACCACCTAACTTTACAAGCACGCCTTGCACATATGACATTTTTTTCTTCCAATTTAACCTTCATTCAAGGTTTACTAGGGCCCTTCCAGTAGACAGTTTCATTATGAGTAATGTTTTTCTTTGCTCTGAATTGTAGTCTGCTCACCTTTTTGTTTTTTGTTATGACTCATTGTTAAAAGTCTACTGTAATATTGATCCAGATTTCTTGCTCGAACTTGGGTGGTTTTCTGTTTTCTTTTTTTGTTTTTATTGGCTATAAATGTTTCTACTTCGGCATTTCATACAGATGCATATATACCTGATTATGTTATGCTATTTTACCTTTATTGTATTTTCTCATGTGACTTTCTTGTAAACTGCACCTTATTCAATAAAGCTTTATGATAAATAAAAAAATAAATAAAAAAAATGCCAATATGTACTACTGAGAAAATCATTTGTTCACTATGGCAAGGCAGTCACTAAGTGTATACAATGGCCATACCTAATATATTTTACCATATACATAAAATTGTATTTGCCATTTTATACAATACTAGTGTTTGAGTGCCAGCGGGGTATGCAATGCATTGCAAAGGGTTAAGAGGCCACTACTTCACTGCTCCACGCGATGCAGTCTTACTTCGCCTCACTCACACGATGCAATCATGCGCAGTAGAGACTGTCCAAACATGGGCAATCTCTACTGTGCATGACTGCATCGTGACAAACATCCTAGCAAATTATTATATAGGATTGTTTTTATATTAAGCCTAAGCATGTTTGATAAAGAAGCGGTTTCTTTGAAACGCGTCAGTTGGCATGAATTGACATTTTTTATGATTTGGCATATCTTTATTAAAACAATTTTTAACATTGTTAGTGGATTCAAGTATTTTTTTGGGGAGAACCTACTGACCGTATTGGGCCGGTATAATTACCCCGTTGGATCATTGCCGGTTGTGCTTACAACCTGCATGGTTCTGGGATCTGATCTGGAGTGACTGAGTGGGGGTGGTCTGAATCCCTCATGTACTTTGCTGACCACTTTTAGTGGTGTAACATATTCTGAGTACCGTGGTGTATTGGTGGAGGTCCGTTTATTTCAGATACTACACTAAGAAGAGCCCTTCTCTTTTCTTTTCTGTTGTATACCTAATATATGGTGGTGTATGTATCATTGAGGTAGGTTAATAATCAAATGGAGTGATCTCAAGGTTCCCATACAATCATCTCCATAGAAAGAGACCACTAAATACTCCTTAATAATTGTAAACACAAGCAATAAACTGAGCATGGGCTAAAAAAACTTTCAAAATTTAAAGTGAAATAGAATCCCTGTGTCATGATAATTTCTAGTAAGAAAAGCTCTTCTTCATAAACAAACACTTAATTCTGGATATGTAATACCAATATTGCATATATTATAATGTGGGAAACAAACCTAATGGTGACTATGAACCATTTGGAATATTAGTAGTGCCTAGATATGACAAAATTAAATGGATTAAAGTAAATCTGTTATGATGACTGAGATATACAAATATGATGGTATCCAATGATAAAAAAGGGTGAATCACTGTTAATATCTAGGACTGGGCTATGTATAACCCATAATATAAATGGTTGACAGTACTTGTATATAATCAATCCATCTTGATAAACTAGGTTAAGTTTTCTATAATTATTTCCTTAGGAATCTTCCTCATTAATATATACTTTGTAATTTAACTTCTATTAGTGTGATACGTTAATGTGATGCTATTGGCGTCTATGCCAAGGTTGATATATGCTTTTGACCTGTGTGGATATAACAGGACATTGTGCTTTAAATGCTCTCTTTATGTCAGACCACAATACTTGTAGAAATCAGAGACAACACACATCTATCAGATTGTAGGGAGCAGCTAGGGATACAGGCACCAAGAGCAGCTGTGATGGATACAAGTCAGGTGAACTATTTTAGTTAAAACACTGCAGACTTTAGAACACACACTAAAGACAGGGACATCAGAGTATAGAGCATCTAATGGTGAGAACTGATTGTTTATAGTAATTTTGGTACTTTCCTGTTATCCGGAACCATTTTCAAAACTAATTCCTGTCAGAATCTGTTGTTATTTTGTGTCAGAAGCTTTTTCCTGTCATCAGAAAAATATTAAAATAAAGATTTTATTTAAAAATGTTTGAAAAATGTTTTGAAAATGGTTGTTTTGAAAATGGTTCCGGATAACAGGAAAGTACCGTAATTTCATTACAGTATGGATTTGTGTATGTTGTCTCTGACCCTCACAAGTATTGTTGTCTGACATAAAGAGAGAATTAAAGGACAAGGTTCCAGTATATACCCACACCGGTCACTAGCAGAGATGGCATTTGCATCACATTAACTTATCACACTAAAAGCTTGTAATTAATGTTAAATTACAAGGCATATGTGAATGACAAAGATTCCTATGGAAATAATTAAAGAAGACTGTAGCCAATTTATCGAGATTGATGATATACAAATGCTATCAATCATTTATATTATGGGTTAAGCAGAGGCCAGTCTTAGATATTAACAGTGATTCACCTGTTTTCACTTTATACGTTATCATCATCTTTATTTAGATCATTTCATTATCATTCCGCATTTCATCATGCATCACTCATGTTTCAAATTTAGTGCTGGAACCTTATTTTGACACTGTTGCACTGATTTACCATTAAGCTTTTCTTTAATCATCCATAATTTTCATATGTTTATTAATATAACAAATTCACTTTCATTCATTTTGTTTTGTCACATTGTTTTTCACGTTGTTTTAGTGCACTACACACTACTAATATTCCAAATGGTTTTTCTGTATTTATGTTTATGGCACAGTTATAAAATAATAACCATTGGGTTTTTCCCACGTAATTAAATACTAGTGTAAAAGCCCGTGTGAAGGGGCCAAGGTCCCGGTGAAGTTAACCCTTTGCGCGCCAGAGTGGTATGCAATGCATTGCTTTGCAATGCGTTGCGTACCCCTCTGGCACTCAAAGGGTTAAGCGGCTGGTCCTTCCGCCGACACAGTCATGCACTGTCCTGACTGCCTGAAAGCACAGAATGCTCCCAGTACAGAACTCCCAGCATTCCTACACCTCCCAAAATTCTTTGCTCCCAGCATTGCTACACCTCCCAACATTCTGTGTGTTCGGGCAGTCTCTACTATGCATGACTGCTTCTGACAAACATACTAGCGAATTAATATATAGGATGTGATATTGGTATTACATATCCAGCATCAATGGTTTGTTTGTGAAGAAGAGCATTTCTTACTAGCAATTATTACTGAACAGGGATTCTATTTCACTTTAGTTTTATATATATATATATATATATATATATATATATATATATATATATATTAGCAATATTGGCACTGCGTCGCCAGTGTGGTTAATAAAACAATGACAGCTTTAATGACTGGCTTGTTGAATTATCAGTGCTTAGCCGTTTCAGCTCCAAAAAGGTGTGCAATGTATAGCAGTTTTCCTATTACATATAGCATTTGGCTACAGTGTCTTGAATATTGTGTATAGCTTTTGGCATATTGGATTTGGCGTATAGCTTGTGGTGTACAGCGTATATAGCACTTTCCATAAAGCTTTTGGTGTATTGCTTATAGCAAATCTTGGATAGAGCTTGGCGAGTCGCATATAGCATTTGGCATAATGCTTTTGGCATAAATCATTTGATGAATTGCGTACAGCATTTGGAGTATTACGTTTGGCGTCTATTGTTTTATGAATTGCGTATAGTGTTTGGCAAATCGTGTATAACGTGTGGTGGAGGAGAATCTCAAGCAGTGCATCAAGCGGCATCTGAGGAGATTCCATCTCATAGAATATGCTAAAATGGTGGCAGGGAGGGTTCATCATTACTATTAAACTGTCAGCAAGTTGTCATGTGTCCTTAGTGGGGTCTGGACAAGGGGTATGGTGACAGCGGCAGTACTTGGTTTCGGGTCTCATGGTGTTTGGATAGATTTCTGCCCCCAGATTTTATTTACCACACACAGACTGTGCACATTGCAGTTGCTGATGAGAGCCACAGTTCTTGCTGTCAAGGGAAAAATTATATTCTAATAACAACACACCCATAATTTTGGATGAGGGTCAGGTAGAGAAGAATTATTGGCCAACTTCTTCTTTTCTCCACATAGACTGAGGGCTACTTATTGTGCTGCTACTGCCGCAGGTGCATTACTGGAGACAGTCGTGGCAAGTGGAACCTTCATCATCCATCACCCATGTCACTTCTATTGTTGATCCCATTCCCTTTCAGCTACTTAATCATCGTGCTGCTTAAAGGGACTGGAATGTCCCATAAAAAATTATGCTTGTTTTGTAGAGTTTTAAAAAAAGAAGTTATTTGGCATAAATTCCATAGTGGTTTGAGAGATATTCACTTGTAAAGTTTCCCTTTACAGCTGACAGCAGGAGATTCGAGTTGTGAGACTCGAGGAGGCTCTTCAGCAGAGCCGAAATCGGGTTATTTAAAAAGAAATACTTCATGGGAAAGGTCTACAAAGTGTGCTTGCAAACCTCTACATAATATTCTATCAAGTCAAGTATCAGTCCACCCCAGTGGCAGCTTATGTCAGGGGGATCCTGTCTCTGTCACTTTACATACAAATTTCTTATTTTTTTTTATTAACTGTCCCCCCAATACCAGTCAAGAAACCCCCAAAACAAATTCCCTGTTCAACTGATTAATTCCCCAGACTCCACCCACCAACACAGGCACCCTCCTCAGACCCCTTTTATACCATGTGTTATGGGGGGGGTTAATTTTACTTAGGATTTATTTTTAATTAAGTGCCCCCCCAATCCCAGTAAATAACCTCCCAAAAATATTCCCCTGTTCAACTGATTCTTTCCTCACACCCCACTAACACAGGCACCCTCATGCCCCTTTTATACTATGCCTTTGTGAAATAAAATAATATTTGCTATGTGTTGTGTGTAACTTAAATGTTTCCATTGATTTCAATGGAATGAGCTAGGCGAAAAAAGTGGGAAAAATTCGAAAATCTGCACTTTTTGCGGGAAATTATTCGCCAAGCGGAAAGTGCCATTTTTTGCCCATGCCTATTTGTTTGCCTACTCTAGCTAGCATCAAAACCTCAGCTGCACTTTCGCTCTCTCATGCTCTCTCTCTTTTTCAAGCACAGGACATGCAGGAAACGGACACACCCTTTTATACTTTAGCATTGCAGGAATACATGGGCAATTCTACACATGTTGTGGGAATACATAATCAACATTTATTTCATTGCAATAAAAAATTATGGAAAAGGCAAAAAGAAAAATTCACTTTACACTAGATTTCCCACAGAAGATCCCCATAGGGGGCCACATTCCTAGGTTGCCCAGGACAGTCCCTTGATTTATGTCTGTGCCCCTCCTCCTGGGCAGGCTCCTTCTGGGACAGTACACTGACCCAAAATAAAAGTTATGGCGAAAAAGCTTGTGTTGCCTCATCATAAGGGGCTGTGGGTCTGTGTGACACCCAGGGAGATTTTTATATCTGATATTATGTTTTCCTTCATGAGTTTAGTTTCTTGTAGGGGTGACCAACATTTAATGTAGCACACCCTTTATCAGTAACAGGAGGGACATCACCTGACGAGAGAATAAGAATGTGGTTTGGAGACAGGCCTACTGACCTGCTAGTTATCTATAAAAGTAGTTCCTCCTATGCCTGTTGTATCTCCTTACTTGCCTTCATTCCATGCTATCAATATCACAGCAGGCTCACAGAGCAGCTCCCCAACCCTGGAGAGAGGTAATTTCACTGCATTTCCAACTGATTGCACTCTTACAAATAGCCTGTGTTTATGTAGTGTTAAACGTATTCTGGGTCTTTAAAATCTGTTTGGTGTCTCTGAGTCAAACTTTCTCTGTGGCTTTATCTCTTAGCGTATGAATCACTAGCGGCAACACCAAACACAGTTTAAAGCGTAACTCGCACCGCTAAACAACTTGATGTCTAATAATTCCCCATCTGGCGACTAGCTGCTCAGTAGGTCTAGTTGCCAGAATTATTACCTTATTCAATACAATTCTCCATTCTTCCCGGCTGACAGGCAGGATGGAGCACAGACATCTTTCAATAGTGACGTCGGCACACCTGTGTTGTCAGTCCAGCCGGGTCTAGGAGGCTTTGCTCGGAGCCGTTCAGCTCCAAAAGGGACTGACAGCGCAGGCGTGCAGACATCACTATGGAAAGATGTCTGCGCTCCGTCCTGCCTGTCAGCCTGGGAAGAATGGAGAATTCTATTGAATAAGGTAATAATTATGGTGAATAGCGCTACTGAGCAGCTAGTTGCCAGATGGGGAATTATTACACATCAAGTTGTTTAGCGGTGGTAGTTCCGCTTTAAAGATACAGATCTAACAAGGCTCTTTATAAATGATTTACTTTATTTGTGTCTTCTGTCTTTACATGAAATCTAGCACTGTATTCAGCACTTGACCTTTATGTACTCTGTATGTCTCCCACTACCACTTTAGATTGTAAGCTTTCGGGCAGGGGCTTCACTTCCTGTTTCACTTTGCAAAGCACTTGTAACCCTGTATTGTCTAATCCCTTAACTTGTAAAGCACTGCGTACACTTGTGGCCCTGTATGAATAAACACAATTCATGCAGTCAACTGAAAAGTCAATGGATTTCTAGCCCTGACCTACACACAATGAAGTTTTGCCTATAGGTGGCCGCTATACCAAAGCCATTTACATTAAATTGTTATGAATTGAGCCATGATGTTTTAATCCCTTGTGCGCTAGAGATGTCTCCAATGAATTCAAGAAGATAAAGAGTTACAATTCTGGAGAAAACCAGCTACACATCCCATTGATTACATGGGTATTTTAACTACTTGAATGCTAGAGAGGTCTCCAAAGCCTTAGTCTGCAATGCACTTGGGATCTCTCTAGCATTCAAGTAGTTAAAAGCCCCGTTTAACCCTTTGAATGCCAGAGCAGTATCTAATGTGTTGCATTGCAATGCGGTGTATACCCCTCTGGCATTTAAAGGGTTAAGTTAGTGGGAATTTGGGGAATATTTATTTGCTGCTGGTTTGCCTCACAATTGCATCTATTTAGCTTTTTGAATACGACCCATAAATCCTGTTTTACCCCTTTCAGTGCCAGAGATACCTCCTGTGACACACAAAGAGTTAAATGTGTAGTTATACAGTAGTGTTCCATTTGGACATGAGCCATAAATAACTTTTTTTGAAATCCAGTTTCCCAGATTAACCCTTTTAGTTCCAGAGAGGTGTGCAATACATTGCTTTGCAATATGTGGCATACCCCCCTGGCACTCAAGGAGTTAAAACATTTTTGTTATTTTTTTAAATAATACATTGATCAAAAGAGCAGCAAAACAGGAAACCAGTACAACTTGTTTCCTGTGCTTATACAGTAGCTTAAAAGTCATGCACAGATGGCCAATGATCCATTTAAGGTGTGCACAGGTGAGCGACCCAGCAATTAAATAGTTAAAAGATTGATTAAAACTGGGCAGGCCAGCATGGTCGGGCTATTATTTCAATGTATCTTCTGTATAAACAATTATCTTTATCTCAGGTGGGTATGATCAATTTTTGGCATACCAACCACAGGCTCCAGGTTTGTTAACCCTTTGAGTGTCAGAGGGGTATGCAACGCGTTGCTTTGCAATGCGTTGCATACACCTCTGGCACTCGAAAGATTGAAGGAATACTAACACCTCCTAATAATACCCCCTGCCATTTAATTTGCTATGGTAAGAAAATCCTAATGGCCTCTGGGAATTTTGCCCTTGCTTCTCGGTTCAGGATATAACATCTACTGTTAGTTCTGCATGTCATGTCCATGGAGGAGAAGTACAGTCGCAGGAAGTTTCTTAAAACTGAATCATGCAGGTACATGAGCCTACGTAAGCCTTTTATTACCAGCAGGGCCGGTGCAAGGATTTTTTTATACACAGGCGAAGGTGCATTTTGATGCCCCCCCCCCCGACACGGACACAATCCCCTGCCCGGCCCACATATTCACCTCCACACTCTCCCCACCTCCAAATTGCCCCTTCCACAATGCTCCCTTCATCTCCACAATGCCCCTTCATCTCCACATTGCCCCTTCCATAATACCCCCTTATCTCCACATTGCCCCTTCATCTCCACAACGCCCCCTTATCTCCACAATGCCCCTTCCACAATGCTCCCTTCATCTCCACATTGCCCCTTCATCTTCACAATGCCCCCTTATCTTCACAATGCCCCCTTCATCTCCACATTGACCCATCCATAATGCCCCTTCATCTCCACAATGCCCTCTTCATCTCCACAATGCCCCCTCCACATTGCCCCTTCATCTCCACAATACCCCCTCCACATTGCCCCTTCATCTCCACAATGCCCCTTCCACATTGCCCCTTCATCTCCACAATGCCCCTTCATCTCCACATTGACCCTTCCACAATGCCCCCTTAACTCCACATCGCCCCTTCATCTCCACAATTCCCCTTCACAATGCTTCCTTTATCTCCACAATGTCCCCTCCACATTGACCCTTCCATAATGCCCTTCATCCCCCTACCTTGAGTCCCTGGTGGTCTAGCGGCGTGCCACAGCTTAAAGCTCGGTGCCTCCTTCGGCACAGAGCTAAGGCTCCCGCGCGCTGCTCTCAGTAATGCAGAGTGCTGGGAGATGATGTCATCTCTCAGCGCTCTGTATTACTACAGAACCTGAGTCTCTCTGCGGTGTGTAACATAGACGCTGCGAGGGAGCGCTGATTT
Source organism: Rhinophrynus dorsalis (assembly GCA_037306005.1). NCBI lineage: Eukaryota > Metazoa > Chordata > Amphibia > Anura > Rhinophrynidae > Rhinophrynus > Rhinophrynus dorsalis. The sequence goes on along the minus strand of CM074724.1, from coordinate 235,605,626 downwards.
ACACTACCAAGCACTCCCTCGCGGCGTCTTTGTAACACACCGCAGAGAGACCCAGGCAGATATATATGTAATATAAAAAAAAAAAAAGTACCTCTTTTCGGCGCCCCTCCATTGCGGCGCCCTAAGGCAGCTGCCTGTTCTGCCTTAATGGCAGCGCCGGCCCTGATTACCAGACAGGTATGCAAAGCATTGCATCGCAATGCATTGCTCTTCCCAGTGGTCCTTAAAGGATTAATCCTTTGAGTACCACAAAGGTATCCAATGCATTAAAGGGTTAAAATTACCATGTGCACTGGGCAGAGTTTGTAACCCGTGGTCCTGCTAGCAACTGCCATGTCTACCTCGATGGACATGACATCCAAGACTGATTGGGAATATTATCTGTTGAACCAAGAAGAAAGGGAAAAATTCACAGAGGTACTTAGGATTTATGGCCAAAATAAATTAAGTGGAGGGAGTTATCCTTAGGAGGAGTTACTTTTTTAAAGGAGAAGTAAAAAAAAATCTATATTATAGGGCATTTCCTGTTGAGTATAATTAGGGTGTTCTCACTGCTGAGAGATGCATACCTCCAGCGTTATTACAGTTTAAACCTGTGTTTTTTGTGGGTTTTTTTATATTTGCATTGCCCTCTAGTAGTCAAATTCCAATTAGTTATTCTGTTACATTCTAATGGAGATGGAAGCCAGTGACATTCAGTTCCTCCATAGAATGCATTAGAAATTGCTGAGTCATTTCCTGACAGTTAGAAGAACTTTCAGGAAGTAACCACACAGTTAGTTCACTTCCTGATTATTTGAACTCTGAACTGTCATGAATTTTGAGTAAAACAACTGACAGTGGTGGGAGTGCCCTTGTTTTATTCAGCAGGGAAAGGTCTTTAACAAATAGATTTTCATTAAAAAAAAAGGTTTACTGCTCCTTTAACCCCTTAAGGACTCATGACATGCCAGGATCACCATGGGTAAACTTGTGTTAAGGACCAGTGACGGTCCAGGCACATCAAGGGTTAATTCTCCCATTGCTGCCACAGAGCACAATGGGAGAACAGAGGGCTGGCTGTAACTAAGTGCTCCAATACCCGAGTACTTCGTTCAGCCAATAGATACTTTGGTGCCTCATGTGTTTCACTAAAATAGCTAATCACATGTAGCAAAGTGAAATGACAGAGGCAGTGTTTAAAAAAACACTTCCCCTGTCACTTTTCCCTGTCTCCCCCTTCCTCACACACATTTGAGGAGAAGAGAGACAGATAAGACATTGTTCCAGAGTATTTCCAGTATCCCACAAAGTGTTCCAGCTACATTAAGTTTAAAAAAAAAATAGATTTTAACCCCTTTTATCACTGTCCTTACAATGATCAATTAATTCCCCCCCTTTGATCACTTAAATTCATCTATCACGAGTAACAATAATGTGTGAGGATAGGGCAAGATTATGGAGTATTGCTGGGGGGGCTGTAGGACACCCAGGATGCCCATGACACTCAACTGGCTGGTATATTATCAGGAGAGCCAAGAGAAAGAGTCCATATACAGTGCGTATTATAGACTTGTGTCAGCCTTTGTCACCACTTTGTCAAAGATGGGGGGGTATAGAAGATAGATAGGTACAGAATTTTGGGCCAAGGCCCAAGTGAAGTAGAACGGGAGACAAGTATGGCCAACTGCATCTAAAGATTTCTGCATCTAGAGATTGGAGGAGAGAAGGGATTTTATTTCTGAATCGCTGAGTACATCAGTTCCACTACCTTCGCTACGTTCTCTCCCTGGAACAAACCCAGCTTGATTTGAATGGATAAGAGAGTAGAGGAGGGGTTTTAACCTATTGGCCAAGACTTTTGAAAGTAATTTGTCATCCACGTTGATGAGTGAGATGGGGTGATAACTACTACAGAGAAGGGGATTCTTTGGTTTTATAAGGACGGTGATGTGGTCCTCTAAGACTTTCTTTGCTAAGTAGGCACCAGGTGCAATCTGGTTGAGTACAAGCTGTGGAAGAAGGGAAGGGGTGAATTTCCTATAGTACGCAGTCATAAATCCATCAGGGCCAGGACTCTTACCCTTAGGGGTGGATTTGAGCGATTGTTAGACATATTGTTTGGTGAAAGGGGACTCCAATAGATTGCGTACATCATCAGAGAAGGGATGGACTTTAGAGTCTCTAAGAAACTGGGTAAGCGCTTCACCTCTTACCACAGGATCATAGGTGGCAAGGAGTGGGAAGATTTATAAAGGTTTTGGGTACCTAAAATAATAGACCAAGGGGGAGCAGTAGATATAGCTTCTCTAGATTTCAGTAAAGCATTTGACACTGTTCCTTACTGAAGGTGTTTGGGTCTGGATGTAAAAATAGTTAAATGGATAAGGTAATGGATGAGTAACAGGAGACAGAAGGTGGTAGAATATTCGGAAGAAGGGAGTGTTACTAGTGGGGAACCTCAGGTATCTGTCCTGGGGCCCATTCTTTTTAATATTTTTATTAGTGATATTGCAAAAGGTCTTCAAGGTAAGTTATGCCTTTTTCTAGATGATACAAAGATCTGCAATAGGGTAGACATTCCTGGGAGAATAAGCCAAATGACAAATAATTTAGGTAAATTAGAAGAATTGACAAGAGTGTGGCAGCTGCAGTTTAATGTTAGTAACTATAAAATAATGCACGTGGGATGTAAAAATCCAAAGAGAAAATATAATATTAAGGGTATTGTGCTGTCAGAGACAACAGAGAAAAGTGATTTAGGAGTAATTATTTCTAATGACTTAAAGGTAGGCAGGCAATGTAACAAACTGGTGGGGAATGCAAGCAGGGTTCTTGGTTGTATAGCTAGGGCATTAGTAGCAGAAAAATGGAAGTGGTTAGACCTTATCTACAGTATTGTGTACAGTACTGGAGACCTCCTCTCCAATATGAAAACCATATTCACAACTAAAATGGTGCAATTCTGGAGCAAATCAACTGTACCATAAGAACAAATAATAAAATCATTTAATTCCCACTGGTTTAAATAGGGCTCACACTCTACTATTGTTAAGACTTTAAAGGGATAGTAATACTTCATTTTAACTTTATTTTATTTTGTAGGCATTAAAAAACATGAAGAATAATATAAGTCTTATCTCTCAAACCTTTATGGTTTAAGAGATATTCACAAGCAAACTTTCCCCTCCCCGCCCCTTTTACCTAGTGCAAGCCATCTTTTCTCAGATGTGGAATGCAGTCCATAGACTGGACAGATAACAGCAGGGGACACTCTTCTTTCTATTAGAACAGTGAGATCCCTGCCCCCCTTGACAAGCTTTTCAGGTTTTTCCCTTATCTTAACTGAAAATTGTCCCTTTGTGCAATCTACCTGGGCACCTCCCTTCTGCTTTGGCTGAGGAGTGTTACATCAGTAAAAGGGGCGGGAGGGGGACACTTTGTCATTGAATTACTCCTGAACTATAACTCTTACAGAACTGAAATAACACTCTCCAAAGTCCAAATACTATGATGATTAATTAGAGCTGCTTTTATTATGAAACATTACTGTCCCTTTAATGTAAGCAAGCTAGGGATACCTCCCTTATAGCATGCACAGGAAAATGGACTAATTTTATATCTATGTCCCCTTCAGGGGTATTTTAATGCATAGGCATACCCAGCATTCAGGAGCTCCTGTATGGTTCTCAAAAGTCCAGTTTCACCAGTGACCAATTTAATTCTGTAGTATATTGTCAAGTTGGACTGAGGCTGTTCTGCATGAACAGCTTATAAATGTGGCTGCTTCACTCACAAACAGGAAGGGATAAAAAATGACAATTACCACTAAACTTAACATGATTCTAAATCTATTTCTGTATTTGGGGGTTTCCGTTCCCAGTTTTTCCAGGCGCCTCAGAGGTTCTTCAAACTGCCCTGTTCCTTTATGTGGTAGTATAGAACAAAAAACAAGTCACAAATGAAAAGAGCACCCAGAAAAGCCCACTGTATTCTCCCTGTTGTAAGCCATTTGTAGGAAGCAATTTATGGCATAAGAAGCTTAGTAAATAGGAACGTAGGCAGATGCAGCACAAAACATTATTTGAAGTACCTGTTGTAGTGCAGAATCGTATAATATCTCCCTTCTGGATACGTATCAAACAAGTTTATTGCTTTAGTGCAAGAAAAAAAAGAAAATTAAAGTTTGAATAGTCAGAAGTGTTGAGAGAAGAATCTGAGGGTATAATTTTATAAACTGCTTGAGAGCAGCAAGATAATGACAGCAGCAAATCACCTTTAATCTACCATCTTTTGGTGCAAGCTAAAATGAAGTGGTGGAAGTGATAAATATACTGCAGTTCAAGGGCTTTGCTAGGTACTGACTGAGGGAGCTACATTTTCAACTCTCTTGCTTAAAGAACTGGTCTTGTTGCCATCTTGGGGAAATGGTGCTAATATCACCACTAATAATCCTGCAGTTGGACTGCACAATGATTTAGCAATTAGGTTGGCCCAAGTCCCAGGTTACTTGGAAAAATTGCAATTTCCTGTTGCAGAGGAAGCGTGCTCAGAAGGCAGGAATAATAGATGAACTCTTGGCGGGTCAGCCACTTTGGAAGCAGGCCTTTTGAGGAAACTGGGGCTGCGCTGTTGTAGATCAATGGACTGGAGAGATAATCAGGATACAGAAATATGATTCCCTGCCTGCCACAAGACAGACTAAATTGTGCATTCAGATTCACGGAGCTGCATGCAGATCTCTCATGCAAATCCCAATTTTAGGCTCCATAAAACAGCCCTGAGCCTTTTACTTAGTATAATGGCTTGGTGTCAACTGTTCTTGTTTAGAGTATCTACCAGGTTATTTACACTGGACTTGCATCAAAGGACCACCAGACAAAAAAAAGATCTTCAGATGTGTATATACAGTATTAATTCAGACAATGTGTGCTGCTATAAAGATGGCAAGGAGGGGGCTCATAAAATATTGCCATTCAAAAAGGGGCTTAGTCTCCAAAAACTGAGCATCATCAACCCATTGTTTTTAGTTTATATCTAATTAAATCTTGGGGTAAAGACCACTTGCTTCAGAATAGCCAAGATGTCAAGTATCTTGTGATATGTATTGCGTTCAAGAGCAGTGCTATTTCATGGAACATAAACTGCATGTGAAATATACCATGTTTTAAGATGTTAAAAGGAACAATAATGCTTGGAGCATTTATATCTCTCAGCTATGAATTAAAGTAGGGGTAGTCATTTTGCTGAAGCGTATGGAAGTCCAAAATCAATCCTCAAGGTATTTAACTGCCCAAATTTTAAAACAAATTATCAATTAACTAATCTGTGTTCAAATTCAAATTCTTCCCTTTTAGCTGCCTAAAAGTAAGTGTTCCCAACCTATCTCAGGAACCCTTAACAGTCCATGCATTTAGGATTTCTCTGCTTGTTTTCAGGTGAGTTAATCAGAGGCTCAGTCATTTAATAAACTCACCTGAGGGCAAGCAGGAAAATCCTAAATACAGGGCCTGTTAGAGTTCCATGATGGTGTTTGGAGTCTCTCCCCTAGAGGACCGGTGTTGAGCATCCAATCTTAGAGGTACAAAGATATGTAAAATGTCAGTTGTGTAGTTCATTGTGGTATACCACACAATTTTAACTTCATTGATCACTTGGAGTGATATCTACTATTAAAGCGGAACTACCACCTCAAAAACACTTTATTTTCAATAAATCCCCATCTGGCGACTAGCTGATTTGTAGAGCTAGTCACCAGAATTATTACCTTATTCAAATGAAATATGCATTCTTACAAGGCTGACAGGAGCACGGAGCGCGTGCATCTTGCCATAGTGACACCCATGCGTCTGAGCTGTCAGTCCCAGCCGGGTCTAGGAGGGGTTGCTAGGAGCCGGCCGGCCCCAAAAGGGACTCACAGCGCAGGCGTTCAGAAGTCACTATGGCAAGATGTCCACGCTCCGTGGTGCTGTCAGCCCGGTAAGAATGCATATTTCTTTTGAATAAGGTCATAATTCTGGCGACTAGCGCTACTAAGCAGCTATTCGCCAGATGGGGAGTTATTGGAGATAAAGTGTTTTCAAGGTGGTAGTTCCAGATAGTCACAGAAGTGGGCTTCTCAATTTGAATTTAATTTATTGAAAAGGTACAAAGAATGACATAATAATGTCATGTGTTAAATTTGTGACCACCATATTAGCTTCAAATGAACAATTGACAAAGAAACCTATGTGGTTTTAAAAGTTCTGTACATCATGAAGAACTATTAAGCTGGTCCATTTAAGGGTATCACCAACAGCGGAAAACTTTATTAATGTCAGGACATTTTTATGGTAGGAAAGACCAATATGCTGGTGAAGAAACTCACCTCACATTGGTGTCTGCTATTATGACCTTGTCACAAACTTAATATTTAATATACTTTATATAAAGTGTTCTTAATTGTATACAAGACCATATTTATATCTAAAATTCACCTACATATTTTACTCTAGGTGTCCCTAGCTCCAGCCATGGCTCCAACCCTACTCCTTAAATGAGTCCAGCCCCATCCACTTTTGCCTATAACCTAAAAAAAAAAAAATAGTCCGTACATGGGTATACAAAGTGGCCAAATTAGTATGGAGCAGGTATTTGCCCAGGGCATTGGATCTGTGCTATAAACACCTACTGTGGGAATGACCATCACAGCTGAGTTGCGCCTCACAACCCTGTGTCTTAAGAGGTTGCCTGGGAAATCCGGTCTAATAAGGGTGGACAGCCTAAGGCATTTCAGCTGTTGAGGACTAGATCTTTTTGAAAGGATTGTATAACATATAGAAGGGTTAAATATTCTTAGGGTTAAATTGTTTGTGTAACAAGTCATTCCATATTTGTCAAACAGGCCATGTTAACATTATAAAGGGAGTCTGGTTATCAAACTGCTGCTCTGTTGCTGTGCATATCACGCCCGTAACTCCCCTGCCAATCCGTATGCCCCTTACTTGAAAATGTTATCCCGCCGCCCTACCCCTCCCACCCCTTGCTATGATGATATCCATGGCCCAGTGTAACCCCCAGAACTTAGTTTGGTGAATCAGTTTAGTACTGATTCAAAGAAGGGATTGAAGGGTACAGGGATAAGGTGTGTAATACTTATGTTCGGTACCTATAGGGTTAATAGTTACATTTGATTGCTTTGCAAAAATCCATGTACTAGGGAGGAAATCACTAGAGTGGTTTGTTCCAGCTTCTTATCTGTGTGATTGCAAAGAGTTGTTAGAATATGTTCAAAGCTGCTATGCGAAAATGAGCAGAGTTTCCAGACCCCCCCACGGGGGAGGAGATGGATTACTGAAGAAACTGTTATCTGCATTCTCTCCCCTTCCCCCCCCCTTCCTGTGAACAAGTTTTGTCTTTCTGTTTTTTTTATAACTTCTGTTTTCTGCTGAAACGAAACTGTGCACCTCGCCCCTCCCTGTAGGGGAGAGGGGGGCTGTATAGGACTATAAATGCTATGTATGATAAGAATAAAAAGAGAGCTTGTATTGTATACGCTGTTGTGTGTGTTTCTTTGCGAACTTTACAGCCTCCCGGTATACCGGTAATTGACATAGATTTCATAGACAGGCTGATCATAAGAGGGTGAAAGGTATCTCTTCAGGCAGCGATCCAGGTAATTGCCCCAACACTTTTATCACCCAATTCCTCAACAGCTGGAGGCCCTCAATATAGGTTAACATTTAGGACTCTCAAAGGTTTAGTTGTAGACTTCTTTTTCATCCATTCTTATTTGTAAGAAAAGCAGCCACACGGATGTATTGTGCACCCAGAACAGCCTGATTCCTCCCTGTTCATCTGACCACAGGAATGCATGGGTTGCTTTCTTAAAAAACAAAAAACAGAATGCATTGGATACCTCTCCAGCACTCAAAGGATTAAAATGCACCTGCCAACACTGCCCCTCCCCCACCCTTGGTGCACACTGTGTAAAGTGGCCATTGTGTCATACATGCACATGGCTGCCATTAGCCATACACGGCTATTGCAAAAATTCTGTTTGTATATTTTTACCGAGTCAGAGAAATAAATTAAAAAAATATAAAGTCTGCACTCCCAGTTTACAGCAGAAGAAAAAGTCTCTTTGGTATTAGTGCTAAAATATGATCTGAAATTTGTTTTTCTAATTAAATGTGGGCAACCAGGTTCCACAGGCACCCTTTTTTGCTTATTTTTCATTATGTAAGCTTGTAATGTGTCTGAAATTACTAACTGGAGAGTGCATTTTATGCTCAAACATATCCTTATCTCATTTTACCAGTATTTATCAATGTATCAATGTTTCTGGAAGGCACAGAATATAAAAAACACAGGGAAAATGCAGCAATGGGGTTTGCAGGTCCTCTCCGTGAAAGCAGCAGGAGAGCAGCAGGTGAGGCTTGCACTGCTTAATATGTGTGACAGCACGCATATACTATATCAGGGGTAGCCAATTGTTGGCCAACTCACAACTGACTACCCCTGTACTACATCAATATTAACTCTTTGAGTGGCAGAGGGGTATGTAACACATTGCAAAGCAATGCGTTGCGTACCCCTCTGGCACTCAAAGGGTTAAGACCTGTAATATGCTGACTATACTCTATTAGGGCCGTATGTTCAAAAGGAAAGTGTAGGAATTCTGCGGCAAACCATATGTGCTATAGGGGAGAACTAAATATTCCAAAAAGTCCAATTGATTTGGAGACCTCTCCAACACTTAAGGTGTTAACCCTTTGAGTGCCAGAGGAGAACAGCGCATTGCAGTGCAATGCGTTGAGTACTCTTCTGGCAATCAAAGGGTTAAAACCCAATTTTAAAGGGATAGTAATGTTTCATATTAAAAACAGCTCTAATTAACCATTGTAGTATTTGGACTTTGGAGAGTGTTATTTCAATTCTGTCAGAGTTGTAGTTCAAGAGTAATTCAATGACAAAGTATCCCCCTCCCGCCCCTTTTACTGATGTAACACTGTTCAGCCAGATCAGAAGGGAGGTGCCCAGGTAGACTGCATAGAGGGACAATCTTCAATTAAGATAAGGGAAAAACCTGAAAAGGGGGTCAGGGCTTTCATTGTTCTCATAGGAAGAAGATTGTCCCCTTCTGTTATCTGTCTGGTCTTACAAACAGATTCCACATCTGAGAAGAGATTGCTTACACTAGGTAAAAGGGGTGGGATGGGAAACTTTGCTTGTGAGTATCTCTCAAACCATACGACTTATATCATTTTTTTAATGCCTACAAAATAAAATAAAGATAAAACGAAGTATTACTATCCCTTTAAATCAATAGGAATTTTTAGTTCTCCCATATAGTGCAAATGGTTTTCCCCAGACCTCCACCACTTTTCACTTGAACATACGGTCCTGTGAGTAGGAAATGAAAGCAGTTTCCTAAATCAGTCCAAATGGTGAAAATAATCCATTGCATCTTGTAGATTTGAAAAAAGAAAAAAAAAGAAAAAAACAAACAAGAATGAGATGATTTATTGTGTAACGTCCGTGTTCTGATTGTGTCCTAGAACAGGACATAACATCATTACTGCCCTAATCAAGGTGTGCTAGAATCACACTGAATGTTAACCTAATACAATAAAGCATTTTTTCCCTCAAATCTGCAAGGTGCCATGCATTTAAACATTATCCTCTGTTATCTTAACCCCTTAACGACCCATGACGTACATGTACGTCACGGGGTGTATGTCCCTAAAGGACCAAGGACGTACATGTACGTCATGGAATACAGGCCTGCCAGCATGGCTACACGTCGTTCAGGGAGCCCTGAATCAAACTGCAAAAAAACAAAAAAAAACGGTCCGTGGTCCTTAAGTGCCGGCCGCGTGCGCACACGGCCGGTCCTTAAGGGGTTGAGGGGATAGTAATGTCTGTGTTCATTAAAATGTAATATTGTAGCTATTACAACGATAAACTAACCAATGTAGGTCCCATTTCTCAGACCTTTATGGGTTGAGAGATATATGAAGATAAACTTCCCCTCTCCCCTGATGTCAGCTGTAAAGCTGACAGGAGGAGATTCATGCCGGCCGCCAGCTGGTCCTGGGACCAGGATTTCCTGTTATCAGCTAGAGCATTGACGTCGGTGAAAGGGGAGGGAGGTAGGAATTTGAACACCATATATCTCTCAAACCATAGAGGTTTGAGGGGTGGGACTTACACTGGTTAGTTAATTGTTGTAATAGCTAAAATATTACATTTTAATGAACGCAGACATTTTCTAACCCTTTAAGCAAAGCCATACAACGAGCACCAAATGCATATCATGCACTGGGCCAGATCAGCAAGCTCAAGTCAAATGCTGTCATTGGGTCCTATATGTTCAAAATAAAAGTGGAGTCATTCTGGCGCAAACCAATTGTACCGTATGGGACTAATACAAATTCCCACTGATTTAAATGGGGCATTTAACCATTTGAGTGCCAGAGACGTAACTCACTGCAACGCAATGTTTTGGATACCACATTGGCTCTCAAAGGATTAAGCCCTTGCCTCTCTAACACTCAAACGATTAGGCCCTTGAATTATAGGGAGGCCTCCATTGTATTGTTTTGCAATGTGCTGAAGACTTATTTAGCGTTTAATCCTGTGAGTGCCAATAGGTGCTGAAAGCATTGCAAAGCAATGTGTTGCCTATCCCACTGGCACCCGAAGGGTTAAAGACCCAATATGAATATGGGGGATCTGTATTCGGCAACCCAATAGAAAAAAGAAGCTCATTATGTAATACATCTTAATTATGCAATAGTAAAAGGTATGTGTGTGACCAACATGACATCTTGTTCGGTGGTATTTTGTTCAAAAGTGGGCTTCTATTCATGAGTGCAAGGATGTTGCTATTTCTATTGCTATTAAATAGCAATGTCCTTGCACCCACAAACTGAACACCACTTTTGGACGGAATATCTCCGGAAAGAGCTGTCGTGTTGGTCGCACATAAAGTTGTATTACTTTTGATAATCCTGCATTTTTAAAGGGTTTACATTACATAGTATGCTTCTTTCTTCTACTGGATTGTCATATACCTGGAAGCTGAGGGAGAGGCTTGAAACAGCACATATAGTGTCCTATTGATTTATTGCAGACATTTGCTTAAAGGGATAGTAATGTCTTAAAAGAATAAAAAGTAATATTGTAGATAGTGCAAAAAGAAATAGATCGGTGCAAGTATGATAGCTCAAAACTTTATGGTTTGAGAGACAGAACGTTTTAAAGTTCCCCCAGCTGAGAGCAGGAGATTCGAGTTGGACAACTCGAAGCGGCTCTTCAGCAGAGCCGTGATAACGAAATCTAAAAAGAACTACTTAATTGGAACAGTCAATAAAAGTGTACCTGATTTGCAAGCACACTCTGTAGACTATTCCACTGAAGTAGTTCTTTTTAGATTTTGGTATCTCGTCTCTGCTGAAGAGCCGCATGATGGTCCCCGGACCAGGATCTCCTGCTGTCAGTTAGACGCTGACGTCAGGGAAAGGGGAGGGAGAGGAGAACTTTAAAATGTTCTATCTCTCAAACCATAAAGGTTTGAGAGATAGGACTTGCGCCAAACTATTTCTTTTTGCATTATCTACAATATTATTTCTTCTTCTTTTAAGACATGATTAACCCTTTAAGTGCAAATACTGTACTATTGAAGACCTATTTTCTGACCCATCTTATATGATTTTTCATATATGATCTGACTTGCTGGGTTTGAGCTGCTGAATCTCTTTTGTTGTTGACTCGATCTGTATTTGGCCCCTATGTCACAGATGGTTTGCTACAGAATTAACCTTTTGAGTGCCAGAGGGCAATCAATGGGTTTATCTACTTTCCTTTGGCACACAGGGATCATTAAGGGGATGTACTAATTCCTCACAAAAAAATGGGCACTGAATTAATTTACTGGTGCTGCTACTGCCTACCGCCTATGTTCTAAGCTGTTTACACTAAAAGTGTCCTATTTACACTGCTTGTGCCAAAAGGTAGGGCAGTGGGACTGTGTATTGACATTTCAGAGCAATCTGCCTCTTGTTTAATGCAAGAAACTGGTATAACTTTACTCCATTTCCCTGGGTGTGTAATAATGAGGTGTTCAGGTGTTGCTGACATTAAAATCTTAATGGTGGCAGTATGTGTGTGGCAGTGTTCCTTACTGAGACCATAAGTTCGAGTACATACCGTGTTGCACAGGCTCGTGATTACTAAGATGCAATAGAGGCACAGAAAATGAGCTGCACTGGCAGTTTGACAGTGCATTATAGGGGGAAAAAAAATCCCAAATTCTGATTGATTAAAAAGGGGCTTTTAACCCCCTGCATGCAAGAGAGATTTGCAACAAATTGATTTCAATGAGTTGAAATCCTCTCTAGAATACATGGGCTTAAAAGTCTCATTTAAATCAATATCATTTTTATTTGTCCCCATAATGCATTTGTTTTCTGGCAGTATTACTACAGCTGTTCAAACCAGGAACACTTTGTAGACTGATGAAGTATTTCTTTGCAGACAATGTTATTTATGCTCTGCAGAAGAGCCGCCCAGTCCCGGAACCAGGATCTCAGTCTGTCAGCTAGAGAGCTGAAGTGTGTAAAAGGGGAGGGAGAGGGGAACTTTATAAGCTTATTACTCTAAAACTATGTCAGTTTAAGCAACAGGAGTTATATCATTTAATCTTTTTTATATATATATGCAGGGCTTATAATTTGAAGTCCTTTGCTACTAGCCAGACCTGAAAAGTTACTCGCCACTGCAAGCCAAAACATACCCACCAGGGCTGAATTTCTACTCGCCAGGGCTAAATTTTCACTCGCCATTGGCTAGTGGAGAGTGGAAATTTTGAGCCCTGATATATGAACAATATTAAACTTTTTGAAAATCAAGTATTACTATCCCTTTAATGCAGTGGAGCAATGTGATACTCCTATATACACATCACACAGTCTGATCTCCTAAAAAGAGAGACACCAGAGTGTGAAAGAGGAACAGAGGGATGTGGGTCTCAGATAGGGACTGTCCCTCCTAAAGAGAGACACTTGGGAGGTATGTCTACATAAAATTATCTAATATTAAGAACCTTACAAAGGTTGTATTTACTATGATTACTATGCCAATTACATTGCTGATTGCTGGTTGCAACATTGCAGTGCATATGCTTTAAAAAAATGCTTACTTCCACTGCTAAGAGATGTTTTATTCAAATGTTATTGCAGTTCAATTTGCATTTTTTTATGTGCAACACTTCCATGGTCTGAAATGTTATGGTGGTGCTGTTTATACAGCAGTCTATATACAGCTCTGGTCAGTTGACTATAAACCTCCATAGAGTGGTGTAGTAACAGAGCCATTATAAAACTCAAGCCATGGAGGTACTGTACCCAAAAATATGTAACTTTGATTTGAAATAACTTAAAAAACATCAGTCAGCAGAGAGAGAGTACCCTTATTTTAGTCAGCAGGATAAAGCTTGCAATAAATATACTAAGCATTTCTATTTTCTGGTTCTGTGATAACTATCATATACGTCTATGCAGAAAGTGTTGTAGTATCTACGTAAAGAGGTTGTGATTTAATGTGGGCAAACCAGCCCACTGATCCCGTTCAGACCAGTAATGAGTCAGTTTATATCTCCCAGTTTATTACTTGTGTTCTGTCTTGCAAAGGTGGGGGGCATGATGTGACCTGAGCTATCACATGGGTTGTCCATTCAGTGGACATCATGAGGCGTATTGTACATTAACATTGCTAGTGTGAATTATCTGCACAGTGGTCCATAGACCTCAATACAGATTGGTACTGCTTGACTTACCTGAGATCAGTATGTAGATACAGGAAATTTGCTGCCCGGTACATTAGGCTTCACCGTGCACTGCAGGAGAACAGTGTCAGCTTTTGTCCAAAAGGCATTTTTTTTTTCTTATAATGCCTTCTATCAGAGAGCTTGAGTTATACACTGTGGCTTTCCATGGTAAGTGATAGTAACAGCACCATCCATTGACCACAAAAAAAACTTCAGTTTAATAACTTTTGATTAACCCTTTGAGTGCCAAAAGGGTATGGAATATATTGTCTCCTGTACTGGCCCCAAATTAACGCAGCTGAAACTGTATAAATAAGCTGTGTTTTCAAATAAAGTTGAGTTAGTTTTTTTGAACTAAGACGGAGTCTGTACTCATCGTCATTGCTTGGATGGTGTAAAGAGTCCTCTCTGACTCCCATCCAGGAGAGGTATTCCTTGTTGACAACCTTTTTTGTCCAGATACCTGCGACTTCAACTTGACACTTGGAGACTTGCCGACTCGACACCTGGGGGATTCGCCAACTTCGAGGACAGCCAGTGGAGACTTTGCTGGATTCTGTCAAGTCAACTCCCCGGACCATCGACATAAACCCTGCTGGTCTTGTCGACCTCGAGACACCGTCGACGACGTATGACTGGAGAGCTCTCAAGCTGTCAAGCGCTCCGGATAACATCCGACCGGTAGATTCGACGCAGACCGGCCGGATCTGGGTAGGAGAGGCCAGGAACGACGGCCCAGGACTTCCCGGCGTCTTGGGCTTCCATTACACTGAGTATTTACCAAATATAATTAACCTTTGAAACACTATGGCTAGGGATTCTTTAGCATTGCCCAAGGAGATGAGCATATCACTGGTATATCAATATAAGCATATACATTTTAAATGTTAGCAAAAATATATTTATAGAGAGTATTCCAGTTCCATTCCGATGTACTAAATGTGTCTTATTTTTAAGTAGAAGTAACTGATCAGGACTACAGGAAGGTAAAATGGATAATTAGTTTGGCTGTAACTTAATTCCCCAGAACTATGCACATAGAGTACACACGTGTGTAGAAACATGTATATGGGCACAGATATGTTTGTAGACACAGTTATGTGTGTGGGTTTCTGCTGGGGAGCACAAGAGTAGTGCATGTAGTAATGTGCATAAATAAAATTCTTATACAATTTGGATGTCACTATCTAGAGCTATGTTTATCTTTGTAAGTGTCTGTTGGCTCTTGGCTTGCATATTATTGTGAAGGCAGTAGAACTGTCGCAAAGAAAATCAATAAAAAACTTGTAGCTAATAATTATTATACAACGCCAACAATGAGATTGAGAGCAGTTTTCTAGTAAAGGTGGCGACCCTAACTTCCATCTGTATCAAGGAATTAGCCCTAGGAATCCGTACTGGTACCTATCATCTACATTAGAGCACTGGCACTTGGCCTGTTTATCAATTTAAAGCGGAACTACCACCCCTTCTAAACTTGCCCCCAAATAATTACCCATCTGGCGACTAGCTGCTCAACAGTGCTAGTCTCCAGAATTATTACCGCATTATTGGGAATTCCTACTGCTCCCAGGACTGACAGCCAGGAAACAGAGATCTTTGCATAATGACATCTGAGCTCCTGCACTGTCAGTCCTTTTCGGTGCCATTTGGCTCCTAGCAGCCCCTCCTAGGGCAGAATGGGACTGACAATGCAGGCCACAGTGATGTCTGCGCTGTTTCCTGGTTGTCAGTCCAGGGAACAGTAGGAATTCACAATAACGCGGTAATCATTCTGGTGACTAGCACTATTGAGAAGCTAGTCACCAGATGGGTTATTATTTGGGGTCAAGTTTAGAAGGGGTGGGAGTTCTGCTTTAAAGTCTAAAAATGTGGGGACAAAGCAGATTTTGCTTGTACTACAGCTAATCACTTCTCAGAAGCATCTCATTTTAGCTTTCTTTTTGGTGTCTCCCTAGGGGTAAATGGTATTCCAAGCATGGACCCTTCACTGTCAGAGCCTAGAGAAACCAGATGCACCTTACTGACAAAGCCCAAAATAGGTTGAAATGGGGTCAGCTGTAAATCTCTGAAACACTTGTCTGTAATTTCTGGACTGTGCCATTATTTTTGGTGGGATTAGTCTGCTATGCACACTGAAATATCTTTTCTTTAATGGCAGTAGAGATCTACAGTGTGATGCTTCTGAATGGTGACTAGCCACATAACAAGCAATATTTACTTTTGTTTGTCCTCAACGCATCAGGAATACTTTGGCTTGAAACCCCTTGGGGTACATCCCTAAGGGTGAAGGGTAATCAAAACTTGGACCCTTTGCTCTCAGTGCCTAATGAAACCAGCTGCACCTCACTGATGAGTTAAGACCCAAAATAGGCTGAACCATAAGTCTGGGGTTATCTGGTATTCTGGTGCAGAGGGAACTTGCTTGTTATTTCAGAACAGGGCTGCCCTTTTGGTCAGGATTAGGCTGATGTTCAGAGCATTTCATATGCTTAGTTGTAAACCTTTTGTCACCTGGGAACCACAAAAATCCTTTGGTGAACTACAGTAGCATGAAGTCACATTACCTTACCAACAGTATCACATATAGCATTGTCACTATGCCTAGGAACTCTCAGGATGAATGGCCAAATTCTCAGGGTGAGAAAACTTATTGTTTTTTACTATATGATCTGTACCAATTGACTGCATCTTTAGTCTATAAATAGGTGTCATTTCTACCACAAGGGTAAAGGGGGAAGTTTTGCTTTGATGTGTGATCAAACAGTGATATCTCTAAGTTGTAGCATGCTAAGGGTTCCCTTTGAACAAAATGGAACACCTCTGAGTTAGAGCAAGTGGGTCACTATTGCAGGTCAATATCTTGACAATATCAGGGTCAACTCATTTTGAATGTTACCAGGTATGATTGTAATTGCATTTCTATATATAAGTAGTTCTCAAAAATTACTGTGATAGAACCCTTTAGTTTCAAATAAAATCAAAGTGGAACTCTAATAATGAAACCCATTAAATGTAGCTAAGTCTATTGAGAAAGAGACCACTCTAGCAACTGATTGATTAACATAACAAGGATTTCAAATGTACCTGAGTGTATGTTGTCATTGGTAACATAATACTAAAGTAAAATGGGTTCAAAAGAAAAAGACAATATAGGCTTTGGATTAAGACTAATCCCCAGTATTGCTAGTCACATAGAGCCTGTTCAGTGCTTTGCCCTTAATATTTCATATTTTATTAAAGGTGGCACTCATAAAACATAACCTTTATTCAGTTATTATTAAAAAGAAAAGAACTGGATAGTAGTAGGCCGCAGAGTATCAAGCCAATTAAAATTGGTGATATATTGAATTTATGGGTCTGAGACCATCACTTCTCTGGTACTCAGCACCCCAGATTCAAAATATCCACCATGTTAAAATAAACACTTGTATGGGGTCATATCGCTCAGTATAGCTGTATGTATTGGACGGATCCTTTTCAGGATATTTTATACATGTGTATAGTGTGTTGTATTTAACGTGATGGCTTTGTTAGCTACAGCTCAATGGCTAGAAATGCTCAGCGATCAGATAACTTAGTAGGGCTCCTGTATTTAAGCGAACCACGTAGTTCCTACTTATTATTCTAAATAGCAGTGCTTTGGTGTATAACACGTAATGGCAGGACTGTATCTGCTTGAGAACCTGCTGTTTCAATTCTTTAGAGTGATTTAAGCAATTAGTCTCTTGCAGTCTAATAGTTACTGTTTCAGAATTCTGCCACTAAATTACTATGTATTCCTAGCATACAGGTTCTCAATGTCTCTGCACTTCTAGTATTCTGCAGTTGACTGAAAGCAATGTATATTACAGCAGTTAGTGTCTAGCAGTATGATGGTAACTAATTGTAGATGTTGCCGCTAACTTGCTACAAATCATTATCATTTCAATTCCTTGTGTCTATGCTTCCCTCCTGAAGGAAACGCTGGTGAAAGCAATTAGTCACTTGTAGGCTTGTTTTCACGTCTACCGCTAACTTGCCCTCATTACTTTCATTCAGCCTCCTAATAAGTCTGCACTGCTATTATTGCTGGTCACTGTGTTTTCAAGTTACGAGATATAGCCTTTTTCTCCTAGTCTCAGTACATATTTACAGCTCCTATGCAGATTTCTTTTCAGCTGAGTACTTAGTAAATCAATACTTCAAGGGATAGTAATTCTTCGTTTTATCTTTATTTTATTTTGGAGGCATTAAAAAAACATGAAGAACGATATAAGTCTTATCTCTCAAACCGTTATGGTTTGAGAGATATTCACAAGCAAAGTTTCCCCTCCCTCCTCTTTTACCTAGTGTAAGCCATCTCTTCTCAGATGTGGAATCCAGTCCATAGACCAGACAGATAACAGCAGGGGACAATCTTCTTCCTATGAGAACAATGAAAGCCCTGCTCCCCTTGACAAGTTTTTCAGGTTTTTCCCTTATCTTAATTGAAGATTGGCCCTCTCTACTATCTACCTGGGCACCTCCCTTCTGATCTGTCTGAACAGTGTTACATCAGTAAAAGGGACGGGAGGGGGATACTTTGTCATTGAATTACTCTTGAACTACAACTCTGACAGAAATGAAATAACACTCTCCAAAATCCAAATACTATGATGATTAATTAGAGCTGCTTTTATTATGAAACATTACTATCCCTTTCAGATCAATCTCTAGTTCAATGTTTAAGCTGTGCTTGGGATAGTTCACCCTCAGAGATATTCAGTTCCCCCCTTCCCAGTTGCCCAAATACTAAAGTAATAAGCTAAAAGTCATCAGGTAATTTACTAGGTAATTGCCTACTATATTTGTTTTTCTTAAAGGGGCCTAAGTTTGTGCTTATTTCGAGAGATATATTACAGGAAATACAGCTATGATGTTAATGATGTTGTTTACCTCCACATGTCCACTGTTAGTCACAGAACCACACATACACTCTCATCTCAGTCTTGTCCCTCTCAGGCTCCCTAAGCAATGACTTGCACAGTTATGAACAGTTAACTCAAGCAATGACTGCACCTTTACTTTCTACATGGCCCTGCCAATCCATAGATGCATGGAGTGGAAAATACCTGTGATCTATAATAGCCTAGCAGCAAAAAGCTCTTATAATCTTTGGCAATGTATAGGAGAACTCTCTATCATCCAAGGGGGTTGTATAATGACCAGTAAATGACATGTAAACTGGTCAACAAACTGACCAAACTGACCAAAAAAAAGCCTGGTTCAGAGGCTTTCAAATTTTGGTTTTGATCAGCACATCTAGAGCCTTCCTCAATGAAAAGGTGTAATGAAAAGTCCAGCCCTCCTTATCTTTTATTACGTGCATATGTTACCAGGACCCCCTTGTGCTTCTTCAGGATACTCTAGGATTCCACAAAACACAGTATGAAAAACACTGCTAGAGTATATCATATATTAAGGTTTCTATTACAGCACTGCTTAAATTTACATGTAAACATTGTTTTAACAATAAAATATGTATTTGTGTATTCCAGATTCTTCTACATTTAGATTTGCTTCGTATTATGCCGATCATATGGTTCTACAGAGGGAACCCTCTAAAGCGGTAATATGGGGCTATGGAGAAGTTGGAGCTGTTGTCACAGTCTCTCTTTACCAAGGATCTGAGGCTATTTCAAAAAACACTGTGGAAATAAATGGTAATGTGGCAGGGGGGTGGAGTGTACCTGTACCCAGTGAATCACCATGGGGCAGTGAACCACACAATCACGATTAAGAATTGTGGATGTGAAACACATTGATTTGGAGTAAGAGTGGAACTTACTGGTCTTGGGCTCTGCCCAGGAAGGTTACAGTATTTTAGTAGATGTCAATAAAAGTGAATATTTTTATTTTTATCATGGATTGGTATTGCTTAACTGATCCCAACTCGGTGTTTGCCATTATATAGAGAGTGTGAAGGTCCCCCACGGACTTTCAAATTGGTGTCCTGGCCTTCCACTCATGATCTAATGACATTCCCAAGTTGTGCATCATTAGAGCCACTACATCCTTTTACTCTTTTGCATATAAACTAAAGGGGTCCCTATTTTAACTGGCTGATGCTTGGTAGTTGACCCCAATATTTTTATTGATTAATGTTTTTTTTGTCTTTTTTTACTAGTCTGATGATACTAAAAGTAAATTAACTTAACATTTGTTATTTTAGTTCTGCTAAAACCTACAATGTGTTTTACCTTGAACAGTGTTCTTGTTGAATTAAAGAGAGTATTGCTTAAAGGGATAGTAATGTTTCATAATAAAAGCAACTCTAATTAATCATCATAATATTTGGACTTTGGAGAGTGTTATTTCAATTCTATCAGAGTTGTAGTTCAAGAGTAATTCAATGAAAAAGTATCCCCCTCCCGCCCCTTTTACTGATGTAACACTGCTCAGCCAGAGCAGAAGGGAGGTGCCCAGGTAGACTGCAGAGAGGAACAATCTTCAATTAAGATAAGGGGAAAACCTGAAAAACGTATCAAGGGGGGCGGGGCTTTAATTGTTCTCATAGGAAGAAGATTGTCCCCTGCTGTTATCTGTCTGGTCTTACAACCAGATTCCACATCGGAGAAGAGATGGCTTACACTAGGTAAAAGGGGAGGAGGAGAAACTTTGCTTGTGAATATTTCTCAAACCATAAAGGTTTGAGAGATAAGACTTATATCGTTCTTCATGTTTTTGTAATGCCTACAAAATAAAATAAAGATAAAATGAAGTATTACTATCCCTTTAATATGGAAAAAAATATTTTGCAGGGTTTATACTGCTGAGTACAAGAAGGATACTCACAGTGCTGAGAGATGTTTTATTTGAAAATTAGTGTAGTTCGTGCGTGCATTTTTCCTGTGCATTAGTTCTATGGCTTAAAATGTTATGGTGGTACTGTTGCTGCAGGAGATAATAGACAGCTACTGTCAGTGACTATATCCCTCCATGGGCTGATGTAGCAACAACAGCATGTGAATTTGCAGGTACTGCACCCAAAAACTACAAGTTTGAGCTGCAATATCTTTTGAACATGACATCTCTGAGCAGTGGGAGTATCCCTTATTTTACCCAGCATGATACATGTTATTTTCCCATTTTACATAACTCTATTCCTTTAGCATGCCCATTTGTTCGAATTGGAGGTTAGTATTACACAAACTGACCCTGTTTTAATTCTATAAATGACTTCCTCATGCAGGGGTAGAAAAATCCCAGGAGCATGGAAGGATGGGCTAGGAGAATTTCTCTTCTGGCTCCTACATGGGTATTTAACCCTTTGAGTGCCAGAGTGGTACGGAATGCATTGCTTTGCAATGCATTCCGTACCACTCTGGCACTCAAAGGATTAATATACGTTTATATATACAGAAACCCTTCAATGGACCCCTTTGAGTGCCAGAGCAATGCCTTGCACACCCCTGTGGCACTCAAAGGGTTAAACATTGTTTTGTTTTTGTTCCCATATCTAGGACAATATGCACAATGCCCAAACTGGTTAAATTCTGGGATTAATCAGCTAAAATATACGGAGCAAATAAGTATTCTTTAAATTTCCACTGGTTTAAGTGGGGTTTTTAACCCCATGAATGTCCCCTATGGTGCCGCTGGATTACTCTAGAATAACATATTTGGGTTTATAAACATGGGCCGTGCTTCTCTGTAGCCACCAGGCTGGAAGTGGGCAAGTCTAAATTATGCAAATTGTGTCATAAAGTGTGTGGTGCTTAAAGGGACAGTAATGTCCCATAAAAAATGTTTATAGATTTGCAGAGGGTAAAAAAACGAAACTCAGTGCCACAAATCACATCTCTCAAACTGCTATGGTTTGAGAGATATTCACAATCAAAGTTCCCCCTGCCCTCCCCTTCTTCTGACGTCAACATTTAGCTGACAGCAGGAGATCCCAGTCTGGGGACCAGCCGGTGGTTTTGCAGCAGAGCCGAAATCCCGTTACTAGAAAATAATTACTTCATTGGAAAGGTCTACAAACTGTGCCTGGTTTGCACGCACACTTTGTAGACCGTTCCCATGAAGTAGTTCTTTTCCAATAATGGGATTTCGGCTCTGCCAAAGAGCCTCCTCCTGCAGCTTTACAGCTGACATTAGGAGAAGGGGAGGGAAGGGGGAACTTTGACTGTGAATATCTCTCAAACCATAGCAGTTTGAGAGATGGAGTCTGTGGCACTGAGTTTCTTATTTTACCCTCTACAAATCTATAGAATTTTTTATGAGACATTACTGTTCCTTTAATCTGGTGGGAAGGATTAAGAGGAGAAAATGTGGAGCTTTAGAATGGGTGGGAAGTGAACAGGAAGTGGGTGGAGGAAGTCAGGAAGTAGATTTAATGGACAGGAAATGGGCAGAGTTACCCAAGAAACTCACCAAAGCCAGAGGATTAACCTCTGTCCCTGGAGAACCTGTAAATAACTTAAGGTATGCTTATTCTTCAAGCTAAAAAGCTGCAGTTCTGGGAGAAACCAGATGCACCATAAGGGACACATATAAAGTCACAGATTCTTATTGAATCAATGGGCATACTTATTTTCCCCGCATTGTAT
The DNA here is from genome assembly GCA_037306005.1 of Rhinophrynus dorsalis. Classification (NCBI taxonomy): domain Eukaryota; kingdom Metazoa; phylum Chordata; class Amphibia; order Anura; family Rhinophrynidae; genus Rhinophrynus; species Rhinophrynus dorsalis. Next base: position 235,583,264 of record CM074724.1, on the reverse strand, counting down.
GGTTGTTTGCCCCAAAATTGCTCTACTTTTCTCTTTATTTCATTCTGTAGTTTGCCTCTCCCTGCCCTAAATGTAGACAAGTGCTCATCATTTTGGGGCTGTGCTGAATTGGTACATAGTATGAAAAAGCACCAAGAATAAAATAACTGTGAAATGTTGCTTCAATATTCTTCATTTTTAGTTACACTGACTGTTTTACATTCTGGATTTGTTTTATTAGGGGTTGCTGGTGTTTGGAAAGTTCTACTGGATCCAGTTAAACCTGGGGGTCATTATTGGCTACTAGCAGAGCAACACTACCAGAAAAATGTCACAAGTATCAAATTGCATGACCTTTTGTTCGGTGATGTCTGGCTTTGTGGTGGGCAGAGTAATATGGAGATGACCGTTTCACAGGTATTAAATGTGATAATATAAAGCAGGGGTTATCCAGCACCATGGCCAGGGCATAGGTTGGGATTTAACCCCATAATGATCAGAGGGGTGTGCAAAGCATTGGTCTTCAAGGGGTAAATATTTGGTGGTTAGACTTCACCTTTAACCACAGACACATATGAAGAATACATACTGCTCTGATTTCATTGCAGCCATGAAATATGCATATTTCCTATGTGTCCCCAGTTAAAGATAAGGTCTAACCAGTTTGAGATAAGTATATTTTTCCTGGAGGACAGCTGAGTTAATCAGTGGCTTAGTCATTTTGATTGGCCTGCATGAGTTCATGCAGGGAAACCCTTGAATTTGACCTGTTTGATGCCCATGAGAACTAGAGTTGGACACCCTTGAGATAACATATTTCAAAGGGCACTTCTGTTGTGGGTAATTAGTTACTGATCCCACTTATTACAGCTCTTTTAACACATTTAGGATTTTCAAGTGAGAGCTAATTGCAATAACCTGAGAATCACAAGACCTTTGACCCTCACCCATGACTCCCCTTTCACATTGGTTTTGGGGTGCTAATATAATTTAAAAATAGCTGAGAGGCGTTCATGTGTTTTTCATGTCTACCCAGTTCCATCCATTGGGCATAAGGTGAGGAAATAATCTCATCTCTTTCTCTCGAACACCTGGCATGTGATGTGGGTGTAAAATACGGATGGGGCTTAGTAAACACTATTAGAACCCTGCACCAAAACAGACATAGGCAGCAAGTTAGTAAATAGTTATTTGGTCATGTGTATTTGCAACTTCTATTTTTAACCCTTTAAGTACCAGAGGGGAATGCCAAACACATTGCATAGCAATACATTTTACACCCCTCTGGTTCTTAAGGGGGTTAATGACTAATTTGTCTGGTGTACAGTATGGGACATATGTTCAAAGAAGTAGCAAAATAACTTTTGTTGTTTGTAACGACTTTTCAAGTACAGTGTAGTTGGAATCATTAATATTTTCAGAGACAGTAGGTTGTGATCAAAAATATGTCATTTGTCCTGACTGAAATTGTCGTATGTAACAACAAAAAAAGTCTTACTGTCACAGTGCCTTACCTCTGCCTGCACCATTCGGCTGGGAGCAGGGTTCTGGACCGACGCTCTAGCGTTACTAGCCACGTCCCTCTCTGCCTGCAGCCTGTTTCCTTGTTACTGGCATCATGAATCAGGCACTTGCCTGGACGCCTGTTATAGGCCCAGTCTGGGGGACCTAATTGGTCCCGCCTTCTCCTACTTCTTTATAAACCTCTATGGGCCTGTGTATCAGTTACCTTTACGTTGTTGTTCTGAGCAGTTCTAGTTCCAGTTGTTCCTGTATCCTGTGTATGACCTGGCTTGTCTGGCTATCCATTCTGGTGCTGACCTGTGGCTCTGTCTGACCATTCTCTCTGCGCACTCCATTTGTCTTGACATCCAGTCCGGTGCAGACCTGTGGCTCTGGCTGGCTACCCACTCTGTGTATGACCCTGGCTTATCTGACTAGCTGTTCTGGCGCTGACCTGGGGCTCTGTCCAACTATCCTCCTAGTGTAGCTTACTCCTAGTGGACATCCTATCTGGTGCAGACCTGTGGCTCTGGCTGACTAACTGCTCCGTGTATGAACCTGGCTTGTCTGACTATCCTAGCTGGTGCTGACCTGTTGCTCTATCTGTTACTCCGCTTGTGGCTCCGTTACCTACAGACACCCATCCTGGTGCAGACCTGGGGCTCTGGCAGACTCCGGCCTTACTGACTGCAGGCGTGAGTCAGTAGTCTCCATTGTTGCCATCATTATTGGAGATGGGCTCTTCCATACGGACTGCAGGCGTGAGTCAGTAGTCTCCTCTGTTGCCCCTTACTGGAGAATTGTAGGTTCAGTGTTGCATTCTCTTCGATTCCTGAGACTACCAGCTGGCTTCGGCCTAGTCTCCAGCAGTGTGGTTGACCCGTCAGCAGGCTCCTATTGCTGACAGAGTCTCTAACCTCTCCAGTCACCCTCTGCTTGTACTGTCATACTTACTTGCATTTGCTTATTATCATTATTATTATTAATAAAGGTGTTCTTAACTATACTGTCTGACAACTTGTCTTGTTTGCTAACCGTAACAGTACGTAAGGGTCATGATTACAGAAGGTGATAGTGATCCACCTTTACAGAAAATATTGGACAAGATGCAGGTCCAGGATCAACATATTGATCATTTGTCATTGGCTTTGCAGACACTGCTCAATCAAACTGCTCACTTAGAATGCGCTAATCCACAACAGGTGGCCACCCCAGCTCCTTCCTTGGCACTGGCAGTTTCTACTGTCTCTGATGCAGAGTTGATCAGAGGGTTGTCTGGATCCACTCCACTTCCACAACGCTATAGTGGGGAGCCTGAGCTGTGTCACGGATTCCTGAACCAGTTGGGCATTTACCTAGAAATGCTTCCACATGCCTTACCTAATGAGTGCAGTAGAGTTGGGCTGATGATTTCGCTCCTTTCTGGCAAGACATTGGCATGGGTGAATCCTTTATGGGAGACGGATAAATCCATAATATATAACTTCAGTGAATTTGTGGCCTCCTTTAAGTTTATATTTATGTGCCAGGACGTGCAACCTCGGCTTCAAAACACCTTATGTCCATCCGCCAGGGCAGTTGTACTGTGGCGGAGTACAAGATTGAGTTCTGAACCCTGGCAGCCGAGGTGGGGTGGAACAATGAGGCTCTTGTAGCCACCTTTTCCCAAGGGCTTTGTGATTATATGAAGGATGAAATTGCTGCCCGTGATTTACCTAAAAGTTTGGATGAAGTGATATCCTTTATCATCCAGATTGATACCCTGGTCTGGGAGAGACCCTCGTTTAAGGAGCGACTGCAGAGGCATCCTGCCAGAATGACCTCTCACGTAACTTGCCCACCCAGTCCTCCCTCACTTCCCATGCCTCCAGGTTCTGACTCAGTGGGTAGTGAACCTATGCAGGTGGGGGCTACCTGGCTCTTAGTGGAGGAGAGGGCTTTTCGAATGGAAGGGACTGTGTTTCTAATACGGTAAACCTGGTCACTTATGGAGATCTTGTCCGGTACGTCCAGGAAAACGCTCGCACCTAAGATCCTGTCGGGAACGGATCTTAGGTGGCATCTCTCAGTCCCCTGAAGCCATTCTGGATAAACCCATGTTGGAGGTGGCTCTTACATGGGATAATAAGTCTATCTCAGTTGCGGCACTTGTAGACTCTGGATATTTTATGGACGCCGCTTTTGCTAACCGGAACGGCATCCAGTTACAATCACGCGCCTCTCCCTTGGCAGATGAGGCCATTGATGGCAGACCACTGCTGCCATCACACATTACACATGAGACATCTCCGATAACCCTGAAAGTGGGAGCCCTCCATAAAGAAACCCTGAAGTTTCAGGTTATCAACTCCCCTCACTCTGCCATTGTCCTAGGATTTCCTTGGTTGCACACATATAACCCTAGGATTGATTGGAGTACATGTGAAATTTTGTCTTGGAGTCTTCCTTGTACTGAATCCTGTTTATCACTCCCCATAAGACTGGCAGTTGCTGAGTCTTCTTGCTTACCGGAGGCCTATTCACAGTTCTTGGATGTGTTTAATAAAGTCTAGGCCAGAGCATTACCTCCTCACAGGTCCTATGATTGTTCGATTGACTTATTGCCTGGTACTACCCCACCAAGGGGCCATATATACCCACTGTCTCTGGATGAAAACAAGGCTATGGAGGAGTATGTCACTGATGCTATGGAGAGAGGCATCATCCGCAAATCCACATCCCCTGCATGTGCTGGATTTTTTTTTGTCAAGTAAAAAGACGGAGAGTTGCTCTTATGTATTGACTTCCGCGGCTTAAATAAATGAATGGTTAAGAACGCTTATCCAATACCGCTGATTACGGAACTATTTGACTGTCTCAAAGGTTCCAAGATTTTTATGAAACTTGACTTAAAGGAGCAGTAAACTTAAAAAATGACTTACATTATTTAAGTAGATTAAATGGTGGTATGTTTAGTGGTTTGTTTTTTCTGAGAAATTTTTGGTTAAGGAGTAATTCTCTTAATAAATTTAGTTTAGCTCCCCCTAGTGGCATCATTTAGGTTAGTGACATCACATCGTCGACTTGGATAGATTGGCAGAAGGATTAAACTTCCTGAGGTGTTTTGAAATCATCTGTTAGTGGCTGGTGCTGAGTAGGAGGTGCCTGCTAGAGAAGAGCAGGTTATGTGAACAACCACCAGCTGTATATTTGCCTCAGCAGAGCCAGACTGCTTGGTTGTTTCCTACAGCTCTTTTACTTTGAGAGAAGTAATAAGAGATTAATATTTGAAGGTTTGTTTGAAAGATATATGTAATTTACAGATATTTATTGGTTAAAGCTAGAATATATAGTCTGCAGCACTATTAACCCTGTGAATGCTAAAGGAGTAAGCAATGCATTGCAATGCAACACATTGCTTACTAATCTTGCACGCAAAGGGTTAAATTTATGAATCAATACATTTTTCAATTACTAGAAGTTATGATGTATTTGCATTTATACTCACTGTTTTCAGAAATAAACAACATATGATTTAAATGTATTTTTTAACCCTACATGTGCCAAGTCCTAAAAGTGATCTTCGGTCACTGCATAAGCTGATGGAGTGCAGTAGCCGAAATAACTGTTTGTTTTGTGTTTTTTAAAGCCCAAAATTTGTATCAGTCCTGTTTGGGGGTACATGAGGACCTCTCCTGGTTTCCCCCAGTTATACATCTTCCAGCAGATCTGTGCGCTTTGCTGTCAATGCATGATCCATTTGCATGCATTGTCCGCAATTAGAATAAATAAAAAAAAGCCCAAATATTAAGTCAGCCATGTTTTGGGGGGCATCTGGACTCCTTCTTGATGGCCCCCAGTTATACATTTTATTGTGTGTGTGTGTGTGTGTGTGCGATTCAGTCACTGCATGACCCGATGGCATCCAGTGGCTGCAAGATATTTAATTTAAAAAAATTGCCAGAAATTATTTGTGTTCCGTTTTGGGGGACATTAGGACTTCTCCTGATGGGCCCCAGTAATAATTATTTTTGCTCTGTAAAGGTCACTGCATGTCTCGATGGCATGCAGTGACCGCTGTAATGTATTTAAAAAAAAAGCCCCAAAATCTTCTTTTATCAGTTTGGGGGGACATCAGGACTTCTCCTGATATCCCCCAGTTGTAGATCTCCCAGCCGATTGTGCTGGGAAATTTAGCATATACCACAGTAGCAGTCTTAATTATACTGACTCCTTGTCTTGTTTGCTAACCGTAACACTTACCTAACTACAAAAATGTCTTAACTAAATACAAAAATTCTCATATTCAGAACTCCACATTACCTCCACTTTTTTTCAAGTACAAATTTTGTCACTTGCAAGACATTTTTTTGTCGTTAGTTATGACAAATTTTCTTTTCCTCTATACAACACTGGAGAATAGTTTAGCCACACCCTTTCCCCGCCCCTTTGCCCAGCAGTTCTGGAGTAGTGTCGTACACAACAGACATTACTAATTTTTTGTCTTACACTCTATAGAATACATGCCGTTCATGCATTCAATGACTTATTTTTGTCTTTCATACAACATTTTTTTGTCGTTATCCCTTTGAACATACGGCCCTATGTGAGAGGTTAAATCAACCCCTTGGATTCCACAGATGACTCCAACATTATTCTACAGTGCTTTGGAAACTTGTCCAGCGTCACAGGGGTTACAACCCTGAAATTTTCTAATTATATTTTATTCTTCAACAGGTTTTTAATGCTAGCAAGGAATTGGCTACAGCTTCTAAATACCCCCACATTCGATTATTCGCAGCAGCGCTAGATCAGTCTGATACACCACTTGATGATCTTGCAAAGATTGATTTACAGTGGTCTGTGCCTACCCCTGGTAAGAATTCCTTCTGACAATGATACATACTAGTCAAAGGAACAGTAAACTTTTTTTTAATGAAAATATATATAACATTTATTTTTCTGCTGAGTAAAACCAATCAAAGTGTATTACAACTCAATCTATTTATTTTTAAACTGCAATTTTCTGTTCTGGTTACCAGGGGGTGCTGCTTCACTTACCAGTGAGCTAAACTCACTGATTCAAGCTCTCCTACAAAATGAATTGTAAAAAAATGCCGTTTGGTCATTTGGCACCATTGCTGGGGGCGGACTGAGCAGTCGTGCATTTGGTAATATACCAAGGGCCTTCTGTCAGTGAGGGGCCCTGCCATGCAGCAGCTACAGGCTCTGCTTTCCATTTTGAACAGGAAACACGTGCAAAGTCACCTCCACTCTGTCATGGGGTTAACCAATGGTACATATAAAAGAGTATCAATGAATTGCACTGACCATATGCACAGAGAATATTGAAGCAATTCTGGTGCAATCCAGCTGCACCAAAGTAGACAGAAAAATATCAAAGCTGATTTAAATGAGGCTTTTAAACCCTTGAAAGCTAGATTGGATCTCCACCATATTGCAAAGCAATGTTTTGGATGACATAGTAGCATTCATGGGCTTAACAACGTTATTTAAATCAGTGGGAGATCTGGGTATACTGTGCATGTTTCTCCCCTAAGAAGCAATTCTAGAGCAGTCCAGCTGCACCATAGTGCATAGTGATTTGCCCCAGAGCTGTTCCATGCCTTAGTGCATAAGCCCCTACATTGCTTATGGTACACTGTGTTTCATGATACCATTGAAAGCTGTTTATATATAAACATCTATCTTCTTTGTTCCACTGTACATCTGAGCATAATTCAGTATTTAGACACTGATGTTTTTTGTGTCCTAAACGCAGTAAATTTGCTGACTTCCCTTTAGACCCGTCAGTCGTGGACCAGCTCAGAGCTTAATTGGACAACACTACAAAGCCTATGCATCTAGCAGGTGGCAATGTTTAATTTGAAATCTGCTTCATATATTGGTTTCAGGACTTGCTAGGCCCTGTATTAAAGTTGTACAACATGAAAGTAACATCCTGTTGTACAAGGGCTTCTGCACATACACATAGCAGGTCCTGAAAGAACAGCAATGAAGAGGATGGCAATTCCAAGCATGCTGCCCCCCTCTAGTTATACCACAGACCTTACAACTGAATTAGAACAATCTAAGGAATATCATAGCTTAATACTTAAATGGGGCTACATATTTTTATGTAATTGACACCACAGAGCTTACAACTGAAATGGATCTGCATTACAATGGTGATATTACTAATGTAGCACCATTTCAATTCTAAGTTCTGTGGTACCACTTGTGTTGCTCAATTTCAATCATAAGCCCTGTGTCATTTACTGGTATAGCTCCATTTCAATTGTAAGCTCTAGTGATGCTCCATTTCAAACGTAAGCTGTGTTATTTATTTTATATCTCCATTTCAATTGTAAGCTCTGTGGTATTACTTGTGTAACTCCGTTTCTATTGTAAGCTCTGTGGTATTGCTAGGATAGCAAAATTTCGATTGTAAGTCCTGTGGTATCACCTGTGTTGCTCCATTTCAATTGTAAGCTCTGTGGTATCACTAGTGTTACTCCATTTCAAAAGTAAGCTCTGTGGTATCACTACAGTAGCTACATTTCAGTTGTAAGTTCTGTGGTATCACTAGCGTTACTCCATTTCAATAGTTAAGCTCTGTGTTATCACTACAGTAGCTACATTTCAGGTGTAAGCTCTGTGGTATCACTTTTGTTGTTTCATTTAATTTGTAAGTTCTATGGTATCACTTATGTTTCTACATTTCAATTGTATGCTCTGTGATATCACTAGTGTTACTCCATTTCAATAGTAAGCCATGTGGTATTATTACTAATGTTACCTCATTTCAATTGTAAGCTATGTAATATTACTAGCTTTGCTATATTTCAATTGTAAACTCTGTGGTATCACTTGTGTTGCTTCATTTCATATTTAAAGCTCTGTGGTATCACTTGTTTTGCTTCATTTGAATTGCAAGCTTGGTGTATTACAATTAAAATTGATGTGATGCCAAAAAGCTTACAGTTGAAATGGAGCTATACTGGTGCTGTACAGTAAAGTTGGTTTTCGCAGATTTACTTTACTTTCTTTTGAGAACAAGGCCCTGTGTTAAAGATTGTAAATCAAAGGAAAAAATAGATATTTTAAACATGCTGGAGAAACTAGAGGAAAGATGAGGGAAATGTCAAGAAGTTGAAACAGCGAATGCCTTATGCATAAAAGCAAAGTGAAGCAATCCTGGCTCAAACCAAATGCACCATAAGGGACAAATGAAACTACCATTAATTTATCACTTTATGTGCAGAAGGGGCCACAAAAAATTGCTCTACAATGTGTTGTGCACTCCTCTGGCATTCAAAGGGTTAAATGGAGCTTTTAACCCCTTGAATGCTAGAGACCTCTCAAGAATTCATTGGGTTAAAAAGCTCCTTTTAAGTCAGTAATATTGATGGTAAGTTCTGTTTTTGATTTTCTCCAGAATTTCCTCACTTTTCTTTGACATATAACCTATGGACCTTATTCTCATACCTGGGAACAATGGCCTAGATTTATAAAAACACATGAGTTACTCTAGAATAAACCAACTGCACCATAGGGGCAAATAAAAATTCCTATTGAATTATAGTGGACTTTTAACCACTTGATTGCTAACAAGGTCTCCAATGCATTGCAACTCAAAGCACTGAACACCACTCTAGCATGGGAATTTAGGAATTCTTATGTAGGGTGACCACGGGTCCCGGAACGTCCGGGACTGTCCCTTATTTCAGGGCTATGTCCCGCGTCCCGGGTCATCTTCAACCGGGACAATGAAGTGTCCCGGAATGAAGCCAAGCCGCCCTGGATGTCAGCCTGCAAGCGGTGTGTCACATCATGGACGCCGCGAGGGAGCGCTTGGTAGCATAAATCAGCGCTCCCTCGCGGCGTCCATGATATGACACACCGCTTGCAGGCTGACATCCAGGGCGGCAATGCAGCTGAGCCTGATCTGGAGGCAAGCGCTCTAGTAATACAGAGCGCTGGGAGATGACATCATCTCCCAGCGCTCTGCATTACTGAGCACAGCGCGCGGGAGCTTCAGCTCTGTGCCAGAGGAGGCACAGAGCACTTTACACGCCGCTAGACCACCAGGGACTCAAGGTATGAAGGGGCAACTAGGATGACCACGTCCCGGAATGGCAGAAGGGAAATGTGGTCACCCTATTCTTATGCCTGCTATGGTGTAGTTGGTTTACTCCAAAATAACATCTTCACTTTGGGCTGTGCTTCTTTTGAGCCACTGGAGAGGGTGCATGGGCTGGGAATGGGCAAGTCTAAATTATGTAAATTGTGCATAAAATGTGTGTGGTGCTTAATCTGGTGGACAGGATTGAGAAGGGAAAAGGTGACGTTTTAGAATGGATGGAAAATGAACAGGAAGTGGGTGGAGGAGGTCGGGAAGTGGATTTAATGGACAGGAAGTGGGCAGAGTTACCCAAGAAACTCACCAAAGCAAGAGAATTAACCTCTGTCCCTGTAGAACCTGCTTATTCTTCAAGTTAAAAAGCTACAATTCTGGGATAAACCAGATGCACCATAAGGGACAAATACAAATTCCCAGACAGTGGCGTAACTAGAAGCCACCGGGCCCTGGTGCAGAAATTGCCGCCGGGCCGCCCCCCCCCCCTTCACGTTGCCCCATACACATCTCCTACCTCCATCTCTTGCGCAGTTCTCAGTTATGTAGAGCGCTGGGAGATGATGTCATCTCCCAGCGCTCTGCATTACTAGAGCACTAGGAGAACAGCTGAGCTGCTGCGGGCAGGGCTGTGGGCGAGTGGAGATGGGTTCGCAGGGGGCGGCCGGGCCCCTTGGAGTGACGGGCCCGGTCGCAGGTGCGACCCCTGGGACCCCTATTGTTACGCCACTGTTCCCAGACTTCCTATTGGTTTAAGTGGAACTTTTAACCCTTGAATGTTAGAGGTTGGATACCTTTCTAGCATTCAAGGGGGTTAAAAGTCCCATTTAAATCAATGATAATTATTTTATTTATCCCCATGTGGTGCATTTGGTTTGGCCCAGAATTTATCCACTTTACTTCATACGTAAGGCCCTATGGGCATTATTCAGGAAGCTAAAGTATTTCAATTGTAGACTAAACCAACTGTACCATGGGGCGGGGGGGGGGGGGATAAAAATTCCTATTGATTTAAATGGCGATTTTAACCCCTTGATTGCTAGAAAGGTTTCACAATGCACTGTGTATGTAAATATGCATGTAAACTACCTGGAATTGGGGAATTGTCATTTGTCCCATATGGTTTAGTTGATTTGCTCCAGAATTGCAACTCTTTAGCTTGATCAATAAGCACCTGGGGGGGTTACAAAACCGACAAAATAAAGAGTATATGTACAATTGTTACAAAGTGATTTAAGGATATATAAACGTTTAGCAGCATTTTCACTAAGTACAGTACTATCACCAGTCAGCTGAATTTTGATAAGTGAAATAGAAATGGGTGTGATCAGTGTTCCTTATAAATTGAGCTGGGTGAGAGATCTAGCACTAAAAGGGTTAATGTGGCAATTAAAACTGGGTAGGGCTGCATAGTGCATCTGTAATGCCAATGCAGCCCAGCCCAAACACTTCTGTTTAACTCTTTCTGGGCTGGGCTGCCTACCTTTGCACTTCTTAGAGCAGGAGTAGCCAACCCTGGTCTTCAAGAGCTACCAGCAGTGCATGTTTTCAGAATACCCCAGCTGGAGCACAGGTGGACTAATTAGTGGCTCAATCATTTTAACCCCTTAGTGACAAGGGCTTTTTGACATGAGAGGACACGAGCAATTTTGGTCTTTTTACTATGCCTTTGTTCAACTATACTTTTCCTCTAATTCATTTAGTCCACATACACAAATTACATACCATTGTTTTAAGCATAAGTAGGGCTTTCCTTTGATACCACATTTATATGTATAGCCCACCATTTCATTTGATAGTAATAAAAAAAAGATAAAAATATAAAAAAACACAAATTTTAGGGTTTCCTGTGATAATATGTGCTCAGTTGGTTCATTTTTAATAGGGACTGTATAAAAAGGTATGAATGGCACAAATGTCCCTTTTTAGGGAGCACTGTCCCTCTGAGATCAAAACCCCTATGTCCCTCTTTTGCACCCTGGTGTCCCTCTTAAAGGGAGTGGCGACCCCAGCATTCATATTTAGAGGGGGGGGCACATAGGGGGCCAGAGACAAACGTAGGGGGGCAATCATAAAAAAATATATATATACACATACACACACATACATATGCACACACACAAACTCTTTTGATGCCAGAATGATTACAAGACTATAGTTTGTTTGTTTTTTAAAAACGTTCATTTTCAGAATAATTTATAACATGTAATTTGAATGACTTTTAAATGAACATTTGTAAATAAATATTTGACAAATATAGAAAATTGGCATTTAACAGTATATTCTCTACCATCACAGTATAAGCATTTTTTAAGTGACAGTCTCTAACATGTACTATAGACAGAAATTAGCATTTTGAAGGGCTAACTGAAATGAACTTATCCTTTAAGAAGCAGAGTTAGCTCTGCTTCCATGAAAAACTACCACGGTTTGGCCCTTCATAATGCAAATTTAAGTCTACAGATTATGTGATCTTAACCCCTTAAGGACCCATGACGGTCCTGTTCCGTCATGGGTTGTTATACCCTTAAAGACCCATGACGGAACTGGACCGTCATGGAATTCCAGGCTCCCTTCGAGTCCGGAACGCAGCCATGAAAAAAAAAAATTCTCTGTGGTCCTTAACGGACGTTAAGGGGTTAAGTTACTATGTATATTTAATGATAAACATTGTGAATTAAAGTGCAACTAAATTATATATATATATATATATATATATATATATATATATATATATATATATATATATATTTCTCCAGCTATTAATGTGCCTCAACAGAAGGACAACAAGATATAAAGTCTTTTTTCGGACCCCTGTAGCAAGCTTACAAGTGTTCAAATCAGACAGTAGCAACCAACTAATGCACTGTAACAAATTGCACCAGCAAAAGGGGGAGGGAGTATGTCTGAACTTTGGTCTTTTACTACTACTTATAGTAAAATGAAGTGCAACAGTTGTTTTAAAGGACAAGTGGTGGAAAAAAAATAAGTTCTGTTTAACTGAAAGATTGCATTAAGTGTAGACTTTTTTTAAGTTCTTAAAAGCTTTATTGAAATTTTGCAAGTGTACATAACAAGAAAGTAATAACGGTACCCAGAAGCACAAATTAAATTGTATACAGAAGTATGTATCAGCGAGTAATGGCAGAAGTTCTCAACATAGGATAAACTAGAGTTTCAATTAGCGATATGACTGACACTGATAAGTAGAGAACATTGAAAATGTTATGAGAGAAAATCTGCTCTATCATACCATAAAATTAGCTTAATAATAAGATTTCAAAGAAAAAGAAACACTGAATTGCTGTGAATGACAAATACATATTTGAAGAAGACACACAAGCCACTCAAGAAAGAGTCAGACAATCTAGTGTCCCTGATTTAAGCCTGCAAAGTTATAGGTACTATAAGGTGACCACACACTGCTCACACTCTGTCCACCCTCACAACCTGTCCACCATCACCACACACTGCCCACACCATGCCCACCCTCACACCCTGTCCACACACTGTCCACCCTCACACCCTGTCCACTATCACCACACACTGCCCACACCGTGCCCACCCTCACACCCTGTCCACCATCACCACACACTGCACCAGCTCCACTTTTCCCCCACCAGCTCCAGTTTGCCCCCACCAGCTCCAACTTGCCCCCACCAGCTCCGATAACCTGAGGGCACTGCTGCCGCGAGCCCGCAATGACTTCCTTTTACCTTTAGGATTAAGCAGGGGAGCAGTTCCACGGGTTCCTTCATTACAAGATACTTCGGGGTTACAACCTGACGGTATCTTGCAAAGAAGGAGCCAATGAAACTGCTCCACTGCGCAATCCCTAAGGGAGGTCATCACGGCAGCAGCACCCCCAGTTAATGTGCCCAGTCAGTTCGGGGCTTTTTGGATTGGAAGGCACTGGGCGGCAGATACAGCTGATGCCGTTCATGCCTTCTGAATTTTACTGCAGCTGCATTTTTGATCCGGGGACACATTCTGTCCGGGGACAGTGCTCTCAATCCGGGGACTGTCCCCGGAAACCGGGGACGTCTGGTCACCCTAAGGTACTATAGCAGTAAGCAGAGAGCATAGACTCACCACTCAAATTTAAATTAGTAGTGCTGAGTATAAGTCACAGCGGTTTAAAATCTATGCGTTAACTTGTATGACAAACAAAAAGAAGTGTAAAGCAGAACAATTGTGAAATAAAATCTTCTCTGCCATGCCCTATATTAAACAGAACAGTACTTAAATGATAAGTGGGAGCATTAGACCACTGTTGAGCAAAAATGCATAAGTGGACAAAACACCTCCGATGCATGCATAGTTAGCTATAGTAATACATGGGAAGGCTTACATACAATGCGTGGACAGAGTAGTCTGGTTAGGTGGACACCCTGTCAGAATACCACGCGTGGACCTATGAAAGGTCATGGGGAGTGGGGGGGAAATCAAAGCTAAGGCCGTGACTGAATAGGAAGCTTATACGTTGTATGCAGTTGTAGACATATGATTATACACCTTCATATATTAGAGATTCTAAAGAAAGGAAGACCACAATAAAACAGGACTGAGGGTCAAATTATGTATTGTACAACTGTGGTAATCAGCAAGACTAAATTACCCTGGTTACAGACCCCAGGCAAGTGATCACAGACACCCTGGGGACTCCATAAGGAGGCTATCTGAATCAAGGAACATATCCAAATTGAACCTTAATCATCTTCTAAATAACAGATAACAAATAGTGGCGTTAAATAAACATCACATAGGACAACAAAACATATCCCATAACAAATAACTAACCCCCCCGTCCGAAGTATAAATCCCCCAAGAACAGTCTCAGATAAATATTTGTAATGTAGATAATCTAAGCACAGCCTGAATGGACCCCCCAGGCCCTGGGGGGCCATCCATGACCATAGAACAGTTATTCATTCTCAAGGTTCATTTAACCGTCTCAAAAGAGATATAAGATCCAAGTTTCTCAATGCAGAAATAGACCGTTCACAGGAGCTTAAACACAGCATTGGACAAAAGAGGCATAGAACTCTTCCAAATCGGCAGCCACTCAGTCGAATCCTGAAATCCCGGGATCCCAGGGAGAATCTTCCCATCCAGCTCTCCTAAAGTTCAGCAAAAACACGAAAGGATCTGACTGCAGCCCCAAGTCATCCACTGTAGGTAGCAGGCACACAGAAGCAAAGCAAGCCAGGGCATCCAGGCTATTCCAAACAAAGCAATGTATGAGGAGGAGATGAGCTGGCTTTGTCTCCAACTTCCACAGACTCGTTCGTAACTGCATCAGAGCATTCAGGGCGTCGATCATGGGCGTCGCTCCTATCATCCAAAGTGGTAAGTGTCTGACCCATATGACCCGAAGCAGACCAGGTGCTCGCCAGCGCCTCTTGAACTGCATCCCTAAATTTGCCTATTAAGGACCTTAAATCCGCCTTGGTCGTGAGATGCATGAGATCCACTACACGCAAAGGAGCTCCAGATGGCTTCTTGCATGTCACTGCTCATGATCCAAAGTGATCAATTTAGTGTAATTTCAGTGTTTCAAAGATACCAAATGCCCCCAAAGTCCTCCAGGTCTGCAAAGAAAGAGTCAGCAACCCAAAAGGTATCAATAGCAATTGTATTCAAAACAGCTATGCCATAAAAGCAATGTTTCAGTCAAGGAGCCGTTGAAGATGCGTCCATCTTCCCTGGCAGCTAGCTCCACCACCCCCCAAGTGTAAGAATGCTTTAATGAAATAATAGGGTCATATGGGTACAGGGGACTATGTCTGCACTTGATCCAATCTTTCAGTTAAACAAAGCTTTTTTGCTGACACTTGTCCTTTAACAACAATTGTTACTATTCATTTTACTAGTGTCGAAGCTGAATCATACCTCCCCCCCCCTTTGTTGGTGCACTTTATTTGTTACAGTACTAACTAATGTTGTGCTGACAGTTGTCCTTTATCATCAACTACATGGAGAAAGACTTTTTTTTTTTTTAACATATTTAATTTTCAAATATTACAGGATGAACAACTATAGCACAAAGCAATTATTAGATAATGAAACAGGTACACTTTATAAACTAAAGTGCAACGTCACAAACAAAATACAATAATTATCATCCTTTTACTATGAAATGCAATAAAATCTGTACTTAAAGTTAGTCAATCACACAAATCTGCTAACTACATCATCCATATTTATTTGAGATGCAAGTCTGGCCTCAATTGCCAGGGTGGCAAGATCTGAAAGCCTTTTGTCAGTCATTGCTGTATGAAGGAACGATTTTATTAATTTTAATGCAGAAAAGCTTCTTTCGCATGATGCACTGCTCACTGGCAAGACACAAGCTATTTTACATAGCCGGTACAGCTGGAATGGAACAGTGTAAGGTCCAGAAAGTTGATGAAATTGAGAATTGTGTCCACCTTCATGGCATCTGACGACTTTTTTCTTTGTAGTGTTAGCATTGCTTGCCTCAGCTCAATCTCCAAGTTTTCTGTGTTGCAGGTATAAAATTTAGCCATTGGTAGCAATTTGTCAAAATTAAGAAAAGAATCAGATCGGGGATTCAGAGACTGTATACCTTCCATGATTTCCAGAGAATCTTTTGAGAAGCGTGATTTTGGCTCTGAAATGATTCGGTCAAGAACATCATACATGAACATTTTAATGAAATCATCTTTTTTGATCAGTTGTTGTCGATGACCTACGGTTTCCAAAATGATGCTGTTTCTTAAGTGTAAAGGAGGCCGCCGATCTCGCTTCTTGAAAGGTAGTTCGGTAGAATCGTTTGGTGCTGGTATTCCACACTTCATGCTCAGCTGTATTGTTTCTTCCCAAACACTTTCTATTGTTCCAGAATTAGCAGAAGCTTCAGGTTCATTCTCTGGATTGGACACTTCTTCCAGCTCTTGTATAACTGCTCGCACAAGAAAGACAGCAGATGCCAGGTCAAGGTCTTTGGCTTGTAACATATCTGGGTCCTTTTTAGTATGTTCTCAAAAAACACAAGGCCAGAATGAAGCCAAAGTCAATTAACTGGCAAATGGATTTCGCCTCCACTGCTCTCTCAGTATTGTTTCCTTCACTTAAAATATTGAGAGTTTCCAACAGAGGGTCAAGTGTTTTAAGAACGGCATTGCAGGCTGCATGCTGGCATGTCCACCTTGTGTCACTTAATTGTTTAAGCTTGATAGCTGGTTTACTTGACATTTCTTGTTGCACATAAGTAAACACTGAGTGAACAACAGAAGTGCTACAAAGCACATACAGCTTTTCGAGTTTCACAAAAAATTAATTTGCTGCCTGTACATTCTTGACTGTGTCCATGATGACCAGGTTGAGACGGTGACTCATACAATGAATGTAAAGTGCACAAGGCACCTCCTTTTTAATGCGTGCTTGCACGCCATTAAGCCGGCCACTCATTACAGAGGCGCCATCATAGCCTTGTCCAATACAATAATTTTTATCAATGCCTAGAGAGGTTAAGACCTGGAATATATATCCTGTTAGAGATTTGGCATCTAGGCTATCTGCTCGGTAGAATTTTAAGAACCGTTCATGGACCTTCTGTTCGTGAAAGAATCGGACTACGACAAACAGTTGTTCTGTTTTACTCAGATCCTTTGTTTCATCTGTCATGATGGAAAAGGGACTTCCTTTAATGCTCTGTGCAATGCCTTCTCTAACCAGAGAAGCTATAATTGACAGAAGCTCATTTTGGATAGATGGATGTACATATCTTGCATTTCTTGGTCCTTCAATTTTTTTTCTTACAATGCTGTCTTTTTCTGCAATTATATATAGAATTTCACGTACATTTCCGTGATTGACATAATCTGAACTGTACCGATGTTCTCGCTGGGCAATTTTGGTCTTGGCTGTTAGCAACAAAACTTGTGCTATTGTTTTTATGTAATGTCTATTTTCATTGACCTCTCTTGTGTGAGCTTTGGTCAGATCCTTCATGATCGATGTATCCTGGCTTACACTCTTTTTGAAACCCTCCCATCTGATATAGGAATCCTTGTGTGAAGCAGACTTCTCATGCTGCAGTATTCCTTTTCCAGTGCATTTTCAAGTGCATTTTTCCAGTTTTTGTACCCTATGTTGACAAATGGTACTTTTTTAACATGCCCATGGAGATATTTTCAAGATCAAAAAAATCGGCATGGAAAACAGTACGCTGCATCCTGGGAATAGAATACTCCAGCCATTGAAACAATTGAAACCATTGTGGTCTGAATGATCTGAAACGTGCTCCAATTTGTTTCTGTGGGTACTTTCTTAATACAGGCTGTCTTGGCCCCTCAGTAGCACACTGGCTGATATCATTTGGTCCTTGTACCTTTGCTTTTTCAATGTTAGCAGATGTTTGTGCACTCTGTGGCAGTTCAGCCTCACAGAGATCATCTTCATAAGCACTGTGTTGGATATTGCTTTGTGAGGAGTGCTTGCTTCTTCAATCTGCAGTAAAGGTTCATCATCATCATCATCAAATATTATTTCAGAAGTGTCAGTCATGCCATATCCACATTAAATATCCTTCTCAAGCTCTTCAAACTCCTCAAAGGGAGAAGACTGACCAGGCTGACTTTTTCCTTGTTGCTGCTCTTTCGAAATATCAGCCTTCTGGGCCTTTAGATTTACCACTGTATAAAATGAACGGATGTCCATTTTTATGGTAGCTAGGAAATTCAATCTGAAAAAGGAAAGAAAAAAAATGTATGCTGTTCTTATGGGACGACAAACAACATAAATGAAGAACAGATTTAATAAAACAAATGTTTTCACAGTGTGCGGTGATAAATGTAGTTGCACCACCAATTATGGTGTCCCATCACTGGCAATCAACTAAAGTAATTAAATAAATTAGAAATAGCATAATCACGCTTTAATAAGTGTAAATTATTAAAACGTCACCATGAAAGAAAAACAAGACTCGTATATGCACATGAGGTCTATGACCATTGATAAATAAGAACTATTTAAAAAAACACAATGGTAAAATACTATAATGGAACAAATTGGATATGTAGGTGTACACACACATTATATATATATCATACACATACTAATGAGCAGCTAATACATCTACTTGGTGTAACATGTCAATAATCAGTAAAATGCATCAACGTGGTATATCATGCTAATGAGCAATAAACAAACTTGGTATATCATGCAAATGAGCGATTATACAGTACTCTGTAAATGTTCCTGTGGGGAGTGTGGGCAGCATGTCATGCTGCAGATCACTGTGCATTATAGACTAGAAGCAGAATGTCGCTTTGCTCAACTCACACAAAGCATTCTATGCAGAGGTACTCAGTATTTCCCAGCATGGTTTTCTTTTTCATAGGGTTAAAAAACATACAATACCACTTTAGCTGCTAAAGTGGTATCTTATGTTTTTTTTAACCCTGCAAGAAAGTTGTATATTTTTGAACGTATATCTCTTCATTGGTTGCCTGATTTAAAATGGCGACAGCCAACATGACATTGACAATGTCATGTCGGCTGTCTGTCGCCATTTTAAACCAGGCAACCAATGAAGAGAAATTCTTTGAAAAAGATACCACTTTCTTGCAGGGTTAAAAAAACATAAGATACCACTTTAGTTTTATTATTTTTATTATTTTTTAATATTTTTTAATGTTTTATTATTATTTTTATTTCCATTTTTATTTATTTTCATTTTTATTTTTTCATTTCTTTTTTTTTTTTTTTTTAATATCATTTTCATTGAAGAAATTTTTCACAGTATAACTTGACAGATCAGATCACAAGGACATCATGTAAATAAACAAGGAAGTAATTGAATACAGTAAATAGAATTCCACTTAGATATGGAGTCTGGGAAGTACCACACCTATACAACAAAAGATGCAGTAGTAACGTATACTATTCAGTGTCCACAATGCCCTCGTGAGATATATATATATATATATATATACAGTTTGTAGTTCAAAAACCGCACTCACAGGACTTCCAAATGATGTGAGTGCGGTTTTTGAACTACAAACTGTATGTATTACATTGAAATTGTCACCCAGGCAAGTGTACAATATTTTGGAGAGTGCTGGGACACATCTGTTTTATATATATATATATATATATATATATATATATATATATATATATATATATAGTAAAACAGATCTAGAAGGAAAAGAAGAGTAGAGAGTGAAAGGAAAGGAGAAGAGTGAGATGGGAGGGAAGGAACGAGGGGTTGGGGAGACAACATATTACACAGGAGAGGTCAAAAGGGTAGGGTATTCCATGGACCAACGATAATCCACCGGACTAACCAGAGCTGCCACTCTCGGTCCACATACTCCAAACTAGTTTATAGAACTCTAGTCTGAAAGTAGTAGTGAAATATAATTTCTCCATTCCCAAATTATAGGACACCAGCTGGTTCAACGCAGCACTGGTAGGTATATCCCTAGACTTCCATGCTCTTGCCAGGAGAGTCTTCGCCGCCAACAATATCTGTCCCGTCAAAAACTTCACCGGACTCGGCAGTGGACTTGGAAAAATATGCAGCAACGCTACTTCCAGTGTCTTAGGCAATTCTAGCTTATCAAAAACCATGTCCCAATAAGAGCATAGTTGGGGGCAGGACCACCAAACATGCAACATGGTCCCCACTTCTGAGTTACATCTCCAGCATAGATTTGAAGCTGTTGGTTAGATGTGAGCCAAGTGGGCAGGTACCAAGTACCATCTGTACAAGATTTTCATGGAAAGCTCCAAATGATTGGAACAATGCGAGAGATTAGTAGAGATAGAAATTGCCCTATGCAACTGGCCCACCATCAGGCTATACCCCAATTCCTGTTCCCATTTCAACATAAAAGGAAGCTTCTCAGAGTAGTCACTAGAAATCAAAGTCTTGTAACAAGTAGAAAGTGAACCAGTAGTAAGCTTTGTTGCCATACACAACCTAGTTAAACCATGCAGCAGGGGATACTGATAATACATGTCGTAGTTGTAAAAATGTATAAAATTCAGTCCGTGGGAGATCGAAACTTGACTGTATGTCACTAAACGACTTTAGAGAACCACCAGAAATCAGATGACTTAAGTTCCTAATCCCCGCCGTGTACCAAGAACCAAAACTAGAGCCAGGAATCACATAGTCCATAGTCCGCAAAGGAGTTGCCAGTGTAAACTGTCGTAACTCAGGAACCACTCGGGCATACACATCCCAGAAAAAGAACGAAAGTCTAGTACTTGACAAAAGGGTCGAGATGGCTGGACGGAATTTTGTAGATAACCACAGAAGTTCGTTCACTCTCTGTGGGGAGAACTGGGAGTCCTCCAAATCCACCCACGCTACCTCTCCTGGGTCTACATGAAATTGGACCATCTGAGCCATCCTGGCTGCCCTGTAATTGAACAGGAATGATGGGACCCCCAGACCTAGCCGGGGCAAGGAGCCATCGATTGGAGACTCTAGAACGGCGGGCACCATGAATGAATCGCAAAACCTCAGACTGCATTTCTTATAGAAAAGTGTAAGGAATTTGGAAGGGAAGGGTCCGGAACAGATATAGAAACTTGGGTAAGACTAACATTTTTACCGCAGCAATGCGACCAAGCCAAGACAACATCAAAGGGGACCATTCTAGGAGATGTTGCCGAACCTATCCCCACACTCGTTTCAAATTAGCCGAAAGCAGGGCCCTAGAATCTCGAGTAAGATGGATACCTAAAAAGGAAAGATTATCTGTCCTCCATTCAAATGGATAAGTAGCCTGCCCAATTAACCTTATGATAAGATACTCTACTGTATGAAGTTAAAGCCTCCAGTAAACATGGAAGGGAAGAGACGGGTTGAGTGAGAGTAATCAAAATATCATCCGCAAACAAACCCAGCTTCACCTCCAAATTCATAAATTTACAGCCAGGGATCAAAGGATTGGAACGGATCAGCTCGGCAAGTGGCTCTAGAGCCAACACGTAAAGAATAGGCGAGAGGGTACACCCCTGTCTCGAGCCATTAGAAAAAGCAAAAGGCTCTGATAAGAAGTCCACATAAGAGACCCTAGCCGAAGGCGACGAGTATAGGGAGAAGACAGCCTTAATAAATTCAGGGGGAAAGCCAAATTTAACTAGTACTCCTCGGAGAAACCCCCAATGTAAGCTGTCAAATGCCTTCTCCACATCAACCGCCAGGAGCAGGCTCTGAGTTTTCTCAGCCATCAATTTCTCTATGACATTAATGACCTTCCGCATGCTGTCAGAGGCTTGTCTACCTCGAACAAAGCCAACTTGGTCATAATGGAGCAGAGAAACCAACAAGTCACGCAATCTATTCGCTAAAAGTTTTGCATACAATTTAACGTCTGTATTCAATAAAGACATTGGCCTAAAATTAGGACAGTGAGTAGGGGGCTTCTCCGGTTTAGGCAGAGTGGTGATATGGGCAGAGAGCATAGAAGGCGAAAAGAAACCACAATCACTGCAAGAGCGAAAGAGCTTTTCCAGATGCGGTAAGAGGATCCCGCAAAAGGACTTATAGTAAACGTTAGAGAAGCCGTCCGCTCCCGGGGCTTTATCATTTGGCAGGGACTTGATGAGAGATTTAATCTCATCCGCAGTTATAGGGGCTTTAAGTAGGTCAGATTGAGCAGGAGAGAGACATGGTAGTGTAATACTTCCTAGAAAAGAATCAATATCCTGAACAGATGGTTGGAAAGTATGTGACTCTAAGTGGAGATTATAAAGTGAGACATAGTACCGGGCGAAGGCCTCTGGAATGTGGGCAGGGTTCATGATTTTCGCCCCTGACTCAGAGAGTATATGTGGGATAGTGTCACGGTTTGTTATGACTCTCAGACACAGAGTTAAGATAAAAACACAACTTTATTAAAAAGTTTAATGGGAACCCTTATGGGTAGCATATACATAGAACATTTAGCGACAATACATAGTAGGAGTAGAGGAATACAAAATGTAAGACAGGCTCTACCGTCCTTGCCAATACCGGGTAAGGCAACCTTAGGTGGCACAAGATGGAAAAGGTTCTACCGGCCTTACCAATATACCGGGCAAGGCAGCCCTAGACTAGTAATTGAGGAAAAGGAGGCTCTACCGGCCCTGCCAATATACTGGGCAAGGCAGCCTTGAGACTGGTACAACGAATAGTAAAGGCTGTACCGGCCCTGCCAATATACCGGGCAAGGCAGCCTTGAGACTGGTACACGAGTAGATAAGGCTCTACCGGCCTTGCCAATATACCGGGCAAGGCAGCCTTGGGACCAAGACAGCAAGTAGTGAGGCTCTACCAGCCTTGCCAATACCGGGTAAGGTAACCTTAAGTTGGTACAATGTGAGATAGGTTCTACCGGCCTTACCAATATACCGGGCAAGGCAGCCTTGGCTACAAGTACTGAATAGCAGCAATGGTGGCCTCAGTGACTGGCTTAAGGTGTAATAGACCAGTCGCATGAGATGGACGGACTGAGGCCCTCTGAATAGACAGGATGTTATACGCACCCTATAATACAGGAGTGAACCAGTACCCGCGTACTGGAGCACACAATCTCTACTGGTGCTGAGAAATGCAGAAAGCAACTGGTTAATACATGGAGCGAACCAGTACCCGCATACTGGAGTAACAACAACTCTACTGGTGCAGCAGGCAGCCGGTTGAACGAGGAGCGAACCAGTACCCGTGTACTGGAGTAACAGAAACTCTACCGGGCTGTCTAGGACTGAGCAGCAACCGGTTATATATGGAGCGAACCAGTACCCACGTACTGGTGTGACAGAATCTCTACCGGTGCTGTCTAGGACTGAACAGCAACCGGTCATGCATGGAGCGAACCAGTACCCGCGTACTGGAGTGACAGAACCTCTACCGGTGCAATGAGCAGCCGGTTATACAAGGAGTGATCCAGTACCCGCGTACTGGAGTGACATAATCTCTGCCGGTGCTACAAGCAGCCGGTTATACATGGAGCGAACTGGTACCCGCATACTAGAGTGACAGAATCTCTACCGGTGCTGTCTAGGACTGAACAGCAACCGGTCATGGATGGAGCGAACCAGTACCCGCGTACTGGAGTGACAGTACCTCTACCGGTGCAATGAGCAGCCGGTTACACATGGAGCAAACCAGTACCCGCGTACTGGAGTGACAGAATCTCTACCGGTGCTGTCTAGGACTGAACAGCAACCGGTCATGCATGGAGCGAACCAGTATAAGCGTACTGGAGTGACAGAACCTCTACCGGTGCAATGAGCAGCCAGTTGTATATGGAGCGAACCAGTACCCGCTTACTGGAGTGACAGAACCTCTACCGGTGCAACAAGCAACCGGTTGTATGTGGAGCGAACCAGTACCCGCGTACTGGAGTGTAACACACAAGTGAATGAAAATGTCGCCAGGACGACTGGAGGAGAGAGACACTCTGCAGGCCATCCAGGAGCAGGAACTCAGCCGGTGATGGACAGGAAACCGATCTACAGGCAGTCAACCGGATCAGGAACGGCAGCAGGAAACAGCAGCAGGGACAGCAACCCCAACCGGATCAGGAATGGATGCTGGAACCAGGGAAGCTGACAGACAGGAACTCAGGTGATCACAGAAGAGCAGGAACAGAGTAACGGCCCAGTAAGCTCAGGAACCCAATGCAGGTGCAAGCAGCATGGAGACAACACGAAAGGGCAACCAAAGGGTGCCCAAGCTCAGTCTAAATAGGCAATACAGGGCGGGCTGAAGGCAGGCAGCCAATGGAGAGCCCCCTTCTGGTAACTGACAAAGAAAGGAAGCAATCATGGGCATCATGATAGATAGTTCTTTTAGTCTCTCGCTTCCTGAGCCTCCGTGCCAGGAGAGTACCTGCCTTATTACCTTGTGTATAATATCGTTGTTGCAGTTTCTTAAGCATAAGTTGGGTGTGGAAAAGTTGTAGGTCCAAAATTTCTCGTTTCATCTCTAAAATTCACTTTCCCCTCTCCCTGGTAAAATGAGCCTTTTGTAAAGTTTCCAAAGCAGTTAAACTTTTGGACAACTGTTCCAATCTCGCCGTCCGTCTCCTCTTCTCCTTGGCCGCGTAAGCTGTGCAGTGACCCCTCATAACTGCTTTATGAGCTTCCCACAGTGTTTCCGGAGACACACCAGAAGCATCGTTTAAGGTAAAGTACTCAACCAGCAGTGTTTCCAGGTGTGTCCTAACTTCAACTTCTGCCAATAAATGGTCATTGATCCTCCAAGTCCCCCTTCCACAATGGGCAAACTGTTCAACTAAATCCAGAAGGATCGGTGCATGGTCCGACCATTGTATAGTACCTATAGAGCAGGACCTGACCCTCTGTAAGGTTCGTTTGTCAAGGCAGAAATAGTCCAACCTCGAGTAGGACCCATGTACTTGCGAGTAGAAGGAGTAATCTCTTTCAAGTAACATGATAAGTCCTACAAACATCATACAAACGAAACTCCCTCAGTGACCGTAGGTGAGCACCAGAAGGTGCGGCCGAAGTATCCACCAGAGGGTCAGCCAATGTGTTAAAGTTCCCACAAAGGACTAACGAGCCCTGCAAGACGTGCTCCACCTTGGATAAGGTGCGTCTAATGAACTAGGCTGAGTTAGAATTCGGGGCATATACGTTAATCAGTGAATAAATTACATTATTAATGGAAGCAACTAGAATAAGGTAGTGACCCTGAGAGTCTCTCTTCATTTCTAATACCTGCACTGCCCAGGAGTTGTGAAAGTATACAGAAACACCCGCCCGCTTGGTCACAGCAATTGCATGATAAACAGTGCTAAAATTTTTAGCATAAACAGAGGGGACCTTGCCTGCGGCGAAGTGAGTCTCCTGGACACATAAAATTTGTGACTTCGTTTTGTGAGCTTCTTGGAACAATAAACATCGTTTGTGGGGGCTATTCAGCCCTTTGACGTTCATAGAAAGAATTCTAAGAATCATAAAATGGGAATGGGCAAAACGCAGTCTGAACAGCAAACTCTTCTCTATCCAGTAAAATGAAAGCCCATGACATCCGAGCGGATACAGAGCCAATCTGAACTACCTCTCATCCATGGAAGGGAGGGATGGGGTTAGAATACATGGAAAGACAAAGGCCGGGAAGGGAAGTACACAAGGGAAAGGAGAGTAGGAACAAAGGGACGGAGAGAAGATGGGAAGGCAGAAAAGTAGAGATCAAGGAAGAATTAGAGAAAAAAGAACAAGAAGATACCCACTCCAAGGAGCTGTAGATCATCAGTGCATTGTACATCCAGTATACAAGCCACTGAAACATATAGAGCACTAATCTCATACCCAGATGAGTAGGGGGGTGAGCACAACACCAATTGAGGCACGGCAGGAGAGACCAATCACGTCTCCAGGGATCTATTCAAGTATACAAATCAAACCTGTAGCCAGGTCTACAGGGAGCCAAGGCACTATCGAATGATTCAATTTAAAAGGGACCACTAATATATAAAAAGAGGAAGTAATGAACTATACTGGTGTTTCTACAGTCCACAAGGTAATAGGAACGGCGGATGTGTTCTCACAGAGGGTGATAATCGAAACTCTGGGTATGAGATCGACATGCGGGCATCCTGAACAAACCATTATGTAAACAACCCCCTTTTGTGCCCTAGTGTGCCCTGAGTTACATAAAATAAGAAATTAGCAAAACACAGTTGGCATCTACATAATGAAAGCACCCAAACATTGACCCTGCTAATATACATTACCCCCGTCCCAACATCCACACAGTCCCCAAACTTGTCAAACTAGATGCATGGACAGCCATCAACAACCTCTAACCCTCATATCGGCCCCCTCAAGGACACCCCACCAAGCAAGGCTGTCGGCCACCGCCAACCCACCCATATGCCAGACAATCTAACTCCCAAAATACCTCCCCAAGTAACCCAAAACAAACAGCAGGGTAGAGGTAAAACCTAAAACTATAAACCAGGGCCCGTTGCTGGTTGTAATATACTAGGCTTAGCAAGAGGGCAAAAAGAGCAGGCATCCCATCTACCCCAAGGTGTATATCAGGTAAACGACCAAATACCGAAGAAAAACTAGTGGGAAACTAAATCAAATGCTGATCACCAGTACACGTTCCACTGAAAGTCAGCCATAAGAGGATCCCGGCTCAGGTTCAGCTGGCCTCAGCCTAGAGATCGATGCAGAAACAGGTATAGTAGTCCATTCTCTCAGTAGACGCGAAGGCCAAGCACTCTGGAGATCTGGAGCGGCATCAAACAGGATATTCCATGAAGTGAGAACCCGGGCCCCCTTCCTCAGGGGATCACACAGAGGTCACCGACCCGTCTCTGGTAATCAAAATCTTCACCAGGAACCCCCACTTATACTTAATCTTGGCTTTTCGTAGGGCTGCCGTTATATGACGAAACTGACATCTCTGCTGTAGAGTAGTTGCAGAAATGTCTGCGAATAACTGTTTTCCAGAGTAGGGTTCCGGCAGAGACCCCTGGATGCGGCCCACTTTCAATAACTCCTCTTTAATATGAAAATAGTGCATGCGTAATATAACATCTCTCGGGCATCCTGAGAAAGATTCCTAGGTCTGGGGAGCCTATGAATTCTATCTATAAGCAAGTCCTGATCAGAATAATCCAGCAAGAGGCTGGAGAAAAGGTCTTGCGCCCACTCCTTAAGACCTGTTGGCTGTACCTCCCCCGGAATCCCTCGGATCCTGACGTTGTTACGTCTGGAACGGTCCTCCAGGTCGCACACCTTGTCTCTCAAAAACTGAACCTCCATCACCAATGCTGCATGGCGATCCACCAACGCGTTATGTGACTCTATGACCTCGTCAGCCTTATCTTCCACATGGGACGTCCTGTCCCCAATTGCTCTGATGTCCTTGCGAAGGTCATTAGCGATAACTTTCTCTTTCTCTTAATCTGAGACCTCAGGGTCCTAAGCATGGACTTAATGTCCCCAGAGGTAGTGTTAGTAACACAGGAAGACGTTGAAGCAGCCTCGTCAAGCTCCGAAAGATCATCTTCTCTGAACTCCTTCTGGGTGCCATCTTGGGCGGATGGGCCCGAATGCTGCAGGGTCTTTCTTTTTTCCTTCGGGGTAAGAAATTTAAGCATGTGTTCTTGATGTCGTTTGTTCCTATGGGTGGACATCGTGCCAGCCAAAAGAGGAAGATCACCAGCCAAATAAATAAAAGAACCCCTCG
Source organism: Rhinophrynus dorsalis (assembly GCA_037306005.1). Lineage (NCBI taxonomy): Eukaryota > Metazoa > Chordata > Amphibia > Anura > Rhinophrynidae > Rhinophrynus > Rhinophrynus dorsalis. The sequence continues at coordinate 235,555,467 of CM074724.1, read as the reverse complement.
GCGTTATAGGCTGTTAAATCCCGGATTGCGCTGTAGCTCTCCTAATCTGCTGCCACCTTTGATGCGTGCTAGGCCACGCCCCCCTTATTTTTTCATTTCTAATTTTATTTTGATTTTTGATTTTTATATTTATTTTTATTTCTATTTTTATTTTCATCTTTATCTTATTTTATTTCATTTTATTTTATATTATTTCATATTATTTTATTTTAGTTTATTTATGTTTTTGTATTTATTCAGTTTTGTTGGTTTCTAGTTTAAGTTTTTTTTTTATCCGCATGGGGGGTATTTTATCTCCCTGGTTATTCTGGCTTCTGTGGTCTCTGCCATACCGGTCCTTGCTTGTAGGTTTCTGTTATTCCCCTTAAGAGACATTCACCACATTACCTTTAAGAGATATTTTGTGTCTTTCCCAATTTACATGCAATATCAGACGGTGATTGGAGCACTAATTTCGTTCAAAGATTTAAATAGCCGGTAGTTCTTTCACTGGGTTATGGCCCTGATGAAGTATCAGTGATACGAAACACGTTGGCTTATATGTGCAGTGGGCACCGTTTCTATACATATCTGCGAGATATTACTTTTGATATTAGAGATTTTTATGTTTTATGGTCCACTGGTTTGTAACCTGCGGGTTGGAGCTTCATTGTATTATCAGGATACGTTTACTACGAGACTTGTTCCGGGTATCCAGTTGATATATACATCTAGCAGATTGGAGAAAACACACAGGTGGATACAGACGCCGAGTACGGACGGACGAACCTATTCAGGGTCTCAGCTATCAACGAGCTGTCTTGGAGCCAGGTCAGATCTACTCTTTATATATTTTAGAGTTACGGCTGGCGGCTACCGCTGGATAGAGCGGGACAGACCCCATATATTCGGTACAGGCGCTGTATTATCTGCTAGATAGAGCGGTAGAGACTGTGTTTATATATTTTATCATCTGGAGGATTATTTATCCACTATACCACCAATATCTTCTGAATTGAATAGCAGATGGAATTGATTGGATTGTCGTAGTACGTGGAAATCGATACTATCATATAGACTCCAACCCTACCCTTCCTTTTGGGTTTACAATGGAATATATTTGTTTTATCCCTATAACAGGGTGATTTTAGGTTGGCCAGCATAGTTTATTAGGATCATAGTTTGTTTCGCAGATATACTACTTTGTTTTAATTGATACAGTTGGATACACAGTGTTGTCGTACTGTGAAGTCCAGCTATTTATAAGGTGTCGATATTGCAAATTATTTGTTGATTTTATTATATTGGCTTATTATTTCTCCAGTCTAGTAGATATTTGCAGTAGCGGACTTTTGGATTTTTTATTAATCCAATATATTAATATTGTTATTTTGTTTATATTTTTATTAAAGTGTATTTGCATGGCAATATTCAGCGCTGTTTTCCTTTTTTATGTATTTTGGTTGTTAGTTTAGTGTGGTCTGTCCACCTTCAGACCACTGGAAACATAGCGCTGTGTTGCTATCTTATTTTATATTTTTTGATTTATATTACTTATAGGATCTTGGTATCTATCTTATAATAGCGCCATCTACATAATAGCTTTCGTCATTTTAAACCAGGCAGCCAATGAAGAGAAATACTTTCAAAAAGATACCACTTTCTTGCAGGGTTAAAAAAACATAAGATACCACTTTAGCAGCTAAAGTGGTATCTTATTTTTTTTTTTTAACCCTGCAAGAAAGTTGTATTTTTTTTTAAGTATTTTTCTTCATTGGCTGCCTGGTTTAAAATGGCGACAGCCGACATGACATTGACAACAAGATACCACTTTCTTGCAGGTTTAAAAAAAAATAAGATACCACTTTCGCCATTTTATACCAGGCAACCAATAAAGAAACATACTTTCAAATAGTTACCACTTTCTTGCAGGTTAACCCTTTGAGTGCCACGATCTGGTGACCAGCCAGCCAGGCAAAGGGATTATGTCACAAGGTGATGGAGGATGGGGTAGCATGACTATATCTCTTACAACCTCTTTTCTCCATGCAGAACAGGGAGAAAAGATACAAGGACAACCACAGTTGAGTTTCTTCATGTATTCAAACATTTACATTGTGGATAAATGTTTGACAGGAAGTACATAAAGATCCTATTGGTTCCTGCTGAAAGCTGTTTAATGTCATATGCACAAATCAAAAGTGGAGCCAGTCTTGATCAAACAATTTGCACCTTATGGGACAAATATGGGACAAATAAATATTCATATTGACTTAAAAGCTCCTGTAAATCAATAGGAATTTTGCAAATCGTATTTGTTACTTTTGGTGCAGAATTGCTCCATTTAATTTGTGCATATGGTTGTTAGTTCTGTGCTCAACAAATTGTTAGTTATTTATGGAATATAAAAGATGGTTATGTTATATCCTTCCAGCATACTAGTATTAACCACCTATTAAATAAACAGCATAGGTAAGTTGGGCCCTATCACATTGGATGATTGGCAAGGGCTTTTAAAAGCTGGGTTAATACTAAACTATATTTTATGGAGTTAAAATAAAGCTGTGGCCTGTTTTAAAATCCAGAATATGTGTTTTTCTTGTAAGTATGCCCCATGCATAAGACAAGTGCTCCAAGACTGGAGCAGTAAGTTTCAGCATTTCCCTCAGCGAGCCAGCACATGTGATCCCTCAAACGTGCCTGCTCGGCGAATGTAGTCTATCTGGTCTTCCGGGTGTACTAAACCCCTCGTCCTTATGGGGTTAAACATACCAGTAATAATGCTTTTTATACATCCCCCTGGATGCATATGTTGTGGTCCTCAATTGCTTGTCCTGCATATTTGCATTAGTATATTCAGGCACACATCCCTCCAGTGCACTGAATGTTGGCACACATCTTGTTTACACCACCCTAAAAGTAGGAGTACTGGATGTGTATCAAGTTCTGCTGCGCCCAAATAGTACATTGCCTGGGCCTGTGGAACAAAGGCACTCTTTGAAATGCCCACACATTACTACATTACCCACTGCTTGGCAAACCCAATACAAAGTGATTTTTGTATGGGAAGAAAATAATGAAGGCTTGGAGAGACAAGTTTAATTAACTAAATTAATACTGTTTAAGATACAAGTGGTCAGAAGTCAGTTTGTGTCTCCCTCAGAATGTCTGTGCCTGACATACTAATTTATTAACCAATCATATTTGGTAGCCATTTTAGAACACTTAGTATTATGAAATTTCACTAAGATGACCTAGGAGAACAATTGCTGAGACAGACTCTACACATCCTGGTCTGTGCTATGTGAACAAATATTAGCACTACAGCCCCCACACCCTACAATCTGTTTACCTGCCTATATCTTAACCTCTGGCTTTCAACTTTCTGACTGCTGACAGCAGTGTACTTTCACCTGAAACATACTCAGTCTGCTATAGCACATTTTTACTTACCCTCCCATCCAGTTTAGCTTGATGATTTACATGGGCTAAGTATGCACAGAGGGTGAGTGAAATATGAACAGCAGTAAAGTTTATGTAATACTTTGCATGCAAAAGGAAATGTGAAGCAAAAGCTAAAACCGTGAAAAGCGCTGGGAAAGAGTCTGGTTATCCCAGAGAAGCTTCTGCTCCCCGCTAAAGCTATCACTGAATTGATCGCTTTTACTATAGCTTTGGTGGTTTGGAAAGGGAGTGTATCATGTGGTTCTTCAGCTGTTGGGCTATAACTCCAAACACCGGCCATCTGTGGATGATAGTGCTTTGGTTCAACAACCCTTGAATAGACACATATTTTCAATCCCTGTGCTAGATGAAGACTGGTCCTGCCAATCACATGTTAAAACCCCTTGGCGCCAACTGTTCCTACATGTCAGGGCTCTTATATCTGGGACATATGCATAACTGTCCAGTTATCAAAGTCTTACTGTGTGATTGTCTCACTCTGATATTACAGTGCATTACCTATTGTCATTGCAGGGCTAAAATATAGCCTAGAATAGATAATAGTTTGGCAACCTGAGACCCTCCAGCTGTTTTTAGACTATAACTGCCATCACCATTCGTCACATGTTTGTCTGGTTATGATGGAATGATAGTCTAGCAATAGCTGGAGGATCTCTGACCTTGAATACAGGCTAGCTAGCACATAAGAATTTATAAAAAGATTCAATATATATTTATTACATATGCATATGAATTGCTTGAGAGTTGCTAATAAATTAGGCTTCTTATTATAAATTGCTACTAATTCATCATTTTGATATGAATTGATCAATATTGCTGCTGTACTTGTTGTTTTGATTGACAAGTCATCACTGATATTATTCCATAGAGTATTAAAATAGATCTTCCTGATCATGTGTTCTAATGATGACCATGTGGTTGCAAGGTCAGGCTGCCTGAGACCCAGCAGCTGCTGTTGGACTACAATATCCAACAATAACTGGAGATTGTCCACCATCCCAGGGCTAAGGAATAGACTAGCAAGAACTTCTGATGGCTGGAGGAGGTAGCCGATTGTTAACATATGCACATCAAATAAAAAAAGTATAGCTACCCTTCACATATAACACCAGCAGAACCATCAACATGGCTCCTCTGATGTTCTTCAGAGATCACAATGACTGCACTACTAGGGCTGATTCTCAAGAAAGCTTCAAAGACTATAGTAGCAATATAGATTATATATTCTTAACCCGCATATCCCCCAGCAACACGACCCAGAAGATCTGGCAAAAAACATTTTATGAACACCAATTAGATAGCTCCGCCAACAGACCAGAAACACAACACTTAAATAATAAGAAATCTACAAACTTAAGGAAATATGGGGTTAAGTAAAATAATACCTCAGATGCCATAGTTCTGTACCTTTAAATGAATATTATTTTTAATTATATTTTATTTATTCTAAAATAAATAATAAAGATAGGGGAGCAGTGTGAGACAGACAGACCAAACAGAACTGAGAGGAGCAAGTTGCACCTTTTTATACGCCACCTTTCTACCCTCCCTCCACAAACTGACCCAGTAACCCATTGGATTTCAGCATAACATATCTCAATCTTAATAAAAACGGTAGCAACATTTCTTAAATGTCAATTTAGCCTCATATCCCCCTGCCATATGACTCAGGAGACCATACTTTTGGCAAGGGACCCAACACTTAAATAATAATCAATCTCCAAAGTTAAAGAAATATGTTGTTAAGTTAAATACCACTCGCACAATTTTTGACTCCTCATATAAATGCTGGCCCGAAGAAAAGTATATGATTAATTATTATGCTCACTTATGTTATCATGTTTCACATGGACACCATTTCATCATAACATATGACTTAACATAGATCCATTTAGTACAGTATACCCTCCAAGGGTGAACCCAATAGAAGCTCTTTAAAAATGTAGGTGTCAAAGTGGGAGGTAATAGAAACAATTATAAACAACAGAGGTCAAAACAGAGATCACATCCTCCTGATCAAAAGTTGACTAGGTCATGAAATGTGCAGTCAGTGCTAATATCCTCCACAGGTGCATTTTCACAGAGATGTTCTACTAAATGGGAGCATTTGTCGTTCATTTCACTGTATTTCACACAGATTCCTATAATATTACAGTATCGGGCTCTTATGTATGTTTTCACACCTTTATCCTGACAATGACATCCTCATGATGGTGACATATTAATGAATGCATGCTTTAATACCAAAAAGGAACAGTGGCAGTGCACTTTTTTATGAAAAAATATACTTCATTGAAGACCTGTACTTTTTAACATTAAACTGCAATGTTCTATTTTGGTCACTAGGTGGTGCTGTTCATATCACTTACCATGGAGTGCCATAGTCTAAGATCCAAGTTCTCCCACAGAATGCATTATAAAAAATGACTTTTGGACACTAATTGCTGACTATTTGATTTAAAAATATGATTTAGATGTAATACATTTTAAAGGAGAAGTAAACTTTTTTATGAAAATACTAGTTGAACAGCCCGTTATACGGGCCACAGGGCCACTGCCACCCGGTCGCAGGGCAGTCACGCGCAGTGGAGACTGCCCACGCCTCGGCTGATACAGAGCTGGACGCTCCTTCGGAGTACCCAGCTCTGTATCAGCCGTGGCTCGGGCAGTCTCTACTGCGCATGACTGCAGCACGCGCAGCAGTGTGTACTGCGCATGTCGGGCGTTACACACGATTTAGCGAATTATTATATATGATATGTTATAGAGTTTTTCCTGCTGAGTAAATCAAGGTCACTCCTACTGCTGTCAGTTGTTTTATTCAGAAGTTACAAAAGTTCAAATTATCAGGAAGTGAATTTACTGTTCATTTACTTCCTGATAGTTCACAATTCTATTCTAGAAGACTTGGTTTTCCCAAGTGAAATTGTGGGCAAGAGAATCCGTGTAAAACTGGACGGCAGCAGGCTTATTAAAGTTCATTTGGACAAGGCGCAACAGAACAATGTTGAACACAAGGTTCAAATGTTTTCTGGTGTCGACAAGAAACTCAGAGGCAAAGATTTGATTTTTGAATGCACAGAGTTCTAACTGACAGGAAGTGACAGGCAGTTTCTATCACATTCTATAAAGAACTGTAAGCCACTGATTCTCCTCTCCATTAGAATGTAACAGGAGAACTAACTGGAATCTGACCACTAGTGATGAGCGAGCATGCTCGGCCGAAGCTCGGTTCGGCTCGAGCATCGCTCTGCTCGGCACATGGCGGTACTCGTACGAGTACCGCATGTGCTCGCCCGCCATGTTCGGGTCTCCTCCCCGCACGTTTCGCGGCTGCTGCGCAGCCAATAAACGTGCGGGGAGGCTCTGACATCAGTGTAATGCCATCAGCCATGTTGGCTGCTGGCATTACACTGATTGGCTGGCCAGAACCCGTGATCGGGTGCTGTATAGCACCTGACCAGCGAGTTCGGCTCAGTCTTAGCCAGGGAGAGATGAGGATAGGAAGGGAAAGTCAGTGTAGGGAGAAGAAAAGCGAGTTTGAAAAAAAAAAAGACCCAAAAGTCCTTTTTAGGACTACTGTGTGTGGGGGCAGCAGATATATTTTGTTTTGGGGGGCAGAGTTTTAAAAAAAAAGTCACATATTCCGTTTACTGTGCCTAGCCGCAGATTAGCAGCACATTCTGTTTAGTGTGCAAAGTTTCAGATTAGGAGAACATTCTGTTTAGTGTGCAAAGTTGGAGATTAGCAGCACATTCTGTTTAGTGTGCAAAGTTGCAGATTAGCAGCACATTCTGTTTAGTGTGCAAAGTTTCAGATTAGGAGAACATTCTGTTTAGTGTGCAAAGTGTAAAATATCAAAGTCACATATTCCATTCACTGTGCGTAGCCGCAGATAAGCAGCACATTCTGTTTAGTGTGCAAAGTTGCAGATTAGGAGAACATTCTGTTTAGTGTGCAAAGTGTAAAATATAAAAGTCACATATTCCATTCACTGTGTCTAGCCGCAGATAAGCAGCACATTCTGTTTAGTGTGCAAAGTTTCAGATTAGGAGAACATTCTGTTTAGTGTGCAAAGTGTAAAATATCAAAGTCACATATTCCATTCACTGTGCCGAGCCGCAGATAAGCAGCACATTCTGTTTAGTGTGCAAAGTTTCAGATTAGGAGAACATTCTGTTTAGTGTGCAAAGTGTAAAATATCAAAGTCACATATTCCATTCACTGTGCCGAGCCGCAGATAAGCAGCACATTCTGTTTAGTGTGCAAAGTTTCAGATTAGGAGAACATTCTGTTTAGTGTGCAAAGTGTAAAATATCAAAGTCACATATTCCATTCACTGTGCGTAGCCGCAGATAAGCAGCACATTCTGTTTAGTGTGCAAAGTTGCAGATTAGGAGAACATTCTGTTTAGTGTGCAAAGTGTAAAATATAAAAGTCACATATTCCATTCACTGTGTCTAGCCGCAGATAAGCAGCACATTCTGTTCAGTGTGCAAAGTTTCAGATTAGGAGAACATTCTGTTTAGTGTGCAAAGTGTAAAATATCAAAGTCACATATTCCATTCACTGTGCCGAGCCGCAGATAAGCAGCACATTTTGTTTAGTGTGCAAAGTTTCAGATTAGGAGAACATTCTGTTTAGTGTGCAAAGTGTAAAATATCAAAGTCACATATTCCATTCAATGTGCCGAGCCGCAGATAAGCAGCACATTCTGTTTAGTGTGCAAAGTTTCAGATTAGGAGAACATTCTGTTTAGTGTGCAAAGTGTAAAATATCAAAGTCACATATTCTGTTCACTGTGCCTAGCCGCAGATAAGCAGCACATTCTGTTTAGTGTGCAAACTTGCAGATTATCAGCACATTCAGTTTAGTGTGCAAAGTGTAAAAACTAAAAGTCACATATTCCATTCACTGTGCCTAGCCGCAGATAAGCAGCATATTCTGTTTAGTGTGCAAAGTTGCAGATTATCAGCACATTCAGTTTAGTGTGCAAAGTGTAAAAACTAAAAGTCACATATTCTGTTCACTGTGCCTAGCCGCAGATAAGCAGCACATTCTGTTTAGTGTGCAAAGTTGCAGATTTGCAGCACATATTCCGTGTAATATGAAGAAGGCGGGTAAAAAGGGACGGGGAAGTGGACGTGATCCTGATAGTTCAGGGCGCGGGTCAGGACGCGTAGAAACTGTGCCTGGTGCCAGAGCACAAGAAAGAAAGACATCCACCATACCTAGCTTCTTGTCTCAGTTTACAGGGCGTCGCAGGACATCACTCTCGAGATCAGACCACTGCGAATAGGTGGTCGGTTGGATTTCAGGTGATACTGCTTCCAGTCGGTTAAGCACCACCCTGTCTTCCACCAAGTCCACTCTCAGTAGCCAAGAGTCTGGTCAACATAATCCTCACCCTGATCATCCTTCCTCCCACCATAGAGGGTCTGGTCAAAGAAGTGATCCCACACTGGGATTTAGTGAGGAGCTCGTCTCATCACCGATCCTTAATTTGAACCTCTCTCCAAGCACGCTTGCAGAGGAACATGAAATCTTGTGCCCTGATTCACAACCTCTAGAGGGTACCCAATCACAAGAAGATGACAGAGGGGAACGGCATTTAAGGTCAAAGAAAGTGGATGATGATGATGATGAGACACAGTTGCCATCAAATCAACCACTTTTACTGTCTCAAGACCTTGATGAGGAGGATGATATACAGTTGTCAATGACTGAGTATGTGGTGGGATCAAGAAATGAGGAGGATGATCAGAGTGAGGAAGTGGAGGAGGACTTGGTGGACGATGAGGTGACTGACCCCACCTGGGAAGGTGGAGAGCCGAGCGATGACAGCAGTCCTGAGGGTGAGCCATCTGCAGCACCGCAACAGGCTGGAAGAGGCAGTGGTGTGGCTACAGAAAGAAGGCGGACCGCACCAAACCGGCCCGCAAATGTTCCACGGAGCACCCCCTTGCGTAAATCTCCCTTGCCAAGGGGTAGGTGTTCCGCGGTATGGCGTTTTTTTAAGGAAAGTGCGGACGACAAAAGAATTGTAGTTTGCAACCTGTGCCACACCAGAATGAGCCGAGGCATGAACACTAGAAACCTCACCACCACCAGCATGATCCGACACATGGCATCCAAGCACCGTAATAAGTGGGAGGAACGCCCGGATCGCCAATCTGTGTCTGCAGGCCACACCACTGCCTCCTCTTCCCCTGTTTTCGGTGCCGGCCAATTGCCTGTCGAAGGCGCAGGCCCGCATACCTCCCGCCCTGCACCTGTACCATCTGAAGCACCATCAGCGACCACATCCACTTCCCTGTCCCAGCGCAGCGTCCAAATGTCGTTACCCCAGGCATTTGAGCACAAGCGAAAATACCCAGCCACCCACCCACAGGCCATAGCACTAACCTCACACCTTTCCAAATTACTGGCCATCGAAATGCTACCATTTAGGCTTGTGGAGACTGAGTCCTTCCGCAGCCTGATGGCAGCAGCTGTCCCTCGGTACGCAGTCCCTAGCCGCCACTACTTTTCCCGGTGTGCCGTCCCCGCCTTACACCACCATGTGTCCCGTAACATCACCCGTGCCCTGACCAACGCAGTTACTGGGAAGGTCCACTTAACGACTGACACATGGACAAGTGCTTGTGGCCAGGGACGCTACATTTCCCTGACGGCACACTGGGTGAATGTCGTGGAGGCTGGGAGCGACTCGGACCCTGGGATGGCACAGGTGCTACCCACGCCGAGGATTGCGGGCCCTACCTCCATCAGGGTTTCCGCCAGCACCTACGTTATTGGCTCCTCCTCCTCCTCCTCCGTTTCCACCTCCGAATTCTCTGCGCGCAGCGCCACTCACCCATCAGCCGGTAGCTGGAAGCAGTGTAGCACTGCAGTGGGGAAGCGTCAACAGGCCGTGCTGAAGCTGATCTGCCTTGGGGACAAACAGCACACGGCCTCAGAGCTGTTGCAGGGGATTAGTCACCAGACCGAGCAGTGGCTCTCGCCACTCAACCTGCAACCAGGCATGGTTGTGTGTGATAATGGGCGTAACTTGGTGGTGGCTTTGGAGCTCGGCAAGCTCACACACGTACCATGCCTAGCGCATGTATTTAATTTAGTGGTTCAGCGATTTCTAAAAACCTACCCCAATTTGCATGATCTCTTGACCAAGGTGCGCCGCGTGTGTGCACATTTCCGTAAGTCATCAACAGCTTCAGCCGGCCTGTTGAAGCTGCAGCAGCGCTTACAATTGCCAGCTCACCGGCTGCTGTGTGACGTGAGCACGCACTGGAACTCCACCTTCCACATGTTGGCCCGGCTTTGTGAGCAGCAGAGGGCAGTAGTGGAGTACCAGCTGTTACACGGTCGTCGCCTCTCCGTTCAACTTCCTGTAATCAGAAGTGAGGAGTGGGAATGGATGTCAGACCTCTGTGAGGTTTTACGCAATTTTTTAGGAATCGACACAGATGGTGAGCGGCGATAACGCTATTATCAGTGTAACCATCCCACTTCTGTGTCTACTGAAACGCTCGCTGCTCACAATTAAAACCGACGCTTTGCATGTGGAAGAGGTGGAAATGGGGGAGGAAGAGCTTACACAAGGTGATAGCCAGAGCACCCTCACTTCGTCTTCTCAGCGACAATTGGAGGAGGCGGAGGAGGAGGAGGAGGAAGACACTGTTGCCTCCGCTACAGAGGGTAGCCATGGAACTTTAGTTCCATCTCTTCAGCGTGGGTGGGCAGAAGAGGAGGAAGAGGATGAGGAGATTGAGAGTCATCCTCCTGGTGAGGACAGCGAAATCTTGCCTGTTGGTACTCTGGCACACATGGCTGACTTTATGTTAGGCTGCCTTTCCCGTGACCCACGCGTTATACGCATTTTAGACAACACGGATTACTGGGTGTTCACCCTTCTGGACCCCCGCTACAAAGAGAATTTCTCATCTCTCATTCCTCCGGTGGAGAGGACAAGCAAAATGGTGCAATACCAGAAGGTTCTTGTTGAAAAATTGCTCCAAAATTTTCCATCTGACAACGCTGGCGGCAGAGTACGTGCTACCTTGGCCAACCGAGAAGGGGAGAAAAGGGGAGCACACAGCAGTTCCGACAAAGGCAGGGCAACACTCTCCAAGGCGTGGGACACCTTCATGACACCCCGCCAGCACCCTCACCCTGATGCGCAGCCTAGTGTCACAAGGAGGGAAAAGTTTTGGAAGATGGTGAAGGAGTACGTAGCAGACCGTGTCAGCGTCCTCAATGATCCCTCTGTGCCTTACAACTACTGGGTGTCCAAGCTGGACACGTGGTATGAACTGGCACTCTACGCCTTGGAGGTGCTGGCCTGCCCTGCCGCCAGCGTTCTGTCTGAGCGGGTATTTAGTGCTGCTGGTGGCATCATAACAGATAAGCGTATCCGCCTTTCCACCGAAAATGCTGATAGGTTGACATTTATAAAAATGAACAAGGCCTGGATTTCCCCTGACTTCTCCACTCCACTGGAGGAAAGCCCCGGGGGAACATAAAGTCACTTTATATATGTTATTTACAATGATGGGAATACTCTGTATTCCCATTCACCCCTTCCACCCAAAAAATGGGTATATGGTTGACTCTCTTCCATATACCCTGGGATATAATTTTTATATAGGGCCAGCTCACCAGCGGGCCCTGTGATATAATTTTTATATAGGGCCAGCTCACCAGCGGGCGCTGTTTGACAATTTTTGTATAGGTCAGCTCTCTAGCGGGCCCTCTCATATAATGTTTTATAGCGTCAGCTCACTAGCGGGCCTTCGCATATAATGTTTAGGATGGTCAGCTCCGCAGCAGACCCTCACCCATAATGTTTTAGATGGTCGGCTCAGCGCACGTTTCCCTCTTAATCATGGCCCCAGTTCAGAAAAATCTAGGAAATTTTTGGGAGAATTTGCCTCTGCGCACGTTTCCCTCTTAATCATGGCCCCAGTTCAGAAAAATCGAGGAAATTTTTGGGAGAATTTGCCTCTGCGCACGTTTCCCTCTTAATCATGGCCCCAGTTCCGAATAATCGAGGAAATTTTGGGGAGAATTTGCCTCTTCGCACGTTTCCCTCTTAATCATGGCCCCAGTTCAGAAAAATCGAGGACATTTTTGGGAGAATTTGCCTCTGCGCACGTTTCCCTCTTAATCATGGCCCCAGTTCCGAAAAATCGAGGACATTTTTGGAGAATTTGCCTCTGCGCACGTTTCCCTCTTAATCATGGCCCCAGTTCCGAAAAATCGATGAAATTTTTTGCAGAATTTGCAGATGATATACAAGTAAATATACAGCAAATACTGTTTGGTAACAATTTTTCGCCTAAAGTCGTTTTTATCTTCCTTTTTGTGTGTTTTACGGTCAGTCTGTAAAAATGGCGTACTACGGGCGAAAGATCGTTCCCAGCAGCGACGTTGGAGTCCAAGATGCATCCAGACATCCTCCCTATGCTGTCCCTGAACCATTTCTGTGGTGTTTCCATCATTTTCTGCCCTTTTCCTATGGACCAGGCACCCTCCCCTCATCAGAGCAGGGGGTGCCTGGTGTAATGCTCGAGTCCTCCCATTGACTTCAATGGGGCTCGGGTGCTCGGCCGAGCACTCGAGCCTCCGGGGGCGCTCGGTCAAAGCACCCGAACACCCGAGCATTGGGGTGCTCGATCATCACTACTGACCACTCGAGGGCACTGTGAATGTAAATAAACTCTGGTTTATACTGTAATAGTTCTGGAAATATGCATCTGTCAACAGTGGGTGTACCCTTATGTTACTGAACAGGAAATGCCCTACAATATATGTTTTTTCATTAAAAAAAAGTTTACTGCTCCTTTAAATTTAAAATCTCCCAGCAGTGGGAGTAGCCCCCAGAGAAAGTCAAATAACAGGAGTGCACCTGTAATCTACCAGTAGATCAAGGTTAATGGTAGACAGTGAGAAGATTCATTTTGAGTAATGTTTTGCCAAATCCTGACAACACTGAAGGATTTAATATGATCAGTCTTGTCATTTAACCCTCTAAGAACCAACAGGTTGTCCACTGCATTGCTTAGCAATGCAGTGAATACCATTCCGGCACTTAGACAGTTAAAAGTTGTACCATACGGCGCAAGTAAAAACTCCTATTGGTTTAAAGCGGACCTCTCACCTCCAGTAAAGCTTATTTCCGTTTGTTCCTCTATTAGCGATTAGGGTTATTGTTTCCAAAACTTAAGCAAACTCTCCCTCAGTGTGATCCAAGCTGCACCGCACAGCTTCTAACTACCTCCTCCTGGGTTTAAATCCCTCCTTTAGCACTTTGTCACAAGCTTAGTGCTAACAATTAAGTTTAGACACAGAGGGAGCGCTGCCAATCAAATACCACGTCATGAAAATGGCAGTGCTCTCCCTGTACTTTGGTGGAGATGAGAACCGGCCAATTGGAGAACAGCAATAGAAATGTGAGTTTTATTGAAATTATTTGATGTGTATTAGCATGATACAGCGCTATGGTGATAGTTGATTTATGTGAAAGTTCCACTTTAAATGGGGCTTTTAACCCATTGAATGCTAATAGGTCCCCAATGCATTTCTTCTCAATGCATTGGATACCTGTCTAGAATTCAAGAGGTTAAAAGCTACAGAAAATGTGGAAATGTTTATCTGTTTCCTGTGGTGCAGCTGGCTTTCCCAAGAATTACTGCTTTGTATATGTTGTTTTGGTTCAATAGTCTATATAGACAGACAATATAAGCATATGCCTGTTGTGTAACATGTTTGAATGTGATGGCGAGGGACCGTTGACACAATCTGTCATGTTATAAAACATTTAGGGCTTTATGCACAAATGAGATATGCAATTTTGGATCAAACCAACTGCACCATAAGTGAGAAATAAAAATGCCCCCAAACTCTCATTAATTTTAATTAACCTATTGAATACTAGCAATATGCTGGAGGCCTCTAACATTCAATGCGTTAGAAACCTAATTTCAATCAATGGGAAGTTAGATTTGTCCCTATTAGAGTAGTTGTTTTGCTCCCGACTTGATTCTCCTTTCTTTTGTAAATAAGGCCCTTAAAATCATAGTTCTTGTTTCTCTCTTTTACAAGAAAACCTTGGAAATGGAGACTTTACCTATTTTTCTGCTGTCTGCTGGATGTTTGGACGCCACTTAGCTCGAAGACTGAAGTATCCAATAGGACTAGTGGAGTCAGTGTGGGGAGGGACACCAGTAGAAGCATGGTCCTCAGAAAGAGCTCTGAAAAAATGTGGACTTTCAGATGAGAAGAGGTAAATTGTTTTATAAATTGCTGTATTTCCTATTAGGTAATACAGGCAACTGCCTAACTCCTTAATGACTGATGATGTGCCAGAACCGTCACAGTTTTTTTTCCTGAAGGACCGGTGATGGTCCTGGCACGTCACAAACTATTTAATTACAGCACTCCCGAGCTGTAAGTAAAAACAAGGTCTGAAAATGACTGCTCCAAGACTAGAGCGGTCTCTCTCAGACCCCCATTAGGCTCACCTGTACACGTCACAGGTCACGTGTGCCAGGCAACTGACAATGATCAAAGTGGTCCTTAAAGGAAGGTAACCCCTATACCGCTAGTCATTAAGGGGCTAAGAGAGCCCAATTGTGTGGAGAGCCTCACCGGACCTGGCCACACCCACCATGTGGATTTGTGATAATGGATGGTACAATCCCAAATCCCATGAACCAGATACCCACTCATGGTTCATGGTCGACAGTTTATTTATAAGTTTAAATATTGCTGCAATGACCAGTGTACAAACAACTGAATCCAGGTTATTTATTGGTTTACATAGTCCTGGCAAGCTGTGAGGTCATGAAGGCAAAGTATTAAGGGTCATTAATTTAAATGGGGGGGCTTTAAACCTCTTGAATTCTAGGGAGATCTCTGCATTGGAGACCTCCTTAGCATTCAAGGGGTTAATAATCCTATATAAATCAATGGGAATTAGATTTTTTCCCATAAATTGCAGTTGGTATCTTGCCCAGAATTATGCCACTTTCTTTTGTTTATAGGGTGCTGATACTGAGAGCCATTTTGTGTCTATGTTCTAGGCCAATGATATTATCTGTGCCAAACAACACTAGATCATGCTGGGTGTTATTTGCTCAGTATTGGTGTAGCCATAGACGGAGATGTGAGCACCCATTATGCTTTGCCTAGAGATACCCCAGATGTACCACTGGTCCTGCTTTTATACAAAATTATTTCACATCCCAAATCTCCTAGAGTGCTGTAAAGAAGACCGTAAAACTAGGACAATGGAAATTCTATGCCGGAGCATTGGACTCCACCCCAGTTTCCTGGTGCTCACTCAAGTTCTCTGAGCCGCAATGCTTACAGGTACTTGAAAAAGCAGTCAACTTTTATGATGAATAAACGTCAGAGGGTTCTTGTAAATGCTGAATAGAAAAGACTACACCCACTAATTGTAGAGTTTTAATGTAACAATTATTGGAGCTCAAACAAAGCATTGAATAACTAGCATGCAGGGTGTTATGTTTCTGTGGCACCAAATTATGTTTTATTGAGGAAAAGAGAGCTCTTATGTTTAGCATTAAGCTCCAGTGTTTGAAGAAGGAAAAAAAGCCCAGAAATAATTATAGCACCTTTATAAAACAAACGTATAATGGGAAAACAAATAGCATATCATTGCATATTAATCCATGATAACATTTTGAGGTGATATATTTTGGTGCACAGTAGAAAATATATTATATGTGTTGGATGGTATATTCATGTGGAATACAGTTTTCGGCACCAGTTATTAAAAATGCATTATTAAACTGTAAAATGTGCACAGATGTGCAACAAAACTAATATGGGGATTGGATGCTCTGAGTTATGAGAATAGAATGTCCAAACATTAGAGAAAAAATGTCTAGGGGGTGATTTGATTACCATTTACAAATAATGTATTTTTGAGGTCCATACAAATTATTCTCCAATAAACTATTTGCTGAAAGAGCTAAGCAAAAAAAAAAAACAAGAGGCAATCCATTAAGACTAAAGGGAAGGTGCTTTTGACTAAAACAAAGGCAGGGATGTTTTACACCAAGGGCAGTAAAGTTGTGGCATTCTTTGCTTCAAGATGCTCTGTTTGCATATACTGTAGTTGTTTTCAAGAGTAATTGATACTTTTCTAGCTCAGAGCAATATTGAGACTTATGACAGTTTGTTTCAAAGCAGATACTAAACAGGCGTCCAATGCACTGCTTTGCAATACATTGGATAGCTCTAACATTACCTAGCGCCTAGGTAACACAATAAACTGAAGCTAGGTCAATTTTAATAACAGATCCTGTACACTAAATTTAAGGGTAAAATGCTGTCCTTTTAAATAAACAGAAAATAAAATTAAATCTTAGCCCTCTAAATGAAATTGTACTACTGAACTGGCCATCTTAAATGGGAAGTGGGGTTGGGAGAAATAATCCCATACCATCCAGCTCAGCTGATTTTTTTCCTCTTTGATTTTACCATATAACAGAGACATATTTGGGGGATAGAGCCAGAGAGGTCACCTTTCTGGTTTCTGCCCCCCTCAAATGACTGGAAGGAGTTATATGAGGGGGTGAACAGTGCAGCTCTGAGCTTTTTTTTTTTTTTTTTTTTTTTTTTGTTAGGTCTGATCCCATAAGAGCAGAGAGTAAAAGATGATAATTGTCCTTTAATACCACACTATAGCTGGCATAAGGATAAAGAGGATGGGAGCATCTAGGAGCAGATGGGTGGCACTCCCTGATACATCCTCCCACTCCCTGGCTACCATTGTTGTATGTAACAAGATGCATAAACTGCTATGTACATGGGCATTAAGCGGTCACACGGCCAGTCAAAACATGAAAGCAGTTCTTTGCACTTATGATTTCTTTGAATCACAATTATACATTCCCTTTATTGAGTGTGTGACACGGTATAATGGAGAGATTAATTTAGCAGAAAATGATGTTCTCCTTTTGTTTCAAACCAAACAACCATATCAGGCTGCAGTGACAAAACAAACATGTTTCAGTAACATAAGCTTGTGAAGGTACACCCATTTGGTTGATATATAAATCACTGCTGAGAAAATATAGTACTTTACAGGTTTTTAATAGCATCTTAATGATTACACCTAACTATAGTAAATTACTGAGGTAGTCATGTCTGAGATAGTGGGGTGTGACGGAGGTTGGTAATACTGGAAAAGATTACAGAAGTGCCACAAACACAATAACATTACTCCCTGGGGAGAGAAACCACTGACCTGATGCTGACCAACTGATATTAATCTCCTATCCACCGGTGGAAGCTGATCAATAGATGCAACTTTAGGCAGACAGAGCCTTCCCTTGCTTCTAATTACAACCTAAACTTTTTTTGAAGTATCTAGGATACCAATCATGTCATGTTACCAAGCTAGTCACTACACTGCAGTCATTGCTAATATCAGTGATAACATGACCATGACTACCCAACTACCCAAAGCCTCTCCCACATCGCAGAAGTTTTAACTGAATATTTGTGACACCATACTGGTTAAAAAAATGATAATTTGAGGCACCATAAGTCCAATTCCTCATTCAGTCCATTCAAAGTCTAAGCCGAATGGACTGAATGAGGACATGAACTTATGGTGCCTCAGAAAATCCTATTTTTTTTTAACCAGTATGGTATGGGGTCCCAAAAATTCCCCTCTTAATATCTATGGGAATTAATATATATATAATGGTGAGTATTCATGGGATCCCTTATACATCGCCAGCAGTACAACAACCCTACACGTTAATGAATAAATTCTCCCCCTTCCCTTTGCATCTCTGACTCTTAGTGCATATGGTGATGTCTATCTCCATCTCCAAGGCAATGTACTTGCCACACATCACCATAACATTGCGCCTTAGTGCATCTCTTCCAATGAGGATGATATACTGAGATAAAGTGGTGCAGTCCTGGAGCAAACCAAGTGAACAATAGGGGACAAACAAAATTGGTATTTTAACTCTTTGAATTCTACACAATGCATCAGAGACCTCTATAGCATCCAAGGTTTTAATATTTTCATTTAAAACAGTAGGAAATTGTATTTGTTCCCTATTGTGCACTTGGATTTCCCCAGAATTGTACCGTGGTTTTTAGTTAATCGATCTCATTGGCTGCAGTGCACTACAGAAAGATGCTTGGGCTGTTATAGGGACGCTAAAGGGGTGCAGTTCTGGAGCAAACCAACTGCACCAGAAGGGACAAATAAAGTCCTAAAACTGTCATTGATTTAATTTGAGCATTTAACCATCTGAATGCTACCAAGGTTTCCAAAGCATTCCTGTGCAATGCATTGGGGAGACCTCTCTAGCATTCAATGGATTAAATCCTAATGTATCTCAATAGGAATGTTTAATTGCCCCCTGTGATGGGGTTGGTTTGCTCCAGAATTGCACCCTTCTAGGTTCATTAATATGATCCTTACTTTTTAAATAACTCAAATCCAAAATGTGAGAGGCTTCTAAGGATGAACAAAGAGCACAATGGACTGTTCTACAGCTTGTCACCCCTCAGAAGCATCATGTTTTAGCTCTCTAGTGCCATTACAGAGAAGAAATGTACACATACATATACAGTCCAGTCCTAAAATGATGGGCAAATCCCCTCTGCACGGGAACACCATTAACCCCAGATGTACGTTTTGGCCTTGTTGGGCCTCGTCAGTGAGGTGCAGCTGGATTCCCTAGGCACTGAGCAAGGGGTCCACATCAGGATTACCCTTCACTCTAAGGGAAACCCTCTAAGAGTATTCAAAATACACATCCAAAATGTGAGAGGCTTCTGAGGACAAACAAACAGCACAATGTCCTGTAATCCAGACATGGACCCTTGCTTTCAGTGTCTAGGGAATCCAGCTGCACCTCACTGACAAGGCCCAAGGCTAAAATGTACATCTGGGGTTAGCTGGTGTTCCCATGCAGAGGGAACTTGCCTATCATTTTGGAACTGGACCTCCCTTTTGGGCGGGATAAGTCTAATATGTACATGGAAATTTCTTCGCTATAATAGCACTAGAGAGCTAAAATGGTGACTAGCTGTAGAACAAGCCATTGTATTTTATGTTCATCCTCAGAGCCTCTCACATTTTTGTATGTATTTTTCTTTAACTCAAGGCTGAAAAATTAAAAAAAAGTGCAGTTCCAAGTCCATCCCTACATTGATTTGACAAAATACTCCTGAGGGCGCATATTGCCAATATGCCATAATCTGTAAGTTGATTTGCCAAAAGAATATTGTGATGCTGGGCTGTTTTATCAATATTCAAAGTGGGCAGCTGCCCAGGGCCCATTGGTGGATGCCCACCACAGTCAAGGAGAAAATGTTTGAATCAGAGCCAGATTTACATCCCAGGTGTCCCTAGGCAAGGAACTCTAGGTGTCTTTAGCTCCACCCATGGCCACTCCCCCCCACTCAACATATGACCCCACCCCCAGTCTCATTCACTGTTGCTTTCATACAACACAGCTTCGTACCATGTGGAGTGTCCTCTTTCCTATAATCAAAGTATGAAGACAGGTGTGGAAACTCAGTATTGTGACATTATGGTATGAGGAAAAGGAACAAACGAGGGCACCCAACAGTACTAATTTCAATCACAATATATGACCTAAATAACAAAGTAATGTACTCACATGCATAGATGGTTGGTGTGAGAATACTCTCTACTAACCAACAATTTGGAGAATTACCTATCTCCACTTGGTGACATCAAGGGGTTAAACAAAGAAACAGCTGCCCCCTCCCCAGGAATAAAAAAAATTTGCTTGACTTATTAAAAAGACACCATAAAACAATTTAAAAAGCCTACATATTCTTTTCACTGTTTACTGCTCTTTTAAAAGAGTATGTTGCCAAACAGTGTTGACTTAACCCTTTGAGTGCCAGAGGATCATCCAAACAGTGTTGACTTAACCCATTGAGTGCCATAGGGGTTCAATGCATTGGATACCCCCTGGCATCAACGGGTTAAATGGGGAAATTAATTTCTTGAATGCTTGAGAGGTTGCCAGTGCTAGACCTCTTTAGCATTCAAGGGGTTAAACACACAATTTAAATCAATGAGAATTTTATTTTTTTTCATGTACAGTTGATTTACCAAAGAATATTTTGTCTTTTTTGTAGGTGTAAGTGCTTAGCATTTTACAGAGTTAAAGGGATAGTAATATCCCATAAAAATATTTTTTCTTTTGTAGATTGAAGAAAAATAATTATGTGCAGCAAATCCTATCTCTCAAACATTTATGGTTTGAGAGATATTTACTGCTAAAGTTCTCTCTCTCTCCTGACAGCAGGAGTTCCCGGACTGGGGACCAACAGGCAGCTCTTCAGCAGAGCCGCAATAGTGCGATTTTAAAAGAAATACTACTTTGGAATGGTCTAAAAAGTGTGCTTGCAAACCAAGCACATTTTGTAGACCATCCCAATTAAGTATTTCTTATAAAATTGCGCTATTGAGGCTCTGCTGGGGAGCCGCCTGTTGGTCCCCAGTCCAGGAACTCCTGCTGTCAGGTTACAGCTGACGTCAGTAGTAGGGGAGGGAGGGGGGAACTTTAGGAACGAATATCTCTCAAGCCATATAGGTTTGAGAGATGGGATTTGCAGCACAGAATTTTTTTTTTATCTGTAAAACAAGGAAACATTTTCATGAGAAATTAGTGTCCCTTTAAAGTGGACCAGTTTCCCTAGAGAATCTGCCTATACATTTTTTTTGTATAACACATTTTTCAGAAATTAACTTTAATATTTTGGTGGCAGAATGTGACACTTTATGCTAATGTCCTGAATACTATGCTAATGAGTTTTGTTTAAAGCCCAAATTATTGATCTCTTTACAATTACAAATGTCCCAGTGTGTGAGCTCTGCCTAGATTCATTCACAGCACAGTGTGTGGTAATATTGGTCTGGCACATAAACTAATAGCATAATGTGCAGCACAGTGCCACCGATATTATATTACATGCCAGTGGCTAGCATAACTGTTAGGCAGTTTAATACTTTTTAAATCTACCTATACTTGTCCTAAGGTGATGGATCCACCACTCCAATATTCAATAGGTTAACCCTCTGAGTGCCAGAGCAATGTGTTGTGCACTCCTCTAGCACACAAAGGGTTAAAGACAATGGCCCATATTTATAAAAGCGAACAAGTGCATGGGAATTTAGGAATTTTTATTTGCCCCCTATGGTGATTTTGGTTTACTCCAGAATAACTGCAGTTTTCTGTTCTAATATAAATCAATGATCAATAATTAGAAACCCAAACTGGAGTTATTCTGGCGCAAACCAACTGCACCATAGGGGACAAATTAAAATTCCTATTAAATTGTGCTTTTAACCCCTTGAATGCTACACAGGTCTCCGATGCATTGTGAAGCAATGCATTGGTGACCTCTGGAGCTTAAAAGTTCTATTCAAGTGCACGGGAATTTAGTATGATATATTTTGTCCCCTACGGTGCAGTTGGTTTACTCCAGGATAACTAGTTTGCTTTTGTAAATATGGGCAAATGTTCACTCTTAAATGAGCAACAATCCCTGAAAGAGTTAAAGATGTAATTAAAACTGGGCTGGTCTGTATGATGCCTGTGTAATTCTAATACAGCCCTAGCAGAAACAGTCCTCTTTAACTCTTTCAGTGCTGGATTGCACAATTTTTCTCAACTTAGAGGGAACACTGGTTAAAGGGATAGTAATACTTACTTTTAAGTTTATTTAATTTGGTAAGCATAAAAAAAGATGAACAATGATGTAAGGCTTATCTCTCAGACCTTTATGGTTTGAGAGATATACCTTGCTAAAGTTACCTCGTGAGAGAAGTCAGCGCTGTAGCTGACAGCTTCAGAATCCGGTCTGTTGACCAGATGGAGGCTCTTCAGAAGAGCCGAAATTGCGCAATCTCAACATTAATACTTAAATGGAATGGTCTACAAATTGTGCCTGACTCCTCTTACTAGGCAACTTTAGGAAGGTATATTGCTCAAACCATAAAGATTTGAGAGATAAGCCTTACATCATTGTTCATATTTTTTCTATGCCCACCAAATTAAATACACTTAAAAGTAAGTATTACTATCCCTTTAACCCTTTGAGTGCCATGTGCTATGTACCCCTCTGGTACTCAGATGGTTAAGAGGCTCATTGCTTTAATCTTTGCGTAGGGTTGGACATAATTTAGAATGCCTTTGTTCTGGTATAGGTAAGAATGATATATTACACCATGTAAAGTGCCGTACACATTATTATCATCTCTTCTTACACGGCCAGCGAATGATGTAGAACACATGCTATTCATATTTTATTTCAAAAGGATTGACTACAGAGAAGATGGTCCATGTAGCTACAAAGTGCTGTGGAATGCCATGATACATCCTTTGCTTAATATGACCATTAAAGGCGCCATTTGGTATCAAGGTAAGAAATTATATGCTGAATGCACGCAATTTAATTTTTGTTGTTGTTGTTGTTGTATTGTTCTTAAATAAGAAGTAGTATCATCATTTTTAAAATAAGCGAAAACAATGAATATATTGAATTACACAATTGTTTCTTTTTAATTAGAAAAAGGTGAGATCTCATGAGTTTCATGTTATAGAAAATAGCAATAGAATCAAACATTTAACGTTTGGAAATAAATACAAATAGTAGTTTCATAAAATAAATTCTTTGATTTTTCATTAATTTTTATCACAGTGTCAACATTCAGAATGACCACTTTTTTTAGGAAGCCTTTAACTTCTGAGTAACATAGTAACATAGTAAATTAGGTTGAATAAAGACACAAGTCCATCAAGCTCAACCCTTGCCTTCATAGCCTAGTGACATGACAACTGTATAGCTTTCCTGCTACCAAATAAGTTAGTCTTTATCAGACCTTTCTGATTTAACTACTAATACACAGTATAAACCTATATGTTCCCTAATTTTCTCTTAAATATATCCTTTGTATCTGCCATAACCACCTCCTTGGGCAAAGAATTCCACAATTTAACAGACCTTACTGTAAAAAACCCTTCCTCTGCTGAAGTCTAAACCTCATTTCCTTTAATCTCAAGGGATGTCCCCTGGTCACCTGATCAGAGTTGATACCTCTGGCTCTCAAATGGGTTAAAGGCACAGTGGAAGGTGGGGAGGTACAATGTATTTAACAAACTTTGTACTCAAAGGGTTGATCCTTGATACATGCAAATGTATTATAAAGACAAAAAGAGAATTAAGGACAGGAGGTAACCTGTGGTAACTTGTTCTTGAACTACAGCTGCAGTCATCCACAGCTGAATAATGGCCATTTGTGAATTATGGAAGTGATATTCCTTTAACAGCTCCACAGCCCCAGGTGTCTTACTCCTTGGAAGAAAGAATATGTGTTTGAGAGCTTTTCAAGAACTTGAGTTAATAAAAAATCCCCATTTAAAATGTGGGTTTTGTATTAATTCCCTATTGTGCAGGGGGGATTGCCTCAGAATTGATCCACATTTGCTTTTACTGTTATGGACTAGTAGGAGTTATTCTGGAGTAAACCAACTGCACCACAGGGAAAACATATTTCCTGTTAACCCTTTCAGTGTCAGAGGGGTGTGTAATGCATACCCCTCGGGCACTCAAAGGGTTAAATTATATTGGGCTTTAACTCCTTGAATGATGGAGAGGCCTCCATTGCATTGTAGCAATGCATTGGAAACCTCATTAGCATTCAAGGGGTTAAAAAAACTCTATTCAAATGCATGGGAATTTAAACATTGTATCTGTCCCCTTTGGTACAATTGGTTTACTCAGAATAACTCCGCTTTTATAAATCTGGGGCAATATTCTTAAAGTTAAAGGACAACTGTCATCTCATAGCTCCCTTCGTAACGGTCAGTTATGGCCTAGATTTCACTGTAGTTAACTCTTTGTGTGCCAGAGAAGAATCCAACACATTGCAACACAATACATTGGATACATCTCTGGAACTCAAAGGGTTAAAAAGTGTTATCATTGGTTTTATGTAAGAGATTCCCATAGATGTCTACCGAGAAACGCGTACATAAACACTTGATAAAGTCATGAACTGCAATTTCATCTGGGCATGATTTACATTAGAGAAGAGAGGTCTAAGGGGTGATATGTTTACCATTTACAAATATATCCAAGGTTAATCCAAAGAACTCTCCAACGAACAATTTACTCAAAGAGCTGAGCTAAGAATGAGAGGTCATCTAGAGGAAAGGGGCTTTCGACAAAAACAAAGGCAGGGATTTTTTACAGTGAAGTTAAGGAATTCTTTATCCCAACAAAATTCAGTGCTCAGGACCAACAGATTGAGAACTGAGATATAACTCTAACAGCTATTATTACATATACAGAAAAATGCCAATTAAATCATTCTATCAAAATATTTATTAGTGAACATTGTGTTACATGCATCCACGTACACAATGGGTTAATGGGAAAGCGCTAATAGAAAGTGTGAACAATTGAGCAGAATTAAGATCTAAATATAGAAAAAAATAAAAATTTAAAATAAAAGTAAAAACTAAAAATGATGGAAAAATATTTTTTTAACACTCTATCCACCGATAAGGAAGAAATGTCACACTATAATCCCAAACAATACTTTAAAACCAATTTACATGCATATATACCAGATATTCTGGTAAAAGAGAAATATGAAATCACTTATCACTTCACACAATATCGCCAATATATTGTTTCCTTGTAGCGCTAGACTGGAACAAAAGGCCTAAGATTTTAATAATATACCAACTTCAGCACCTCAGAGAAACAAAAATATCCATAATCAGAAAGGAAATGCATATAAATCCTAAATCTTCCCCGATCTACAATATCATAAAAAAAACAGTTACTGCGCAAAAATGTACACCAATAAAGGAAAAAAATAGAAATAAAAAATTTAGTGATCAATCGCAGGAAAAATAATTGTTAATGTAGATTCATAAATGAACAGATGCTGTGGTCGTGTAGATGATCGCAAGTTATGATTTCTGTATATGATTCTTTTTTTGTACAGAATATTTAGAGATTTATGATATGCTTACACCATGCACTAGATATTTATCTGTCTACGATTTTTTTTAACATTAACTGTTGCAGATAGATATGGTCGCTGTAAATTTGCAATATATGATGAAAAAACAATAGGGGATATAGTATGATATACATATCAGTATCTTCATTGGCATGTTCATATAAAAAGGAATATTCGTACAGGTATGTCATGTTTCCTCGCTTAGATCTGCACCTTCTCAGCCAGATTTTAGCCCTTTTTCCTAGCAGAGAGTCCTTCTGTCCCTGCTATAATGGATTTTTCAAACTGCACCAAAATCTTCAGCGTACAGAACTTGTATTTCCCACCAGACAGATACAAAACTGTGTTTTTGTTTCACGGCCGGCAGATTTCACTGTGCCTTTTATAGTGAATGTGTTAAAGTCACATGTATCGGTAATGTTCTTTTCATGTGGACAAAACTTGTGGTCCCACTCCAACGCATTTCAAAGTCCCAACTGACCTCTTCTTCAGGGACTTTTGCATGGAATAATGGTTTACCTAGCTCACTTTTAAATCGTTATAGGCTCCTCCTATTTTACAGGTGTACTGACACTTACCCCTGCAAGTACTAGAAATCTGTATTTTTCATAAACTTACTATAAACCTTATATAAAACAAAACTCAAATGCATATATAAATATACAGATTCTACTAAAATAAACAAAAAATGTGAAATATGTGCTATTACAATGGATATAAAAATGTTTCAGAAATATTTTATAAATAATACAGATTCCTATCCACATTACCTATATTGGAAATATATACATTTAAAGAAATATTAAGGTTTAATATGATACAACCAGCGTTCAAATAATTTAACAGTATAATGTCCATTCTAAAAATTCTCACTGAAACCCTAGTTATATCCGGATGATTTAACTCTATAGTATCCCATCTAAATGTATCCATAGGACTCTCATTGAGACACTAGTTATATCATTATAATTTATCACGTCCCCTCTTTTATCACATATAGAGAGAATAAGTGATAGCAGATGGAAAACGAATTTAAAGAGAATTATTTCAAAGTGATAAATGGTATTCATAATTTGTCCAACAAATATATCCTCAACTTATAAATGTACCTGTCTGTTATTTAAATAGTCCAAGCATTGTCAGAGACTTTGTCCTGTCGGAGAGAAGAGAGTTAATTTTAAAAAGCAGAATTTTTTGAAAGTCTGTTTAAAATGTGTTTAAATTAGCTCATTCTTCTAGACAAAGGGGGCCTCTTTGCTTCAATATGAGGGCAAAACAGTTGAGTTAGTTTTAAGGATATTAATTACTTTGTTTCAGACAGTAATGTCTAAAAAGAGGTTCATTTTCTATGTAAAAGTCTCAAAGTCTGAGAAGAAGATATACTCCCATATGGGAAAGTCTGCTAGGGTGACAGATTTATATCAAATGGGATAACCTTTGATATATCACTGATAACACAAGCCAGAACCCAGTGTCATTTTAGGTGCAAATTTTAATGTGGAGTAAGAGCGCCATCTCCAGGGTATATAGCGTTATTGCTAGTGTTTCTCAAATTGTCCTAGGGAAATTAGGAATTAAGTATCCAGTCAGATAATACTGATGATGTCACTGCATAATGAGATGGATCTTTATCCAATCAGAGGAGATTCTGATATGAGTAATTTTACCTTATAAAATAGTAAGGCCTAAGGTAGTTCAGTCTCTTGGTTTCCTGATTCTGCTTCATCAAAGTATTCATGACTGGCTGCTAAAGAGATCCTGAGAAACACTCATTGACTGGTAACTATATCTTTCCTTATTTTAACTCTGCAAAATTTCAAAATCAAATACATATTTCTTCTGTATTTGAAGAAACATAATTTTCTTATAATTTTTCTTAATGGACTGGTCACCCATTTTTAGAAATTATTATAAGCCATATTGGCTGTAGTGATTTCGAAATTAAGCAGATTTGATTAGTAAATTGTCATATTTTGCCAGATAATTTTAAATAGTTGATAGCAGTGAGATATATATATCCTTGTTCATATATTAGTTAATATAATTCTTGATATTTCAAGAATAATATACTGTGTTTCTGGAAAGGTTATAATAGCTAATACTTGATCTGGGGAATTCTTTGAATTAATTTATTAACCCTTTAACTGCTATTTGTCTATTTATTTTGAGGTGTTTCTTTGGGTTTCTTTGTGTATGTTTTTGGGTCTAAACTTTTGTACAGTGGGAAGTTTATTTAAACCTCTCACTAGACAAAAGAAGCCACCATCTTGGGTGTGGCATCATATAGTAATAAGTGAGTAACCCTTGGAGTACCCTATAGGTTTTACATAGGATTGCTATGGTCATGTTTATGATATATGTTGCATGACGTTTGGTATACTGTCTAGACATATATTATTGGATTGAGTCTAAGTATATTCTTGGTATAATCTATTATTGACTATATTAATTGCAATTTATATGTTTTATTCAGAAGGTATGCAATATTTGAAATCGGTAGATAATTAAATTATAGCGATCTACATCTGGGTTGTTAGTCCAGTTAGTTTCTCTAAATTTTGTTATTGCATACGGTATAAGGAGATTGTCAGAGGACCTGGCTTAATATTAAAGCTGACTCACCTGACAACATACCTTAAACCTTAATTAGCATAGTTTATACATTTTCTAGGGCAGAGGTATTTATATATGCTGTTGCCAACTGTATTTTAATTAATTATAGGATCAATTATCCTTTTCTATGCTGCTCAGTTCAATTATTGTTATTCAATACCTCTGAATATGCCTATGCGTGGTTAACAATTTATTTGCTAGGAATACTAATTGTGATAATTGTGGTTTGAGTTATTGTATCTCTATTGAAATTGGTATTCACTCATTTATATCATTGTTGCTTACACTTTTTCTATATATAGTATGTTTTACTTAATTAAATTATATATATTTTTGCACAAATATGCAAAATTGATTATTTTATCAATTATTTATTGTGAAGTAGAGTGTCAATCCCTAGTATTGTGTAAATGTATTTAATATTATTAATTTTTCTATTTGTGTGAAGATATCCAACTTAAATGGTTCTCCCATAAGAACGGATTAGATTGTACTCGTTTTTAAGATTCATATGTTATACAAGTATGGTTCTGAATGAATTTCTTTACATAACAGAAAATCATCTTGCTAGTCTTTCTTAGGATTCTTCTAAAAATACATTTATTTATGTGGATTTTTCTTAAGAATGATAAACAATAGACAAGCATTCAGTATTCTAATCATACATAAATTATTCCTCAGAAATCCCATCTAAACAATAGATACTCCAGACTATTCTAATGACACATGTAAATATTACACAATTTGAGTGTATTTTCTTCCAGAATGAACAGCAAACTTTTATATTTGTATATATTTTGATATCTCTTGGAATAAACATATACAAAGTTGATAATAATATGATAAATATTCTTATCACAATCTTGTATATAATAAATTCATATTACATGTCAGTAGTTCTCAAAATAAGAAATCTTAAATTCATATTCTGTGCTTACAAATACAAATGAATGGCTACTTATTTAACACAGAACAATACTGACAGTGTTGACAGTTGGCTTCACAGCAGATAGGATGTTGATCCAGGTAAATATCTGACTGCCTTTTGGAGTCAGGAAGGAATTTTTTTTTTACCCACATGGGGTTGAAGTGGAAATGGCTTCAATGGGTTTTGGGTTTTTTTCCCTTCTTCTGGATTAACAGTGGGGATTTGGCATGTGCTGGACTTGAAGAATGCATGACTTTTTTTCAGCCTCATCAACTATGTTACTATGTTACGATCCTTAAGGTTGCCAGTATATAGCTGAGTATGATAAAAATATAATTGACCAATAGCTGGACTGTCACATTTCTCCCATCTCAACTTTGTCTAGGTCAAACATAGGCAATCTTTGGCACTCCAGCTATTGGGAACTACAACTCCAATCATCCCCACGACTATTGGAGTTATAGTCTCAACAGCTGGAGAGCCAAAGACTACTTAAAGGGATTGTAATGTTTCATAATAAAAGCAGCTCTAATTAATCATCATAGTATTTGGACCTTGGAGAGTGTTATTTCAATTCTGTCAGAGTTGTAGTTCAAGAGTAATTCAATGACAAAGTATCCCCCTCCCGCCCCTTTTACTGATGTAACACTGCTCAGCCAGATCAATTAAGTTAAGGGAAAAACCTGAAAAACTTGTCAAGGGGGGCAGGGCTTTCATTGTTCTCATAGGAAGAAGATTGTACCCTTCTGTTATCTGTCTGGTCTTACAGCCAGATTCCACATCTGAGAAGAGATGGCTTACATTAGGTAAAAGGGGCGGGAGGGGAAACTTTGCTTGTGAATATCTCTCAAACCATAAAGGTTTGAGAGATAAGACTTATATTGTTCTTCATGCTTTTTTAATGGCTACAAAATAAAATAAAGAGAAAACAAAGTATTACTATCCCTTTAACCCTGGTCTAGGCCCTGTCTGGACTACTGTCTGTTATGAGTAGTTTGATCAATGTTGACACAAGTCTACTGTATGCATTGTTCATCATTGTACAGGAATATGGAACATTTTGTGATTTTTAAATTTAAATTTTAGTATTTATAGCCTTAATGAAATGTCAGCAATGTATGCACATTTTGTTTAATGTTTATTTTAATGTTACTAACAGGTGAACAAAACACAGTCACAAATCCAAATCTATATAACTGTACATTCCCAGCTCTAATTGAAGACTGGAGAACGTCTTTTTATGAAGGCACAGATGGTCAGACTGACAGATACTTTCCCTTTGGATTTGTTCAGGTAATATTAAGGATGCTGATCAGAAAGAATTCATTGAAAATCAGCATGGTTTATCCCTCAGTCTTTTTTTTTTTTTTTGCTGACAAATGCTCTGCATTTTTCATTATAAAGATAGAAATGTCTTGATGATCCAGAATAATTTGCATATTTGTATTTTGTCATGAATGAGAAGAAATATACAGCTAAAATATTAATATATAATATAGTAATAATATTGTCTAGAACACCCTCTATCTTAATTAGACTCATTTAATCTCTTCTACATTGCCTTTTATTAGACCACAACTTCAGATTGGACCCAACACAGCCTTTTCTAAGTCCCTTTACTTTTTTTTGACTGCCAGCATTGAAAGTGCAAAACAATGCTCTGACTGTTCTCTTCATCATTGCAATTCATAGCCTCATAATGAGTTGAATTGTAAACAATCATGCAGGTAGCCTAATGACTTGGTTGCCTGTATTGATAGGAGAACCTTGCTATCGCTGACAGCCTGCTTTTAGTCTCCTGAACATGAACGGCTAATGCTGTCAGTATGAACAGTTCTCCCCGTCTATTTAAACGAGCAGTAAACTTTTTTTATGAAAACACATATTTTACAGAGCATTTCATGCTGAATAAAACAAGGTCACTTCCACTGCTGTCAGATGTTTTATTCAAAATTTATAGCAGTTTAAATAATCAGGAAGTGAATTTACTGTGTTTACTTCCTGATAGTTCTAATTGACAGGAAGTGACAGGCAGTTTCTATTACATTCTATGGACAACTGTATGTCTCTGACTTTTCTGACTTTACTCTCCATTAGAATCTAAGAGGAAATCTAATTAGAATTTGACCACTAGAGGGCACTGCTAATGTAAAAAAACCATGGGTTTAAACTGTAATAACTCTGGAAATATAAATCTCTCGGCAGTGGGAGTACTAGGGTTGCCACTTTTTCTTAAAAAAAATACCGGCCATGGCGTTCCCTCCATAGACTTAACATTGGACAGAAGCCAATTTTTTTACCGGCTTGTCGGTAAAATACCGGCTGGGTGGCAACTCTAGGGAGTACCCTTATTTTACTCAATAGAAAAATCCCTACAATATATATATTTTTTCATAAAAAAAAGTTTACAGCTCCTTTAAAGGACCAAGTCTGTTTATAAATGGTATCCAAGGTAAATGTACTAAAGGGGGAGCTGTTTAACAGCAGGAATTTGAAAATGCAAGTGACAAATTAACTTTTAGGATTATGTATATATTTCTTAACCCTCTGCATGCCAGGGGGGTTTCAACACATTTTATTGTTACAAAATATAAAAATTATAATAGTAAAAATAAAACACAACAGCATACATTTTTTAACAGTTCTGTAAAACATCTGTATATTGCAGTTATCCACATATCAGAAAAGTACACAAAAGGATATGTTCCCAGTTATAAGGTGGCATCAGACAGCAGATTATGGTTATGCTCCCAATCCAAAAATGAAAAACACATTTATGGCCGTGGCAATGGATCTTGGTGATGAAACATCTCCATATGGCTGGTAGGCTACATATATACATATATATAGATATATATACGGTTTATGTATTTGTGTTGTATTTTTTTATTATTTAATTTTCTTAATTTTAGGAAGCATAAAATATCCATAATAATAATAATTCTTTATTTTTATATAGTGCACACAGATTACGCAGAGCTTTACGCTCATATTGGTCCATGTATTGTCTTGTAAGCCATGGTATTACTAATAACTGCATTATTATGTCAACATGCTACATAGAAAGCTGTGATTTTTCTCAGGTAATATCACTGGAATGCCATTGTCTATCCATGTGCTTTCCATACACTACCATTAGTGCTCCTTGGTTTCCTATAGGTGTGAGTATTTAGTAATGGCTAAGAGGCTGCCAAACAGGAGTAAAAATGCCAGTGGCCATTTGAAATTTGTAGTTATTGCAATTCAGCTTAAATACTGTGACATAAAGCATTTTTGAACATGTTTTCTTATTTAGGGAGATACACAAATGTTTTTGTAAACCATATGCTGATATCAAACTACAAGAAATATAAACTATAATATATACTATATAATATAAACTAAACAGTTGCTGGTTACTAAGTAAACTGGGTGCTAATTAAAACAAAAAAACTATGTTTTAGCTTATATAAACATGTAGTAGCCAGTCTTGTATTTCCCATAAATGTGCTAATCCTGGCCTAGCTACCAGGTCAAAGAAATGTGATAACTAGCAAAATAGTTACATAGGACAAGTACATTACATTTGGTAGTTGGCATGGAAAATTCTGCACAATTGAAATGAATCAGTAATGTTCTATGTGTTGTAACCCTTTGTTTGTGGGTTTGATATGCAAGGAAGTTAGATGGGGGTCAGCATATTAAGAAGTAAATTATAAGATGCTTATTAGTAAATGCCCTACAAATGAGCATAGCAGGTGTATGTAATGCACATTGATGAGTTTCATTTTGAATAATATGGAGAGCCAAAGGGTCATATTATTGTAAACTGTTAAATATTCATCCAAAGGAATCAAAAGATATTACAAGTTGTCATGGGTTCCATTCAGGGCATTCCTGAGAATTGTAATCAAGACTTCCATCTATGTCAATATTTGGCTTTTGATTGGTTAGATCAATTATCACATTGTTGAAGTAGAAATTGTGTGAGAGCTGAAGTGGCTTGCATTTTTCTAATGATGCCCTACTCATTTTATTTTGAACTAACCATCCCAGAAATACAGTCCTAAAGTTTATAAAGTGGAGAAATGTCATGACTCAATTTGAATAAAGTATACTGAAAACTTTTCCCCTCAATGTCTGAGTCATGAATGGAGTCCAGGACAATATTTGAATTCAGTTCTTTAATTGCTAAGTATTAACTACACATGTTAAGCCCAGTTGCTGCAGATTATTTATGTAAATTTCTTATGTATTTTTGAGTTCTTTTTTCCTTTTCTTACAGTGTTCACCCACGGGACAAACAAACTGTTGCATACCGGTTGTTTTTAGGGGCAAGAGCAGTCGCCTATGGTGAAAAAAATATTACTTTTCAAGGTCCATTTCCAAAAAGAATTGATGTTTTTTATAAACAATCGTACATCAACATAACTTATGACCAGCAACTTCTAATTACACATTTAAGTGAAGACATTTTTGAGGTAAGATTTATTCTAACCTTTTATGTTCCAAATGCACATGCATTTCTTAAGGTGACCGTTTACGCTAAAATCTCAGGTATATAATCCACAAGTATAAATTATTACCAAGATTACAGGGGAAAATAAAAGTGCATATGTATAATGTAAACAAAAGCAAAAACAGAAAAAAAGCTCACAGCGCTAGCTCACCATAATATATACATGTAGTGAGTGAAATAAGAAAGATATCAAACAACTGGCATCTAGACAGCAGCAAATAAAGAGAGGGTTTTCCAGTATCCCCAAACATAAGGCCGAAACCCAAAGTGCACATACAAAACAAAAAGCAAACCTGCACTCCTCCATACCAATGTGCGAATGCGTGCCCTAACTTAGGTCAAATGCCAGCTAGATATCTGACTTTGTGAAACGGCCTGGAGGGGGGAATTTTAGCTGGTTATATCACTCAAACCATAAAGGTTTGACAGATCAGACAGATATCAATGGATTTCTTTTTTTAACACCTACAATATTAAATCATCTTAAAATAAAACATTATTATTCCTTTAAATCCCTATCTAAATTAAAAATAAAAAATAAAAATATAAGGCTTTGATAAGATGTTATAAGGAAACGTGTAGCTGGTTGTTGATGACTTAAATAAGGTATAATGCGCACCTATATATAATACGCAGTTATAAATTATACCCAAGATTATAGGTGAAAACAAAAGTGCCTGTGTATAATGTGCACCCTTGTCCCCCCCAAAAAAAAAAAAAAATTGTCTGCTTCCCTCCTCACACCTTCCCCTCCCTCTGTTTGCCCCCTTCTGAGGCACCTAGGACATCTGTCCAGTGGGCAGCATTTTTGCATTTCGTGCCTGCTTCCCACATCCCCCTGTGAGGACCTGTGTTCATTCGAGATAATGGTAGTGCCTTTTGACATGAAGCTTCTTGCAGGGGACTTTTGTAGTTTAAGTGCACAGAGGACTATGCTTTGGATCTACTGAAGTGCCCTGCAAGGAGCTTCAGGTCCTCAAACAGTACTAACATTATTTTAAATTAATACCGGTCCTCACAGGGGGATGCGGGAAGTGGGCAGCAAGTGTAGACATGTCTGTTGCTGCGCAGATGTCCCAGATGCCTTTAGAGGGGATGAATAGAGGGAGGGGAAGATCGGGAAGTCTCAGCAGTTCAGAAGTAGAAGCCCCCTGGTGAATAGCCAAGGTAAGCTGTGCAGTCCAGATGGCCACAGCCCTATTCACCCACGCAGCGGTAAACATCGGGCGTAAGGCAGAACTAGCCAAAGCAAAAATAGCCTTGAGAGAAGTCTCAAGCTTTTTGTCAGTCCAGTCCTTCATAGCAGAACATTGCTACAGGCAAAGCAGTAGATTTGGACAATTTGGACAAGGGGGCGTCCACCTTGGGTGGATGTACCCATAGAGCTAACACTACTTCAGAAAATGGACAAAGCTTAACAAATTTCTTAGAGACAGATGGCTTTCTATCTGGAAACTTCCATTCATCAGAGACCAGACAGTCAAGGGTGGGATTAGGTGGGAAACATGTATAAGGGCGCTAAGGCTCCTGAAGCACATCTGAAGGGGTCCGAAGAGGTCTCCTGTACCAAGGGAATATTCAGGGTGGTCAATACAGCCTTGATGAGGCCCTCAGCAGAGGGGACAGGATCAGCTTCAAGAAAAAACTGAGAGGAAGTACTGCGGAACAGTTTTCATCCTCATAATCCACCAACAGTTCCTCATCAGAGGAATCAGATAAATCAGGGACACCCGGCGGTTTAGACAGGGAAGACCTGATGTAAGCGGGGGCTTGACATGAGTGAAAGACCCCCCTGTAGGGTGGATGGAAGGAGTTGTAATGTAGACCGGAGGTCCCTGTATTAGCGTTAAATGCTTGCATCCATGCTGGCTCTAATGCACGGCTGGGGGTCCCTGCAGGAGATTCAGGGACAGCAGCACATGTTGGGCAAACATGACCTGAGAATTCTCTAGGTAACCCTTCATGACATAAGGAGCAATAAGCAATGGGGAAAACAGGCACCCCAGATTCCTTAGTTTCAGGTTTAACCTCAGTCTCTAGTGGAATAGACATTCTCACAGAAATCCACTGGTCAAAAGTTCACCAAATCACCTAAAAAACAGTGTTTGGAGTGATTAAATAGCACAGAAAACTTTATTATAAACTTATCTGGCAATGAAAGGGTTAAGGAGCTGAGGAGAGAAGGAGAGTACAGGCCCTGCATAGGAAACTCATTCACAGAAAAGCACAAAATGGCTGCCGCAACGGTAGCCAATCAAAAATGAGCATGCAAAGGAAGCACTCATGGGAATTATAGTTTTATTGTAAAAAGCACCTCAACAGTGCCCGAAGCCCCCCAAACTCCCCAGCATGTTCAAAACATTGACCGGATGACAGAGCAAGGGCAGACAAGTAAAATGAGCCATCTCTGACCTCGCTGCGATAAGCGGTTGCAGAGATATGTCCCAAACTGTACAGTTACATTGAAGTGAATGGAGCAATGGCGTCTGTGCGGTAAAAAGCGCACCTTAAAGGCGCAGTACATAATTTCACCAAAAACTGAATTAAATAAAATTCAAGTTAAATACATACTAGAACATGTAGTTAGACAATATAAACAAATCCAGTATGGAAAGTTTCCTCAACCTCCACAACATGCCAAACCAGCAGTGAAAATGTTAATTTACCACAGAAACTTGCTCCAAACACCCAGGCAGACATACAGATAGACCCAATGAGTGCTAGAGTATGCAATAAGAGCTCAGTAATAAAGACCCCTGTGCAGAAGGGTTCCATGGGACATGTGGACCTCAGCGCCCAAAGGATTGCTTACCTTTTTTGCAGGACTTCTTTCTTCAGATTACCATATTATGAAGAAGAAGCCTCAGTGGGCAACTCCTGAGGAAAGAACCTGCAACCAAGATTTTCCCGCCAAGGCTCAGGTCCACAAATAAGCACCTGGTAAACTGAGCTATCCACATTTGGGTGATGGGAATTGTCAGTGATGTTAATCCGCCTAATGGTGGTATTCCATATCGAGCAGAAAATAATAAAAATCTAAAGCTAAACAGAACTGTTCTCTTGCCTTGTTGCTTGCAACGAGGAACAAAACTTACTGGAGTTAAAACAGGAAGCTGCAGCTAATGTTAGAGGGTAGGCTCCACCCATGCACTGCCTACTTAAAGGGGCGGAGCGCCTACCCAAAGTTACCAGTAATCTTTATTGAACAACAGAGAAAACTATGTCATAGGATGTGATTTGTTTGAAATTCAGACTGTTTGCCAGTCAAAACAGAATATATCCTACAGTAGCACAGACAAACACCTTGGCACACAGTCTTAAAAACATTTGCTAACATTGGCCACAGTTTAAAATCACAACAGTACTCATGCAGTTCTTCCTGTTAATATTCATACACACACACACACACAAAGGAATGGGGCATCAAAAGCATGGTCAGACCTGTGTCCAGGCCGAACAACCCAAGTAAAACGACTGAAGTCCTGCACAGCCAAAATTTCCACACGCTTGAGGGCCTTCTTACCTGGGAGATCTAAATAAGCCACTCAGGAGAAGCACAACAAGCTCCAAGCTTGAATTTGTACAACTGAGAAACCCTGTCAACAATTTCCAGATCAAACAATGAGTTTGTTTAATCTTGCTAGGTAATTTTCACATGCCTGAGGACTCTAAAACAACACAGCAAGCTTTTGACTCCCTTTTTCGGTCATGATGCTGAATCAATGGAGTCATATGCAGTATATGCAGTAATCAAAAACACACTTGATTTAGCACAACACACACATACCTCAACTCACAATATTTTAAGTATAATTTATACCTAAAATATCCCCCTGAATATTACGTAATACATCAATACAACTTTATATTACAAAACAAAATGTGCCCCAGGGGATGTTGAGTACAGCTGGGGAACCACCTCCTGCAAGGGCAGGGAGCAGAATGCTGGGCTTAACCTTTACTTAAACTGTCACTTTGATTTCTTGCCACCACATACCACAGGGGCACCACAGTCCCCTTATTAAAACAGTGTCTAACATTATGTCACCATTTAAAATGCTGTCTTATTAAAACAGTCTCTAATATTATGCTTAGTGAAAAAACATCTGTCTCAATCAATATCACCACGCCATACGTTGATAATTCCAACAAAAAAACATATATTAAAAGAAAAATCCTATTAAAAAAAATAATCTAGTCGTAACCCCTAAAACTACCCTACTGTAATCCAATCACTTCACATTCTTAACTATACCCCAAATCCCATTAATAAACTACATGTAAACTATATCAAGGGAAAATGTGATATTGAAGCCCCGTGGCATAATGTTAGGAGCTGTTTTAAAAATGCAACATTTTTAACCCCTTAAGGACTGGAGCGCATGTGCGGCCGGCAGTTGAGGACCACAGGACTCTTTTTTTATTCAATTTTGGTTCAGGGCTTCCAGAGCAGTGTGTTGCCATTCCGGGAGCCCTGAACTCCATGATGTACCAGGACCGTCACTGACCCTTAAGTGCCAGACCTCAGTGACGGTCCTGGCACGACAGTGGTCCTTAAGGTGTTAATGAGCCATTTTGATTCCATTTTAAATGTACTGTTTTGATGCTCAGCATCTACTACTTGCTAATGCAGTAGGATACCCCAAAGGCCAGAGACAGGGATCATTTGGAAGTGTTAGGTAGAGACACTTCATCTCATAGGCTAGGGGCAGAGGACTGGATGATGGCATTGTCTCCTTACTTATTTCTATTAAAAAACAAAACAAAAACAAAAAACCCCTCTTTGGTGATTAGCAACATAGACAAATTTTGACCCTTATTTAGTATATAGATTTCCTTTCTTAGCCCTACACTTCCTCCTTCTTTCACTGAAACTAAACCTTTAAAGGGATACTAATACTTAAAATGTAAAAAAAAATACGTTGTAGGGTTTATCCCCCTGAGTAAAACAAGAGTACTCCCAGTGCTGAAAGGTGTTTCATTCAAAAGTTATTCATTTTCAAAGTTGAATTTTTTAGATGCAATATCACAGTGGCCTGAAATTGTACAGTGGTCCCGGGACCATAAATCTCCATAGGATGGTGTAGCAACAGCGCCACTGTACAATTTCAGGCCACTGTGATATTGCACCTAAAAAATTAAACTTTGAAAATTAATAACTTTTGAATTAAACACCTTTCAGCAGTGGGAGTACTCTTGTTTTACTCAGGGGGATAAACCCTACAACATATTTTTTTTTACATTTTAAGTATTACTATCCCTTTAAAGGAATACTAATACGTAAAATGATCTTGGGTGATAGATGCTTAAAGGGATAGTAATGTTTCACAAAAACAGCAACTCCAATTAATCTCCATAGTATTTGAGCCATAGAGTGTGTTATTTCAGTACTGTCAGAGTTGTAGTTCAAGAGTA
The DNA here is from genome assembly GCA_037306005.1 of Rhinophrynus dorsalis. Lineage (NCBI taxonomy): Eukaryota > Metazoa > Chordata > Amphibia > Anura > Rhinophrynidae > Rhinophrynus > Rhinophrynus dorsalis. The sequence continues at coordinate 235,516,491 of CM074724.1, read as the reverse complement.
ATTGAATGATAAAGAATCCCCCTCCCACCCCTTTTACCTAGTGTAAGCCACCTTCCCTCAGATGTGGAATCTGGTCACTTGAACGGACAGCTCGCAGCAAAGGACAATCTACTTACTATGAACATAAGGAAAGCCCTGCCCCCCTTGACAGGTTTTTCCTTATGCTCACTGAAGACTGTCCCTTTCTGCGATCCATCCGGACAGTCTTGCTGCTCTGAGGTGAGCAGTTACATCAGTAAAAGGGGTGGGAGCGGGATACTTTATCATTCAATTAATCTTGAACTACAACTCTGACAACATTGAAATAACACTCACCATGGCCCAAATTCTATGAAGATTAATTGGAGCTGCTTTTAATGCGAACATTATTATCCCTTTGACCCCTTAAAAACCAGCCGTGCATGCACACTGCGGTCGCTTAAGGACCATGGGGCATCTTTTTTTTTTTTTTTTTTTTTTTTTTTTTTTTTGAGAATCTGATTCCGGACTCCCCGAACGGCGTTCTGGGTCGTTAAGGGGTTAAATAACCCTGTACTCCATGCTAGCCTCTGTAAAAATTCTCAGTTTGTTTTCAGAGGCCTAAAATCTAGTCGTACATAGGCTCTGTGGAGGCTCCCGTTTTTTATTTTTCCATTTTTTATTTTTAATATAACTATCTTGTGAGTGTTTATGTATTTAACCCCTTAGTGACAGGCCGCGCTTACACGCGGCCGGCACTTAACGCCTGTCAATCTTTTGGGGTTTTTTTCATTTTTTTTAATTACTTCTGGGACGTACATGTACGTGCTCTGTCCACCTGGGACGTCCGCTCGGGACGTACATGTACGTCATCGGGCGGTAAGGGGTTAAATAGACTGAAAAATTAGACCAGCCTTTCTGAATAGGCAATCGATGAGTACTAATCTCAATACAATGGCAACATTAGCTCTGCACATACAATTAACCAAACTATGTCTATAAAGCTTGACATGCATTAAAATCGAAAAAGGGGATTCGATTTTAGGCATCTAACACAAAATAACTACATATTACAGATGCTCTCTGGAAGTACATCATATTTAAAATGATATAACCCTATTTCTTTTTTAGCTTTTAGTGCCCCTTTCAGTGCTAGAGGAAGTGGGCAATGCATTGCTAAGTGCAGGATTAGGTGTCATTGAGTGGGAAAGCTATGTATGGCTAAAACTGGAAATGTCTGTTTGTTATGGCAGTAATTACAATAGTCTATAACTCTTAATAACACAAAGACTATGAGGGTTATGCACTAAGGCATGATAAAGAGGTGGTAACATGGAGATAACTTCTCCAGTAACATCACTTCTCCAGTTCCTGTGTTATTCTATAAAGCCTATGCACTAAGATCTTCAAAGCTGGAGAAATCTTAGTGCATTACCACCACAGAAAAATATAGGAACTGGAGAAGTGATATCACTGGAGAAGTCATCTACACTTTATCACCTCTGTATCACACCTTAGTGCATAACCCCCTACTTTTCTAAATTCAAAATGGCTAATACAACATACAGGGGATTTTGAAAGCCCTTTCAAAATCACCAAAGTTGTTTTTAGGTGATAGGGTCCCATTAAGAAAAATATTTTCATAAAAATCAATATAAAATTTTTTTTTATAAAAATTCTGCTTATTAGTCTTTTGGCTTCATGTGGAATACATTTGAGAAGTATGACCTGTAAACAACTTTATTAAAGCTATTTTAATAGTAATGGATGGTAACAGCAAAATATAGAAAGAAGAAAAGGATTAAAGCGGAACTTTCAGAAAATAGCCAGTCACCATGCATTCATTAAATTCATGACAACTAGCTTGAAAATAGATGTCTTACCGTAAAAAAATATGTGTGTCTAAAGGAATCCGTCCCGTCTGGAGACCAGAATTGGGGCTAGAGCACATACATCTTGTCTGTGCGCATGCACTGTCAGTCCCAGTCTCCATAGAGTAGACTGCTTTGCACCATATGGTCACCGGAAGGGACTAACAGCGCAGGCGCACAGACCGCATTAACCTGCCCGTCAGTCCCAAAAGGGGACGAATTCCTTTAGACACGTATTTTTTTATGGTAAGAAATCTATTTTCAAGCTAGTCACCATGCATTTAATGAATGCATGGCGACTGGCTATTATCTGAAAGTTCCGCTTTAAGGCTCCTTTGGGCTCTAGGCAAGGTACCAATTTGGGGTCCCACATCGCTTGATGCGTTGCTTCTAACACAAGGCACTGTCAGCAGGTACTGGCATTGTGGCTCTAACATAAGTGGGAACAACTGGATGATGCTGGTCTCTCAAAAAAGAGGGCATCTGATGTCAGTGGCAGCAACAGCAGGGCCTCTGTCTGCGACCCATCACTCGCAGCCAGGGCCCCTCATATTGCCACGGGCCCTAGGCAGTAGCCTACATTGCTATAATGGCTGATCTAGCTCTGACAGAAAGTTAAAATAATAACTTGTGATTTAAACAATTTTCATATTAAGATGTTTCATAAAAATTGTATGGTTTTTTTCCAGGTACTTTGTGAAAAAAGAATCAGTGAATATGAAGAATATGTTAGTAAATGGGTTTCTGCAGCAACATATTCAGAATCCTTTTCTAATGTTGTTTCTGTAACATTTAAAGGCTGTTCCCATGTTTTAGGTATACGATATGCATGGGCAGATTGGCCGTGTGAATACAAAGATTGTCCTATTTATAGCATTCACGGAAAACTCCCTGCTCCACTTTTTGTGCAATATTTCCAATAGTAAAATTCTCCTAGTTTGGGCCGTATTCACAAAGACTGAGCATTTGTGAATCAAATCAGACTGCACCATAGAGACAAATAGATTGTTCACATTTAACCCTTTGAATGTCAGAGGAGTACACAACATATTGCTAAGCAATTCGTTTTACACCCTCTCTGTCATTCAAAGGGTTAAAAAGATGTCTTAACCCTTCGAGAGGTTGGAGACCTCCCCAGTTCAAAGGTCTGTGTCCCTATGACCCAGTTGTTTGTTCCAGAATCTTTTCTCTTTTACTTTGTTCGAATTCAATAATTGCAGTAATTTAAAATTTTGTGACATACCTGACTTGGAACTTGTATTTGGGTGAATTTGTTCTATTAATGTGAAATACAGTAGAATCCGTGCAATAGTCTGTTTTTATGTTCAAAATGTTAATTGCGATCTAAAGTGATTAGTTTGTATGATCCATTAATAAATTAGTTATTTTTTCTAACTGTCTGCTCTATAATGTGTGTATATTTATTTCATTACACCCTGTTACACAATTATATTGTCTAAAACAGAAGCAGCAGAACTTGTATCAAAGTATAATATTGCGTGTTGTGCTACTGACCACAGGTATACGTCTTTCCATGCAGCTATTGTAGTTTATTGAAAGGAGCAGTAAACTTTTATTTATGAAAAACACATATTGTATAGAGCATTTCCTGCTGAATAAAACAAGATCACTCCCACTGCTGTCAGATGTTTTATTCAAAATTTCTAACAGTTCAAATAATCAAGTGAATTTATTATGTTATTTCCTGATAGTTCTAACTGAAAGGAAGTGACAGGAAGTTTCTATCACATTCTATGGAGAACTGTATGTCACTGACTTTTCTGACTTTCCTCTCCATTAGAATCTAACAGGAAATCTAATTAGAATTTGACCACTAGAGGGCACTGCTAATGTAAAGAAACATGGCTTTAAACTGTAATAACTCTGGAAATATAAATCTCTCAGCAGTGGGAGTACCCTTATCTTACACAATAGGAAAATCACTACAATATATATTTTTTCATAAAAAAGTTTGCTGCTCCTTTAAGCACATCATATAGCTTACTGTGGTGCCCTTTCATAGGAGGCCAAGGGTCATCAATATCTTGCCTTACAGCTGTTGGGAACTACAAATCCCATCATTTCCAACCAGCTCTTGGTTATGTGGGGATGATGGGAGTTCTAGTCTCTAACAACTGTCAATTCAATGACAAACTACCTTTTCATCATGCTTTCCTTATTCAGTATACCTCCATGGAATCCAGGCACATTATCACGGTCCCCGTGATTCTGTGTGTCACACTTATCTGTGCTGCTCCCGGATTGGTTGAGCTGTGTTGGCCCACCCCTGGTTACCTGTTTTATTCTGGCCACTGGCACCTGTCAGGTGCCCTTTCGTGGTGTTTCTGAGCCAGCGTTGCTGTTGCAGTATTCCAGTATCCTGATTTACCGTGTACCGACTAGGCCTGTTCCGACGACTTCCTGTGTTCCTGTTCCGTGATTGACCCGGTCTGGCTGACTTCCTGCGTGTTCCTGATCCGGCTTGTCTGCGTATCTCCTATGGCATCCAACCCGGCCTGGCTGACGATCCTTCTCCGTTACTGATCCGGCTTGTCTGCGAATCTCCTGCATGTCCAGACCCGGCCTGGCTGACGACTGACTCCTGCGATTGCCTCTGTTCCTGCCTTTCTGACGGACGGTTCCCGTTGTCGCCTCAGTGACATTCCGATACTGCAGTGTGTGACTGAGCCTCCGCTTCTCCGTTGCTGAGCCGTTGCTGAGCCTTCCATTGTTTGTTTTACGTGTGCTGAGTCCAGACCCTTACTGTGCTGTGTCATTTTCGGTACTTAGACGCTGGTGTTGCCTCATCCGATTATTGCTACTCTTTCACCTATTGCCTCAGTCTGTTACGCTGTTTCTGTGAGCCAGACGCTTGTGGGTCTCGGTAGTCGGCGGCTCTACCTTGACAGAGCAGTGGTTCCGTTACGCCCGTTGGCTGTTGGCAAGCAGTACTGAACCCAGTGGTCTCCGTTACACCCGTGGGGGGCTATCGACACAAGCAATCACGATGCTAGTAGTCTCCGGTTACGCCCGTGGGGGCTATTGGCTCAAGCAATCACGATACTAGTAGTCTCCGGTTACGCCCGTGGGGGCTATTGGCTCAAGCAATCACGATACTAGTAGTCTCCGGTTACGCCCGTGGGGTCTATTGGCTCAAGCAATCACGATACTAGTAGTCTCCGTTTACGCCCGTGGGGGCTATTGGCTCAAGTATCACGGTACTCTTGGTCTCCGTTACACCCGTGGGGGCTACCACCTTATCACCTGCAGTTCCCGTTCAGTCGTAGTTATATGCTACAGCTTCACACAGTGAACGGACTTGGGTGCTATCATCGCATATCGCTATAGGCAGCACCAAGGGCGTGCCTAACACCACATTTGAGACTGATTACCAATACTATTAACCTCTTGTTCCCTGTTTTGTGCTTCTATACTTAGTGATTTATTACCTGTTGCATCAGGTATCTCTACCTATATTCTGCCTATGCCAGTACTGCCCCAGTGGCGACCTTGTCATTTATTTTGCTTTAATAAAACTCTATTTGTTTTATCTAACTACTGTCTGAGTGTCTGAAAACTGTAACACACATGCATTTTCAAAGCAAAAAGCTTATACTTTATTGAAGGGAAGGTTATACCAACACTAGAGACAGGTGAAAAGTCAGAATTTTTTCCACACAGACGATTTCAGGGAAAAAAAGATTTTTACTGCATATTGAAAATCCACCCCTTTCACCATAACCAATAAATTTCACACAAGAACTTCGCCATTTTCCACCTGTGCTCAAGAATTTCCGAAGCTATAAAGATACTCAGTGTGTGCGTGTGGTTCTATGGTTACCAGTGCAGTTGGACAAGACGAAGACTGCTGGTTGGTCAGCAATTGTGGTGCTATGGATATCAGAGCAGTGGGACAAGGCTGGCTAAGGGCCTGTATGTGTGGTTCTATGGCTACCGTTGCAGTGGGACAAGGCTGGGGGTCAGTATGTGTTGTTCTAATGATACCAAAGCAGTGGAACAAGGCTGGGGATCAATATGTGTGATAATATGGCTACCATTGCAGTGGAACAGGGCTGGACAGTCAGTATGTGTTGTTCTATGGCTACAGAGGGACAAGGCTGGGGGTCAGTATGTGTGGTTATATGGCTACCAGAGCAGTGGGACAAGGCTGGGTGGTCAGTATGTGTTGTTCTGTGGCTACAGTGTCACAAGGCTGGGCATCAGTAAGTGTGGTTCTATGGCTACCAATGCAATGGGGGTCAAGAGGGAGAGAATTACAGTACTAAGGTACAGCATGGGAGAAGTTCTGCAGGAGGAAGTATATGCCTGTAATGAGAAATGTAGAAAAAAGAAACTCTTATTCAGAGTGAAAATAACTGGTGGGTGTATATTTGGAAACAAGAGCTGAGGTGAAGGAGGGCACAATGTTAGTAAGAGCTCTGTAAGTTTGCAGAAGTAGTTTTAATTTAATTCTTAAGTATAAGCGAAGCCAGTGCAAGGATTGGCAGAGAGGAACAGCATTAGTGAAGCAATGTGTGGATTAGTCTGGTGGCATAATTTATTACAGACTGTAGTGTGCTTAGCTGGGTGAAAGGAAGGAGTGTGTTGCAGAAGTGGAAATGGGGCATAATGAGTGATTGGGTTAGAATTTTTGTAGTCTGTTGAGTGAGAAAAGGTCCAATTCTGGAGTTGTTTTGTGGGAATGAAGAAGTTGAAGGTGACCCAATGTAGCAAGCTTTGAAGGTTGATTGTGGGAGTGTTAATAGGGATGGGCGAAAAAAGTCTCATTTTGTCCCCACTTTAGTTTCTGCAAAAAAATAATTTTCCTCTTTTCCACAGACATTCTCACCAGTTATAGAACCCACAGATTTTCTGCTGTTTTTCTAAAACAGATTTTCTCATGAGAATGGTTCCGCTTTACACCTACATTTTCTATAGCGGTTAGAGTTCCTGCACCCACAAGATAAAAACCCAGAACTTCCCGTCATGCAGCATATCATAGAAATGGAGGAAATAAGAGAAGCAGATAACTAGTGAGAGAGTGAATAAGTAAAAAAAATAAAAATAAAGTGGTGTGCTTGCTTGCACAGTACGAGTATGAGAAGCTGGAGGGCTGATGCTGATGTTGAATTGGAATTGGAGGAAACCAGCAACAAGCAGTAGTGAAAGGAGCCCATTTTCCCTTGCACATGTGAGCCCCCAGCCCTCAACATCTTCCCCAGGGATCTCCGTAAACAGTAAAATAGGCGAACAGGGCTACTGGATAGTAGCAGCAGTATAGTTCAGTTGCCTGTGCCTGATGTTGCTGATGTCAATGCTCCAACTAAGATAAGCATGACAGCAGGGGACTCTGTCACATCACCATGTAGACAGGTGAGTCAGTGGGTGGTGGAGCTGGTGGTGTAGAAGTAACCATGAGAGCATTCTTGGCTGAAACTGAATTAGAATATGAGAGAGGGATGCAATTTGAATCTATATCATTACCACCTCCACCAGCAGTGATATTATTGCAATTACTGCTACTGTAATTACTGCTGCTGAGACGGGCATAGATATGTCACAGCAGGAAGATGAGTAGTCTAGTGTGTCAGTTTCCACCATGGCCACCATGGGATTGGGTATTAGCAGCAGTGATCTGGGATTAGGACAGGTAGATGTACCTCCACTTCCCACTACTCCTGGTTCTGACCATTGCAAATGCTTCTGTAAATGATGAAGGTCATTCTTCTCCACCTCTCTCCCCTTCAATAAAATCATGGGTGTGGGACTATTTTTCCTATTGTCAACAACTGCACTGTGCAAAGTGTGTGAGAAGGTATTGTGTGACAGAATGTTGGTGACCTGAGAATGAACCTTGCCTGTTTTCAGTGACCCACTTTGTCTTCACAATATGTTCCCACTCTTGCAAATGTTAATGTCCTCTTTTGTGTATGTATTAGAGAGTGTTTGCTTTTTACCAATATTAAAGGGTTTAATATGTACGCTGAAATATAGCGTGATGATGCTATGTCTAGCAAACCCAGTAGATTCAGTGTTACCAAACAGCCCCTTGTGGGATCATTAGTATAACTTAAGGAAAGGAATTTAGCACCTGGGCAAATACAGGGGATGGAAAACCAATGTGAGTTGGGCAGTAGGCCAGTAAAGCATATACTTTTTTTTCAAAAACATTTTCAGGGTTAATTTTTGGCAAGCCGGAAGCCTGCAAACTCATTTTTTCAGGGTTTGGTTTTAGCAAATGCATACAAAATGTGAGAGGCTTCTGAGGACGAACAAATAGCACAATGGACTGTTCTTCTGCTAGTCACTGCTCAGAAGCATCGTGTTTTAGCTCTCTAATGCCAATACAGACGAGAAATTTCCACAAACATATTAGACTAATCCTGCCCAAAAGGGCAGTCCAGTTCCAAAATATCGGGTAAGTCCCCTCTGCACGGGAACACCAGCTAACCCCAGACGTACATCTTGGCCTTGTTTGGTCTTGTCAGTGAGGTGCAGATGTATTCCCTAGGCACTGAGAGGAAGATGTGGATCCCTTGCTCTCAGCACCTAGAAAATCAGGCTGCACCTCCCTGACGAGGTCTAACACAGCCAAAACGTATATTGGGGGTTAGCTGGTGTTCCCATGCAGAGAGTACTTGCCCGTCAATTTGTAACTGGACTGTCCTTTGGACGGATTAGTCTAATATGTACACAGGGCTGGATTTACATCTCAGGAGCCTGTAAGCACAGAAATCTGAAGCCCCCCCCCACATTGGCCATCTCCACTGGACACCTACACAAAGCTCCAAATCTCCACATTACCCCCCACATAACCATATTGTCCTCACATTGTCCCCCCATCAGATCCATATTGCCCCTATCAGCTCCAAATTGCCCTCACATTGCCCCCATCATCTTCACATTGCCCCATCATCTCCAACTTGCCCCCATCAGCTTATCACAGTGCCTGTGTATTGCTGGCGACATTTTACAGCATTGTGCCTGAGTCCTTCTTATTGGCTAGCATGATATTGCTCCACCCAGCGGTAGCCTTTAAGTACTGAGCCCTGTCATTTCTACAGGGCCCTTTCATGGTGTTCCCGTTGCTAAGAGCTTGCTGTCGTTATCGTGTGATATCCTGTGTATGACCCGGACTGCCTGACTACTCTCTCTGATTCTGTTCCTGCTCCGTGTACCAACTTGGCCTGGCTGACGTTCCTGCTCCGTGTACCGACTTGGATTGGCTGACGTTCCTGCTCCATGTACCGACCCAGCCTGGCTGACGTTCCAGTTCTGTGCATCGACCCGGATTGGTTTCCATTCCTGCTCTTTGTGCCTCCAGCCCAGTGCACTACCGCGTCCGGTAGAGAGTATCTCCTGTGCTCTGTCTTGAGCGTGCTGGCCCAGTTGGTTGCCTCGTGTACTGCTTTACCGTTCCGTTGACTGCGACCCATTTGTGCATTGCTGCCTCTTTCCTCCATACCCAGGGCTTACGCAGATCTCGTTTGCTCACTATACACTTGGCTTCTTATTGCATTGCCACTGAGGTTGGTCTCCTGGGTGCCTCAGTTAGTCTCCACTCCTGTCAGTCGCCATCAAGCCTGAGCGTCTATTACCAGGGCTGTCCGGTGCTCACACGGGTAGGAGCGATTCTATTGGCACACTATACGCTGGCTTGTCACTACTCCTTAACTGAGGTTGGTCTCCCGGGTGCCTCAGGCGGCTCTGTCACCCGGCAGTTGCCATCGAGCCTAGCTTTATTACATTTGTTGTCCGGTACCGTTACTTTGGGTCGCAGTCTGTGTTGATTCCTGGGCGTTCCGTTATTCCTCCTGTTGCAGTACTGCCGGTAGTCCATGATCCATCCAGGGCCTCGCTCACCCTTCCTGAGCCTAGTCGCTATTGTGACACTCATCCGCAGAGAGTGCTTCTTGGGCCTCTCTATTAGGGCCTCCCAGCTTCCAGGCCTAATAGCACCTTCACGTCAGTGTCTCACTGTTTCACACGAACTGTTCCTGACCTGTGTCAGTATATGTACTGCTCTTTGATATATATACTGGACCCGTGTGGGTTAATGTTATTTTGTAACCTGTTCTGTTTCAGTATTGATTGTTAACTATTGCTGGACCCGCGAGGGTTACTTTATTCTGTCTGATTTCAATAAAACTGTGTTTTACCAAACTGTCTGCTTCTGAGTGTACTAAAAACCGTTACACAGCTCCAACTGCCCTCGCGTTGCCCCCATCATCTCCACATTGCCCCATCATCTCCAACTTGCCCCCATCAGCTCCAACTTGCCCTTGCATTGACCCTATCATCTCCAATTTGCCCCCATTAGCTCCAACTTGCTCTCACATTGCCCCCATCAGCTCCAACTTGCCCCCATCGGTTCCAACTTGCCCTCACATTGCCCCCATCATCTCCACACTGCCCCCATCATCTTCACATTGCCCCTCCCGTATCCGTTTCCTACCTCCCTGGTGGTTCAGTAGCAGGAAACGTCTGTGCCTCCTTCTGCACAGACTGTATGCTTTTGCTCCCGCGCGGTCTTCTCTTCAACAATGCAGAGAGCTGGGAGATTATGTCATCTCCCAGCGTTCTGCATTACTAAATAGCCGACGAGGGAGCAACAGCATACAGGTCTGTGTCGAAGAAGGCACAGATCTTACTATGCAGCTGGTTACTGCTGCCACTGTGCACAGCGCGAGCGTTGTGAATTAAAATCTTTTTTTTTTTTAATTTATTTCAGTGACAGGCACCCCTCTGTGGGGTGCGCCTGTAGGGAGATGCCTACTCTGCCTAATGGCAAATCCGGCCCTGTATGTATGTGGAAATTTCTACTCTGTAATGGCAATAGAGAGCTAAAACATGATGCTTCTGAACTGTGACTAGCAGTAGAACAGGCCATTGTGCTGTTTGTTTGTCTTCAGAAGCCTCTCACATTTTGTATACATATTTTAAATACTTTTAGGGGGTCTCCTTAAGAGTGTAGGGTAATCCAGACATGGACCCCTTGCTCTCAGTGCCTAGGGAATCTAACTGCACCTCCCTGATGAGGCCCAACAAGGCCAAAACGTAGGTCGGGGGTTAGCTGTGTTCCTGTGCAGAGGGGACTTTCCCATCATTTTGGAACTGGACCACCCTTTGGGTGGGATTAGTCTAATATGTACATGGAAATTTCTCCTCTGTAATGGCACTGGAGAACTAAAACGTGATGCTTCTGAGCAGTAACTAGCCATAGAATAGGCCATTGTGCTGTCTGTTTGTCCTCAGAAGCCTCTCACATTTTGTATGTATATTTGTTTTTAGCAAGCTTGAAGCTTGTAAACAATTTTGTTCAAGGCTTGCCATGTTTCAATCCTGTGATCAATTTTTTCCAAGGCAAGTAATATTTTGAAAGTTTGACTGTAAGACCGCAAAACATATTTTTAGAGCTTTTCTCTCTGTAAGCCTGTTGCTGTCATGTATGATTCTATATGGTGGAAACTGTTCAAATCCCTCCTCCTCAGTGCTGCAGTTAATACTATATATGTTGTGGGCATCTCTGTCTTGTGTACTTGTACTTCTGTTATCTGATACTCAGATGGAATTCATAGTCAACAATAAGTCCCTCAGAACATCATTAATGAACTCCTGGAAGACAGCAGGAGCATTGCATAGGCCAAAGGGCATTACCAAGTACTCATAATGGCCACTCCTGGTGTTGAATGCTGTCTTCCACTCATCGCCCTCACGGATACGCACCAAATTATAGGCTGCCCGCAGGTCTAGCTTAGTAAAGACCGTAGAGCCTCTTAATCGGTCAAACAGCTCCGTGATCAAAGGTATTGGGTACGTGTTCTTGACCATGAGCTTGTTAAGACCTCGAAAATCAATACATGGCCTCAATTCGCCATCCTTCTTTTTCACAAAGAAGAACCCTGCCCCGCAGGGGACGAATACCTCTGAATAATCCCTCTGGTGAGAGCATCAGACACATACTCCTCCATAGCCTGGTTCTCTGCCATGGAGAGGGGGTATACACAACCCTTAGGAGGAACAGCCCCTGGCACCATATCAATTGAGCAATCGTACGGTCTATGAGGGGGTAAGGTGGTACCCTGTACCTTGTTAAATACGTCATGGAATACATGGTACTCCTCGGGTAAGGCGGAAGGAGGAGAGGAGGAGGAGGAAGTCATGCCCAAAACTTTAATAGGACGAGTCAAGCAAGACTCCATACAATACGGAGACCAGGACAAAATGTCACAACTGTGCCAGTCCATACTGGGATTATGTTTTTGAAGCCACGGGAAACCCAGGATGACTGCAAAATGAGGAGAGCTTATGACCTGGAATTGAAGTACCTCATGATGAAGGGCTCCAACCATCAGGTTTACCAGAACAGTCTCATGAGTAACCTGAGGCGGTTGTAGAGGTCACCCGTTAATAGCCTCAATGGACAATGGAGAAGCCCGAGGTACTAAAGGAATTGCATGTTTTTCCACAAAACCAGCATCAATGAAATGGCCCGCAGCTCCAGTATCTATTAAAGCTGGGGTACAGACAGAATGATTAGCCCAGCAAAGGATAACTTCCAGAGTAGGCTTCTCCCGGAAATCTCCTAAGGACTGCGAAACTCCACCTAGAGTCTGTCCCCTACGTGACTCTAGGTGCGCCTGTTTCTCGGACGTGTGAGACAAGTACGCAACAAATGACCAGCTTTGCCGCAATAAAGGCAAAGTCCCTCCCTTCTACGATACGCTCTTTCTTGAGCGGATAGCCGGGTGAACCCCAACTGCATGGGTTCCCCCCCTCCTTGCTCTGACTCAGGAGGCATGGGAGGAGAGGGAGGAATGGGTGGGTAACTGAAATTCAGAGCCAAACGTGCCAGAGACCTCCGTGTATGTTCCTTAAAGGAGGGTCTCTCCCTGATACGGGTGTCAATCAGTATGGTAAATGAGATCAATTGATCTAAGTCCGAGGGTAATTCTCTGGCCGCAATCTCATCCTTGATGATATCGCTCAAGCCCTGCGAGAAGGAGGCTACCAGTGCCTCATTGTTCCAACCTACCTCTGCTGCCAATGTGCGAAACTCGATCGCATACTCGGCCACCGTACGACCTCCCTGGTGGATAGTCATGAGATTTTTAGCAGCAGAGGCAGAGCGGGCAGGTACATCAAACACTCGTTTGAATGCCGACACAAACTCAGCAAAATCGTGAATAATGGGATTATCGTTCTCCCAAAGAGGATTAGCCCATGCCAAAGCCTTGCCCGACAACAATGAGACCAATAATCCGACTTTACCGCGCTCATTAGGGAACGCTTGCAGTACCATCTCCATATAGATGCCCAACTGATTTAGGAACCTGCGACACAGCGCTGGGTCTCCTCCATACCGCTCCGGAAGCGGTGCTCGACAGGAAAAGCCCCTGATCCCGCCTGCATCAGAGGAAGCATGCACTGCCGGTGCCAAACTAGCAGGGGAGGCCACCGGTTGTCCAACAGAATGGTCAAGATGAGCCGTGCGGTTCAACAGTGTTTGCAAAGCCATCGTGATCTGATACATACGCTGCTCCTGAGCCTCCACCCTGCTTAGTAGGTGCTGAATAGAAGGGTTACCAGTACTGTCCGTAGACATGGCCCGTTCGTACTGTCACGGATTCAATAATGAGAATGGACCAGTACTTAGGTAACACAATCTTATTTAGCGATAAGACAGGACAATGAAATCAGCACAGCATACAGGTCAAACAGGATGGATCAAACAGGTACTATGGTACTGATGGAATTCAGCAGCAGAGGAAGGGCGACTCAGATCCGCACCTGAGGCCACACTACAGGTACGCACCTGTACTGACAACAGATCCAGAGACCCAATGCACACGAAGGATAAGCAGGTTCGCACCTGGACAGACCATGTACCAGTAAAACCAGCTGTGCCACAGGTCGGCACCTGGAGGCCACAGAGGTTCAACGGCTAGAGGAAGTACGTCAAGCCACCAAAGACAATCCTAGGTTATCCCCTGGAGCGTTCGTATGCTGGTTGCGTAGTTGACAATCCCAGGCTATGTCAAGGTGGTCAGACACAAGGAGAGAATATGGAAGGCTTGGTCAACTAGAGCCACAGGTTTGCACCAGATTGGATGTCAGACAGGCCAAGGGGTCATACACAGAGCGGGTAGTCGGAAAGAGCCACAGGTCAACACCAGAACAGATAGTCAGCCAATCCTAATCGCACACAGAGCCCAAAGTAGCAACTGCACTGGAACACCACGAACGGGCAACTAAAGTGGTGTCCAGGCAGTTTTTAATCATATTGCTCCACCCCTAGAGGTGGAGCATAATGTGTGCTTGACCCCTTAAGAACCAGGTCGCGACGTCATGAAGGATTCCCTGAGACGCGCGCCTGGTTCAGATGTGCAGGAGCCGCCAGAGGGCGCAACAAGGAGGACGGTCGCCTGGATGGACGCCAGAGCGCACCGGTCCTCTTTCCCCGCGAGCCGCACAACCCGGCAGCTACACGAGCGTCGGAAGGTAAGCGGCGCTTACACTTCCCTCATAGTGTACTGGAGATATTCCTTTCAAACATTTTAAAGTTCCCTTTCAACCATGAGTAATCAGGAAATGTTTCTTTCTCCCCTATAGTAAAGCTGGTTTGCTCCAGAACTGATCAAGCTATTCATACAAAAGAGGTACAAAATATCCTCTGTAACAGACAAAATAAACAGCCAGTAGGGGGATAGTCAGTGTGCCAATCTCCTCTAATATCAATGCTATGTTACATGTGAGTATGCTACTTGTACCTAATTTCTTGCATTCTAGATACATCTCTAAGCACTCAAAAGGTTAGTTAATGTTATCAATAGAGTGTAAGGTATTGATTAAGAATTAGAGCAAAACACATATTAGAGATGAAATTCATAAGAAAGCTAATGACAAATAACATATGCACACCTTTTTACACTATACTGAAGATATTGGTTTTCACCAACAAAATTCATATGCAGTCGATGTTTATATATATTTATCCACCAGATATATTTTTATTTTAAACTAATGGAAAGCTTACAAATTATTTGGGAGTGCTGTCTGATACTCGTAGGAATCAGAGGAAATTGTTATATTTGTTTCTACCCTAAAGTGAAGTTGGTTTGATCTAGAATTAACCCCTTAATGACAGGGTTTTTTTTTCCATTATAGCGAATGACTTCCTGGACTTACCAAGTAAGTCGTCTGTCATTAAGGGGTTAATACAGTTCTTCAAACCCAACAGCTTTATAGCATATGCTATGTAACATATTAAAAAAAACAGCCAGTAGAGGGCAATATTATTTAATCTTTATTAGAAATGTTTGTAATAATCATAAATATATACACAATCACACTTGAAGCACTGGGTGGTCCCATCTATGCCTGCATAGTTCCATAGAGCATAAAACACTTCCCACTTCCTCTCCACAGCTAGTCCTATTTCACAGTGTGCTTTTGCTTTGATCACTGATCATGGAAAAAGAATGAGAGAAGGGGTGCAAGAGTAAAACATCTAAATGTAGTAAGTAAATTTATTAGGTATCAATAAGAATGCAATAAAAATGAGATAACACCATGAGATGAATAAGAACTAAAAATGATTGCTTCACATTTTGATTTCTTATTCTTCTCAAGGTTTTATCTCATTTTTATTGTTTTCTTATAGATACATAATAAATTTACTTACTACACTTATATGTTTTTTCTCTCGCTGTCTACCTTTTCCTTCACCAAAGAACTATTACGGTATATTCAAGATACTGTTTTCCACCAAGGAAATTCATATGCAGTCAGTGACAGACAAAATAAAATAGAAATATGTATAAACATATCTATATATGTCTATATCTATATATATATCTATATATATATATATATTTATATATATCCCTGAGGAAGTATCTTTTATAGATATGAAACGCGTAGGAGTATTTGGACCCCCTTAGTAGACTTTTTACTACGTGGATTATCTACATATTGAGACAACTGAGTCCAATTTCTTCACATATAGACAGGAGGTTAAGCTGCTAAAAGGACTGTACGGACATACTGAGTGACACAGTCCACAACAATATTACCTCTACAAGGTTGCATTTGGTTCTGATTGCCAGAAAACAAAGATGGGAGAGACTCCAACTTTGGAACAACATTGTAGCTCTGCCCGCGGTGATTCAACACGGATTCATAAAGACGGGAGAGACATTCATTTGAATATCACATTGAGTCTCTGCCTGCGGTGGAACTCCATATACTGCATTACTGGTAATATAAGCTATACAGCTACTTAGTTACTCAGAGGCTCTAACAAAAGAGACACTGTAACTACAGCTACACTCCAAATATACCTGCCTGCTTTTATTTTCAGAAGTCTCTTTTTAAAGGAATAGTAATACTTAGTTTTATCTTTATATTATTTTTTAGGCATTAAAAAAACCCATGAAGAACGATATAAATCTTATCTCTCAAACCTTTATGGTTTGAGAGATATTCACAAGCAAAGTTTCCCCTCCCGCCCCTTTTACCTAGTGTAAGCCATCTCTTCTCAGATGTGGAATGCAGTCCATAGACCAGACAGATAACAGCAGGGGACAATCTTCTTCCTATGAAAACAATGAAGGCCCTGCACCCCTAGACACGTTTTCCAGGTTTTTCCCTTATCTTAATTGAAGATTGTCCCTCTCTGCAGTCTACCTGGGCACCTCCCTTCTGATCTGGCTGAACAGTGTTACATCAGTAAAAGGGGCGGGAGGGGAACACTTTGTCATTGAATTACTCTTGAACTACAACTCTGACAGAATTGAAATAACACTGTCCAAAGTCCAAATACTATGATGATTAATTAGAGCTGCTTTTATTATGAAACATTACTATCCCTTTAAGACGTTTCCCCACGTATTTTTTTCAGTATATTTATTTACATATTATTATTTTTTATTATATAGAGCTATATAGCTACTACTTACAGGGTTTTTTATATATTATGTGTGTTTATATGCCTAAATAATTATTATTTTATAAGTGTACTAACAAAATATTGCATTATCCAATAGATCTGGAGCTCTCCCTTTATTTATTTTTATAATCAGTATTTTTCTGTGCACTATCAGAAATTAAAGGGACAGTAGTGATGGACCTGCAGGGTTTTATTTTGGACACTTCATTGGTAGGCTCAGTGGTGCCATTTTTCCTATATTTGTTTGCTTGTTCATATATATAGATAGATAGATAGATATCCAAATCAAATATAAGGAGGTGGCACTCAGATACCTAATACAATGGTTAGGTGCACATCCCATAAAAAAGATTAATATAAGCATTTAGATATACTCAGCCTAGGGAGCTTCGCAAGAGACAGCACACATGGTCAATCAAATGATGAAAAAAGATAGTAAATTGATTACATCCATGCCAGATAGTTAATTGATTGCATGGATGTAATCAATTTACTATCTTTTTTCATCATTTCATTGACCCTGTGTGTTGTCTCTTGCGAAACTCCCCAGAGTATATTTAAATGCATATATATATATATTTATATCTTAAAGGAGATCTTTCAACCCTTTACAAGTTTGCCTAAATAGTTTTGTCATATATCATAGATAATGGGCAGACTGCGGTTGCCTGATCTGTACCGCAGTCTGCCTCTCTCTATCAGCCTCCTCTGATGATGGAGGCTTTCTGTCTGTAAGCTGGAGCTCTCTCATCAGCCAGAAATCGATCTCTGCCAATTAGCACTCCAGCTTACAGGCAGAAACCCTCTGTCATCGGAGGGGGCTGGATGGAAAGAGGCAGTGCGGCAGACTGCAGTACAGATCAGGTAACCGCAGTCTGCCCGGAAGTAGGTAAAGATCTGTATTTATTCTTTTAATTTCGCCAAAAAAGCATTTTTTTTATTTATACACTTTTCATTATCTACGATATATGACAAAACTATTTAGGCAAAATTGTAAAGGGGTGAAAGATCCCCTTTAAGGTTATACAGAGAAATATGGAGATATATATATATAAAAGAGACAAAAAAACTAATCCCAGATGTACATTTCGGAGTTGTAAGTAAAGTGCAGCTGGTTTCTCTAAGCACTGAGAGGAAGGGGCTTATTTCTGGATTACCCTTTACTATGAGCAGCTCTGAGTATGAACAAAGACAAAGTTGCCTGTTCTACGGCTAGTTACCACTGAAGATCATCACATTTTAGCTCCCTAGTGCCATTACAGTAGAGAAATTTCCACATGCATATTAGACTAATCCCACCCATAAGGGCAGTCTAGCTAAAAAATGATGGATAAGGACCCTCTGCACAGGAAATACCAGCTAACCCCAGATATACATTTTGGCCTTGTTTAGGCCTCAACAATGAGGTGTAGCTGCTTTGCTTACGCGCTGAGAGCAAGGGGTCCATATCTGGATTCCCCTTTACCCTTAGGGAGAGATCCTAAGAGTTATTGAAAAACAAGCCACAGGATGTAAGAGGCTCTGAGTAAGAACAAAAGCAAAGATACCTGTTCTATGGCTAGTTACCACTCAAGAGCATCACATTTTAGATCTTTAGTGCCATTACAGAGGAGAAATTTTCACATGCAGATTAGTCTAATGCAACCTACAATGGTGATCTAGCTCCAAAAGGATAGGCAAACCCCCACTGCATGGGGAAATACCAGCTAACCACGGATGTACGTTTAGGGCTTGTTTGGGCCTCCTCAATAAGGTGCAGCTGGTTTCTCTAAGCACTGAGAGCAAGGAGTCCACATCTGGAATCCCCTTTACTCTAAGGGACAGACCCTAAAAGTGTTTGAAAAACAAGCCAGAGGATGTGAGAGGCTCTGAGTACAAGAAAAAGCAAAGTTGCCTGTTGTACAGCTAGTTACCACTCAAGAGCATCACATTTTAGCTCCTTAGTGCCATTACAGAGGAGAAAATTCAGCATGCATATTAGACTAATCACACTCATAAAGGCATTCTAGCTCCAAAATTATGGATAAGGCCCCACAACACTGAAAATACAAGCTAACCCCAGACATCTGTTTCAGCCTTGTTTGTGCTTTATCAGTAAGGGGCAGCTGGCTTCTCTAGTGAGAGTAAGTGGTCCACATCTGGACTCCCCTTTATTCTTAGGGAGAGACCCTAAGAGTGATTGAAAATCAAGCCACAGGATGTAAGAAGCTCTGATTACGAATAAAAGCAAGGAAGCCTGCTCTTTGGCTAGTTACAGCTGAAGAGCATCACATTTTAGATCTCTAGTGCCATTACACAGGAGAAATTTTCATATGCATATTAGACTAATACCATCTATAAGGGTAATCTAGCTCCAAAATGATAGACAAGCCCCCTTTGCACAGAGAAACAACAGCCGACCACAGATGTACATTCAGAGTTTGTTGAGGCCTTTTCACTATGGTGCAGCTAGTCTCCCTAGGTGCTGAGAGCAAGGGATCCACATCTGGATTCCCCTTTACTCTTACAGAGAGACCCTGAAAGCGTTTGGAAAATAAGCCAGAGGATGTGAGACGCTCTGATTACAAGCAAAAGCAAAGTTGCCTGTTGTGCAGCTTGTTACCGCTCAAGAGCATCACATTTTAGCTCCCTAGTGCCATTACAGAGGAGAAATTTCCACATGCATATTAGACTAATCCCACCCATCAGGGCGGTCTAGCTCCAAAATGATGGGAAACACCCCTCTGCACTGAAAATACCAGCTAACCCCAGATGTATGTTTCAGCCTTGTTTGGGCCTTATCAGTGAGGTGCAGCTGGTTTCCCTAGGCACTGAGAGCAAGGGGTCCTCATCTGGATTCCCCTTTAATCTTAGAGAGGGACCGTAAGAGTGTTTGGAAAACAAGCTAGAGAATGTGAAAGGTTCTGAGTAAACCAAAAGCAAAGTTACCTGTTTTACGACTAGTTACCGCTCAACAGGATCACATCTTAGTTTTCAAGTGTAATTGCAGAAGAGAAATTTCCAAATTCATATTAGACTTATTCTGTCCATAATGGCAGCCTAGCTTCAAAATGATGGGCAGGTCCCCTCTGCACAGAAAATACCAGTTAACCCTATATGCATGTGTTGGGCTTGTCTGGACCTTATCAGTGAAGTGCAGCAGGTTTCACTAGCCACTGTGAGCAAGTGGTCCACGTCTGGATTCCCCTTTACTCTTAGGGAGAAACCCTAAGAATAATTGAAAAACAAGCCACATGATGTAAGAGGCTCTGAGTACAAACAAAAGCAAAGATGCTTGTTCTGTGGTTAGTTTGTGCTCAAGAACATCACATTTTAGATCTCCAGTACCATTGCACAGGAGAAACTTTCATATGCATATCAGACTAATACCACCCATAAAAGTGATCTAGCACCAAAATGATAGGCAAGCCCCCCCTGCACAGGGAAATACCAGCTAACCACAGATATACATTTAGAGCATGTTTGGGCCTCCTCAATAAGGTACAGCTGGTTTCCCTTAGCACTGAAAGTAAGGGGTCGACATCTGGATTCACCTTTACTCTTAGGGAGAGACCCTAAAAGTGTTTGAAAAACAAGCCAGAGGATGTGAGAGGCTCTGAGTACAAGCAAAAGCAAAGTTGCCTGCTGTACAGTGAGTTACCGCTCAAGAGCATCACATTTTAGCTCCCTAGTGCCATTACAGTCGAGAAATTTCCACATGCATATTAGACTAATCCCACCCATCAGGGCGGTCTAGCTCCAAAATGATGGGAAACACCCCTCTGCACTGAAAATACCAGCTAACCCCAGATGTATGTTTCAGCCTTGTTTGGGCCTTATCAGTGAGGTGCAGCTGGTTTCCTTAGGCACTGAGAGCAAGGGGTCCTCATCTGGATTCCCCTTTAATCTTAGAGAGGGACCGTAAGAGTGTTTGGAAAACAAGCTAGAGAATGTGAAAGGTTCTGAGTAAACCAAAAGCAAAGTTACCTGATTTACGACTAGTTACCGCTCAACAGGATCACATTTTAGTTCTCAAGTGTAATTGCAGAAGAGAAATTTCCAAATTCATATTAGACTTATTCTGTCCATAATGGCAGCCTAGCTCCAAAATGATGGGCAGGTTCCCTCTGCACAGAAAATACCAGTTAACCCTATATGCATGTGTTGGGCTTGTCTGGACCTTATCAGTGAAGTGCAGCGGGTTTCCCTAGCCACTGTGAGCAAGTGGTCCACCCTAAGAATGATTGAAAAACAAGCCACATGATGTAAGAGGCTCTGAGTACAAACAAAAGCAAAGATGCTTGCTCTGTGGTTAGTTTCTGCTCAAGAACATCACATTTTAGATCTCCAGTACCATTGCACAGGAGAAACTTTCAAATGCATATCAGACTAATACCACCCATAGCAGCCTAGGAGTGTTTGGAAAACAAGCCAGAGAATATAAGAGGTTCTGAGTATAAACAAAAGCAAAGTTATCTCTCACATTTTAGCACTCAAGTGTCATTACAGAACAGAAACTTCCACATACTTGTTATGCTTATTTGACTCATAAAGATAGAAAAATTCAGTTAACCATATATGCATGTTTTGGTCTTTTTTGGACCTTACCCATGAAGTGCAGCTAGTTTCACTGCGCACTGAGAGCAAGTGGTCCACAACTGGATTCCCTTTTACTCTTAGGGGGAGACCCTAAGAGTGTTTGGAAAACAAGCTAGAGGATGTGTGAGGCTCTGAGTATGAACAAAAGCAACGTTGCCTGTTCTACGGCTAGTTACTGCTTAACACCTTAAGGACCCATGACGGTGCAGGACGCACGGAGCGATGGAAGAGTTCAAGCCGCTTGTTACTAAGTGTCCCGGTATCGGGACACTTAGTAACAAGCGGCAGAAACATTGTTGCAACATGCGATTCGCTTCAAAAGCGAATCACATGTTGCAAAACCTGAATGACAGGGACAGTATTTGTAAATACTGTCCCTGTCAGATCTCTCTGCCAGTGACCCTTTGATCACTGTTCTGCAGTGATCAATAAGTGCCCCCCCATCTGATCACTCTTGGAGTGATCAATTTGCTGCAGATCAGTGTTTTCTGATCTGTGGGACACCCCCCATCCCCCTTGAATTTTTTTAGATTTTTTAAAAAAATGTTTAATTTTTTTTAAATTTAAATTTTTTTTTTTTTTTTTTTTAATAGTAAATATAGTTTAGGTATTTTGGTAGGTAGTTGGGTAGGTTTAGTGTAGACGTGTGTTAGGGAAAGTTTTAGGGATAGATTTAGGTTTAGGGGAAAACCCCCCCCCCCCCCCCCAAAAAAAAAAAAAATATATAATAAGCGCCGTTTAGATAGGTAGTTCAATTGGGTTAGGTAGGTTCAGGATATACGTAGGTTAGGGTAAGTTTTAGGGTTAGATTTAGGTTTAGGGATAGCGTAAGGAAAAAAAAAAACCAAAAAACCCCAAACCCCCCCCCCCAAAAAAAAAATATATATATATATAATAAGTGCAGTTTAGATAGGTAGTTCACTTGGGTTAGGTAGGTTCAGGATATACGTAGGTTAGGGTAAGTTTTAGGGTTAGATTTAGGTTTAGGGATAGCGTAAGAAAAAAAAAAAAAAACCAAAAAACCCCAAACCCCTCCCAAAAAAAAAAAAAAAAATAAAAAAAAAAAAAAAATATATATATATATATATATATATATATATATAAGTGCAGTTTTAGATAGGTAGTTCATTTGGGTTAGGTAGGTTCAGGATATACGTAGGCTAGGGTAAGTTTTAGGGTTAGATTTAGGTTTAGGGATAGCGTAAGAAAATAAAAAAAAGTTTTTTTAGTGGGCAAAATGCAGCGCAGGTACAGCGTTGAAGAGGCATATGCCTTTTTGGCATCTGACTCTGAGGCAACAGACACTGCGTCAGATTTTGACATAGCGCAGTTTTCAGAAAGTGAGAGCAGCTCTAGTGATGACGCTGGGCCTTCTGTCAAGAAAAGACGCACTGGCAACTGCCCCAGCACCTGCCAAAAGAACTGCCCAAAGACCTACCAAAATACCTACCCAAAGAAATGCCCCAAGTGCTGCCCCAAGAGCTGCCCTGGCAACTGCCCCAGCACCTGCCAAAAGATCTGCCCAAAGACCTACCAAAGAAATGCCCCAAGAGCTGCCCTGGCAACTGCCCCAGCACCTGCCAAAAGATCTGCCCAAAGACCTGCCAAAAGACCTGCCCAAAGAAATGCCCCAACACCTGCCACTCCGGATCCTAATGAATGGGTATCAATTTATGCCCACAAATCTCAGAATTCACAGGCAACCCAGGGATTCAAATTGATGTGGAAGGATTTACCCATGATCATTTTTTTGATTTGTTTTTGGGGGAAGACATTTTAGGTGAAATTGTTTCCCAAACCAATTTGTATGCAGCCCAGTATACTGCCGCCAACCCTAAGTGTGAAAAACGTTGTTTTTTTTTTTTACTTACGTCATGGTTTACGAGGGATTGGTGGTAAAATGGCTGTGTATAAAATTGGAAAACACACCTAAAACGAGAGCCTGGGGTGTCTACTTTCCAAAAATATACACTTTTGGGGGGAAATCTTAAAAAAAGAGCACTGTTACACAGCCCCAAATGAGACATGGCACCAGTAACGCAAGCTGTGAAGATTCAAAGTGTGAACCTGGAAACGCGCATGTTCCAATTTGGCCCCCGTAGCTCCCCCAAACCATGAGAAAGCTATGCATATGGGGTATTGCCGTACTCAGAAGAAGGAGCTGAACACTAAACAATGCATTTTTAAAAATCTTCACCTATCATGTGCTTGAAATTCACATCAACATTGAAGTGCAAGTGTGAAAAACGCTGTTTTTTTAACTTACGTCAAGATTTACGAGCGATTGGTGGTAAAATGGCTGCGTAAAAAATTGAAAACATACATAAAGTGAAAGCCTGGGGTGTCTACTTTCCAAAAATATATACTTTTGGGGGGAAATCTTAGATTGGAGCACTGTTACACAGCCCCAAATGAGACATGGCACCAGTGATGCAAGCTGTGAAAATTCAAAGTGTGAAACTGGAAACGTGCATGTTCCAATTTGGGCCCCGTAGCTCTCCCAAACCTTGAGAAACCTATGCATATGGGGTATTGCCGTACTCAGAAGAAGGAGCTGAACACTAAACAATGCATTTTTAAAAATCTTCACCTATCATGTGCTTGATATCAACAGTAGTATTGAAATGTAAGTGTGAAAACTGCAAAAAAAACAAAATATTACCACAATTTTGAAATTTTTTTCTGGAAAAATAGCTGCGTGAAAAACTCCAAAATTCTCCTGATTATTTACCTTATGTTGTCTAGTTTTCAGAAACATATACCTTTGTGGGACATTTTTGGTTCTGGCACCGTCAGCTAAGCTATGATGCTCACATGCCAATTGTTGAGAAATCACAAGTTGGAAATAACGGCAGCCATCTTGTAATATTTACCTTGTAAATGTGAGTAAAGGACTAAAATACTAGGCATATGGGGTATTCTTATATTCAGGAGAAGCAAATGAATATATTTAGGGGTTTTTTTTTCATTAACTAATAGTATGCAAATCCTGACAAAAATTTAAGCAAAATGTTGTTTTTTTTCAATTTTTTTCCTCTTTTTTTCTATTTTAATCAAATTAAACAATGAGGTATTCATATAATTGTGGTATCAAAAGAAAGCTCTACTTGTGCTTAAAAAAACAGTATATAATTTATGTGGGTGCACAAAAGGAATTAAAGAGAAAATATGGTTGAACAAAGACATAGTCAAAAAAGTCAAAATTGCTCCGGTCCTTAAGGGAAAACGACATCAGATTTTCCCGGTCCTTAAGGGGTTAAGAGCATCACATTTTAGCTCTCTAGTGCTATTACAGAGGAGAAATTTCCATATGCATATTAGACTAAGCCCACCCATAAGGGCGGTCTGACTTCAAAGTGATGCAAGTCTCCTCTGCACAGGAAATACCAGTTAACCCCAGACGTATGTTTTGGCTTTGTTTGGGCCTCGTCTGAGAGGTGCATTGCATTTGTTCATGTTCAGAGCCTCTCACATCTCTTGGCTTGTTTGAAAAACTCTTAGGGTGTCTCCCTAAAAGTAAAGGGTAATCCAGACATGGACCCCTTGCTCTCAGTGCCTAAGAAGACCATATCAATCTTACTGCTAGTTAAGCAAGCTAAACAAGGTTGTTTTTTTTTTTGTTTTTTTGTTTTTTTTTTGTTTTTTTTTTTCTTTCTCTCTTCCTTTCTTCTTCTAACTATTGTTTCCTATGCAGTGAAAACTTTTGAAAGCTAGGCTTTCTTTTTTTAGTAGTATTAGTCTTAAATGTATGTGGACATTTTTTCCTTTGTAATAATGCTAGAGAGCTAAAATGTAGCTACCGAACAGACAACATATGAAATGGGGCTCTTGCTATCAGTGCCTAGAAAAACCAATCAAGGCCAAAACATATGTCTAGGGTTAGCTGGTATTTCCCTGCAGAGGGGATTTGCCTGTCATTTTGGAGCTAGACCACCATTTTGGGCGGGATTAGGCTAATATGTATGTGGACATTTCTCCTTTGTAATGGCATTAGAGAGCTAAAATATGATGCTCTTGAGTGGTGACTAGCCACAGAACAGGCAACATTGCTTTTGTTCAAGCTCAGAGTCTCTCCCATCTATTGTCTTTTTGTTTGAGAAACTCTTAGGGTGTCACCTTAAGAGTAAAAGGTAATCCAGATGTGGACCCCTTGCTCTCAGTGCCTAGGAAAGCCAGCTGCACC
This sequence comes from Rhinophrynus dorsalis, assembly GCA_037306005.1. Taxonomy (NCBI): domain Eukaryota; kingdom Metazoa; phylum Chordata; class Amphibia; order Anura; family Rhinophrynidae; genus Rhinophrynus; species Rhinophrynus dorsalis. The sequence goes on along the minus strand of CM074724.1, from coordinate 235,490,951 downwards.
TCACTGAAAAGGCCCAAACAAGGCTGAAACTTATATGTGGGGCTAGCTGGTCTTTCTTGTACAGAGTGGATTTGCCCTTTATGTGGAAGTTTATTTTCTGTAATTGCACTAAAAAGTTAAAATGTGCTGCTGTGATTAACAGCAAAACTGCTGTTGTTGGTGCTCAGAGCCTCTCATATCTCTCGACGTGCTTGAAAAAGGTTTAGGGTGTCTCCCTAAGAGAAAAGTGTAATTCAGGAGTGGAGCCCTTGCTCTCAGTACATAGGGAAACCAGCTGCAGCTAACTGAGGAGGCCCAGGCAAGGCTGAAATGTACTGGGGTTAGCTGGTATTTTCTTTGCACAGGGGACTTGCCCATTATTTTGGAATTAGACTGCCCTTTTGGGTGGGATTAGGTTAATAAATACATGGAAATTTCTTCACTGTAAGGGCACTACAGAGCTAATATATAATGTTGTGACTAGCCGCAGAACAGGCAACATTGCTTTTGTTCGTGCTCGGAACCTCTCACATCTCTTGGCTTCTTGTTTGAAAAACTCTTAGGGTGTCTTCCTAAAAGTAAAGGGTAATCCAGATGTGGAGCCCTTGCTCTCAGTGTCTAGGGAAGACAGCTACATCTCATTGAGGAGGCCCAACAAGGCCAAAATGTACATTTGGGGTTAAGTGGTATTTCCTGTGCAGAGAGGACTTGCCCGTTGTTTTGGAACTAGACTGCCCTTTTGGGTGGGATTAGGCTATTATGTACATGGAAATTTCTCCTCTGTAATGGTACTAAAGAGCTAAAATGTGATGTTTTGAGCAGTGATTAGCCGCAAAGCAGGCAACATTGCTTTTATTTGTGTTCAGAGCCTCTCACATCCCTTGGCTTGTTTTTGTCTTCTTTTTAATCCTTCCTGTAAAATAAAACATCAATGCATGTAATGTGAAAAAAAAGCCACGAAGATAAGCCTGAGTTAACACTTTGAGTGGTTAAATGCATTCAGGCATATCTGTTCAAAAGAATATGCTGCCATTCCTGTTAAAATAATTTTTAAAAAGTCATGGCATTTTTACAGAATTTAAAAAGCTCCAAAGGGTTAAGGATATTTCTGCAGCCGCCGCATCCACTGTTGTGCTGCTGGCAGCAGCAGGAATTGATAGTGCTACAGACCCCTCCCCCTCCATACATTCCGGGCAGTTGTCCAAGTCCGAATTAGGGAATTTTGAACAGAGACTGGCTTTTTATATGGACAGTCTCTGTTCAACATGTATTCCAGCCCTCCATTGGCTGGGATGTGTGCTTACGCACCTCTCAGCCAATCAGCTTTTAGCATTTTTTGTCATCCCAGTGAGCATTTTACGTTAAACAGGAAGTCAGTTAAGTCTGGGGTTATATGCTTTCCTACTACAGTGAAGAATTGTCTGACATTTTGCGACTGGACTGTCATTTGGGCAGAAAATGTCTTCTATGTGTATGGCACTTGAGAGCTAAAAGAGATTGCATCCTGGGCACAGGACACAGGACACAGGACACAGTCCTAGTGAGCTCTTTGCATATGCTTACAAGCTCACGAGCTTGGGTGAGCATCTCAGACTTCTTGTCTAATGTAAATTGCTCTTGGGGTTTTGGTCACCCTTAGAGTGATGGGGGAATCCAGATGTGGATCCATTTCTCATAGGAGTCTAGAGGGATCAGCTGCTCCTTATTGACAAGGCACAATGCCTGGGGTTAGCTGCTTCCTTGTTCAGAGTAGAATTGTCTAGCATTTTGTGGCTTGAATGCTATTTGGGCAGAGCCAGTATGATATATTTCAGAATATTTATTCTCTGTGTATGGCACTTGTGAGTTAAAAGAGATTGCATTTTTGGCACATTACACCTATCCTAGTGAGCTTCTTGCATACCCTTGCAGACTCATAAGCTTATTTGACCATCACTGACCTTTCCTTTTGTTTATGCAACTTGCTGTTGGGGTTGGTCACACTAAGAGTAATGGAGGAATCCAGACATGGACCCTTGCTCACAAGTGCTTAGAGGGATCAGCTGTATCTTACCAATGAGGCCCAATAAAGTCAAAACATACATCTGGGGACAGCTTCCTTTGTTCAGAGAAGAGTTTTCTGGCATTTTGTGTCTGGACTGTCATTTTGGCAGGACCTGTATGATATGCTTCAGAAAATTTATTTTCTGTGTATGGCACTTGTGAACTAAAAGAGCTTGCACCATGGGTGCAGGATACCAGTCCTAGTGAGCTTCTTCCAGGCTCATGAGCCTAGTTGAGCATCTCTGACCTTTCCTTTTCAGTATCCCTCCTTGGTATGCTTCTTTGATCATTAAATCATTTTGTTCCAACAGTCATTGGTAAAATTGTTGGTTCCTGATGATTCTACTAGCTTCTTCCACGTTATCCTTATAATCTTGGATAACTAGGCCACCTCTTTATCCATCTCCCTGAAATCCTTTTTTTCATAAATTTTTGTAGATCCCTTTGATGGGTTTCTGAAATATCCAATTAATATTCTTAAACACCATCTCCACAAATGTGTAAATGAAGGGTTCAAGTTATTGTGTAGGGTTAAAGCATGAGCAGGGTTTACAATTCATGTGTTTGAATGGATGAGGTGTACAGAATTGTAGATGATCTCTTTTTTTCCCACTCCCAAACTCTTCCCAAACTGTAATATTCATTGTCCCTTATGAGTTTTTTTCCTTTCCAGCAATTCTTGTTTAAAGTGTTAGTAATGTCCCATAAAAACATGTTAAAGTTTTGTAGAGGACGAAAAAATAAGCTTAATGGCGCAAACCCTATCTCTCAAACCGCTATGATTTGAGATATAAGCATTGAAAGTTCCCACCTCCCTCCCCTTCTCCTGATGTCAGCGTCTAGCTGATAGCAGGAGATCCCGATCTAGGGATCAGCCTGCAGCTCTGCAGCACAGCCAAAATTGGGTTATTGCAAAAGGTCTACAAAGTTTGCCTGGTTTGCAAGCACACTTTGTAGACCTTTCCAATGAAGTAATTCTTTTGCAATAACGTGATTTCGGCTCTGCTGCAGAGCCTCCTCATGTCGGCTGACACAAATCTCCTGCTGTCAGCTTTACAGCTAACATCAGGAGAAGGGGAAGGAGGGGGAACTTTCAATGCTTATATCTCTCAAACTATAGCAATTTGAAAGATAGGGTTTGCGCCATTAAGCTTATTTTTTCATTGTCTACAAAACTATAACATGTTTTATGGGACATTACTAACACTTTAACTTCTTCACAACATGATGAAGCCGACTATCCAATGTGCCCAATTCAGGTACTTCACTGTGTTTTTCAAATTATTTCTTAAAACCTCTATTTCATGTAACGTTTTACTAAGTTGTTTATCTCTGTTGGAGGTAACTACTCCTAATTAGATTATATCAACATCATTCTAGAATATTAGTCAATTTATCATAGAATTCCTGGACATTTTTTTCCAGAAGCTGGCTCTTTGAAATCATGTAGAGTGGCATTCTAGGGATCTGTTGTTTGTCAATATATCTTGTAGCATAACACATTTTCCTACAAGCAGGACATCTCTGTTTTCTCAAGCATGATTAAAAATTCTTCTGGAGATCATATTTCTCATTTGTAGTTTGTACTGGTGTGTTACCAGTATCAGTATTACTTATCAGTATTCTTCAAAACAAATTAAGTCACCGACCCTTCTGTTAGCTGCCTGAAAACTAGCTCTAGTGAGCTACACAGAGTTTAGCAAACAGCTGTATGACATGAATAGAAGAGGTGACTGCAAGGAACAGCCTGCTGACAGGTGGAGAACCAAAGCCATATAACAAAGGAGTAAACCATAAGAATGGTGAGGGATAGGCTGAGGTCTGGGCAGGCTGCACAAGATCAAAAATGAGAAAACACACCAAGGTCAGAGGCCAGCTGAAAACAGAAGCAACATCGGTGGGCAAGCCGAGGTCAGTGGCAGCATGTAGCGAAAAAACGAGAAGCTAGGTCTAAATCCAGGAGGTGAAAAAATGAGAACACAAATAGACATGTAAAGTACAAGGGAACTTGTTGGAAGAGCACCCTTGATCGACCGGCAAGGCCTTATATACACTTCTGCGCTGTTTGACATCATGACGCAGTGGTCAGCAACGTCCGAAAAGTGGAGCAGAGAGAGCCATGCATGCACTGTTACTGAGAGGAGACACAAACCGGAACTGGAACACAACACCTTCTCTTCCTTCCTATTTAGAAAATATATATTACATTATCTGCAGTTATGACATATCACTGGTGCAATGAATTTGCTTTCATAGTGTTTGACTTTTATCATCTTTATTAGACCAGCAGTGAAAATTCTTTTGAGACGATTTATTCATTACACTTTTAATTTATTTAGTTGTATGAATTATATCATCAGTGAAAAAGTACTATTTCCACTCGTTTATTCACATAGTGTTTTATATCCCATTATTATACATAAGCACTATATTCTTTTATATAAAGTCCTAGTGTTCATCACAGTTAACATCAATCACAGTATTTTTACCTTGTTTTGTTGTTAGTTACCCACACCAGTGAGATTACCATTTTTCCTCCTCCAAGTAGGGGGTATTTCCATCTACATCTGCAGGTCTTTCGGGTGATTCTATGAGTTCACATTATGTTTTGTAGACTTGTGCGATTCGGTTCGGCTAATTTCGGAATTTGGCCGAAAAAGGCATATTCGGCATCATTCAGACCTTCCGAAAGCCAAGGTCCGCCCAAGAAAAAAAGTCAGAATCCGAAACAGATCTAGTCCGAAATTTCAGTGTATATTTCGGAAATTCGGACTGCACTTTCCCGCCTGAAACTATTACAATGTTGCTACATGCTACTAAAAATAGACAGCACGGCGCTTTCCCACCTGAAACTATTACAATGTTGCTACATGATGCTAAAGAAAGATCTGGTAAAACAGGTGCTTTACAGTTCATACAAAGTGCAGATATTAACCACATAAGGACACAAACAATTTTGGCATTTTTGCTGTGTGTGTGTTCAACCATAATTCCTATCTTTCTCATTTATTGCACAAACACATATTATATACCATTTTTAAAGGGCAGAAAGGCCTTTAAATTGATGTGACAATATATATATATATAAGTGTGTAGGGGTTTATAAAATACCCCTTCCTGTCTCATTAGAGATGTAACATTATTATTAATTTAGTTGAATGTATTTTTTATTTTTATTTGTTTAATTTTAATTCTTTATTGAATATTTTATTTTTATTTTTTTTAAATTTGGCCGAATCATTCGGACTATTGCTTAATTTTGTCCGAGTCGAACAGGTCCAGTCCGAAATTCAGATCCTCCGAATGGGAAAAAAAAAATTTGTCCGAAATCAAATTTTACCGAAAATGTTTGCAGTGTACAAGTCTAATGGTTTGAAGTGCTCTATTTCATATTTTTAGATTGAACAGGCTCCAGATATTTACAGTTAATATATCTATTCCCTTTTCTCTCTTTGCTTATTTATTTATTATAATCAAGGTTTTCTTTCAAGTGGTGTTTTGATTTTTTTGGAACCTAAATATCCATACATGACATTTTTAAATCAATTTTTAAGTATTAGGCATATACTGAGTACCAGTGAAAAGCCCTTTCAATTAATATTTTATTGTCACATTGCTTCCTTCTGTAGCACTGCATTTCTTCCTCCACTTAGTGACAGAATCATTTTGATAGGCAAAGCATTTCCCACCTCTCCTAGCCCTTGAACGAGTTAAGTTTGATGGTACAAATGCATACATTATACTAAATAAGAAACTTAAAAATCACCAAAGTTGTTTTTAGCTGATTAGGGCCCCTTTAACAAACAAACAGACTTACCAATGCTGACATATAAGACCACAGAACAGCAGATCATTTCAGTCTGTTGAGATTGGCACACTTCCCTGTGTCTGCTGGGCGAACTGTAGCATTATGGTTATTTAAAATTACACCAAAGCACAAATATGTTTTGATTTGGGGATTTTTTCATGGGATTCATCCATATTTCACATGATTTATGTACTGAAATGTTCTGGTGGCATGATTTTTGTTAAATACAACACTACTTCAAAGAGGGATTATGTAACAAAAGTTGCATTTATACCACTATTATAGATAGACAATACATTTGATTGCCAACAGCTGGGGGCACTGAGCAAGGTAGCCAACATAGATCATTCAGCTTGTCACCTTCCAGTGTAAATAATGTGTACTTTTGAAGGCAAAGTGGAACAGTTCTCAGGCAAATATACTGCAGAGTATTAATAAAGTTTTCCCTATGGATTATCTATATAATGCTAGAGAGGAATGAATGGATATCTTTGTATAATACATACCATGTAATTGTATTGCCCTAGATTTGGTCCACTTTTCATTATATGAATATATCCCAATATGCTCCAAACACTGACTTGCAAGCAGACCAATATGTATCATTATAAACTTAAAGGGAAAGTAATGTTTCACAATTAATATTAATTATATCATAGTATTTGGGTCATGGAGAGTGTTATTTCAATACTCTCCGAATTGTAGTTCAAGAGTAATTGAATGATAAAGTATCCCCCTCCCACCCCTTTTAGTGATAACCTGAAAAACCTGTCAAGGAGGACCAGGTTTTCCTTATGCTCACAGTAAAAAGAATGTCCCTTGCTGTGACCTGTCCAGTCAAGATGCCAGATTCCACATGTGAGGGGAGGCGGCTTACACTAGGCAAAATGGGTGGGAGGGGGATACTGTGAAGATTAATTGGAGCTGCTGTTTTTGTGAAACATTACTATGTCTTTAACATGTGAAACCAGGGGTTGGTATACAGACTTTGGATGCAACACAACATATGTAGGGTACCATAAAAAATTTTTTACACAGTAATCTAATTTCATATTTCACTTGAACATATTAACCCTTTGAGTGCCACTCAAAGGGTTAAGTCTAAAACACAAATAGGGACAATAGCTAGCTAGCATTCTTCCCATGTAAGGTGGGACAGGGATACGTTCCAAGTAAATTTTGTGATTAACAATCATGCGCACATAGTCTTTTCTTTTGAGATGTGGAAAGCAAATGCTTTCCAGTTGCAGGAAGGAGTTTTTAGATTTTAATTGTATTTCATAATATATCATCATTTATAGGAGGCAAAAATGTATTAAAGTTGATACCTTTATTGGCTAAACAGATTTAGAATGCAAGCTTTCAAGACATGTATGTTATACAGATAAATATGGAAAAATCTTTCGTAAATACAAGTACACATTCCATTGTTTATAATGGAAATCAGGTAAGAAAGCTCAGTTCAGACACTGATTCTTTGATCAGTCAGTGGTAGAGGATGTGATTTAAATTGCATTCTTCCTCTGAGGAGTCCAAGGTATTTATGATCCCAGAGGGACTGTTTTAAAGGTTAATCCACAATGTGATAATGTGACAGAAATTTTCTGTCTCTATTCAGCCCATAAGTCAAAGAATCAAATCTTAGCATTAATTTTACCTCCCATACTTTTCTGTCCTTCTGAGTGTGAAATTGTCCCATCAGTACAGTCAGTCTAATGTCCATGATAATGTGCCCATTTTGGCAAAAATGTTCACCCACTGGTGTCTCTGTCTATTTGTTGTTAACACTGGATCTGTGGGAATTAAACCTCTAATGTAATGGCTGTCCAGTTGCACCCACATAAAGAGCTGCTGGGCATTTTGCACACATGATGAGGTATATTATATTGGATGATTTGCAGGTGAAAGTACCATTGATCTTATGGTGTAACTGGGTGTTCGGTATAGGTATCTTGCCTGTGGTGTAAATGGGTGCACAGGTTTCACACCTACTTTGTAGGCAGGGTGACGTGCCATACTTTGTATTTTTGTTCAGGGCACTCCTTACCATCAGTTGTTTTAAATTGGGAAGCTGTCTGAAGGAGAGTAAGGGAGGCTTTGGGAATATGTTCTTAAGTCTTTCATCTGTATGTAAGGTTGTTTGAAGTTCTCTTGATATTTTGCACAGAGTTTCAACCTGGGGGTGGTAAGTGACCACAAGTGGTACACGGTTTCCCTTATGCTGTTCTTTGTAGCTCAACAGATCTTTTCTTGGTGTGTGAGTAGCTTTCTGTATCTGACTGTCAATAATCCTTGCACTGTAACACTGTTTTATAAATTCTCCTCTGAGTTTCTGGAGGTGCTTGTCACGGTCCACCATGTCAGAACAGATAGAAACATAGAAACATAGAATTTGACGGCAGATAAGAACCATTCGGCCCATCTCGTCTGCCCAATTTCATACTGAAAAAAAAAAAACAAACACAACCTCAAACCTTTTTTGGTCCTTGGTCTTTCCTTATGTTAAAGGGACAGTAATACTTAAAATGTAAAAAAAAAAAAAAAAGCACGTTGTAGGGTCTATCCCCCTGAGCAAAACAAGAGCTCTTCTTAGTATATCAGTGTTGCATACCCAAGTGTATATGCCACCTTACGTTTAGTTGTCCATGGCTCTCTTCTAACGAAGTTCGTTGTATGTTAGATAATTAATAAGTCTTGGAGAGATACTTAATCTGAAAACATTCTCTGCTGCTTTTTTGCCAATGCAGTCGTATCTGATGGCCTGGCTGTATATGATGGAGTTTCTTGTGTGTTTTGGGTGAAAGCTATTGTTTTTCAGGTAGGCTGTTCTGTCCGTTGGTTTACGGTACAGGGATCTGTGGATGGATTTATTCTTAATACTGATAGTCGTGTCTAGGATGTTAATGTTTGTGTGTGAGTGACTTAGTGTTAGATTGATACTGGGGTGAAATGAATTGTAATTTTTGTGGAATTTGAGAAGTTCCTCTTCACTGGCGGTCCAGATGATAAGAATATCATCTATGTAGTGGAGACAGACCAGGGGTTTTGTCTGGCAGGTGGACAGGAAGTCCTCTCCTAACTTTGCTATAAATAGGTTGACATATTGTGGTGCCATTCGGGTACCAATTGCAGTCCCCATTTTCTGAAGGTAGAGGACTTGAAGTAGTTGTGGGTGAGTATAAACTGTACGAGTTTTGTTACTGGTTCCGTGGCTGTGTTATTTTGTTCCAGATATTCTTGGCATGCTGCTATGCCATCTGTGTGTGGAATGTTGGTGTAAAGGGATTCCACATCCATAGTGGCCAGGATGGTGCTCTCTGGAGTGGGGCCTAAGTCTGCTAGTTTGTTTAAGAGATCCATTATGTCTTGAAGGAAGCTGGGTGTGCGTTTTACCACAGGTTTCAGGGTATTTTCTACCCAGCCAGAGATATTCTCTGTGGAACGTGCCAATTCCTGAAATTATGGGTCTTCCCAGGTTTACTTCTTTGTGTATTTTTGGTAGCATGTAGAAGGAGCCTACTTTTTGATCTCATGGGATTAGGGGCTTTATCTGTTCTCCAATGTTGGAGGGCAGTTCTTTTATGATCCTATTGAGTTGTTTTTTACATTTTTTGTAGGATCATCTTGTAATTTCATATAGTATCTTTCATCAGAGAGCTGCCTATTTGCATCTTGAATGTAGTCCGTAGTATACATAATAACAACAGCTCCCCCCTTGTCAGCAGGCTTAATAATAATAATATCCTGGTTATTCTTTAGTGACTGTATGGCTTTCTGTTCCTTGTGGGATTTCTACAGTATTTCTGCAGTTACTCTGTTTCTGACCTTCTCTATGTATCTGTCCAGTGTAGGGTTATTTCCTGGTTTTGGAGTCAAGGTGGATCTTTTTTTGGGTGCATTGGTATTATGGTGTTGCTTTGTGGTGTTGGCATCATTGTTATCCATTTTGTTATGAAGAATTCCTTGAGTCTCAGTTTTCTGAAAAATTCCTCCATGTCACTGCAGAGTGTTACCTTGTCCACAGGTTTAGTGGGACAGAATGACAGCCTTTTGAAAGTACAGATACTTCCTCTCTGCTTGCTTTGTGTGAGGAAAGGTTCACAATGCAGTTCTGTTCTGGCTGATTTACAGATTCTGCTAGGAGACCTGCTTTGTATCTCAGTCTCTGTAGTTTCTTTCCCTTGGTGTTGATGAGGAATGTGTGTAGTTTCCTGTAGTATTATTGAAGGGCCTGTTGTATGTCTTCAGTGCCTGGTCCAAGCTGTTCATTGAGAGCTGAAATATCAAAACCGAGAGGAAGAAACTACCGAGATACAAAGCAGGTTTCCTAGCAGAATCTGTATGGAGGAATTTTTCAACATGTGTGCAAAATGCCCAACAGCTCTTTATGTGGGAAAAACTGGACAGCCATTACATAAGAGGTTTAATTCCCACAGATCCAGTGTTAACAACAAAAAGACAGACACCAGTGGGAGAACATTTTTGCCAAAAAGGTACACAGCGTCAGGGACATCAGACTGACTGTAGTGATGCGACAATTTCGCACTCAGAGGGACAGAAAAATATGGGAGGTAAAATTAATGCTAAGATTTGATTCTTTGACTTATGGGCTGAATAGAGACAGAGAATTTCTGTCACATTATCACATTGTGGATTAACTTTTAAAACAGTCCCTTTGGGATCATAAATACCTTGGACTCCTCAGAGAAAGAATGCAATTTAAATCACATCCTCTACCATTGTCTGATCAAAGAATCAGTGTCTGAACTGACCTTTCTTATCTGATTTCCATTATAAACAATGGAATGTGTACTTGTATTTAAAGGGATAGTAATACCTAAAATGTAAAAAAAAATATGTTGTAGGGTTGATCCCCCTGAGTAAAACAAGAGTACTCCCACTGCTGAAAGATGTTTCATTCAAAAGTTATTAATTTTCAAAGTTGAATTTTTTAGGTGCAATATCACAGTGGCCTGAAATTTTACACTGGCGCTGTTGCTACACCATCCTATGGAGATTTATGGTCCTGAGACCAGAGCTGTCCATAGGATGGTGTAGCAACAGCGCCACTGTACAATTTCAGGCCACTGTGATATTGCACTTAAAAAATTCAACTTTGAAAATTAATAACTTTTGAATGAAACATCTTTCAGCAGTGGGAGTACTCTTGTTTTACTCAGGGGGATAAACCCTACAACATATTTTTTTTTACATTTTAGGTATTACTATCCCTTTAAGAAAGATGTTTTCATATTTATCTGTATAACATGTCTGAGGTAAGGACCTAAGAGGTCTTGAAAGCTTGCATTCTACATCTGTTTTGTTAGCCAATAAAGGAATCAACTTTACTACATTTTTGCCTCCTGTATTTCTACGGCTAACACGGTACCAACTCTCATCCATTATCATCATTTATAACAGTGAAATGAAATTATGCAAAGTTAAATATAGTGAGAAAGCAACTAGAATGAGAAATAAAAGGAGACTATATCTGCAAAGAAGAAAATAACTCACAGCCCTAACATACCATGAGTATACATATATAATATAATTTAAATTAAGATTAACACACCATGAATATACCTATATAATGTAAATGAAATTAACATCTCAAGTGAATAAGGCATGGAGAGCAGCAATTTTTTAATTTAGAGTAGTTTTGTAAGTTATATTGGTAGTAATATGTATCGGAGAGGACTCGCTTGAAATGGGGTACCATGGCAGGGTAAGCAAGTTTAAACACCAAGAGAGTTTAACATTTAGGTAAAGCTGTTCCCTGGTCATCTCTGCACACCTCTGAGGAAAGTTTTTGACATAAGGTGTTACAGGAAGTGGTGGCTGATTGACTGGACCTGTTTTTCACTCAACGCTGAAAACTATTTTCTATTCCTAAATAAAAATTAGCTTATGTAATCTGTTATGGTGTCAGTTGACACAATAGAGTTATAGCATTGGTTTTATTGGTGTAGTTCATGTTTGAGTTTTGAAATGGTTGCATGAGTTTCATCTCTCTGGTAACGGTTTATGTACAGCATTAGAATGTTCCCATGGTCTCTGTGTCCCCGACAGAATAAATAAGAAAAGAGGATTTTAGTGTTACCTATCAATAAATCCATTCCTCTTGAGTTCATGGGGCACACAGGGCATCCCGCTCCGCCTTCACCTTTGGTTTGCCTGTCAGAGTTTCCTGCCATTATTTTTCTCTGGAATGGTGACTTCTTTACACTAGTCATGTTTTCTGGTAGATATGGCCTTTGGCATTGGCTTAGAAAAGAAATGATGCATGTAATAGTCTTCTTAACCCTTTAGTGCCAGAGAGGTACGTAACACATTGAGAAGCAATGTGTTTCATACCCCTCGTGCACTCAAAGGGTTAAAGTGAACAGTTTCCTAAATGGAGAGACATCAATGCCATGGATATTGTATCCCACATGGACTAGAGAAATCAATTTATAGGACAGTAACACAAAAATCCTCTTTTAAAGGGACAGTAATACTTTGTTTTATCTTTATTTTATTTTGTAGGCACTAAAAAAACATGAAGAATGATATAAGTCTTATCTCTCAAACCTTTATGGTCTGAGAGATACTCACAAGCAAAATTTCCCCTCCCGCCCTTTTACCTAGTGTAAGCCATCTCTTCTCAGATGTGGAATGCAGTCCATAGACCAGACAGATAACAGCAGGGGACAATATTCTTGCTATCAGAACAATGAAAGCCCTGCCCCCCTTGAAAAGTTTTTCAGGTTTTTCCCTTATCTTAATTGAAGATTGCCCCTCTCTGCAGTCTACCTGGGCACCTCCCTTCTGCTCTGGCTGAGCAGTGTTACATCAGTAAAAGGGGCGGGAGGGGGATACGTTGTTATTGCATTACTCTTGAACTATAACTCTGACAGTATTCAAATAATACTCTCCAAAGTCCAAATACTATGATGATTAATTATAGATGCTTTTATTATGAAACATTACTATCCCTTTAAACCCTTATAGTGCCCTGAGAGGTACACAAAGCATTGCTTCACCATGCGTTGCATAGCCCTCTGGCACTCAAAGGGTTAAATCAGTGGCAATATGGGTGCAGCTGGTTTGCTCAAGAATTGCTCCAATTCTTCCTAGCCTCTTTTGGTGACATCTCTGGCACCAACATCTTTAAAATGTCCTTGGAATATATTTAAACCCGGACTGAGTTTTACTATAATATTTTAAATCACATTTTTTGTCCAGACTTTATGAGAACAGCTTTTTAGAACCTTTAGCAGATAAAATATATTTTCTAAAGATTCTCACTGTGTAAACTTATTTATTTTAAAATATGCTGCAATATGTAATCATTTAAAAGGGGTGCATGTTCATTTTTCTGTTCACAGGCATAATTAAAAGGAACATTAAACCACTCCTCTCTTTATATAGCACAAGCAAAGAAAATTCCATCCCATAATTGTAGTGTTTCTTATAAATATATGTCAGTACACTGCAAAGCTACATAAACCCACAAATATTCTATCTTTAATTTAGCAACTACACACTAGTAACTTTGTGGTCAGTAAATTATGCAGCGTCAATAAATGGAACCGTTTGTATCTATTTTTGTTTAGGTTGTATGCAATCCTGCAATTTTAATATATAAAGGATTTTATATTTGGAAAAAAAAAGGCATTAGTATTTAAATTCTTGCTGAACCGGTGACACACTTTTATTCTGGATTGGATGTTAATTGTTGAAGTTCAGCTCTGGTTACTAGGAAGATAGGATTGAGTGTTGCTTTTCCAGAAAACATTATTTTCACTTCCTGCGCTACTTAACATTTACCTTAATTTATTTTTAATTTTTTTTTTGTTCTTTTTTTATAACAATATGTCGATTGCAAACAGAGCAGCAGAGTATATGCTTTCGGATGCGTTGTTACCAGATAACATCCCAAACAAGAAAGGTTTGCGACTGGAACTTCCCATTGATCGTATCATAAAGTTGGTTTCTGTTGGTCTGCCGCTATTGCTTGTATCATTGGCGTTTGCTCGAGAAATTTCTGTAGGTAAGAGATTGATGACACCACACATGGATGGTACAAGCACTATTAACCCTTTGAGTGCCAGAGGGGAATGAAACACATTGCTTTGCAATGCGTTGCACACCCCTCTAGCACTCATAGAGTTAATGCATATTTTTGTGAGCTAACAAATAATGACATTAACTATTTGGGGGAGCTGCACTAAGGTGTGATAGGAAGGTGATAATGGTGAGACAACTTCTCCAGTGATATCACTTCTCCATTTACTATATTATTCTATGAATCCAATGCACTCAGATTTCTCCAGCTTTGAAGATTTTAGTGCATAGGCACCATAGAATAATATAGGAACTGGAGAAGTGATATCACTGACGAAGTCATCTCCACTTTATCACCTCTTTATCATACCTTAGTGCATAACCCCCGTTTGAGTGCCAGAGGGGTATCTAATGTATTGCAAAGCAATGCGTTGGACATCCCTCTGGCATCCAAAGGGTTAACACCATTTTTTTTAACCACTTTAGCATACTTTATTTTAAATGGGCTTTTTAACCCGTTGAATGCTAGAGAGGTCTAAATGCATTGCAAAGCAATGCATTGGGGAACTTTCTGTCATCAAGGAGTTTAAACCCACATTTAAATCAATGAGACATTTTAATTTGTCTGATACTGTGCAACTGGTTTGCTCCATCAGAATTGCCTAAGTTCTTCTCAGTACAGTAAACTCACCACACTTACCTTTTAATAACAGACACATATGAAATATGCACATTTCAGGGCTCTACTGAGATCAAGGCAGCCCTGCAGAATACATATTTGTGTCCTTTTTTAAAGGTGAGGTTTGGTCAATCTATAGTACATCAGCCTCACTGTAACCTAATAATTAAAAACGTTCATATCATTTTAAATAGCATGCATTCTTAGCCTGTATTTTTAACCCTTTTAGTGCCAGTGATGTAGCCGACGCATTGCAATGCATTGGATACATCTTTGGCACTCAAAGGGTTAAACATTTTCTTTGTGGAGAAATGTTTTAAATCTTTCATGAATGGATACTTAAGGAGGTTCTGGTTCATACCTCAAGTGTTCAAGTGGCACTAACAATTTTAATGATATCTCTGCCTGAGTATCATTGGGCCAGTCAGGGTCTCTGTCACTTTAATTGATCCAGCAGGGATATAATGTGCAGTGTTTCTCAAACTGTGTTCCATGGGACCTCAGTGCTCCCAGAAAAAAATGCAAGGGGTTCTGCAAAACAATTTTTTTCTAATAGCAGACAAGGCTGATATAAGTAATAGAGGCGTAACTGAGCAGCAAACCAAACAGCTCTATAGGGAACAAATAATTACTGATTATTGATTTAAATGGGGCTTTTAACCCACTGAATGCTATAAAGCTCTCCAAAGCATTACATCATAACATGTTGGAGACTTCTCTAGCATTCAAGTGGTTAAAAGCCTCATTTAAATAAATGGGGATTTGGGAATATTTATTGGTTCCCCTGGGTGCAGCTGGCCTTGCTCTCAATTAGCTCCATTTTGTTAGTCTATCAGTGTCAGTGTATGTGCAAGTCTGTGACTGCAAGTAAACAATATTGGTTACCTTAATTTTTAGCCTAATAAATTAGTGTTAATAGTAATTTTAGTGCAAATAAGTTCTCTGATATATTTGATATTGATACTATGTTAATCCCTTGGATGCTCAAGGTCTCCAACTCATTGCAAAGCAATGCTTTGGAGACCTTTCTAGTCATCAAGGGTTTAACCCTTTGAATGACAGACGAGTGTGTGCAATGCCACAGGAGTGCCAATGTTTTGCACACACCCACCTGGCACTGAAGGGATTAAAGCTTTTGGTTGCTAGGGTTCCACCGAGACTTTGTGTGAAACAAAGAGATTCCTCCCCCAACGTACAATTTGAGAATCATTTAAGAAGCGGAGCTTCCATGTGTATCCAGGGGATAGATGGCCATGCATAGCTATGTTTTTGGCTCTTATGCACTGATTAATTAATTGCTACAAATACTGGCTAGGTGTATGGGATATTTACATGACTGGGAACTTTTTACATTTTAGCTGATAGTGGGTCAAAAGTACAAATTTACCCATGATTCCAGACTGCCGTTAGCCTCTAATGCCAGTGACTGCATCCCAGGGCACCAGAGTGTATGATCACTGTAATACATAGTAGCAGACAATCTCTGCCATTGTTAGAACTTTATTGCCAGTAACCTCCATATGCCAGCACCATAAGGTGCACTGGGAAATGGCAAACATTCACACCATAGGGGAGATTCACTAAGCTGTGATAAAGAGGTGATGAAGAGGTGATAAAGTGGAGATGACTTCTCCAATTTATCACTTCTCCAATTCCTATGTAATTTTATGTAGCCTATACCCTAAGGTTTCTTCAACGTTGTAGATCTTCGTGAATAGGTTCCATAGAATTAACAGAGGAACTGGAGAAGTGATAAACTGGAGAAGTCTTCTAACCTCTATCACCTCTTTATCACCACTTAGTGAATCTCCCCCATGTGATTCAGCAGGGCTTAAAATTGGAAGACTTTTGCTACTAGCCAGACCTGAAAAACTACTCTGCAAGCCATAACATAACCAACCAGGGCTGAATTTCTACTCGCCAGGGCTAAATTTTCACTCGCCATTGGCTAGTGGCAAGTGGAAATTTTGAGCCCTGGATTCAGTACTGCTTGACCTGATGAAGAGAGATTATTTTTTTGAAAGCTTGTCTTTTAATAGATTTAGTCCAAATAAAAAGGTATCCCAAAATACCAAAGTACTCCTCTTTTATCTGTGATTTTCTGTCTTAAGTAAACAAAGGTCCATATGTAAGTCAATGGAAGCTGATTTTCAGATCAAGATGGCTTAACTCATTAAGATGGCAGTCAAGGATGGCTTCATCTGTATAATCTAAAAGGGAAACTTTGAAGATATTTGATGTTATGTTTATAGTCTATATATTGTCTCACCACAGATGCTTGTTTGAGTTCTTTCTTACTCAGTAGTGTTCCATTTAGACCACACAGAAGATCAGGGGGTTATGCAGTAAGGCGTAATAAAGAGCTGAAAAAAGCAGAAATAACTTCTCCAGTGATATCACTTCTCCAGTTCTTATGTTATTCTATAGACCCTATGCACTAAGATCTCCAAAGATCTCCGTAGAATAACATAGGAGCTTCTCTGAAGCTCTCTTTGAATGATCTCATTTTCCAACATAGCATTTATTACAAGTAAAAATAAGAAGCAAATGACAAATGATGTGGAACATTTAATGTTATCTTTTACTTCACTTATTGTTTGCGTATTTTATATCTAAAAGACTAAATCTTACTGTAATTATTTTAAAATGCATGACATTTATTATTCTTTTTTCAAGATATCCCCTTTATTCTATGTGCCTCATGCACCAAACAAAGCATAAGCAATTCTGAAATAAACCAGCTGCACCTTAGAGGTGAAATAAATATCCCCAAATCTATATTGATTTAAACTGAGCTTTTAAAGGAACAGCAAAATTTATGTGGGGTGATACAGGGTTATACACATTCAAATACCCTGTACGACATGGTAGCCTCTGTAAAAATTATCTATTTGTCTTCTGAGGCCTAAAATCTAGTCTTAACATGATGAAAAAACTAGTAGAACAGGGTGTGCAGACCAAGTCATCTCAGCTGCTCATTTATGAATTAACAACTGTTCATACACTGTGCTCCTCTGTCTACAACACAGATGCACACAGAAGAGAATAAAATAAAATAGCAAAGAATCAATTAGATATTATTGAGGGCACATAAAGACTGTTGACACAAAGAGCGAAGTTCCTGGTGTGCTGGAGTTGCGAAAAAGTATTTAAAACTGAACTTCTGTTACATACATATGAACCCCAGATGTTTTGTATGTCATAATAAGAGTCAAAAAAGGGTGTTGTTAAGTGTTGCATCACAGCAGAGAGTATTCGCTGTAATGTGTATAAGGAAATCCTAAATAGGTTATCCTTAGTAGAAGTTAGTCTCAGTAGTAGAAGGGCCACAAAAAAGTGTGCTTAATATGAAGGCACAACAGGCTATACCTCACTCTATTGGCAGGAAACTCCTGATCTAAGGTGTGTCCAAAACAGAACACAGGATTATCTGTCTGGTCCCTTAATTTGCTGCCAGAGGAGCGAGGGTTACAAAAACTTGGCACATCGATCAATGTTAATGACTGATAAGTTAGAGCAAGAGCTCACAGAAAGAAGTAATTCTTCATCTAGAAGTTACAATAAACAATATTACTACATGGGAGTAATGTAATAAATGATTAAAGAAAGGTAGAATATAGCTATGAGTGTACCAACAGACCTGTAACTCACTCCATAGGCAGGAAGCTCTTAACAAACCAGTGCAAGAGTTACTTGTTTAGTCCCTTAATTGGCTGTCAAATGGAGTGGGGGGTGTCACAAAAATACTTGGTACTTCATGATATATACACATAGCAAATTTAGGATATGAAGGCTGTAAGACCAAAAGGCCACTGTGAAATACAACTAGAGGTTAATATTGTGACCTCTCATCATGGACTGGGTCTGTGAAGTTAAAAACAAAAGAAACTGATCAATGTGTATGCGTCATGATATGAGGGATGTAGAGAACAAATAGCCCACCAAAGGAGTTAAATGAAGGGATACAGAGTAAATTAGAATGCTCTGGAAACTGCAATAGAGTGTGTCAGCATTGTCAATGGGAAAACACCTGACTCACTTTTCGCACAGCAGGCTTTGTCAAAGGGCTCTAGGGCTCCTATTACAACAGCAATCTTCATAAGTAGCTCAGAAATTATAGTTGTTTTATTGTCTGTAAGTGGGCCTACAATAATGTAACAGCCTCTCTGTATAACATAGGAATTTGAGACGTGAAATCACTGGATGTCATCTTCACTTTATCACCTGTTTATCACACCTTAGTGCATCTCCCCCTTGAGTCCTAAAGGAGTTTCCAGTGCATTGCTTTGATGACTAAGACCTTTATTCTTTTAAGGACCCATGGTCATTAAAAGGTTAAAACTGTATTTGTTATTCATTTTCTTTCAGGATCTCAAGTAATCTGCTTTCCTCCAAGTAATTTCTCTGAGAAACAAGTTGAATTTGTTGAAAAACATTGCTGGCATTCTCTGACACATCATGAGTTTAATTTCAATGAAGATTCTTCTGAACGATCATTATGGATTCATAAGGTAACAATTCTTCTTTGTGGTAAAGTATATCATTCTTCCTCTGCAGGGAAAGCCAGAAGTGATAATTTCTTTGTATAGCAGCTCAGCTATATGTGTGCCAGACTGAAGAGCCAGGTTAAATGACAGTCAACTTCCTTTTTGACTATACATATTCTTTAAGTACATAATACAGTGCTGTCCAAGTTCAATCCTCAAGGGCCACAAACAGGCCAGAATTTAAGGATTTCCCTGATTAAAGCGGAACTATCATCCTATATTAAGTCCCCCTAATAATTAGGCAGATGCGCTATTATCGGGCACAAGTACCAAGTACTGTAGTGATCTTCCTTAAGGCACAGTGCAATGCCTCCTAGAGTAGACCTGGACGGACAGCGCAGGTGTATCTAAGCCAAGATCTCTGCGTGCAAGCCTGACCGCCAATCTCAGAATCAGAACGATTACTTCAGAACTTGGTACTTGTGCCCGATAATAGTGATGTTAAGAACCTAATCGCCGTATGTCTAATTATTGGGGGTGGGGGTCTTAATATAGGGTGCTAGTTCCGCTTTAAGCACAGGTGAGGTAGTCACAATGAATGAGCCACTGATTAACTCACTTGTGCTTAACCCCTTAACGACCGGGGAATCCGGAACCGGAAGTCACTAGACGACCACGGAGCAATTTTTTTTTATTGCTCCGTTGGGTTCCGGACTCCCCGAACGGCGTGCAGCCGCGGGGGGAGCCCGGAACTCGATGATGGTCATAGTACGTCATCGGTCGTTATGTCAAATCGACCCTTGACGTACTATGACCGTCAAGGGTCGTTAAGGGGTTAATCAGGCCATTCCTTACATCCTGGCCTGTTAGTGGTCCTTGAGAATTGAACTTGGACAGTCCTGACATAATATGTAAAATCAAATCATATAAACTTGTTATAGTCAACTCTTTTTTTACTTTTATCTTCCTGACAGGAAGCTATCTGAATTTGTTATTACAGAGATTTCTGTTAAAGAGACACGATAAAAATACAGTGAAACAAAATAGAAAAGTCTGCCGCTACAGACTGAAAACTCTCCAATAGTGATACAGTTTTACATTATGAGCACCTTACTGTCCTTTATATTTCCAACTTAATGTCAGGGTCATAAACCTGTATAAAAAAAAAAAAAAACAATAATGAAAAAAAAAAAAATTAAAAAGTTGACAAGGCAAGTAGCCTTTATATATTATGCACTTGCAGAAAATGTAAAGTCAAATTCAATAAGAATATTTTATTTCTCTCCTATGGACATTTTGAACATATGTCTCTGTAAGAGTGTCCTACATGAAACGGCTTAATTTCATCTTATGAAGCTTGTTCATTAAGCCATGCCTTTTTGATTTTAGCGGATGATAATAAGTTCTTTTTTATTTGCCTTGTTCCTTTTTAATAATATGACATTTCACACTAATAGACAAAGAAGACATTGATATGTATTTTTATCGATTTATTATGTATTCAATACATTTTCATTTTCCTCCTTCAGGTTTTTCCGTACACTTTACTGATTATAGCTGTTGCTATGTATATTCCTGTGGCACTTTGGAAATACATTTCAAAATCATCATTGACTTCAGATCTGCATTTTATCATTGATGAACTAGACAAATCCTACAACAGATCAATCAAGCTTGTTCAACACTTGCTAAAAACTCATAGAACATGTTCTGACCCACATTTGTTTTGGGAGGAGCTAAAAAGGTAAATATTTCATTGTAAGAGTGGATTTAGCATTCACCATACTGATTACAAGCACAAATGGGGACAGTGCTTCCTTGACAAAATTTAGATAAGTGCAGTAACATCTTAACCCCTTTTCGGTCTGGTGGAATGTACATATATTCAAAGCACCCCTCTTGTCCTCAAAGGGTTAAGCAAAGAAAATAAACCGGATCTACAGTACTGTGCAAAAGTTTTAGGCAAGTGTGAAAAAATTCTGTAAAGTAAGAATGGTTTCAAAAATAGAGGTTAGTTTATTTTTATCAATTAACACATTGCATAGTGAGAGAACAGAAGAAAAATCTAAATCAAATCAATATTTGGCGTGACCAACCTTTGCCTTCAAAACAGCATCAAATCTGCTCAATGTTCCAAACACCTTGGAGAACTAACCACAGTTCTTTAGGCAGCCTCAGTTGCTTCTCTCTCTCTTCATGTAATCCCAGACAGACTTGATGATGTTGATATCAGGGCTGTGTGGGTGCATTACCATCACTTCCAGGACTCCTTGTTCTTGTTCTACACTGAATGACTTTGGCTGTATGTTTGGGGTCACTGGCATGCTGTAGAATAAATTTGGGGAGAATCAGATGCCTCCACGATGGTATTGCATGATGGATAAGTATCTGCCTGTGCTTCTCAACATTGAAGATACCATTAATTCTGAACAAAGTTCTGCCCCAAACTTGCAAGGAACCTCCACTATGCTTCATTGTCGTTCTTGTCCCGCCCTCCTGCTCTTCGGTGAAAAAACTGCCTTCTGCTACAGAGAAATATTTCAAATTTTGACTCATCAGAACTCCTGCTGCCATTTTTCCGCACCCCAGTTCCTGTGTTTTTGTGCATAGTTGAGTCGCTTGGCCTTGTTTCCAAGTAAGAAGTATGGCTTCTGACCAGATTTCTCCGGACTGTAGATGGGTGTACCAGGGTTCCACTGTTTTCTGCCAGTTTTAAGCTGATGGCACTGCTGGAGATTTTCCAGTTGCGAAGGGAAATAAGCATGATGTCTTTCATCTGCTGCACTAAGTTTTCTTGGCCGACCACTGTGTCTACGGTCCTCAACATTGCACGTTTCTTTGTGATTCTTCAAAAGAGCTTGGACAGCACATCTGGAAACCCCTGTCTGCCTCGAAATTTCTGCCTGGGAGAGACCTTACTGATGCAGTATAACTACCTTGTGTCTTGTTGCTGTGCTTAGCCTTGCCATGGTGTATGACTTGACATTAAACTGTCTTCAGCAACCTCACCTTGTTAGCGGAGTTTGGTTGTTCCTCACCCGGTTATATTACTCATACACAGCTCTTTCTGTTTCAGTTAATGATTGTGTTTCAACCTACATATTAAACTGATGATCATAAGCACCTGTTTGGTATAACAGATCATACACCTATATGCCTACAAAATCCCTGACTTTGTGCAAATGTGCCTAGAAGAATTGGTGCAGTTTTGAAGGCAGAGGAAGGTCACACCAAATATTGATTTGATTTCCATTTTTCTTTTGTTGACTCACTGTGCATTTTGTTAACTGATAAAAATAAACTATTAACATGTCTATTTTTGAAAACATTCTTTCTTTACAGCATTTTTTAACACCTACCTAAAACATTTGTACATTACTGTATGTTTCTGGCCTCAAATCTCTTATCCTATATAATAATTTGCTAAAACGTTTGTAACAACGAAGTCATGCACATTAGAGACTGCTGCAGGCGCTGCAGTCATGTGCAGTAGAGACTGCCCTTGACGCGGCTGATACGGAGCGGGGTGGCTCTGAAGTCAGACCAGAGTCCTCTCTGCGCACCTTCAGGGGTGCAGAGTGGACCCCGGTCTGAATTCAGAGCTCCCCGCTCTGTATCAACAGTGTCCCGTGCAGTCTGTATTGTGCATAACTGCACCGCGACCGGCTGGCACTGTGGCCCGTGTACACAGGCTCTTCACATATAAATTAAAAAAAACAACTGTTCAACAAGTTTTGTGTGTTGCTATGGGGGTTCTTGCACGCAATCCCTCTTAGTGTGGTGATTTCAGCTTCTAAAACCCTACCCAGTCCTTTCAGTGTATTTTAATTTACCTTCAGTGGGTTTCATTTGATGTCATCAGTGGGAGGTTTAGAAGAGGAAACTTGGCCTTTGCTAGGTATTCGCTGAGGGGGCTAAAGTCTCAGGTCTGATGCTTACCCTTTCAGTGCCAGAGAGGTATCAACATATTAAACTCAATGAATTGGATGCCTCTCTGCTACTGAAAGGGTTAAGGCCCTGGGTCTTGCTGCTATTTTGGGGCATGCCGGTCTCCCAACTAGTTATGGTGAAAGTGGGCTGCACTTTACATTAATAATGCATGACTATGGCCCAAACCTGTGGTTCATGGGGAAAAGCCACTTGCTTTTGCAAACCTAGCGACTACACTGGATGAAACTATCAGGAAAAGACTATTTAAACGCATCTGACACAGAACAATTCAGAGAAGGTGCCAATATATACAAAATCATGTGCACAATTTTAATAATATCAACAAAGGTATATTTAAGAAACATTTTTTTACTCTATAGGATGCACTGCCTCTTATATTTTGATTGTTTATGGTATCTGCTAAAGATTATGCATTTAATTATCCTGAATTTCTTGGCTGTTAGAGAGGTGTTACCCCGATCAAGGAAAGTGTTTAACTGGCTGTGACCTTCTGTTCAGTGACCCAGGGGAACCAGACCAACTGGTCTTCTAATTATTCAACCACCATTTTGCTTGTCTCCAAATATGATCAGGCATGTTATTACATGTATTGTTTAATTCAAATCTTAAAGCCCAAAATACCAGGATTAGGCATCGGCAGCCTGATGCACTCCAGCCATTGTGTACTACAATTCCCATCATCCTTGGCCAGCTGGCCAAAGGCCGGGTAGGGATAATGGGAGTTGTACTACACAGTAGCTTTACGTTCTCAGGTTGCCCAAATCTGGTATTATATATGCTACAAAGCAGATGATCACCAGTTATATACAGAGAGTTGCCCACAGAATAATAATTTTACATAAATTGGGAGGCTGATGAACTAAGAATTAGAGCAATTTTGGAGCAAACAGCTGGACCACAGGGGACAAATAAAATATCCCCATGGATCTGTATGGGACTTTTAACCTCCTTGAAAGCATTACAATGCATGATTTAAATCAAATGGAATTTTGAGAATTTTTATTTGTTCCCTAAGATGTAGTTGTTTTCACCCAGAATTTTTTCCAATCCCATTAGCCCACCATTGTCACTGAAGGTTTGGTTCATTAGGATTCAAAACTGGGAATACAGCACAGTAATCTAATAGAGAATAAAAGAGTGCAAAAACTTTTGAGAGTAGCATCTGTTAATTACTGCTGCTATCTAGTGTGCTTTAGCTCCCAGAAAAGATTATGTTTTCAGATCCAAATCGGGAGAGGAGGTAGTCCCGACAGTGCACGCTGTGTCTGCATCCAACATATATTCAGAGTATATTCAGTTTCCTCACTTGGTTCTTGTGGAGCTTAAATGAAACAAAGGTTGCGCAGAGCAACAAGGCCCTCTAAGGGAAATGTTGTTTAAAACAAGTACCAAATGGTCCCTGCTTACCAAAGAGTAGATGAGTAATAACCTTGATCAAAAGGTTGATCTAAGAATCTGCAATCTTTTTATGACAGGCAGAGAAGGGGGGTGCTTGATATGAGTTATTTTAAGAATACTGAAATTCAGTAGCAAATGCTACAATAATAAGCATAAAATGTCCATTAAATAATTTCTTAAAGAAATACACTTGTACACTTTTTACAGGAATGTGAGCGCAACATGAGTTGTAATCTAAGTAAATACTTGGCCCATTATCGATCCTTGATACATCTCCCCCTGGAGGAAACATGGAGGGGCTGCTGGCATCATCCAGCACTTGAAAATTAAAGCATTATTGTATTATAATATATGTGTTTTTACAAAAAAAAAAGTTATCTGCTCTATTAAATTAAAATTGTTTCTTGGATCTGAAGTACAGCCATGGCTAACATCTTGATCACCCCTGACGAAGCCACTTAAGTGGCGATACGCGTAGGGTGTAGGGCGATCAGGAGTTACACTGTACTGCTCGGAGGTTCCCTTGTGTTTCTATTCTTCTCATTCAGATAAGTATTCATGCATCCAGGTTTATTTGCTGATTAACTATTTTGTTACTTTTTGAGCTGTTTTATGCTCAATATTTCTTGGTATTGCATGATACTTATCCTATATAATAATTTGCTAAAATGTGTGTAACACCGCAACATGCGCAGTAGACACTGCTGCGCGTGCTGCAGTCATGCACAGTAGAGAATGCCCATGCCGCGGCTGATACAGAACAGCTCTGTATCAGCCGTGGCGCGGGCAGTCTATACTGAACGTGACTGCCCCGTGACCAGGTGGCAGTGGCACTGTGGCCCGTGTGACTGGCTGTTCAACTAGTTATTTATATTGTATCTATAATGAGACTTATCACTTCAGGGAGCCTCATAATGTGTATTTTCATACTCCTGAGCTAGCTTTGGTTTTAATTGATTTTATGTGCTCACTTTGTATTTTGTATCACTAATAAAATTGTTTTTCTATTTTTTCATACCCCTGGAGTGTGCCTGTTTAATTGGGTTTCTTTATAGAGACGAGGGTGGGGCTATTTGGCAGATTTTTTGCTAATTGGCTTCCCCCTTCTCTCTTTTTTCCTCATTTCTATATACCCATTAGTGCACCTCGACCATTTGGGCTTTATTTTAGGGGTGTTTTTCTACGTTTGGTCAGGGCGCTCCCTACTTCTTTATACTATGGCTAACATCTTAACACAGAAAATTAGCTTTGCTGGCAGATTTGAACATTCCCCTAGACAGTCAATGGCTAGCGCACAGGCCCCAAGTTGGATAACTCCATTTTGGAAATGTATAATCTTAATATATATCTCCATGACTGTATAACAAAAAGAAGCTGTTGAAATACTGTAACATCTTAATTTAATAACTATTATCATTATGTTCTAGTCATATCCTATAAACAGAGCAATGTTTTTTTTCTTTACTTTCAGTGCTCGTCATGTAAGATACTTTGAGTTTCCTCTGTTGGAAAGATACTTGACGTGTAAACAACATTCTCATTGTCTTGTGTTTATATATCTCCTGAGGAACATACTCCTGCTAATCTTCATTGCAGTCACCTGCATCTACCTAGGATTCTTCCACATAAATGTTTTTCATCAAGAAGAATTCAACTGTCAAATAAAAGCAGGATTTCTAAATCCAGAAACCCCCAAATCTCACTATGTTAATTGTAAATTTCTATCTTTATCTATATTTCAAATAATTAGTGTAGTAAATGCAGTTGTATATATTCTCTTAGTACCCATTATAATATATAATTTAAGTAAATTATGTTTCTGGGACAAACATTTCTTAAATGTTTATGAAATGCTCCCAGCATTTGACCTTCTTAGCAAAAAAATGCTTGGCTGCCCAATTAACGATTTAAACATTATTATTCTCTTTTTACGAGCCAACATTTCAGAGCTAAAATCTTTCAGTCGGTTAAGTGTTTTATGTACACTTAAAGACACAAATGAAAACAAGAAAAATATTGACACGGTAGTGGACTTTATGACATTACTTGTTGGAATGGACATGGAAAAAGACGGAACACAGAATAATGCAACAGCTGATGCCAATTCAGATATGAATCAAGTTCAGTCTACGTCTAAAATGGAATGTTATGGTAAGGCATGGAATTTGTTATATTTTCAGGTTGTTGAGGTTAAAGGGATAGTAGTGTTTCATAATCAAAGCAGCTCTAATTAATCATCATAGCATTTGGACTTTGGAGAGTGTTATTTCAATTCTGTAAGATTTGTAGTTCAAGAGTAATTCAATGACAAAGTATCCCTCTCCCGCCCCTTTTACTGATGTAACACTGTTCAGCCAGATCAGAAGGGAGGTGAATTTTTTCCCCCAATTCAAGGCAAAATTTGAAATTGTTATATTGAGGGTTTGGGGTTTTTTTTGCCTTCTTTTGGATCAACGCTGGTAAACAGGAATAGGGAAGGGGAATAGGGAAGGTTTTTCAACCTAAATTACTATGTTAGGTAGACTGCAGAGAGGGACAATCTTCAATTAAGATAAGGGAAAAACCTGAAAAACTTGTCAAGGGGGGCAGGGCTTTCATTGTTCTCATAGGAAGAAGATTGTCCCCTTCTGTTATCTGTCTGGTCTTACAATCAGATTCCACATCTGATAAGAGATGGCTTACACTAGGTAAAAGGGGCGGGAGGGGAAACTTTGCTTGTGAAAATCTCTCAAACCATAAAGGTTTGAGAGATAAGACATATCATTCTTCATGTTTTTTTTAATGCCTACAAAATAAAATAAAGATAAAACGAGGTATTACTATCCCTTTAATGATCATTGTGAGCCTGATGTACTAAGACAACAGTGGGGTAATGCACTAAATGTCAAAGGGCCGGTGTGGCAATCTGGTGTTCTAGTTGTGTTGATGGCATATTGACATTATGCACTACAATGTCCTCGCCATCATATCCCTGTAAATACAATACAAAATACTCCAACATCGCCATGAATCCACCATGTCTTCAACATGTTTACAATTTTGCACTGACTACATTAATAATGGTTCTTTTGCATATGCAAATGCAGTTTAATGAGCCAATGACACATTCATCTCTTACATTCATGTGAGTGCGTTTAAATGTAAATGTGGCGCTTTGCCACTTGCAGTAAACGCCGATAGCTGCCCCTTCTGTCAGAGTTCATTGTCCCAACATCTGAGGTTGGTGATGTTGGGATCTCCCTGTAGCTTCCCTACGCAGTAACAGCCACCACTGAATCATAAGCATGTAGGGTAGTTATGCTGCTGGATATGTATAAGGAATGCCCTTACACATCTCCAGCAGTACAACAACCCATATGGCTGAGTATATACTCACTGTTCCCTACAGCAACACAAACAGCATCACTCCTTAATCCTTTAATTGCCATAAGGATGTGCATTGCACATCCCTGTAGCACTGAAAGGGTAAGAAAAGTAGTCTCCCACTACACAGGCAAAAAAAAACACACCACCATACAGAGCTCTGTTCCTCTTCAATAGTTCCTACATTTCACTGAATCCCAGTATTCACATCCCCTTATCCCAGTACAGTGAAACACTGCTCCCAGTACTCATATCCCTGTACATAGCTGATATCCCATGTACTGTGCACAGCCCCGTTCTGAATCCTGTGCCTCTGCAATGCTCTTACCTGTGCCCAGTGCTCTTACAGGATTCTCCCGGTGCCCTCCCCTAGTTCGGGGGGATCACAGTGAAAGGTGGAGCACAGAATTTGGGCAGAGCTGACAATGGAAGGAGGGAATTTTCCTCCTGAGCAAAACAAGGATATTCCCACTGCAAAGAGGTGTTTTATTCGAAAGTTATTAGAGCTCAAACATGTTTGTTTGCTTTTTTTTTTTTTTTTTTGTTTTTTTAAGGGGCAGTATCTCAATGGCCTGAAATTTTACAGTGGCACTATTTCTACACAATTTTATGGAGGCTAATGGTCAAATGACGGGCTGTCAATAGGATGGCGAAGCAACAGCATCACTGTAAAATTTCATCCCATTTAGATACTGCACCAAAAAATATAAAGTTTAAGCTACAATAACTTTTGAGCAAAACATCTCTCAGCTGTTAGTGTACCCTTGTTTTACTAAGGAGAATAAACCTTACAATTAATATATTTTCTACATATTAAAGGGATAGTAATGGATGAAAATAAACGCAGCTCCTCATGTTTTTGGCCATGTATATCTGTATTTCAATATTCTCAGATGTGTAGTTCAACAGTAATTAATTATAATGTATCCGCCTCCCGCCCCTTTTATCTACATAACGCACTCTCCAAGACCATCTGGATAGAGGGCTGCGACGGACAGTCTTCTGTTAGCATAAGGAAAATCCTGCCCTCTTTCTGCAAGGGGGGGCAAGGTTTTCCTTATGCTTACAGTGAGAACATTGTCCCTTGCTGCCAGCTGTCTGGTCAAGCTACTCTATTTCACATCTGAGGTGAGGCACCATAGAAGAGGTAAAAGGGGTGGGAAAGGATACTTTATAAATGAATTACTGTTGAACTACATGTCGAAGAATATTGAAATACATAGCTAAATGGCCAAAAATATATGAGGTATAAGAGGAGCTGTGTTTATTTTCATCCATTACTATCCCTTTAACCCCTTAAGGACCATTGACGTGCCAGAACCGTCAAGGCGGTCTGGCACTTAAGGACCAGTGACGGTCCCGGCATGGCATGGAGTTCAGGGCTCCCGGCATGGAAGCATAAAAAAAAAAAAGCCCCGTGGTCCTCAAGTGCTGGCCGTGCCTGCGCATGCCGGTCCTTAAGGGGTTAAAGGGTTAGTTATTGCTTAAAATAATAAGTAATATTGTAGATAAAGCAAAAACAAAGAGATCTGTACAAGTCCCATCTCTCAAACCTTTATGGTTTCAAAGATAGAACGTTTTAAAGTTCTCTCCTCCCTCCCCTTTCCTGGACGTCAGCGTCTGCCTGACAGCCCGAGATCCTGCGGCTCTTCTGCAGAGCCAAGATACCGAAATCTAAAAAGAACTACTTAATCAGTCCATAGAGTGTGTTTGCAAACCAGGCACACTTTGTAGATCATTCCAGTGAAGTATTTCTATTTAGATTTCTGTATCTCGTCTCTACTGAAGAGCCGCTTAAGAGTCTGCCGACTCGAATCTCCTGCTGTCAGCTTTACAGCTGTAATAATAATTCCCCTTGTATCTTAACTTGGGCAGAAAATCTTAATGGCCATTATGAATCAATTCTTACATGACTGGTTCCCACAAATGAATCTTTATTTAACTCTGAGGAAGATTGATTCTTGGTTTGATTTGCTTTTCTCCTCATTTAGAGCCAGCCACGATCAATGTTACACATCATTTTGTGTTCCTGCACATTGTTATTTCAACCACTTGAATGTATTTGACTATTGTGTTGATTACTAAATTAAAATCGAAATGTTCACATATAAAACTGAATGTAGATAGTAAAGTTATAAAGGCAATTCTAACACAAAACTACTTTTATTAATTTATTTTTCAGAAATGGGAAGACTACAAGAAAAATTATAGACAGTAACAGAACAAAGGCACTCTGGGATTCAACATATCTGCTTGAGAAGAAAAAGCAAATTCTTCCTGTCTGAGATTTTTTTTTGTCTGGTTGCTTTGACACCCGCTTTTGATGTTTTTAAGCCTTTAAAGACTGTAAAGTGTTAAGAGATTATTTTCTAGTAGTAGAACACTACTAATTAGATTGTGAATCCAGAAAGGACAAGTAAGGATATTCTAAATTTTTGGCTGGAGAAGCCTGCATAATTAAAAAAATGTATTAATTAAATTATTTTCTGATACACTGGTTTTGCAGCAAAATAAACAGTTATATCTGTATCAATGCAGGCCTGATTGTAAAAAAATGACAGTGCGGGTAATGTTCTATGTCGGGGCTGTCCAAGTTCAGTCCACAAGGGCCACCAACAGGCCAGTATTTAAGGATTTCCCTGATTAAGCACAGGTGAGTTAATCAGTGGATCATTCATTGTGACTGACTCACCTGTGCTTAATGAGGAAAATCCTTACATCCTGGACTGTTGGTGACCATTGGACTGAACTTGGACAGGCCTGTTCTAAGTAGAACTGGAGGAACTATGGGGCAAACCAGCTGCAATGTAGGGAAAATATACAAATTCCTCAAATCCCTATTGATTTAACTGAGGGGTTTAATCCCTCGAATGATAGAGGTCTCTACTACATTGATAAGTGTTTGAGACCTCTGTGGCATTCAAGGGGTTAAAAGTCCCATTTAAACCAACAAGAATTTTTAGTTATCCCTCTACGATGCAGTTAATTTGCTCCAGTCCATCTTAGTCTGTTAGACAAGAAACCATATTGATAGTTACATTTTATTAGTTACTGTAGCTATGATCAAATGGCGAGACCAAGTCTTTGGTTTCTAAAGTATTACAAATGGTGCCAGGGTGGGGAAAAAATATCTACATCAGAATTATTAGCTCTTGTTAAAGGGGAAATATACCCTTGGTATAAGTGACTTCTTTACAGAAAGATGCATCTAGGTATGTGTCCTACAAACACAATCAGGTAGATCTATTAACTGTTCTTGCATTTCAAGTCTGCTGTACTGGATAGCTAGACAGTGCAAACATATTTACATTATTCTAAATGGCCATAGACAGAGCTCTCACTCTATGGCTATTTCCATTCAGACTGGTGAGAGTTTTTTCCCAATAGAGTTTAATTAACCTTTTTAAAGGGATAGTAATACTTCATTTATCTTTATTTTATTTTGTAGGCATTAAAAAAACATGAAGAACGATGTAAGTCTTATCTCTCAAACCTTTATGGTTTGAGAGATTTTCACAAGCAAAGATTCCCCTCTCGCCCCTTTTACCTAGTGTAAGCCATCTCTTCTCAGATGTGGAAGCTGGTTGTAAGACTAGACAGATAACTGAAGGGGACAATCTTCTTCCCATGAGAACAATGAAGGCCCTTTCCCCCTTGACAAGTTTTTTCCTTATCTTAATTAAAGATTGTCCCTCTCTGCAGTCTACCTGGGCACCTCCCTTCTGATCTGGCTGAACAGTGTTACATCAGTAAAAGGGGAGGGAGGGGGATACTTTGTCATTGAATTACTCTTGAACTACAACTCTGACAGAATTGAAATAACACTCTCCAAAGTCCAAATACTATGATGATTAATTAGAGCTGCTTTTATTATGAAACATTACTATCCCTTTAAAGTGATTATTAAATATAAATTACAAGTCACTGGATGAGGAGTATTGTCAAGTTATTTAAAAATATAATGCACACATAGTAAAGTGCATACCTTATGACTAAAAATATATTAAAAAGGATTGGAAAGGATAAGTGAAGAGAATGAGCAAAAAGATGAAGAGATGGAGGGAAGGAGATAGCAGAAGAAAAAAGTAGACGGAAGTTTATGTAATCCATCTAGCGAGAGGACAGGTAATAGCGATGAAAAGCCTTTTGGACCAGAGGGGACATCATCTAGTAGTATGTGTTAGATTAAATGCAATAATGCCCAAAACTTATAAGGAAGTTCCTTACTAGTACATGTAACAATGTTTCATTCAGGATATCGGGGGAGATTTCCTAAGCAGTGATAAAGTGGAGATGACTTCTAAAGTTTATCATTTCTCCAATTCCTATATTATTATTCTACGGAGCCTATGCACTACGATTTCTTCAGCTTTGGAGATCTTAGTGAATAGGCTCTATAGAATAACATACGAACTGGAGAAGTGAAACTGGAGAAGTCATCTCTACTTTATCACAGCTTAGTGAATCTCGTCCATCCTTTGTGCCTGTTTATATGTTAACTAGTTGAAGAGCCCATTACACGGGTCACAGTGCCACTGCCAGCCGGTCGCGGGGCAGTCATGTGCAGTAGAGACTGCCCGTGCCGCGGCTAATACAGAGCTGGACGCTCTGAAGGAGCGTCCAGCTCTGTATCAGCAGTAGAGCAGGCAGTCTCTACTGCACATGACTTTGTCGTTACACACGTTTTAGCGAATTATTATATAGGATGGTGGATCACAGTGTAAATGATTCTGATCTTTTTGTAGTTTCAATATAGTCTCTGGTTGACCTAGCACCAATACACCAATAATACCCCCTGCTTTTAATTTTAATATTAATGGAGCTTAAATGGCTTCACTTTTTGTTGTAGGCATCACTGTGGTCAGCACTGCCTTGTACTTAATGTGCTACGTCATTTCTATCTAAATCTATGCATCTTCTTATTGGAAGTCCATTCATCAAAAGTGATCAAAAACTAGTAAACGGTTTAGCATCTAAAGCTTGAGGTTTCATTTCTTATTTATTTTCAACTGTTTTTATTGTTTGCATGACTGACTATGCTTATATTTTGTAATATGTATTTTATATATAATTATATTTACATACATGCATAATTATAAATGAGAGTACTTTATAGTACAAAATATGAATGATAAATGATAGTGACAGAAAACACATTAGGCCATTATCACATTTATGGTCTGTCAGTAGCACTTGTCATTACTTGGAACACCGGCATCAAAACAAAGGACAAGTTTCTACTGCAAATGTTAGTGACTGTAATATCGCCTTATATTAACCCTTCCCCTAATGTCCACTATGAATCAATTCTGTATGGACTCTAAAATTAATCTTTAATGCAAAGCATGTCATGTCTTTCAATGTAGACATGATTCTTTGCATGCCAAGCTCCTGGAATTGAAACTCCTTCCTTTTTAGGAAGCCTTCAGTGTAAGGTATTTGGGCTTTTTGAGTCCCATAATATGACTAATGTCAAACTCCATGGACATTATGCAGTTTTAAAGGGGAACTACCACCCCGCAAAAACTTTACATTAATTAAGTCTTCATCTGGCGACTAGCTGCTTAGTAGCGCTAGTCGCCATAAATATTACCTGGTTTCAAAGATTTTCGAGTTTTTCGGAGGCTCACAGTAGCAGGAAGCACGGACATCTTGTCATAGTGACATCCGTGCACCTGCGCTGTCAGTCCTGACTGACAGCGCAGGCGCACGGACGTCACTATGACAAGATGTCCGTGCTTCCTGCTACTGTGAGCCTCAGAAAACATCGAAAATCTTTGAAACCAGGTAATATTTCTGGCGACTAGCGCTACTAAGCAGCTAGTCGCTAGATGAAGAATTAATTAATGTAAAGTTTTTGCAGGGTGGTAGTTCCCCTTTAAAGGCACAACACCTTCAAAATAGTTTGATGTCCTAATGATATGTACACAAACAGATACATGGTATACAGCAGAGGTTCTCAACCCGTGCTCTCAGGGCCAACTTACAGGCCGGGACCTAGGAATGTTCCAGCTAGAGCACAGGTGTGTTCTAACAGGAAAATCCTCAAATCCTGGCCAGTTAGTGACCACTGAGGGAACTGGTTGAGAACAACTGGTATAGAGTAAACAGCAACTGATGCATGGGTCAGGGTTAACAGCCACCTGACAAGAATGCAGATATACAGAGTTCTTAAATGTTAATTTGCCATATTTTAATGTGGACCCTGAATATGCAAGTTTATGTCACAGCCCTTGATCTATTGCAGTAACCTGATACCACCTCACTTTGATCTGTTTGTAAGATGCATATACAGTGACTACAGAGTGTGGATCCAAGTGGATCTATTTGTATGTGAAGTGGCAGAAGATGCTTTCTTGTTAATGAATTGTGTGATCATCACTTTTTTTCTTTAGAATGTTTTAAATAAAAGTTGATTTAATACACTAGAGGATTGTGTAATGGATCCCTTTTTCTAGTGGTTTAGGCAGTGTAGTGTGTGAGGGAGGTGGAAGGAAGAGCAGTAGGGAAGGGGAGTTGGAAATAGGCTACAGGAAGTAACTTTACCACAGCTTGAAGTTAAATTAGCATTAACCCACAATACATAGTTACATCAAAACTGTTATGATGAACAAACCATGACCAAAATCCCTCAGCCGTACAGAGAACAGCATCTATATATTACACTTAGATGAATTTACATGTCTGAACAAGAAATCTCAAGTTTTCTAGAATTTCTCACATATTTCCCAAATTACAATAGAAATGTTCTAAAACTATAGATTCCTTGCTAGAAATACCTAATTTTGAACTGTTTTTCAGTCATGTAAATGTTCACGCAAGGATACAGTGCTGTACAAGTCGTGAAAACAAAGGGACTCATTTATATGGGTTTGAACTTTAAAAGTTAATTTCCATCTGAGTCTTTATTTGTTTAATGTTGTATGGAATTCAGGCAATGCAAAGGAAACCTTGTGAGCTATGTATTTGTATAGGAAGACTGTCACATACCTTTTCTGTTCCATTTCCATCAACGGAGTGTTTCTGTTCCAAGACACAATAAGGGGTTTGATTGGACTTTTGGGCAAACTCTAGCCTGGGGCCCTTCTCCTCACTGCACTTCCTTCTTTTGGTGATTTCTGGAGCTGCCTTTCTGGATCCCTCTTTGGAGACTTCTGTTCTGGAAACATATTGGAGCTTCTTAGATGACTTACAATAAAAAAAAAAAAAAAAAAAAAAAAGAATGCTGGTGTCCTCCTTCTTCACAGGTCTTATGACTGTACCATAGATATTTTCCTGAAATCTCTCCTCCTAAAGGCTGTTGCCAGAACACGAGAACATGGCTTCAGAAGACTTTAGCCAGGAAAATCTAGCAAAGTGGTTTCATTTATTCCTCTTCTTCTCCTGTTGGGCCAGGTTCTTCTATGCTTCCAAGAAGCATGGGTCTCCCTGTATGGACTAAGGAGGCTTGAATAAAGTGATCGTCAATAATCTCTAACCCCTGCCCTTGATCCCTTAGTTATTTTGTCTCCTAAAAGATGTTTTCACAAAGTTGGCTCACAGAGGTGACTACACCTTAATCAGACAGACAGGGGGATGAATGTAAGATCACCTTCAGTACTTGATTTGGGCACTATGAATGCCCGGTCATGCCTTTTGGACTGTCAATCCACAGGCAGACTTTAAGGCATTTGTTAATGACATTTCCAGAAACATGCTGCTTGCCCACTTGATTGTATATCTTGAAAACAATCTGATTTACTTTCCAAATATCACCCTTTACCACAAGCTTTTCAAGTCAGCCCAGCAACAGCTTCAGGAAAACCATCTCTATGCCAAGGCAAAGAAGTATGAGTTTGACTGGTCCCGATTTTCCTTTTTGCGATCCAGCCATAGTCTCTGCTGCTGCTTGATCATAGTCTTCTAGTGCCTTGGAAGCATTTGAAAAGCTAAAAACAGTGTTTACTACATCTGCAATTTTGAGGTATTCTAATGCCACTGAGCCTTTCATTGTTGATGTAGATGCATTGGAAGTTGGTGTCATGATATGATTAAAGGGACAGGAATGCTTAAAATGTGAAAAAGAAAAGTATATGTAGTAGGGGTTATCTGCCCGAGTAAACATGGATACTCCAACTGCTGAAAGGTATTTTATACAAAAGTTATTACAGGTCAAAGTTGAATTTTGAGGTGCAATATCACAGTGGCCTGAAATAGTACAGTGGTGCTGTTGCTACACCATCCCATGTATATATTTCTGGTCTCAGGACCAGAGCTGTCCATCGGATGGTGTAGCAACAACGCCACTGTACTATTTCAGGCCACTGTGATATTGCACCTACAAGATTCAGCTTAAAGCTGTGATAAATTTTGGATTGAAACACCTTTCAGCAGTGGGAGTTCCTTTGTTTTTGTCAGGGGGGATAAACCCTACAAAATATTTTTCTTTTCACATTTGAAGTTTTACTATCCCTTTAACGGGATAGCAATGGTTGATTTAACCTAGATGTATTATTGTAGGCATTGTTAAAAGATGTGGATCGATGTAAGTCCTATCCGTCCAACCCTCATGGTTGGACAGATATTGCTCTATGTGACAGATGGAGATTTCAGTCATTTAACCACATGGAGGCTCTTCAGCAGAGCCAAAATTGCCCCATTTAGAGATCACTGGAATTGTCTACAAAGTGTGCCTGGTTTGCAAGCACACTCTGTGGACCATTCCAATTATGTATTAATCTGTAAACGGCGCAATCTCCATCTGTCACATAGTGCAATATCTGTCAAACCATGAGGGTTGGAGGGATAGCACTAACATTGATCCACATCTTTTTACAATGCCTACAATATTACATCAAGGTCAAATGAAGCATTGCTATCCTGTTAAAGGTACACAGGAAGAAAAATGGTCTGATATGTAAGTGGATATGTACCTTTCATATGGGTACAAATATATCCATACAAGATATGAACCCAGAGATCAGTTAAGTATGTGTGATTGCCTTACTGGCTATATATGTGCACCCATCATAAACTAACTTTTATTTATATCACAAACAACAACATACCTCGTATATACCATATGAGTAAGGTGGGATATACTACGTATGTGTATTTTGATGATATCAATAAGAATTAGTTTGTGATGGGTGCACATATATAGCCAGTAAGGCAATCACACGTATTGAACTGATCTCTGGGTTCACATCTATGGTCACTTTGGAATTTATCTTCCCTGTTGCTCTCTCGATCATCCCCTACCTAATGGACAATCTAAAAGAACTAATCCCTTGAGCATTTCCTATTTTCCTTCAGACTCCCAGCATTCCAGTTGGTCAGATCTCTGATTTTAGTTGAATTCTCTGTCCCTTCCAACAGAACCTTTTCCCGTCTGACACTCCAGCTGCAGACACTTAAGTTATATGGACTGTAAACCCATATAAGCTTAACTAATTAAAATGTAGGCTACGTACCTCCGACTACCATTAACCTGCTCTGGTAGTGCATGGGTTAACACTTTCGTATCACCAATCCATTGATGCTCCTTTAAGGCTAGGGAGGAGAAGCTTCCATTTCCTGCCCATGATTGCCAACCAGCAAAATGGGAGCTGGAACTGACTTTTCAAGCCCTCATACAGCCTGTGTTTTTGCCTAGAGAAGAAATCTTACAGGATTTTGACTCTGGACAAGGGCACTGGCTCCATCATCCTAGATTTGCAGGCAAATCAAGAAAGCCATCTCCATGTAAAAGAATGCTGCTGACAAGAGGTGTAGTATAGCTCCTATATTCCATCAGGAGAGGAATAATGGCTTTTTTACTAGGAATCTACAGCTTTGATAGCCTTCTCCTAAACTTAGACTCCGATATATTGACCCTTTCTGAAACCTGGATAAACTAACTCCACTAACATATATCCTTGGCCTGTACCCTTCTATGGCAATATGCCATTCACTTCTACCCTCCTCCTTATCCTCCCAGTGTGGTGCACCTTCAGGGCAAAGGGAAATCTTAATCCAAAAGATCTTGGACTCTAGTCAAGTCCATGGGGCTCTTCACTCCCTTATACACTGGAAAGGGTATGGACCCAAGGAGTACTCCTGGTTGCCGGCTTTGGATTTCCATGCTAGGAGCGGAGTGTGGTAGATGAAGGGATGGGAGGGAGCAGAAATAATAATAATAATAATCAGGGCCGGATTTATAATAAGGCAGAGTAGGCATCTGCCTACAGGCGCACCCCACAGAGGGGCGCCTGTCATTGGGATTGTTTTTTTTTTTTAATTAGCCTTGCATGTATGGCTCAAAGCAAAGCTGCCTGCTGAAGTGCGGGGGGGGGAGGGGGTTGTGACTGTGATGACCTCCTCGGTCCTCCACTCACTGTCACTGAGCCTGTGCCTTATCACCTGATGTGCCGCGGGCGGATGCGCGGCACATCAAGAAAGCTGCCTACTGCGGGGGGGGGGGGGGGGGTATGCACTCCGAGGCGAATCCTCAATTTCTCTCCCTGGCCCTCTCCTGTCCTGTAGCCAGGAGAAGTGGAAGAGTGGAGTGCTGTGCATGCCACATAGGCTGTATGAAGTGCCGCGGAGGCACATCATCAGCGCGGCGCATCACATGGCCGGATACGATCCTGATCCAGCCTAGCGTATGCTATTACTCCCAACCAACCTTCTCACTTGATTGCTGGAACTAGCCCATCCAGACCCTGCAGGAGGAGGGAGCCGGCACCCAGCAACAGAACAGCAAAGCCACAGATACCTCCTCAGCCTGTACCCTGTAATCGGACGGTTGCCAGTTGGTCACAGAGAGAAGCTGCATCTGGATTTTGTGAGTGGTCCACATTTGAGATGTAGAGATCTCTTTTTCCTGTTGATTGGACTTAGATGGATGCCATCATTATCATGGGTTCTATGATATTCATATAGTCACTTTGTTTCCCAATCCTTTCCTGGATTTCATGCTGCCCCTTCTTACTGCCCCATTCCACCCACTTTCCACCAAACACAACTGTCCTCACTTTCCTCCACCATTCTTCTTCTATCCAATCAAAATCCTACCTACTACATGGGCAAATCTCATTACTTTGGCCAGTCATCCAGTGTATTTATATGTTCGAGTATACACATATGTGTGTGCGCTTGAGTCTATATATTATAAATGTGTGTCTCTCCTCCTGTATGTGCATGTTTGAGAATATATACAGGCATTTATGTGTGTGTGAATTTGTAGAAATGTGCAGGCTTGATTATTTATATATATATATATATATATATATATATATATATATATATATATGTGTGTGTGTGTGTATTTTTTGATTGTGTATATATTACATATATTTGTGGGTTGCAACTATGTGTGCTTGCACATGCAAGGAGGTTGAGTGTGTGTGTGTGTGTGTGGGGGGGGGTTGTGTATATGTGTGTGTGGGGGGTTGTCTAAGGGTATGTGTGTGTGTTAGATGTCTGTCTGTGTGCGTAAAGTAGGCTGTATATTTGGAGGTGTATATGTTTGCATTTAGGTCAATGGGGTGATGTGCATTTGGTGAAGGGGGATACTGAATGGTAGTTCTTCCCCCATCATGTGAATGGATTTTAGTCTAGGCTGTGAACATATTGCATAAAGAGCCATGTTGTGGAGGGGGGCGCTTCAGATGTCTGTGCCTACAGGCTCCTGAGATGTAAATCCGGCCCTGATAATAATATATAGGATTTTTTTCTTGTGTATAATAAGCACACCCCACTTCACATAGGGTGAAGAGGGGCAACATTTAGTGTATTATACCAGAGATTTTATGGTACTTGTCACACACAAGTCATTCTAGCTACTAAATGGTTTACTTTCATGCACAACAAAAAAGGTCTATTGTATTCTTCAAATATGCCTCAATTTATAAATGAAAATAAAATATATGTAGTAAATATTATATGTTTTTGCACTCATCCTAACCAAATTATATTGTAAGAAAGGAAATGTAATGTTTGCTCCTAAATAAACATAGTTATGTTTCTTTGTGGACCAAGTCTTGCTTTATGAGTCGTTGTTAATCTCATCTGTTAAAAGAGTTGTCAGTTTAGTAAAATAAACGCTAAACAGCAAGTATAACAAACATTTTATTTAAATCCATAAAAGTTACACAGAAATACAATATAAAACAATACAAACAAGATATCTATTGT
Organism: Rhinophrynus dorsalis; assembly: GCA_037306005.1. Taxonomy (NCBI): domain Eukaryota; kingdom Metazoa; phylum Chordata; class Amphibia; order Anura; family Rhinophrynidae; genus Rhinophrynus; species Rhinophrynus dorsalis. The sequence goes on along the minus strand of CM074724.1, from coordinate 235,451,041 downwards.
TACTTTAGCAATATACCCCTATTCTGAAGACCTGGAAGGACTGTACTGATTGGATGGCGACTTTATGTCTGTTGTCAGCTGTGTATGCGATAAAAACATTTCTTGATAAGTCGATATATAATCATGTGAAGCATGAATCTCTGAAAGATCTAATGATCCTGAAAAACAAACAGATATTTGTAATCTATTTCTAGCATGGATTCTAAAAGAATATACATACTGTTCATCCAAATTTCATTACCAGATGGGCAAACAACGCAATGCACTGCACACCCCTCTTGTCCTTAAAGGGATAGTAATGTTTCAGCATAAATAAAGCACAGATTATGTTTTTTATGGTTTGCAAGCACATGTAGAAGACCATTTCCGTGAAGGAATTCTCCTTCCATAACACAAACTCGGCTCTGCTGAAGAGCCGCTGCCTGTCCCTTGACCGGATTCCCCTGCTGTCAGCTAGACCGCTGATGTCAAGGGAGAAGGAACTTTGAAAGCAGATCTCTCTCAAACCATAAAGGTTTGAGAGATGCCCTGGGCTAATTTAACTCCGTTTTTTTACTGGCTACAAGATGCAGAATAATAATTTTTAAGTATTACTATCCCTTTAATATTATGCAGTTATCGCTATAGAGTATAGGTCATGTATAGGTTATCTCAAAAATAGACAATGAGAAAAATGCAAATTAAATACATGCAGAAACAAAGTTTCCCTATAAGAAAAGAAAGGGGAGCAATGCATGACTATTTTTGGTTAGATATTACAAAATTATCAATGGATAACATTCTGGTTACTACAGGCTACCATATAAATACAAATTCTTACTCTCAAATATCAGTGCCCTGGCTTCATTCAGAAACAAGCTCTTGTGGCTTGGCTCAGTGAAAGCCAAGACATATGTGTCATAGGGAGCTGCCAGTGAGGAGAATTAGTGAAGAGTTCCCCCAATGTCTGGATGACCCAAACTGAGAAAATTATACAGTATACAATGCACTAAGGGCTGTATACAATAAGCTAAAGAAGTGCAATTCTGGAGCAATCCAACTGTGTTGTGGTTGAGAAATGAAAATGTGCATGTATTTAAATAAAGCTTTTTAATCCTTTGAATGCTAGAGAGGTCTCCAGTGCATCGCAAAGTGATAAAGTGGATAACATCAGGGTTGTCCAAACTAAGGTGCGTGGCCATGGTCAATCTGGTCCTTCCTGCATGTTCTACTACATTCTAAATATGATCTTCTGCAAAACATAAAAACTGTTATCTGATCTTTAAAAAGCATGTAATGCTTAATATTTCAAGATGTACAGCAAAATGTAAGGCACTAAATATAATAGATGGTATAAAATCTCATTTATAGTATGCTTGACATGAATGCCATTATATTATTTAGTAGTATGCGGACCTTTATTCATTGTTAATTTCTCGAAACAAATAAACAAATAAATAAAAATGTAGAAAAAAATAAACAAGTATAGGCAATAGTCAAAAGGCAGGTTTATATCACTTAAATATAAACAAGAGCAAATGTAATACCTTTATTGGCTAACTGAGAAGCTTTAGAGGGTTTTACTTGTTCCCTGCTTTAGTCATGTCTAACATGTTGCCACTCTTCACCTTGTAACATAAGATTTAATATGCCCTATATGTGTAATTTATTCAAACTCATGAGGTACTAAAGAGAATTTTCAGGTTTAATGATCATAACCCGATTTTAGAAAGATAATATTTTTCTACATTACAATCTTTTTTAACCGAGTAGGTTTGGGATGAGCAGGCCTAGGAATATACACAGACCTAGAGATGTCCCTTAATCAAGGCAGCGTTTTTTTTTTTTTTTTTCCTATTTTGTGTGCGTTTAGGGGCCTGTGTTGTGCTTGTTTTGAGTAATGGGGATAGAATCCACTTTAATATAACCTGCATGAAAGGTGTGGTTATACTGTACCTGTAATGACATATATGTCTTGTACAACTGAGTGTACTCAAGTAAACGGAAGATCAGACAACTTCAGGTTGACTTTCCTGTGTTTATAATCACTTATAAAATTCTTATCACTTATGCTCATTTTTCAGTGTTATTCCTTATCACAGAATTTGTTAAAGGGACAGTAATGTCAGAATAAAAGTATTAACAATATGGTAGATACAATTAAAAGAGAGTACTTGCACTTATTCGTATCTCTCAAACCGTTATGGTTTGAGAGATATAGGAAATTAAAGTTCTATGCTCCCTCCCCTTTCTGCTTGACGAGCTGTAAAGCTTTCATAAGCAGATTCTGGTTGCTTGACCAGACTCGGCTCTTCAGCAGCGCCAATATAACAAGATCTAAAAAGATAAATACTTCATCGGAATGGCCTACATGTGCTTGCAAACCAGGCACACATTGTAGACCGTTCCGATGAAGTATTTATTTTTAGGTATTGCTATGTCGGCACTGCTGAAGAGCCGCCTCCTGATCTAGGAACCATAATCTGCTTCTGACAGCTTTACAGCTTGTCAAGCAGAAAGGGAAGGGAGCGGAGAACTTTATTTTCCTATATCTCTAAAACCATAACGGTTTGAGAGATACGAATAAGTGCAAGTACTCCCTTTTAATTGTACCTACCATATAGTTAATACTTTTATTCTGACATTACTATCCCTTTAAACATTCGAATGTTAGAGATATTGGAGCATCTAAAGAGTTAAACTTGTACCACCTATAAATGCAGTAAATGACAGCCTTGACAAAATATGCTGAATTGGACACACATACTGCAGGCCACCCTGATGCACAAATGTGGCATGGCTACAATGTGAGGAAATGTGGTGTATTGTCAAACATTATGTTAGTTGATTCCTCTTAAAGGGGCAGCTCTGCAGGGGAAGTCAAGGCTGCATTGTGACAGCTCAACATGAAAGTGTAAATGGCATACGGAAAATTAGCCCCCCAATGCTCTCATACAGATTCTGGAATAGATTCTGGACTGTAAAACTTCCAGTTGGAGTTCAGAGTAGTATGACCTTCTGTCTCCATAGGATGCTAGGTGCAGGTTGTCTAGCCTGACCCTAGAAGTCTATGGGGACTTTAGTGAAGTTTGTGGATGTAAGCCTCAGACTCCAGGCTTGTGTCCAGCCCATCTGTCAGTTATATGGCTATATTCTAACCAGCATGTGCATTCTACTGATAAATGTTACGTTACCTGTTAAGACATTATCATTTTTAATCTCTTCAGCCATTTGTCTCTGAAAAGCCTCAAAATTTATTGATGTGCTATTTTGAAACATGTCTGGAGAAATCTGTCCATCACCTGGTTTGCAAACTTCAAATTTTACCCACTGGTAGCTGCAAAAAAATGAAGCAAATATAAATCATACAGTTAAACAAAACATTCTTAATATACAATGAAGTATGGGGCAAACCGAATTTACCAAAGGGGTAAATGAAAAAGTCCCACTAACTTAAATGATACATTTAACCCCTTGAATGCTAGAGTGGTTTCAAACACATTACAAAGCAATGCATTGGAGAAATCTCTGGCATTCAAGGGACTGCAAACCAGGCACACTTTGTAGACCGTTCAGATTAGTTATTTACTTTTAAGTAGCGCTATCTCGGCTGAAGAGTTTCCGCCAGTTCCGGGACTAGGATTTGCCTCTGTCAGGGGAGGGAGGGGGGAAACTTTAAAAGCTCTCTCAAACTATAAAGGTCGGAGAGATGGGAGTTAGGTTATTCTACTTCTCTTTTTAAAGGGATAGTAATACTTGAAAATAATTGTATTTTATATTGTAGCCCTTAAAAAAACATGAAAAATGATATAAGTCTTATCTCCCAAACATTTATGGTTTGGGAGATATTCGCGTGTAAAATATAGTAAGATGCTCTCTTCCTGGCTGTTTCAGCCAAGTCTGCCATCTAGTGGCCAGATTTGGAATTCGGTCCACAGAGCAACCGGCAGCTCTTTAGCAGTGCCGAGATCACGATCTTTAAAAAGAACTACTTAACTGGAACTATCTATGCCTGGCTTGAAAGCAAACTTTGTAGACCATTCCAATTAAGAAATTATTTTTAAAGATTGTGATCTCAGCACTTCTGGAGAGGCACAACCGGTCCCGGGACCGGATTCCAAATCTGAAGGGTGGAGCAATGACGTCACTCCAGGGGAAACTTTACTTCTGAATATCTCCCAAACCATAAAGGTTTGGGAGATAAGACTTATATCATTTTACAAGTTTTTTTAAGGGCTACAATTTAAAATAAACTTATTTTCAAGTATTACTATCCCTTTAATCTTTTTAATCTCTACAACAGTAGACATTTTTAAAACAAAGTATTACTATCGATTTAAAGGACTGAAATCTGTGACGTTCTTGGCACATCCACAACCGTTAATGGGTTAACAAAAACTATTTACAAAACCACAACAAACTTTGTCCTTGTGACACCTAGAAGAAAAACTAAGCAATTCCTACGAAAAGCAGTTAAAATCTTAGTGCTTTTCAATTTACTTTACAAAAGTGTTGTCAGAGAGTTCCTTGCAGCTTCCATCATATTTGTATTTTTTTTATAAGCAACAAGTTTAACCAGGTTAGCGATACAAGGCCTTTTCCATGTAGCTGTTAAAACTTACCTGATACATTTGCGAGCTCCAGGAGAACTTTGTATTAAATTCTGAATGTTGGGATGGGTAAATCCGAAAAAATACGCCCCAGCATGATCAGGTACTGTTAACCTTTTCCCTCTAAGTAAAAAGAAAAAAAATTATATACATTTTGAGCAAAATGTTACTTGTATGTATATTTCTATTTATATAGCACCAGTTTACATTTAGTATAGAGGGGGATACAATAAGTGCACCAATTAAGTGGTTATACAGACAATTATCATAAGGGGAACACTAGATGAGCATAAATTAGGTTAAAAGGTCCCTGTTTTGTAGAGCTTACAGGTACACTATCAGGAGATGCCAATGTAAGGCCCCTCAGGTGTCATGGAATACAACTCACATCAACCATAGCCAACCAATGGCGTTACCATGACCACCCGTGTACAAAATGATAGGAATGTCTCCAGCACATTTCTTCATAATTAATCTTCAAAGATGTTGATTAATTATTCCTATGTGCTAGGACACAATACAATAGCGAGTGCATCACTAATATCATTTACCTGGTTCAAATGGTCCTTCAGATGATCAAGCATGTAGTCACGTGTCCAAAGTTGCTAACTTTCTTCTCTCCTGCTGGCTTAATGATTGGACCATGAGTCAGACGGTCACTACAACCTCAGAAAGCCAGAAGTTTGCAGTTGTTTTTTTCCTTAAATGTTGCAGTTATACTGCTGGAAGCAATGGACAGCTACACGTAATCACCACATTCAAGGAAAATAAATGGATGCAAACCACCAGTTTCATGAACCATTAGTTGTCTGCTAAAAGTGACTTGCTCAAGTTGAAGAGCAGTTTGAGGCAGATGGGTATTAGCAATGAGACATAGTTACAGTAGGTGATAGCATGTAATAAACATTCATTATAAGCGATAATATGCCACATGACATAAACTGCACATTCACTTTGAATCCATCTACTAGTGAATGTAAGCAACAGAGTGAAACACATTTCCATTTACTCAAACCAATGATGTGCAGGGTAATTTTAGTTGTGAAAGAGTGCACAAGTTCAGTCTTCAAGGGTTACCAATAGGGCAGGTTTTAAGGATTGCCTTGCTTAAGAACAAGTGGATCTGTCAAAATGTATAACCACTGATTACCAAACCAGTTTGTCAGTCAAAATGAATGAACCACTTATTAACTCACCTTTACTTAATCAGGCATTTCCTCAAATCCTGGCATTTGAGAAGTGAACCTTGACACCCTGTTGTGAGTTATGCATTCACCTCCAAAGAATCATATCAAGAATTTTGCTGCAGAAAAAACAGGATTATATGCTAATGATGTATAACAAACTAATATTTCTGAGTTCAAGTGTAAATGGATGTTTCAATGCCTCTGTCACTAATTTTAACCCAGATAATTTTGGCAGCAGACAGAAAAAAGAATTAAGCAATTCTCTGAATTGCAACAGCAGTTCTAGATCAGTGTGGAAATAGGTCTATCTTCTGGTTGAAAACCCTGAACTGTCCTATTACTGCATTATCCCAATGACAAGAAAGTGCTCTAAACCCCAAAAACTCTCCTAGCTGTGGAAATTGCCATCAGAAATACTGCTACTCAGAAACCTGGGAGATGCTGAAAAGATTGTTTTAAATGGTTCAGATGGTAATACCTCTAAGTTCCAGGAACATGGTGGAGTTGGATTACTGTAATGAAGCATTACACGTGTTGAATCTTTGGAAAATCTGTCAATTGTCTTTGAAAAAGGACTGAAGGAGCAGAAGTTTGCAGCTTGACTAATAAGAACTTTAGTGTTTTTTTTTCCATCTGCTCATAAAAAACAGACGTGTGTCAATATGAACTGTTGAGAGTTACAATTCTACAGAGCACAAAAAGAAAAATAAAGTTTACAAAATCTATGATGCATTTTATCTGAAAGCAGGTTTCCTGGGTTTTAATATGGAGTCTCCTCAGAGAATTACTTCCTTCTCAAGAGTAAAGTAGGTTAAACTTCCATACTATCAAAGATAGATTATACAGGTTTGAATAGGAGGAGATTGACATATAGGACCCTGTGTCAGCAGGCCCAGCAGCATTGGCAGACACTGCCTCCCAAATCTTCCCTTATGAGATGTAAATGGCTGATATGGCTGGGACTTGTTTTCCTGTCCAGTGACAGAATTTCTCAACGGCTAGCCAAGTCATCTTGCTCTCGTTCCCTTCTTGATTTTATGGAAGAGACTAAAGTCGCATTATCAGAATGAACTTGAATTGGACGGTCCTTCCAGAGATTCCTCTAAATGTTAAGAGATCCATGAATTTCTCTAAGTGCTAAGACATTTTTTGGTTGTGACCATGTCATAATCATGAATGATATGTTGGTCGTAACTAACAAACATGCCATAATCTGCCTGTTTAAACACCAGTGCAATGACTGGTGAGTTGTTGGCGATAGCTGAATATGGCCACCTGAACAGTGATTCAGTTTGTTTCATCCCTGTAGAATGTTCAGCTGCAGAGGTCTGAGATGAAAGCAAGCACATGCTACTGCATCTTGTGTGGATAAAAACTGTACCCACAACTCCCATACAGTCCCAAATAATCATTCTCTTACTGAACAATTGTAAATACTGTGCAATTGAGGCCTGGGACCTTTTCTGGTGGAAGAAGACCTTATGAAGAGAGATGTCAAAATCCAGTCATATTAAAAATCAACAGGACACAATGGTAGGCTTCTACAGACTCCTGATCCAACCTAGTTGAGAGAAATTAGGATCATTTAAAGCCAATGTAAATGAAAAATCAGGAAAGTTTTGGCTTTTATCAAAGAATTGTTCAGATTAGGTGTTATGTTGATCCCATTCATGAAAAGAAAGGCTATTAATGGAGCCATAATCTTCGTAAACCAGTCCTAATGGTAGTACCAATTCTGAAATGCGAATCTGAAGATTCCGGCAGTGATATGGCCAGAAGGGATGTTTTAGATCATGGATTTGACATCCAAAGAAGAAAATAACTTTTTCAGTTCCAAAGCTGCTATAATAGATTGAATGATTGAAACAGGTAAGAAAAGGTAAGAGTGCTTCTACAAAATGCTTTAGCATGGTTTACATCATTTGCAGTCTATCATTGTGAAAATACCAGACAGGAATACATGAAAACTAAAGAAGGGAAATAGAACAAAGGAGTCCACAGGATTGACAGATCGCTTCCTCAAAAGAGAGAGAAGAAGGGAGTGAGGGCTCACTGAAGGGCAAGTACATGGTCCATAGATATACATTCTGTACCCTTAAAGAACGTGGAGTCTTCAGACATAAGTCCCTAATAGGCTTTAAAGTTCAGCAGTTAGGATCCTAAAAGCCGGCACGTCCGATTATGTGGCTTCAAGTTTGATGTGGCAATATTTATAATGCTTTCGTCTGTACTATTGGATTACAAAGTATTGGAATCATCTATCTAAAATTGATCACCATTAATGTAGGATTACAAATAATGGAGATAATAAACACATTGTTTTAAACTGTGAACAGATTTAATTTTAGTCGCATTAATTCGCATGGATATGATGGATAGGAGATTGAGTTAATTGGAAGAGAAATTAACTATTCATCTATTTTCACCAATTCATCTACGTTTCATTCCATTCATCTATTTGTCTGTACAGCATTTATTTTTCATTCTTCATTTCATCATCATTTTATTCATGGATTATTTATTATTCCAGGAACACAAGATTACTAATTAACTATTTACTGGATTTTCAGATTTACTCCACTATTAGTTTTGCTCACACATCATTTTTTTCATTTTGTTTTCCTGGAATTCCACTACATTTTATTTCTATAAGGGAGGTTACGTTGCGTTTACACAAGAAGGAGAACACTAAGGGCATCAATCTAATTGCCACAGGTAAAAGCCACAGTAGGGCAAAAAATTAACACTGAATGGTACATACACAGTGGTACCATCGGAATTCAGTTGCCCTATCAACATGAACAGAGATGAGTGTTAGGACACAGTCCCTAACTTGTGACCCAACATTCGTCATGGGTTTTGCATTCCCATAACTCAAGCTAAAGAGTGTAAAAAATGGCAACATCAAAGGAAATCAGCTAACACTCTCCGTGTCTGACACAAAATCAAACACTGAGCGTGAGCTACAAAACACAGTCACCCTCCCAAACGCTAACCCCCACCTTGGCCCTACACTACCCATAACAATAACAACATAGTGTACCAGTACTAGCCCTAACACTATCCTATCACCCCTATAACACTTACCTGGAAATCTGACACCCAGCAGGGTCTTCTGCACCCTGGTTTTCTTCTTCAATTCGTCTTTTGTAAGCTTTGAACTTCTTCTGTCATCCTCTTCTTCTTCATCTGTCATCATAATCATCATCTTTCTTCTTCATCTGTGCTCTTCTTCAGTTTCCTTCATTAAACTTAGTGTTGACCCTGTAAAGAAAAAATATAGTTATGACAATTAAATCTATCCATAAAGGTACGCTGCTGTCGGCGGCAGAAAAAAGGAGCAACAACCCCCCCTTTCCCCCTTGTACTTCTCAGGCCGTTGTACGATGCACACTGAGAGAAATTTGATCAGGGACTGCCTTTAATATGGCCAGTTCCTGTTCAAAATGGTTCCCACGCTCCCTCTGGCTGGGATGTGAGGTTACGCAGGGCAGGGAACATGCCCTGCAGTAACCACTCCTCCCAATCAATCAGCTTCTTGTGTGTGGATCAGGCATTGGTACAAGGAAGGTGGTTTTTTGCTCTTTTTTCTGCAGTTGCCACTGCCGGCAGCAGCGACAGTGTAACTTTAAGGATAGATTTAATTATAATAATTATATTTTGCTTTTACAGGTGGAACACTAAGTTTAAAGAAGAAGACTAGAGAAGAGCACAGATGAAGAAAAGAAGAAAGAAAATGATGACAGCTGAAGAAAAAAAAAGAAGAACATGGTAGAAGCTTACATAAGAGGAACTGAAGAAGAATACCAGGTTGCAGAAGACCCCGTTGGACATCAGATTAAAAGGTAAGTGTTTATTTTAAATGTATGGTGTTAACTTTGCAGGAATTAATGCTTTGAATGCCAGTGGGGTATGCAACATGTGTTGCTCCCCCTCAAATTCTAAGGGTGCATTATTTTTGATACTTTGGATGTACTGATATGGGGCTCAGGGCCCCATATTAATACATTCACAGGTCACTTGTGTAGAGATCACTACTTTAGCATTTTTTAAAATCTTTTTTGACATTTCATTTACACTTCAGTGATTAGGCACATGCACTGGGGACTCAATTCCAAATTTTCTAGCCAGAAATGTATGGTGATAAAAGTGAGTCCCTTAACTAGCTACCATATGTAACAATCAAAAACACAACTACTTTTTCATTGCTTAAAATCAGTGTAAATTTAGCACATGTAGCGCATTGTATCCATTCGGTAGTGTGTCACAGAGCAGGTAATGGCATACCTGAGTGTGACTTGAAACTACTGACTGTTTTTTTTTTGTTTTTGTTTTTTTTTTTGTTTTGTTTTTTTTTTTTTATTAGTTACAAATGTAAAAATAGACAAACATAAAGCTTCCACCTACCGGGATGTACAAAGAGTTTTAAGAAGGATGGAATGACATTCATATGCTGAGCTTCCTACAATTGTATTCTGAGGATCATCTTCTGGCACAATCTCGAACTGTAATAAAAAGAAGCATTACAAATATGTGGATTGTGTAAACATCTATATACTCAATACAAGACTTTACACTGATGGTAATTAGTAATTCACACTGGCACTGAAGACATGGAAAAAATAATAAAATGGTATGCATGGGGTGTTTTATAAACTTGAAACCATCCATTTCAAACCTGGCACTCTAGGCAGCTGTAAAAATGTCCATCTATGGACCATCCCATCGCCTCACCATAAGGAATATGTTCTGTCTCCAGAGTGTCCTTACTGAGTGCATCTGATCAAACTATTCATATATTGAGACACGTGCAAACTGCTTTCACAGTCAGGACTGAACTGAACTGAAAACCTGCAAAACCCCTGAAATGGTTTTTAACGACAAAATGTTAACTGCATCTGAAGAAATCACTTCCCACTTTCCCTGTGTTACATTATCTTCTGAGTGAGCTCCTCATCAATGTGTCTGTGCATCTATTGTAAGTGGTATCTTCTGTTAGATGTAAAATCTTCTTGTTGGAATAAGTTGCATTACAGTCTAGGCCAAACTTAATTTGGTGTTCTGCACAATAGTCTGACTTAAATAATGTTTCTCTGAATACCAAAACATTAGAAAATTCTGATTTACTGTTCTCAAGTAGAGCGACTTCTGCTACTGTCAACATTCTCAGGATGGACAAAAACTATTCTGCTTGTGTCTGTTTATGAAGACTGTAAGATATTTTCTTATAGAAACACCAACAATAAATAAGGAATAATATAGAGTTCTTCCTTGTGTTGGTTAACTGTCCTAGAGTTTTTAAACCTTTCAGACTCAAAGACATCTGGCATAAGGCAACAAAGATATATGAACTCTTGACCAGAAAATTGCTCTGGAAGCTCAGAGATCTTGTTTAATATCAGGTATGCAGAAGTCACTAGCATCATTTTTGTAATTACCTTGTGGAGACATCAAATGGAAGGGCTGCAAACTGAAAATGCCAAGCGTGGCAAAATCCAATGTCTCCGTTTTGATATGTTGAATCTTGAGCATGCTTAAAGGAGCAGTAAACATATTTTTATGAAAACACATTTTATAGAGCTTTTCCTGCTGAATAAAACAAGGTCACTCACATTGCTGTCAGATGTCTTTTTCAAAATTTATAGCAGTTCAACTAATCAGGAAGTTAATTTTCTGTGGTTTACTTCCTGAAGTTCTGACAAGAAGTGACAGGAAGTTTCTATCACATTCTATGGAGAACTGTATGTCACTGACTTTTCTGACTTTCCTCTCCATTAGAATCTAACGGAAAATCTAATTAGAATTTGACCACAAGAGGGCACTGCTAATGTAAAAAAACATGGGTTTAAACTGTAATAACTATGGAAATATAAATCTCTCCGCAGTGGGAGTACCCTTATTTTACTCGGTAGGAAAATCCCTACAATATATATTTTTTCCATAAAAAAAGTTTACTGCTCCTTTAATTCATGTTCAGAACTGGGACAAAATTCTCTTGAAAGTTTTGGAAGTAGGAACAGGACAGGATAAACTAATTTAAATAATTGATTAATTGCATCTTCCCAGATAAAATTAAATATTGTTATCTGTCCTGGAAGGACACCAGTTACTTCACAGACAATCTTTTTATTCTGGAGGCCACAAAATACTTCACAACTGAATAATTCATAAATTCTAGGCCATCATTTTAAGAAATAGTGTTCAAAGATTCAATGAACTTCAGTGTTATGGCTCCACTTATCTTGGAATAATGAATGGTAACCTCCTAAAACTTTCATGGTCCTAATTGGACCTGGTACATTCAGGAACCATGTCTTCTTTCAGAGCTCATGTTTTATATTCCTCCATCTTGAAGAAATTATAATATGAAATTATACAAGGCATCTGCACTGTTTTTGCATCCCTAAATATTTTCCTAATTGAGCTGCTTCTTCAAAATCAAGAGTATTTTCTCCACTTGCAGAATATGAAAAGTCAAAAAGTAAGTTTACGATCACTTATTATAAAGGGAAAAAATACACAAAAAATGTTTGGTTACCTGTGGTCCAGTGCCACCATCTTTTATCTGACAAGTGTAAAGACATTTCTGGTCAGGGTTCCTCATGCTGACATAAACTCTTGTGCTGCAAAATCCTACAGGATAAATGGCAATTTTATCATGGAATCCTGTCCGATCTGAAATGATCTGTCATGAAAAAAGAAAAGTATATATTATAGTATTGTACTTTTCCTTGATCAAACTAACGTGTTTTAAATTCATATTCATGCAGTCTAATACAGTAATTCAGAGTAATATAAGTTGAAGGCTGGGCCTGCAATTGTGTGAGCCCTTAAATAGGGGGCCGCAGCCTCTCCCACGGGATGCATCATCTGTGTGTGTCCCTACGTTTGTCTTCTGAAACAGCGTCTATCGTCTTCAGCTCGGTATGCACGCCGTCAGTAAGTTCGTCACTTCTGGTTTCAAGTCAGCAAGAGCCAAAATCTCACAGTCCTTCTACACTATCTGATGCTGAAACACTGTCACACAGAGCTCCCTTACCCCAGCACATTTACAGAAGCACCGAGTTTGAAGTCTAGGATAATATACCAGGTAATCACATATAGCAATGCGATGCAGCCGATCCCAGAGCATACTACCAGTTAAACATAACTAAACTCGCATATTTCAAAAGGTACAGCATTAATACAACTTGGATACACCTATATCTCCTAATATCAGCCACACAGTCTTAAATACCTACAAGGGAATTCAACTTCAAGAATAAATCCCAAACTGTCACAAAGCAGAGCTACTGCATCAAATGTTTGTTACCAAAGAAGGATTCACTAAGAATCATGGGAGTAGTAATCCTACCCGTTCCTTACCACACCGATATTCTTTTTCTCCCCTTCTAGCCAAAGCATATCCCAGCAGGGTCAATACCGATCCACAATTTATACTACCTGTAACAGATGTAACAGCACAACAAGAGCTACTGAGAATCATGGGAATAGTATTCCCACCCCATCCGATCCTTTATCATTCCCCATTCTCAGCCAAACCACACATTATTAATTACTAAATTAATACCACTGGCTATTATGGAGGACTTACCCCTCACGTTCTTGTCATTTCAATCCTGGTCATACACATTAGGCTCCAGCACTAACATACCGCGCAATATAATACCTTTTGTTCATTCATACATGTCCAGTTACACCATACTGTATGTACCAATACAACATTCCAATTGTAACCAATGTCCAGTTACACCATATCGCATGTACCACTACAACATTCCTATTGTAGCCAATGTCCAGTTACACCATACTGTATGTACCAATACAACATTCCCATTGTAACCAGAGTCCAGGGACACCATACCAATGTTACACTACAACATTCCTATTGTAACCAACGTTCAGTTACACCATACCTTATGTTCCGATACGACATTCCTACTGTAGCCAACGTCCAGTGACATCATACTGTATGTACCATTGCAACATTCCTATTGTAACCAACGTCCAGTTACACCATACCGTATGTTCTAATACAACATTCCTATTGTAACCAACGTCCAGGGGGAATCAACAGTCAAGAGGGGGAGAGTCACATATAGAGAACATACACTCTGACACACTGATATCCTTACAGAGAGTCACACACACACACACACACACACACACACACACACACACACACACACACACACACACACACACACTGACACATATATACATACAGGGAACACATACTGACACACACATTATATATATATATATATATATATATATATATATATATATATATATATATATATATATATATATATATATATAAAGAGAGAGAGAGAGCGCACACACACAGACACTTATACGCATATAGGGAACAAACAAACACACTGACACTTAAACACATACAGGGCGGGCACAAAGGGGTAGGACACAAGGGGAGGCAAAATTAGGTTTTGCCTAGTGTGGCAAAAATCCTTGCACCAGTCCTGCACTACAACATTCCTGTTGTAAACAGTGTCCAGTTACACGATACCGTATGTACAATACAACATTTCTAGTGTAACCAATGGCCAGTTATTCCATACTGTATGAACCACTACAACATTCCCATTGTAACCAACGTCCACCTACACCATACTGTATGTACCACTACAACATTCCTATTGTAACCAATGTCCAGTTACACCATACCGCATGTATCATTACTAAATTTCTATTGTAACCAATGTCCAGTTATTTCATACTGTATCTACCAATACAACATTCCCATAGTACCCAACGACCAGTTACACCATAACTTTTCCCATTTAACAAACGTCCAGTTACACCATACCGTATGTACCAATACAACAATCCCTATTGTAACCAATGTCCAGTTACACCATACCATATGTACTAATACAACATTCCTATAATAACTAAAGTCCGGTTACACCATACTATATGCAGCAACACTACATGCCATCGTAACCAAAGTCCAGGTATTCCGTACTGTATGTATCAATAAACATTCCCATTCTAACCAACGTACTTACATCATACCATAGGCACCCACGCAGCAATCCCACTGTAATCGACATCCAGTCACACCATACCGTATATAATCATACAACATTCCCATTGCTCACCATACCCTCAGTCAATGAGCAGGTCACTCACATCACTCATCTGACAGAGATGGGGTCAACACTCACCGATATCACCCAAATCCTTACCTCTTCATAGAGGCCGAAGGATCACACTTCAATCCTGACCTCCTCACAGAGGCCAAAGGATCATACTCCAGTCCTTACCTCTTCTCAGAGGCCAAAGGATCACACTCTAAATCCTTACCTCTTTGCAGAGGCCAAAAGATTACACTTCAGTCCTTACCTCTCCTAAGAGGCCGAAGGATCACAATCATACACTTACCTCTTCTCAGAGGCCAAAGGATCACAATTCAATCCTTACCTCTTCGCAGAGGCCAAAGGATCACACTTTCAATCCTTACCTCTTTGCAGAGGCCAAAGGATCACACTTTCAATCCTTACCTCTTTGCAGAGGCAGAAGGATCACCCTTTCAATCCTTACCTCTTTGCAGAGGCTGAAGGATCACCCTTTCAATCCTTACCTCTTTGCAGAGGCAGAAGGATCACCCTTTCAATCCTTACCTCTTTGCAGAGGCTGAAGGATCACCCTTTCAATCCTTACCCTTTGCAGAGGCCAAAGGATCACACTTTCAATCCTTACCTCTTTGCAGAGGCCGAAGGATCACACTGTTAATCTTTACCTCTTCGCAGAGGCCGAAGGATCACACTGTTAATCCTTACCTCTTCGCAGAGGCCGAAGGATCACACTGTTAATCCTTACCTCTTCGCAGAGGCCGAAGGATCACACTGTTAATCCTTACCTCTTTGCAGAGGCCGAAGGAATCACACATTCAATCCTTACCTTCTTCACGGAGGCTGAAGGGATTGCACACTCATCCTTACCGCTTCGCAGAGGCTGAAGGAATTACACTCTAAATCTTTACCTCTTCTTAGAGCCTGAAGGAATCTCACTCTAATTCTTACCTCTTCACAGAGGAAGAAGGACTACACTCTAATCTTTACATATTCATAGAAGTCGGAGGTTACACACTCTAATCGTTACCTCCTAGCAGAAGTTGAAGGTTACACACTCCAATCTTTACCTCCTAGCAGAGGTTGAAGGGTACATACACACTCAATCATTACTCATTTGCTAAGATTGTAATGAACACTTCATACTTTAACATAAGAATCCAAACCTTCTATGTCAAACTAGATCTCCATCCCTCACAGGCTACCTCAGTCATCATGATGTAATACACCAAGGGCGATCATTCATTCCCCAAGCAGTATGCCTGGCTTTCTTTGGCTTTCCCCGCCAGGTGAGTTCTCCTGTCACACAAGATCTAAGGTTTGAGCAAGGGATCAACCCGTCCACCAGACTACTTCACTCTAATCATCACTCACGCTAAAACCAATCAGTCTCTCGCCACTCATGGTCAATAATGCCCCTACAATCCTAACTCACCTCACTACCATCAACCAAAAGCACCAAGATGATAGTCCACTTCTTCCACTCCTATCAGGCCCACTCACCACAACCACATTCAATCATTATATACGCACCATCCTGTCATGTCTAGGCTAGAATTCCAATCCGTACTCAGGCCATCCATTCAGGATAGGAGCAGCATCATCAGACTCAAGGAATCAAGTGCCCGCTCACATCATACAATATGGTAGATGGCAATCCGCATGCTTTAACAGGTATATCCCTAACCCTACTACAGAAATCCGATGAGCCCTTACTAACCCAGCTAAAATATGTCATCTTTACGCAAGCCAATATACAAGTTGATTTCAGTATCTTTTGCCTCTTTTCAGGCCACCTTCGTCTCTCATCCCCTGAGGCTACGGAAGCTCAGAGGGACAGCACTCCTCCTAGCGATAACATACTCTGGAAACCCTGATCACAAGTTGAAGGCTGGGCCTGTATTTGTGAGAGGGGCTGCAAGCCCTTAAATAGCGGGCCTCAGCCTCTCCCACGGGACGCATCGTCTATGTGCCTCCCCACCAACACCCCTTTCTTTAAGGACTTTTTAAGGTGGCCCTCTTTTCAGGTCACCTTCGTCGCTCATCCCCTAAGGCTACAAAAGTTCAGGGGGACAGCACTCCTCCTAACGATAACATATTCTGGAAGCCCTGACCACATATGCTTTTGTTACTGAAGTCCTTCCTATCAGGTACATACCAGAGAATTTCCACAGTACACCAATGACAATGACGTGGAATGCCACAAGGATCCATCATATCTCCCATGTTATTTGAGGTGTAAATACTATCAATGGCCATTGGTAATACAACCTAAAATACCACTGCTATGTCGAAGATATATAACTTTAACTCATATTTAAAAGAGAAGCTAAAATATCCAGTACCCTTGATCAATGGGAATTAAATGTTGCTCCTAGAGTGGGTGGGTTTTGTTGAAAGCTAATTAAACAGTGGTTGTGGCTGTATTACAACAGCAAGATTATACCTGAATTATACAATTGGCCTGCAAGGCTAATTAACTAGGCCATGTGCAAAATCTTGGGGTAGTGCATCCCTGCAAATAATTACACAGTCAGTTAGTTGAAAAAAGTAAAGCCATCTCTTGGGCATACTTTGATGTATGTTTGTTTATAGATATAAGTGCAGGAACAGATTTTTTGTGCTGTGCCTACCTAATGCCTATTTACTAAGCTATCTATGCAGAAAATGGTTCTCTTTTACCCCACTTGTGCCAAGAACAGGGCATTGGGGAAGAGCATGGGAGTTTTAGGGTGTTCCGTTTCTCTGCTCCTTGTACTGACAAGGCACAGAGGAAACTGGAGTAAAATATGAACTGCACTGGTGGATTGATGCATTCCCCCCAATATTTCTACACAAACCCCACATGTCTGTGAAACTGGAAAAGCTAGATTGTTCCTTTTTCAGTAATTTAGTTGTGCCTTGGAAAGAGCAGTGTGGTCTGAGATTCAAGAAATGGAAAACAAACCTATTACCTCTGATTCTACCAGAAACACAGATCGTTGATGGTCCAACAAATCCCTCCTGTGATGGGACTACACTCACGGATGGACCCATTACAAGATGGTGATGGATCCCAGTCTAAGGACCCATTGCTGGATGCAATGCTCTTTTTCTATGTATCTGCTTTGCCCAGAATTGAAAATCAGTTTGGTCATGATTTGTGGCAGAACATTTACCATACAACTATAATAGCCCCTCACTGTTGATGGACCCCATGAGAAGATACAGGTGTGCTCTTGTTTACCAAGTGTAGCAAGATAGGACTTTTAAGACCATACCCAGAAAGCTGCCTGTGGTTAAAGGACGGGGCAGTACACGTTGTTAGCCATTTTATAGGGGCTGCTAATGATGGGGCCACAATGTCCACAGCAGGAAAGTGGTTAAGGGGTTAAAAGCCTGATTTAAATCAGCAGGGATTTACAGTATTTTGACTTCAACCTTGTGGTGTTTTTAGCTTGAAAAATATGGAGCCGTGAGCACTACTGGAATAGTTTACCAAGAATTATACAAATTATTGTAATATATTTTGCTCACTGGAAAATATGCACAGAGATAACTCACCTCCCCAAGACTATAAATGGTCAGACTTTCTAATACGATCGGGAAAACAGGCCTTCCAGATGGGTCTAGAGGAATGGGATGAATCCATTTTCTAATTGATCCTTCTGAAACTCTCTTCTTCTTAGAGCTCTTCTTTAGAACTTAAAAATATAATAATATTAATAACAACTAACAATCTGAAATGACTAGAATAATTTAAATAGGACACACTTTGTAAGTGGTGGCTGGTGAGGGAAGAAGGGATGTGGTCATCTCAGGGCGTAAATAAAGCAGGCGTGGCCTTGTTTACAAAAGAAAAGGAAGCAGTTCTGGCGCAAACCAACTACACACCATAGGGGTGAAATAAACAAACATTCTCATTAATTTAATTTTTTTTTAATGGGGCGAAGTAATCTCTCTAAAATTCAAGGGCTTAAAACCCCATTTAAAGTGAAAGTCAACCTCCTTTTTGATATTACATTTCCGCAAGTGCTACATTAGTTTTTTACAACTTCACCTTTTTTTATACTTCTGTCCCTGACAGCTAGTCTCTAAATGCGTATTCAGAAACTTTGTGTGAGACTGTGAAAGCAGAGAGATTGCAGCTATGTTAAAAAAGTAAAAAACAGTGAACCAATGCAGAAAAGCCTGTCACTATAGCATGCAGATGACCGAGAGCTGCATAAAGATTTCAACATTATACAAATATTTCTGCTCTGACAGTTCCAGACTGAAAGCATTCTGGAAACACAGGTCTATGAATCTTAACATCAGGGACTTTAAAATAAAACAATAATAAAAAGTGCAGACTTTAAATAAATGCACTTGCAGGATATGTAAAGTCAAAAATGAGGATGACTGTCTCTTTACCTCATTGTGGTTTTGGCATAGCTGGTTTGCCACAGAATTGCTCTTCTTTCCTTTGTGAATAAAGCTTACATTGTATACCTGCAAGAGAAATCTGTGAAAACTGATATGTGAGTGGCTGTCCCTGCCTTCCTTTCTTGGGTGGAACTACCATACTGGCAAGCATAATGCAAAAGGGGCCTGCAGCAGATGTAGAAATGGGCCCAGCAGGATATACTTTACTTTTGAATGAGGCAATTCCATCAGCACCATCATTCACAAAGGTACCAGTGACCAACAGTAAAATGAGATCTGCCTTCCTATCTCCTATTTCTTCTAAGTAAAATACAGTCATAAAGGAGTGGAAATAGGAAGGCTAGCCACATTTACTTATTTCAGGCTAGGACACCCATCAAGTTATCAAATTTTTATAAATATGCTTCATAGTAAACCATTTAAAAAGCAAGCACTATGCAGCCCCAAAACACCTCCTATCAGCTGTCCTGGGGAGCTTGGATGGAACACAACCTTGATGTATGTGGCTCTCTGCCATAACCTTTGCTGGATGCATGCACAGCTCCCATAGACCCTCTGTTTTGGGCCTTCAAGACAAATGCATATAGTCTATGAGGAACTACAGAACTCAGGAAAGAGAATTCACTGAGAAACTTCAGTTTTACAGTTGCTTCTTCTCATAAGACCTGCGGATGACCTTTTTTTCATGCACATGTTTTGTTTGCCACTGGTCTGCAGATTTTCACAATGTATAGCCCAGCTTCATCTCCAGGTTCTAGGGTAGTACTGGGGCAACAGCTGCCCTTTAAGTTAGGGATGCAACACACCTTACTGAACAAGACTGACTGACTTCTAGCAGCGAGATGAAGCACAGGTACATGGGCAGGAAGATAAGGGATCACAGAAGGACCATAAAAAAAGAAGAAAAAATGAACAACTGCCCTGCTTCTTGGAGATGGTACAAAAGTAACTCTCATAATGGCAACACTCAAAAAGAATCTAAGATGCAACGTAAGGGAATGCTGACCTTTTTATTTCCATTTGGGTAATTTACATAATACATTTTACAACCTTGAGGATTGTAATGTCATGAAGCTATAACATCCATTCTGCAGCCCCTTGGTAGTCCTGTCACCAGTTTCCTAGCCTAGAGGACCCCTAATATGTCTACAGTATAGAGTAAGGGGTTTAAACTACATCATATTGGTGCTGCCCTGGCATTTCATGGTTGGACTGTTGTAATGGCAGGACCAATATGATATGCTTTAGGATATTTTCTCTCTGTGAAAGGCACTAGTGAGCTAAGAGAGACTGCACCCTGGGTAGGACACCATTCCTATAGAGCCTGCAAATTTGTATTGCAAGTTTGTTCCTAGTTGAGCATCTCTGACTTTTAATATACATATTTTAGTGTATATGACACCAGTAAAGGTTTAGCTGTTAATGCTCCCGTTAAAGCCACTTATTCCTAGTGTACAGCTCTATGTTAAAGTGTGATTTACTATTGCTGTCATTGTTAGGCAGCTTTCACAGTGAATTCCACTGGAAGGTAGCAATTCCCATAGCTTTGTATAGGTGAAAAGACTCAGATGAACCTTTCACCCTCTAAAGTGAAATCCCAGAACTGCTGGTTTGCCTAAAGAGACTATGCCCTCTTGCCTACACTGAACACAAATGATAGATTTGAATTTTACTTATGAGTGAAACATACTTGCCGGTATTTTCCTAAAAGATGAAATACCTTTTTCAGCTTGTAGATTTTATCACTTGCTTGATTATTTAAGAGGAACTATCACCACACCGTTGTCAGGATCATTAAATGCCTATAAGTTGTGATATTTGTTTTTTAGCCATTGCAATCATTTAACAGATTTTTGGTTTAATATTTAGGACTAAAACCTCAGCAGAGACAAGATCTCTGCCCTATGTGACAATCTTTATTATTAATTACTCAACTCTGCTGAAATTGCCTTGCCTTTCCTAACACTTCCTTCTGGGGCCGCATATCCAAAATTTGAGAGGCTCTGAGGACGAATAAACAGTGCAATGGCCTGTTCTATGGTTAGCAGCCGCTCAGAAGCATTATGTTTTAGCTCTGTAGTGCCATTACAGAGGAGAAATTTCCAAGTACATATTAGACTAATCCCACCCAAAAGGACAGTCCAGTTCCAAAATGACGGGCAACTCCCTTCTGCACGGGAACACCAGCTAACCCCAGACTTACATTTTGGCCCTCTTGGACCTCATCGATGAGGTTCAGCTGGATTCCCTAGGCACTGAAAGCAAAGGGTACACATTTGGATTACTCTTCACTCTTAGGGTGACCCCCTAAGTGTATTCAAAATGCATATCCAAAATGTGAGAAGCTCTGAGGACAAATAAACAGCAAAATAGCCTGTTCTACGGCTAGTCACAGCTTAGAAGCATCAAGTTTTAGCTCTCTAGTGCCATTACAGAGGAGAAATTTCCACATGCACATCAGACTAATCCTGCCCAAAAGGGCAAATCAGTTCCAAAATGACAGGCAAGTCGCCTCTGCACAGGAACACCAGCTAATCCTAGATGTACGTTTCAGCCTTGCTGTGCCTCGTCAGCGAAGTGCAGCTGGATTCCCTAAGCACTGAGAGCAAGGGGTCCTTGTCTGGATTACCCTTCGCTATTAGGGTGACCCCCTAAGAGTATTTAAAATGCATTTTCAAAATGTGAGAGGCCCTGAGGATGAACAAACAGCACCGTTCAGAAGCATCACATTTTAGCTCTCTAGTGCCATTATAGATGAGAAATTTCCACGTACTAATTAGACTAATCCCGCCCAAGAGGGCAGTCCTCTGACATTTTGGATATGAATTCCTTCTGGGGCTGTCAATGCGTAAGAGTTTCCACCAAAGGTGTAGAATTAAATAGTAGAAAGGGAGTACTGTACATCATCCCAGAGCAAACACATAAATTACTCACTCACTCATGAAAGCCACAAGTTGTCTCTCACATACTTTTAATTTGTCTTATTTCCTCTTTGTGAATAAGAAACGACTCTGCTGTTTAGTTTCACGTCAGGACGAAACTAAGTCACCAGACGAGTGTTGCTGTACTTAACCCTCTGAATACTAGAGATGTACACAAAGCAATGCACTGCATATCCCTCTGGCACTGAAAGGGTTAAATCTCTATTTTTGTAACATCTCCATTATGTCATAATTCTGACAACGATTCCAGTGTACAAAACAAAGGCCCATTTTTATAAAAAGCAAACTGGAGTTATTATGGAGTAAACCAACTGCAGCAAAGGGGACAATTCAAGATTCCTAAATTTACACGCACCTGAATGTAGATTTTCAACCCCTTGAATGCCAAAGAGGTCTCCAATGTATTGCTTCGCATTGAACTGGAGACCTCTCTAGCATTCAAGTGGTTAAAAGTCAGATTTAAATTTAAAAGGAATTTTTACTTGTCCCCCTATGGTTTAATCCAGAATACCTCCAGTTAGCTTTTGTATATATGGGCCATAGATTCTTAAGATGAGCAAACCTGAGGTAAACCTTTTGCTCCATGAGTGATAAAGCAAAACTTTCCACTGATTTAAATGGGGCTTGTAATGCCTTGAATACAACAGAGGTTTTCAAAGCATTGCTGGGTTAAAAGCCCCACTTAAATGAATGCAAATGTGGTATTTTTTACTTCTCCTTTATAGTACAGTGGGGTTTGCTCCAGAACTGCTCATGTTTTATTTTGTGGATAAAGCTCTAAGGGCTGTATTCAGAAAGATAAAATGGAGCAAACCAATTGAACCATAGAAAACAGACGAAAATTCCACAAATCCCCACTGTTTCTAATGTGCACCCCTCTGGCACTCAAAGGGTTAGCCCACTGAATGCTAAAGGTCACCAAAGTTCTGCAAGAGATCTCGCTCTAGCAGACAAGAGGTTACAAGCCCCTTTTAAATCAATGGTCATTGCCGCAAGGATGTCACTTACCATCTGACTTGTTTTCTCTTCCTTTTTCTCTCTTGTCCTTCTTTACCTTTTTACCCAGTCCTCCATCGTCACTGACATTTGACAAACACATATCAAGATTTCCTTCGCTAATCCCTGCCATCTCCGACATGCTATAGCCAAGTGATACGTTGGAGTTAAGAGAGGTGGCTGGATCATCTTCACTTAATGCCTGCAGTTGTAACAATCTTTTCAATAAAAACCTGAATGGAAAGTAAAAACAATTAAACATGCATACAATTACCACCTTAAAGACCAGATAAATGAGCAACGCCCTTTTTCTCAAAGCATTGTGCACCCCTATGGTCTTTAAGGAGTTAAAGGGATAGTATTGTCTCATTAAAAAAAAAAAAAAAAAAAAGAATCTTTTGGCTATTGAAAAATTAAACTAGACGACCCCAGTCCCATCTCACAAACTTTTATGGTTTGAGATATATTTGCAGGTAAAGTTCCCCCCTCTCTCCTCTTTGCCCGATGTCAGTGCTCTAGCTGACTGCAGCTTTTTTTTTTTTTTTTTTTTTTTTTTTTTTTATAAATAAGACAATACTATCCCTTTAAAGACACACAGATTCTAAAATATTACTTGCTCATATGAAAGAACATGCTGTGGCAATCATTACTCTCTCTCTCATATATATATATATATATATATATATATATATATATATATATATATATATATATATATATATATATATATATATATATATATAAAACAGCCCGTTCACGGGCCACAGTGCCTCTGGCAGCCGGTCGCGGGGCAGTCACACGCAGTGGAGACTGCCCGTGCCTCGGCTGATACAGAGCTGGACGCTCCTTCGGAGCGCCCAGCTCTGTATCAGCCGCGGCGCCGGCAGTCTCTACTGCGCATGACTGCTGCACGCGCAGCAGTGCCTACTGAGCATGTCGGGCGTTACACACAACTTAGCGAATTATTATATAGGAGATATAAAAGAGAGAGAGAGAGAGAGAGAGAGAGAGAGAGAGAATGAATCCCAGCTGCAGTCCAAAGGACAGATCAACAATCCAGGTTTTAAGGACAACACTAATGCACAGATAAGGCAATTAATATAACTGAGCCACTGATTACCTGTAAACAAGCAAGGGTGTATTGAAAATTGAAACAAACATCAAAGTATGCATATCCCTGAGACTTCTGAGTTGCCCCACACACCTTAATAGCTACAACATAAAAGTGAATACAATTATAGAATAAAAGGTAGCGCTATATGTAGAAACACCTAGAGCACTTAACAAAACTGTAGAAGTAATCCAACAGCCCAGGCACATAGGATCAACAAACAGAAATCTTACAGATATAAGTCTTAGAACTGAAGACCATTAATAAAAATGTAATAAAATATATAAAAATACTTTATTGATAAAAAAATAAAAACAATGTGGAAACATATGGCAAATACAGAGTCAAACAATTCTATATAAACTAACTATTTAATCGCACCAATACCATTAAAACTGGATGAAAGTAAGACACAATCCATGGACTCGGACACCTAAAGTGAAAAACGAATAGGATACTACACTCAAAAATAAATAGAGATATTTATATATCTATATATATAAATGACACAGACAGCTGCTCAACTGAATAACCAATACTATAAATATATACAATATACAACAGGAAAAAAAAAATAATATAAATAACTATAGTCCATGGGCATGTACAAAGTATCTTCTGCCTGGTACCAGGACTGAAGAATGTGTATAAATGTAGTCACAAAACTATATAATAATTTGCTAAATTGTTTGTCAGAAGCCATCATGCACAGTAGAGACGGCTTGGAACGCTGCAGTCATGTGCATGACAGACTGCCCGTGCCTGATAACGGAGCAGGGCCCGAATTCAGACCATAGTCCTCGACTACCATCTGAATTCGGAGCGCCCCGCTCCATATCAGCTGTGGCGTAGGCAGTCTCTACTGTGCATGACTGCACCACGCCCATATAAGTTAAATGTTCTTTATCGCTAATCATAAACTATAACTTGATATGCACTGCTTCTTCACAATAGCTTATATACTGTTATGCGCAATCAAATAATAGAAAGGAGTAAAGAAGGCATACCAAGGAGACACAATGTATAACATTCAACTCATGACGCTTTCAGTTGCTTCTGTGGCAATAATGAAAGGATCATCCCATATGTATCGGACATGCTTCTTGGCATCTATTGTTACTATTTTCCCGATGGTTGTTTGTCAAGAGCTATGTCCAGCAAACATTTGTGTAATGCCAGGGTCGGGTTATAAATAGAACTGACCCCTCTTTGGCAAATTGGTCTTTCTGGGAGCTCTGTTCTCTGCTTCTCTCTTCCTCGCAATTACAATAAGGAGGAGAAACGCAGAGAACACTGACAAAGGCAATGTTTACTTACATTGCTTTGTCATGGCACAAGCGATCAACATAGCAGCGATCATATATGTTGCACCACTGGTTAACGGCTTAAACTGACTGCTCCGGGTCCCGGAGCAGTCAGTTACAGCCTCCCCACATTGATCACAGCACGACCTGAGACATGCTGCAATCATTAACCTATCACCTGCCAGTAATATCAATGGTCCTCAAGGACCGAATTGTGACGATCCTGGCACGTCATTGGTCCTTAAGGATAATTTTATAGTTTAAGCAACACCACTTTTCAGTCATAAGTAAAATATTATAGGTCCTTTATAAGCTTTGTTTCAAGTCTCTTTACTCTTTTTAGTTCAATGTGTTTTTTTTTCCTTTCTTTTATTTTAGGAGGGATTTATACTCCCTTACAGTCCATCTACACCAAATTTAAACTTTATAATGTGTCACTGGTATTTTCAGCAGTTGACTAACACCATGCTCTGTTTTGAGGTCTGTTGTGAAAAAGTACTCCCAAGCCCTTCTCTAATAAAAGCTCCCTTAGAAGTGTCCCAGTTAGGTCCATGCTTGCTTGTGCAACCTAAATGCATTATTTTACATTTATTTATATAAAATTACATCTGAAATTTAACCATCAATTCCCCAAATTTATTCAAATCTTTCTGCAAACCCCATGTGTACTAACGTACATATAACAATGTATATGTGTATATAGATATATATATTGTATATATAAATTATACAGCATGTGGCCTGGGACTGAACCCAGTTATTTACACTGTATTTTCCAACCAGTTTTTTATCCATGTACAGATAGATATCTTCTCCCAATCTTATACCTCTAAATTTATTAATCTTCCCCTATGATGCAAAATGCACATACAGAACATCCACAACTGTACCCTTGTTCGAGTTACTATGCACTCTGTCATAAAATCCAAGAATTTTTGACATGAGCTATGCCTCATAAAACTGCATCGACTTCTACTAATAATTTTGAATACTGTACATTAGTTAACCTAACATCTTTACCACTACAGAAATCTTACAGGTTTATAAATCCTATGCTTTTTGAATTGTTGAACTACATCTGGTTTCATAGCAAAAGCACGTGGTAATTTGGAGAAAGGTGAAGTAAACTCTGTTCAATCAAAATGCAGACCCCCAGTATTCAATTAAATGCAACTTAAACCGATAAAACTTAATCAATATTGTTTACGAATAGCAGCCTTGGAATTATAGGATTTTTTATGACGGGCACCTAACAATGTTTGTTCTTCTCATACACTACGAGACACTTATTCCCACGGACAAGGTGTTCCTCCATCTTCCAGCAATTTGTATTTTAGCAACAGTACCCTGAACAAACATAAATGGGAAACTAGTGTCCTCAAAATGTCTATCCACTGCATGAGAGAAAGAGCAAAAAAAAAAAAAAAAAGGAGGCTCTATTTGCAAACTGACACCACCACCACCACCAAACTGTGTTATTTATTTGTTATATTATGGGGGGAAAAGAAAAGACATAGCCCACAATCAATCAAATGTTTCAATATGCATATTTTGATAAAGTGCAGATACACAACAGTGGGCCGTATGAAGAAAGTAATAGATGAGCAAGGTGTTAACCCTTTGAGTGCCAGAGGGGTATGCAAAAGCAATGCGTTGTGTACCCCTCTGGACTCAAAGGGTAAAAAATCCCTATTAATATCAAAGGGAATCTTTGCAATTTTCGTGTGTCCCCTGTGGTGCAGTTGACTTTCTCCAGAATTACTCTGTTCCGCTTTTATACGTATGTCCCATAATTTCAATTATTTATAAAAAAAACGTGAAACTATTTGCTTTAAATCCACCATTAATGTTAAGTTTTTATATTAAAAATATATTCAGCTATAAAAAAAAAAACACTGCAATCAGTGTATTACCTTCGTTCCTCTTTCGCTTTGATAAATTTATCCTCAATCCGTGCTATTTCATCAGAGAGAGCTGCATTTTCCTTAAAAACACAAAAAATAACTATTAAAACATATAACCAATACACACAAATGCTCACATGAGATGAATGAAAGAATGAATATGTATATTTACATAGCTCCACAAGTGCATACCTCCCTCTTTGAGAGTCAAATCCCTCTTTCTCACCCTGATGTCCCTCTTTTTATGAGATAAGATTGCATGGTGTGCATATATGTGTATCATATTGCCCCACAGCAATAAAACTCCCATTATTGTTTTTTAAACATCAGTGTATGTGTTTACACACCAGTCTGTGTAAATAAAATACTTTGGTCTTTTTATAAGTCATTTAATAGGTTACACAAGTAGGTATCAAATAGGTCATGGCATAGCCTAAAAATTCTTGGTAATGCCCCGCCCACCAGCCACACCCCCAGCAACACCCCCTAAAACACAAGTGTCCCTCTTTGGCAACTTGAAATCTTGGGAGGTATGCAAGTGTACAAAGAGTTTACAATTTAAGGGATTAGACAATAGTGTTACAAGTGCTTTGCAAAGTGAAACACTAGAAGTGAGGTCTCTGCCCAAAAGCTTATAATCTAAAGTGGTAATGGGAGATATACAGAGTACATAAGGGTCAATTGCAGTAGAGATTCAAGTACCAGGACACTGCAGATTTTAAGAATTCCCCTGTCTGAGTTCAGACAGGTAAATAGCAGATATTTCATTCTGATTAGTTCATTGTGGTCATGCAAGGAAATCCCTAAAGGCATCTATAGTAGTAGTGACTATTAACTCCTGAGCTATCAGTCATCTTAGTGATAGTCAGTCAGCTAGTGTTTTAAATTAGTTTGGCGTTTCCCATTACTGTTTATTTAATGTGTTTAATAGCGGGAATTCTTCATACAACAGTCATATTTATCTAACATTTTTTTCACAGTATCTGCAGGTGCTTGTATTTGCTGTGCAATATCTCAGCAACAGAAAACAACTAGAAGACAGCAACCAGATAAGCTAGAACTAAAATAATTTTTTATGATGGCTGTTTTTCAGCACCATACAACAATTGTAAGTTAAAATTTGGTTGAATATACTTACAAATACCATAGCTTTGGCAGTTCGTCTAAGCCGGAGACACTTCAGTCTGTATTTCTCATTATGGCTCCTTTTTGTGGACTTTTTATTCTTTGATTTTAGCTCGTGATAAATAGAATGTCGAGAAAAGGTGCCAGACTGATTCATTTTGCATGGGCTGTAAAAAAAATAAAAAATAAATAAATAAATACAAAATTGGGGATTACAACAGAAAGATATAGTAGAAATGTTATTCTAAGACCAACATAATTATTTTGACGATATACTTTCTTAGCAGGCTCAATGCAATTTGAGAAACATTTTCCAATAAACATTCTAATCACTATGGGCTGTATTTAAGAAACTAAACAGGTTCAATTCTAGTGCAAACCAACAGCACCAAATCATTCTCAATCCAATTCTCAATTTTTATCTTTTATGGAGCAATTGGTGTGCTGTTTAGTCTCCTGAAGTATGCCTTACATTTTGAACCTCGATATTTATGTATAGTATGATTATCATTCAGTAGAAAAAAAGGAGAAAAGAAAGGAGGCGCTTCCTGGTGCAATACCCTCTATAGAGATGGACACCTCACCACCACCACAAGGAACGGTACTCACAAAATGACTGGCTAGTAATACACTTTTGCGTAAACCAGAAACATGACTCAGGGATTTTTAGCTGTCCCTTGTCTGCTCTCTCCACACTGTGAATCTAGCTACTCAGCCTCCACTCCTGGAGGATCTGATATACCCAAAATAAAGAACAAAAAAATAGGGGGCGCCAATGGTGCTTATATCAAACAAATAATGTGACAGAATGTAACAAAGCAAATATATCACACTCATATTTTGCAAGTGGCTGTGTAGACATATACACAGCAAATAAAGCAGGCAACGGTATCTTACCACCCCTGCTCAGTATGTACTCTGTCTCATCCTTCCACTGTCCCTCTCTTGAATCGCCAGTGATGTCAGCAGTCGATACGTATATTGGAAAAAACTGCAGCTGCTTCAACAGGTATAAACCAAAGTATCAATTTATTTTTAAAAAACCTGTTACAAGTTAAAAGTCACCATGTTATGGTCACTCAATAAATAATATAAGATCCCACTAAAAAAAAGTGTTTCACAACTATTTAACCGCTGCTTCATCAGTAATGTTTGTTCTTTATTTTGAGTATAATCAATCAGATTTCCTCTACCACAGAAAATTATTCTTTATAATTTGAAATAGCAAACATTTGTGGTTCTAGTATATTAAACAGAATACATCCAACAACTTTAGAAAGTAAATTTTCATTGGATATTACCAAGTACATGTAAGTATATCACTGGTTAGTGGATGAGGAACAGGAATAACAATCAAAGCAGTTTGTCCATTTTGGGTCGGAGTTATTGATGAAAGTGCTTTTTCAGCAACATTCAATATTAATAACAAAATACTGTTCTATAAGATTGCAGTAAACAGGAATTTTTGGATGGGGGAGGTTCTTCTAGCTCATCGAGTCATCTCTGTATTGTGTTGTGATAAAAAACTACTACCATCTCCAAGACGTTGGGTAGCTCTTACTGAGTTGCATTGTCAGATTTTAGGAGCTTACGTATCCGTCAATGTCTTATTCCACTAGTTAAAGTAGAATTATCAAAGAAAAGTGCCCCCCAATTAATTTTTATTATAGCGAAATGCATATCGTTTGATAATCCTTATTAGGTCCGGCATTATTTAGAAGTTATTTAAGTTATTCGGAGACACACAGCCAGGCACCTTGTGGAAGAGATATTTACATGCTTGGCTTTCCGTTCAAGTCTGTACCTTGAGGTACAATACAACTCCCCCTAGCCAATCACTTGAGGAGGCAGGATGGACAGTGCAGATGAACGGATGCCTCTTTGGCAAGATGTCTGCTCTGTCATCTGCCAGCTTTCTAAATAGCTTTCTAAATAATCCTGAGCCTAATAAGGATTATAAAAGATTTATATGCACTTCGCTATAGTAATAATTAATTGGGGGGACCTCTGTATGACTGATAGTTCTGCTTTAAGTAAGGGTTTCCAGGTAAACCAGCATCTATTTATTAGCATAACATTATTGTTGATTTATGAGGTGTCAGCCTACCTAAAAATGATACAATTGTTGATTCGAAAGGAACTGGAAGTATTAACATTTTATGGGTCTAAATATGCATCTAATATGCCAAGTTTTTTGCCCATTATTTTCAGACATTAAAACAGGTTAGTAAAATTTTTAAAACACTTTTTTTATGCTTTGACCTGGCCTACTTTAATGATGCTTACTTTAATTGATCATTCATGCAATAACCTGTCCCATGGTTTTCAAATGTTTTTTTTTGTTTTTTGGTTTTTTTTTTGCTCAAGGAACCCAAGATACGCAGTCTGGAATTTCTTGAGTACCCCATCACTAAACACTGAGTTAGTTTAGTGAACACTCTTACCGAGTTTAAACTGGCGATCAAATTCCTTACTTGCTCCTCAGCTAATTTGGACAAAATTCAGTGTAGAACCATCTATCATCTGATGGTTACTGCTAGAAGCTCTCACTGGCTGCACTCCTGGAAAGCAGATTATATTTTTAAATATAATCTTTGTACTTTGCCTTTCACTTCTGGAATGCTCTCTGGTGACATTTTGAACAAAATTATTAAAATGGTTTCGAGAATAAGAGCATTTTTCTCCCTCAAGACAAAATAAATAGGATGGAATTTAGTTAATCCCATAAACCCCAAAAAAGAGAGTCGATTCGATAATCTAATTCCTACTGCACAGGTAGAGAAGAGGGCAGATGCCAAAACTGGAAAGGTGGACAGTCAGGCCTATTTAGTTCCTCTAAGTTTCGACCGCAAAAAAGATTCAAGTCTTCTACAAAATTCTGATGGTGTCCTAGTCTGAGCCAGTGAGATCAGTGGCAGGTTGAGAATCTTTCTCCAGGGCGAGTTTTTATCAGACCAATGGGTTTTGCCGACCACTGCATCAGAATATGCCCTACAGTTCAAGTTTGTTCCAAGTTAGAGTATCTTCAGGGCCTCAAAATTCCCAGCAGATCCTCAGAAAGCGGACAGTCTTCACAATTTCATTCTTCATCTTTTACAACAAAAAGAAATTGTGATGGTTCCAAAGAGAGAATGGTCCCGGGGAATACATTCTAATCTCTTCTTCATCGAAGAGACCTCTGGAGAACCTCACCCGATTCTCGATCTAAAACATCTGAAGAAGCATCTGGATGTGAGAGAATTCAATATGTAGTTGAGTAACACAATCATCACTCAAGTACTTCCCCATGATTGGATGATTCCTCAGATCTACAAGATGCCTATGTTCACATCCCAATTATCCCAGCTCACCATCAATATTTCTAGTTTGCAATAGGGTAAACCACATCCAGTTTTCCAGTCTCCCATTTGGAAACTCCACAGCTCAAAGGATTTTTCATCAAGATCTTGCTTCCTCTAGCTACAGAATTAAAGGGATAGTAATACTTCGTTTTATCTTTATTTTATTTTGTAGGCTTTAAAAAAACATGAAGAACGATATGTCTTATCTCTCAAACCTTTATGGTTTGAGAGATATTCACAAGCAAAGTTTCCCCTCCCGCCCCTTTTACCTACTGAAAGCCATCTTCTCAGATGTGGAATGCAGTCCATAGACCAGACAGACAACAGCAGGGGACAATCTTCTTCCTATGAGAACAATGAAAGCCCTGCCCCCCTTGACAAGTTTTTCAGGTTTTTCCCTTATCTTAATTGAAGATTGTCCCTCTCTGCAATCTACCTGGGCACCACCCTTCTAATCTGGCTGAGCAGTGCTACATCAGTAAAACGGGCGGGAGGGAGATACTTTGTCATTGAATTACTTTTGAACTACAACTCTGACAGAATTTAAATAACACTCTCCAAAGTCCAAATACTATGATGATTAATTAGAGCTGCTTTTATTATGAAACATTACTATCCCTTTAAGGAGCAAGGGACTAAGGATTTTCCACCACCTGAGCCGGTCCTTTTGTGGGTTGCTCAAATGCTCGTCCTGGTCTGTATCTTCTGGCCTCCTGAAAAGGACTGCTTTTGAAACCCAGAAGATAATCTTGGGGAAGCACTTCTGCCTCTACGCTCCTACGGTAGGAAGGCGCTCTTACCTCCTGAAGATTTCTTAATTATCTCTTTAAGCTGTTCACCAAAGAGCCTGAGAAAGGTAAGGATACAAGTCTATTCTTTGATGATCCATCAGCTTCCCAAGCTTTGATCCATAGAGCTCACCTTCTAGTCACTGAAAGAGCAGATGATTTTGCTACTAGTTTAATCATATCCAAGGAGACATCACAGGAAATATTCTGATTCCTTAATGGCAATGACCTCTTTGTTTGGAGTTTAGATCTGGAAACAGAAGATTAAATTTTCTCCTCAAATTGATTGAGGCAAATTCAAAGGGTATGAAAAACGTGTGAATCTGCTCTTTGATCTATGGCGTACAGGAGTGGTGCCGTCCTCCAGGAGAATCGTTGTCCCTATGGAAACTTGTGCAATGGCTGCATCAACTTTAGGAGGGGAAGTCCAAGTAGCAGTGTTTTCCTCTGCAAAGGATACATCCACATGAACTTTCTAGATAAGGCAAATCTCTTATCCCCTTGGTTCCTTTCAGTCTTGATAATGTCCTGGATGAATTTATGGACCGGAAAAACCAGGGATGGTTTTTTACGCCCCATAAAGGCAGCATACATGATGTCCATTTCTTTTGGAGTATCAACTAATCCTAAGGTTTTCCTCATGGATTTGAGAAATCCCTCAAGTTTATCTAAACTAAAAGAACCAGTGTCTTCTGTTAATTTGCCTTCTGTGGCAGAGGAAACAGCAGATTCATACTCCATCATACTGCCTTCTTCTTCGTCATGCAGAGTAGATGGCCCCTCGTCAGGATCAGAGGTTCTCTGCCTTTTTCTGGCAGAATCCTGCATGCGGAGGTCTCCTCCATGGAAGACCTCATCCACCCTAAAAAATATCTTGGAACTGGGATGGAATTTCTATGCCTGCAAATTTTCTTCATACACTCAGCACATAATTTTGAAGAATCAGTGGCAAACAATTTATTGTCAAATCCTGAACAATTCTATGGTTTGGGGGCCACTTTGTCTTCCTTGTGGGCCACTGTGTCAGAAGTGGGTTTAGTCTTGTCTTCAGAGGATGTTTTTGCAGCAGAGGACATAATGGAATCACACAAAGGCAATAACCCCAGGGAAATTAGCATAAAGAAGCATCTGGCCAGAAACACAGTTAAATATTATTCACTTTTTATTGCTCTGCTGGAAAGCCACCGCTTTAAATGCCCAGGGAACAGGAAGATGCTGACTTCACACTTGCGTTCCACCGGTGGAATGCATGGCCCAAACTTCATGTATCAAGTGATACAAGGAACCTCCATTTCCTGGCGCAGCTTCTGGCAATCAGCTGCTTCAGACCAGCATGGAGAAAGCTCCCAGGTATGCCCAGAAAGGGGGAATAGCTCCAGGCCCCATATGACCCTGATAAAGGATATCTGAACCTCAGTGCTGCATATATGCAAGCCGCGATTTACAGCCTCATGCATTAGAGAAAACAACAAACAAATTCAAATGCCCAATTTAAGAGAGAAAGAGAGACATACAAGCCTCCATCCACCAGTATCGCAGTACCAACTAAAACTGAATGATCCATTCCAGAGCGCCCTTTTAAACTTTCTACGACTGGTCCTATCAGCAGGGAGGCGGAGCTATCACCCCACAAAGGAAAAGGACTGAGGAGGAGCAGACATTAAGGATAGATAGATAGATAGATAGATAGATAGATAGATAGATTGATAGATAGATACTCCTACAAGAATCAAATGCTTACACAGAAAATGCAAAAAGAAATGTGCGTAATATTTTACCATATGGTGAAATAAATTAAAATACACTACAAAATCTATTCTTAGTGAAACAATGCATGTTGTATGAAATATAAGAAATAATAAAATATAGATTTTGGATAGCCAGAAGTGAAGTCTAAGGCCTGCAAATAAAAATGTAATACTGTAACGTGTGCTGCCAGCACCCTCTAGTGGAAATATACTAAGAGACCAGCTGCTGAGAATGTAGAAATATAGGCCTTAATAATTATAATTATCCTTTAATTATAGAATGCCAAGATATTCCTCACTGATGTGAAAAGGAGAGGTAGTGAACAGACAGTAAGTCTTCAGCACAGAAGAAAGGATGAGCAATTCTAAGGCCCCTTTCACATGGGAGACATTGTCAAGAACAGAATCTGTGGAAAAAATAAAAATTGTACTATGCAAATGATTGTGTCCTATGGAAAATTTCAAGCAGGCACCAAGCTCTACAACTGTTGTTGCATTTTATGTGTTACTGTGTGGCAAGGTTCTCTCAGAATCCTATTCTATAGAAACAGAAATTATAAAATCTCACTGAAAACAGTTATCTTTAACAGTTGTGTGATTTTAATTGACCCCATTAAAATCAGTGTTAAAATTTTGTAGCTGCATACAGCACTGTCTGAGAAAAACTGCAACATGCTGCATTTCTCTGCGAAAATTGATACATGTTGCCTATGCGAGACCCATAGGACACTCAAGCAATTTTGTGGTGCAACAATCGTTGCATGTTTCCTTGTGAAATGCCCCACAGGACACATGCAGCATGTTTTCTCACAATTTTCTATTTGTGAGACAATGTCACCTGTGGAAAAGGGTCCTTCGTTTTAACAGAATCACATTGAAACTGCATTAAAATCGCACAACCGTTGTAGGTAGCTGTTTTTACAAATTATTTTATCACCTTTGCTTCTATTGAGAGAAAGGGATGCTGGGGAAACCTTGCTCCACTGAAGCACAAAAAATGTACCATTTTCAGTTGCTACAAGAAATGTTGTGCTACAAAGTCACCTGTGTGAAAGAGCCCTAAAGCAAACCAACTACACCACTGGAGAGAATCAAAACTGCCCTTTGCTCCATTGATTTAAATGAGGCATTTAACCCCTTTTCATTTCTTTTATGTGTAATGCCCAGATAAATACAAAAGCAATACGTAGGAGCCAAAACTTTGACCAATAAACCATGTCGTTTTTGTTATCACCAAAACTTTGAGTGCAAGCTCCCCTTTTATTTATAGTATTATTCATTTGACAGGGAATAACATGAATTTGATTTTCATGTAATTTTACCAACCCCCTTTACATATATTTCTTTCACCTTTCCAACAAACGGGGATATTAAGTAAGGAAGAACAGTGACCTATAATGGTCTCCAACTCACTGCAAAGCACAACAATGGTAATGCCTCTACAACCCAAGGGATCAAGTGTGAATAAGGAGAGAGGAACAAATTTTTATCTGTATTCCTCTACTTGCTAAGAGGATACCGCACCTAGGGCTCGAACCAATTAACCCCATTAAAAAAAATAAAAGTACAGTCGTCAGTTTTAAGTCACAGTCAAGTATGAAATTACCTGCGCTGTAACTCACTACCGAAGGCATAAAAACATGTTGGGAGCTAAATGTGCTCCCATAGGAAGCAATGAAAAATTAATTGAATATGTGATTCAGTTCCATGCGGTGGGTAGTAACATGCGTTAAGGGACTCAACTTTATCATTAAAACTCTACTCCTTAAAACAGTTATTGAATCCCTAACGCATGTTAAAAACACCGACATTGGAAGTGAAATGTAAAAAAAAAAAAAAAGAAAAAAAGTGAGCCGTAGATGTAATAATATGGGGCCCTAAGCCCCATATAAATACGTCCTGAGTACACAAAACTTTGTGTAATGTAAAAAAAATGAGTAACCCTTTCAGTTCCAGAGGGGTATGCAAACCAATGCTTTGCATACCCATCTGGCACTCAAGGGGTTTATCAAAATGTGTGTTAAACCTGAATAAGTAAACGTGTGTGAATGAGGAAAAAATATAAAACAAAACCCTTTGCGTGCCAGTAGGGTATGCAATGCATTTCACTGTGCTGCATACCCTACTGGCAGTCAAAGGGTTAAACAGGAGGAGAAAAAAAAAAAAAAGTAAAATCAATACTTACCTGTGTTCCTGATGTCTAGCAGATTTCTCCTGCACCCTGGTCGTCTTCTTCAACTCTTCTTCTGTAAACTCCTTTCTTCTTTTTCATCTGTTATCTTCATCTGTCATCTCCATTTTCATCTCTCATCTTTCTTCATCTGTGCTCTTTTCATTCTTCTTCTTTAAACTTAGTGTGGAACCTGTAAAAAAAAAAAAAAAAAATAATAATAATAATAATAATAATTAAAAAAAAAAAAAAAAATTGAGATAGTAAAATAAATCTGTCGTTGAACATACGCTGCCGCCACTGTCAGGATAAAATAGCATAAAAAAACAAACCCTCCTCGTACCTTTCGGGCTGCTGCCCGATGTACATTGGGGGAAATTTGAATAGGGAATGCCTTTTTATATGGTCAGTCCTGTTCAAATTGCCCTTCATGCTCCAACTGGCTGGGATGTGGGCTTACGCAGGGCACGGAACATGTTCTGCAGTAACCCCACCTCCCAGCCAATCAGCTTCTAGCTCATTGAGTCATCTCTCCAGCTAGATGCTCATTGGCTGGGAGGTGTGGTTACTGTAGGGTATGATTCATGCCCTGTGTAAGCCCACATCCCAGCCAATGGGAGCATAGAGGGACATTTGAACAATGACTGGCCATATAAAAGGCAGTCTCTGTTCAAATTTCCCTGAGTTTGCATCGGGCAACGTCCCAAAACGTACGAGGAGGGTTTTTTTTGCTGATTGCTCCTGCCGCCACGCCAGCAGCAGCAGCATATATTTAATGGCAGATTTATTTTAATAACTATTTTTTTTGCAGGTTCAACAGTAAGTATCAGGAAGAAGAATGAAGAGGAGCACAGATGAAGATGGAGATTACAGATGATGATAACAGATGAAGAAGAAAGAAGAAGGTGACAGATGAGGAAGATAGAAAGTTACTGAAGAAGAGCAGGGTGCAGAAGACCCCTCTCGGCATCAGGGTGACAGATGGGTGTTCTTCCTCTGGGTGATAGGATAGTGTTAGGGCTAGTATGGGACCATTTTATTATTCTTGTTAGGGGTAGTGTAGAGCCTAGGGGAGGGTGACAGTGTTTTTGAGCTCATGCTCAGTGTTTGATTGTGTCAACTGTTTTCCTTTGATTTTCCCATTTCTCATACTATTTAGCATGAGTTATGGGACTACAAACACACTAAGAAAGTTTGGTCGCATGTTAGGTTTTGTGTCCCAATGCTCATCGTGGTTCCTGTTGGTGGGACAATTGGATGCCTATGGTAACACTGTGCGTGTACCGTTCTGTGTTCATTTTTGCCCTACTGACAATTTAATTGGGGACAAATGGATCAAGCCCCTAGAGCGACATGTATAAAATCAAAGTGGGGCAATTGTGGAGCAAACTAACTTCACCACAGGGAACAAATAAAAGAATTGCATGCCATTTGAACTCTTTGAGTGCCAGAGGGGTACGCAATGCATTCTGTACCCTTCTGGCTCTCAAAGGGTTAAATTGAGCTTTTCCCCCCATTAACTGCTAGAGAGGTTTCCAATGCAATAGCATGCAATGGGTTAAAAATATTAATTTACATTATCTAAAGTTTTAGGAACATGTGTCTCCTATGGGGTAGTTTCTTTTGCACCAGAACTGAACCACTTCATTTTTATATGAAGGGACCTTTCACCAAGCTGTATAGGTGCAATTCTGGGGCACACCAACTGCACTATAGGTGACAAATCGAAATTCTCCAATTCTCTAACATTAAAATTGACCTTTTAACCCACTGAATACTAGGAAAGTCACCAACACAATGTATTGAAGGCGTTTGTAGCATTCAAGGGATTAAAATCCCTTTTAAATCAATGGGACTCTTTATTTGATCCATGTGGTTCAGTCGGTTAGCAAAGGAGTTGAACCTCTTCAGGTCGCTAATAAGTTTTTCTAATTTACACACAACAGTAGAGAGCTGCAACACATGTGCAAGCCATTTGGGTGTCCGCTAGTAAAGGGTGAACTTGGAGCCAATATCATTCATGTTTTGAACTAATATTAGCAACCCTGACAAATTAGATAAAGGACAATCTTGGTTTGAGTACCAGAGAGCTGAGCAACGCGCCCCTCTGGGACGCAAAGGATTACGCCTTCCAGTGTCCCTCTGGCACTCAAAGGGATAAAGAGAACTAAAATCATGTAAATAAAGCAGGGATTGACGTGTGAACCTAAAGCTATTTCTGAGCTACAACAATCCCTGAAGAGCCACACATTCCCCATCCCTTAACCCTTTGTGCCAGAGTGGTAAGCAAAATATTGCAATGCGTTGCGTAACACTCTGGCACTCAAAGGGTAAAAAGAAAAAACATGGCTGACTATACCTCCGGAAAGCGCCTCTCTCTTTCTCTTTTTTTTTTTCGTCGCGGTCGCACAGGAAACCTATTCGTGACATCACTCATCTACGTTTTCCGAGCGCATTGGATGATGGGAAACGTAGTTTTTAGCGTTAAAGGAGAACAAATCATTTTATGACTTTTAAATACCAAATGTTTACCAAATGCATTTGCCAGGCATATTATAACATGTGATCAATGACACTAGCTGTTAAAAATGAAAAAAAAAAAAAAACTTGGTTTCCACGCAATGGCAAAAGCCAGCGATCATTTTAGGTAGAGTAGTGGAATGGTTGTGGGCATACCTCCCAAGTGTCCCTCTTTGAAACCCAAATCCCTCTGTCCCTCTTTTCTATTCTTTTGTCCCTCTTTTTAGGAGATCAGACTGAGTAGTGTGTAATACATTGCTCCACAGCAATACAACTCACATAATGTTTTGATAATCTTCAGTATATTTGCTTATAAATTAGTCTGTGTAAATAAAATACTTTGGTCTTGCTCTATATCATTTATTAATTTACCCAATGAGGTATTGTTGGTCATGAAATAATCTAAAAAGTCTTTGTAATGCCCCATCCACCAGCCACAGCCCAAGAAACACCACCTAAAACAAAAGTGTCCCTCTTTGGCCATTTAAAATGTTGGGAGGTATGGTTGTGGGTGTGATACAAGGCGAATAAACTTGTTGTCATCCTTTTACATTTGTGCAATTTTTCATTATCTCAAATGAAAGGTGGTTAATCAATCAGTGGTTCTCTTATCTTAAAGGGTCTACCAATGTTATACATATTAACATTAGTTTAATTGAGGATATCGTGAAATCATGCAGGCCCTGTTTATTATTATTATTATTATTCTAATGTGTGACGGGTTCATTTCCATCAATGAGGAAACTGATTGTTGTTTTACATGTTAACAAGGAGACAATGGGAAAACCCAGGGTTTGGGTTCCCAAAAGTAACTGTGCCTATACACATGCGTCTTCCCATGTCCCTCTTTGAGACCCAAATCCTTACGCTCTTTCCCACCCTTGTGTTCCTCTATTTAGGATATTAGACTGTGTAGTTTGTATATAAGTGTATCTAATTGTTGCACAGTACAAAACTCATGTTAATGTTTGTTTAAACGTTAGTATATATTTATAAATTAGTCTTTATAGATAAAAAAAATACTTTGGTCTTGCTCTATTTATTCAGTTACAGAATGAGTTGTCAATAGTTAAAGAAGTAACATAAAACTTCTTGGTAGTGCTCTGCCTCCTTGCCCATACCTCCCAAGGGTCCCTCTTTAGGAGGGACAGTCCCTCTTTGAGACCCAAATCCCTCTGTCCCTCTTTCCCACCCTGATGTCCCTCTTTTT
Organism: Rhinophrynus dorsalis; assembly: GCA_037306005.1. NCBI lineage: Eukaryota > Metazoa > Chordata > Amphibia > Anura > Rhinophrynidae > Rhinophrynus > Rhinophrynus dorsalis. The sequence goes on along the minus strand of CM074724.1, from coordinate 235,410,604 downwards.
ATGAGAAAAGATTGCATGGTGTGCATATATGTGTATCATATTGCTCCACAGCAATAAAACTCATATTATTGTTTTTTAAACATCAGTGTATGTGTTTATAAACCAGTCTGTGTAAATAAAATACTTTGGTCTTGTTATAAGTCATTTATTAGGTTACACAAGGAGGTATCAATAGGTCATGAAATAGCCTAAAACTTCTTGGTAATGCCCCGCCCACCAGCCACACACCCCAGCAATACTCCCTAAAACACAAGTGTCCCTCTTTGGCAATTTGAAATGTTGGGAGGTATGCTGGCCACACCCTAACAACATCACCTAAAATAAATGGGTCCTCTTTGGCTGTCTGAAATATTGGGAGATCACCCTTTGTATGGGTATGTTTAGGATGCAACTAAAATTTACTTTTTTTAATTCTGCACCCAAAAGCCATCACATCTATATGTGAATAAACTAGGGTGAAAGAAAAGAAGAGACGGTTCAGAAGTTGTCTCTAAGTGTAGCATTAAGATGTCTTTTCTGTCTTCCACCCTTGATAATGGCAGTGGGTGGCTTGTCCACCCAAAACCAAACAATGCGTGCCGCCCTCCCCTTCCCTAGTGACCCCCCCCTTCACTGCACTGGCTAGTCCTGGAAATAGATGTGGGCTGACTGGTGCAGTCCAGCGGGAAGACCTGGGGGGGGCCATCCTCACCCCTCCCAGGTAAGAGGCGGGGGGTATAAAAGTGACCCACAGTCACGTAGCATCCGTTAATCTTTTGTTTTTCCTCCCTCCCACCCAGACTAAAAATCATCAGAAAAAGGAACAGTGTCAGAAGGAGGTCGCGGATAGGACACAATATTTATCCCGGCAGAATATAGCTTATTTAAAGGTCCAGATAATGTGGCTCTCCTGGGCACTGTGCCGGTGCGGCATACCAGAAGGTGACTGTTAATTGCAGGACACCGGTTGTGTGGCTAGTGTGGCCTCAGGGCGAAAGGTTTGCCAAATAACAGCACCAAGGGCACAAAGTGGTGGGCCGAAAGTGCTACTGAGCAGCTAGTCGCCAGATGGGTAATTATTTGGGGCCATGTTTCTAAGGGGTGGTAGTTCAGCTTTAAATAGCCCCATCTGAGCTGAGTATCCTGCATCGTTCAACCGTCTGCTGCCAGCATCCTGCGACCCAACTTTGGATGCTGTCAGGCAGCAACATTGATGCTTCTCTGCTTCTTCAAGTTCCTGCAATCCTTTGATTCGAGCTACGGAGTGCTCGAATCTGCTTGGCGAATGCTACTTTCATTCCTGCTACACTTTCCCTGTTTGTTGTAGCCCGGGAGTAGAGGCCTCACTCTCTACCACCACACCTCAGTCAATATGTTCATGGTCCCATTTCTTCTAGCTCTTGTAAGACCCAGTGTCAGTTGCACTTGTCTGTCCCTTAAATGTCAGTCTGCAAAGTATATGTCAGTCACAGAGGCTCAGGCAGCTCCTGAAGGATTGTTTACCTGCTTGTCTCTTCTCAGTCATACAAGATTTTTTATTCTTTTTTTTTTTTTTGGGGGGGGGGGGTAAATCTCATTTCTTTCTTCACACTCAATAGAGTCCCCATATTCCACAAACACAGAGAACAAGTTGTCTGCATCAAGACTCCCAAACTAAACTTAAGCTCAACTTTAGACTGAAAGCTTTCACAAGCAGGGCCCTCTGATCCTCCTGTTCTCCACATATAATTTGTACTATTTAATATCTCTCTATATCCATTCCCTATTGTACAGCACTGTAGAATTTGTTGGCACTATATAAATAAAGATAATAATAATAACTTTCTTTGGCTATCTTCTGTAGCTCCAAAATTATGCTGCTTGAGTTCCCTCTCACAAGCACAGAATGGTAAGCTGAGGGAACATGACACCCCTTTTATACTATCCCAACAGGAATACAACAGAAGCTCTCCAAGTCATCAGGAAATTCATTTTTACTATTGATATCAGTGCAATGCAATGATCAAGGTAGAAAAATGGCACTTTTTCAAGAAACATTTCCTGCATGGAGTGAAGTTCCCTTTTGCACCTATTTTGATGCAAAATAACAACCAATAACAGCGAACGCTGAGTTCAAAATACAACGAAACTCCACATTGTGACAGATTTATTAACACAATCAGTGTGCAAAATAGTCAACATATTTACATAGAACTTGTTTTCTAAAAAACTATGTAAGAATTTCCATTTTTGCTCAGTTACTATGGTATTCTGAACTAGAGCAGGATTTAAAGGTACACCTTCTTTACAGAATCCTAACATTCACCTTCCTGCTTGGGAATGCTCAGACATGCAGAACCATACAAATCAACAATCAATTAATCAGCTCCCTAGCTTTCCTGAAAATAAATTTGTGAAGCTGTATGCAGTTTAAGGCTCTAGCTCTGTTATAATTATAGTATATAATAAATGCAGTGTATTTAGTTAAGCCCACATACTTGGTAAACTTCTCCTCACTGTGGTGGAGCAAACAGTATTGCACTCTTCTCTGCCTCCTGTTGTCTGGACAAAGTTCCTGTTACAATGCTGTATGCACATCCCATACCATCCAATAAGGGAAGTATTATCAACCGTAGCAAGCTAGAAGCATCCTTGTTCCAATCTAGGGACAAGAGTTCTGTGGTTTGTTGTTAAAAATAAACATGAAAGGCTGAACATTTCCCCCCAGTGTCTGCTTCCTACCTCCAAGGGGGTCCAGTGGTGTGGCAGGAGAGGTCTGTGCCTCCTTCTGCACAGATTTTTATATTGCCGGAGCTCCCGCGCGGTCTTCTCTTCAGTAATGCAGAGTGCTGGGAGATGATGTCATCTCCCTGCGCTCTGCATTACTAAAGAGCCAAAGGGGGTGCTCAGATGCTAGAGGTCTGTGCCGAAGAAGTCACAGACCTCAGCATGTTGTGGGCTCAGGGGGTGGGAGTCAAAGGGGGCGGCCAGGCCCCTGCAGGGACAGGCCCGGTCGCAGGGGCAACCCCTGTGATCCCTATTGTTACGTGCCTGTTTCTGAACATACAGAATTCAACTGGTTAAAACACACAATCAACTGTACTGGAATTTGAGAAATTCGTATTTGGTCTCTGTCGTGGTAGTTGGTTTTCCCCATTACATACCCTCCTGCATTTCACAAATGAAAAAAATGTATACTCGCAACCATTCCCCCCAAAAAAAACACAATACAAAGTTTTTCTTATCACTCCTGTTTCTCTCTGTTGCTTGCAGATTTAACCTAACAGTGCTCTCTCTTCCATTCCGAAATAAAGGATAACAAATTAGCATGATGTCTTATAAAGTACAACAAAAGGTGGAGGGCGCCGGGATGGCACCTAAAGCCTGATAAGGGCCGGCGAGCCGAAATCCCCTTCCTCCTTTCTGTGTTGCGTGGTTTCGATGGGGGGGGGGGGAGCCTGGGACAAAGGCCTGGACTCTCTCCCCCTCCCTTGCTGGAGTCACGTAGCAGGGGGAGGTGGGAAACAAAGGGGGCAAGGCTTACCCTTTAAAAGAAGCTTACCTGAAGAGGTGAGCTATAACTATTGTTGCTTTTCCCTCCCTCCCTATTATGTTTTTGATTTTAGGATCATCGAGGTGCTGTTGAATGCGCCCTGCAAGAGGTCCAGCTTAGGCCAGGCAGAGGATGGTGGAAGTCAGCCGTAGCAATCCATTTAGGCTCATGCGGGTGTGGCGCTTACAGGGCCCCGGCAGTGCGGCATAGCCAATCGGTAACGGTGGGCGGGCAGACTTGTGCTGTGCGGCCAGGTCAGCCTGCAGGAAGGGCGGGCGATTGCCATCAAGCACTGTGGAGGAGGGGAGGCATGTAGGTATTGTCATGGCAGATTGACATTTGTGCCTTGTTTGCCTCCCCTGGTACGTTGGAGAGGCGGCCATGGAGAGGGACCAGAGGTGGGGAGGCAGTGGTTTGCCTGAAAGGTCTCGCCCTTTACCTCCCATGGCCGCGGGCTGGGTGCAGGCATGACCCAAGCTATTAGGGGCCCTGGAGGCGCCGCATAGGAGGGGGAGGGTACTCCTGGGGTCCTATAAATAGGTCAATATCCCAATTAATAAAGCTGTGACCTCACAATTTGCCACCTTATATTGTTGTCAGTGTGTTTATTTGGGGGTGAACTATGGGGGGGTTTGGGGGAGGTTGGGGGATTTTGGGGTTGTGTGGTGGCTGAGGGAAAAGGGGGGGGAATGGCGAGTATGGTCCTTACAGCACCTAAAAGTACTGTACTTACTAAAAGGTACAGTTGGGGAGTATTCAGCACTTACACAATTTTTACTTATTATATCAGTTTCTGTGATTTAACTGCAGCAGCCACACACACTATGACAAATGTCTGCTGCAGTTTCTGACTTGAAGGCAGGAAGTACAGATCAGCTGTCCCTCTTATGCTGGGTTAGGAAAACTTTGGTTCTCCAGACATTGGGAATTATAACTACTATCACCTTCAACCAGCTGGTTCTGATTGAGAGTTATAGTTCAAAAAACCTATACCTCCAGAGCGTCCCCCTTAGGAGGGATAGTCCCTCTTTGTGACCCAAATCCCTCTTTCCCACCCTTGTGTCCCTCATTTCAGAAGACCAGACTTGCGATGTGTATATAAGTATATGACATTACTCCACAGCAAAAAAAACTTACATGAATGCTTTTTTAAACTTCAGTATATGTGTATATAAACCATACTGTGTAAATAAAATACTTTGGTTGTACTCTAAATAATTTATTTAGGTACACAAAGAAGTGTTGCTAAAGTATGAAAAAAACTAAAAATTATCGGTAAAGCCTCCACCCACACCTCCCACCACACAACCATTTGAAATTGAGGGAGGTGTAGTTATCCGCCAGTTCTGTAACATACACCCTCACGTCCGTAAATGTATCGCGAGAATTCAAAGGATCAGCTTTAGACCGGAAGTGAGTCCTTTCATACCATTTCTAATCTCGCGAGACCTTCCGCGATCTCTCCCTTTTTCTTACAGCTGCCGACATGGTAGGTAGCAGAGCATGTGGTGGCGGAGGAAATTGAGGTTTATTTTCGGTGGTGGGACGGTTCACCGTTCCGATTTAGCGGTTTAATTGATTGAGGCATAAGTAGGAATAATGCATGATTATTACACCAAGTGGCAATGATTGTTTATGTGTCCTTGGCGAGGAGTATTTTGCGCTTGGAGATCGGCCTGTGTCTGCTGAGATGTCTGTTGCCCGCTTACAGTGCGTATTGCCCTTAGTGTCCCCCTCTGTTGTATAGGGTAGCGGTTGCAATTCAGTAACTATATAATAGTATTTAATGTCAGTTTTAATGCTTATTAACAATGCTGTAAGAGTGCACAACTCCACTAATATGCGTTGCGTACCACTTTGGCAATCAAAGGGTTGAATCTCTGACATACACAGACATGACGTAGAGGCTGCATATGTGGTCCTCAGAATCGCCCAAGGGCAGTTACCTGGAAAATGGTAGTTTTAACCTTTTAGAAGCTATAGAGGTCTCCATTTGTTGGAGACCTCACTAGAAGTTAAGATGTGAAGGCAGGTATGCATCTGTGGGTACCAGAGTGTAGACTGAGGGCAATGCCGAATGTTTGTAGCCACTGGGTTAAACACAATTACTTGTATATCATGCGTGCATACTACTGTGTAATGTGTGGTGTAGCACTGATCTTTTTACACGAAGCAGACATTTGGCTATAAGCACTCTTTGTAACTTATAAAATCGCTTCCCCAATGTAGCTACATGGCACCTAGAGATATGTATTTATAACTTTTTTTGGGATTGGTTGAGTTGCTGACACTTTCTCTGAGGCTGATGTTTTGGTGTCTGCACTATGTGTGATAATCCACCATCCTTTGTGTGTGTTTTGAACTGAACTGTTGCCACAATCTATGGAGAAATGTTGCCTGACCCTTGCCTCTTATTTTGCAATAGAAAAACTGCCTTGGTGCTGCTGCTAGTAATTTAATGCAAAAAAAAAAAAAGTAGTAGCTGGAGAGCCCTGGTAGTGTTCAGCAGTTAAAGTTGCGTACTAATTTAATATTTAAATTTGACTTCTATGTTATCTTGTTTACAAAAGCATTTTTCTTTATGAACCTACTACATTCTAACTGTCAGGGCTTTTTGTAGTGTAAAATTCAGGCCTTTACAATGGGCATGAGCAACGCTTGTAATGCTAGTAACTGTAATTGCTATTTAGCCAATTATATGACTAGTTTATATTTGGGGCGGAGCAAAAGCTTCCTCAGGCTAAACGGACTGCAAACACATTGTCGATAGTGAAAACTGTTAATAGGTGTATCACAGACTTGTTGAAACCTTGAATTGGGAAAAAAAAATTGTTAAAGCGGAACTACCACCCAATAATAGCATCACATCATTGCCCATCTGGCGACTCACTGCTCAGCGCTAGTCGCCAGAATTCTTACCGGATTAAAGAGAAATCTGTATTCTTCATGGAGTGGCAGCAAGCCGGAGTGCGAGCATCTTGCCCTAGTGACGTCCACGTGCCTGCGCTGTCGGTCCCAGCTGGGTCTAGGAGGCATTGCTAGGAGCCATTTGGCTCCAGCTGGGACTGACAGCGCAAGCACGTGGACATCACTATGGCAAGATGTCCGCGCTCCATCTTGCTGTCAGTCCATGAAGAATAGAGATTTCTCTTTAATCTGGTACCAATTCTGGTGACTAGTGCTACTGAGCAGCGAGTCGCCAGATGGGTTATGATGTGATGCTATCTTATTATTGGGTGGTAGTTCCGCTTTAAATCTAACGTGTAATGAAATTGCAAGTATTTGAAACATGACATATTTGTATGTCTCAAGTACATTCTTTCTCACATCTCTACCCCCATTTCTAAATCACGAGACTAGAGTCACATTTTGGCATTGTGTGTTGTCATGGTGTGCTAGAGTACTCGGAGAAAAACTACTGATCTTTATTCACTGGTTGGTTGTCAATATAACTCAACCAGTCACCGGTTCAGTGACATTGCATACTCTTTCTGTAATATATAGTTATAGATGCGCATCCTTTACTTGTGAAGGCCCAGAGGGATGTGTACTACATTGTGGAGCAGTGTGAGTTACACATCCCTCCTATGCGCAAGTGGGTAATCGGTTCTGCTTGTCATGTATCCCTTTGTCAGAAACTTGTACAGTCTGTTAAATGCTAATGTTTCATATCTTTAACAGCCTTCCAGACTAAGAAAGACCAGAAAGCTGCGTGGGCACGTTAGCCATGGCCATGGCCGAATTGGTATGAAATGCACATATAAAGTGTCAACATTCTCAAACTATCCCCCCTTTTTTTTTTTTTTTTTTTTTCTTTTCTAGAAAATATTTAAAAACTTTCTCCAATTCATGTTTTCTCCCATCTGATACAGTGTATTTTACTTTCATGTCAGTCGAGACTAGAGTCACATCCTGGCACTTCTAATTGTCTTGGTGTGCTATAGTTCTCGCAGAGAAACTACTGATCTTTATTCACTGGTTGGTTCTCAATATAGCTCAACCAGTCACCTGTTCAGTGACACCTTCAATTATAGTACTATCAGTGTTTGGTTATGGTCCCCTGACAGTCTCCATGATAACTGGTTCAATGTAGTTTGTTTTTATGTGGAGGTTTCCATGGATTATCTGCAGTGACAGCTGTCCACAGTTGTAGAGTTGTGAATTTTCCTGTGGAAGGATGTGTTCAAGTTGGATTTGTGATTAAGCAGAGAAGGTAACTGGATGAAAATACATTTTCTGCTGACCACAGTAATGTCCTGATTTGTCCAAAGCCATTATTTTGTTCCTGATTGGAACATCTGGGTTTGGGCAGCAGGCTTGTCCTTTGTCTTCTGCCTATTGGTCAACTCCTTGGATGCTAGAGGTATCCGTTCATCCAGTAACAAATAATATCCCATGGAAGTCCTGAACTCTTGAGACTCACTGATATATAGAAAAACATGGTAAATTCCTTGACAGTATTCCTATATGCACTTTAAATCTAAAATAGTGGAGACATCAAACTATAACTACTAGTAAATGGACATTTTTGAAAGAGTTAATGAATTTTGTGACAAAAGTATGGACACCAATATGTGGGTGTAGATGGGGACGGGTGATAATTATGGTCTAGATGATCAGCTGCCATTCCATCATTCTCAGCCATTCATCTAACCCAACATCTTTCTAGTATTCCATTTTACATCTTGTGCTTTGTAAGCTAGATATTTATAATAACCATGAACAGAATGATCTAATGTCTCTTTCCATGCAGGGAAACACAGGAAACATCCTGGAGGCCGTGGTAACGCCGGTGGTATGCATCACCACAGAATCAACTTTGATAAATAGTAAGTGAACCAAAATATGAAATGCAAGAATAGATTTTTAGGATCCACTGATGGAATTCATGTGGCTTCAAAATTTAGCACATGACAGTCTTCTGGACTTTTCCACCTTTGTTAGTCAGTGTCACTGCGGTACTAGCGAGGGTTCCCAAATGTTTCTGGTTTAGTTTTAACAGCTCTGCCTTTAAACCACCTGTAACCGTCCAGCATACCAATGTGTAGTTAAAAGCAGGATGAGTTGGACTTTAACAGACCTTGATAGGCTGTCATAGCAAAGCTGGACAGTCTACCCTTTAAGTAATGTTACTGCTCATTGAATCTTTGTTGTGGTAAATTGGTTACATTAACAATGCTGGATGGTGAGTACCGAAATACCCTTTAGGAACCTTACCTCTATCTCCAAATTAGGTGGCATCCAAACAAGTCTTCTGAAGGACTAGTATGTGTTATGGTCACAAAAAATGACACCGTAATCTGACCGTGAGCATCAACAAAAGTGCTGACTTCATACTTAGTACAGGGTAATGAAGTGCCTTAGTAGCAACTTGGTTAAAAATAATGCTGAAAACTGTAGATTAGCATTATAATATAAAGTGGCTTAGTCTATCCTTACTCCATCCAAGTTATCTTTGCTTACTGCAAGTGTGTATTGTTGACTGCACTCGTGCTTTAGAAAAGTGATCTCTAATGTTTCATACAACCGTATGAATTGCAGGATTGAGGATTTACTCTGACTACTTTCCAAGTGTTTTTTTGACCTTTTTATTAAGAGAAAAAAGCATTCTATGTACACTGTCTACATCCTTTTTTAAGGAAAGGGGACAAACTTGTTGAAACCTTAATTTGAAAATATTGTTAAATCTGAGTTGTATGGAAAAATGTAAGTGTTTGAAACATGGCATACTATTTGTCTCTATTACATTCTTTCTCACAGATATCTGTACCCCATTTCTAAATCACGAGACTAGAGTCACATCCTGGCGTTGTGTGTTGTCTTGGTGTGCTAGAGTACTCGGAGAAAAACTACTGATCTTTATTCACTGGCTGGTTCTCAATGTAACTCAACCAGTCACCAGTTCAGTAACACTGCATGCTCCTTCTGTATTATGTTGTTATATAAGGACATCCTTTACTCCTGGAGGCCCAGAGGGATGTGCACTATATTGTGGAGTAATGAGTTGCACATCCCTCCTATGCTCAAGTGGGTAATTCTGCTTGTCGTGTATTCCTTTCCCAGTTAAAGCGAATACTGAAAACTGTAGATTAGCATAACAGTGGTTTAATCTATCCTTACTCCATCCAAATTATCCTAGTTTACTGGAAGTGTGTATATTGACTGCACACGTGCTGTAGAAAATGTGTTGCAGGTTTGATGGTGGTTTTTTTTTTTTTTTTGTTTACTGTCCAAGTGTTTCTTGACCTTTTATTAGAAGCCCCCCAAAAAATATTGTGTACAAGGTCATTACATCCTTTTCAAGGAAGGGGTGGGGGGCAAGTAAACACACACACACACACACACACCTTTTGAATAACTAGATGTAAGTTGATGACAGTACACTTATCTCTCAGCAGGAATAAAATGGATGCTTTTCTTCAATTACGATTTCTTTAAAGGAATCCTAATTTTTCACAATAAAAGCAGCTCCAATTACTCTTAGTATTTGGGCTATGGAGAGTGTTTCAGTACTGTTCGAGTTGCAGTTCAAGAGAAATTGAATAAGTATCCCCTTCCCGCCCCTTTTCCTGATGTAACACTGCTCACCTCAGAGCAGTAAGACTGTCCCGATGGATCACAGAGAGGCACAGTCGGCAGGAAAAACCTGTCAAGGGGGGCAGGGTTTTCCTTATGCTCATAATAAGAAGATTGTCCCTTGCTGTTAAGTGTCTGGTCTCACAACCAGATTTCACATCTGATGGGAGGTGGCTTACACTAGGTAAAAGGGTTGTGAGGGGGGGATAATTTATTATTCAATTACTATTGAATTACAACTCTTACAGTATTGAAATAACACTCTCCATGGCTCAAACTATGAAGATTTATTGGAGCTGCTGTTTTGGTGAAACATTACTATCCCTTTTAAGCTGTATTGCAGTAGTGCTTCATTTTGACTCTCTGAATCTACTTTTGTTCATAACTTTAGAACACCTCTACATATCGAATGGGATTTGTGCGTATGCTCCCTTTGAGTGCAAGGGAGGTATCCAATGAAATGTTTGATGCCTCCCTGGCACTCAGAGGGTTAAAGTCAACTCTAATTCAGTATCTATTATTGCTAGTTTCTCCAGGGTCCTTATGGTACACTAAGGCAGGTATAAACCAACCCTGGTCCTCGAGATAACAATGCATGTTTTTCAAGATATCACAGAATGTTAGTGGCCTAATTAGCACATGCTCCGGCTAGGCTATTTTGAAACCTGCGCTTTGTTGTCATTGAGGACCACTGTTTCCTACCACTGTGCTTAACCCCTTAACGACCCTTGGCGGTCATAGTATGTCATGGGTAGATCTGACTTAACGACCCATGACGTACTGTAACCATCATGGAATTCCGGGCTTCCCCCGCGGCTGCACGCAGTTCGGGGAGCCTGGAACCGGAAACGCAAAAAAAAAGTTCTGAGACTAGTCAAGTCCTGTCATTGATAATTGTTACGATGTGCTAAATATCAGTTAACTACTGTTCTGTTAACTGGTTTTATATGAAATAGTTTAACCAGTCACCAGTTCAGTGTCATTTGTTAATTGGTTTTAAGCAAAATAGTATAAGTTTGGTGAGTGTTCTTTGCTCTGGACATTGAAGGCTTTTTTTTTTTTTTTTTTTTTTATTATATAAACCTGAGAAATGAGTCTGTAGCTGTAAACCACTAACCCACACATCTATTGTCTGTCTGTATTATGAACTATTTCACCCTGAATTTATTTGTAATAAACCATATATTCTATTTTTACAGCCACCCTGGATACTTTGGAAAAGTTGGTATGAGACATTACCATTTGAAAAAGAACCAGTCTTTCTGTCCTACTATTAACTTGGACAAACTGTGGACTCTTGTTAGTGAACAGACAAGGCTCAACCATGCAAAGAGCCCTGATGGTCCAGCACCAATCATCGATGCTGTTCATGCAGTAAGTGGTTTGGATTGGTTCATCTTTTAATGTAGTTGGCATCTTAAGGTTTTTTGTTTTTTTATAGCATTCTTGTATTGTGGCTATCTTTGATGTTGTAAGCCAGACATCACTGTTTCAGAATAAAAGCAGCTCCAATTAATTTTCGTTATATGGGCCATGGAGTTATATCAATACGGTCAGTTCTAGTTCAAGAGTAATTGAATGAGTGTCTCCCTCCCGCCCCTTTTACTGATGTTACTACTCACCTCAGAGCAGCAAGACTGTCCAGATGGATCGCAGAGAGGGACAGTCTCCAGTGAGCACAATGAAAAACCTATCGGGGGGGGGGGGTCACTAGGGAAAAGGGACGGGGGGGTGTACTTCTGTAATTACTCTTGAACTACAACAGTGTTGAAATAACTCTCCATGGCCCAGATACTATGAAGATTAATTTGAGCTTACTATCCTTTTAAAGGTCCACTCCATTGTCAGAGACTTAATGAATTTTGATCATTGAATAAGAAGCAATTAGGCAGTGCTATCTTAGTAAGCCACAATGTTTTTCATGCTGGAACACAGAATTGGTATGCTAAAGGAAGACTAGTGGCAAGACTCTTAAAATAAAGAGCCTGAGCTGTGAGTTTCTCATGCTACCCACAAAAGGTAGGACCAAAATCTGCAAAATGAGGCAGCTATCTTTTGACTAAGTGGTCTAAACCATGTGTAGGTGAAGATGTTAATATTTTACAAAGTATTTTTCTTATTGCACATTCTAAGTAAGAACATAGTTTAGACTCCTCCAGTATGAGTGATTCTGTGGAGGCACATGGCCAATGATGGCTGGTATACTTGCATCTAGGACTCTAACCCTTGGGGCTTGTATCCAAGGATACGTGGTCCAGCTTGTAAAATCATGTCCATCTGAGTAAAGGCGATGGTCTTGACCAGTTATGTCAGGGCTATATGCTTTATTCAAAGGGTTGTTAATGATAGTGCTATATCTCCTATAAAATACTCTGGGTAATTGGAGAGTAGGACAACTACTGGAAATGTTTCCAAAATATTAAGGAACAAGTCACATGTAAAAATAAACTGCTGAAGGACCCCTGTGGGGACCCTCTTCCCGTAGTGATGTGTTTGTTTTGTTTTGTTTTTTTTCCCCCTCTTGTAATTTGCCTAAGCATCTTGAAGGGATTTCAAATACCGATACACACACCCTTCCATTTTCATATCTTTGAGTTGTCGTTGCTTGGGTTATGCATTTTTACGGGTCACATACACAAGTGTCCATTTGTGTGCCAACATATGCTGCCATTTAAAAGGGGCCACTGCCAGTCAGTCTACCGTATCAGTCCTTTGACCACAGAAGGCCCTGATTTCCGTATATATGTTCAGTATCAATATGTGACATCGGTTACACAATTTAATGCAGTAATGGTCTATTGCTATATGTTTGAGAAAAACGTTTGCTGCCTGACAATTCTAACAACTCTAATGTTTTAACCCTTTTTTTTTTTTTTTTTTTTTCTCTCCCCTTTTTAGGGTTATTACAAGGTGCTGGGAAAAGGCAAGCTCCCCAAGCAGCCTGTGATCGTGAAAGCAAAATTCTTCAGCAGAAAAGCGGAGGAGAAAATCAAAGGTGTTGGTGGTGCTTGTGTGCTAGTAGCATAAATGTTCAAGCAACTATTAAACATTTTGTTCTTTATATTTGTGGTGGTCATTATTAAATCTTTCCTATGGTTTTTTTTTTTTTTCTTATTTAATTTTACCCTTCTAACTTCACTTATTTGCACTTCCACTGGGCATTATAATTTGATAGAGGTGAAGTTTGAGTGCTCCCTTGAATTACTGCACAAATACATTGCAGAATGATTTTCAAGTGTTCCAGGCTAGTCGTCAGATTCAACATAGTAACCTAGTTGATGAGGATCAAAAGACACGTTGATAGTCCAGTCCATGCCAAATGACCCTTGTCCCGGGGGGGGCAATTGAAGCCTTTTCTAATAAAGTAAAAAAAAAAAAAAAAAAATCCTTCCTGACTCCAAATGGCAGGCAGTTCCCTTGATCAACATCCTATCTGCTTTGAAGTGAACTGTCACAATTGACAGTATTCTGTGCTAGATAGTTATCCATTACTATCACCCCTTTTACATCTATAATGTAAACAAACCCAGTTTGTCTTAATTTCTTTATAACCCAGATCCTCCAATCCCATTATCAGTTTTGTTGCACATCTGAATGTTTGGTTCAATAATCTTTAAGCGCTGGTTCCCAAAACTGTACTTCATATTCTAGATGAGGCCTTACCAAGAATCTATAGAGATTTAAAATTACACTTGCCTCCTTTGCATCTATATGCCTTTTATGCATGGTAGTACCCTATTTGCTCTTGCAGCAGCTGAGTGACTGCACACTGCTGGGAATTCTATCTGTACTCCTAAAGCTTTCTGATTACCCAAGCTTCCCATTTAGTGTATATGTAGCATGTTTGTTTCTACAGCCCAAACGCATAACATTTATTTCTTCCTTCTGTGAAGAGAAAAAAATTTGGCTGTGTATTTCCTTACACAGCTTAGTGTGATTGGCAGAGACTGAGGCACTACTTCCAGTTCCTACTTCTAGATCATTAATGAACAAATTAAAATTGGTTCCAGGACTGTACCCTGTGACACCCCACTAACAACTTTAGACCAACTTGAAAAGGTTCCATTTACAGCTCTGCCAAATATCCTTTAACTGGTTCTTTATCAATTTATAAATATCATCTCTCAAACCAAAGCATTTTACTTTATGCAATAACCTGTTATGATGCACCATTTCAAAATATACTAAAACAACCATTCCCTTGTCCAGATTACTACTTGCACTTTTGTAAAATGAAAGTAAATTAGTCTGACATGATCTGTTCGTAAAACCATGCTGGTTCTTACGGTTTGTCATCACATAGTTCTGAATACTGTCAGTTGACAACCCTTCTTGTGTTACCCACTATGGAAGTCCAGCTCACGGTCTAAAACTTCCTTGGTTGTATATTTCCACCTTTTAGAACAACGGTTGTAAATTGGCTTTCTTCTTATCACAGAGCGCTATGCCCGATGAAAGTGAATCCATAAATATTAAGTGTGTAATGGTCTTGCTATTACTGAACTAAGTTCCTTAAGTACTCGTGGGTGTGTACCATCAGCTCCAGGTACTTCATTCACCATAATCTTTTCCAGTCTTTCTTTGACTTTGTCCTCCAATAAGCCATGTACATGATGGAAGAAATTCTTTGCCCATAGCCTGTCATTTCCTTTTGTATATAAAAAAAAATAAACTTAGGGTGTCGGTCATAGCTTTATCCTCACTAATCAATTCACCTGTCTCCTCCTTCAAGGCATAACAATTATTAAAAAAAAAAAAAAAATGCAGCTCTGGTCCGTCTATAAAGCGAGCCATGTAAAACTGTTTCATTTCTTCCGTGTTCTATTACTGGCCATGTACAATGGGTATTGTCTCTGCCCATTTGCCAGGATAGAACCAATCAGAACAGAATATAAGGTAGCCCCTCCCCCCCATCCAGTAGTGTTTGGGTTTTTTTTTTTTTGTTTCCCCCCCGTATCAAGCTAGCTGTAGGGCTATTACCCTTGGTCCGCTTGTTAGGAGTAAAAGCTTCTTTTGAATAACAGTTTGTTTGCAAGGTTTTTATTTTTTGTTCCTACCTGGGCCGCAGTGCAGTAACAGTTAAAGAGGCTGATTCTCTATGATGCGCCCCATGTCTGCCTCAGAACCAGAAGCTGGGTATATGGATGGGTCCTCTGCTTGTCTTCCATACAGTGCAGAGCCCCAGGCAAGGACCGGAACTGAGCCAGGATGCTTGAGCGCATGCTCCCCTCTTGCACTGCACTGCTGGAACGTATCTTGATTGGCACTGTTGCATGCCTCCATGGCTGTGCGTTTAAGGAAGAGCTGCAGGTAAGCGCTTAATATATAACTTTATAGCAGGAAGAGGCTGTCATTATATTTAAATAACTGCTGAGGTGTCTGTCATTCTGTCTAGCTAGGGTAGAGGCAGGGGTTAGCTCCTTAGTTCTTTTTTTAATGGAACCATTAAAAGGTGTTTTTAGTAGTTTCATGTCTGCCCCTGTAAAGCAGTCCTCAAAGTACAAGCCTCCCTTAGAAAGCACTTCTAAAGAAGCCAGTCCCAAAGCTATTTTATCTTTTTATAAAAAGATCCCTATTTTGGATAGTTCAGAGCTCTGCCAGGATTGCCTTTAAAGCTGCTGAGCAGGATAAGCCCATGCAGTCCCAGGATTGTTTTAACATGGGTGACGTAACCTATGCAGGATACTTTCTCAGCTATGAAGGAAGCATTTGTCACAAAGAAATGTGCCCGCTTGGAGGATTCTGATGAGGCAACATCAGTCAGTTTAGAGGATATGGAAAATGAAGTTTGCAATATATGGCATCAGGGTACTCATCTGAAGGAGAGATTCCAGAAGAGTCTGGATTATTTAGTTTGGATCACATGGATTTTCTTCAAAAGCATGAGGAAACATTAGGCCTTATAGATTCCCAGCCAGAATTGGGGGTTCTGAATGCAGCCTTTTTAGGTAAACACAAGGTTTACCTTGTTTTTTTCTGGTGAACCAGTCTATTTTGGATTTAATTAAATCCAAATGGGAAAAAGGAGAGAGAGAACTGGGGTTATGAAGATTCTCTAAGATGTACCTGATAGGACAATTACCTGGATCGCTGCCTGGGAGGGTACCTGTCACACTCTGGTCAATCTGTGGAATCTATGTCAATTTATCGGTATACCGTGAGGCTGTAAGGATCGCAAGGAAAAACACACACAACAGCGTATACCATACCAGCTCTCTCTTTATTCTTATCATACCAAAACCTTTATAGCCCTATACAGCACCCCTCCTTACAGGGAGGGGCGAGGTGCACAGTTTCAACATAGAACAGAAAATTATAAAAAAAACAGAAAAGCCAAACTTGTTCACAGGAAGGGGGGGGGGAGGAGAGAATGCAGATAACAGCTCCTGCAGTATCCTATCACCTCCCCCGTGGGGGTTTCTGAGACTCGGCACCTTCAAGCATAACAACCTTGAGCATACTCTAACAGCTTTTGCAATACACAGATAAAAACTAGAAAGAGCCAGTCTGGTGGTTTCCTCCCTAGTAGATGGATTCCTGCAGAATCGGTCAAATGTAAATGTAACTATTAACCCTATAGGTGCCGAGCATAAGTCTTACACACATTATCCCTGTACCCTTCAGTACCCCTTTATGGAGGATGACATTAAAAGGATAGTAATGTTTCATAATAAAAGCAGCTCTAATTAATCATCATAGTATTTGGACCTTGGAGAGTGTCACTTCAAGTCTGTCACGGTTTCATTGTTTTCATGGGAAGAAGATTGTCCCCTGCTGTTATCTGTCTTGTCTTACAACCAGATTCCACATCTGAGAAGGGATGACTTACACTAGATAAAAGGGGTGGGAGGGGGAACTTTGCTTGTGAATATCTCTCAAACCATAAAGGTTTGAGAGATAAGACTTATATTGTTCATGTTTTTTAATGCCTACAAAATAAAATAAAATGAAGTATTACTATCCCTTTAATACTGCAGTGACAAGACTTACCTCCCATGTCCCATGCTGAAGTGGGATATCGGAAGAGCAACGGAGATGGTAGGAGACACAATCTCAGTTAATTTACTGCATTGACAACAGTACATTTCTCCTACTCCGATTTTGTAACAGGAGCAGGAGCCCTTCAGAACAAATAACCTTAGAGCAGTACAATTTTATTTTTTCCCAGTACAGACACTGGAATGAGAGGTTCAATACATACTAGAGGGAAGACTTACTGATCTGTGGTTTGTGCAATGTTCACTTGTTTTGCTTCTTATTCTGTTCACAACCGCTGAATGGTTTGTGGGACACAATGACGAAGTTCATAAGCCAACTTCAGCCACTGCTTATTGGAACAGTCTCATATCAAAACGTCACATGCACTCATACATCTTGGCATTATACAACAACCTCTGATGTTGGAGGGTTTTTTTTTTGTTTTTTTTTTAAACCTGAGGGAAATTATAATTTTGTGATTATATTAATACACACTATAGCATTGCCTAGAGAGGGGGTTGTGGCATTATTGGTCATATAGCCGGTGAGATGGCTCAGATGGTTAATGCACCAGCTGTAGAACCTGTTCAAACCACAGGGTCACAGGTTCTAGTCCTGGCAAGGTCAGCTCAGCCTTTCACCCTTCTGAGGTAGATAAAATGAGTCCTGGACATACTTGAAAATGAGAGACAATCTCAATTTATTCTTCCTGGTAAAATACTTAAAAAAAAAAAAAAAAAAAAAAAAAATAATAAAAAACTTCTGGGAGTGGGAAGCAGAGTACCTCTACAGACAGAAGAATGGGAACTGAAACAAGACATCAATCTTCAATTAGTGGATTGCTGGGGAACACTGGAAGTAGACAGGGGGCATCACAACTAAATCTGATCTTCATTTTCTGTGCCAGAACAAGAGGCCCTCAGCCACTAGAAGTAGATGCTCTGATGATTCTGTGGAATTATACACCACTAGCCATGGTTCCCAGGGTCCTCCTCAAAATAAGGAGAGGAAAAGTTCACACCAATTTCATTGCTCAGTTTGGGTATGAAGGGCTTTGTTTCACCATCTACAAGATCCCTTTCCCAGTCTAGGATTTCCTTGCTGCACTCTCCCCCACAAATAATGAAATGATGACACTTAAGCGTACTGCTCTTAACCCAATTCTGTAGTTTTGTATTATATTGTTTCAATGTTTGTTAAGCAATGTGTACATGTATGGCGCTATATAAATAAAGATACATACAATAACAGAACGCCCAGACACCAGACCTTTCATCAGTACAGCCTTCACAATCTCGCTTTGACGGCGTGGTACTTCAAACTGACATCCTGAAAAACAAGGGGGTGATTCAGTCATTCAAACTATGCTGAGAGCTTGAAAATCTGTATCAGCCAAATTAGACCACTGAATTTTGAGAATATATTTTTTACTCTGTTATCAGCATTTGATTGACCCATTATGGTTCCATCCTCCTTCAGTTTTAGAATTTTTGCAAGCAGGTCTTGAAAAAGGACTGAGTCAATCCCCCCAAAGTGTCTGTTCTCTGTTCTTTTCCAAAGGAAAATTGCTGCCATTTCCAAGATTCAAGCATTCATTACAGGGGTGAATAGGATACTCCCTCCATACAGGGCTTCTATCCCACCTTGAGATTTAAATCTGGTTTTGGAGGCTCTCCAACCCTATCCCTTTGAACCATTATCCTCGGCTTCCATCAAAAACCTGATCTCTAAGACAGTCTCTCTCATACCTATTGTGTCAGCAAAAAGAGTTTCCAAACTCAGTGCTTTATCCTGCATGTCTCCACACCTTATTTTTCATCAACATATTGTTGTTTAAAGTATGGTTCCTGAATTCTAACCCAAGGTTGTTTCAGCATTCCATATCGATCAAGAATGAATTCTTCCTTCATTGTGTCCTAACCTGAGCAATAAGTTATTCATACATTAGATGTTGTTACATGCCTTCTGCAGCATGTTTAATCCACCCAGTCCTTTAGTCAGACAGATTAATACTTTTCATTCCAGATGGCTCAAAGAAGGGCAGACCAGCTTCAAAGACAACTATTGCCTCATAGCTTTAAGACAAGTCTTCTGGCTCCATTCCGAATTACATCCAGTTCTACTTGTTCCATCAGTACTTCATGGTCCTTGAAAAATCAAGAGACTGCAACACTGCCATCTATAAAACTTTGTGAACAAACTTAATATTTTTTGTATCTCAAGATGCCAGTTTTGGCCACAATGTTTTGCAGGCTGTTCATTAGTTTTCTTTCCCTCCTTTGATTTTTGGGACTGCTTTGGGATGTACTCATGGTCTCTTCATCTCACAATGATGATAGAGAAAAGGATACCCTACAGTTTCTTGGCGGCTCTGTTCTAGTGTCTGTTCCCTTTCTGACTTTGCTATACAATAACTAACCACAATCTGATTGGTGGAGGGTATGTTAGAGTGCCCTGCTTCCTATAGGGAGTAGCTCATATACCCCAAGGTCTTTACATCCCTCAATGGACTAAGAAAAGGATTTATAAGTACAAAAATCCCCTTTTCTTCACCTGTGGAACTTTTGTATCCTTGGGGTGTACTTCAAATGCATGCAAGGGGGTAATTGCCACAGGGAAGTACCTGGTTGACCTTCAGCACGATTATACAAGCTGTGATGGTGTAACATCCCTGGAGGCCAGCCCAGCTGTTCTAGGTTGCAGGTAGGTCCTTCTAGAGTTCAGTGTATTGAAGCTTTTGAGCTGAACGCCTGCAGTAGGAAACATTTACCACTGCTTCCTGCTCATTTGACCATCTGAATATGCACAATATGAAGCAGAGACAAGTAAAGATTTGACCTAAGCATCATCGTGGGAAGTGGCTAGAGACAACTTTTGACACTGTTGTGTCCTCTATTGTTTCTCACCTTTGTTCTAGTCTTCTGGAACAGACATTTTCCTCTTTCTTTGTTAGTGTCTGCTCTCCCTCCCCCAGTCATATGTAAGCACCAGTGCAAATGAAAGGAAATTCATGTGATACTGCTTGTGCCTGTGTGAGAATGAGACTTGGAGTGTGCACACTGAGAAGATATCTGGATATGAGTGCACATGAGGTACTGTGTGCAAGAGTGAACATGCCTGTGCGGTTGTGGTGGTCTGAGGGAATGACTTTCAGAGTATAAACACGTATATACTGATATTAGAAATCTACATTTCAACTCCTATCCCCCCCCTCCCAAAGATGAAATGACAATGAGAAGAACTACTTTGAAATGCAATTTGTGAAACATTGTATGTGATCAAGTGTATGTAAGTGAGTGTTGTACCAGTATTTGTTCAACTCTGTGCTTT
This sequence comes from Rhinophrynus dorsalis, assembly GCA_037306005.1. Taxonomy (NCBI): domain Eukaryota; kingdom Metazoa; phylum Chordata; class Amphibia; order Anura; family Rhinophrynidae; genus Rhinophrynus; species Rhinophrynus dorsalis. The sequence continues at coordinate 235,390,209 of CM074724.1, read as the reverse complement.
AATATCAGGAACTGACCCTTTTTCAGTGTGATGGGGGGGTTCGATATTACATTTATTAGTGTGGTGCTTATGAACACTTTTAGAACTGTAGGATTACTTGTTATTGAATTTAGAAAAAAGGAAACATTATGTCCGCTTACTGTTATTTTATTTTCCTGGTCAGTAGTCATTGCAACACTCCCCAAAGGGTTAATCTCCTCAGCTGTAGGACAGGAAACGCTTCCGCAAGCTAATAAAGTGGACCCTTCTTCCTTCCATCAGTATTTGCTGTTTAGCATAGTCCAAACTTAAAGGAGAAAAAAACTGACCAGGAAAAGAAAATAATGGTAGGCTGATATAATTTCCCTGGTCAGCATGGCAACCCTTGATGTATTACCAAAACAGTACCCCAAAAAAACAAGGATGGACATATAAAAAATAAATGAGATGGCCCAAAAAAAATTTGAGTACAGAGTGAAATTTATTTAAAAAATGTAAGAAAGGTTAGCCCTTGTTCTTGAAGCCAGCGCTTTATGCCCACAAATGGATTCATTAGCTGATCTAACACCCATACGGTAATGTTTGACAAATGTGGTGCTGGATGACATGACAGCTGCTCTGCAAATATTTTCTGAAGGAACTTCAGCCACTGCTGCCCAAGAGGTCGAGATTGATCTAGACAAATGTGCCTTAAGACCCAGTACAGGAAAGCCCCTATGCTGGTTTTGTGGCCTATTATAATTTATTTCACCATACCTAAAACATTACACACATTTCTCTTTGCATTTTATGTCTAAGAATATGATTCTTGTAGGAGTATCTATCTATCTATCTATCTATCTATCTATCTATCTATCTATCTATCTATCTATCTATCTATCCTCAATGCCTCATGTAAAGAGAACAGGAAAGGTACTTAACTACCGAGCTGTACATCAGTGTGAGAGAGCCCTGTAACGGACCATAGGCCATTACTGGGAAAATTGTAGGAACCCTTTTGTACACAGACTTACTTGGCCACCGGGCACCCTATGGAAGGGTCACTGCAGGCATGGGAACTTGCCCTGTCGAACCTTGTCGAACCTTTGTTTGTTCAGTGACTTACTTGGCCTCCGGGCACCCTAAGGAAGGGCTGATTTAAGTAAAGGAAATCTACACCAGTCGACTAAAAGGGACTGTTCGACTGGTATTCGAATATGGATGATTCATTTGGACTCCCTGGTCTACTAGGAGGGGATGGTGGACTAATTTGTTCGATTCGGACCCTTAGGAGCGGGCCGCCATTGTAGAGGCTACCGGAGTGCACGAACGCTCAGTTACCTCAAAGGGTTTGGGTAGGCGGCCTGGAGATTGGCTGGAGGGGCGAGTGACGTCACCAGCGGTCATTCGCGAGATGGGACTGGGCCAGCACCCGAAGGCATAGCCTCCATTGGTCAAACTAAGTGACCAGTCGGGTTTGAAGGGTTTTAGTAGCTCAAAGGGTCATTGGTTAACAGTCAAGCCAAATTATGTTAAGTGTGCTTTCGTCACTGTTCTATTGTTTTATTGTTGGAATTGTGTATAAAAAGAGAGAGCTCTGGTAATAAAGGTGTGTTACTGCGTGGAATTCCAGAGCGTGCGTCTCGTTCTTTCGATGGTCTAACGAGTCCACTTTGACTCCCATCCTAGGCGAGCCACGGGAAGCTGAATTCACTATTTCCCCGTGGGTATCCAGCGACGATCGACGGCTCCAGCGTTCCTGGTGCGAACTGAAGACCCGGGACAACGTACAACGACCCAGGACAGGGACCTTCGACTGGTTCGCATTCGACGGACCTTCAGCACCCCTGCAGGTTCAAGTAGGGCTCCGGTGAGGTTTCCCCAGTCCGAGGCACGCTAACTGACCGGATTCAAGGGTGAGGAGAGCGGCACATCGGACGCGGACTCCCCGGCATCCTTAACCTCCGTTACAAGCCCTCCACACGAAACTCCGTAGTATTGTTCAAACAGACGTGAGATCCAGGTACATTCTCTCTCGTCCCAAATGGCTCTAAGCAAAACTGTGTTGATTAAAGGGTAAAATACAGACTACACCCTTAAAGGTATGTCTAACACTATGCATGCATATATGCTTGGTTATATAACACTGAATATTGCACAATCGGAGATGGCACTACCTGTCTCTCATAAACACTACGTAAGCTGGCATTGCCTGCCTCTCTGTTGTTGCTAGCCACGACTGCAGAGCATTAACCCCCAACTAACCGTGAGGAGATCACCAAAAACCATCCCTTACACCTCGTCCTCTTCAACCCTAGGAATAAGTCCTTTTAGCAGCTGCAGTTTACAAAATGACCAGTTTCCACTACGAAATCATTTTCAATATCTAAAAAAGGCTGAATCTTAATTTAATATACCAGTTCCCTTCTTGAAAAATATATACTTCCTGACACAGAGAGCAATCTCAGCAGTGGGTAGGAGCCAATTAATCCTTCTTGAAAAATATATACTTCCTGACACGGAGAGCAATCTTAGCGGTGGGTAGGAGCCAATTAATTATAATGTAGTTTAATATTTTCTTATTTCCATAGTGACCAGAACCTTCGAAAGTGTTATTGCTGCATTTTTCAATATGTTTTGTTTGTAATGTGGACTAAGAAAAATGAAAATTATATCAGTTTACAGTTATTTTCTTTTCCTGGTCAGTAATCCTGGCTGCACTCGCCAAAGGGTTAATCTCCTCCTTAGCACATAGGACAGGAACTCTTCCCCGAGCTTATACATTGGTCATCTCTTCTTCCTCCCCTCTCTGTTGTGAGTCTAATCCAAACTATAATACAGAAAAAAGGGAGGTTTTGGTGAGTGCTGCCACAACCAATGACCAGCAGCATCACAACCCTCAGTGTATTAGCAAAAAACATTACCACAAAAAGCCAAGGGTGGGCATATCAAAAATAACTGAGATGACACAAAACAAATCTGAATACTGAGCTAAATGTATTGAAAAAAAAAGTAAGAAGCTTTAGCCCTAGCTCCTGAAGCCAGCATTTTTACCCAAAAATGGATTCATTAGGTGATCGAACATCCAGACGGTAATGTTTGATAAATGTGGCACTGGATGACAAGACATCTGCTCTGCTGATATCTTCTGAAGGAACTTCAGCCACTGCTGCCCAAGAGGTTAAAGATTGATCTAGACAAATCTGCCTTAAGATCTTGCGGTACAGGAAAGCCCCTATGCTGACAGGTCCTGGAGATTGCTGCAATAATCCAACAGCCACTAGTGGTTTAACAGGCCGCCTCACCTATTCTGAAGCTGAAAGGGATAACTAACAGCCTGTTAGACTTCCTGAAAGAAGCAGTCCATTCCAGATAGATCTTTAAACTTCTTCAAAGATACTGAACATTTGAATACTTTGGAAATTCAAAAGTATACTGCCCTCCTGAGGGAAATGATATCCCAGTGTTATGATCTGCTATACCTTTGGGGTGCCAAGAGCATAAAACTGTCCCCACAACAATATGTATGTTTCCTTTATTTTTTTGGAATGCAATATACTTGCACTAAAATGTTTATACCATTCACATACATTAAGAAATATTAAACTGGCTGCATCAACTAAGTAATTTTCCTGTATATCCTTGCACTGCTGTGCACAAATATTTACAGAAAGTGGCACTCTAAACAATTTTTTGTGGGGGTTATATTTTCACAATTTCAAATACTGTGCATACAATTATATACTGTATGCAGTGCTCATAGTCCTCCTGAGAAAAATAGTAACACATTGGGTTGACATAATACACTTAGTGCCAGGAGCAAAATGACTGTACCTACCACGGTCTACATCTGTCATAATGTAGCTACAGCCAGCAACGCTGAGGCGCCTCTCAATATTTGAAGATCTAGGCAGTTGCCTACACTGCCTGGCTGGTTGTTCCATAGGAATTTTAGACTCGCTCGCTGAGTTCTCATAGTCATCTGCTGGTCACATGAAGTAATTGCTGATTTTCTATATCAGAGTTCTCAGCTCCATCTGCTGGTTGTTGTGGATGATTTGCAATCAACTGAGTTTTCAACGCTATATAATGGTTATTTGAATCAATTACCTTTTCCAAACAGCAAATGTACTCTTTGCTACAGAAAAAGCGTTGAAAGCCCACATTGAATAAAATAGAATTTTGAGAATTTTTTTTATTTGTCACCTGTGCTGTATTTGGCAGTTTTCTTTTGAACATAAAGCCATACGCAAGCACTTATAGACCAGAAACCATACCAAACATAGCGCCATCAGCAAAATGTAAGAACAAACACAAGCAACAGTGCCAATACTCTGCCTTACATGTTAACACATTGGTCCTTACGCTGAAGGCAAAAGATGAGTAATTCTGGAGCACACCAACTGCACCATAGTGGACAAATGAAAATTCCTAAATTCTCTTTGATTTAAATTATTTAAAACTCTTGAATGCTCAATATACTTGATCTGCCTCAAATTATATTGACCTAATTTGCATCTGACCTTGACAATGCTAATACATTTACAAAAAAACTTGCCTTTTCTAAGCTTCCATGGCTCTCTGCTAAGCTGTTTTAGTGCTCTAGTAGCTTGTAAATGCAGGCATTGTCCTGTCTTTGTGTGGCTGTTAGTCTTCCTTTCATTGTATTACTCATTCAAGTGCTGGCTAACAGCATCACCTGTAGGGTTGCCACCTTCTCTTCCAAAAAATACTGGCCATGGCATACCCTCCATAGACTTAACATTGGACAAAAGCCAATTTTTTACCGGCCTGCAGGTAGCGAAGCCTCCAATGCATTGGTCCAGGGTTAATTTTCTAAAATGAAAGGTACTAGGTCACCTGTCTGTCATAATGTGTTATTCCTCAGTTAATTAGTCACAATACATTACTCCAGAAACGTTTTTCTGAATTGTGTGCTAGGATATAAAGCACATGGGAAGACAGTCAAGCAGACCAGTAGAAAAAAAGATACAAGAAGAGAGGCACAGGGAATTAGTTGAGAAAACTGTATACAATCACTATATAGCAATATAAAAGCCATATAGGTCTATCAGGGCAATATAACAATACAGCATACCAACAGAGTATTCCATGAAATCAGCAGGGCATAGTTCTCATTACATGAGAACAACAGGGCAGTCATTACAATAGAATAATTAAGGTTTAAGAGGGACTAACCTTTCCAAAATAAGCACCCACATCAGCTGATTTTATGAGCAAAGCCGTCTAATACACAAATGTTTTTCATTAACCTCCCAAAAACAGTAGTTATCCTACTCCTATGACAGCAATACATCATCCACAATTATAAAGATGCATTGCTATGCTGGCCTCATGAAATACCAGGTAAAATAGGTACTCGGTCATCAACCTAGAATGATCTAGAAGAAAATCAACACTGACTAAGACCAGCCTAGGGCTTAACCCTTATAGCACTCTCACTGGACTCTTTCAATTATTGACTGTATCTCTTGCATATTGTCCGAGAAGGTCTTCTGAGGTCCAATTTATGAGAAAGCTGTATGACAATGGATAAGTAAATGTGAGATTCTTAAAGCATGGGAGAGGAAGAGATAGTTATATATATTTAGAGTGCACTAGAGACTGTTGCTGAAGTAGAATATAACTTTAGCAAGAAAAAATTACACATTCTGTTGGCTTCAATGCACAACAACTTAAAAAAAAAACTCATATAGACTCACACATTAGACACTTTATAAATAGATAAGGAATATACCATGTTTTAAATTGCCCACTATCAAATTCTACCCTTTAAAAATAGTATATCAATAAAAAAGACAATACTTTCCTCAAGGTTCACCCCATCCTCACTCTGAACCCCTCCAGAACATACTTGAAAATATGAGAAATCTCAATGTATTCTTCCTAGTAAAACACAATTTAAACCAATAAATTAATCAACCAATCCTCACTCAGGGACCATCACAGAGGAAACAGCCACCACAGAAGCGCCAATCAGAAAACCAGTATCAGGTTTAGCTCTATCCCTATAAGCCACAGGGCACACTACCACCTACACACTAGATCACAGGTAGTCAACCCTTGTCAAAAATAGCTACCAAAAGTGCATTATTTTAGAATGGCCTTGAATGAGCACAGGTACACCAGTTCAAGTGATTGAGACACTAATTAGTCCACCTGAGCTCCAGCAATGATATCTTGAAAACATGCACTGTTGGTAGCCCTTGAAGACCAGGTTTGGCTACCCCTGCTCTAGATCCTGCAGGGGAAATGTATGTGAGGGACCAGTGTGCAAGAGATAGGCACCACAAATGAGCTAAATATCAGGTATTAGCACACTGCAGAACATGCTGCATACTTCCAGTCCAGATTCAGCATGAAAAAAACATGCGTTGATCATGTAAAGGAGAAAGGCTCTCCATGAGACAGAAATACACCAGTACGGAAGGTACAGAACAAACACAATTATAATAAAATAAAACCAAACAATTATTAGAAGTTAAAGAGTGGCCCACTGGGACCACGCACTGGAATCTCACACATAGGACTACAGGTGCCTTTCAATATACTTAAACTGGTAACAACAGTGCTTGACCGTGTGAGGAAAAAGTACTCAGTCTGTGAATGCCCCCAGATGTTCCCATTATTGATGATAGGGTAGAAATTGCTAGTGAGCAATTTACATCTTGTGGTACCACTTATCTTTTTTAATGCTGTGTGTGTGTGTGTGTGTGTGTGTGTGTGTGTGTGTATGTGTGTGTGTGTATATATATGTGTGTGCCTATATGTACTTTTATTAAATGTACTATGATTTGACACACACAGTCTTTATGGGTTGTTGTTTTTCCCCTGACAAAGTGCAGGGTAGATACTTTCTGGCTATTTGTTTTTTTTAGTGTTTCTTTAAAAGACAAAAAAAAGACCAGTCCAAAAAAGAGGAAGTTGATGGTTATAGAAAAAATAGGGAGAAGTGAGAGCCAGGATGCTTGATGTGATCACCTGAGAAGAAAACAGGAATAGAAAGTGATACATGTATCTGCTGGGGGAGTTAAAGTGTGTCTGTATAATTTATTTCATGGATTTATATTTGTCTGCATAAAGCATGATTTGCTTGGAACGGTCTTACACTCAGTAGTACAGCCCATGACTGTTTTTTTCGTAGGGCTTGATGTATATAAAGGTAGGCACATGTTTAAATTTGTAATCCTTTAGATGCCAGATATGTGTGCATTACATATAAAATAAAGTTTGTTTTAGGACAATCTTGGATCAAAACTGGGTAGGTCAGTGTCCATCCCCAGATGGAGAATTGAGAATGATTACATGATCCCTCAAATATTTACATGCAAGTCCAGAATACTTGTGGCAGATGGTCCTCTGTGTTGTTAAAGGTGCTTCTCTGTAGGTATCTCCAAATTAGGAGCTATAGATTTGTTTGGGGTCTCCTTGGTAGCACTCTAAGAGAGAAACATTCCTTCTATCAGACAGGTACCACTCCTAAAAAATAAATTGCATAAAAGGAAATCCCCAGTGTTGATACCTGTCTCCATCAGAAGGTTCTTCACCCCAATTGTTGTCAGATATCCAACCGTCGCTCTTATTGACTTCTTGGCAAGGGCCATTGTGGCCAGTCCAGGTGAGAGAGGAATAGAACCTGTCTTTGGCTATCCTCCATGCACTTTGGGTCCCAGGTGGGGCACAGATATGCTATTTATGCACTAGCAACTTCTAAAGCTTCTGCCATTTTACCCATACATTCCAGCTTTTGGAATGCATATTCTTTTGGGAGTCTATGATGCTTCTGGTCTGTGAGTTCTACAGACAGTAAGTGAGGTAGTGAAGGTACTTTTAGACAGGGTGGTCTTCTCTCTGGTGTCTGGCCTCTTCAGTCAGCTTAGACAGTGCTGCGTTCCCTCCACCCTCCTTGTGGATGGCAGCAGTACTCTTTCCAGGCCAGGCCGGCTACAGAATTTCCTTCTGCCCGGCTGGCAAAGAGGTTGTTGCCTTCTCCTTTTTTTATTTTTATTAAGAGCATTATTGTATAAAATGCAAATACAATAGTAAATAGAAACAGATATTGTTAATAACAGATCACATCAGTAAAAGTGCATTACAAAGGTTAACTTAGCAAATGTAAATCCATTACATAACAAAGTATCGGTGTATACATGACAAATGATTATGAATCAGCGTGTCAATATGAGAAACATGTTCCATGCTCTGCTATAGAGAAGAGCAAGAAGACAGAATCAGAAGAAGACATAAGAAGAGGAGAGGCAGGGGGAAGTCAGTATTCCCATATCACTTAATAGAGCAGTGTGCACGAAATAAAAGCCAAGGTTTCCATATAGCCTTGTATAATTCCAGTGTTTTTTGAGTCATAGCCCAGAGATGTTATATTTGACAAATCAGTGACATCCGACTGGCCCACTGATACATATTGGGCACTCCACACTGGAGGATCTCCATTACTGGGTAATCAAGCACTTAGCTGCATTTGTTAGATGTAAATAGAGTTTTCTCAGGTTGGATTCATTAGATAGGGGGCTAGGGAATTTATAAGTAAAAAGAAGCATGAGTGGGTCTGGAGGTATTTTTGTGTGGTGCATAGTATTTATAGCAGTCAAAACATCTCCCCAAAAAGCTACAATAACCTTGAATTTTTAACATTAGAACTATCCATCCACATGGATTACATTCGGAACTTTTTGTAAGTTTATGTTTATGTTTAGTACCATTGATTTTAATTTAAATGTCAATGGTCACTACCTTGAAGTGGTATGACAGATATGGCATTGGATGGGCTATTAGGTATTGTATATATCTGGGATTGTGAGACAGATGGAGGATAGTGTATATAGGATTGCAGTTGAGAGCCATGTAGATACAGGTACACCCATTTATATGATGTTAGGACAGTTTACTAACATAAGTGATTCTAGGTTTCTTAAAGGATGATAGAAAGTACAGCTGTTATTATAACCCATATGTTAAAATAATCTCATTACTCTAGATTAATGATATGAACATGTTCGTAGGAGTTAATCATATTCCAGAATTTATGGGGAGTGGTTATTTGGGATGGGGTTAAATCACATAGAGACATCTATATGTGAATCTATCATACATCATAGACATATCACATAATGGATGTGTTACAGTTTTCAGACACTCAGACAGAGGGTTACAATAAAATACAATTTTATTAAAGCAAAAAGATAAATACAAGATTGCGCCCTAGGGGCAGTACTGAAAATAGCAGAATATGGACTGAAATGCCAGGTACAAAACAGGGAATAAATCACTAGTATCAGGCAAATAATGACAGGAGACAAATAGTTAATAGCAAGGGTATTCAGTCTCAAATGTGGTGTTAGGCACGCCCTTGGTGAATTATACTGCAATATGTGCTAGGTGATAACACCTTAAGTCCATTCAATGTGTGAAGCTGTAGACAAGAGCTGCGACTTGAAACTGAAGCTGCAGAGTGATAAGGTGGTAGCCCCCACGGGCGTAACGGAAACCAACAGTATTGGAATTGCTTGAGCCAATAGCCCCCACGGGCGTAACGGAGACCAACAGTATCGTGATTGCTTGAGCCCATAGCCCCCATGGGCGTAACGGAGACCAACAGTATCGTGATTGCTTGAGCCAATAGCCCCCACGGGCTTAATATGAACCAACAGTATCGTGATAGCTTGAGTCAATAGCCCCCATGGGCGTAACGGAGACCAACAGTACCGTGATAGCTAGAGTAATAGCCCCCGCGGGCGTATACCGGAGACCAACAGTAACTGAATCGCTTGAGCCAAGACCGCCCCACGGGCGTAACGGAGACCACCGGTTGCTGCACTGCTTGCCTATAGCCCACGACGTAACGGAACTACTGCTCTGCAGATGTGAAGAGCCACCGACTACCGAGGCCCACAACGCGGCTGGCTCGCAGAAGCAGAGTAACAGGCTAAGGCTAATGATGGTAAAGTGGCAGTGAGGTAGATGGAAGCAACACAAGTGTTCTAGGCTCACAGTAGCGACACGGCACAGCAAATGTTAATAGACTCAGCACTACGTCACCAGACAATGCAGATGGAAGGCTCAGCTCAAACAACATGGCTCAGCAATGGTTAACCCAGGAATAATGGAGGCTCAGATCACACACTGCAGCGATCAGAATGTCGCCGAGGCGACAACAGGAACCGTAGACTGGAGCGGCAGGAGCAGGAGCAAATCCAGGAGTCAGTAGTCAGCCAGGCCGGGTCAGGACACGTAGGAGATTTGCAGACAAGCCGGATCAGCAATAGAGCGAGAACGTCAGCCAGGCCGGGTCAGGACACGTAGAGGATTCGCAGACAAGCCGGATCAGCAATAGAGCGAGAACGTCAGCTAGGCCGGGTCGGATCACGGAGAAGATTCGCAGACAAGCCAGATCAGCAACAAGCAGGAAGTCAGCCAGGCCGGGTCAATCACAGAACAGGAACACAGGAGCGTAGTCGGTACAGGCCAAGTCGGTACACAGGAGATCAGGAATACTGGAACACGGCAACAGCAATACTGGCTCAGAAACACCACGAAAGGGCACCAGACAGGCGCCAATGGCCAGAATAAAACAGGTCACCAGGGGCGGGCCAACACAGCTCAACCAATCAGGGAGCAGCACAGTTGAGAGTGACAGAAAGGATCACGGGGACCGTCATAGGATGTGAATGAGGATATAGATATGATGGAACTTATAGTAAATATGATTCCATCATAGAGTGTATATTTGGAAGAGCTTAATTGTTTCAGAGCATATATATGTATTTTTGGGTTTGAGTAATAACCATATCCCAAGTATTGAGGGAAAACTGATGTAGGGAATAGTATAAGAAGTGTGTTATGTCGAATATCTGGGATATGGTTATGATAGAGTTAATAATATATTTGTAAAATTCGAGCCCATCATTATGTATTTGAGTATCATTGGGACATATGAGTTATGGATATAGTGAAGATTTAGCCCATCAGATTTATGTATTACTCTTTTTTTCACCACGGTAGATAGGCCAACAATAACATCTTGTGATCAAGTGGCATAACAATTTCATGAGTCGATGAAATTTATGAATCTGTCATAAATAGATTGTTCTTTGAAGTCACTGAGTGGAACTCTCATATCCCAAGACATAATACTACTCTATTTCTAGTCCTAGATACCAGGGCACAAGAGAGAGGAGTTTTTTATTTTAGATATTTTTGTGTGCACACATTTAGATTGAATGATTTTTAGGTTGTGGTGATGTTTCTCTCACATAGCAAATTGGTTTTGATGATCAAAATCGTGGAACCATTACGACAATCGATCACCAATGCGAAACACATTGTCCTATAACAACACAATGGGTGTAAGGTTTTATTACACCGAGTATGTCAAATATTATGCTATATAGACTGTTCCCTGTGGTGTCATTTTTATTTGATGATCATTTTATTTGATAAGAGGATTTTAATCTTACCTGTTAAATCCTTTTCTCTTAGTCCATATAGGTTACTCGTAACTTTGAGTAGGTGACCACCCCTTTATGTAGGCAGGAACAGTTCTTGAAGAGAATGCTGGGTGGAGCCTACCTCCTCTCCTTAGCTGCATCTAGCCACTCCCCTCCAGTAAGATTTGAGACACTAACTAGTGACTAGGTAGGGAAAAGAAGACTCCTGTGAGCATGAACCCAAAAGGGCTCTCACGTTCAGTCACAGGAGAGCCAAGTATGGTCCCTTGACAGGGTGGGAGACCAGTAACCTATATGGACTAAGAGAAAAGGATTTAACAGGTAAGACTAAAATCTTCTTTTCTCTGTTGTGCAATATAGGTTACTGGTAGCTTTGGGATGTCCAACCATTGAGTTTTCCAGAGGTGGTAAGTAAGGCAAGGACCAGGTGCAGGGCCCCCAAAGTCACCAGAGCATATATGAAACATCAGATCATAGACAGCCCAACAATAACAACAAAATATCAACTGACACAAAACTGGGGCATACACACACCAGGAACTGTAGCACAGCACACTGAACTAGAGCCAACTGAGCTCAAAAGTGAAGGAATACTGAAGAGATGAAAGGAGAACCTAGACAGGCAAGACTGCTTCCAGGATCTTCCTTCCAAAGCTAGCATCAGCTGATGCCAGCACATCAACACGGTAGTGTTTAGAGAAGGTGTGCACAAATGACCAAGTAGCAGCCTTGCATAACTGATCAGCTGAGGCTTGATTCTTGTAAGCCCAAGATGCCTCAACGGATCTAGTGGAAAGAGCCAAAACCCTAAATGAAACAGGCTTCTTCCTCAGTTCGTAAGCCTTACGAATAGTAGACTTAATTGAAGATTCTATGGTCACCTTGGATGCTGGTCTCCCTGCCCTGGGACCCTCAGGAATGACGAAAAGTGCATCAGACTGGTGAATTGAGTCAGTGCGGTGCACATAGAACTTAAGGCAGCGCACCATATCTAACAAGTGAAGATCCCTTTCCTTGTCAGATGTCGGGTCAGGACAGATAGAAGGTACCACTATCTCCTGATTAATGTGGAATTCTGAGGCCACCCTTGGGAGAAACTCTTGCAAAGTGTGAAGAACCGCCTTGTCTTTGTGAAACACCAAAAAGAGTGGTTTACAAGACAGGTCATGCAACTCCACGACTCGGCGAACAGACACAATCGCCAGGAGAAAGGACATTTTCCAAGTCAGCATGCGCAGAGGAATAGTAGACAAGATTCAAATGGAGGGAGCTGAAGGACGTCCAAAAATAAGTTAAGATCCCACGGAGGAGAATTCTTAAGGGCAGGACGAGTATGAGCAATGCCCTGAAGGAAAACCTTGACATCCGGAAGGATAGCAATGCATCTCTGAAAGAAGACAGAGAGTACAGAAGTCTGAACCTTAAGGGAACTCAAGCTGAGGCCCTTATCCGCTCCGTCCTGCAGGAAAGACAGGACCGTTGGAAGATCAAATTCCTGGGAAAGATCCTTATCAGCACACCAAGAGAGAAAGGTGGACCAAACTCTATGGCAGGCCTTAGAGGAAACAGGTTTGTGGGCACTAAGCATAGTGGCCACCACACCAGAAGAGAAACCCTTCTTCTTCAGTATTGAGGATTCAATTTCCATGCCATCAAACCCAGACAACGGACATCCTCCTTCCACAGATATCCCTGTAGAAAAAGATCCGGACCGCGGGGAAGCCAGAAAGGCTCCGCCACTGAGAGATCCAGAAGCTCCAGAAACCAAGTCTGCAGAGGCCAGTATGGAGTGAGCAGAATGACCTACAGCGCTCCAGCTGCAGTTTCCGCAGGACCCTGCGTAACATGGGAATGGGAGGAAAGATGTATGTCAGAGGAAAGCACCACAGTATTGACATGGCATCCACTGCTAGAGCTAGAGGGTCCCTCCAGCGGGAGCAGAACAGCAGGACCTTCCAGTTGTGTCTTGTCACCATCAGGTCGATGCAAGGAAGACCCCACCTCTGAACAATTAGTTTGAACACCTCCTGATGCAGTTCCCACTCTCCGCTGTCCACTGTGTGTCGGCTTAGGAAATCCGCTATAACGTTGTCTACGCCGGGAATATGAATTGCTGATATGGCAGGAACATGTTCTTCTGCCCAGGTACAAGATCCAACTTGTCCATGTTGTGGTTCCATCCGTGATGGGTGAGTGCGAGAATGCAGTCCTTGACCTGCTGATGAAGGAGTTCCAGAGAGGGAGTCTTCAGAAGCAAGTAGTCCATGTATGGAGTGACTCTGATGCCGTCCCGGTGGAGGACAGCCACTAATGCACCCAGGACTTGATTGAAGACCTGGGGAGCTGTAGTCAGGCCAAAGAGAAGAGCAGAAAACTGAAAATGCCCTTGGTGGCAAGCAAACCTGAGATACTCCCGGCTCTCTGCATGAATGGCAATATACAGGTATGCATCCTAAAGATCCAGATCAGCGAGAAATTCCCCAGGAGACATGGCCTCGATCACTGTCCTCAGGGACTCCTGGTGATAGTGAGTCTTGATCACAAAGGAATTGAGGCCCTTGAGGTCCAAAATTGGATGACAGGCTCTGTCCTTCTTGGAAACCTCAAACAGGTTGGAGTAAAAACTCGAACCCATTTCCAGTACTGGAACTGGTTCCAGAATCTCCTTGTCCAAAAGGGTCTGGATGGCGGCATGGAACAGACAGCGTTTCTCTGTTCCATGAGGAGTGTGAGAAGGAAAGAACCTGAATGGGGAAAGAGAGGAGAAAGGGATCCTGTACCTTTCTGACACAATCTGCAAAACCCACGGATCCACCACGGTGTCTGTCCAGACACTGAGGAAGTGGTGCAAATGACCACCCACTGGCGCATGGGGACCGGGGTTCGGCGAGACATGCCGAAGAAGGTTTGGAAGCCTTGGGCTTGGTGGAGAACTGCTTGGCCCTCCATTGTTGTTTGGGCGTGAAGGAGGAGCGCGGAGCCTGGGGAACCGCCTGGTTCGCTGTGCACGCCTTAGTCTGAAAGGTACGAAAAAGCTGATTCCGCTTCACTGTAGGCTTCTTCCTAGGCACTAAGGGCAGCAGGGTACTCTTACTCTCTGTGGCCTCTCTACTGAGGTCTTTAAGCTCCGGCCCAAACAGAGAGGTACCCTAAAAAGGTAACAAAACTGAGGCTTTCTTAGTGGTAGTGTCTGCAGACCAGATCTTGAGCCAAAGAACCCGTCTGGCTACCACAGACATGGTAGAAACTCCAAGCGGATGGCATCAAAGATGTTGGCAAGGAGCTGTAACATATCAGCAGTAGAAGCTCCCTGACTGTCATGACCCTAGGTCATGACCTGAGCTGACCCTGAAGCCTATTGGCTGTCTACCCTTTGTACCCTGGTGCAACGTTCACTCGTCGCTTGATTATTGAGCTAGTTTGTTGTTTGCATTTTGTTCCTGATTCTGGTTGCTGAGTTCTGATCTTCCATTGACCGTGATTATTGTCTCCTGATTTGTCATATCTGCTGGATTCCTTCCCTATTTCCGTGGATCTCCTGGCTTGACCCGGCTTGTCTCGACCATTCTCCTTTCTCTGTCCTTAGCGTTGCCCTCTACGCTCGGCTGGGTTCCTGTGGCATCCTCTCTGCAGCCGATATCTTCCTGACCGCAGTTGTGAGCCTCCGGCACATTCCGATGCGTCGCTCAGCTACTCAGCATCCACTCCATGGCTTTGTGGCTCTTAGAGCTCCCTCCTCTACAGTATCTCTTTGCTTGATTCTGCTGTGCAGGCAGAGAGGAATATATCTGATCTACAGTCCTGCAGTTAACCAGTTCCTTTCAAACATGATCTTGCTGTGCAGGCAGAGAGTAACTCATTGGATCTACAGTGCTGCTGTGATACTGTATCTCCAAGCACTTACTTGCTGTACAAGCAGAGAGTAATTCATCTGATCTACAGTCCTGCTGTGAACCAGTTCCTTTCAAACACAACCTTGCTGTGCAGGTAGAGAGTAATTCATCTGATCTACAGTCCTGCTGTGAACCAGTTCCTTACAAGCACGATCTTGAGGTGCGGGCAGAGAGTAATTCACTGGATCTATAGTCCTGCTGCGATATTGTATCTCCAAGCATGTACTTGCTGTGCAAGCAGAGAGTAATTCATCTGATCTACAGTCCTGCTGTGAACCAGTTCCTTTCAAGCACGATTTTGCTGTGCAGGCAGAGAGTAATTCAACTGATCTACAGTCCTGCTGTGAACCAGTTCCTTACAAGCACGATCTTGCTGTGCAGGCAGAGAGTAATTAATCAGATCTGCAGTCCTGCTGTGATACTGTGTCTCCAAACACGTACTTGCTGTGCAAGCAGAGAGTAATTCATCTGATCTACAGTCCATCTGTGAACCAGTTCCTTTCAAGCACGATCTTGCTGTGCAGGCAGAGAGAAATTCATTGGCTCTACAGTCCTGCTGTGATACTGTGTCTCCAAACACATACTTGCTGTGCAACCAGAGACTAATTCATCTGATCTACAGTCCTGCTGTGATACTGTATCTCCAAGCACGTACTTGCTATGCAAACAGAGAGTAATTCATCTGATCTACAGTCCTGCTGTGAACCAGTTCCTTACAAGCACTATGTTGCGGTGCAGGCAGAGAGTAATTCATTGGATCTACAGTCCTGCTGTGATACTGTATCTTCAAGCAAATACTTGCTATGCCAGCAGAGAGCATTCCTCAGATCTATTGTCCTGCTGTTGTTCTCCTTGTGGATCCTTATTCTCCTTTACTGATTGGCCTGTCTAGGATTCTCCCTCCTTGGGAGGCTTGTACCCAGCTCCTCAGCCTGGTTGAGACCTGTCCCTCTATGTACCCTATCATCGCTCCCTAGCTTCAAACCCAAACTCCGGTTGCACGAGATTGGGCATCCAGGTTGGGACACTGACGGAAAGCCACAGTCAGCTGTTCAGTCCAAACTGATGGCCCTGTTCAGCCAAGCAGCGGCGAACGCCGGGAGCAACAAAGTACCGGCAGTAGCAAAGATGGTCTTCAGGGATGTCTCAAGCTTCTTGTCAGTCCAGTCCTTGAGGACAGATGCATCTTCCACAGGCAAAGCAGTGGACTTAGAAAGTCTAGAGACTGGAGCGTCCACCTTGGGTGGATGAGCCCACTGAGCTAAGGCAGCTTCAGAACAGGGGTACAACTTAGCAGACTTCTTGTCAGGAGCCTTCCACTCGTCAGACACAAGACGGTCAAGAGTGGGGTTAGGTAGAGAACAGGTAGACTGCTTCTTAGGCTCCTGAAACACATCAAGGGGTCCGTGGTAGCCTCTGGAACTAAGGGGATGTTTAGCGTGTTTAACATTGCCCTGATCTGGTCCTCAGCTGAGAGATCAGGACCAGTTTCAAAGGGGTCCCCAAAGAATTGGGAGGAGACCACCGCAGAACATTCTCCCTCATCAGAATCCATCAACAGTTCCTCCTCAGAGGAGTCTGGTACATCAGGTACACCCTGCAGTTTTTGTAGGAAAGACCTGATGGGAGTAGGGGGCTGCAAGTCTGGAAGACCCCCTGCAAATGGGATGGAAGGAGTTGTAAGGTAGACCTTAGGTCTCTAGTAGTTGTCTTAAACTCTTGCATCCACAGTGGCTCTAGTGCATGACTGGAGGTCCCTGGGGGAGAAGCAGGGGCAGCAGCGCATGCTGGGCATAAATGACCTGAGTATTCTCTAGGTAACCCTGAGTGACATGAGGAGCAGTGCGCAATGGGGGCACAGACACCCCAGTATCCTTAGTCTTAGGTCTAGCCCCAAGTTCCAACGGAGTTGACATCCTCACAGTGTCAAAACATCTAAATTATAAGAAAACAACCAAATACAGTGTGTAAATTTAAAATTTCACCCCAGAAATCGCTAATTTGCACTTATCTGGCAGGCGAAGGGTTAATCTGCTGAGGAGAGAAGGAAAGTCCAAGCCCTGCATAGGATACTCGTGAAGGGAAGGCAGAAAATGTTGGCCGCAATGGGAGCCAATCAGAAACGAGTGCGTAAAGCAAGCACACATGGAAAATGTAGTTTCCCCTTAAAAAGTACCCCAACAGTACCCCCCTGAGTCCCCCAAAACACACAGAACATTGACCAGATGATAGAGCAAGGGCAGACAAACAAAATGAGCTGTCTCTGAAGTCGCTACGTTGAGCAGTTGCAGAGATATGTCCCAAACTATAAAGTCCCATAGAGGTGAATGGAGCATGGTGTCTAAAGCGGGCCTTGGAACTCAAAAAACCCAGAGTTTTACAAGAAGTATAAATAGTGGTAAAAACAGCAGAATACATAAGAATAAAACAATAAACACTGTGCCAAGTAGGGGAAACTGCCAAAACCCCCAAAAAGGTTGCCCAATCAGCAGACAGAGGGTTAAATTACCAAGCACACTTTCAAACCATTCCAATGAAGTCATTTATTATAGCTTTACAGCTGACAGCAGGAAATCACGAACTTTAAATGCAGATATCTCACAAACCATAGCGGTTTGAGAGATACTTTTTTTGCTTTTTAAGGACTACAATTTGCAAAATATTTTTTGTGGGTCATTGATCGCTACAGGTTGAGGCCTGACAACATCATTGCCTTGTATGAGGTCATCAAAGATCAGGTGGATCCCATCTACATCCACAACCATGCCTTAAATGGCCTTCAAAAACTACTGTGTGCCATACACTTCATGGCAAGTGGGGCCTTCCAGTCCACTGAGGGTTACGCATCTGGCATGTCACAGGCCACATTCTCCAGGGTGCTGGCCCAGGTCCTGCCAGCCCTCAAAGCAAGGCCAGTAGCTATATACATTTCCCCACCACCGACATGGACTGGATACACGTCAAGCAGGCCTTTTACGCAAGGGGAGGCATGCCCAGGGTCATGGGTGCTATAGATTGCACCTATGTCCATATTAAAGCCCCAGCTCAAGCCGCACAGCTATTCATCAACAGGAAGAACTTCCACTCCATCAACATGCAGATGGTGTGTGACAGCAACATGAGGATTATGAATGTCTGTGCAAAGTATCCTGGCAGCTCACATGATTCATACATTCTCCAAAACGCCTCAGTCCACAGAGATTTCGAGAATGGAACTTTTACAGGGGGATGGCTTTTAGGTGAGTTCACAATACAAAATCACACCACATCCACAGGCTTACACACAACGCTGCTCAGCATGCACCTGACCCACAGCTAGTACGTCCACCACACAAAACATCATTCACACAACATGTGCTCCCTGTCTCACCATGTCACTCACATTACACAGGTGATGCTGGCTATGGCTGCAAGTCCTGGCTACTGACCCCTGTGGCCAATCCCCAAACACATGCCCAGGAAAGGTACAACCAGGCTCATGCCACAACGAGGAATGCCATTGAGCGGACCTTTGGCCTCCTCAAGTCAAGATTTAGATGTCTGGACCACTCTGGGGGAGCACTGCAGTATGCACCTGCAAAGGTATGCAACATAATTGTGGCGTGCACAATACTGCACAACATCGCAGTGGACACCAGGCTGCTGGATCATATGCAGGACCCCCCCATACCTGGAGTGCCCATGGACATCGGCCATGTGGAGGAGACCTAGAGAGGGGCGCAGATCAGAGACACGCTCATCACGGAACACTTCACCTGTGAGTATAACACAGGCATGCAAACAATCCATGCAAGTCCCCCATCAGTCTTGTGACACTAACCACACTGCACATTATGTTCTGTCTCACCCCACAAGAACATTGACACAGCACTGCACTGGCAGCAGCATGGCCCCAAACATCAACCATACCATGGACGTGGCAAATTGTGTGTGTGGATTCAAAAACCATCCTCCATTCCACTCTCCACATTGACATACAGACCGCAAGGATATCACGCACACCCCCAGGAGAAACAAGGTACAACATATAACCCATGTTCATCACCTTACAGGGCTTGATTGACAGCATCTAACTGGATATGCCATGATCATAGCCTGAGCAACCATACTAGCCCAGTAGTGAAAGAGTATTATCCAATGCTATGCATTGGATAATACTCCGGCACAACAGGGGTTAAAGGGCCATTGGACTCAATATGGGACCTGTACTGTGCTAGAGCTGAGAAGAGCAGCAGAGGGGTGGATGTACAGTGGTACTGTCACACAACGTAGAGGTCATGAAACGTAGATCAGATTACCAGGGACTCAATGCTGACCTGTGAGTGTGCAGATATATGTGCCCCCGACATGAATACACACATCAACAAATATGTCCTAATAGTTCCATGGAACAAATGACATTGGGCTGCCACTGTCACTTTCGCAGTGGCAGCCCAATGTCATTACTTCCACGGAGCTCTCAGAACACTTGTTGATGTGTGTATACATGTCAGGGGCACAGATCCATAGGGCTGGTGCACATGTCCTTAGTTCTCCACATAATTGGTTACAGATGAGTACACAACACATTGTTAAGCAATGGTTTGTGTATTCACCTGTAATTAAGAAAACTGAGGGGATAAAATTGTTGTTGCTTGATGATCAGTTCAGGTCTACTGCTCCAAATCCTGTCCTCTTGTCCCACAGGAATCCATAACATGATCCATCCTTGAACTGAAGATCTTCCATGTGGCTGGATTGATGTCTTGACAACACCTTCATGAAGATCACCCCTTGCTGTTTCTGGTGATGCTGTTGGTGATGCAATGTTTGACCTGAGGTTCACACAAACCTCTACTGGAACATTCTCATATAGACACAGAAAACACAAATTCTCGAGTGTTATAACCTGTACAGTTAGGATGCTCATCTACAGAATTGTCAAACCTTGTGGACAACACATGAGCAGGTCAGCAGTGTTACTAAAGTAGTACGATTTAGTTTCAAAGTACATTTAGTGTTCTCATACAAGTGTTCAATGCATATAGGCAATACACACAGAAAACACATGTACGTTCTAATGTACTTTGAGACACAATAAAGATGAACCATCACTATTCAATCTGTGTCTGTATGAGGATATATTTGATTACACATTTGTCATTGTGTAACCACACCCAGGACAGAGTATCCCCCATACATGGAAAGGCATCACCGACATCACAGGAGTCCACCACTTGTTTGCCTGTGAGAGGACTCTGTGATGTATCCATGCAAACAGATGATGGTGCCAGTGATACACTAATGTGTTGTGGGAGTGATAAAGAGTTGATACAGGGGACATACTTCCACAGTGAATTCCTGTCCACAGTATCTGTGTTGCTCAGTGTAATCAATGTTCTGAGATTTTGCTCCACTTTGACATATCTCAGTACATGGGCTACATCAACAAACAACCAAACTAAGTGGACATGTGTTATCACTGGTGAAGTCTGTTACACGTTAGTGAAACAACAACTCAACTTACTCGAGACCCCAATGCTCACCCCAGAATATCAATGTGTGTGCTACACATTGAAATCCTAGGTTAAAAACATTGGCTTCCCCAGTAAGTCAGTTGCACAATGAGTGTTTGAATCCAAGACAATATTGATGCATGTCCCATTTATCTGTCCTGCTTGTTATGTCCCTGCTAAGTCACATAGCTGTTTGTTTGGTTATCCCATTAACCCTCTGAGTGCCAGAGTGGTCCTCAACTCATTCCTTTGCAATGCGTTGCCTACCACTCTGGCACTCAAAGGGTTAAACACAACATATGATGTAGACGAATGTTCAATGTTGTACTATTTGTTGTGCTAAGGGGTATGTTTTGTTGTTCAAATTCAACACACAACACCACCATATAACACAGTGGTGTAATATGGCTCCAGGGATGTATTTCCAGTTGAATTTGTACAACGGTGTGTGTGTGTGTGTGTGTGTGTGTGAACCCATGTTGTAGCATCCCACAAACATTTCACCCAGGCAGAGGTTGTGTTCACTGCATTGTATGACAATGCATTGGAGACAACCCTGCCACCCAATCCATAACTTAAGACACAGCAAATCAGACAGGAATCCAAAAAAAAAAAGGTTTCTTTATTGAGGGGAAAGTTAACAGGTTGGGCCTTTCATTTTTTCTTTTTTGGGTGGGGGGCCTTAGCCTAGGTGCCAGAGGTGGATGCCCTTGTTGATCGCCTGGTCACCCTCTGCCCCCTAGGTGTGGTTTCAGGGGTAGCACTGGAGGGGGTGGTGGTTGCAGTAAACCCCTCTGTGGAACGCAAGTTCTCCCTCTCTATCCTCAGGTTCTCCCTGCGGTTGATCTCCCTCAACTCCACAAGTACCTGTGTCAACATGTCCATTAGACCAGTCCTGAGCTGGTGGAGTTGTGTGTTCCCCCTGGCCACCTCCGACTCCAGGGCTTGAATTCTGGTCTCCAATCGGGCTATGTTCCTCCTGGATTGCCTCCTGCTCCTGGTGATGTTGCCATCTGTGCTCCTGCTAGACCGGAGTAGTCTCCTCTGACGGGCCATACACTCCGCCTCCATCCCTGTGAGGCGTGCAGTGCTGGAGGTGGATGTGCCCGGTGTCCCTGGTGCTGCTGTTTCCTCTGCTGCTGAGGATGCTCTTTCCTCTGCTGATGATGGAGGGACTGTTTCCTCTGCTGCTGGAGATGCTGTTTCCTCTGCTGCTGGAGGTGCTGTTTCCCCTGCTGCTGGAGTATCACGGTGCCCGTGATTGCTGCCTTTTCCTGTCAGTTACCTGAATGGGCTTTCCATTGGCTGCCTGTCTTCAGCCCACCCAGTATTGCCTATATAGACTGAAATTGGGCACCCTTTGGTTGCCTTTTCGTGGTGTCTCTATGTCGCTAGCACCTGCACTGTATTCCTGAGCTTCCTGGGCCGTGACTGATTCTACTACTCTCCAGAGATCGCCTGTGTACCTGCCTGACAGCTTCCTCGGTGTCTTAGGTCCTGCCTCCGTTCCTGATCCGGTTTGGGCTGTTGTTCCTGCTGCCGTTCCTGACCCGGTTGGCTGCCGTTTCTGTTCCTGTTTCCTGTTCTGGCCTGGCTGTGTTCCTGCTCCTGGATCGCGTGCAGAGTGTCTCCTCCTTCATGTCACCTTGGGCGACGTTCTTATCATTCAGTGTCCTGTGTAGTCCAGTATGCGGGTACTGGTTTGCTTCATATGTAACCGGTTGCTTGCTGCGTTCCATTCAGCACCGGTAGAGTCCTGTGTAGTCCAGTACACGGGTACTGGTTCGGTCCATATGTAACCAGTTGCTTGCTGCACTCCATACAGCACCGGTAGAGTCTTGTGTAGTCCAGTACGTGGGTACTGGTTCGCTCTATATGTAACCTGTTGCTTGCTGTGTTCCATTCAGCACCAGTAGAGTCCTGTGTAGTCCAGTACGCGGGTACTGGTTCGCTTCATATGTAACCGGTTGCTTGTTGCTTTCCATTCAGCACCGGTAGAGTCCTGTGTAGTCCAGTGCGCGGGTACTGGTTTGCTCCACATATGACCGGTTGCTCGCTGCATTCCATTCAGCACCGGTAGAGTTTTTTGTAGTCCAGTACGCGGTTACTGGTTCGCTCCATTTGTTACCGGTTGCTTGCTGCATTCCTTACAGCAACGGTATTGTCTTGTATAGTTGGTCCAGTACGCGGGTACTGATTTGCTCCATCATTACCGGGTGCTCACTGCCCATATACAGCTCCGGTAAGGCCTCTGTGTGTCCAGTATAAGCGACTAGTTTGCTCCATCTATGTCTAGTCGCTGAAGCTATCTCCGCTTATGCACCAGTGCTTGCAGTTCTCTGGGCCTAGCTAGGCTGCCTTGCCCGGTATATTGGTAAGGCCGGTAGAACCTATTTTCATATTGTGCCACTCTTAAGGTTGCCTTACCCGGTATTGGCAAGGCCGGTAGAGCCTCCTCTCTCATTGTGCCAGTCTCAAGGCTGCCTTGCTCGGTACATTGGCAGGGCCGGTAGAGCCAGCTCTTTTGTTATGCAAGTCTCAAGGCAGCTTTGCCCGGTATATTGGCAAGGCCGGTAAAGCCTCCTCTCTCGTTGTGCCAGTCTCAAGGCTGCCTGGCCCGGTATATTGGCAGGGCTGGTAGAGCCTCCTCTTTTGTTATGCAACCCTCCAGGCTGCCTTGCCCGGTATATTGGTAAGGCCGGTAGAACCTATTTCTATATTGTGCCAGTCTTAAGGTTGCCTTACCCTGTATTGGCAAGGCCGGTAGAGCCTTACTATTATTCACTGTACCACTATTCTACATTGCATTGTACAAATCATGTGTTGTTATATGTGTATGCCAAACCCGCGAGGGTTCTCTTTAAACTTTCAATAATGTTGTGTTTTTATCTTAACTCTGTGTCTGAGAGTCAAAACAAACCGTGACATGGAGGTGCTGTTTCCTCTGCTGCTGGAGGTGCTGTTTCCCCTGCTGCTGGAGGTGCTTTTTTTTCTGCTGCTGCTGGAGGTGCTGTGGCTGCTGTGACAGCTGTTGGAGTGGCTGGTGCAGATGATGTGCATATGCCCACCACATCAAGTGACTCTGAGCTGCCCAGTGATGTGTGTGCTGGTGGAGGTGTGAATATGTCCCTGGGTAGGGGGCGCTGGGGCTCAACAATCAGACCCAGGTGTGGGTAGTCCAGTGGCCAAGGGTCATATGGTGGCCACTGATAGGTGCTTGGACCCCACCTGGGATCATACCTTGGGGCATGCTGTGGAGCCATCCAGGAGGGTGTGTTGATCTGTGAGGCATATGGCCCATATTGGGTGGTGGCCACTGTCCCTGGCAGCCATTGCCTCCCTGGCGGTGGTGGTGGCTGGATACGTGCACCTCTCCTCCTGTTGCATCCAGCCACTGTACTGGGGAGGTGCAGCTTGAAGGGATGCAGCTTGTGGTGGTCCAACTTGAAGGGGTGCAGCCTGTGGTGGTCCAGCTTGAAGGGGTGCAGCCTGTGGTGGTGCAGAAGGTGGTGGTGCAGCCTGTGTTGGAGGGGATGGGAATGGTGGGTATGGTGACCACCGGCTGGTCCCCTCCTCTGTGTACTCCTCACTGGGGGTGACATAGCCTCCTCCACTGGCTCCCGCTGGGCTTGAGGGCTGTAAGCTGTGTGGAGAAATAAAATGTTGTGATTAGTGACCTTAGCCATATGTTTGTGGAGACAGTTATACTTTGATATGTGGTGAATAAAACTATATGTGTTTGGGTTAATCCCCCTGGGTAAACAAGGGTACTCCCACTGCTGAAAGGTGTTGTTTGGGTTATTACGGGTGAAGGTTTCATTTTGAGGTGCACTATCACAGTGGCCCGAAATAGTACAGTGGGGCTGTCGCAACACCCTCCCATGTAGATATCTGGTCCCTGTACCAGAGCTGTCCATATGATTGTGCAGTAACAGCACCACTGTACAATTTCAGGCCACTGGGATATTGCCTCTGACATATCCATGTCTGAGCTGTGATACCTTTTGAATCAACACCTTTCAGCAGTAGGAGTACCATTGTTTAACTCGGGGGGGGGGGGGGAATCCAACAACATATATTTGTCTTCACAACTTGTAGGGATGGCTATCCCTCCAGGGGGATGGCAAAGGTTAAGTCCACCTTGATGTCATATTGTAGACATTGTGAAAACAGATGTTGTTCGCTGTTAGTCCTATCCCTCCTACCCTCATGGTTATACAGATATTGCTCTATGTGACAGATGTAGATTTCAGGCATTTGTCCACACGAGGGCTCTTCAGCAGAGCCAAAATCGCCCCATTTAGAGAACAATACTTAATTGGAATGGTGTACAGAGTGTGCATGGTTTGCAAGCACACTCTGTGGGCCATTCCAAAAAGGTATTTATCTCGAAATGTTGCGACTTTGGCTCTGCTGAAGAGCCTCCAAGTGGTCAAATGACAGATATCTCCACCTGTCACATAAAGCAATATCTGTATAACCATGAGTGTTGGAGGGATAGGACTTAGATCGAGACACATCATTTTACGATGCCAAGGATATTACATCATGATGACATCACCCATTGCTATCCCATTACAGTCACACACAAGTAGAAATAGTCATATATGTAGGTGGATATGTACCCTTCATATAGATACAGTAATATCCTTCCAAGATGTGAAGCCAGAGAGCAGTTCAGTAGGTGTGATTGCCTTACTGGCTATATATGTGCACCCATCCAACAATACATTGGATTGATATGATGGATATGAACATACCTCGTATATCCCATCTATGTAGAGTGTGATATACTATGTATATGTATTTGGATGGTAGCAATGTAGGTTGATTTGTGATGGGTGCACATATCTGGCCAGTAAGGCAATCACATCCAGTGAACTGATCTCTGTGTTCACATCGTTCTGGAACATATCTAGAAACATTTGAATCCTAAGGGCAACAATCAAGCCAGTAGTGAGGGATATCTTTGATTGAGGCCTGTTTTTCTCTGTGTATGAGCCCATCCATCCTTCTGTGTCAGGCAACCGTACTCAATCCTAGATATCCATCAGTCATGGCCTGTTGGTGACCAAGGTACAATGTTTGCTATTTGTTTCCCATGCGTATCCTGCAAAGAGCGGCTGGTGTACCATCCATCCATGGCATCAGCACCCCTGTGGATCCATGTGGGAATCAGATGTGGGATATGTCATTTCAAGTTAGAGTAAATGATTGCAGCCACAACACCAAGGCCTACTTCATCCACCTTTAATTCTGTGGAATAGTTTTCGGCCTGTGTGTTGCAAATACAAGCATTTATTCTGTGGGACACTGTGATGTGTAACCTGATCCACGTTTTTTGTGATTCAGTAAGCGGTGATATTGAACTGATGAAAGTGAACATGATGGTGACTTCTCCAGTGATCTCCTTTCCCAATTTCCAGTGTTTTCCATGGAGTCTGTACAATGGGACCCTATGAACTTGATTCTTGTTTTGGCATATTCTCCATAGACTAACACTGGTATTGGTGAAGTGAGGGTTTGTGAGGGTTACTTTGTCTCCACCATCTCTTTGTCACTGCTTAGTGAATGTCCCCTGTGTAGCATGTGATCATTGGCCTATTGACTTGTTTGTTGTCTGGTTAACCCTTTGAGTCCCAGAGGGGTTGCCAAAGCATTGTTGATCGATGCATTGATGATCCCTCTAGCACTCAAGGGGTTAGGTGCTGACTTCCCTGTGGGGACATGGTTGACACTGTGTGTGAACAGTGATGATATATAACAGACGACATTTTGAACATCACGGTTTGTGTATTGTGTGTGTGATGAGCACAGCAACAGGAGGGTTGAAGTAGGACTTTGACAGGTTTGTCCCAAGTTGGACCTTGACATTTGTCCTGGTGTTGTGTCCTGTTTTTAACCCTGAGGGTGCTGTGTTGGTGCAGTTGTATGGATGAGTGATGGGCATGTGTTGAGGTGTGACTGTGTGTGCAGCTGGTGTTGGTTGATGTAGTGTGTTGTTATGTAGTGTTGCACTTACCGGTAGTGTGGAGGCTCCTCTCATCCCCAGTGTCAGCTCCTCCAACGACCCCCTCGATCATGGTCGGGGACATGGTCTGCCGCACCATCTCCTCCCATCCGCAGAAGGTGATGGGGACAGATGGGCCACCTCCGGTGCCTCGGGCTTGCTTGACCATGTCAGACAACTTGTTCTTGACCACCCTCCAGCAGTCACCTCATCTCTTCTTCACAGACTCCACGTCCCGGCTGCAGATCTGGTTCCAGGCTGCCTTCCTCCTTGCTGACAGGCCAGGGACCTTCGCCGTCGGGTGGAGAACACTCTGTCTCTCCAGGACAGCTTCCACGAAAGCCGTGTTCTCCTTCTCTGTGTATTTTGGATCCCTGATCCTGCCCTCATCAGCTCCGGCATGGGAGGATTCTGAGCCGGAGTGTCCTGCCTGGTCTGACCCTGACTGTGTGGGGTGCTCCCCAGCAACTACCCCTCGTCCCACTGCAGGTTCTGTCCCTGTCCTCCGTGTGCCTGCTCTTGTGGGCTGGGTTCCCCTCCGCCCTGCGGATCTCCCTCTCCCACCCCTGCTCTGCTCAGGGACATGCTCCTGACCTTCCTCCTCTTCCACTACTCTTCCCATCCCTCTCTCCTGTCCTCCTCTCCTCGCTATCACTCATCCACTCACACCCAGGCACTCCCACAGGCCCTCACAGACACACTCGATCCACTCACTCTCTGTCACACACTTTCACTCACAGATTCACACTGTCAAAATAAAATGTAAAATGTGTAAGGTGTTATAAAATAAAAGGACTATGTGTATGTATGTGTATGTGTATGTGTTTGTATGTGTGTATGTAAAATGTGCAAAAGTGTAATATGTGTATAGTAATTGCACCTCTCTCCAAACTCTAAACTTAAAAATCTCCTTCTACCTCCAATGAACGCTCCTGTCTCCCTCTCTCTGATCACTATCCTCTGCTCCTGGGTCCTGATATCTAGCTCTGAAGAACTCGATAACAGACAGTGTGTGACGGTTATTTTTGGGTATATATAGGTGTATTTGAAGTTTTTTGATACATTGGGATTTTGTGATTGGCTGTGTGTTTGAATTTGTTTTTGCATCAATCAGGGTTGCTAGACAACGGCAGCTGTTATGTTACATGTTGTTTTGAGCGATGTTATCGTGTGATTTGGCCGCCCGTTGTGCATTAACATGAGCGACAACGGGTTTTGTGTTACGTGTTTTTTGTGTGCCTACGCTCGATAGCTATTCTCGTAGAGTACTTATTGAATCTGCCGTAACTCATGTATTAGTTGCAAGCGATGTGCCTTTTTCACTTAGCGGCTGGTTTAATGTGAACCTTTAAATCTAGCCCAAAGGATCATAGCAGTATAGAGTAGTATTCTTATATAGTGCTTATTATTTATGAAACTCCCCACTGACAGAGTGGCAAGGGCCCCCAATAATTGGCCATTTAACTCCTTGGATGCTATGCAGTAAAATGCAATGGAGAGGTCTCTAGCACCAAAGGGATTCATTGTGAAGCTTATAAAATATACACACTGCATGACTGTATTGTTTAAAGGAGAACACCTATTATCAACCCCTTAACGACCCTTGACGGTCATAGTACATCATGGATCAATCTGACTGAACGACCCATGACGTACTATGACCGTCATGGAGTTCCACGGCTGCACACCGTTCGGGGAGTCCGGAATGGGAAAAAGAAAAAAAAATGCTCTGCAGTCCTTAAGTCGCGTCGCAGTGCCGATCAGCTGATCGTTAAGGGGTTAATACTCCCCAGTTATCTAAGCATGTTTATTGAACCCAGGACTTGTTTTATTTAATAAACATAGAGAGGAATATTTGTATACTTTTTACCCCTTTCAATGCCACAGTGGTATGCAATCCATATATGTATGGCACTGTAAGGGTTACAGGAGAGCAGCTGCTGTCTCTGATCTTTAGTAGAGATAGCAAACTCTCCTCTGGTTCCATAGAGAGGGAGATCCCAACATTGCCAACCTAAGGCTGGTGATGCTGGGACTGTGAACTCTGACAGCAAAGGCTGCTATTGAATCTTAATGTATGTAGTGATGTGCCATAATAGCATATAAACACACTCACGTGAATATGACAATGTCTCATTAAACTGCATTTCCATATGCAAATGAGCCATTGTTGAAGGTGGATTCAGAGAAATGTCAGCAGATTGTGGAGGATTCACAGAGATATGATGGAGAAGACACTTTAGTATATGCTGTCTATATGCCATCAACACCACTTCACCACCACCCTAGCCCCTTATCACCCTTTAGTGTGTCTTTCCCCTGGTGTTCAGTCAGTTATTCTATTGTGTGCTATGGGAGAGGTGAGTCACTGACTACAGAGTTCCATAGAATGTGATAGTAACAGCATCATCACTTCAGTTTAAACAGTTATACCTTTTGAATAAAACAACTGCCAGCTGTGGGGCTGCCCTTGTTTTACAAAGGAGAAAAAATCTTATAAGATATATTTTTAATGAAAATGTTTTTACTGCTCCCTTAACCCTTTGAGTGTCAGAGGAGTGTGCAACACATTGCTTAGCAATGCGTTGTGCACCACTCTGGCAGGAAAAGGGTTAAGTATAAATGCTAGAGCAGATCCTGAGTTCTGCAGACTGTGCAGACCCATCTGTGATACTTTTAAAGAAGCAATAAGTCAGGTTTGAGCAGACACATTCACTAGGAGTGGGTGTTTGGTGAAGGTGCACTGGAATTGTACTGTCAGCATGGCTAGCATAGGGGGACCACATTTCCATTCAGAAACACTGTGGAGATGAGAACAGCAGTGTACTTGTCCTCGGCTCTAGGTTAGCTATAGGTAAGGGGTCACTATACATCAATGGACATCAGTGTGCAGCCTACTCTTTCCCCAGCACACCACAGAGTTCAAACACTAGAGGGAGAAGTGCCCATCGTCAGCTGTGACAGCGATGCCCTTGATGGCAAAAGAAAGAAAATATATTTCCAGGGCCGGATTTATAATTAGGCAGAGTAGGCATCTGCCTACAGGCGCACCCAACAGTGGGGCGCCTGTCACTGGGATCATCCGATCATGTATGTGGTGGGATTTTTTTTTTATTATTCGCCTCCCCGTCTGGCGCCATAAACACGGGTCTGTGCCTCCTCCTACGGCACAGACCTTTAGCTGCTGCTCTTCCTCGTTGGGTTTTTAGTAATACAGAGTGCTAGGCGATGACATCATCATGACATCATCTCCCAGCGCTCTACATTAGAGAAGACCGCGCGGGAGTTCCAGCAGCTACAGCTCTGTGCAGAAGGAGGAGGCAAAGAGGTCTCTTGCTGCTGGACCACCAGGGAAGAGGTAGGAAATGGACAATGGGGCAATGTGAGGGTAATATGGAGCTGATGGGGGCAATGTGAGGGCAATATTGAGCTGATGGAGGGCAATGTGGAGCTGATGGGGGGCAATGTGAGGGCAATGTGGAGCTGATGGGGGGCAATGTGGAGGCAATATGATATATGGAGATGATGGGGGCAGTATGGAGCTGATGGAGGCAATGTGAGAGTAATATGGTATATGGAGGTGATGGGGCAATGTGAGGACAAAATAGAGATGATGGTGGCAAGTTGGAGCTAATGGGGGGCAATGTGAGGGCAATATGGAGATGATGGGGGGCAACATGGAGATTAGGAACATTGTGGAGATGTCCAGTGAGATGACCCACGGGGGGGGGGCGCATCAGATTTCTATGCCTACAGGCTCCTGAGATGTAAATCCGGCCCTGTATATTTCATACCCAAAGCCTTAGACTAGCATACATCGCAATTGCTCTGCAGCTTCTGTTTGATGCCAGGATCAAAGTCCGTTCTCTGGCTAGTGTTTAGAATTCTGTTTGGAGGCTTTTTAATAGAATTCTGTGACCTGGAGTCTTCATTCCGGGACTTTGTATTGTCCCAGAAGGGAGTTGCCTGGGACATGGACACACATTTAAAATCCAGGACTGTCCTGGGCAATCCAGAACACATGGTCACCCTAGGCTAGCGCCTAAGATACACAAATAGGCACCTTATGCAGCTTCCTACTGTGACTTATGGGGAAATCACTCTTATTTTTGCGTGGAATGCACCATTCATGAGATAGAGTAAAAAGCAGCTTTCACACTGACAGTGGTGGCATTTGAACCAGGCAGAGAGGTTTTCCAAACAAAATAAAGAAAAATTATGAAAAAAGCCTTGACTATGCAACACTGATAAATGGAAGAATTGGTGAACATACATTATACATCAATACTATCATGTTTTAAAGGGATAGTAATGTTTCACAAAAATGCAGCTCCATATAATCTTCATAGTATTTGGGCCATGGAGAGTGTTATTTCAATACTGTACTGTAGTTCAAGAGTAATCGAATTATAAAGTATCCCCCCCTCCGCCCCTTTTATAGATGCAACACTGCTCACAGCAAGACTGTTTGGATGGATTGCAGAGAGGGACAAGCATAAGGAAAAACCTGTCACGGGGGCAGGGTTTTCCTTATGCTCTCAATAAGAAGACTGTCCCTTGTGGCAAGCTGTCCGGTCAAGTGACCAGAGTTGACATCTGAGGGGAGGTGGCTTCCACTAGGTAAAAGGGGTCAGAAGGGGAATACTTTATCATTCAATTACTCTTGAACTACAACTCTGAAAGTATTGAAATAACACTCACCATTGCACAAATACTATGAAGATTAATTAGAGCTGCTTTTATTGTGAAACATTACTATCTCTTTAAGTAGATCTGTTAGCTTAACCTCTTAAGGACCAGAGATGTGCATAATGCATTTTCTCACAATACATTGTGCACCCCCTTCTCCGCAACAGATTAAGATATGTTTATTTAATCTGAAAGGTAATTAAACACTAACACCAAAAAAATGAAATTAGGCTATATAATCTTACGTATCATGTATTTCCAGCTAGCATTTGTAATTGGTTCCAAAAAATCTAATACTAGATTTGCATTCTTAATGCATGTGTAGACTATCCTATATAGCCGCACTTTAGTTAATTGTTTGTGGACAGCTATACAGTTAATGTATTGAGATTAGTTCCCACTGCTCATCTATTCAGGAAGACTGATCTCTTATTTCAGGTCCATTATCAGACAATACAACATTATCACATTTGAGACACCTATCAATATTGCTATTATAATGGAAGCCCGGGAACCAGAGAAGAGGCAGAAACGGGAAACCTGATAAAGCATATGATTTTAGACCTCAGAATATAGATAGAGAATTTTTACAGAGGCTTGCGTGGAGTATTGAACTAAGGAGATGACAATGTGAAGATGACTTCTCCAGTAATATCACTTCTCCAATTCCTATGCTATTCTATGGAGCCAATGCTTTAAGACCTCTCCCACTTAAGGGGCTAGATTCTATTGCAGGTGCTAATTTTATCTCTGCTTTTATCTCCAGTTTTTCCCATAGACTTCAATGGGAAAATATTTGCGAAAACTGGAGGTAACATTTATATCCTGCAATAGAATCTGGCCCAAGAAATCTTAGAGCATAGGCTCTATAGAATAACATGGGAACTGGAGAAATGATATCACTGGAAATGTTGGGCTAGATTCTATTACAAGTGCTAATTTTATCTCTGCTTCTATCTCCAGTTTTCCCCATAGACTTCAATAGGAAAATGTTTGATAAAATGGGTGTTAACATTTAGTACTTGCAATAGAATCTAGCCCATTATCTCCACTTTATCTCCTCTTAATCACCCATCTCCCCATTGTGTAGAGAAAGAATCTAAGTAGACCCCACACATTGTGCACATTTCTAATAACAAGACGTAGTTTGGGTTTTGAACATAACATACTAGCATACTGTACAGATAATTATCAATAAGTGTTACAATATAGTTGAGAAACTCACCAACACATAAAGGTGAGTTTCTCAACTAACTTTATTATCCTTGTGAGACATGTTAACTGAACAGGACTATACAGTGTTTAGTAAAGTCTGTCCTTGATGTATTTCCTTCTCCATTCTTTTATGTTGTTGTGCATGATATCTGATTAACACATATATCGTCATTCATTTTTATAAAACTGTAATGCTGTATATTAGACTGCTATGAAAGGAGAACAATTATCTATGCCATTTAGTCTTACTTTTTATTTGCATTTATATATGCTTTAGTCCACTTAAGTCTAAAATCTGTTAAAGACTAATGTCCCTTACAAGCGATTCAGGTCCACTGAAGCTCATTGTTTGATTTGTGGAGGTGTGACAAAGACTCAGAAATCTCAAAATGTACAGGAAACTGTAGATGTAATGCAAAAAATGAACTTGACTGCTATATTAAGGACACTTACCTGGGTAAATTAATTGAACTAACTGCATTATAAAATACACCTACCTAGGTAAATCAATTGAAGTGATTGCTATACGAAGCAGGAGACTGGTAGAGTAAAAATGGCACCTTTATTGGCTGAGTGGCTTTAGAACGCAAACCTTCAAGACAACTTAGGTCTCTTCTTCAGGCATAATATATGTGTGAAGGACACCACTCTGGGTAAACCAATTGACCTGACTGCTGTATGAAAGACACCTACCTAGGAAAAGTAATTGATCTGACTGCTGTATGAAGGATACCTTCCCAGATAAGTCAATTGATCTGACTGCTGTATGAAGGTCACCTACCTTCAATTCCTTTTATGTATAAATTCAAAGTGGAGCATTTCTGGGGAAAACCAACAGCATTGTAAGAAAAAAAAATAAAATTTCCCTTTGAATTCAAGGGGTTATAAGTCCTTTTTAAATCAATGGCTATTTAAACATATACGCGCTTAGGCTCTTGGTAATGACTAAGCACTCAAAGTAATTTCTGATCAGCTTAGTTTTATTGCCAAATGTACTGTGTACAACAAAAGGTCAAGACAAACTTTGTGCTTCAAATTGTCATCTTTATTCCTACTTGTTCAAATATACAGGATTTGTCTGTCGTCTCATAGTTACTGTAAAATCTTGCGTATAATCCACACAATATTGCCCCTCTTCACCTTTAGGTGCATATCATACATGAGAGAAAATAGTGATAAAAAAAATGCCATTGTCACACTGCTTCCCTCCCTCCCTGCTAGCTATTGGCAAGGCAGAAGAGGTCCTGTCAGGACAGTACTGGAAGCAGGTGGCAGATGCAAGCATGCCGTCTACTGGGACCCTGTCAGGCTGCCGAAATTGGACTACAGAGGGGCAGAGGAGGATGAGATGGGTAAGCAGGGAGGGAGGGAAGCAGTGGCAATGGAATTATTTTTGTGTGTGACAGGGGAAAACAAGGGTGTGTATCATACATAGGCACTCTTGTTTTCCCCTACAATCTTGAGTATAATGTACACCTGCGTATTATACACAAGTGCGTATTATACAAAAAGATTTTACGGTATATGAAAATAACATTTAAAAATGAGTGTACATTTTAGAAATGTGAATTTGTCCACTTCAGTGCAATTGATTTGCCCCAGTATTTTTCCATTTTTCCTATATACATAAGAACCAATGCGTTAAACAAATTATGAGTGACTTATCCCTAGGGCATAATTCTCCTTTGCTTTTTAGTTTGCATTACCAACACTGTGCAATGTGCAACATTAGCCATATTTAACCCCTTAGGTATCTGAGAAGTCTCCACCTGTGCAATGCATTTGAGAGGTTTCTGGCATTCAGAGGGTTATTAAAACTAATAAAAGTATATTGCTTCTTAAAATGTAAATTTAACTCTATAATGTCAAGAGTGGTGCTCTCTGGTTCTTAACCCTCTGAGTGCCAGAGAGATGTCCAACACATGGTGTTACAATGCATTGGGCACCCATTTGGCACTCAAAAGGTTAAAGGGTTAATCAGAAAAGGATGCGAGGCTGTACAAAACAAAAGAGTTGGACCCACATCCCTACTGAAACATGATTTTTTAATAAAGTAAATTTCAGTTGCCTAATAGTCAATGGTTTAATGCAAGTCACATGTCTGATGTGCTGTTTTACTTTGATCCTTCTGCTTGTAGTGGTGACTTCTGTGGTAGGACCTCATTACTGAAGACGTTCTGGGAAAACCCATTGCACCATACGGGACAAACAAAAAGTCCCCAATTTCCATTTGACTCCAATGTGGTGTTTATCCTTTGGAGTGATAGCTATATCTCCAACGTATTGAAAGGGAGAGAAGAGGGAGTTGGTATTGGGGCCTAGGGGTATCAAATGGAAACAGGCAAAGTAGCAGTGCTTTCTTGTGTGTATTGGCTGTCCAGGCAAAAGTTCCAAAAATCATACCATAGTAAATCAAATCAAAAAGTAGCAATAATCATCATATTCTGTAATAGTCAGCAAAACAGACTAAGTGATAAATAATAATCAAATGCTTCCTGATTCCAGAAAACAAGTGAGCTATAAACTCTTTGTAGAATGATTACATATATATATATATATATATATATATATATATATATATATATATATATATGTATAGTTAAGATTGTAGCCATATTAGTCCAGTGATGTAGAAAATAACAAACAAAATTAATATCTTGTAATACCTTTGTTATTGGACTAACTGAATTATGGATTGACAAGCTTTCGGGATAAACTACCTTTCTCAAGTCTAAAGCATTTCTGAGCACAAGGACATAGAATTCACAGTTAAAGCAGTTAATATATATATATATATATATATATATATAGTGCAGAGGAAGCTGCAGTGCATTAATGCGTCTATGTCAATACCTGACCTTGGATGGACTTTTCTAAACAAGCTGACATAGAATTTCTGCCACAATTTAGCACAGCCTATCACACATAAAATATTGCAGTGCATGAATCGTGTCTAAGCATAAACATATTATTAGCTACAGATCTATCGTTAACAAGCAGATATATCTTCTTATTCTGTGCCATTTTCCAAAGTGAGAGAATGCATATGCAGGGTGAAATAAGTAGGGCAAGTAGGGGTGAGTATCAATGGGTGGAGAGAGCAGGGGCGAACCATGCGGAAGACAATGGGTGGAAATGCAGACAGGAGGGGCAAAGAAGGCATGCGGGGAGCCATAGGGCCTTATAAATGCAAACTGGAGAAATTCTGGAGCAAAACACTGCACCACAGCAAACAAATAAAAAGTCCCTTTGATTTAAAGGGGAACTACCACCCCGCAAAAACAGCTCCAAAAGGGACTGACAGCGCAGGTGCACGGACGTCACTATGACAAGATGTCCATGCTTCCTGCTACTGTCAGCCTCTGAATAAGTCAAAAATATTTTAAATCAGGTAATATTTCTGGCGACTAGCACTACTAAGCAGCTAGTCGCCAGATGAAGACTTAATTAATATAAAGTTTTTGCGGGGTGGTAGTTCCCCTTTAAATGGAACATTTAAGCCCTTGAATGCTAGAGAGGTGGAATTCAAAGACACTATTTTGACATCTTCATAAAGGGTTCTAATGAGAACTTACTTTTACTTTTAGAAGAGTCTGCACATCAGTTTCTTTATTGTTTTACCTTATTTGGAATACATTACAATCTACATGTCCACAAATGTAGTTGCTACTTATTATTCATTTACACACACACACACACACGGAAATGACTCCCTAGTCAGATCCACAGGTAGGGTTATCCCAGCTTTATTTAACATTCTTCCAGGTCAGCACCTTCACAGGAGAAGGGGCTGACTTCAGGTAAAGGAGAAAGAGGTGTAATAATAAAACTTTACTCCTTTAAAATAGCATTTTTTAAGCATTTGACTGAGATCAGTCATGCTTTTAAGTGTCGAATAGATTTAACTGATGTCATGTCCAAGGCTGCATTACTATTTCTGTAGATCTGTATTTTTTTAAATGCATATATTGTATGCTTATACATACTAATGGTTGCATTCATGCCTCCCTATCTAACATATTAACAGAGAGTTGAAAAGAAAAAACACAAGTGATATTTCAAAGTTAACAATCAAAAGTGAGTGACACGTGATACCAAAGAGCTTATAATTGAAAGGGTGTGACACAAATGATACGTAGAGATAAGGGATGGCACAAATGATGCTATAGAGTGTATAACTGAAATGAAGCTACAAACTGACGTCACAGAGCTAAAAAATGAGCTGGATCTACACTAATGATACCACAAAACTTACAATTAATAGGCAGCTAAGCAACTGACACCACAAAGCTTACAATTGATAGGGAGATACACAAGTGATGCCACAGAGCTTGCGACTGAACTGTATGTATACAAGTGATACCACAGAGCTTACAATTAACAAAGAGCTACACAACTGATATTGCAAAGCTTACAACTGATATGGAGCTACACGAATGATATCACAGATCTTACAATTGATAGTAAGGCACACAAGTGATACCACAGAACATACAATTGATAGGATGCAATACAAGTGATACCACAAATCTTACAATTGAACTGGAGCTACAAAAGTCATACAGAGCATTTACAATTGATAGGATGGTATACAAGTGATACAACAAAACAAACAATTGAAAGTAAGCTACACGAGTTATACCACATAGTTTGCAATGTCATACCATGGAGATTACAATTCAGAGAATGTTACACAAGGGATACCACAGAACGTATGACAAGCTGCTCCACAAGTGATACTACCAGGGGCGGACTGACAGGACCCAGGGCCCCTGGTCCAAAAAGAGGTCTGGGCCCCCTGCAGAAATCTCCACATTGTCCCTTCATCTCCACAATGCCCCCTCCACAATGCCCCCTTCATTTCCACAATGCCCCTTCCACAATGCCCCCATCTCCACATTGGCCCTTCATCTCCACTATGCCCACTTCATCTCCACAATGCCCCTTCATCTCCACAATGCCCCTTCCACAATACCCCCATCTCCACATTGCCCCTTCATCTCCACAATGCCCATTCCACAATGCCCCCTTCATCTCCACAATGCCCCTTCATCTCCACAATGCCCCTTCCACAATGCCCCCATCTCCACATTGCCCCTTCATCTCCACAATGCCCATTCCACAATGCCCCCTTCATCTCCACAATGCCCCTTCCACAATGCCCCCATCTCCACATTGCCCCTTCATCTCCACAATGCCTCTTCCACAATGCCCCCTTCATCTCCACAATGACCCTTCCACAATGCCCCATTCATCTCCTCAATGCCACTTCATCTCCACAATGCCACTTCCACAATGCCCCCTTCATCTCCACATTTCCCCTTCCACAATGCCCCCATCTCCACATTGCCCCTTCATCTCCACACTGCCCCTACCTCCAGTCCCTGGTGGTCTAGCGGCGTGGCTTAACACTGTGTGAAGTCCCGCACGCCTCTAGCTCCCAGCTCTCTGTATTACTAGAACGGCGTGCCGGCGGCCGTAGTTGGAGAGCAGATGAGCAGCACTACAAACGGGTCCCATAAGTGGCAGGCGGCAGTGGCATTGCTGGAAGCTGCGGCGAGCCCCCTTCAGTCACGGGCCCTTGGTCCGTGACCGAATGCCCGTACGGTCAGTCCGCCCCTGGATACTACAGTTCTTTCAATTGAAATGGAGCCATGGAAGTTGCACCACAGAGTCTAAAACTGATAGGATAATATGCTAATGATACCACAGACCTTTCAATTGAAAGGGATCTACATAAGCGGTACCAAGGTGCTTACAAATGAAGAGGAGTTACACAAATTATGCCACAGAGCTTAAAATTGAACTTTAGCTAAACAAGTGGTAATTCAAAACTTACAAGTGAACTGGACTCACTGTGTTATAGGCACTCCTAATTCCTAAGAACATTGTAAACTGACCTTACTACATGTAGATTCCATCATGCTGGTGCACTGAGGATGAGACAGAAAGCACAAGGCTGGGTTGTACTCAATGTTGATGCACTGAAAGGTAAGGTCAATGGGGAAATGCAAACTCAACAGCCCCTCTGGTAATCAAGGTTGTTGTAACTGCACACCTGAAGTGTTGTTAACCCAGTAGGGTCCACCAAAGCACTGCGTCCACTGGAAGACCCCACAGTATCTGGATGGACCAGTCCAACCCTCTCCCTGCTAATGACCAGGACTGTTTCTCACTTGTCACTCATCTTGCACTTATAAGTGTGATTTGTAACCCCTTAACTTTTATTGTACAAGTTATAAATGGGTATCACATTCACAATCTTTAATACACTGTCTGATAGTATCAAGGTAATCATTCTTAAAAGTAATCCCCTTTCCTCTTACATCTTATGGGCAGTGGCCAGGTGTAAATGAATGTGTGTGCATGCATCATGCAATCATCACAGAAACACTGAAAACAAAGAGTTGCAATATGATCCTGCAACTGAAGGTTTTGCACCTTCAGGAGCTAGGTTTCTTATGTAGTTCGTCCCAGAGGAAATTTACATAGAAATACGGAATATAGCTAGGGTGACCACATTTCCGTTCTGCCATTCCGGGACGTGGTCACCCTACAAAAGCCTCTTCATCGCCACATTTCCCCTTGTTGCCCTACCTTGAGTCCCTGGTGGTCTAGCGGCGTGGAAAGTGCTCTGTGCCTCCTCCGGCACAGAGCTGAAGCTCCCGCGCGCTGTGCTCAGTAATGCAGAGCGCTGGAAGATGATGTCATCTCCCAGCGCTCTGTATTACTAGAGCGCTTGCCTCCAGGAGATCAGGCTCAGCTGCATTGCTGCCCTGGATGTCAGCCTGCAAGCGGTGTGTCATATCATGGACGCCGCGAGGGAGCACTGGTTTATGCTACCAAGTGCTCCCTCGTGGCGTCCATGATGTAACACACCGCTTGCAGGCTGACATCCAGGGCGGCTTGGCTTCATTCCGGGACACTTCATTGTCCCGGTTGGAGATGACCCGGGACGCGGGACATAGCCCTGAAATAAGGGACAGTCCCGGACATTCCGGGACCCGTGGTCACCCTAAATATAGCCCCTTTTAAGAAGAAACCACCATTTTCTGCACAACCCTATTTTCAAAGGCGATAGACTTAGACTTAGGGTCATATGCCCAAAATCAAGGAGGAGCAACTCTGAAGCAAGCAAATAGCACCTTATGGGGCAAATACATTTTCCCAAATTCCCACTGATTTCAATTTTGACCACTTAAATGCTAGCAAGGTCTCAATGCATTGCTCGGCAATGCATTGGAGACCTCTCTGGCATTGAAGGGGTTAAAATATCGAGTGGGAATTATTTGTTCTCTCTGGTTCAGTTGGTTTGCTCCAGTATCCCTCCTCATTTACTTTGGTTATATGGCCCCTAGCATATTTAAGATCCTGCCAGCTGGGTAAACAAACATACCGATGGCTAAATAAATTTGTCTTTAAAAAGGTTACTAAAATAGAATTTGATTGTCTCTTCCTGAAGCTGTGTGACAGATACGGCATGACAGCCAATTATATGATTCCTGAGCCTCCTTGTGACTGCAGTAATGAGGCCTAGCTTTCCAGATGTCAGTTCACATCCATCTATGTAGTTAAAGCTACTAGGTCTTTGTTTTATTAGTTTGTTTTGTTGTTTTACTTACTGTCCCATACCTAAATAAATTATTTTCACAGGCATACTGATAATACAAATTTAGCTGAAAGAAAATGCAGCTTTATTAAATACAAAATGATGTTAAAATGATTCACAAAATAGCAGTTCCAATTAATCTCCATAGTATTTGGGCCATGGAGAGTGTTATTTCAATACTGTCAGAGTTGTAGTTCAAGAGTAATTGAATGATAAAGTATCCCCTTCCCACCCTTTTTACCTAGTGTAAGGCGCCTCCCCTCAGATGTGGAATCTGGTCTCTTTACCGGACACGTCGCAGAAAGGGACAATCTTGTTACTTTGAGGGTAAGGAAAACCCTGCCTCCCTTGACAGGTTTTTCCTTATGCTCTCTGAAGATTGTCCCTCTCTGTGATCCATCCGGACAGTCTTGCTTTTCTGGGGTGAATAGCGTTACATCAGTAAAAGGGCCGGGAGGGGGATACTTTATCATTCAATTAATCTTGAACTACAACTCTGACAGTATTGAAATAACACTCTCCATGGCCCAAATACTATGAAGATTAATTGGAGCGGCTTTTATTGTGAAACATTACTATCCTTTTAACATACAATTGGATGCACCAATTATGTTTAGAAACACTGGCCCATATTTATAAAAGTAAAATGGAGTTATTCTGGAGTAAACCAGCTATACCATAGTGGCCAAATAAAAAATTATGATAAATGAAAATTATGCTTTTAACCCTTTGAATGCTACTGAAGTCCGCAATGCATTGGAGACTTCTCTAGCAATCAATGGGTTAACCTCTTAACAACCCTTGACGTGCCATACCGGGTCAGGCACTTAAGGAGCAGTGAGAGTCCTGACACGTCATGACTGCCGTGGTCCTTAACGGCCACCCACACAACAGATCGGGCAGTCGTTAAGGGGTTAAAAAGCTCTATTAAAATGCATGGGAATTTATGAATTATTATTTGAACCCTATAGTGCAGTTGATTTAGTCCTGAATAACTCCAGTTTGCTTTTATAAATATGGGCCACTGGATAAAATCAAAGTGGACCAATTCTGGGGCAACACACTGCACTGTAGCAGGCAAGTAGAAATTCCCATTCATTTAAATGGAGCCTGTAGTCCCTTTGAGGCTAAATAAGTCTCGTTTCACAATGCTTTAGACACGTTGCATTCAAGGGGTTGAAACACCATTTAAGGCAATGGAAATGTGTCATTTATGATTCAAATGCTTTGCCTCAGTCAGTGTCGATGTCTGGGTCAAGTTAGGAGCTGTTGAAAAAGGGATTTGAGGGGTGATCCAGGCTTCACTATTGATCTCTCTGACACTGGCTTTTTCTACTTTCCTTGGTCACATCTAACTCACATTGACTTTAAATAGTGACTACCATGGATTTGCTTTTTTTTATCTTGGTCTTTTATAAGTTAACCGCCTGTTATCAAATCAGCATTAAAAACCCTACTCTTGTCCCACCTGCTGCAAGAGCTGAAGCTGCCAATGGCTGCATCCTTCCCATGCACTTTGCAACCAAAAGGGATCTCCAGTCGCCACTCTGGACCTCAAAGCATCAGCTCTGAGTAGAAGAAATCCAAGGAAGCCCTTTACACTGAGGGCTGTATGATTATAATGCCGACATACCCAGAATTGGGAATAGCAGCAATTAACACACACACAACACACATATACACGTGTTTATTTCATCATGTTGGTTACTCTTTATGTTTCAAAGTTGTCGTTGTCTGAGCAAATAGATTTCTCACCCAGTCAATCAGTATTGTTTAGCGTATTATGCATAAAAGAGGAGCAATTCTGGAGCAAACTATCTGCACCACAGGGGAAAAACAAATATTCCTGTCTATGGGGAAACAGGGATTTCAAGACCCATGAAGTAATGGTGTCATTGACAGTAGGGATGGGAGAAACATTTACTCTCAAAAGAAAAACATGCGTAAAACTACACTTTATGCCTTCAATGGGAATTCCTGCAGAAAGTGTACCACTGTTTTCATTGTATTGAAATCAGAGATAATAATGTCATTCCCCCCCCACACACACACAAACGTACAGAGAGTTTCCCCTATGTATTCCTACTGTTCTAAAGTATAAAGGGGGTGTCATTTTACCACATGCTGTCAGTCTGTAGCTTGGGAAAGCGATTTTTTCATTTTAGCTAGCGTATATAAAGAGAGAGAGCTGGAGTTACTTGATATAGGTGTATTGGTGGTCTGTACAGGTGGGGTGTGGGCAGAGTATGTTTGAAGGGAAAAAG
The DNA here is from genome assembly GCA_037306005.1 of Rhinophrynus dorsalis. Taxonomy (NCBI): domain Eukaryota; kingdom Metazoa; phylum Chordata; class Amphibia; order Anura; family Rhinophrynidae; genus Rhinophrynus; species Rhinophrynus dorsalis. The sequence goes on along the minus strand of CM074724.1, from coordinate 235,347,590 downwards.
GAGAGTTAAAAAATAATCAAAGCTATTTGACTGATAAGTGATATTGACAGTCGGAAAGGCAGGTGATCCTTCCTACATGAACTTGTGATTTGACTGAGACTGCACAACAAATACTATGCAGGCAGATATAAGCTCGAAGCCAATTATACATATTTGTATATGTTTTAATACAAAAATTATTTTTAAGAAGAAGATCTGAACACCCTGTTTGGGATTCAGTTTTGCAGTACCAGTTCTTATGTATCCCAAACGGAGTCAGGTTGATGATCTCCGCATGCCTGTTTGTCAGACTCTGCGGAAGCGCTGATCTGACCATAATATTATGTCAGTACCCTAATCTTCAACAATATTGATTCATACATTGTCGCACTATTGGGTACTCTCTCTTTTTCTGTCATTTCCATATGTTTGTGCCTCTTAGGAGACATATACTTAGGAGTATATAGACAGAGCAGCCAAATAACTTCCACCATTGGATCTCCGGTACTGGGAGTAGTTATTTACCCAGATGCACATTTGTTGGTATTAGCATAGGCTACAATCCAATTAATCCCTTTGTGAGTATACACCTTAAGGGTGTTTGGTGATGGCTAGAATTATCTACATTACTGATATACACAGGGATGCCTTCTGTGTTTTCTCCTTCTTTTCTCTGTAGAAAAAGGTACAACGTGACCAGGGGAGAGCTGGCCTGGGGGACAATTGCCCCCTGGGCTGGTCATATGTCTGGGCTGGTAGGCCACTGCATCTCACTAAATCTCCAGATTGCTGCTGTACAGAGGTACAATCCAAATGGAGCTACACTAGTAGCATAAACCATTTCCCTTGTAAGCTCTATAATATCACTAGGTAAGCTTGACTTAAATTGTAAGCTTTGTAGTGGCGCACTAGTGTAGCCCCATTTCAACTGTAAGCAATGTGGTATCATGTGACTTACGTCACAACATTAATGCCAGTTTTAAAATTAATAAAATGGGGTGGGCTGGAACAGTGGCCTGGAACGATAATAGAAATGGGCCACTTGAATGTATTTGCCCCCTGGGCCACAAATTGCCAGCCCTCCCCTGTTTGTTAATACCCCTCTCTCTTGGGATCATTTCTGGGAGAAATATCATGCACCTCCAGGGGAATTCTTTTGCTTTCTCCAGGTCTGTCACTTTATCAGATCTTATCTACGTCGGGACGCTCTCCCAAGTTGGACTCCTTTTGAACATCTCTGTCCCTCCTTCCATACTGGGAAAGGCGCTATCTCCAAAATCTATTCCCTCCTTATGTCCTCCCTGTCCCCACTACCCCCCTCCTATTATACCCTTTGGGAAATGGATCTGGGGGAAACTTTGGAGCCCGAGGAATGGAATGACATAATGGTTAATGTCATTAGCCTGACTCCGTGCACCTTAATCAAGGAAAATGCACGTAAGGTACTCGCTAGATGGTATTATAGTCCTGTCCAGCTACATAGGATGTTTCCCTCCTCCTCCAGGCTTTGTTTTCGGGGCTGTGGGTTGGAGGGAACTTACCTTCACATGTGATGGTCCTGTCCTTCAGTAGTCGAAATTTGGGACTAACTATTTCGGTTATTGGGTTTGGCTCTGGGAGTTGAGATGACAGCGGACCCATGGACTGCCTTGTTAAACAGACCATCCCGTACTCCGCACCTTTCACCGCTCGGGAATAAACTTGTTTTCAGGGTGTGTGCTATGACCCGATGCCACATTGCTCAGCATTGGAAGTCTTTGTCTCCTTCTCGTACCTCTCTAGACGGACGCATCTGGAGTCTAATCCGGATGGAGAAACTTACTGCATACATTCGCAACTCTTCCACTGGATAACTCCGGATTTGGTCTCCATGGATTGACACGGTGGCTTCATCCAGATTTCATCGAGACCTCTTCATCCGTTGAGTGCTCGAGTTCACCCACTTTTTACGTGAGTTCCCTTGTCTATGTCCCTACCCCCTGCCCTTCCCTTTACCCCCTTTTTTTCCTTTGTCTCCTGGTCTCTCTTCTTCTTTGTTCTGTTCCTCCCATTACCCAGGTGAAGCTATTCTTGTTATGGTGCTCTGCAGTCCTCTCTATATCAATGCTTTTACTGTTTACCTTTGGCTCAAATTTGTACGGTTACGCTTTTATACTGTAGTGGTGATTGTACACCAGTTATTTCCTGTGTTCCCTCCCCCTCTTCTCTTTTCTGTAATCCCAGTTCTTTGAAAACTAATAAAACTTTGAATTATATAAAAAAAAAAAGTCATGGAGTAACAACTTCATTACTTACTGAAAGTCCACATTGATGGACAGAGATAAAGATGATATTATTGCATTCTGTAGTGAATTGGCATTGGTGACTTCCCTCTGCCATATAATTTAACAAAATAACTTTATGAAATGTGGCATAGAGAAGGCACAGATAATATAAAAGAAAAAGGCAACTGCTTAAACCATAATAAATCTGGAAAGACACATCTTCCAGCAATAGGAAAGCCAGTGTTGTACTCATCAAGAAAAGCACTATAACATGTTCATGGCTCTTTTTGTGCCATAGAGAGATGCCTCATGAACTCCTTTTCTCCAGTTATTAACATAAGAAGTAGAGCTGAAAGATGTTCATGAGGGAGTGGAAGTGGAGAAGAAGAGTTGCGTGCAATGTTAGTATTGATAGAAAATGACCCACATCAGGCCACAGATCGATTTACAGAGAGTGAGTGACACAACATCGGGAAGCCCGTACCCTACATAAATTAACTCATACGAAACCAGAGAGGCTTCACTTGACAAAGAGAGATCAATATTAAATGACTGCTTCAAAGCTACAAACAATGACCCATATGACTCCTTGGAGCTTGCAGTAGACAGTGACCAAAAGGCACCACAGTTGTCCAAGTATTAGCCAAACCTTGACCACTGAGTGCTACGATATTCTCAACTCAATGCACTACTGTACACAGACTACTATATATAATTTCAAAGTCATTGATATCATGTCCTGACATTTTTGCATTTATTAATGGTTTTCTTGTTGTATTAATAGGATGACTGGTGTTGTCACCATTCTCTCGATGCTTCTCAGTTTCTTTGGGTTTTGATGAGAAGATTGATGTTGCTGTCATCCTCTAGATGTTTCTTATTGCGCCCTCACTCATCACAGTGTCATAGGAATGATCTTATTCCATATGAATGCTGACTGACGCTAAGAGAGAAAAATACATTAACATTAAACACAGTTACATAGCTGTTAGAAATTAATTGCTATCCCATGTATGTCATATACTTACTTTGAAAATGAGTTCTCAAGAATTGCACACACTTTATTAATACACACTACTATTAGCCCTGTAAAGACCAGAGGGTAATAATATATGTCTGTGCAAAGTATGGTTTGTTTGTGAGCATTGTGAACATTGATCCCAATAATCACAATGTCAATTGTATCTATTGTATTTACCCCTAACTCTCCCAGGATAAGGATTTAATTTTAAACACAGTAAAATCCCATTTCTAAAACAACTCTGTGTGTGCTCTATTGTTTATAATATTTAATTGAATGAACTATAAAATTTAGGATGGCTTCCCAAATCTGGGTCAAGACTTAATTTCTTACCTTTCTGCAGATGGATTCTCTTTGGGTGTCAGATATTGCACCCCTGGGACATTCGCTACAACAGGAGCTGTAAAACAATTATAATAATAATTAACAACATTATATGTTTACAAGCTGTTTGAGTTCTTTATATATATATATATATATATATATATATATACGCTAGTATGAAAGACTGTGTACACGGGCTAAAGTGCCAACCAGCGGCCCCAGCTGCTGCTGCCCCGGAACCAGAAGCAGAGACAGGTGGTGAGCCGTTCGGAGCGCCTCACTTCGGAACAGTGCATTCGGCCAGTCTCTACTGCGCATGACTGCATCGTTCCGGCAGTCTCTACTAGCTTCTCAGGCTACCACTTTATATTATAATATATATATTATTTATATAGCACTTAAAGTGGATCTGTCACATATAGAAAAGTAATGCTCATTAGTTAGAGCATTTAGCGAAAAAGTTAAACATGTTACTCATTTTTGACAAAACCCCATTATCTGCGCAAAAAATTATGTTTAAAAGGCGCCCAGCAGCCTACTTCCACTTGCCGCTGAGGCAAGCTGCTTGCAGCACAGAGGCTGCTCCCGTCCCATTACCCAGCATCCTCCGATGATGGAGGCTGTCTCTCTCTAAGCTGGAGCGATCTCATAAGCTAGATATCGATCTCTGCCAGTGAGATCTCTCCAACTTAGAGAAAAAAAGCCTCCGTCATCGGAGGATACTGGGTAGTGGGATGGGAGCAGAGGCAGTGCTACAAGCCGGAAATAGGCTGCTGGGCACGTTTTAAACTTGAATTTTTGCGCAGATAACTTTTTTTTTTTTTAAATGAGTAACATATTAAACTTTTTCGCTAAATGCTCTATCCAATGAGCATTACTTATCTATATATGATAGATCCACTTTAAGATTAAAATTTTCACTCCTTGGATGCTGCTACAGACTAAAAATCTTTGTCTCACACAATGTTGGAGACATCTATATCACCCAAGAATTTCTTGCGCTGTTTGACTTCAGTCAGGAAACAATGAGCCTGAGACAGGGGTAGTTATCATTAAACCTTCAGCTGTTCAAGTTCCAAATACTAACCCTGTACTAAAAAACATGGAGCTGTTTTGGGGCAAACCAACTGGACCAGAGAGGACTGGTGCTAAGAGGCAAAAACGGTAACATTAAACACAGGGACATAAACTGTTAGCAATGAGTTGATATCCCATGTATATCATATACTTACTTGGAAAAGGAGTTGCCAAGAATTGCACAGACTTTATTAATACACACTACTATTATCCCAGTAAATACCAGAGCGTAATATATGTCTGTGCAATATATGGTTTGTATATGAATGTGTATTGTGAACTTTTATCCCAATAATCACAATATCGGTTGTATCTATTGTATTTACCCATAACTCTCCCAGGATAAGGGTTTAATTTTAAACACAGTAACATCCCATTTCTACAACACCTCTGTGTGTGTGCTATGGTTTATAATATTTACTATAAGATTTAGGACGGATTACCAAATCTGGGTCAAGACTTAATTTCTTACCTTTCTGCAGATGGGCTTTTTTGGTGTCAGATATTGCACCCCTGGGACATTCGCTACAACAAGGGCTGTAAAAACAATAAAAATAATAATTAATAACAATATAAGTCTGCAAGCTGTTTGTGGTCTTTATACATATATCATTTTCACTCCCTGGATGCTACTACAGACTAAAAATCATTGTCTCACACTATGTTGGTGACATCTATGACATCCAAAAATTTCTTGCTCTGTTTGACTTCAGTCAGGAAACAATGAGCCTGAGACAGGGGTGGTCAGTCTTTGGACCTTCAGCTGTTGTAGTTCCAAATACTAAGGCTGTACTAAGAAAACATGGAGCTGTTTTGAGGCAAATTAACTACATCCGATAGGACAAATTCAAATTCCCATTGACTTAATTGGAGCGTTTAAGTCCTTGAAAGCCAGAAAGGTGCATTGCTTCTTATTACGTTGATGGCCTCTTTATCATTTAAGTGACAAAAGTCTCCCATAAAATATTTGGGATAGTTTTGATGTAAAACTGAAAAAGTTCTGGAGCAGACAAACTGCATCATAGTGTACAGATAAAATTGCCAATATTGCCCTTGATTTTTTAACCCCTTGAATGTTAACCCCTTAAGGACCGGCCGAACACATACGTGGCCGTCAGTTAAGGACCATGGACCATTTTTTTTTCCAGAAATCCAATTCCGGAGTGCAGCCGCGCGGGGAGTCCAAAATTCCATGGTGGTCCAGGACCGTTATGAGTCCTTAAGGCAAAACAAGCCGTGATGGTCCTGGACCATCATGGGTCCTTAAGGGTTTAGAAAGGGTTCCAATTTAGTGTGATTCATTGGCACGCAGTAGGGCTAAATCTATCCCTCCCCATAACAGTCCATAGGTCCTGTGTCCTGAGTATATATGATTGCAGAGGGTAGCTGCAGTGTACATTATGTCTCTTGTATGTAGGAACAGATTATTGTGTCTCTGCCTCCCTGCTTTTTTAATAAGTACTGTGATTGAATGAGGTACAGTCAATCACAGCATTCTGTGCTCAGAAGGAAAAAATCCTCTGTCTGCAGGAAATGGAGACTGTGTACCAAAACTGGGACTGTCAAGGGAAAACAAATACCTGTTTCTCAGTTTCTTTGGGTTTTGAGGACATGATTGATGTTGCTGTCGTCATCTTGATGTTACTTAGTGAGCCCTCACTCATCGCAGTGTCATAGGAATGATCTCACTTCCATATGAATGCTGCCTGACGCTAAGAGGAAAAAAAACATTAACATTAAACACAGGGACATAAGCTGTTAGCAATGAGTTGATATCCCATGTATATCATATACTTACTTGGAAAAGAAGTTGCCAAGAATTGCACAGACTTTATTAATACACACTACTATTAGCCCAGTAAAGACCAGGTAATATATGTCTGTGCAATATATGGTTTGTATATGAATGTGTATTGTGAACATTTATCCCAATAATCACAATATCAGTTGTATCTATTGTATTTACCCATAACTCTCCCAGGATAAGGGTTTAATTTTAAACACAGTAAAATTCCATTTCTTCAACACCTCTATGTGTGCTATGGTTTATAATATTTACTATAAGGTTTAGGACGGACTACCATATCTGGGTCAAGACTTAATTTCTTACCTTTCTGCAGATGGGCTCTTTGGGTGTCAGATATTGCACCCCTGGGACATTCGCTACGACAGGGGCTGTAAAAACAATTATAATAATAATTAATAACAATATAAGTAAAGTTAAAGCAATTGTTTTTGAAATAAATTGAAATCTGAGTATTTGCAAACCAAATCTACTTGAAATCTGATTTGGCTTTGGGCTTATACAGAAAATAAACTAGTTTCTTATGGCAAAGATACTCAAATGGCAACTTTTATGAACTAAGTCTCCATCTGATAAAAAGCAGCACATGAATGTTGCATGTATTAAATTCTAACAGGACTGATTAGTGCACGGCCATAACTAGTCAGTGGTCTTGACCTTCTTTTTATCTGTAATTAAATAAGACTAGCACAACAAAGCACCATTAAATGTAATGGGCAAAGCAATAAGCCACTACATGCAACCAACATAGCAATTCATTATTATTTGTGACCAGCAAAAGAGTACACATTACCTGGGACCAACAAAAGCAAGACACTATTACATGTGATCAGCAAGGAGATAAGCTATTACATGCAGTTAGCATGACAATGCACCATGACATGTGGCCAGCAAGGCAATTTTGGAACTCTGCAGTCACACCCATCTGCGCAGCACATGTTTGTAAACTACCAGTGGCAGCTTCAGCTCTTCCAGAACAAGGGACAACAAGCTTGGTGGGAATCGATACAATTTTGTTTGTGAAGTTCTAATTCTGATACTACAAAAGATGAAGAATTGTCATGCTGCAAGGACTGAAGCAGAGTATCACCGTTATCATGATAATTATAAATATCTGAAGAATGAGCTGCACAAATGGGTAAATAGCGGTGATGAGAGCATCAATAAAATCACAATTAATTTGAAGTAATAAAATCCATACAGACATCACTCATCAAATCACTCACATAGCTCAGGTCCAATAATACAAACTAGTACTCCTGATCCCCGAGTTTCCACTTAATTAATGGTCATCATTAAACATACATAACGATAAACTCATGGATGCGGAAGTACTGGCTTGTATTACTGGACCTGAACTATGTAAGTGATTTAATGTCTGATGTCGGTTATTGATTTTATTACTTCAAATCAATTGTGATTTTATTAATGCTGTATGCACATTTGTGTAGCCTATTCTTCAGATATCTATATCTATCAAGGCCAAAGGGGGCCTTGGCTTTGCACATGGACACTGTTTGTTAGAGAGTTTTATGAACCCAGGAGACTCAATTTGAGCTGGCAAAAAAATGTCCTGCCCTAAAACGTATTTTCTTGATCTCATATATGATAATTACCCTTTAATAAAGAACATTTAACAGAGTTTATTAAAAATTCCTTTCCAATGTCATCTGCCTGAACTTACCTATCCCAATTGCTGGAAGTTTATTTGGGTTGCATCCACGGCGGGTGACAGTTTGTAATGCCACATTTGGAGCTTTGAAGCCATCCTGATAGGTGGATTTACTGGGAAGTGGTGGTAGCTTCCCTTTCATTTCTTCACACCGTGGCCACCAATCTGACTGTGAATTAGAAAGAGAATATAAACTAAAATTAGACTATGTATACTGAAATTTTCTTAAGACTATCTAATATTCTGGGTTCTCAAGATGAACATGAATCTAGCTCTCAAAAGGTTAATAACATACAAATCTAGGTTGGCCACTCCCTGTCTGCAAAGTGTTTGAGTTCTTTATATATTTAATAATAATTCTTTACACGTTTGTTACTTTGAATTTTCACTCCTTGGATGCTACTACTGACTAAAAATCATTCTCTCACACTATGTTGGAGACATCTATATCACCCAAGAATTTCTTGCGCTGTTTGACTTCAGTCAGGAAACAATGAGCCTGAGACAGGGGTAGTCAGTCTTTGGACCTTCAGCTGTTGTAGTTCCAAATACTAACGCCGTACTAAGAAAACATGGAGCTGTTTTGGAGCAAACCAACTGGACCAGAGAGGACAAATTCACATTGATTTAAATGGACCCTTTAATTCCTTGAATGCCAGCAAGGTCTTCAGTGCAGTGCTTCTCCATACATTGATGGCCTTTAAGGGACAAAAACCTCCCTTTAAATCTTTGGGAATGTTTTGATGTGAAAGTGGATCTGAAAACGTTATGGAGCAGACAAACTGCATCATAGAGGATTAATAAAATTGCCAATATTTCCCTTGATTTTTTAACTCCTTGAATGTTAATAGGGTTCCAATTTATTGTTATTCATTGGCAAGTAGTAGGGCTAAATCTATCCCTTCCCATAGTAGTCCATAGATCCTGCTTCCTGAGTATATGATTGCAGAGGGTGGCTGCAGTGTACACTATGTCTCTAATATATAGGAACAGAATATTGTGTCTCTGCTCCCCGCTTTTTTCCAAGTACGGTGATTGATTGATGTACAGTCAATCACAGAATTGTGCTCTCAGAAAAAAAAATCTTCTGTCTGCAGGAAATGGAGACAGGCTGCCAAAACTGGAACTGTCCAGGGAAAATAAATACACACACATACACACACATAAAGAGACTGTTGTAATAAAAAGGTCTGGAGTAATTCTGGGGCCCCCAAGCCCAGGAGCAGTCAATCTATTGCTTTTTATGGAAGACATCTCCTATCATCCTCATCTTTTTTATGGCTAACTATGGATAGTGGATGTCGTACTCCATGAACAGCTGAGGAGCCACAATTTATACTACCTTTACCATTTACACTGCTTGCACCTTGCATTGTATAGCCAGTCTTACCTGTTTTCCTTTGGTAGTCTCAGTATCCACATGTGTAATTAGTCTCATACGAGGGTTCTCCCGGATTGCTTTGATATTCCTGGGATGAGGCATGTGGATTACTTTCATATTCCTGGGATGAGGCATATTATGAATATCTGGTGGTATTGGTGGAACCATAGGATATTCCTTTGGTTTTTCCTTTTTTAAAAGGAAACGAGGTTTCTTATATTCCTCATCCAAATGTAGCACTCTTGGTGCTTCTTTAAACACTCTGAAAGTGTCTGGCCTGTTCATGGGAAAAAAGACAATTAGCATGACATGCATCCCCTAGTAGTAGTATATTGGTGCTTTATAAATTACAGTAAAATAAAAAGGGAGAAAAGGGAGAGAACTAAGAGAATGCGTTTGATAGGGAGAAGAAAATGAGGGTAGATGGACTGAGGGAAGTCGAGTGAGAAAAGGGAAGGTGGAGAGGAAGAAGAGGATGGGAGAGGGGTAGAAAGGGAAGAGGAAAGAGAGGGAGAATGGTGAGTTTAGAAGGAGGAAGGGAGTTTAGAAGGTGAAGATGCAGGGAGGGATGTTAGGAGAAGCTGGAAGTAGAAAATATATAAGGATGGAGAAAAAGGATGTAGGGCAAAGCTGGAGGGAGGATGGAAGAAGAAAATGGAATGAAGAAGAAGGTATGAGTGAATGAAAGTTTGGAATTAGGTACTGTGAGAGAAGATGGAGGGAGGGTGCAACTGTAGGGAGGGATGAAAGTAGAAGATGGAGGGGTGGGAGTGATGAAGAAAACAGCCGGAGAAGGGATGAAAATGGGTAGAAGGAAATGAGGGAGATTATGAAAGGAGAGAGAGTGAAGGAGAATCAGGAGGGAGAAAAGGGACAGAAAATACAGAGCATTAGAGTTGGAAAAGAGGGAGGGATAAGAGGTTGAGAAGTTGAAGAATGAGGGAAAGAGGGAGGGAGAAAAGAGTGAGGGTACTAAAAGAAAGTGGGAGAAAGTGAGTTGATGATGAGAGAAGATGGTGGCAGAGGCTGGAGGGAGGAATAGGTAAAAAATATTGAGGGATGGAGGGAGAAGCTCAAGGGAAAAGTGCAGAGGAGAAGAGGGAGAGGAGAGCTGCAGAAGGTGAAGGAGACGAGGGAGGAAGAAAGAAATGTGAGAAAGGCAGAAGGAAAGGACGTAGTAGAGGGAGAAAAAAAAGTGAGTGAAGGAGAAGAAGGGGAACGTGAGAATGGGAGACAAAGGTGGAAGAGTGAGAAGAGAAAGCCTAGGGAACAAATAACTTGAGGTAATTGGAGAAGACAGAGGGAGTAGAAGTGGAAAAAGGAGGGAGATGGAAAAGGAAGGGAGGGGAGAAGAGGATAAGATGAAGGAGGTAAAAACAGAGGATGAGAGAAAATGGGAAGCTGTAGCAAAGCTAGGTACAGGAGATCAATGCAAACATTTTTGAGCCCGAAACATAAAAATATCACCCTCGGAATGTAACTGGAATCTATCAGCCATGAGGCAAAAGGGCCCAGCTTTGATGTTGAGTCCCATCAGAATTACAACCATGGTACCCTCCACCCCACCCCCATAGTTACACCCCTGTAATTTATTAACCTTTCAATGCCAAACACTTAGAATATGGAGTTAACATTAGAGGTGTCTTCACTAAAGAACAGGAGCAATTCTGGACAAACAAGCTGCACCCTAGGGGGAGAAATAGATCTTACCAATATTTTAATGGGGCTGTTAACTTCTTAAATACATTGAAGACCTCTCTACCATTTAAGGGGTTAAAAGACCCATTTAAATTAATGAGAGATTAGGAAGCTATTATTTCTTCCAAATAGTGCAGCTGGTTTCTTCCAGGTTTTCTCCCCTTTTTTCAATATGATCTTTCATTTTAACCACTTATGTATCAGGTATGTCTGCAAAGCAATGAGTTGGATGGTTCACTGGCACTCAAAGAGTTAAACTAGGGACAGGTAGGCAGAACTAGGAACTCAAGGTCATGCATTATCTTTTATTCCTACCCCTCCTCATCCCTAACTACATGCTCCTTCCCACCTTTTTTCTCTACAGATTTAAGCACAGATGGGAAGGATCTCATGTATTTTAGTTACTTTATATAAAAAGGACCCACAGAGCATTGCAGAGATTTACTAGCCCTATTGCCAATGAGCCCCCAGATGACTGTGTCTTGCACCAGCTGCACCTGACAGTTCTGCCAATGGGAAAGAGGGAGAAGTTGGAGGGATAGATTTTGATAGAAGCGTCAAGAAGGAAAGGGATGGTGGAAAAATTTGGAAGGGTGAGATTGATGAAGGGAGAGGCTAGAGTGACGAGTTCAGAAGAAGACAATGAAGGCAGAGAGAAATGGAGGCATGAAAAAGATGAAAGAATAATCTGGAAGGAGGGAGGGATGAGGCAATATACTAGATTAAGTGAGGACTTACACAAATCGCTGGGTTTTTTTGTTTCCGAGCTGGCACGTCTCTACAGATAAGTACATTTTGATACTACTACAAAAACACAAACTACTGAAATGAGGGGGAGTCCACAAGAACCTCCAATTTATAGGTCTGGGATGGCACCCATTATGATGTCACAACTGTTGTGTGAATGAACTGTGAATGACTGTGACATCATAATGGATGATAATTCTAGCCCAGTATGTTGAGTAGCCACAAGAGCACTGGGACTGTTAATCATTATGATGTAACAATTGTTGCCTAGCAACCAAGTGAACGCCCATTTGTAACATTTCTCTACTGACCTAGGAGAGTTTGTTAGGGAGAAAAGCTGCTAGGAATGTATTCTGAAAACAATAGGTGAGCAATTCTGGAGCTAACCAACTGCACCATATGAGTGGGAATTAACCCTTTGAGTGCCATGTGTTCCGTACCCCTCTGGCAAAGGTTTAAAACAAAGAAAAAGGATTTTAATTAGTTATTTTTGTTTTGTAGCCCTTGAATTATAGAATTGTCTGCAGCATATTGTAAAGAAATACACTAGCAACCTTTTTGAGAGTATAAAAGCCCCAATTAAATAGTACATTTGGGGATTTATTATTCCTTATGGTGCATTTGGTTTGCTCCAGAATTGTTCTTCTTTATCTTTCTGTATAAGGCCCAAAGGCTAGTATTCCATCTATATGAGCTGAGTGAAGCAAATAAACAAGACTCTTATGGAATTAGTGCTCTTAATCATCAGTTGTAACTGCTTTTTATTGTAACCCTTTAAGCACAAGAGGGATCATTGACCCATTGTGACAAAACATGTTCCCCACTCCTTTGATCCTTAAATTGTTAAGGAGCTTATTTATTTGTATTTTATTTAAGTTTACAAGGCAAGATTTACCCTAAACATTTATATGTAACAGAGGTTGTGCTTTAACCCCTTCTATGCTTGATGGGTCTGTAGTGGTGATCTCTAGCATACAAGTTAACATAAAAATCCTTACAATTAAGAGCTTAACATTTCGAAGGTCTGCCTGTCTTATCTACTTTCCTACATTAAAGACTTTAATCACACTGCACTTAAAAGAACAGTAACACCAATAAAGTAACTGGTGTGATATACTTCTAAATCTCCTGCACCAGTAAATGTTACAATTCTCTTTCCTTTTTTCTTGAGTCTGTAAGTACGGTCTTACATACGCACTGTGCAATTGTTGCCTTTTGCAAGACTCCTTGCCTTGATGACAATAGTACTTTTTATAGGTGTTTCTGAAGTGATACTGCACAATTGACTGTAAATGGGATGATATACATTACCAACCTTTCTGAATACAAGAGTTTATGGTGTTAATCTCAGTGGACCTGTTGCCTTAGCGCTCGTCTTTCACTGAAAATAGCATAAATTTAACTGAAAGGTATTGGAATAGGGCAGCCTTCATGTGTTTTAAGAGGGACTATGTTTTAAGCATCTAATATACATGTATCAGGTGCTAACTGGAAGCACATGATATTTAAAAGCATATCCACCAATTTCATGTTTAGGTGTTATTTTTCATGTTATAGCAGAACCCCAGTTTTCTAGTAAAGTCCGAAAGTAGTAAGGAGTATGTACATATGGATTGATGCATAAAAATAGAAAATACTGTTCTATGTGCTATGTATAGGTGCATTCCAATGATCTAAGAGGTGTAATTCTATTGAAAACAACTGACCCATAGGTGACAAATAAAACTTTGATTTAAAGTGGAATTGTTACCCCTTGGATACATGAGAGGTCTCCAATGCATAGCAAAGGTTAACTTAAATAGGAATGTGTTTTTGTGTTCCCTGTGGTGCAGCTGCTTTACTCCCCAATTTTTCCTCTTTTCTTTTGGGTATATTACCCTGTATAACAAGCAGTGGCATTGTGTACATCTTTGTGGGCATGATAACTGCTGTGTCCTGTGGTAAGCTATGGACAAACTGAGATCAGCAGGAATAAGTTCAAAAATCTTCCTGTTCTATGTACTAGCGATAGGCCTGAGAATAAATGGGCAGTACATTTTTTATTTTTTACACAACCCTATATGTTATAAAGCATTTATCACTGATGTGGTGGAGAGCCACAGGAATTACCAATGTGGGAGACTTGTTCTTTGTCAACAGGGGAGGGCTGGCCTGGGGGGGCAGGGGGGCAATTGTCCCCTGGGCTGGTCATATGTCTGGGCTGGTAGGCCACTGCATCTCACTAAATCTCCCGACTGCTGCTGTAAATGGAGCTACACTAGTCATACCACAGAGGTACAATCCAAATGGAGCTACACTAGTAGCATAAACCATTTCCCTTGTAAGCTCTATAATATCACTAGGTAAGCTTGACTTAAATTGTAAGCTTTGTAGTGGCGCACTAGTGTAGCCCCATTTCAACTGTAAGCTATGTGGTATCACATGACTTACGTCACAACATTAATGTCAGTTTTAAAATTAATAAAAGGGGGTGGGCTGGAACAGTGGCCTGGAATGATAATAGAAATGGGCCACTTGAATGTATTTGTCCCCTGGGCCACAAATTGTCAGCCCTCCCCTGAACGTGACATACTATGTCACATGCACTCACTCCCTACATCCACACAGATATGACAAGAGGCATAAGCATATACTGAGGTGTTGTGGGCTCTGGTGCTGCACATTATATGTTTTGCAGGCTGCTGATTCTAAAGCTAAAATGTCTATCCTGTACTGTACTGTAAAATTAACACTAAAGTCCTTGGAAGAGAGAGAAAGTTGCTGACATGTTGATACTAGCTACTAGTGTAGATGCAGACAGGCAAAGAGAGGGAGCTGGAGTTGCTTGCACTTGTATGGAATATGATTTGTAGACAGTAACACTGACAATGACAGTTAAAAACAATTAAAACAACTTTTAACTGAGAGGTGACAGACAGACAGAAGGTCCTACATCTGAGTTGAGAGTGACATTGAAATAGAGACATACATAATTCATTATTTTCAGACAAAATATCACTCTAAACACTAACAGCACTGTCATGTACTTTACAGTAAAAATCAGCACTGCTATCAATATAGCCACTAACTTCCTAATTAAAAAGTCCATATTAATTCATTTTGATGTAATGTGAGACCTTTCTAACATTCAAGGGGTTAAAAGCTCCCTGCATTTAAATCAATGTTTTTTTTCTCACTATGACGTGGGGGATTGCCCCAGATTTGCTCATATTTTTGCTTTAAAGAGATATTAATGTTTCACAATAAAAGCAGCTTCAATTATTCCAGTTAATGTAGTTTAAGAGTCATTGAATGATAATGTATCCCTATTGCGCCCCTTTTACTGATGTAACACTGCTCACCTCAGAGCAGCAAGACTGTCCAGATGGATCGCAGAGAGGGAATATCTACAGTGTGCATTAGGAAAAACCTGAAAAATCTGTCAAGAGGGGCAGGGTTTTTCTTAAAGTCACAGTAAGAAGATTGTCCCTTGTAGAGACCTGTCTGATCAAGAGACCAAATTCTACATCTGAGGGGAGGTGGGTTACATTAAGTAAAAGGGGGCGGGAGGGGTATAATTTATAATTCAATTACTCTTGAACTACATCTCTGACAGCATTGAAATAATACTCTCCATGCTTCGAATATCATGAAGATTAATTGGAGCTGATTTTTTGTGAAACATTACTATCCCTAACACACTAAAATATATATTTTTGTGAGATAATAAGGGCTTTTTAAACATAATCATTAAGTCTCCAAGGGGATATGCACTAAGGGGTGATAAAGAGATTATAAAGAGGAGATAACTTATTCAGTGATATACATCTCCAGTTCATGTTATGCTATGGAGTCTATGCACTAAGAATCACAAGTGGGAGAGATCATAGTGCATAGGCTCTATAGAAAAGCATAGGAACTGGAGATGTGATATCACTGGAGAAGTTATCTCCTCTTTATCACCTCTTTATTACGCTTTAATGCATAACTCCCCAGATGTATTTGTCTGCATTATAGCATCAAACCCTTACAAAGTCTAGGTAAAACAAGTTCCTATGGGATTGCTACACATTCACACAGACTTAATACACTGCTGTTACTTTGTACTACACTAGTGGTTCTTAGTCCTAACACACATCTGGAATTCTCAAAGTGCACCTAATTTGTATAGGTTATTGTCTTGGGCAAAATAAAATGTACAGATACATAAAAATATAGCTATTTGTAGGTCTCGCAATCAGAATGATAATAACAAGCATCTTGTGCATAATGATTAACATAAATATACTTTTGAATCATATCTTTCAGTTTGTTATCACAGCCTACAAAGGAAATCAGTGGCATACTAAGCTGATGCCCATTGCACACCAAAGTACCATGACACCCTGATTCAGAACCACTGCATTAGTGGTTCTTAATGCTAGTCTTGAGGAGACCCAATAGGCCTGGGTTTCAGGTTATTCCTACTTGATCACTAGTAGTCACTGGATCAGTAAATATGATTGACGTTTGCTTAAGTAATAATATCCATATAACCTGAACTGTTGGTGTGTCCTGAGGACTGAAGCTGAGAATCACAGTGATAGACAAAGAGACACTATATCAGTATATATACACCTTCAGTCCAGTATTAGTTCTGTTACCTTAGAAACCAAGAGCTAGACCTGAAAACTGTTTCAGAGATATGATAACTGAGGATTTTTATTTTGGAATTCAATTTTCAGGCAGCTGTGGGTCTTAATAATTAACCATTTAGAGCTCTAGGTCGATATTGGGGCATTTTATTTCTTTTGCATGTGTGTGTGTTTGTGAGAGAGGGAGGGAGGGAGGGAGAGAGTGTGAGAAAGAGAGAGCAGGGCTTACAGTTTCTTATTACCAGGACCCCTTCCAAAATATACCTTCAAGGAGCAGTAAACTTTTTTTTATGAAAAAAAATGTATATTGTAAGAGTAATCTCACTCAGGCCCGGACTGGTACAAAAAATAGGCCCGGGCTTTTAAGGCTGAGCGGTCCATTTTTATTTTTTGAGCAGCCCATGGGGGGGGGGGCGGCGAGCGTTCGTTATTGTTTTTTAAACGCCCGGACCGGCCCACCGGGCAAATGCCGGTATGCTCGATGGCCAGTCTGGGCCTGCTCTCACTGCTGAATGATGCATATTTCCAGGGTTATTACAGTTTAAACCTGTGTTTTTTTACATTAGCAGTGCCCTCTAGTGATGAAATTCCAATTTGTTTTTCTGTCGCAATGTCAGTGACATACAGTTCTCTACAGAATGTGATAGAAACTGCTGAGTCACTTCCTGTCAGTTAGAACTATCAGGAAGTAAAAGCACAGTAAATTCACCTCCTGATTATTTGAACTGTTGTGAATTATGAATAAAACAACTGATAGCAGTGAGAGTGCCCTTGTTTTACTCAGCAGGAAAAGCTATTTAACACAAATGTTTTCATTACAAAAGTTTACTGCTCCTTTAAGGGGACACTATCATCTAGAAACAACTTTGGTGACTTTGAAGCGGATTTCAGTATAACCTATATGTTGTATTAACCATTTCTTATTTAGAAAACTAGTTCTTGAATGATTTAGATTTATAGGTTATGCTAATTAAAGCATGTCATGTAGATACTTCCTGTCTATATTACCCCCACACACATACACACACTCACTGACACTGCCCATCCCCCTGTTTACTGAAAGGTTTAAGTGTCAGTGAGCAGGGGAGGTAATTTTAGGCTAAGGCAGGAAATGACTGCAGCATGGCATGTCTTAATTAGCATAATCTATAAGTCTAGATGGCTCAAAAACTGTTTTTCTTTTCTAAAAAAAAAAATAATGTAACATATAGTTGAATTATAAAGTTCTTTCAAAATCACCACAATAAGATTTAGATGATATGATACCTTTAAAATGGCAAATGCCATTTAGATATTGATCCAGGGAACAGAAGCTGTACCAGGAGCCTGGTCCTGGTGTCCATGTTGGAAACCAATCCTAAGCCTACAAGATGGTTCCTTGGTCAAAAATGGCCATCTGTTTTGTAGAAGCCTAGAGGTACCACAGAAGTGGACAACAAAATCCTGACCCTCAGCAGCCTTCGCCCATCAGCTTCATGGCAGAAATGGAAAAAGATGTGCATCCTGACGGAATATGATATCCTTGTCTTAAT
Organism: Rhinophrynus dorsalis; assembly: GCA_037306005.1. Taxonomy (NCBI): domain Eukaryota; kingdom Metazoa; phylum Chordata; class Amphibia; order Anura; family Rhinophrynidae; genus Rhinophrynus; species Rhinophrynus dorsalis. The sequence goes on along the minus strand of CM074724.1, from coordinate 235,329,478 downwards.
TAGATACTTTGGGCCATATTCAGAAATTAAATCTGGAATAAACCAGTTGCACCATAGTGGACAAGTAATAATTCCCTTTCATTGAAAATAGACTTTGGACGACTTGAACTGCACTTTTTCTAACACAAGGATATTGAATAAATATGTCTATGAATTTTGCCATTGTGCCTTTGTTCAAGACATAACATCTTCAGTCAATCCTGGATGTCATGTCCATGGAAGCAGACATGACAGTTGCTAACAGGACCAAAATACATCAGACTCTATTCACTGGATCGCCTTGAAGGACAGTGTGTGTGTGCAATGCACATCTAGTCCTTAAAGGGTTAACCCTTTGAGTGTCAATGGGGTATTCAATGCATTGCTTAGCAATATGTTGCTTACTCCTCTGGCTGGCACTCAAAATGTTGAGTAGTTTCATGTACTCTGCTTGATTTGAAAAAACTACCAACATCTATCATATCTACCTCCATGGATATGATATCCAGTACTGATTGACTATGCTAAACAAAGGCACATGGGCAAAATTCTTGGGGGCCATTAGAATTAGTAAGGTAAATTAGGAGGGATGGGTAAGGCGATAGTAAGGGGAGTTGGGGGGTTATTATTACAAGGCTTATGTTTTCCTTTAAGGTGCATTCCTGTTTAAAAAGTTAAGGTTAAGGATCAGTTTATAATGTGATGGTCTACCCTCTGGCATTTAGAGGGATAGTAACTTAGTATATATTATAATTTATATTGTAAGGTTTACCTTCCTGAGTAAAACAAGGGTACTAACTCTACTGAGAGGTGTTTTATTCAAAAGTGATTGCAGCTCCAACTTGAATTTTTACGTGCAATATCTCAATGGCCTGAAATTTTACAGTGGCGCTGTTCCTACACCATCCTATGGAGGTCTATGGTCAATGGACCAGAGCTCTCCATAGCAGGGCATAGCAAAAACATCACTGTAAAATTTCAAGCTATTGACATACTCCACCTAAAAATTCAAGTTAGAACTGCAATCACTTTTGAATAAAACACCTCTCAGTAGTGGTATTACCCTTGTTTTACTCAGGAGGATAAACCTTACAATATAAATGTTAATATATTTTAAGTGTTACTACCCCTTGAAATTAGAGGAAAGGAGGTTTAAACTTCAGCAGAGGAAGGGTTTTTTTATGGTAAGGTCTGTCAAATTGTGGAATTCATTGCCCAGGGAGGTAGTTATGGCAGATACAATGGATACATTTAAGAGAAGATTAGATACATTTCTTTCAAAAGGGAACATACAGAATTATACTGTTTATCAATAGCCTGATCAGGAAGGTCTGATAAAGACTAATTTAATTGGTAGCAGGAAAGCTATAAAATTCTCAGTTACTGAGGTATGAGGCGAAGGTTGAACTTGATGGACTTGTGTCTTTTTTCAACCTAATTTACTATGTTACCCCTTTAAGGGTAAACTATTATGTAATAAATAATTTTTTGTTAATGAGAAAAATACACTATCCCACAAGTTCACCCTTTGCCAGCTACCCTTTCTGTTTACCCAGGGGAAGGCAAACACAGCCTCATTGAAGCCTTTTCCAATTGTTCCTGGGGTTGGGGGTTGTAATTCTTCCACCTAGGTTACTTTCTTCCTTGTAGGAACATAAAACCTGTGATTAAGCTAATTGTCATTCTTTGTACTGTTCTTTGCTAAAACCAACATATCTGCCGAATATATTCCACTTCGTCACGGTTTCTGTGAGGAAAAACAAACCTTTCATTTGCTTTAGTTTAAAACTTTGAGTGCCAGAGAGGCATGGATACCTTTCTGGTACTTTAAGGGTTAAAGCTCTAACCTTTTTCCACAGTATCTTAAATATAAAATAGCGATATGTCTAAAGAAAGGCGCAATGGATCTATGAATGAAATTTTATACCTGAAATAGTGTATTTCTGCCACTAGAGGGCGAAGACTTGGAACAATGTGTGTCAAGTCATAAAAATAAGCATGAAGCAAGTTCGTGTTTGTGGAGCTCCAGAGGTCTGAATTCCTTATTACTGACAAACGGGATTCATACACTGCCACTTTAAAGAGGAGGGGAGGCTCTTTAACACAAGAGGAACTGTGCCCTCCAGACACATCTTTTAATCCATTCATAAATGACTTAGAAAAAAAACTACCTGCTGGAAGTGAGAAGGGGTTTGGTTGGATCTTGGTATATTGCGCAGGGGTTATAAAGTGAAAAGCAGGTTTGATCAGGAACATTCATACAATGTGCCAGGAGCAGAGCGCTCACTTCCTACCCTGACTGTGACTATCTGCTGCACCAGGAAGCTGCCTGCTGCGGCTGCTGTGCTGATCTGACAATACAAGCTGTCTCTTTATCAGCTCTTTGTTTATGACATGGCTGAATGCTGAGGGATGATACAGTAAATGTTCCTATACCATGGCTGCAAAGGAAGATCTATATACCCAAATCATCCCTAGGAAGAACAGGCAGCACCGAACAGGGACTATCAAGCATGGATCATCACTGGAGGTCCTGCTCACTATGGGATTCCCGAAAGAGAGGGCGTGAGTCATTCATTATATTCCCCTACTGTTTTATATATACACACTGTGGGAATATTGCTGTTTGGTTGTGGATGGTACATCCTGACTACATAAGAGTTATCTGGTCCTAGAGAGAGCAGTGTAATAGTTTGTGATGCATTTTAATTAATCAGCCGACCAGTGTGTCCATAATATGCTGCAGAATATTGGTATGTAGGCTGCAGATGGCTGTCCTTATGAAGAGTAAATGAGAGAGGGGTTAACCCGTTAAGTGCCAGAGGAGTGCGCGCAAGGCGTTGTACACTCCTCGGACACTTAAAGGGTTAATGATTATAATATAATGGGGTTGCTCTGTATAATCATTAATTAGAAGTCACTTGTTAGCCGCAGAGGCCAGTGCAGTGAAGCCTGCTGCAGAAACTCATGAGGAATCTTAGTTGAAAATTCCCTCTAAGCTTCATGATGATAACTTACAACACATAATGAAAAATAATGATGGGCAGTTTCCCAAGAGGATATGCAGCAGCTTTGGTATTTCAGTTCCAGAATACTGATGGAAGGATTGTGCAGCCATACACATTTTGATGGCCTAATATCTGGAAGAACAAGATCTTTTTTACCCTAGTCAACAGCTAGCCCATGGCAATGAAATACATGAGTAAGCAACCAAAGGTCCCAGAGATACTTGTCATTCTTGTTTTAGAATCCCCCTTGCTTTGATAGTATTTGTTGTATGCAGATATATTTGCATTAAGCTGTGCTACTGTTAATGGAGTATTTTTGTCAGTGTTAAAGCATTACAGATGCATTGCAGTGAATAAAGTGTACCGGGTGATGATACTGGTGTCACCTTCCACTGTGGTACACAGGAGCTGTCTAATAGTTATTTAACTGGGGGGTCTAATTCTTCTCAATGAACCACATATAAAGTTGTGAGTATGTCAGTAACCTGTACAATACCCTACTGGCCATATTCAGTATGGTAAAGAGGCACAGTTTTGGAGCAAGCAAACTACACCATAAAGGTGAATAAACACTTCAATTGATTTAAATGGTGCTTTAAAGCCATATAATGCTAGAGGTCTCTAGTGCATTCACTGGGTTCAAATTCCATTTAAACAATTGAGAAATTTGGAAGTATTTACTTGTCTCCTATGGATCAGCTGGCTTGCTCAGTAAAACACACACACATACACAAACTTTGGATCCAGACAAACGTTTTCAGGAGCCAGCTAGGAGTTTTAGGAGCGAGTGAAGGGGCACATGTAAAAGTTGTATATAAAATACTCCAAATATTTAGGAGCCATCAATAAAATGTTAGGAGCCTCAGCGTCCAGGCTTAAGTCTCAGTGGGGCTTATATTCATAAAGCTAAAGAGAAGCAGTTCTGGAATAATTAAACTGCACTGAAATGAAATGAAAATTCTTATTGATTTAAGCTTTAACCATTATTGCTAGAAAGGTATCATATGCATTGCTTTGCAATGCCTTGGACATCTTTATAGTATTTAGTGGGTTAAAAAGCCCCTTTTAAGTCAATGGGACTTTACAGAATTTATATTTCGACCCTGTGGTGCAGACTGCAGTTGGTTTGCCCCAGAATTGCACTGCTTTAGCTTAATGAATACAACCCACTATGTTTATCCACAGCGCTGCAGTATGCATTGGTAATTTAGAAATAAAGGGTAATATATATCAATAGTAGGAGTCTGAGGTTGTGTAGAGCTAATACAGGACATCTTGGGTAACAGTGCTGTCAATGTCACCCTGACTTCATTAAAGGAGACTGAAAGCCCAACTTCCCAAGAGCTGATTTAGAGCAGAATATTCTGTATTAACATGGGGTCTTAAATCATTAATAATTTCTATGACAGGGTTATGCCAACACACTGTGAAGCAGAAGAGTGTGTAGTGACTAAGGTCGACAAAGGGCAGTCTGCTATTGTTGGTTTTAACCCCTCCAATGCATTGCTTTGCAACTCGTTGGAGACCTCTATGGCATTCAAGGGATTCAATGACAACTAAAATGTCTTGGTGAGGGATTTGAAAACAGATTATTTACTGGCTTGACTGAACAAATATTTAAATTATTAATGTTGATATGCTTTTATGTTTTGCAGACAATTCAGTCTTTTACTGGCATTAACCCTCTGAGTGCCGGGAGGTATCCAGCACATTGAGATGCAATGCATTGGAAACCTCTCTGGCACTCACAGGGTTAATGCAGCTATCATGCCAAATCAGAACAGTAATCTTGGGATGATATATTTCTTTGCATAGGCCATGGGTCATATTTATATACCATGACAACACCACATGGGGTTGTAAGGGGGAACGGCACCAATTAAACATACCCAATCAATATCCTATTATATAAAAGGCCAGATGTATGTTTGTCAGATGCAGTCATGTGTAGTAGAGACTGGCCAAGCAGACAAAACGTGCCATCTTCCCAACTGCTTTCCCAGCCCTGTGTGCCCGGTGTCCGTCCCGATATGTGAGGGAGCCCTGGCCCCGTCGAGCGGTGTGTAGCTGAGTCCGGAGGTGTGAGGCGCATTCATGGACCCCCTGCTCTGGGTCAAGGCTCACTCCTGCACACACACCCCTCTGACACTCAAAGGGTTAACCCATTCAGTGCCATTCACTTTTACCTGTGTACACGGGCTTTTAAACTAGTATATAAATAATAAACCAGACAAAACAGTAAGTGGTGGAGAAAGATTGCAGCTACTTTATTTGGGGTTTAAAGGGATAGTAATACTTCGTTTTAACTTTATTTTATTTTGTAGGCATTAAAAAAACATGAAGAATGATATAAGTCTTAGCTCTCAATCCTTTATGGTTTATGAGATATTCACAAGCAAAGTTACCCTCCCCGCCCCTTTTTCCTAGTGTAAGCCATCTCTTCTCAGATGTGGATCAGGTTGTATGACAGGACAGATAACAGAAGGGGACAATTTTCTTTGTATGAAAACAATGAAAGCCCTTCCCCCCTTGACAAGTTTTTCAGCTTTTTCCATTATCTTAATTGAAGATTGTCCCTCTCTGCAGTCTACCTGGGCACCTCCCTTCTTATCTGGTTGAAAAGGGGGGGGGATACTTTGTTTGTGAATATCTCTTAAACCATAAAGGTTTGAGAGATAAGACTTATATCATTCTTCATGTTTTTTTAATGCCTATAAAATAAAATACAGTTAAAACGAAGTATTACTATCCCTTTAAAATACATCATGCAAGCAGTTAAACAAATCAAACATAACATCCTAAGTAATAATGTAAGACTCTCCACATTTCAATGACTTTGTCCCAAAGCCAGGAGCCATAATATCTTTATCTGTTAATTAGCCATGTCCACCTACTCCCCCCCTGACCTTAATCAACATGTGATTAAAACATAAGAACAAGATGCGAGTATCTCTTATAAAAGAAAGGGGGTGACTTTTACATCTCAAAAGAATGCTGTGACAAAGCATTAGGGTGGGTGGGTGCAGCTCCAAACAGTCACCACTGCAATATATATCCTGTCGCAAACAGCCTTACCTGGCTCATGACCTGTTATCCTATCCACCAATCACCTTAATGCTAAACCTGAGGTAATTCCTGCCTAGCTAACTAACACTAAACTAATTCTGAGTTAACTGGCAAAACGCTCATCAGTCTGTGGCTCCAACCCCATTTGGCTCATCCTGAACAGTTTGGAGCCGCTTACATTACATACAGTTGGTCACTATCGAGGTAATTTTATTTAAATATTACAGAAAATAGAAGCATATACAGTTTTTTTTAATGGAGCATCCAGAGGCGTAACTAGAAGCCACCGGGCCCTGGTGCAAGAATTGCCATGGGCCCTCTCCCGACCACATTGGCCCCCTCATCCACATTGCCTCTTTCACAATGCCCCCTTCATCTTCACATTGCCCCTTCCACAATGCCCCCCTTCATCTCCACAATGCCCCCCTTCATCTCCACAATGCCCCTTCCACAATGCCCCCATCTTCACATTGCCCCTTCATTGCCACATTTCTCCTTTATCTCCACATTGCCCCTACCTCCAGTCCCTGGTGGTCTAGCGGAGTGTCTTGACAGATCTGTGCCTCCTTCGGCACAGATCTCGAGAACTGAAGCTTCCGCGTGCCGCTCTAGTAATACAAAGGCTTGGAGATGATGTCATCTCCCAGCGCTCTGTATTACTAGAGCTGCGCGCTGAATGGGAGATCAGCTGAGCGACTGCTGCGGGCGAGGGGGTCGCAGGGGGCGGCCAGGCCCCTGGAGTGATGGGCCCGGTCGCAGGTGCGACCGCTGCGACCCCTATCGTTACGCCACTGGGAGCATCCATGAGTTACAACATTCTGTTTAACCCTTTCGGATGCAAGAGAGGTCTCCAATGCATTTAGAACACTTTTAATAAAACATATTTAAATGAATAATTGATTAGGGCAGTGGTTCGTAGACTGGAGTCCTTGAAAAAGTGCAAGGGGTTTCCTGAATCTAATATAAATAAGGCTGGACAGTGGAAAAGGCTGGGGTGGCAGGTGCGGGTGGCAGGAGCTGTTCATTGTGTCTGGTAAGATCAGCTACATCTCACTGACAAGGCCCAGCAAAGCCAAAATGTATGTCTGGGGTTGGCTGGTTCTCATGTTTAGAGAGGAATTGCCTGGCCCTTCATGGCTGGTCTGCCATCATAGTAAGATCAGTATGATGTGCTTTAGAATATTTTCTCTCTGTGTAAGGCACTAGTGAGATAAAAGACATGTCATCCTGGGTAGGACTCCATTCCTAGAAAACCTACTAAATTTAAATGTTATAGTAGGCTCTTTCCTAGTTGAGCATGTTTGTCCAGTACTTTACACAAACAGAGAGAAGCACAACATTTCCTACATCATATACATGGCTTACTGAGGACTGAAAGAGACTGGAAAAAGTTATGGTGAATAAAGCATCTTGACCTGAATGTATATACCTAATAATATTTAAGGAACTTAGTTCAGTAATAGCAAGACCATTATACTTAATATTTATTGATTCACTTTCATCAGGCATAGTGCCCTGTGATTGGAAGAAAACAGCTGTAGTACCATTAGTCAATAAGGAGGCAAGAGCTAAATAAGGATGTTATAGACTTGTGATCTTGACTTCTGTAGTGGATAAGATATTAGAAGTGTTACTATGTGCTAGTATTCATGACTATGTGACGATGAACAACATTATTAGTAGGAGCCAGTGTCTTTTTATGAAGAATAGATCATACCAAACTAACTTAGTTTCAAAGGCTTTTGCAAAATCTAAGTATAATGCATCAACAGCAATCCCCCTATCCAAATTACTACTTATCTTTTCATAAAATGAATGTAAGTTAGTTTGGTATGCCCAAGAACACGCCAGCTCTTATGCAGTTCTCCTCCGTCATCGGAGGAGGAGGAGAGGTGGCACCACAATGGGAGGGGATTTGAACAAGATTGACAGGCTGCGGGCTGAAGATGTATCCGCAGCTGGAGAAAAACTGATGTCACCAGCACAACTTAAACAACTAATATCTCTACAACTACAGCAGTAAAATAAAAAAACACGTACTGAAGCTTCATGGACCTTGAGCTACAATAGGAAGTCACAGTTCAGTAAGGTGAGAGTTCCCCTTTAACCCCTTAAGGACCGGCGCGTGCACACGCGGCCGGCACTTGAGGACCATGAGGCTTTTTTTTTCAGTTCTAGTTCAGGGCTCCCTGAGCGACTTGCAGCCACGCGGGGAGCCCTGAACTCCATGACGTGGCAGGACTGTCACTGGTCCTTAAATGCTGGCAAGCCGTGACGGTCCTGGCACCACAGTGGTCGTTAAGGGGTTAAAGGGATAGTAATGTTTCAAAATAAAAGCAGCTCCAATTAACCTTCATAGTATTTGGACCATGGAGAGTGTTATTTCACTACTGTCAGAGTTGTAGTTCAAGAGTAATTGAATGATAAACTATCCCCCTCCCGCCCGTTTTACCTAGTGTAATCCACCTCCCCTCAGATGTGGAATCTGGCCCACAGACCAGACAGCTCACTGCAAGGGACAATCTTCTTACTGTGAGAATAATGAAAACCCTGCCCCCTCTTTACAGGTTTTTCAGGTTTTTCCCTTATGATAATTGAAGATTTTCCCTCTCATCAAGCCATCTGGACACCACCTTGCTGCTCTGAGTTGAGCAGTGTTACATCAGTAAAAGGGGCAGGAGGGGGATACTTTTATCATTCAATTACTCTTGAATTACAACTCTGACAGTACTGAAATAACACTCTCCATGACCCAAATACTATGAAGATTAATTGGAGCTGCTTTTATTATGAAACATTACTATCCCTTTAAGAGCACCATTTATATCAATGGAGATTTTTTTATCCCCTACCATTTCAGAATTGTTGCAATTCTTCTGAATTAGTTAGTGGTTTTGACTGTAAGCCCTAAAGCTCATTTGAAACTTGCTTGTTCATGTGCTTCAGCAGCAATATTACTGGGGCTGAGGAAGTGGAAAGTGACCCACTTCCTCTGGTCATCTTTTTGTTTACTTGTGCAGCAGATATGTGGCACTTCTTCCATTACTAAATCAACAGAAATATTTTGCAAGAATGGAAAGGCCTATTTACCACAGTTCATATCTATTACAAATATCAATGTCTTTGTAATGTGATGACGATCTGAATATTTTCCAATGTAGCTTTTTGCAAACTTTTCATAATATTGTACAACTGATGTATTAGTAAGAAATAGAACAATTATGGGGCAAACCAAATGCTCCATATGAGACAACAAATACCCAAATTTCTATGGATTTAAATTGGCCTTCACAATGCCTTGGAGACCTTTTTAGCATTCAAGTGGTTAAACTCACTATTTAAATTAACTTGAATTTTTATTTGGCCCCTATGATTCAGTTGGTTTGCCCCAAAGTTGCTCCAGTTCTTTTTAACCTTCTGAGTGCCAGAGGGTAAAGCAATGCGTTGCATCCTCCTCTGGCACTCAGAGGGTTAATACACCAGTCTCATTAAGTTTCTGCTTTCTGATAGGAAGACATTTCTGTGGCTGCATTTTTATTCATCTTTGCGAAAAGCAAGGTGAGCTGTCATGTTTCACTTCCATAAGAACTTGTTAAAATAAGACAAGACAGTATTATTAATTAGCAGCTCAATTGCACCAAATTGCTGCTTTGGTCAGTGCAGCTTGATACAGCAGTCATTTAGGTGGTATGGCATTAGAAAAATTATCAGAAAAACTATAAACTGGAACGGTCTCCAAAGTGTGCCTGGTTTGCAAGCACACTTTGTAGACCATTCCATTTAAAGCGGAAATTTCACATTCATCTACGTATCCCTAGTTTGGAAGATATGCCTGTCAAGATCCTGTTTAGGTATATACTTGTCCCCTGCTATCCACCTATGTTATTAATATTAAACATTACCTTATAAGTTGGCTGCAAGACCAGGGAGAGCTGCACCATCTTTCCTATAAAGTAACACAGCACATGCGTCAGCTCTCCCTGTGTCCTGTCAGTCACAGAGCAAGAGATGGCCCCTAAATTTTTTTTTGGAGTCTTGAGCGTGAAGCATGCTCTTGCACGATCCGCATGCAAATTGATTTATATGCGGCTAGGTCGTCCACGGCGTGCACTCACATAGGATCCTGAACTTTATTTATTTTAAATATATTGATTACCTTTTTTAAAAGACAGAATTGGTAATAAGCAAAGTCCTCTACTGCGAGTGATGACAATTCCGATCAAAGCGAGCACTGGCAACTTTGTTTGGCACAAAATAACACTAAATTTGCTACGATTGTATTCTGCTTATTTATACAGTGCGAGCACTTTACATGAAAACGCTCGCACCTCACTGACATGACCTGGATGCACACAATTCAAGATGCGCACAATTCAAGGAGTACGCCAGGTCACATGGTTTTGCAAGGAATGACATAGGATTCAGGGGCAGGACTGACGATTCACACACAAGCCCTGTGGGAGTGTCTTCTGCACCATACGGTGCACGGCTGTACAGCTCTAAGCGAAGTATACGTCATCAGGTAAAGATTTCAGGTCTCTGTTGCTGAATTTATACACAGTTTTAAAGGGATAGTAATGTTTAATAATAAAAGCGGCTCTAATGAATCATCATAGCATTTGGACTTTGGAGAGTGTTATTTCAATTCTGTCAGAGCTGTAGTTCAAAAGTAATTCACTGACAAAGTATCCCCTCCCGCCCCTTTTACTGATGTAACACTGCTCAGCCAGAGCAGAAGGGAGGTGCCCAGGTAGATTGCAGAGAGGGAAAATCTTCAATTAAGATAAGGGAAAAACCTGAAGAACTTGTCAAGGGGGGCAGGGTTTTCATTGTTCTCATAGAAAGAAGATTGTCCCCTGCTGTTCTCTGTCCGGTCTTACAACCAGATTCCACATCTGAGAAGAGATGGCTTACACTAGGTAAAAGGGGCGGGAGGGGAAACTTTGCTTGTGAATATCTCTCAAGCCATAAAGGTTTGAGAGATAAGACTTGTATCATTCTTCATGTTTTTTAATGCCTACAAAATAAAATAAAGATAAAACAAAGTATTACTATCCCTTTAAGCGAAAACACACGCAACAGTATACACAGGGGCCACTAAGGAAGGGATGAAGCCACATTTATACAGAGGTGAAAGTTCCGCTTTAAGTATTTCTTTTTAAAAGTCGCTATTTTGGCTCTGCTGAAGAGCCTCCGCCGCTCCCGGGACCAGGATCTGCCTCTGTCAGCTAGCGCCCTGACGTATGAGAAAGGGGAGGGAGGGGAGAACTTTAGCTGCTTTGATCTCTCAAACTATAAAGGTTTGAGATATCGGAGTTAGGTTATTCTACTTCTCTCGTTAATATCTACAATATTAGACATTTTTACAACAACGTATTACTATCCCTTTAAGGTTTTGCACTGCAGTAATTTTGGTCATACCTACTTAAAGGGACAGTAAACATTTATTATGAAAAATTATGCAGAGCAATGGCCTTTTCCAGCTGAGTAAAGCAAGAGTATTCTGACTGCTGAGAAATGTTGCATTTAACACTTTAGATGCACATATACTGACCTGAGAAGCAATGCATTTGAGGCCTCATTTGCACCCAAGGGATTCAAAGTTATTACAGAGCAAAACTGCATTATTCTTGGAGCATAGATATTTGCTACTCCTTTAATGTTAATTTTAGCAATAGTAATTATATCCAACTTGCACTGAAGCATCATAGGGTCGTAAGTTCATAAGAAATGTGGTAGAATTCTGGGAAAAACAAATTGCACCAGACTTGTACCTGGGAACTCTCTGGAGCTGCGTTGGAGACCCCATTTTTTGGAGTTAACTACCGGGTCTCCAGGCTGAGGCTGGTTATCTAGCGGTGGTGAGTTTCCTGTGAAACTCTGCCTATTTCTCCTCCTTCCCACATTGTTCAGTCCAATTCCCACCCACTTCTCCTCCTTCCCAACCAGTAGCGCACACTTCCCAACCAGTTTACATCACAATGATGGAAAACCCTGCCCACCCAAGTAAGCCACACCCCCTTTATGACATTAATCACGTCATTGGCATACGCCTGGTCGCAGCACATGAGCCCTCTCAGGGGGCACAAGAGGATGAAGCTTGCAGGTATGACCATGCTGAAAAATATTTTAAAATGTCACATTGATTTAAATGGGTATTTGAACCCTTGAATCCTAGCAAGTAGACCTCTTGCATTCAGGGAGTTTAAATCCCCATTTCAATTAATGAGAAGTTTTAGTTTTCACCTATAGTGTTGTTTTACTCCAAATTCCGCCACTTTTCTTTTAAACATACAGACTATATTTACTAAGTTTGTAAATATTTCTTGATAAATATGTTTAAAGATAACAGCCCAAACCACCTTTATATTTCTAAAGCATATTCTACAGTGCTGTCAAAGTCTAATTTACATTTTAGGCACCTGTAAGCAAGGCACTCTAGGTGCACTTTGGTATGCCACGGACATCAAATTAGGGTGATCCATGTTTTCTAGGAAGACAAACAAAACTAGACTTTTAAATAAAGATTTATAGAAATTGTTATGAACAATATGTTTAGTTATGTTATTACTATTGTAAGACATAATAATAACTGTATATTTATATATTGTACCCTTCATTATGCCCATGAAAAATTACATTAAATATGTTAGGGTTGCCCCGAATGTTCTAGATTATGTGTTAGGGGTGCCCCGCGCAAAAAAGTTTGAGAACCACTGCCTTAGAGTATAACATACAAATACAAAAAAAATGTTACTCTCTTGGATTCTCTAAACAATGAGTTTGAGACTTCTGTAGAATCCAAGAGCTTCAATATCTGGGCACAAGAGCACAAACTTGTTAACCCATTAAGGACCAGCGGTCCTGGGGTGTGTGGTCCTTTAAGGACTAGATAGCAAAGTTTGATGTGCTGACCCACGTGACTGATCACATGCGCCGGCACGCTAAACGGGGGACTGAAAGAGATCGCTCCGGTCTAGGAGTGATCAATTTCAGTCCCAGTGACTACTCACAGCGCTCCCGCAGGACCGCTGTGAGAAAAAATACATAACGTGCCAGGACCGTCACTGGTCCTTAACGGAAAAACCAGCATTGACGGTTCTGACATGCCACTGGATGTTAAGGGGTTAATAAACTGATGAAGCAATGCATTGCCTACCCCTTTGGCATTCAAAGGGTTAAGTACAGTGGGCATGTCCAGTACTCCCCCTCACATTTCCATTTTTCCTAATTCTGCCTTGGGGGCCATTTTAATGTAATTAATATTATTTATCATTATTTAATTTCGAAAGCTACAGAAACATTTTTGAATTTGCATTTAATTATTTCTTTAGAATAACAATGTTTAACCCTTTGAGGACCAGATAGGTGTCCAATGCATTGTTTTAGGGGTTAATATAAGCTGAGGTAAAATTGCATTCCTAAGAAATATGAAACTGCATACTAATAAAAAGGAAGTTACATTCTATGCTATTTGTGTCATGACACAGTTCCATTCCAGTGTCACCTTCGTTATTAGGCCTCAGAATGTTTCCAGAAATGTATATATTTGAACACAAGATACATGTGTTTATAGAATGAAGGAGAAGTCAGTCTGTTTTTTTGTTTTCCACATTGTTTTGCCTAAAACAAGGCTAATTGATCACATATGTGGATTATCTCTTCCCATACGAGCTCTTTTTCCCCCTGCAGTTTTCATTTAAAGTCTTGGATTTGTTTTTGTTTTGGGATTACTTTCCAAACTTGGCTGCTGAGTTCAAAGCTTTTAACCTCTTGGATGTTAGAGATGTCTGCAGTATATTAAGAAGCAATTTGTTGGAGACCTCGCTAGCATTCAGTCGGCTAAAATAGCTATTAAAGGGATAGTAATAGATAATTTTTATAAATTTGCATTTTGTAGCTATTAAAAACTTAAACTAAATGCCTCAGTCCCATCTCTCAAACCTTAATGGCTTGAGAGCCATCTCTCAAACCTTTATGGTTTGAGGGATAATCGCAGTTAAAATTCCCCTTCCCTCCCCTTACCCTGACGTCCTGATGGCTTCTGCTGACTGCAGGGAAATCCGTTCCCGGGACCAGAGGAGACTCTTCAGCAGAGCCAAGATCGAGTTATTGAAAAAGAAATCCTTCACTGGAACGGTCTACAAAGTGTGCTTTGCTTTCTGCAGTTAGGAGAATTTTTGTCTAAGTCTTTTCCTATGGGAGCAGAGACTAGCAGCCCCTTAACATCCCCAATAAATTGTTTTGTGGATAAAAAAATAACTGGGCTTCAGAAGTGACGTTCCATTGTTAAAGGGACAGTGCCTGTTTGTATAAAATTGAGTACTGTAATATTTTAAGGGCAGAAAATACAGCCAATCTGTGGTTTTATTTTTGGCTTTATGTTTCTTACTTACACAGAAATCTTAAAAACATTTCATAAGATTATTTTTTTCTATTGCAACTGTGGATCATCCTTCCTCTCAGTCTATCTATTCCTCCAGTGATGTGAGATGCTGAAATCCCACCTAGCCCTCTTAGCTGATACTGCTCCTTCATAAAATAATTGAGGCCATTCTGATCTCTCAAACCTTTATGGTTTGAGAGATATACAATTTTAAAGTTCCTCTCTCCCTCCCCTTTCACAGACATTACACTCTATCTTACAGCAGGAGATCTTGTCCAGGGACCGGCCAGCGGCTCTTCAACAGAGCCAAAATAGCAAGATATAAAAACAAATATTTTATTGGAACAGTCTACAAAGTGTGCCTGGTTTGCAAGCACACTTTGTAGACCGTTCCAATGAAGTATTTGTTTTTAGATCTCACTATTTCGGCTCTGATGAAAAGCCACCGGCCGGTCCTGGGACCAGGATCTCCTGCGGTAAGATAGAGAATAATGTCTAAGGGGAGGGAGGGGGTAACTTTATAATCGTATACCTCTCAAACCATAATGGTTTGAGAGATCGGAATGGCCTCAATTATATTAGTTATTTAATAGCTACAATATTCAGTTTACTTAAATTGATCCATTACTATCCCTTTAAGGTTGGGCCCACTAATCTGCCCTATATACCTACCTTCTTCAGCATGTACTTCTTTATCTGCTAAAATACACAGACTAACTATGTGTGTAGGACAGACATGGGCAAAATACGTCCCCTGGGCACTCTCTGGCAATAAAATGGTTAATGTGTACCTTGCATCTGGTTGGCTGTACACAAACAGTACTAAATGATGCACTAAAAATACCACTTCTAGCTCTCAGGCTAAAATAGTTGCCCACCTCTGTTATAGGGTGTTTCCATAAAAAGAAGACTACTGGATTTACTAATGGGTATTTTGCTTGTAAACAAAAAGGGTCCAGATCACGAAGAACTTGTTTTCTTTACACACACGCACACTTTCCCCCACAGTCCTTTCTCTCTTGTCTGTGTGATATGTTCATACCTGGGAACTTTTTATTGTTGTCTCCCCAGAGGGGAGTCCTCTGCTGCCATGGGTGGTGTGAAGAATGACACGTATTGTGTCAAAAAGGGGCGGGTCTTAACGTGAGTGCCGGGGAAGGGTTTAAAAGAAGACTGGGGGAAGGAGCTACACTGGGAGAAAGAGTGGAAGTGGGTAGAGTTTCAATAGAAACTCCCCACATCCGGAGGACTCAGCCTCTGCCCCGGAGACCCGATGAAAAAGTGCCAAAACTGGAGTCTCCGGGGCAAATCCGGAGAGTTCCCAAGTATGGATATGTTGTATTGCCTTGTTATCTTCATTTAGTACTCCCTATAGGTTTTTATGATTATATATTGCCCTGCTGCAGATATTCCACTTTTAGGTTGGACAATCCCACTTTGAAACTCCCTGTTTTGCTAACCTGGTGGCCCTCTTTTTTAGTGAGTATATTAGTGCATCACATCAATAAAACTCACATTTACATTTGTTTAACCCCTTAAGGACCATGGACGTGGCAGGACCGTCACGCTGGTCCGGCACTTAAGGACCAGTGATGGTCCTGGCACGTCACGTACTTTTACTCACCGCGCTCCTGTAGGAGCACGGTGAGTAATACCGGGCACTGAAGTTGATCGATCCAAGACCGGAGCGATCTCTTCCAGTGCCCCGTTTGACGTGCCGCCCCACGTGATCAGTCACGTGGGACGGCACGTCAAAGTTTCCTATGTGGTCCTTAAGGGGCCCCGGGACCGCTGGTCCTTAAGGGGTTAAATTTCAGTGTGTTTCTAAATTAGTCAGTATAAATTAAATACTTTGGTCTTATTCTCATTTACTCAATTGTATAAAACTATGAGTAGGTCATGTAACCTTAAAATTATCAGTAATGCACCGCCCACCAGTGATGCAGTAACACCACTTAAAACAAAAGTGTCCCTTTCTGGCCATTTGAAATATTGAGAGGTCTCATGTAATGGTGAGATGTTAGACATCACCTAGAGTATTGTGTACACTGTAGACCGCATCTCTAGAAGGATATAGATACTCTAGAGAAAATTCAGAGAAGGGCTACTAAAATGGTGACTGTTTAGATTGACTGGATAGATTAATGGATCTGAACATGTATAGCTTGGAGGAGAGAAGAGAGAGAGGGGAAATGATTGAAACATTCAAATACATGAAGGGATTCAACAAAGTGCAGGAGGGAAGTACATTACAAATGTCAGGACAAGAGGCCATAGTCTAAAACTAGAAATTTTACTTCACTGAGAGGGTAGTAGATAAGTGGAATAGTCTACCAGCAGAAGTGGTAGATGTTAATACAGTGACAGAATTTAAGCATGCATGGGATAGGTATAAGTCTGTCCTGAACATAAGATAAAACCAAGGACCATATAAGGTTTGAGGTTTTTCAAGTAGGAAAATAGGCAGACTAGATGGGCTGAATGGTTCTTATCTGCCGTCAAATTTTGTTTCTATGTTTCTTTTGCTAGTTTGTTGTGGTGTGCATTGCCCTACTGGTTTGCAATCACATGACTTTCTGATTGTGGGCCCACTGTTGAAAATATTTAGATGCCCGTGTTTTATCCAGAAAATTATATAGTATTAATGGGTACTCTAAACAATAAAATGATAAAACTTAACAAATACGTTGTAAGATACAGGGAATTTGACGTGATCCTTAATGGGCAAAATAGTCCTGGTCATTATGGGGTTTAACAAACTTGCTGAAAAGTTAAAAGAGCTTATAATCAGGCAAAGCTATTTCCATATACTGCTGTTAACAAGCATGCCATTCATCTCCAGGGACCCAAATTCACACTCTGACAACCGCAAGCGAATGATCAGAGAAATGCTAAATGTACATTTTTAGACTGGACACCAAGTCCCAGTTGCTTAAGTGGCTTTCTTTATTCTGTATTAACTGACAGGACAGCCTCTGGGAACTGTCTTCCTTCTGTTGTCCCTATCTTGTTGTGACCCATTAAAAAGTGTAGTAGAAAATGGTTATATAACTATATTGCCTTGAATCTAAATCTATATATAACAGTAGAAAGCATTCATTAATATCCTTCTGTCTTGTAACATACTCTACTCTCCCTTAGCACGCTACACTCTCCAATATTACAGTTGATATTAATGAGTAGGAATCACCCATGATAAAGCAAAGTAACAAAGAAAGGGAGAGGGACATGTTAACTCCCCCCATGTGCACCTGGATTTGTGTTAGTCTATAGGGAGAAGATGCATATCCAAACCATGGTTAATGTAGGGTTGCCACCTTCTCTTCAAAAAAATACCAGCCATGGCATTCCCTCCATAGACTTAACATTGGACAGAAGCCAATTTTTTACTGGCCTGCCGGTGGCAACCCTAGGTTAATGGAGCAAACGTATTAAAGGGATAGTAATGTTTCATAATAAAAGCAGCTCTAATTAATCATCATAGTATTTGGGCCTTGGAGAGTGTTATTTCAATTCTGTCAGAGTTGTAGTTCAAGAGTAATTGAATGATAAAGTATCCCCCTCCCGCCCCTTTTACTGATATAACACTGCTCACCTCAGAGCAGCAGGGGGTGTGCAGGTAGTTTGCAGAGAGGGACAATCTTCAATTAAGATAAGGGAAAAAAACTGAAAAACCTGTCAAGGGGGGAAGGGTTTTCATTGTTCTCACAGTAGAATATTGACCCTTGATGTGAGCTGTCTGGTCTATGGACTGGATTCCACATCTGAGGAGTGGGGCCTTACACCAGGTAAAAGGGGTGGGAGGGGGAAACTTTATCATTCAATTACTCTTGAACTACAACTCTCAGTAAATAAATAACACTCTCTATGGCTCAATTGCTATGAAGATTAATTGGAGCTGCTGTTTTTGTGAAACATTCAGGGCCGGATTTATAATTAGGCAGAGTAGGCATCTGCCTACAGGCGCACCCAACAGTGGGGCGCCTGTCACTGGGATCATCCGATCATGTATGTGGTGGGATTTTTTTTTTATTATTCGCCTCCCCGCCTGGCGCCATAAACACGGGTCTGTGCCTCCTCCTACGGCACAGACCTTTAGCTGCTGCTCTTCCTCGTTGGGTTTTTAGTAATACAGAGTGCTAGGCGATGACATCATCATGACATCATCTCCCAGCGCTCTACATTAGAGAAGACCGCGCGGGAGTTCCAGCAGCTACAGCTCTGTGCAGAAGGAGGAGGCAAAGAGGTCTCTTGCTGCTGGACCACCAGGGAAGAGGTAGGAAATGGACAATGGGGCAATGTGAGGGTAATATGGAGCTGATGGGGGCAATGTGAGGGCAATATTGAGCTGATGGAGGGCAATGTGGAGCTGATGGGGGGCAATGTGAGGGCAATGTGGAGCTGATGGGGGGCAATGTGGAGGCAATATGATATATGGAGATGATGGGGGCAGTATGGAGCTGATGGAGGCAATGTGAGAGTAATATGGTATATGGAGGTGATGGGGCAATGTGAGGACAAAATAGAGATGATGGTGGCAAGTTGGAGCTAATGGGGGGCAATGTGAGGGCAATATGGAGATGATGGGGGGCAACATGGAGATTAGGAACATTGTGGAGATGTCCAGTGAGATG
Organism: Rhinophrynus dorsalis; assembly: GCA_037306005.1. Classification (NCBI taxonomy): domain Eukaryota; kingdom Metazoa; phylum Chordata; class Amphibia; order Anura; family Rhinophrynidae; genus Rhinophrynus; species Rhinophrynus dorsalis. The sequence continues at coordinate 235,310,405 of CM074724.1, read as the reverse complement.
ACCCACGGGGGGGGGACGCATCAGATTTCTATGCCTACAGGCTCCTGAGATGTAAATCCGGCCCTGGAAACATTACTATCACTTGCAAAGCAAGCATTCCGTACCACTCTGGCACTCAAAGGGTTATGGTTAAAGGAAAGCGATGTTTAGGCAAACAACTGCATGGAATTTATAAAATTAACCCTTTGGATGTTAGGGAGGGCTCCAACACATCCAAGAGATTAAAGTTCCCATATGTATCAGTTGGAATTTTTAAGTTACTTATAATGCAGTTGTTTTGTCTCAGAATTGTTCCTGTTTTGTCTTTATACATATGCAGTAATAATAAGCCTAAAAGGTACACACAGTTTATATATTTCAGCATTAGATTTTGATAAAGCCTTAACTGTTTGTGTGCCAGGGAGGTATCCAATGCTTTGGATACCTCCCTGACACACAAAGGGTTAATATTGCCCAAAACAGGGTATATATCAGTTAGGCAATATGATGGAATTCCTAGAGGCTGGACCTAAAAGTGTTAATTATATCTGTCAACTTAAAGGGATAGTAATACTTCATTTTATCTTTATTTTATTTTGTAAGCATTAAAAAAACATGAAGAACGATATAAGTCTTATCTCTCAAACCTTTATGGTTTGAGAGATATTCACAAGCAAAGTTTCCCCTCCTGCCCCTTTTACCTAGTGTAAGCCATCTCTTCTCAGATGTGGAATCTGGTTGTAAGACTAGACAGATAACAAAAGGGGACAATCTTCTTCTTATGAGAACAATGAAGGCCCTGCCCCCCTTGCCAAGTTTTCAGGTTTTTCCCTTATCTTAATTGAAGATTGTCCCTCTCTGCAGTCTACCTGGGCACCTCCCTTCTGCTCTGGCTGAGCAGTGTTACATCAGTAAAAGGGGCGGGAGGGGGATACTTTGTCATTGAATTACTCTTGAACTACAACTCTGACAGAATTGAAATAACATTCTCCAAAGTCCAAATACTATGATGATTAATTAGAGCTGCTTTTAATATGAAACATTACTATCCCTTTAAGTGTATTTCAGATATAATATTACTCCTAAAAAAGGTTTACAAAAATATATATATTTATTTCATTTTCCTATTAAAGGGTTAGTAATGTCTTATAGAAATAAAAATTAAGTCCATCAATGCCACTCTGATCTCTCAAACATTTATGGTTTGAGAGATATAAGGTGATAAAGTTCCCCCCTCACTGATGTCAGCTGTAAAGCTGACAGCAGCAGATCTGTGCCGGCGGACTCGAGGCCGCTTTTCATCAGAGCCGAAATACAGTGATCTACAAAGAAATACTTTGTTGGAACTGTCTACAAAGTGTGCCTGGTTTGCAAGCACACTTTGTAGACCATTCCAATGAAGTATTTCTTTGTAGATTGCGGTATCTCAGCTCTGCTGAAGAGCCACTTGCCGGTCCCGGGACCAGGATCAGCTTCTGACAGCTAGATGCTGATGTCAATGAAAGGGGAGGGAGGTGGGAACTGTATCTCCCTATATCTCTCAAACCATAAAGGTTTGAGAGATCAGGGTGGCATTAATGGACTTATTTTTTGAAGAGCTACAATATTACCAGTTATTTCTATAAGACATTACTAACCCTTTAAGGGGCGATACCAGAATTTCTAGAGGGGTTTCCAACAAAATGCAATAATGTTTCCTAGATTTGTTTAGTTGAATTCTGCATCCAAAATCCATTGCAGTTAGCTGGGCACAGAACACGTGTGTGAAACCTGCAATCTCTCATTTGTTGTTGCATTACATTCTTATTACTATCAGTTGGCCAATGGGTGGCTGAGGATGATGGGAATTGTAATCCATGAGCAGATTGGCAACTGCAAGTTGCACACCTTTGAAATAGACATGCATGAATGAAGCAGATTTCTTTTTATTGGGCTGCTAAAGTCTTGTCTCTTATTGATCTGAGAGGGGCAATAGCGTGTAAAGGGTTTTCTGGGCATCAATCTCCCAGGAAGGTTATGCACTATGGTGTGATAAATAGGTGATAATTTATGCAGTGACATCATATCTCCAATCCCTGAGGCATTCCATGCATAGGCTCCACAGAATATCATAGGATCTGGAGAACTGATCTCACTTGAGAAGTTATTTCCTCTCTGTCACCTCTTTATTGCACTTTAGTGCATCTCCCACCTCCCCACCCCAGGGAATGAGAACAAAAACCCCTGAAAAACATTATGTTTGAACATTAACCCTTTAAAGACCAGAGGGGAGTGCAACCCTTTCCTTTGCAATTCATTGCTCACCTTCCAATGGGTTAGTGACTTTTGAATGAAAACTATACCAAAAGCTTGAGACCCATGTTTTATTCAGCAGGACAATCACTGCAATGTATATTTTCATAAAGGGAAATGTTTACTGTAATCAACAAACACAGCATATCAATATTTCCTTCGAATCCATCTGAGTCTGCTAATCCGTTACATATTTAGAGAACAGAAATTGCTATATGGTAAAATCATGTTATAATCCTACTCATTTCATAAGCACTTTCTTATACATACTTTGAGCCATTACATAGAATGATGAATCATAAAGCCATACTTTGGCCAATTTGTACTTGGAAAATAAAACAATACATAAGTTTAGTGGTGGGTCTGACAGGTGGAAATTTCAGCTATCAGTTCCTCTGACAACCAAACAATAAAAGAGAATATTTGCATATTTTAATTTTCAAAATGTTACAAAAGGTCTGAAGACATGTTGCTTCTGGAAAAAATAGAAGTTCTATTGTATATTTTATAGTGTGAGTGTCCTTTTGAATAATATCGAGGCTGTGAATCTTTTATACCAGATGAGAGTTGTTACCGTGTTAGCTGTAGAAATACAGGAGGCAAAAATTTAGTAAAGTTGATACCTTTATTGTCTAACTAAACAGATTTAGGGATGCAAGCTTTCAAGACCACTTAGGTCTCTTCCTCAGGTTAAGGAAGAGACCTAAGTGGTCTTGAAAGCTTGCATCCCTAAATCTGATTAGTTAGACAATAAAGGTATCAACTTTACTAAATTTTTGCCTCCAGTCTCTTATATGACATCACTATGTATGCCAGGGGCAAGAAACCTGTGGTCCTTCAGCTATTGTTGATAGCTGGCTGAGGATGATGGTAGTTGTAGTCCAACAGCTGCCAGAGGCTACAAGTTGGCTACCCCCTGCTGAATTACATTGTAATTCCCATCTACCAAGAATAATTGTATAAATTCTGGAGTAAACCAAATGCACCATTGGGGAAAATATAAATTCCCAAAAGGCCTACTGATTTTGTGTGAAATCATACTTTGTACTGGATATAAGTAAATATATGGAAAAAAGAGGAAACATCAAAATGTAATTTGAAACAAAAGAGTCTTATATTTCTATAAAGCTTTAAATCTTATATTGGTTTCATGTACCAGTTTGATTGCAAGTTTATGTATTTACTGCAATACCCCTGTTTAATTAATTTCTATACAATTCTAAACACCCTCACTCTGCTAAATAAACTGTTCAAGGTCATGTCTTGCTATATGGATGTAAACAATGAAATGCCTGTTTTTTACTATAAAGATCCATTGAATGTCAGTGTGGCTGTATGGTGGATGTTGTTCCATACAAAATCACCAGATCAACTGGAATCAGATACAAGTCACATAATTTACTAAAATATCAAGCACGCAGAGGAAGAGTTATGTTAACCTCTCGGCTGCTATGGATGTCTCAACACATTGAAAACCAATGGGGGAGATTCACTAAGCGGTGCTAATGAGGTGATAAAATGGAGATGACTTCTCCAGTTTATCACTTCTCCGATGCCTATGTTACTCTATGGAGCCAATGCACTAAAGTTTCTTCAGCTTTGGAGATCTTAGTGAATAGGCTTCATATAATAGCAAAGGAACTGGAGAAGTGATAAACTGGAGAAGTCATTACCACTTTATCACTTCTTTATCACTGCTTAGTGAATCTTCCCCTGCATGTTGGAGATGTCCCAAACATCCAAAGGGTTAAAGCAAAACAAACACATAAAAAGGATGGGGTTGTATAAATGTACATATGGCTCCCCTCTCTAGCACCAATAGAAATTCTTTGATTACAGATCTCTCAAATGAATAATAAACTTGCCTTTGTGATGAAAGTGTAGAAAGCCATGTGCACATGGCCACTGTTCAAATTCATGGGACACTTTAGTGCAGCATAATTAATGCTGTGCTAAACTCACTCTAGCATGTTGATCACAACAATTATTTTACACTTTTGTAATGCACCCTAATCCAGAAAATGTAAATGTGCTGATGAGATGAGTGCATCCAGCTTTTGGCATTCCTAAGATTCATGGTAGACTATAGGGCCGCTATGCAGAATGTACCCACTGGTGACACTGGAAGTTATGATACCATGCTCATCCTATATAATAATTTGCTAAGGATGTTTGTCAGAAGCCGTCATGCACAGTAGAGATGGCTGCTCGAGCTGCAGTCATGTGCAGTAGAGACTGCCCGAGCAGTGGCTGATAACAGAGCTGGGCGCTCCGAATTCAGACCGTAGTCCTCTCTGCGCACCTTCCTGGGACACCCAGGAAGGTGCGCAGAGAGGACTACGGTCTGAATTCAGAGCGCCCCGCTCCGTTATCACCCGCGGCACGCTAGGTCAGTCAGTACTGCGCATGACTGCAGCGCGGCCAACAGGATCCGGCGACCAGCCAAGGTTGCTGGGTGGCACTGTGGCCCGTGTACACGGGCTTTTCAACTAGTTCTCCAATAACTTGCCAACCCTAATTTGTTTTAGTTAAGAAAATATGGCTGATGGTTACATGGTCTGGCCATCTATCAAATCTACACCATCCTCTGTGTGCAATGGAATTGTTAGGGGAACACAGGAGATTGTAAGCACAGGTGGCCTCCCCTTATTTCATACAGTTTACAAACATTACAGTTTACAAACATTACTGCATTATGACTTCCTATATATATATATATATATATATATATATATATATATATATATATCACGCTTAACCCTTTGAGTACCAGAGATTTTCTGGCACTCAAAGCATTAACCCTTTGAGTGCCAGAGGGGTACGGAACGCATTGCAGAACAATGCATTCCGTACCCCTCTGACACTCAAAGGGTTAAACAAACCAGAATCACATGGGCCCTGCATTAGACATACTTATTAAAACAACTGAAATGTAAAAAAATGGCAAAATATCACTTTTGCAGATCATACTTGAAATACATTTTATTTGCTTTCCTATAACTACTTGTCCTTTTTCAGTAAAATTACCTACAATGTCATTTTATAAATAGAAATGAAAATGTTTCTTTGGTCTATGACCTTCTTTAATTTTCCTTATCCAAACCACAACTTTAACGTTAAAGCAGAAGCATTGCAGGTTCCTATTTTGAGAACCTTCTTATAGATCTGACCTTTGCAATATTGATTTCTGAAATTATATTGCTGGAAAATTGTTGCATCATCTATAGATTACCTCTCTCTGTTAGTCAGTAATGTAAATATTTTACAGCATTACATGTGGATGGGAATTAAAGGCTCTATGGCCCATATTTATAAAAGCAAACTGGAGTTATTTTGGAGTAAACCAACTGCACCATAGGAGACAAATAAAACTTCCTGTTAAATTAAAGGCATAGTAATGTTCAGTAACTGCTAAGCTACTGTTATTCCTTATAGGTAGTACAATTAAGGTTGTCACCCAGCCGGTATTTTACCAGCAGGCCGGTAAAAAATTGGCTTCTGTCCAATGTTAAGTCTATGGAGGGAATGTCATGGCCGGTATTTTTTTCAAGAAAAGGTGGCAACCCTAAGTACAATAGCGCCATCACATTAGTAATGCTGAAATCGCTGTATTTCCTCAGTAATTATATTATTAATAGTCCCCCTCCCACTCATTTTCTGTATTGCAGGCCACCTCCCCTCAGATCTAAAATCCAGTCACCGGTCCAGACAGATAACAGTCAGGGATAATATACCATCATTCAGTATATGGAAAACTCTGCCACCCTTGACGACGAAGGAGAGTAGGTTTTTCCTTGTCCTGAAAAAAGATTGTCCCTAGTCACAATTCTTCTTCAAGGGATAGTAATGGTTCTTTTTAACCCTTTTTAATATTGTAGCCATTAAAAATATTAATAGAATGAGCTATGTCCCATGTCTCAAGCCTTTATAGTTTGGGCAATCAAAGCATTTAAAGTTCCCCCCTCCCGCACCCTTTCAGAGACGTCAGTGCTCTAGCTGACAGAATCTGATCCTGGTCCCTGGACCGGCGGAGGCTCTTCAGCAGAGCCGGAATAGTGATATATAGAGAAATAAATACTTCATTGGAATAGTCTACAAAGTGTGCTTGCAAACCAGGCACACTTTGTAGACCTTTCCAATGAAGTAATTATTTGACAATATCTTAATTTCGGCTCTGCTGCAGAGCCACCAGCTGGTCCCAGGACCGGAATCTCCTGCTGTCAGCAGAGCACTGATGTCAGGAGAAGGGGAGGGAAGGGGGAGCTTTAGCGGCAAATATCTCTCAAACCATAAAGGTTTGAGAGATGGGATTTGTGCTACATCATTTTTATCTACAAAACCAGAAAAATAATTATGGGACATTAGTGTCCCTATAAACATAAACATAAGATCCTTCAGTCTGCACTTTTTCAATCTATTCAATGTCAGCACCCTTTTTAGAATACCTCCACCATACTAGAGAAAAGCTGCATTAAGTATTCCTAATGTTTAGTGTTATTATGCCTATTTATTGGTCAGAAAAATAATTCTGCTTTAAATTACATCAAGGCCAAGGAGAAAAACTTGTGCTCCTCACTAAACCCACACAACTGATTGCAGTCTGTAATACCCAATCAGAAGTATAGAAATCCCATTTCAAGCCCCAGCTTTTTCAGGAGGCTGTCATTCCCCTGGTGCAATGTATATATAGGGGATCTGCTCCAGATTTCTTTTTCTTTCTTTCTTTCTTTCTTTCTTTCTTTCTTTCTTTCTTTCTTTCTTTCTATATCTGTCTGTCTATCTATCTATTCATCTTTTGATCTATCCATCCAACTCAAACTGCAAAGCGATTGATGGGAAGCTCTTCTCAACAAATCTATTTATGACATCAGTGCAACTTGTATAAAACTAATTACTCACATTTTACCACTACCAAATTAACCCAAATTAAACCAAAGACCCAGAGAAAAACATCTGTTTACTTTTCTGGTGTTAAAGCCAAACTTGATTATAAATATTTAAACAGTAAATCGCATTCTGTCCAAAACATGCTCTTTTTATAGAAAATATAAAAACCCTGTATTGCCCATAGGCATTCATTTCAATCTGTTTATGACCTGTACTCTCTCTAGCCTGTGGGAAAATATCACCTATTATTTTAATGAATATATTTTCCTAAGGTCTCCCTCTGTGTTTTCTTCTTGATTTCCCTGATTCATGTATTTATCTATGTATATTTTTATTTATATATTGCCAACATATTTGATTAGCACTTTACAGTTTACATTTTGTATAGAGGGGGTACAATAAGTGCAGTGTTATGTGGTTATATAGACAATCATAAGGGGAACACACCAGGTGAGCATACATTAGGATAGGAGGTCACGGTCCCTTAGGACTTAAATCTAAGTATAGCATGGGTGACATACAGATGTAAGCAGGTAGAGGAGGAAATGCAATGTTTGACAGTTCTGATATGAGATAAGATTTACACTTTATGATAGTGCTACATTTAAAAGATGCTCTTTTAGCTTGGATTTTATGTTGTTGAGGCTTGGTGAATACTGCGTTATAGGAAATTCCAGAATTAGGGAGCAGCAAGGGAAAAAACTTTCAAGCAGAATTACCGCCTAATATAAAGTCGCCCCCCACTAATTATGCAAATGGCGACTAGCTTCTTAATAGTTCTATTATCTGCCACAAGTACCAGCATCCAAAGTAATCCTTTTTCTTGTGAGACCGGTGGCCAGGCTTGTGTGCAGACATCTTTTCTTAGAGTCGTCTGCATGCCTGCACTGTATGTTCCGGTCTCCTCTAGGAGGCATTGCACAGAGCCGAAAGGTACGGGAAGAGACTGACAGCGCAGGCGCACAGATGGTTCTAAAGCAAGAAGCCTGGACGTCAGTCTCACAAGAAAAAGCATTACTTTGTATGCTGGTACTTGTGGCAGATAATAAAACTATTAAGAAGCTAGTTGCCATATGCATAATTATTGGAGGGCAACTTTATATTAGGTGGTAGTTCCACTTTAAGTCATGATACAGGGATAGAGGTTAAAGGAGCAGAGAGTTGTCCATAATGCGCAGTGCATGGAGGACATGTAAGAAAATGGCAAGATATCAAAGATGAAATATAAGGTGGGAAACAAGTGTTAGAGAGCCTTGAAGGTATTAAGGAGGATTTTGAAAGTAATACATTGCTTTATGGGAAACCATGACTTTGATTGTAAAAACGAAGGGGGGGGAGCCCTGTTCTGGAGGAGAGGAAGAGTATTTTGGTGGCCGAGTTAGAATCGCTTGGATAGGACTGATATGACTAACAGACAGACCAATAAATAAAGAGTTGCAGTAACCCAGGGGGAAAAGTATGAGAGCGTGCATGAGAGTTTCTGTTGTAGAGTGAGAAAAAGTGGTCACTTACATATTTAGTTGTGAGCAGTTTTGCTGTTTGTATTACTGTCTCTTCATGTTATATTGTTAATGTTGCTACAATAAAGTTAACAATACAAATGTATAAAAATTAGATGGAATACATTTCAACATAATTTTTGTCTTCTGCAATTGTAAATGTAACATCTAATTGCCTATACTTTTAATTTATTTTTAATTTTCACCTACTTTTTTTTACACTTTTATGTTCCTGATAGGAAACACTCTGAATTTCTGTTTTGAGATAGCTTTCTTTCAGGAACAGTGAAAGCAGAGAAAGTGCAACAATGTAAAAAAGAAACAATATAAAAAAAGAGAGTAAAAAAATGTATAAAAGACAGTCAACACAGCATATAAAGCACTCAGTGCTGCAGGCATTTTGCAACATTATATACATAGTCTGCTATCACAGTCCCCAACAGGAAGCTCTCTGGAAACAGAGATCCAGGGATCTCAATGTAATGGATATAAAAGTGTAAAAATAGGTGAAAATGAAACTAAAATGAAAAGTATATAGGCAGTTTGACTTTATGTATTCAGCACTTGAAAAATATTTAGTCTTTTTAAAGGGATAGTAATACTTAAACTGTAAAGCAATATATATGTTGTAGGTTTTATCCCCTGAACCCCCACTGCTGAAAGGGGTTTATTAAAAAGTTATTACAGCTCAAACTTGATCTTGTTTAGGTGCAGTATCACAGTGGCCTGACATTTTACAGTGGCGCTGTTGCTACACCATCCTATGGAGATTTATGGTCAACTGACCAGAGTTGTAAACAGGATGGTGTAGCAATAACGCCACTGTATAATTGTGATACTGCAACTAAACTAAATCAAGTTTGAGCTGTAATAACTTTTGAATAAAATACCTTTCTCTGTCGTCCAATATAGGTTACTGGTAACTTTGAGAAGGCGACCGCCCCTTTAAGTAGGCAGGAACACTTCTTGAAAAGAAGTGCAGTGTTGAGCCTTCCTTCCTTCCTTAGCTGTGCACCAGCCAATCCCCATCCAGTAAGATTTGTTCTTTGATGAAGCAAGGCATGAGAACATTTCTGCTATAGTTTTAACTTATTTATTATTTTTCTGTTAGATATGGAATACCAACCATTAGCTAGATTACCATTATTGACATTCCCAAGTTGGATAGCCCAAGTTGGGAGTCCTTTTGGGATCATGCTCACAGAAGTCTTCTTTACCCTTCTTGCTACCTAGTTAATAGTAGCGTTTTCAGATCTTACTGGATGGGGATTGGCTGGTGCACAGCTAAGGAGGGAAGGAAGGCTCCACCCTGCACTTCTTTTCAAAAATTGTTCCTGCCTACTTAAAGGGGGAATCTCCTTCCCAATGTTACCAGTAACCTATGTGGACTAAGAGAAAAGGATTTAACAGGTGAGACTAAAATCATCTTTTCAGCAGAGGGAGTACCTTTGTTTTACTCAGGGGAAAAACCCTACAACATACATATAGTTTTTATATTTTAAGCATTACTGTGCCTTTAAGGCCCTGCCAAGTCAACAGTACTGCAACAATACATATGACAGGGAGCTCACTGAGTTTCTGTTTCCAGAGAGCTTCCTGTTATGAACCATGGAAGGCAGGGATAGTTATTCAGCATTTCACTATCCCTGTAGTACTGAATGCCTTGTATGCTGTAGTGCAGTAATTCTCAACCAGGGTGCCGTGGCACTTTGGTGTACCATGGACATCAAATAAGGGTGCCCCATGTTTTCTATGAAGACTGACAAAAATATGAATATTGTATTTTAAATGTAGAAATATGGAAAATGTTAATCACAATATGTTTATTTTTATTACTACGATTGTGAGACCTAATAATATCTGGATATTTATGAATTGTACCCTTTATTATGTCCTAGAAAAATTACATTAAACATGTTAGGGGTGCCCCAAAAGTTCCAGATTGCGTGTTAGGGGTGCTTTGATCAAAAAATGGTTGACAACCACTGCTGTAGTGGATGCTGGCCTGTCTGCCACAGGAATAATGCAAGATTGTATCACTATTCCTTCTTTCACAGTCCTTAACAGAAATCTCCCTAAAATTCAGAAATCTGCCCATCAGGGACATAAAAAAAAAAAATAGACAAAATAGAAAAATAAGTGAAAATGAAAAGTATGGGAAATTTGGCTTTACATTTTCTGCAGTTATGGGTTATATAAAGGCAAAAAGGAGCTTGGCTGCCACTTCAAATCATTTACAGTTTGCATTAAAACACAATAAATCCCTAAAAATGTAAACAAATTGTATATGGTGAAAAATACATGTTATTTTATTAAATGGTATATTACAATAAGATTGAATAGAGCATGCACTTTCTATTTTGGTTTATTTAATGACTACTTCTGATAATGTCCAAATTCACATACACATGACTATTAAATAAGCTTGGCGTAACTTAGGGGTAGGCAATAAGTAGCCCCCCAGCTGTTGTTGGATTACAATTCCCATCATCCTCAGCCAGTGGCATACCTCCTAACATTTCAAATTGCCAAAGAGGGACACCTTTGTTTTAGCGCGTGTTGCTAGGGGAGTGGCCAGTGGATGGGGCATTACCAATAATTTTTAGGCTATTTCATGAACTATTGATACCTCCTTATGTAACCTAATAAATGACTTATAACAAGACCATAGTATTTTATTTACACAGACTAATTTATAAACACATATACTGACATTTAAACAAACATTAATGTGAGTTTTATTGCTGTGGAGAAATATGATACACTTATATACACACCACACAGTGTGATTTCCTAAAAGGAGGGACATCAGGGTGGGAAAGAGGGATAGAGGGATTTGTCCCTAAAAGAGGGACTGTCCCTCCTAAATAGGGACACTTGGGACGTATGCAATGGTCATCTGAAGATGATGAGAACTGTAATTTAACAACAGCCCAAGAGTTATTGTCTATCTCTAACCATTCCTATGTGTCAAAGTTGCCCATGAATTCTTTGCTTTGTTTGATGTATCTTGTATTACAGTGGAAGACTTAAAGGGATAGTAATACTTCGTTTTAACTTTATTTTATTTTGTAGGCATTAAAAAAACATGAAGAATGATATAAGTCTTATCTCTCAAACCTTTATGGTTTATGAGATATTCACAAGCAAAGTTACCCTCCCCGCCCCTTTTACCTAGTGTAAGCCATCTCTTCTCAGATGTGAGTCTGGTTGTATGACAGTACAGATAACAGAAGGGGACAGTTTTCTTTGTATGAAAACAATGAAAGCCCTTCCCCCCTTGACAAGTTTTTCAGCTTTTTCCATTATCTTAATTGAAGATTGTCCCTCTCTGCAGTCTACCTGGGCATCTCCCTTCTGATCTGGTTGATCAGGGGGGGGGGATACTTTGTTTGTGAATATTTCTTAAACCATAAAGGTTTCAGAGATAAGACTTATATCATTCTTCATGTTTTTTAATGCCTACAAAATAAAATAAAGTTAAAATGAAGTATTACTATCCCTTTAAATGGTTGCTTCTTATTAAAGTCACAGTCAACCTCCTTTTTTGAATTTATATATCCTGCATGTGCAGAATATATTGTTATTTATGCTTGTATTTATATTATTTTTTTCATTTTCAACTATTTTTTTATTTTATTTTTTACATTTGTATGTTCTTGACAGGGTGCTCACTGAATTTCGGTCTCCACAGAACTCCAGTCAGGGATAGTGATACAATGACAGAGATGAATTAAAGGGCTAGTAAACTCAAAAAAAAATTGTTCGCGAATTGATAGGAATAATAAAAAAAATGTAATGCCCTTATTCCCATCTCTCAAACCGTTATGGTTTGAGAGATGTAAGAAAATAAAGACCTCCGCTCCCTCCCCCTTCTCATGTGTCCGCTGTATAGCGGACGTCATGAGATCCTGCTTCCGGGACCAGATGGCGGCTCTTCAGGAGCACTGTCATTGAGATATTTAACTATGATTACTTCATCGGAATAGTCTACAACGTGTGCTTTCAAGCCAGGCACACGTTGTAGACCATTCTGTTGAATTAATTATAGTTAGATATCCCGATATCAGCATTCCTGAAGAGCCTCCTAAAGTCGGGCGACCGGATTCTGCTTCTGACAGCTTTACAGCTTGTCAGGCAGAAAGGGGAGGGAACGGAGGACTTTATTTTCTTACATCTCTCAAACCATAACGATTTGAGAGATGGGGATAAGGGCATTACATGTTTTTTTATTATTCCTATCAATTCACGAACAGTTTTTTTTTTAGTTTACTATCCCTTTAAAGTGTGATAAAGAGGTGATTACTTCTCCAGTGATATCACTTCTCCAGTGCCTGTGTTGTTTTATGGAGCCTATGCACTAAGATTTTTGAAGTGGGAGAGAACTTGTTTATCACACCTTAGTGCATAATCTCCTGTAGCACTCTGTATGCTATAGCACTATGTACTATAGTACAGTATATTACAGTATAGTACTAGTACTATAGTACTATGTAGTACTCTGTATGCTATAGCCGAAGCTGGTTTTTGTTCTAGAAGAATAATGCAGCTCTCCTGGAACAGAAATTTAGCTGAAGATGAAAATAAATGGTAAAAATTATAGGCATTTTGACTTTGCATATTTTGTACTTGCAGTTGGTCAAAACGGTGGTTGACTGTCACTTTAAAAGAGGATTCTGAGATGCATTTTATCTTATCAAGGAATGACTTACTTCCCCTATATTTACCACACATTTTAAAAAGAACGTTATTCATATTTTCAAAGTTATATGGAACATGTTATCAGAAGAACAATAAAAAAAACCTGATAAGAAGGGTTTGTGTGAAATGAGATAACTGTAGTACTGTGTTTCTCAATGTTAAGTCTTGGGACACAAAACATATCAGGTTTTCAGGACATTGTTATTTGACCTCATGTGGAAAATCAGCGGATCAGTCATTGTGATCTACCTGTGCTTAATCAAGGATATCTATAAGGCCTTGCTTGTTGGTTTGTCTTGAGGACTGAATTTGAGATTCTCTGCTGTGGTATTCTCAATTTCTTATGTATTCTCCATTATAAGTGTGGGCTACGTGAGACCCACCAGCTGTTGCTGGACTGAAACGCCCATCATCTTTCAGCAGCCATTGGTAGCTGGACGATGATGCTCTGTAGTCTAGCAATAGCTGGAGGACTTCACTTTGCTCACCAGCCCCATGTCTTGTATATGCTTTATCCATATATTAGTTGAAGAGTCAGTTACACGGGCCACAGTGCCACCGCCACCCGGTCGCGGGGCAGTCACGCGCAGTAGAGACTGCCTGCGCCATGGCTGATATAGAGCTGGAGTCTCCTTAGGAGCGCCCAGCTCTGTATCAGCCGCGGCGCCGGGCAGTCTCTACTGCGCATGACTGCAGCACGTGCAGCAGTGTCTACTGCGCATGTGGCAGCGTTACACACGATTTAGCGAATTATTATATAGGATATATTTGACCAAATCTTCATCTTTTTGATGATGTCACATAAGGCAATCATGTCCTAACTGATGTTATTCAGTTCTTGTACTAGTTCCTCTAAGCGTGAAGCCATATTCATAGCTCAGTAGTTAAGCAGTCCAGTGTCTAAAGTCCAATGGCAGCCTGATAGAACCCAGCAATTCTCAGTACCCTCTGCCACTGAGCTTGTTTTCCTGCTGCCATAGGTAGTAAGTTGCAAGCCATCTGGGACTGTGGGCTATTTATTTTGTTGTGAAACCATACTGCTCTAGTGTGGGTTGGTGGAGTTTTGATTGATTTAGTCTGGTGTTTTAGCTTTAATCCGTACACCATGGGTGACCATGTCGATTGAATAGTTCTTGGCTTCACTGATACACGCAAACACTCCTGCCAAGGCATCTATCCATAGATCGATTTATCTGTCTACTATATATATTATAATTTCAAACCAAATCAGCAGAACAGCACTCACTGGACTTGAAAGTAGTGCAACAAGTGAAAATTTTTTGCTCAGTCAAAGTTTCCAGCTTGATAAATGTGCCAGGAAGCACTGAAACGTTGACTGATTGTGCAGTAAATTTTCACTTGTCGCACTACTTTAAAGCTCAGTGAATGCTGTCCTATTGATTTGCTTTGGATCTCTACATTTTATTGGCTCCCTGGCAACTGCCTCTATATTAGAGTGCTGTCACAACATCTTTATATATATACTAGTTACAAAGCCCTTAAACACGGGCTGATCCGGAGCAGGGAGCTCCGGATGGCTCACAGCCTGTCTGTGCTCCCGGCTCCGAGGCAGCAGCGGAGGCACTGGGTGACAGTTTGTCACCCAGCCGCCTCCGCTGCTGCCCCGGAGCCGGGAGCGCAGATAGGCTGTCAGCCCGTCCTGCGAGTCCCTACTGCACATGTGCAGTTACGCACACAGTGAGCTACGCATTCTAGGACTTTATGTTATAGGATATATATATATATATATATATATATATATATATATATATATATATACATACATATATATCATGTACAACAACACAAATCTATACATTCACATTATAAGAGAAATCCTGAAATTAACAAAACTTATATTTATTATATGCAGGTCCTGATTAATATTTTACATGCCACTAGACAACTTCTTACATAAACCCACCCCAGGGTCATCCACAGTTGCCTGGCACTGAGATTATCCTTAGCCTATAACATAAAAGTAAAAAATAGCCAGTACAAATGCAAATAAATTAGCTAAAATGGTAAATAAGCTAGACATTACAGCATATATAAACTGACAATTAAACCAGGCACCATAATCCTGGAAAGGGTGTTTGAGGCAGAGATATTAGTATTGTTTTGGACACACCCACAATTCAACCTGGTGGGTGTGTCCAGCAAGGCTGAGGCCCTCCCACACAACCTAGGTGGCTGTCTGCTTTATCTAATCAGAAATCTGTCCCTGATTATATCTGTGTATTTGTATAAACTGATTTTTATTTTCCCTATTATTTAATGAATTCCCCACTGTACTATTATTGGTAGCAGTGCAGGCTAGCTTATAGGAGACTTTGCCTCTGAGATCCATATCGTAATAGACAGCTGTGGTTGTTGGTGGTTGAGGGCATCTCATCGAAACATATGTAGCTGATGTATGTGCATCTGCCCCTTATAGGGTTCATTACAACCACTTGTAATCATATCACTAGTTTCTGTTGCCAGAGGCCTAATACATGAATGTGCTAACCAGGCTTAATAGATGAATAAACGGTCCTTCTTACACAGCTTTTAGTCAAATTAAAGGTATCTATTCAGCCTGACTATACCTTGTGCTTTTTTGTTTTCAATTATTTTAATAGTTTTAGAGAATTTTTATGTAGTTGTTTGACAATGTAATCTCAGTAGAGATTGTTTTCTCTCATCTGCCTGATAAAGTATACATAATTAATTATTAAAATCCAGAAAAACACCTCTTTCCTCCTTCTTAGGCTACTAGAACTATCAGTTTTCACCAGAATGATATAATAAATTAATGGAGAGGAATGATCATGCCAATCCTTTTATGATGTATGCTGCTACTGAAGAGAGGATTTCTAAAAGTGCCAGGTCCTCTTTAAGCTAACATCTCTGAGATTACCTCTCCCCAATGCTGAATATTGAAAATCATCTGGTAAAAAATAATGACATTTTAAGGACTACATATTATTTTAGTTTGCTAAAGGCCTGAATAATGTTCTCACTTTCCACTATAAGGGTAGTAACTTTTTATTTTTACTTTACATATATTGCAAGACCATAATAAGGAAAGTCAAATTACATATAATTTTTATTTTTTTTCATTTTCACCTATTCTTTTTGCAATTGTATGTCCCTGACAGAGAGGTCATTGAAGTTCTGAATACAGGGATAGGGATAGTTATACAGCGTTGCAGTACTGATTGATCTGTATGTAGTACTGGCAGCCTTTTCTACATTGTTTCACTGTGTTTTTACATTATATATTTTCTACATTGGTGCACTATGTCTGATTTCACAGCCCCACACAAAATGCTTTTTGTAAAAAAAAAAAAAGTCATATAGTTCTCTGTCAGGGACATAAAAGTGTGCAAGATAGGTGAATATAGAAAAATGTATGGCAAATATTGGCAATGTGGTTTTACATATTATGCACTTGCAAATAATAAAAATAAAGGGTTACTGTTCCTTAATTGTAAAAATCTGGCTGTCCAAATCAGTTCAGATAATGACAATGTAAAAGGATTTTGTAGAAAAAATATTGATATAATAAATGAATTAATATATTTATATATTGCCACAAGAGCAACTCAGTTGCTTTACAGAGTAAATAGGAGTGTTTTACAGCTGTATAGCCTTAACCGTTCGAGTGCCAGAGGGGGTACGCAACGCATTTCAAAGTAATGTGTTGCGTACCCCTCTGGCACTCAAAGGGTTAATTCTAACATTCCGAAATCAAATGTCAGCAGATGACAAAAGAAATAGGTTAACCCCTTGGGTGCTAGAAGCATATCCAGTACATTGTTTCTGCCATCCAAGGGATTAACTGTTGACTATATGAATAAATGAATGACTGTTTATTTATATATCACCTCAAATGTATGCAGCACTTTACAATGTATTGATTTGAACAATGCAGACTGACAAGTGCTTAAAGAAGTGAAACACTGAAAGTGGGGTCCCTGCGTGAAAGCTTACAATCTTAAGTAGTAAAGGGGGACATAAGCGTATGTAAGGGTTAAGCATGGAATACAGTGCTAGATGTCTACTTGGAATAGGGGAACATAGATATGTAAATGATAAGAGCCTTGGATGTACAATGTGAGTGTATTGTAGTTTCTTGAAGCTATGTCAAGCAACTGGCATATCATTACAGTATGCTGCAGCTGTTTCTGACCTCAATAAAGCCATTTAAAAGTTGATCATAAGAATATAAAGAAGCAATTCAAACAAAGTCTTTAAAAAGTTTGGAGTGCTGCAGTCATGTCGACTTTCAGCTGCTCTCACTTCAACCTGAAGTGTCACTTTGTACCAAATATGTAATTCTGAAAGAGCTTTCAAAACCCCCTATGTTTTTGTCATCCATTTTTAGTTCAAACAATAATTTATGACACATTTAGCTCTATTTGCAGTTCATGCTAGTACTTCCTGGTGAGCAGTGTGTCAGATTTGAGCTGACAATTGAATAAAGCTAAATATATAAAAAACAACGACTAGCATAAATATACGGGCATTTGAAAGCTCTTTCAAAATCACCTATTTGTTAGTTAGTGACATACCAGTGGGTGTTCATCCCACTTGGGTACTCAAAGGTTATGTTTCCCTGCAGCCCACACAAGGCTAAAGGATCATCATGTACAAACTGAACTAATAAAATAAAATGTCAATAAAACAATAAGTCTGATTTAGGAATAACTGGAGTAATTGTGCCATCTGCAGCATAGGAAAAACTAAACATTCCACAAATTACCATTGTCTTAAATGGTGCTTTGCATACCCCCTCTGGTGCTCAAGAGGTTAACCACTTAAATGCTATGGCCTTCAAGGAGTCAAATGTTTTAACCCATTAGGAACTGCCCAATATGGTGCACGGGTGGTCGTTAGTGACCACGGAGCTTTTTATTTTAATTTTTTTGTACGTACAGTTGCACATACTATTCTGGGATGACAGAACGACATGCTACTGTGCTGCAATCCCAGAATTCCATGAATTCCTGGCACATCATGGGTCCTTAAGGGATTAATACTAAATTTACTGAGGCACATTTTAAAGTTTTCTAGGTGAATTTATTTGTATAGTCCAACATATACTATGCTAAATATTTACTTAAAGGGATAGTAATGTTTCTGCAGTTCCGAGTCTCCTTTATGTTTTAACATGTAGAATTATTTTTAATTACTTACAGTGTTGTAGTTTAAAAGCCATTCAAGCCGAAAGAATCCCCACGCTTCTGACCGCCTCCTCTTAGATCTTGAATCCGGTCGTAGGACAAGAAGGATGCAGCGAGGGACAATCTTCACTTAGTAAGTATAATGAAAACCCTTCCCCCCTTTGAAGAAGAAGGGCGGGGTTTTCCTTTTGCTTACTGAAGATTGTCCCTCACCGCTTTCCATCTGGACTGCACTTAGAGGCAGCAAGACACAAGGAAAGAGGTAATAGGGGGATCCTGTCTACTTGAAGAGCACTTGAACTACAAAACCACAAGTAAGTAAATATTGTGCTACATGTTAAAAAACACATAAAAAAAACTCCGAGCTGCACTTTAATAGAAACATTGCTATTCCTTTAATGTGTATGGAGATTGGAGCTAGGTTGCAAAACATAAATATGTCAGTCTGTGGAATTCCATATAGTTGCACAACCAACAAGCAATGTGAAAATCGGGAATTGTATCTGTTACCCTATAGCGCTGCTGATTGGTCCAGAATTGTGCCATTTCTTTAGTACATATGCCTAACTGTTTTACCATTTGTTTGGCCAATCATCCACATTACTTTCAAGCATTTCCTGAGAACCCACCTACTCATTATTCATCTTGTGCACACTGACAGTCACATTAGAATCTGTACTAACTTTACTAAAGCTTTGTACTTACGATCTTCCTCCTACTGTCTCTGTATGTTGTCATGATTACTAATTGGATTGTAAACTCTTTAGGTCAGGATCCCCGTCCCAATGTATGATTCTCTTTTCTGCAGTTTTCCCCCGCTAACAATGCAATGATCTTAGCCTCATGCGCTTAACCCTGTCCTGTATTTTTGTATTGTACAATTATTATTTCTGTATAGCACTGTGTACATGTATGGCACTATATAAATAAAAATAAATATATACATACATACATACATGTTCCGCAAAGTTGTTTTGATTAAGAGGCAGTGAACAGTATGTGTGTGAAGAGAGGTATGTTGTGGTTACAAAAGTGAGTGAAAACCTGCCTTTGGAGTGGAACATTGTATGTATATCATGTTAGATTAATAATCCTATATAATAATTCCGTAGGATGTTTGTCAGAAGCTGCCATGCGCAGTAGAGACTGCTCGAACACTCAGAATGCTGGGAGTTCTG
Source organism: Rhinophrynus dorsalis (assembly GCA_037306005.1). Taxonomy (NCBI): domain Eukaryota; kingdom Metazoa; phylum Chordata; class Amphibia; order Anura; family Rhinophrynidae; genus Rhinophrynus; species Rhinophrynus dorsalis. The sequence goes on along the minus strand of CM074724.1, from coordinate 235,290,701 downwards.
TGCTGGGAGCATTCTGTGCGTTTGGGCAGTCTCTACAGTGCATTGCATGAGTGATGGCAGTAAGTAGAGCAGGACCGGCCTTTTAACCCTTTGAGTGCGGGAGAGGTATGCAACGCATTGCAAAGCAATGTGTTGGGTACCCCTCTTGGTTAACATCTCACAGACCTTGGCCCGTGTACACTAGTCTGTTATATTTCTACCACTCCAAAAGACTTGAGAAGCCTCTGAGCAGTTGCCCACTACTGCCTTAGAGTAATCTCCAAAGCATTACTTTGGAATACATTGAAGACTTCTACAGCATCTTATGGTTCAATGCCCTATAGCTTTGTATTGCTCTGTAGATTCTCATTTAACAACATCTGCCTGTAATAATGTTACTAGGTTACCATACTGTGACAAGATATGAACTAACCATCAGCCAGCTGGAAAAACAGCCAAGTTGCCATGCTCTGCAGTGTAGCCTCAAGAAGGAAAAGTTGCTGTCATGTAAAAGTATAGTACATACACAGAATAATATGAGTCAATGGAATTGATTGCACACGCAGGAAACTAAGCACTTCAGCTTGCATTAATAACATTTTTACATGTATCATATGTACTTCTAAATCCCTTTCAACAGTTTGGCCCTCGTATTTTAATCAGAGCTAATTGTTTGGTATTTTGTTTATCTTATCGTTGTTGATCACAGTGGAATATGATGGTACTGTATGAGAACTAGCAGTCTTGGTACGGTGTTGGCCGTACGTTAACCTTTTGAGTGGCACTGTGGTATGCAGTGGATACCTTTCTGATACTCAAAGGGTTACATTTGTAATCCTACATCTCCCGCAATGTAGAAAAGAGAAAAATCAGACCTGCTTAGATGTATTCCACAAAGGAATATATGTACTTTAAAAAATTAAATCAGACCTTTTCAGATGTGGAGAACTTAATTGACCTGCAGCTCTAATGAGCATGGTCCTCACCCCCCACCCTTTCTGGAGGCAGCGTGCTCCATGCTTGAATTGGCAGCCTCTTCCTCTGCTTCTGCTGTGCGTGTCCCTTGCAGCACATCTTCAAATCAACATACATTCCTGCTGTGGAAAAAAACTGATGTCCTCACACGGCACTACAGTACTTTATATGTGCACACCTATGCGCATTGAAAGTATGGTAGTGCCATGTGAGGACCATGAGGAATGTATGTTAATTGGAAGATGTCCTCCAAGGAGAATGAAAGAGGTCAACAACTGAGGTGGTATGATCTTATTTTTCTAATTTATTACTGTACTTTAATTCATTGGTGGAACGAGCAGGCCTGTCTTTGTTTTTCTACATTGTGAGAACAATATTATTATGAAATTTAACCCTTTCAGTGCCCGAAAGGTATCCAACGCATTTCAACGCAATGCGTTGCATAAGAGGGGATGTGAGGAGGCTAAGTGCAGGGTTAGGCAATAAGCTGAAGGGCAGGGTAACGCTTTCAGGTGAAGAGGAGTCTGAGGCCATCAATTAGGTGAATGGGAGTGTGAGGCGATTAGTCAAAGGGAAGTGTGAGGCAATCAGGGGAAGGGAGGGTGTAGAGGGAGGAGGTGTGTACTGTGGTGCAGGGTGAAGTCCTCACATAAAGGCTAGACACCCCCTTCCCACTTCTGTGAAAATCACTCCTTGATTACTCTAGTGGGACAGGCAGTATACAGGGCCGGATTTACATCTCAGGAGCCTGTAGGCACAGAAATCTGAAGCGCCCCCCCCCCCCATTGGCCATCTCCACTGGACACCTATACAATGCTCCAAATCTCCACATTACCCCCCACATAACCATATTGCCCTCACATTGCCCCCCATCAGCTCCATATTGCTCCCATCAGCTCCATATTGCCCTCACATCACCCCCATCAGCTACAACTTGCCCCATCAGCTTCAACTTGCCTCCACATTGCCCCCATCAGCTCCATTGCCCCCATCAGCTCCAACTTGCCCTCACATTGCCCCCATCATCTCCACATTGCCCCATCATCTCCAACTTGCCTCTATCAGCTCCAACTTGCCCTCGCATTGCCCCCATCAGCTCCAACTTGCCCCCATCAGCTCCAACTTGCCCTCACATTGCCCCCATCAGCTCCACATTGCCCCATCATCTCCAACTTGCCTCTATCAGCTCCAACTTGCCCTCGCATTGCCCCCATCAGCTCCAACTTGCCCCCATCAGCTCCAACTTGCCCTCACATTGCCCCCATCATCTCCACACTGCCCCATCACCTTCACATTGCCCCCCCCCGTATCCGTTTCCTACCTCCCTGGTGGTCCAGCGGCAGGAAAAGTCTGTGCCTCCTTCTGCACAGACTGTATGGTTTTGCTCCCGCACAGTCTTCTCTTCAGTAATGCAAAATGCTGGAAGATGATGTCATCTCCCAGCGTTCTGCATTACTAAAGAGCCGACGAGGGAGCAACAGCATACAGGTCTGTGCCGAAAAAGTCACAGATCTTACTATGCGGCTGGTTACTGCTGCCACTGTGCACAGCGAGAGCGCTGTGAATAAAAATATTTAAAAAAAAAAATGATTCCAGTGACAGGCACCCCTCTGTGGGGTGCTCCTGTAGGCAGATGCCTACTCTGCCTTATGGCAAATCCGGCCCTGGCAGTATAGAGGAGATATGCATAACTCATCCTTACTGCTGCCCCTGGGTGTGTTTGTCTTCGGACAAAGCTTGTCAGTCACATGATGCTTCCCCTTTTATATAGATAGAAGGCGAGGCTGATGTACTGAGAGGAACTGAAGTAATTCTGTATATCAGAGAATAAAAAAAAGTCCCATTGATTTAACTCTTTGCTTGCTAGAGATGTGTTCAACTCAATAACTGGATACCTCTCTGGCACTAAAAAAGGTTAAAGTGATAGTAATACTTTAATATTACTAATCCCCATAGTGTAGCTATTTAAAAATGAATTAAGGTGCCCCCAGTGTCATCTCTCAAACATATATGGTCTGAGAGATAACCGAATGCAAAGTCTCTCCCCCCTTCCCTGAAGTCAGCGTTGTACTGACTGCAGGGATATCTGGTTTTATTTTCATCAGGTGGCTCTGCAGCAGAGTCGAGATTATGTTAGTAAAAAAAATTATTTCACTGAAACGGTCTTCTCCGTGTGCTTGCAAACCAAGCACATGTAGAATACCATTTCAGTGAAATAATTCTTTTTCACTAATGTGATCGTGGCTCAGCTGTAGAGCCGCAAGCCTGTTGTATGACAGACTTCCCCTGCAGTCAGTACAACGCTGACTTCAGGGAAGGGGGAGGGAGGGGGAACTTTGCTTTCGGTTATCTCTCAAACCATAAAGGTTTGAGAGATGACACTGGGTGCAATTGAATTCTTTTTTAAATAGCTACACTATGGGGATTAGTAATATTAAAGTATTACTATCCCTTTAATTAGTAATTTTAACACTTGGAATGCTAGCCGTCTGCAATACCTTTGAGACCGTTTGCATTTAATTAGGCTAGAAACTTTATTGTTACAGAAATTGCCTCATTTCTATCGTCAGTTTGAGAAATGAATAGCTGAAGGTAGGAGGGTGTAATGGTTATATTATATAATGGTGCAGACATTATGAGATATAAATGATGAAGTGGAATGTTTCTACATAAGGTTGCTACATAGTGCATGGTATTTACTTGTGTACTTTTAGTTGCATCAAGCCTGATTTTTAACCATTTGAGTTCCAGAGAGGTATCCAGTGCATTACAATGCAATGCAATGAGTTGGATACCTCTCTGGCTCTTAGAGGGTTAAAGTGTTACTTCTAAAACAGCTGCTGTGTGTGAAACCTATCTGTACTCTTCAGGCCATGCTAAAAGATCACTAATCCACTGCACACAAGTAGCTTGCTGGATGCTTTGATGTCTCTCTCGCACTGCTCAACCAGGGAACACAATGTGAAGCTCCTTCCATTACAGAATTGGCTAGCGTGTGCCTCTAATTAGTGGAGAAGGGATGGGCAACATGGTGCCCTCAGTTGATGCCAGACTATAACTTGCATTTTTGGCAGGGATTGGTGAGAATTGCATTCTGCCATCAGCTAAAGGGGCACATGTTGCCCACCACTGCAGTAAGGCATCATGACCAGCTGAAAGAGAAACAAAGCAGAGCAGACAGTATCGTTGTCAACTGTGTGTGTGTCACATATATTCTCTCTCCCTCTCACTTTCTCTATCTCTTTATATATCACCCCCCTATTGTTTCCTTTCCTTTCCCTGTATATTGACCTGCACTAAATGCTCATTTGCTCTCTTTCACCGTGTCTCTTCCCTATACTCTCTCACTGTTTATCTAATTCTCCCTTGTGCCCATCTCTCTTACTGCATCTTCTCCTATCGTTTTTGAATATCCTATCCTATTCCATTGACATCCCTTGTTTGCATGTGTGTTTGGGTGTGTAGTTGCAGAATGCCTGTACTCTGAAGAATAAGAGAGATACATGTGTATTATTATATAATGTGTATAATGCATGTGTGTATTATTTGTGCTTGTGTGTTTGAAGTTAAGTAGTGTGTAAGTAGTCAGTATGTGCACTTGGTACTTTTCAAAGATCATGACCTAAATCCGTGAAATAATTTTTAAATGACACCCATCTCCCACTGACATTGTCATTGGTATCACTGGATTTCATTTTTAGGTTTATATCTCACTTTTGCAGTGTACAAGATAATGGAATTATATTTGTTTTATGTATTATGCAGTGTCTTTTACTGGAATAAGAACTACAAATTCTTTAGTGATTCAATCCGGCGAGACTGGTTTGTGATTTCTTATGGATGATATCATTATTTACTTTGGCTACCACACCAGGCTGTAAGGAGAGAGCCATGTCGGTCTTTGGTCCATCACTGGTTACTACTCGGGGAGAAATTTCTTATTTGTGTACATTGTTCTCATTCCAATCAAGATACCAGACCTGCTAGTTAGTTAGCATATTCAAGTTCAGTGTGTGTGATGTACTATATGTTTCTACATATCTCTGAAAATTATTACAGTCCTGTAAATTTACAGTTGCTCAATCATCCCAAAACATCTGCTAATTTTTATCTCTTTGAGTGCCAGAGGGGTACACAACACATTGCAGAGCAGATTAAAACAAGGGCACTCGCACTCTAGGTAGTTAGGTAGTTACTTTATTCTAAGCTGTTAGAGTTCAAACTGTCACAAAGGGATGGACCTGTTGCAATCACTGGCGTAACAATAGGGGTTGCAACTGCGACGGGCCCCGCTGCCCCCTGCGAATCCCTCGCCCGGCGCCCGAATGCAAGTAGGTATGTGCCTTCTTCAGCACAGACTTCTAAGAGCTGATCTCCCTCTCCAGTGCTCTAGTAATGCAGATCACTGGGAGATTACATCAGCTTCCAGTGATCTGCATTACTGAAGAGAGGACCGCGTGGAAGCTCCAGCAGTATAGAGGTCTGTGCAGAAGGAGGCATAGACCTCTCCTGCCATGCCTCTGGACCACCAGGGAGGTAGAAGATGGACACTGGGGGTGTCAATAGGGGCAATGTGGAGATTGGGGGCAATGTGTTGGCAGTATGGAGATTGGGGGGCATTGTGGAGATTGGGGGGAAATGAGGAGATTGGGGGGCAATGTGGTGGCAATGTGGACATTGGGGGGCAAGGTGGCGATTGGAGGGCAATGCGGAGACAATGTGGAGATTGGAGGAAATGGGGGGGCAATGTGAAGGCAATGTGGAGATTGGGGGCAATGTGGAGATTGAGGGGGCAATGTGGAGATTGGGGGACAATGTGGTGGTAATGTGGACATTGGGGGGCAAAGTGGAGATTGGAGGGCAATGTGGAGACAATGTGGAGATTGGGGGCAATGGGGGGCAATGTGAAGGCAATGTGGAGATTGGGGGCAATGTGGAGATTGAGGGGGAAATGTGGAGATCGGGACAATGTGGTGGCAATGTGGAGATTGGGGGCAATGGGGGGACAATGTGAAGATTGGAAGGGCAATGTGGAAGCAATGTGGAGACTGGGGGCAATGGGAGAAATGTGGAGATTGGGGGCAATAGTGAAATGGTTTATGTGTTCCATGTCTACTGTCTTTCTCAGTCCAAGCCGCCAGTCCAACACAGTAGGGCTGTTCACAGAGCCCCACCTTTGAGGGATGCAAGCCCTGGCTGCAGAGACAATGCCAGCAATTACCTGATTTGTCAGGGTTCAATTTGGAAAGCTGTACTGGGGAATGGTACCATCTCATCATGAGCTAATAATTAGTCTTCCTCATGGAGATATTCGTGATACATTTGTTGTTCAGAGTGCAAGATGCAAAACAACGGGGCGTCTGTAATATCTGTATTTAAATCAGATCCCAAAGTTAATCTATGAGTTCAGAGAAGGAGGGAAGATTTGAGTCTACTAGTATATGGTCTAGATCGTCTAACCCTGCCTCAGACCATCTGGCAAAAGCTTGACGGTGAAGTCCCGGAGCAAAGTCCGTGTTGCCAATTATTGAGTACAGCAGGGAAGTGAAGGGGGATAGGTGATATCTCGTGGAACATTTTCACCATACATCCAGGAAATGTCTGAGCAGCATTTGCTTTTTAAGAGGGAACAGCAGGGAGCTTGATGAAGGCCAACAAAAAAGCAGATCTGGAAGATCAAGCCCCCCCAGTCCTGCTAGTTGGTTTAGAATTGAGAAACTCGCTCTAGGTTTCTTGAGCTTCCAAACAAATTGAGTGAGTAGGTGTTGCAGGAGCCAAGTGTAACGAGAGTGGAAGGGACTGAAAGAGGTAGAGAATTTTAGGTAATAGTACCATCTTAATCAAATTGATCTGTCCCATCCATGATAAGAAGTCCCACAAGGCTGTGCCACGTTTGATCTCAGTTTCCAGATGGGTGAGGTTGGTGTTGAGTGTGTCCCCAATCTCTTGAGTCAGATAAATGCCTAAGTATTTTAACTGTTTGGTTGTCCAAGAGAAAGGGAAGCTCTGCTGTAGTTCAGTGTGAAGTGTGGGAGATATATTGAGAGGCACCATTTCTGACTTGGAGAGGTTTATCTTTATGCCCGAGAAGGAGCCATAAGTGGTAAGGACAGAAGTCAGGGACAGGAGAGACACACAGAAAGAATCTAGGGAGGTGAGAATATAATCTGCGAATAGTGTTGCCACCCAGCCGGTATTTTACAGCAGGCCGGTAAAAAATTGGCTTCTGTCCAATGTTAAGTCTATGGAAGGAATGCCATGGCTGGTATTTTTTCTAAGAAAAGGTGGCAACCCTATCTGCGAACCATGAGATTTTAATTTCTCTGGTGCCGAGGGTTAGTGCCAAGGTGTTGGTAGAGTTGCTGATGGTGGCTAATAGTGGTTCCAGAGTTAGGACAAATAGCAACGGGGAAAGCAGGCAACCCTGATGCATCACGTTGCGTATACTAAAGGTGGGGAGAGAATACCATTGACAGAGACCTGTGTAGAAGGAGTAGAGTAGGATTGCATCTAGAAACCATGGCCCTATGCCAACCCACCCCAGAACCTGTTTGGTTCTATCAAAAGCCTTTTCCACATCTAGTGACAGGAGGTGCGAGGGGCTGGAGGAATCGGACGCAGCTTGTATTAGGATCAGTGACCTGATAATGTTATCCCTTCTCTCTCTGCCCATGACAAATCCCGACTGATCCGGGGCCACAAGGCCAGGTAGGAAATGTTTAAGTCTGTTGGGTAGGATTTTTGCATATAGTTTAAGGTCGTTATTCAATAGTGAAATTGGTCTATAGTAACCACAAATTATGGGCGAAAACCGTAATAATTTTTGAATAAAGCATTTTCCTGAAGCAAGCATACCCTTTTAATCAACAAGAAAATCCATAAATATGTGTTTTTCTATTATAAAATTGTACTTCTCCTATAAAGGGATAGTAATGTTTCACAAAAACAGCAGCTCCAATTAATCTTCATAGTATTTGAACCATAGAGAGTGTTATTTCAATACTGTCAGAGTTGTAGTTCAAGAGTAATTCAATGACAAAGTATCCCCCTCCCGCCCCTTTTACTGATGTAACACTGCTCAGCCAGAGCAGAAGGGAGGTGCCCAGGTAGATTGCAGAGAGGGACAATCTTCAATTAAGAAAAACTTGTCGGGGGGGGAGGCTTTCATCGTTCTCATAGGAAGAAGATTGTCCCCTGCTGTTATCTGTCTGGTCTATGGACTGTATTCCACATCTGAGAAGAGACGGTTTACACTAGGTAAAAGGGGTGGGAGGGGAAACTTTGCTTGTGAATATCTCTCAAACCATAAAAAGTTTCCTCCTCCCTACCCTTTTACCTAGTGTATGTGCCCACCCCTCAGATGTGGAATCTGGTCCACAGACCAGATAGCTCACATCAATGGACAATCTTCTTACTGTGAGAACAGTGAAAGCCCTGCCCCCCATTGACAGGTTTTTCAGGTTTTTTTCCTTATGTTAATTGAAGATTGTCCCTCTCTACAGTCCACTTGGACACCACCCTGCTGCTCTGAGGTGAGCAGCGTTATATCAGTGAAAGGGGCAGGAGGGGGATACTTTATCATTCAATTACTCTTGAACTACAAATCTGACAGTACTGAAATAACACTCTCCATGGCCCAAATACTATGAAGATTAATTGGAGTTGCTTTTATTATGAAACATTACTATCTCTTTAAATGTATGCATGAGCTAGCATTTCTTCTAGCTTTGACAATGTTAATGGAGTTTAAATGTATGCAAACGTTTTAGGTTTGTGTTGGATCCAATGAAACCTCATGGGGTTATATAGCTGCTCTCCCTACCACCAAAGAGGATACAACGTTAATTTAAATAATACAGAATAAGTGTATTTAAAATGTTTAGCACATCCTGTATAATAATTCGCTAAATGTATGTTTGTCAGAGGCTGTTATACGCAGTACAGTCGGCTCAGCGCGCTGCAGTCATGCACAGTACAGACGGCCCACACCGTGGCTGATAACGGAGCAGGTCGCTCCACATTCAGACGGTGTGCAGAGAGGACTAAGGTCTGAATTCGGAGTGCCCTGCTCCGTATCAGCCGCGGCGCGGGCAGTCTCTGCTGTGCATGACTGCACCATGGCCGTTGCTGAGTGGCACTGTGGCTTGTGTACACAGACTCTTCAACTAGTCATTTATATAAGAATATAACATTACTGTTTATATGATTTAACCCTTTGAGTGCCAGAGTGGTATGCAACGGATTGCGGAGCAATGCATTGCGTACCCCTCTGGCACCCAAAGAGTTAATGTGGTATGTAGGCATTCATTAGGCTGGATTCAAATGCAGGAGATGTTACCTCCCTTTAAAAAAAAAAAAAAAAATCCTATTGAAGTCTATGGGGATACCTGGAGATAATAGCAGAGCTAAAATTAGCACCTTCATTTGGATCCAGCCCATAATGTCTGTTCTGCTATAGACATGCAGTTTTCATTTTGTACTAGTACAAGGTTTTTTTGTTGATGCCACATTGTACGGTATGAAGGACCTTTAGTGATGCCCAGTATTGTAACTGCTAAAGGCAAAACATCTCCCTGGAATTTTTTTGGGAAATGTTTGCACATATGCTATTACATGAGAAAACGTGTCACAACTTTCCTCAATATTTGTATTGTTAAAGATTACTCAACTACTGAAATATTTATTTGTTCTTTCTTCTCTTTTGCAAGGCCTTGTGAAATATATCAGCAGCTTGTGAATAAATTATGATTTACTCTGAGTCATGTTTTGAAAAGGAAACAATGGATTATATTCAGAAAACGTAAGAGGAGAAATTCTGGGGTAAAACCAGGAGACAAATAATATTCCCAAATTCTCATTGATTTAAATGGGGGTGTTTAACCTCTTAAAGGGATAGTAATACTTCGTTTTAACTTTATTTTATTTTGTAGGCATTAAAAAAACATGAAGAATGATATGTCTTATCTCTCAAACCTTTATGGTTTATGAGATATTCACAAGCAAAGTTTTCCCCTCCCGTCCCTTTTACCTAGTGTAAGCCATCTCTTCTCTGATGTGGAATGCAGTCCATAGACCAGACAGATAACAGCAGGGGACACTCTTATTCCTATGAAAACAACGAAAGCCCTGCCCCCTTGACATGCTTTTCAGGTTTTTCCCTTATCTTAATTGAAGATTGTCCCTCTCTGCAGTCTACCTGGGCACCTCCCTTCTGCTCTGGCTGAGCAGTGTTACATCAGTAAAAGGGGTGGGAGGGGGACACTTTGTCATTGAATTACTCTGGAACTACAACTCTGACAGAATTGAAATAACACTCTCCAAAGTCCAAATACTATGATTATTAATTAGAGCTGCTTTTATTATGAAACATTACTACCCCTTTAACCCTCTGAGTGCCAGAAAAGTATCCAATGCATTGCTTTACAATGCATTGGATACTTCTGTGGTGCTCAAAGGGTTAAATGATAGAGAAGTCTCCAACTCATTGTGAAGCAATCATGGGGATAAATACCTCATTTTACCCATTGAGTACCAGAGAGCAGTGCAACCTATTCCATCGCAATGCATTGTACATACCTCTGGCACTCAAAGGGTAAAATCAGCAGCCATTTTGGGAATTTTTATTTGTTCATTATGGTACCTACAGTTGGTTTGCTCCAGAATTGCTCCTCTCATGATATCTGAATACAGCCCAGTGTCTCCAGCTGTGCAATGCATTAGAAACCTCTCTAGGATTTGAAGGGGTTAAAAGTTTTATCTAAATCATTTGGTACTGTTGTATTTTCCCCTAGGGTGTAGTTGTTTTTTTTTTCCAGAATTACTCTAGGGAAATGGGTGATTTGTATGCAAGACCAAATTTCCCATTAGACAGAGTAGGAAACTCAGCTTTGCTGACCACACCACAGTGTAAGTTGTGGGGATGGTCAGTGTCATCTCATTGTTTCTGCTTCAGTTTATATACCCATTTACTGGGTATCATTTAACTTGGATGCTAGAGTGGTCTCCAACACATTGGGTAGATGCACTAAGGGGTGATAAAGTGGAGATGACTTACCCTGTGAGATTACTTCTCCAAATCTATTGAACCAATGCACTAAGATTTCTCCAACTTTGGAGACCTTAGTGCATTGGCTTCATAGAATAACATAGGAAGTGGAGAAGTAATATCACTGGAGAAGTCATCTCCACTTTTTATCACCATTGTGAGGAGATCTCTCTAGCAACCAATAGGTTATTAGGCTACAGGTATTTTCTGTGTTTGGTTACAGTGGATGGGACTGTGGATGGGGTCCTGTGAGAAGTGGGGATGTGGCCATATGCAGAGCTAAGATCACTTAGGGCATGATGTTCAAAAATTTTTCATAATGAAAACATCGTCAGATCGTGATTTGGTAGCAAAAAAAGGATAGTATTTTTTTATAAGTGTGTTGTAAAGAATTAAAAATGGAGATAAGATGAGCTTACAAATTTTACCCTTAAAAATTTTTGTCTTAAATTAAAGTTTTCAAGCAAATAAAAACTTATTTTTTACCATTTAAAACCTTTCTACCACTTCCCACTCCTATCTGATAATAGTAGTTTAATTTGTCTTCTCCAAGTATAGACCATTTTTATTTTGCTGAAAAAGAATGACTTTATTCAGACAAAAAAGTGACAGCTAAAAGGAATTTTTTTTCTGAAAATACCTTACAATGTGACAGTAGATTAAACTACACCCACTTTTAAGACTTCTTTTTCCCTGTGAGGGAAATGTAATATGTCTCAGAATAGACAGTCCAAGACATAAAAACTTTTTCAACCTGATTACAGACAGTTTCATTTGCCACAGCTTTTTGAACATCTCGCCCTTAGAGTGATTTACCTAGGGGCATCAGGGATGTAAGTCCAGCCATGAGGGTACAAATAAGAATACCTGTTAATTAATTCTCTAGTGCCACACCTGCCTAACACTGCTTTTCTAAGCTACTTAGGATGAAAATTCTCCTCTTAACGGCCATTGTTCCTGGGGTAGTTTTACCCTAAAGAACCACATAGACAACATTCGGGGAGCTAGCACAGAGGCTGAAACTGATTGCTCTGGTCTTGGAGCAGTCAGACTCCTGTAGTGACCACAGCTCTCCCGCAGGAGAGCTGTGATCAAAAAAGTCATAATGTGCAAGGACGGTCACCGGTTTTGTACTTTAACGAGTTAAAACTGCTTATGCCAAGAGAATTGTAGTGGGGAAACCTATGCACATTTTGGGGTGCTCCTTTCCTCTATGCCTTTGTTAATAATGTAGTAAACAAGGCACAAAGGAAGTGTAACTTTATGCCATTTTCCTACTCGTGCTGTGGGACAGGAAAGGGGCATTATATGATGTCATTAAAGTCTTAACAGCGGAGTAAGATTGTTGTTATACATTTAAGCATTCATATGCTGAAGTACATACCCTGAGGCAGACATTGACATTGGAATCTAACATCAGTGGATATCTGCTGATGGATTCATACATTCAACCTCACCTCCATGTTTTATTCACTAATTAAAATATTTATCATGAGGACTCATATATAATCCTATATAATAATTTGCTAAATCGTGTGTAACGCCATCACATGCGCAGTAGACACTGCTTCGCGTGCTGCAGTCATGCTCAGTAGAGACTGCCCGCGCTTCGGCTGATACAGAGCTGGGAACTCCGAAGGAGCTTCTAGCTCTGTATCAGACGTGGCACGGGCAGTCTCTACTGCGCGTGAGTGCCCCGTGACCGGGTGGCAGTGGCACTGTAGCCCGTGTAACGGGCTGTTCAACTAGTTTTCTAATAAATCCTTTACTTCTCTTCTTCAACATGGACCCATTTCTAAAATGTTACAGGCCCATTTCCAAAATTCTTGATAAAAAATGTCTGAAGAAAAAATACATCGTTAATTTCAGAATGTTTCTAAAAGGCTGGTTTGTTTAATAGTTTGAACAGTCATTATAAATTGTAGTTTAGATAAGCATATCAAACCACTTACAGCAACTTATAATACAAATAGAAAATTCAGTTGCTGATGATACTGATACGATGACTACTGATAACATGTGTTGCTCAATTAAACAGATGACAGCCTTAGCGGGGTAACCAAGTGTGCCTCTTAAAGGAACACTAACATATCCTAATACAAAGGAACACTAACAACTTCTTCATACCCTAATACTAATAACTCACCTTAATCTGGGCAGAAAATCTTAATGATCCCTATGAATTAATTCATGAGTGGATTGGTTCCCAGAATTAATATTTTATTAGCAGTGGATATCATATCCATGGATGAAGACATGATTCTTTTTACAGTATTCCAGGACCCCAAACTGCTCCATTGGAATGAGTCTTTTTGGGATACTGGAGTCCTGCCTCCATGGACACGATATCAAGTAGTAACTGCAGGTTAATTTTGGTGAAGCAATCCATAAAGAATTGATTTATAGTGGCCAAAGTATTTTATGCCCAGATTAAGCTACGAGTAGGCTTATTAGTAGGAGGTGTTACTGTTGCTTTAAGGACTGAATACAGGTCAGATTTTATTTATAATGCTTACATATTGATCTCTTTTTATTAGATAAAATGTTTAGCAGCAAAATGTGTTACAACACATTTATTATTCCTTCAGGCGCCAAAAGGGTGTACAATGCATTGCTCATCCAACTGGCATTTAGAGGATTAATATCAAATTATGATAGCAAGTATGCATTACGAACAATTTTCAAGATGAAAACTTGCCAGGGAGGTACCCAACGCATTGTGTTACAATGCATTAGATACCTCTGGCACTTAAAGGGTTAGTGTAAGTTTATTCATTATAAAGAGTGGGTCAGGCTATTCAGCACTGTTGAAGCTGCTCATTTACTCTCCTTTAAACTACCGTGTTCCCCCTGAGATCCTGTTTGTATGGAGGGCAAGAGCTGAGGTCCACCCATGTCTGCATTAGCCATATAATGTATGAGCTGATGATGCCCATGTGCATCAGCCAATTATTATAGGTTGTAAAGAGCATCATAACCTCCAATGTCACTTATGTGAATAATCTGCAAAGCAGCCCCATAAGCTACATGGAACAGGCATGTTATAATTTGAAGGCATTGTGTTCTGAATGCATCCAAGTTGCAGCATGTTGCATTCTAGAGGAAATAATCACTCTTGTGTACAGCATCATAGTAATTAATTGTACCAATAGCATACGTGTTGCAGCAATATTGTCACCTTTGTGAGCAGGGCCTTAAACAGACAGTCAACCTTTTCGACTTTCCATATTATTCAAGTGCTTAACAGGTAAAGTCAAATTGCCTTTACTTTTTTTTTTGTTTGCATTCGACATTTTATCCCTTCCCCTTGAAAATTAGATTTACAGTGCTCTCAAGACTTTTTTTCTCCATTTAAATTCGACATTGTTCTTTTCCTATTTTTTACTACATGCCTTATTTGTATTGTATAATTAACACTGTGAGTACCAGAGAGGTAGCAACACAATGCATTGTGTACTCCTATGGCACTCAAAGGGTTAAGTTGTTTTCTAAATTTAATCATTTATTAGTATTTTATATTATGTTCATTCTATAAACATTTAATTGTTTTCCTTATCTGTTTCATATTTTGAAACTACTTTAACCCTTTGAGTGTTTCAAAATGTGTTAGATACTCATCTGGCATTCCAGGGGTTAAAAAGAAAGCCCTGTGATGAAAAAAAGTGGAGTAATTCTGGCACAAACCAGCTGTATCATAGGGATCAAATTTAAAATCTCATTGATTTAATTATGCATGCATTCATGCATTGAAAAGGTTAAAAGCCCCATTTAAGTCAGTGTGAATTTTAGGCATTTGTATTTGTCACGTATGATGTCGTTTTATCACTCCTCTTGGCCATATCCTCCTGGATGGCCCACCGCCAGCTGAAGATAAACATGTCCAAAACCGAATTTCACATTTTCCCTCCAAGATCTTGCCCAACACCCAACTTCACCATTTATAGTTGATGGGATTGACATTGATCCTGTTAGCTCAGCACTGTGCCTTGGGGCCATATTTGATTCCTCCCTTTCCTTCTCTCCTCACATTAACTTCAAGGATAGAATATGTCGCTTCTTTCTCTGCAGCATTGTTAAAATCTGCCTGCTCCTCTCCCAAAAAACTACTAAAACTCTTGTGCATGCCCTCATTCTGTCCCACTTAAACTATTGCATTGTCCTACAAACTGGCCTCCCTGCTTTCCATCTTTCCCCTAAGCAATCTGTCTTATGCTCAGCTTCAAAATTAACACACTCTCCCCAAAAACTGAACCTTCTCATATAATTCTTAGATATCTGACATGGTTTCCTTCTTCAGAGTCCTTCTTACCTTTAATTCTCTCCAGACTGCTACCCCTCCTTACATCTCTTCCCTCATCTCTGCTTATGTTCCCTGCCTCCTCCTTCGCTCAGCACACAACACCTTTCTTGTTGCACCATCCACACCCTCTGCCCTCTCCCGTCTCAAACCTTTTTTTCACTTTCCGTTCCCTACCTTTTGAACTCCATACCTCTTTCCCTATGTCATGAACAATCCCCCTCTGTCTTTAGCCCCTTAAGGACCAGCGGCCTTGGGACATTTCCGTCCCATAAGGACCGCTTTGATCCTTGCCAACATGCCGGTACACGTGACCTGTTGCGTGTATCGGTCTTGGAGCGGTCAATTTTAGGCCCCGTTTTTACTTACAGCGCTCCTGGTGGAGAACTGTAAGTAAAACATACGTGACGTACTATGACCGTCATCAGTCCTTAAGTATTTAAGGACCATGACGGTCATAGTACGTCATGTAGTCCTTAAGGGCTTAAGTCTACCCTGAAATCTTATTTTCTGGAGCACTAGGACCATGCACTCAAAGTCAGCACTTGTAATCTCAGCACTTGTCAACTTCATACCCTGTTGTCTGTCTTCTGTTACCCATTTAGACTGTAAATGGGTAAATGTTTCTATGACTGTGACACTTACTGTATCTCCATTTATTTATTTTAACATACTTATATTGTAAGACCCTGCACACACTGTGTGACTCCACATAAATAAAGATATACATTCTGTACATACATATACTCCGCTTTTCTTCTGAAAAGTAGCATACACAATGAATGTGTTACTGTGTTTCTTTTTTATTAAAGTTAAGCTGTGTTGCTTATGTTCATGTGTCTTGCTTTTCAGTTGCATATTGTATTTTCTTCCCGCTTAATATGTATTATACTTTCATCACCATACCTGGGAACTCTCAGGGTTTGACCCTGAGACTCAGTGTTTTGATCCATATCTCAGGGTCTTAGGGTGAAAGGACAAATCCTCAGGGTCAGAGAGGCCAGTGCTACCTTTTATATATATTCTGTTTCAGCTAACTGCTTCTTTAGTCTCTAAATCGGTGCCACTTGTACCAGGACAGCAGAGGGTGAAGACCTGCTTGTCTTGTGTGTGTTCATGTAGTGATATCTTTAAGCTGTTGTATATTAATGGTTCCTTGAGGGCTGATTGGATCACCTCTTGATTACAGTGATCAGGTATATATCACAGAGAATATATATTATTGGAACTTTAAGGCTTAATATTTATAAAATCTGAGGGTCAACTCAGTTTGAAAGTTCCCAGGTATGTTGATCACAGGTGTGACTTGAATTTGCTATGATGCAGTACAGTTTAAGACATATGTGATAATGCAACTACAATGTCCTGCAATCAGCACCGATTCCATTGTGTGTGTGTGCGTATGTGTGTGTGTGGTGTGTGTTTGTTGGGGGGTGGCTGCAGAGGTTGCTGTGTAAATCAGATATGCTACAACTTGGATGTGTACAACTCAGACTGAATCTAATTTGCAGCCTGCTTTGTTACGGTCCAGCATAGGATGCAAAAATTGCTAAACAGCACCATTGGGAGCTATATATTCCACATTGGTGCATTAAGCTCTGCATTAATAAGCTGAGCCACAGTCGAACATGTTTGTAGAGCCTGAATTAACCCCTTAATGACCCTTGATGGTCATAGTACATCATGGGTCGATCTGAGTTAAGGACCCATGATGTACTATGACCGTCATGGAATTCCGGGCTCCCTCCACGGCTGCACGCCATTCGGGGAGTCCGGAACCGGAATTAAAAAAAAAAAAAAAAATGCTCCGCAGTGACAGCGCTGCGCCGCCGGTCGTTAAGGGGTTAATCACCTGAAAGTATAGTTATATCAGATTTTGAGTGACTCCTGGATTACCAGACAGATGTGGCACTTATTGTGGAACATAATGTCAGACACCTCTGTGACACCAAATGGGGGAGTACCAGAATGGAGACAACTTTCCTTATATATGAAGAAAAAAACATATATACACTGTGTGTGTGTGTATATATATATATATATATATATATATATATATATATAAACAACTATGAACCTGCACTCCTCCAGCTAAAATGAAAAAAATATTTTAGTGTGCCCTGTGATGGGCATATGTGATAATGTCCCGATCTAAAAAATAATAAATTAAACATTTTCCCTGAAGAGATGTTATAATAACGCGTTGGAAGGGGACCCTATTTTTTTGTATTGTTTTCCAAACTATTTGAGAGTCCCCATGTATGCAGTTCAAAACAAATAATAAACTATAATTAAATAGTGTCAGAAAAGCACTTACCACATATGGCTGCTGGTGTAGCTGCCCATACTGAGGAATGAGTGTATCTCACCCTCTATGTATGCACCAGCAGGCTACAAGAGGAGCAATTTGTGTAATAGGCTGCATGTATGCAAGCCTAAACTAACCCCCCAATAGCCAAAATGAGGGAAAGAGTAAGTGATATGAGACAAACATATGTGATATTAATAAAAGTGAGACGCTGCTAAAGTAAGCATAAGGAGATAAATAAAACAAACAGAAACAAAACAAAAACTTACAGCGCTCACTTAGTATTTTAGAATGTAAGTGTACGTATTTAATAATACATGTGTGATTATAATTTTTATTTAATTTTAAATGTTTTTATATATGTAAAGTGCTCATTTAAGAATTGAATATAGTTATAGGTGTTTTTGTGTTTGCTTTCTGTTGGGGGACTGGAGAACCCTCTTATTCCTTGCTGCATACTTCAGTTATATATATATATACATACACTCCAGGAGGGAAGCACTTACGCTTGAGGAGTAAAATGCCTGGGTGCCATGTACAGGGCAAACGAATAGCAAAAGTGGTAAAAGAACAGGCGTTCTCATGACTTGTGAATAAAGTCAATATTTATTAAATTTTTAAAGCGGAACTACCACCTGACACAATCTTTAGCTTCACTAAGTCCTTCCTGCTCTCTTCCATGGGTGACAGGCAGGATGGAGCGCGGACATCTTGCCACTGGGACGTCCGCGCGCCTGCGCTGTCAGTCCCAGCCGGAACCAAATGGCTCCTTGCAATGCCTCCTAGACCCGGCTGGGACTGACAGCTCAGGCGAGCGGATGTCACAATGGCAAGATGTCCGTGCTCCGTCCTACCTGTCAGCCAGGGAAGAGAGCAGAAATCTATTAAATAAGGTAATTATTCTGGCGACTAGCGCTACTAAGCAGCTAGTCGCCAGATGGGGACTTAGTGAAGCTAAAGATTGTGTCGGCTGGTAGTTCCCCTTTAATAAATATCATATTGACTTTATTCACAAGTCCTGGGAGCGCCTGTTCATTTAATAATTTTGCTTTATATATATATATATATATATATATATATATATATATATATATTTTATATATATATATATATATATATATATATATATATTCCATTTGAAGAAAGCACTCTCAGGACTTCGTTCAAAATGACAACAGTGTTTATTGTGCAGATCGACGTTTCGGTTACATTACAGCAACCTTCATCAACCTTGATGAAGGTTGCTGTAATGTAACCGAAACGTCGATCTGCACAATAAACACTGTTGTCATTTTGAACGAAGTCCTGAGAGTGCTTTCTTCAAATGGAATATATCCTACATTTTGGTTGAAACTATAGCACCCAGGCAGCTGGCTTTAACAGCGTGAGTGCTTCCCTATTGACTTGTTATATATATATATATATATATATATATATATATATATGTGTGTGTGTGTGTGTGTGTGTGTGTCGACATTTCGGTGGCAACAGCCACCTTTCTCAACACATATATATATATAATGAGATAGAGAGATTTTCCTTTTGAAGTTAACAAAAGACTACCTATGGATGACAGAGATTGCTTAAAGGGATAGTAATACTTCATTTTAACTTTATTTTATTTTGTAGGCATTAAAAAAACATGAAGAATGATATAAGTCTTATCTCTGAAACCTTTATGGTTTAAGAGATATTCACAAACAAAGTATCCCCCCCTGTTCAACCAAATCAGAAGGGAGATGCCCAGGTAGACTGCAGAGAGGGACAATCTTCAATTAAGATAATGGAAAAAGCTGAAAAACTTATCAAGGGGGGAAGGGCTTTCATTGTTTTCATACAAAGAAAATTGTCCCCTTCTGTTATCTGTCCTGTCATACAACCAGACTCACATCTGAGAAGAGATGGCTTACACTAGGTAAAAGGGGCGGGAGGGGAACTTTGCTTGTGAATATCTCATAAACCATAAAGGTTTGAGCGATAAGACTTATATCATTCTTCATGTTTTTTTAATGCCTACAAAATAAAATAAAGTTAAAACGAAGTGTTACTATCCCTTTAACTTTGTATTGTGTTAGAAATGTTAATACCAGGAGCATGTGATTACTGTTTAAAACAATTAAAATCCTAGGAACCTGTTCACTTGATTCCATAAATAGAAGAGGAAATGCCTTTTTTCCCATAAAGATCACATGTCTAGTAATGAGATGGCTAAATGCCAGACAATGTGGTACCATTATAAAGACTTTGCAAGAGCTAATTGATTTTAAGTAGCTGCACAAGGTATTTGTTTTCTGCATGCGAGGTTTGACTCATTTTAGTGCAGCAGGGCTAATGGGTTTTAATGTAGACTCACTGTGTGTAATGGGATGAGGGTAAAAGCTTCTAAGGTATGAAAAAGATGTGAGAGTGTAATATATGCTGTCCAGACGGCCTGTGGAATAGGAGGATTTGTGGTGCCTCTGATTGTATCCTGTTAGACACATATTTTTATGAAATGCAGTAAATATAATTGTAGACTAGCATTTTATGGTATGAAGCTGTAGTAAACCTTGGACTGGTTTCCCTCAAGAAAGGGAAAGTAAGGTGGTGTTATCTTAACCTTTTAAAGTGATGGTTCCAAAACCTGTCCTCAAGCCACCACAAACAGTGCAGATTTTCAGGATATGTTCTCATAACAAGTGGATTATTAAAGGGATAGTAATGTTTCATAATAAAAGCAGCTCTAATTAATCATCATAGTATTTGGACTTTGGAGAGTGTTATTTCATTTCTGTCAGAGTTGTAGTTCAAGAGTAATTCAATGACAAAGTATCCCCCTCCCACTCCTTTTACTGATGTAACACTGTTCAGCCAGATCAGGAGGGAGGTGCCCAGGTAGACTGCAGAGAGGGACAATCTTCAATTAAGATAAGGGAAAAACTTGTCAAGGGGGGCAGGGCCTTCATTGTTCTCATAAGAAGAAGATTGTCCCCTGCTGTTATCTGTCTGGTCTTACAACTAGATTCCACATCTGAGAAGAGATGGCTTACACTAGGTAAAAGGGGCGGGAGGGGAAACTTTGCTTGTGAATATCTCTCAAACCATAAAGGTTTGAGAGATAAAACTTATATCGGTCTTAATGTTTTTTTAATGCCTATAAAATAAAATAAAGATAAAACAAAGTATTACTATCCCTTTAAGTGGCTCGGTTATTCTGATAGATCCTTCTATGCTATTAAGGTAATTACCTGTGCTTAATTTAGGATATCGTGAATACATAATATATGCCCAGTGTGTTTATATAGTTGCTCAGGTAATGTATCTTTATGCTGTGACCTCAGAGAGAACACGGATCAGGCCAGTTGTATGACGGCCGCCCCCCCATCCTCTGATAAAGCTCTGATCTAGTCCGCTGTATATGCCTCTGGTCTCACGTGGGCTCTGTTGTAGGTATAATGGATCAAATGCCAGTATGAATATTTTATATAGTTTAGCCAATTGTATATTAATATCGGCATTTGATCCATTATACCTATAAAGGAGCCCAGGTGAGAGCAGAGGCATATACAGCAGACAATATCGGAGCTTTATTGGAGGGACGTGTTTTCTCTTGGGTCATTACATAAAGATACATTACTTGGAGAATATCAGCAGAGATAGCCAGTGTTACATACTGAGAGTTGGGGAGATTACAAATACATCTAAGTATTTGATCTCTACCACCTCATAGTTTTTATTTTAGTAAGAGAATAGTTATATGGAGTGCTCTCCTTACCTTTTTCCTTTTCAGCCTGAATACATACAGTGTTGTGGATGTTTGAAGACAAGTTTGGATATCACTACTCTAACATTTTATGTGCCAGAGGGATGTGCAATGTGTTGCATACTACCCTGGCATTGAAAAGGTTAAAAAATCAATGCATTTTAATATTTCGTTTTATTTTATTTTTTTTTATCCGTAAACTTTTATTATGAAAAACATCCCCAGGAATTTCAGTGGAGTTTAACACCTTGAATGCTAGAGAGGTTTTCAACACATTGAGTAGAGCAATGGGAGTCCCCCATCCCCCTTTGCTACAGATGGTTTCTTCCAGAATTGCTCCATACACAAAGACTGGGCCTCATCTACAAAAGAAATCTGGATCAATTCTGGGGCAAACCAACGGCAACATAGGAGAGAAATAAATGACCAATGGACTTAAATGGGACCTTTAACCACTTGAATGCTAGTGATAACTCACTCTTTCTTGCATTCAATGGGTTAAAAGCCCCATTTAAATCAATGGGAATATTGGCTGTGTTTATTTTTCCCCCGTGGTGCAGTTTGTGTTCACGGGAATTGCTCCTGTTTTCTTTGATAGGAACCACTGTCTTTTTACAAAATAGATCCAAGAAAATACCAAACCACATCAACAAATATTCTGCTCAGATTTAACCCTTTGAGTGCAATGCGTTGCGTACCCCTCTGGCACTCAAAGGGTTAAGAACATTCTCTGCTCCACCTTATCAGGAAGTATATGCCAAGATGCTCATTTTTTTTTTTTTTTGTGGTCAGTCATAAGACTATGGGGAATGAGGAAAAGCTAGCCGCATGACTGATTAGAAAAATCCAATTAAGCTTTCATTTTGTGAATGTTTATTTAGTGTATTTTAACCCTTTGAGTGTCAGAGGGGTGTCCAACACATTACAAAGCAATATGTTGGATACCCCATCTGTCAGTAAAAGAGTTAATCCCTTCTGCACCAGTTTTCCTTGTGCTTTGAGGATAGCTAAAATGAGAATCTGAAAATTCACCATATATTGCTGCCATATAATCTGCATCAGATTCTCACTACAGCTGGTTAATATCTGTGGTGTATGTAAAATTAGAATATTTATTCAGTATACAACTAAAGTGAATGTGAGTATTATTCATGAGTTATTCATGGGCCCAGTGCTCTGAGTTCAAACCATGGGACTAGAGTGCCCCACGGTTTGAACTCAGAGTGGGGCATCAGCCATATTCTGTAACAATCATGTGTCTAATCGCCTTTAAATTCGTCCTTATATTTGCCTTATAGAAATACCTTTATATTTGCTTGGATTTGAGTATAGGTTTTTATAGCCTTTAATACTATGTACGCCTGATATTTTGGGTCATACGAAATATTGTATACTAACAGTTTGGAACGGCGTTGCCTGTCTTTTTTTTTTTATCCTTGCATTTTATTAATGGAAAGTGTAGGGGAATAATGCCCTGCGTAATAATGGCACAGCTTTGTTACTGTGATTAACCCCTTAACGACCCTCGATGGTCATAGTACGTCAAGGGTCGATCTGACTGAACAACCCATGACGTACTATGACCGTCATGGAGTTCCAGGCTCCCTCCGCAGCTGCACGCCGTCCAGGGAGCCCGGGACCAGAAAAAAAAAAATGCTCCGCGGTCGTTCAGTCGCGTTGCCGCAACTATCGGCCGGTCGTTAAGGGATTAAACCCTTTGAGTGCCATAGGGCTATCCAAAGCATTAACGTGGCACAACAATGTATTTCTTACTCATTTGGGGCTGAAAGAGTGAAGGTGTTAACCCATTCAGTGCCAGAGGGGTATCCAACGCATTGCAATGTGTTGGATAGCCTTCTGGCATGCAAACGGTTAATATTGGAATGTAGAGGGAGAAGGTAACGCACAAGCATATAGACAGTCTCTGTGTGTGTGTCACTCTCAGTGTTATTATAACCTGCAAGAGTTAAAGCAAGTGGTGTAAATCTTCGAGTGCCAGAGAGATATTCAGAGTATTAGAAGGCACTCAAAGGGGTTAAGAGTACAGAAATAAATTGTCTGACATTCTGCTACCATACATGGTTTTAAAGTGGGGGTGTGTGTGTCAAATAAGGGGTTAATGTGTTGACATGCATACCCCGCAGCACCTTTTCCCTCTCCTTCTGGCCCTGCCACACTGACAGCTTTGCAGACATCTCACCGCTAACGGAGGAGTCTCCTCACCGGAAAGAACTGTTTTCAGTTAGGGAAATTTATGTAGCTGTCGGCACCCGAGATAAAAGGAACAGAACTGCTGGGCCCACGTGTCCATAGGAGTGAGAGGTCAGCAGAAAAGGAATGCACTGCAGTCAGAGAGACTTCCTTGACGAAGAGGAAGAGATCAGCTTAACCTTTTGAGTGCCAGAGGGGTGCATCCCCCCCCCCCCGCACTCAAACGGTTAACAATTTGAGTGTCAGTAGGTATGCAGGAGTGGAGAGCAGGAGGAAGAGCAGGCAGTAACCATCTGAGTGCCATAAGTAGGTGTGAGTATCGTGGAGGTCAATGGAAATCGTGGTTGCCATTGACTTCCATTACCCTGACAACCAGTTAACCTTTTGAGTGGCAGAGAGGTATCCAACGCATTGAAAGTCAATAGGTTTGATACCTCTCTAGCGCTGAAAGGGTTAAGTAGCTGTCAGTATAGTGGAAGTCAATGGCAAGCGCAATTTCCATTGACTTCCTTTATCCTCACAGCTACTTAACCCTTTGACAGTTAAAGACGTGAGACGATAGAGATGTCAGTCTGAGATCATGTTTGTGCACACATACATAATGTAGAAGCAATGGGTACATGTTAGGCTGGTGTGTGGAAGTGTGATGATAGAATGAACCATCACTCTTTTTATCAGTTCCTCTCTCACTATTCCCTTGTTATTGTCTCTCTCTGTCTCTTGCCATTCCACAGACTGTCTCTTTGTGTGGAAGAACTATGCTGGTTGTCGTTGCTCTGAGCACAATCAATGGACAGTAAAATCGAACATGAATGATATATTAACCCTTTGAGTGCCAGGTATGTGTGGCACTGAAATGATTAAACAACATAGGGATATCTGTATTATCTGTGCTCATTCAATGTAGCATTTACTTGAGAACATAGTTAATAGACACAGAGGAGCAGCGACACAGAACCCACTTGTCCGGGTTGAGGGCAGAATGGGGGTGTAAGTGGTCGCATCGGGGGAGGGATATATGTGGGGATAGGGGAATGCTTTAACTTTTCAGTGGCAGAGTCAGTAGCGAGGACAACAGGAGAAGGTAGTGAGCATTGTGTGCAAGGCCGCTATTTTTTTTTTTTTGCTGCTGGTTGAGAAGTTGTGTGTGTGTGTGTTTGACTTGTGTGTGTGTGTTTTGTATGTATGTGTGTGCCGCTGGTTGAGAAGTTGCTTGTGTGTGTGTTTGGTGTTTGTGTGTGTGTTTGGTGTGTGTTTCTGTATATGTGGCTTGTCGTGGATGCAGTGTAAAGCCGTTTTGTTTTGTTTTTTGTAAGTTTTGTTGGATAGTGGTGGGCAGGCTGGATAGTGGGGGCGGGCCAACTCCCTGCATGATTTTCACGCCCCCATTGAATAACCCAATGGGAGCAGTAACTCCTCCTTACTGCCACCCCGGGTGTGTTTTGGCAGACACAAAGTCTTCTTTTATATATATAGATACATTTTTTCTTTTCTAATTTTAGGCATTGATAATGTTTTGCTTTTGTCTTTTTTTTTTTTCTATTTGTTGATGTTCAATAATGATTCAGTTTATTGAAATGTTGCAATATATTTATATATTTTTTCCCACACACTTACACTTTTGACCATTTAAGTATATGGTTATTTTATTGTTATATATATATGGTTGTTGATTTCTCTTATGGGCTACTTGTAATTGAGTCCAAATAAAGCGATGATGTGAAATCAAACGACTAGTAGTTGTAATACAAATATGGTCATGGTTGAATTTGTGAAGGATTAACATCTACAGGGTTATGTATTCACCTTTAAAAATGGTTTCATTTGCTATGGATGGACAACCCCTGATGATGACATATCTTTGCAGACCTTTTTAATTAAATTGATTTTAAATGTTTATAAGGATGTTTGAAATGAATTTTCATTTAGTCTACGAGTAAGCGATGGAGTAGCGCGAAACATGTCAGACTTGATGTAGAGGTCACCACTTAGAGCGGATTACAGCTGTCTCTCCCTCCTATGATATGTATCATCGTTGTATTTTTAATGATCCTCGAATAAAGATTTGTTCTTCTTTAGAAGCTGTCTGTTGCTACATTGTATCTGGAGTTCCGTTCATCTCTTTGTTGCACTCATAGGCTACACCTAGACTTATGTTAAAACCTAACTATCACCCTAAATAAAGTCCCCCAACCCCCAATAATTAGGCATATAGAGATAACCTTAGAAGTAGTGCTATTATCGCTCATAAGTACCCCATTATTAAGAAATCCTTCTTCTTCTGAGATTGACAGCCAGGCTTCTTGATTTAGAGGCAACTGCGTGCCTGCACCGTCAATCCCTTTCTGTTACCTTAAGGTACAATGAGGGAGACCAGGAAGGACAGTGCAGGCGTGTAGATGTCTCTAAGCCAAGATGTATGTGCGCATGCCTGGCCGCCCCTGTCTCAGAAGAAGAAGGATTTCTTAATAATGCAGTACTTATGCTTGATAATATCACTATTTCTAAGCTTATCTCTACATGCCTAATTATTGGGGGGGGACTATATTTAGGGGTTTTTTTAATCATAAAATGGGTATGGCTTAACTGGGTGGGAGGGGCTTAAGGGTAGGGTAGGAAGGAAGGAGAAGAAGTGGGCAGAGAATCAATCACAGTCCCGGTGACCTGGTAATTAATAAAAAATGGGAGTCTCTGGGGCAGATCTGTAGTGTTCCCAGGTGTGTGGATATCTCCCTGGCACTCAAAGGGTTAATTAAAGGGGGAATGATCTTGAGACTCAAGGATTTATGTATCAAGGCAAACATTTAGTAAGTCAGGATAAAAAATATTTCCCCATACTAATCTCATGGGTACTTTTTCTTTCATACATAGGACAATATGAGAAATTCTAAAGCAAACTAACTGCCCCATAGCACCAATGAAAATGCCCATTGATTTAAATGGAGGTTTAACCCTTTGTGGTCCAGAGAGGTATCCAACACATTTCATTGCAGTGCGTTGGATACCTAACTGGCACTCAAAGGGTTTTAACCCTCTTGAATTCTAGAGGAATCTCTATCTTATGTCAAAGAAATGCATTGAAGGAGTTAACCCTATGAGTGCCAGAGAGGTATACAGCACATTGCATTGCAAGCCTGCTACAAATCAAGGGGAATTTTTATTTGTCCCTTCCGGTGCAGTTGCCATGCCCCATTTCCTTTAAATCCATCAGCCGCAGGGAATCCCGCTTGTTTCATCTGTCAGCTTGTTCTCAGTGAGTAGCAATTTACTCACTTTTACCTCATCCTATATAATAAAAGGGCAGAAAGTTTGTCATGATGCAGTCATGCGCAGTAGAGACTGCCCGCTTTCGGCCAGCCTCTACTGCGCATGATTGCATCGCATGGAGCAGTGAGGTAACGGCAGTACGCAGAGCAGGTACGGGTAATGTTAACCCTTTGAGTGCCAGAGGGTTACTAAGGGTTAAGAGGCTGGTCCTGCTCTGCATACTGCTGTTACCTCACTGCTCCACGGCCCGTGCACATGGACTTTTACACTAGTCTTCAATAACTGAATTCAGACACCACTCTTGGATCTCACTTGTAGCAAACATTGCTTCCAATAACACTAATGCACTAAGTGCAGCACAGTCAGTTAAAGGGACAGTAATGTCCCATAAAAACTTTTTTTATAGTTTTATAGAGCCTTAGAAAATAAGCAGAATGGTGCAAACCCTATCTCTCAAACCGCTATGGTTTAAGAGATATAGGGATTCAAAGTTCCCCCGAGAGCCGAGATCGTGTTATCTATAAAGAATTAAATCATTGGAAAGATGATTTCCAGTGAATTAATTTTTTAAAGATGACACGATCTCGGCTCTGCTGCAGAGCCGCCTGCTGGTGCCCGGACCAGTATCTCTTGCTGTCAGCTAGATGCTGATGTCAGGAGGAGAGAGAGGGGCGAACTTTGAATCCCTATATCTCTCAAACCATAGAGGTTTGAGAGATAGGGTTTTCACCATTCTGCTTATTTTCTAAGGCTCTATAAAACTATAAAAAGTTTTTAATGGACATTACAGTCCCTTTAAAGTCAATTGACCTTATGTATCAAAGCAAACTGGAGCAATTCTGGAGCAGACTAACTGCACCATGGGGGTGAAGTTAGCCCCTAAATTTAATTTGATTTACATAATGCTTTGAAAGCTAGAAAGGTCTCGTAATAAGATGAAGACCTCTTTAGCATTCAAGAGGTTAAAAGTCCCCTTAAGATATATGAGGAATGACCTTTGTAACCTAATTCTGGGACATATGGTTTGCCCCACAATTGTTCCCGTTTGCTTTGATAATAAGGCCCAATGAGATTCTGGTAATGCATGCTTCTGAAAGTAGGTTCTGGGAGTCGTATCCACAAACTTGCTGAGACAGCTTTATGGGTCAGAGGGGCTGCATAATGCAAATTCAGGTTAACCCTTTGAGTACCAGAGGGGTACACAATGCAGTGCAAGTAATGCGTTACGTACCCCTCTGGCACTCAGAGGGTTAAGCATCAAGGCCCCTATGCACAAATAAAGTGTAGAAATTCTAGGGCAAACAAGCTGCACCAAACGGAACCTAATTAAATTTCCCAACTTTCCTTAGATTTCAATTGGCTTTTATCCCCTTGAATGCTAAAGATGTCTCTAGCACATGTAAGGAGTTAAAATCCCATTTAAAGTGGGACTTTCATGTAAACCAATTACCCCCCATAGCGCTGTATCGAGCTAATTCAAACCGAATGTCCTATATAAAAATTTACTTTAATATTACTAATCACCAATTTGGCTCGATCTTCTTTCCAGAGAAGTACAGGAAGAGCTCTGCCATGTTCGTGACATGTTATTTGATTGGCAGTGCTCCCCCTTCGAGTGCACTTTATCGTTAGTTCTAAAGTTATGACGAATGGCTAAGGGAGAGATTGTAAACCCGAGGGGGAGGTAGTTACAAGCCACCGCTTGTACCGCACAGAAGGAGATTGTACTGCACTGAAATCATTTTTTTACAGTATGTAAAAAAAATTACATATTAATGTTAATCACTAGTAGAGCAGTCAACTGAAATAAGATATACAGGAGGTGAAAGTTCAGCTTTAAATAAGGTGAAAGTTGAGGAATTTTTATTTGTCCCCTATAGTGCAGTTGGTCTGCATCATAATTACGCCACTGCTCTTTGGGCATATGACCCTAAAGTCTGTGCCTATATAATCTAGAACAGAGA
This sequence comes from Rhinophrynus dorsalis, assembly GCA_037306005.1. Classification (NCBI taxonomy): domain Eukaryota; kingdom Metazoa; phylum Chordata; class Amphibia; order Anura; family Rhinophrynidae; genus Rhinophrynus; species Rhinophrynus dorsalis. The sequence continues at coordinate 235,261,913 of CM074724.1, read as the reverse complement.
TGTCCAATGTTTGGCCCGTGTGCCAAATATGGCCCACCTGACTCCACAGTGGAGCCCACCTGAGATTTTAAAGCTGAACTACCACCGCTAAACAACTTGATGTCTAATAATTCCCCATCTGGCGGCTAGCTGCTCAGTAGCGCTAGTCACCATAATTATAACCTTATTCAGTAGAATTTTCCATTCTTCCCGGGATGACAGGCAGGGCGGAGCGCAGACATCTTTCAATAGTGATTCCTGCACGCCTGCGCTGTCAGTCCCAGCCGGCTCTAGGAGGCGTTGCTAGGAGCCGTCCAGCTCCAAAAGGGACTGGCAGCGCAGGCGTGCAGACGTCACAATGGAAAGATGTCTGCTCTCCGTCCTGCCTGTCAGCCCGGGAAGAATGGAGAATTCTATTGAATAAGGTAATAATTCTGGCGACTAGCGCTACTGAGCAGCTAGTTGCCAGATGGGGAATTATTAGACATCAGTTTGTTTAGCCGTGGTAGTTCCACTTTAGAAACTATTTTTAATACCTAATTTACTAGAACACTTGAATGAGTAGGCCATTAAGGCTTAAGTCTGTGCTTGCCAGTACCGTACAGTTCAAGAATTGATATCTGTTAAATATCAGTACTATCATTTACTTGATCCATAGATAAATCAATATATTTTAATAGCTGATAGGCTAAAATTCACCATTGTTATAAATAAAAAAAAAATAAAAAAAATGTGGCCCTCGCACTTATGGTTTTCTGATCATGTGGACTGATCTAGAAGCAAATACAAGTCCCCAAAGTCCATAAACTAAGATCCTTCGATTTCTATATTATGTTTCTCAATGATAGATAACATTTACAGGTCCAGATAATATAGATGCTTCACGATGATGACCCAAATAGAGCAAAGAACATTTTTAAACTTTTTATCTTAACCCTCTGAATGCCAAATGGGCATACCTCCCAACATTTCACATGGCCAAAGAGGGACACTTGTGTTTTAGGTGACGTTGCTGGGGGTGTGGCTGGTAGGAGGGGAATTACCACGAATATTTAAATTATTTCATGACTGATTTGATGCCTCTTTGTGTCACTGAATAAATGATTTAGAACAAGACTAAAGTATTTTATTTACACAGACTAGATTATACACACATTAACTGAAGCTGATATGAAGATTATTGTGAGTTTTATTGTTGTGGAGAAGTGTGATACACTTATATACACACCACACAGTCTGATCTCCTAAAAAGAGGGACACCAGGGCAGGAAAGAGGGACAGAGGGATTTGGGTCTCAAAGAGACTGTCCCTCCTAAAAAGGGACACTTGGGAGGTATGAATGGGTGTGTAATGCATTGCTTTGCAAAAGCGTTGCACACCCCTTTGGCACTTAAAGGGTTAAACGTTGAGTCATTTTGAACACATTGAGTTGAGTAAATGTTAATCAGGGTTGCCTAGTGTTCATTATTTATAAGCAGTAGAGTATTAATGTGTTTTATAGGAAGAGGTCATTTGAATCCCTTGCTATTGCTTGTACCGTAGTTGTAATACAGGTTTTGGATCAGATGCACAGTCATACATAGAAAACAGTGAGTTACATGAGTATGTTTCAACAATTAGTAGTGATTAATTTATGACTTGTGAGGAACATGAACACACCCATATGCTTGTAGAAAGCATTAATGAATGGAATAGTGTGTTGGGTGAAGGTTATGTTTTTGCTGTGACGTGTTGCAGCCACATTATGGCAACTGAGTAATTCACTGGGAGTTATTTTACAGGGTCAAGAGATATTTGCTAACTAAAGTGTGTATAATAGAGCCCATATTCATCAGTGTAATCCTGACAGGAGGAAGTGGGTTTGTTTTATAATTATTAGTAAATCTACCTTATCTATGGGAAATTCAGGGCTGCCATCAGAAATCTTACAAACATAAAGCCAGGGTCCCCACTCCCCACACATTTGCATTGTACCCTGGAAGGATATGCAAATATGTAGCCCATGGAGCTTCTCTACTGTGTGATATGATGTGAAACAGAGTGACAGAGAAATGCACTACATACAGTATATACTTAAAAAGAGGGCCCACCAGGAGTTCCTCCAGAATTCCTGTGGACTTCTGAGGGACGCTTTTGACATAGGGTTAGGGTGATCACATGGCTTGGATTACCCAGGACAGTCCCAGATTTTAAAGGGATAGTAATACTTCGTTTTAACATTATTTTATTTTGTAGGCATTAAAAAAACATGAAGAATGATATAAGTCTTATCTCTCAAACCTTTATGGTTTATGAGATATTCACAAGCAAAGTTTCCCCTCCCCGCCCCTTTTACCTAGTGTAAGCCATCTCTTCTCAGATGTGAATGTAGTTGTATGACCAGACAGATAACAGAAGTGGACAATCTTCTTTGTATAAAAACAATGAAAGCCCTTCCCCCCTTGACAAGTTTTTCAGCTTTTTCCCTTATCTTAATTGAAGATTGTCCCTCTCTGCAGTCTACCTGGGCATCTCCCTTCTGATCTGGTTGAACGGGGGGGGGGATACTTTGTTTGTGAATATCTCTTAAACAATAAAGGTTTGAGAGATAAGACTTATATCATTCTTCATGTTTTTTTAATGCCTACAAAATAAAATAAAGTTAAAACGAAGTATTACTATCCGTTTAAATGTGTGTCCCATGTCCTGGACAGCCCTCTTCTAGGACAATACAAAGTCCTGGAATTAAAGGGATAGTAATGTTTCACAAAACAACAATTAATCTTCATAGTATTTGAGCTATTGAGAATGTTATTTCAATACTGTCAGAGTTGTAGTTCAAGAGTAATTGAATGATAAAGTATCCCTCTCCTGCCCCTTTTACCTAGTGTAACACTGCTCTCCTCAGATGTGGAATCTGGTTGCTTGACCAGACAGATAACAGCAGGGGACAATCTGCTTAATGTGCGAACAATGAAAACCCAGCCACAGGTTTTTCAGCTTTTTTCCCTTACCTTAATCGAAGATTGTCCCTCTCTGCACTCTACCTGGGCACCTCCCTTCTGCTCTGAGCTGAGCAGTGTCACATCAGTAAAAGGGACGGGAGGGGGATACTTTATCATTCTTTTGAACTACAACTCTGACAGAATTGAAATAACACTCTCCAAAGCCCAACTACTATGATGATTAATTATAGCTGCTTTTATTATGAAACGTTACTATCCCTTTAAGACTCCAGAGCATAGAATTCTAAACACTAGACAGAGAACTGCCCATTGCCTACTGTGACAGAAAGTGATGCTTCTGCTTAGCCACAAAAATGGCTTCTAGACAGAATTGTAAATACTAGAGAGAGAACTGAGCCGTGTTCCTGACATCAAACAGGAGCTGCAGTGCCATTTTGTTGGACAGTAATGCTAGTCTAAGGCTTTGGGAACAATGTAAATTGTCTTGTAGCCTATTACAGACATCGCTTTCTGTCACAGCAGGCAATGAGCAGTTCTCCCTCTAGTGTTTAGAACTCTGTATTGTGCCAGAGAGAGAGCAGGTTGCTCACTGATGTCCAGGGATATATGCTGACCAATTTGACATGGCTCCACTCGCATCAAGGACAAGTACTCTGCTGCTTTCCTCTCTGCAGTGTCCCTGAATGGCAGTATGGAAATATGGTCACCCTACATCGGATTTGCCCCACATAACAGTGGATTCAGGGTCCTCCTTGCCTGAACGGTGGCGGGGACCTCTGCTTGGCTGGACCCCATACATGGTTACTGCCTGTAACTCCCTGTTAGCAAACTTGGGAAAATCTAAACCAGGCAGATGTAAATGAAAAACTGGAGTAAAAGTGGTGAAAAAATAGAAAATGTTAAATCATAAATACTCTAATGATTCACCACTGAAACTGTCCCAAGCAAAAGCTATAGGCCCTGCTGAGACAATGGGGAGAGTGTGGGAGGGAAGCGGTTAACAATACCATACCCCTGGTTACCTGTTACTATTCCTAGCAACCACCAAATTAACCCCGACATTCCTCCTGCACTATCACCCCAGTACTACAATTTGCTGCCACCACCAAGACTTTATATCTGAGCGTCTTAGGTTACCCCAGACACAACAGAATACAGTATAAAATCACCTCAATAATCAGATATATATGATTAACCCTTTAGTAACGTGTGCTACCTGAGCTTCCTTCAGAGTAGTGAGTTCATATTAGAGAACAGAGACAAGAGATGATTAATTGAACATTTAATCTGAAAAAAAGGCTTCACGGTGCTGGTTCCAAAAATACAGAAATAAAGACATACACAAATAAAGATCACACATTGGCAAAACAGTCCATAAAATAAAATGGGAGAAACACAAGAAATCCTTAAATACAATTTCCGATGTTTTAAGCGTTCTTCAGATGGTATTTCCCCCTTCAGTTGTTACAAAAAAATTCCCTGTATTATCCAAAAAACCCATATTAAATACTTTCCACAGTTCCTTCTAAGAGGCCAAACTCCCTGGGTGTTACCTGGGGGGAGGTTTGGCCTGACAGTTTATGGCCCACTCAGTCAGACCTGTCAGGGATGTTACTCCAGAATTCTACCTGAAAAATCATAAGGCTTCCCAAAACATGCAACCTACAGCACACCTCTATAATGTTATAATAACCATATTCCTCATATCTGTGTAAATATCTGGACACCAAACATGCTGGGTCTAACTGGTTGCAAAGTGGCTGTTCTTGTAACTCATAGCAGAAACACCTCCCCCTGGCATGTTTGGTACCCACCACAAGGGTAAAACCTGGGCATTCTGAATATATATTTGTATTGAACCATTTTACACTAAATATACATGTTCTCACTATTTCCTAATATTTGACTGTTCCCTGAATGAACGTCAATCAAGGCAGAGGACCCAGTACCTTTTATGACCTACATCCTGCTCTGGTGATGTTATCTACACAGCTAATTTAGCTAACACTTTAAAAGGTACAATAAAATACACAAAATAAACAAATTATACATACTAGGGCCCTGCAAGGGCCAACTCATGCCTTGGCATGACAGAACCCTTTGCATGTACATTCTTTAATTTTCAAGTTATGGAGTGTGCTATATTACCCTCATATGTTCTGTATGCTTGGGGGACCTTATTGTAGGTAAACGTTTCTTGTTTGTGACTTCTGATTAAATATCCACAGTCTGGTAGTGCTTTCTCTACAGAGAACCATTATCCTTCACAATGAGTACGTATTTCTGTGGAAAACATTCTATTGTTTACGTCACTATATCCACTGGTTTGTAAACAATACTGAAGATAGTTTCCCAGATTGTATTTGCTTTTAGAAAAGAGTACAAGAAAAAAACAAACATACAAATAATTACACTAATATAATTGTTAATATGGTTAGGAAGAAGTGTTGTGTCTTATTTAATATATTCTAGTTCTGCCTTCTGTTTAATTCTAACCTGATCCTATGCTACAGTTTCTTGCATCCCTTGAATTTTTTCTTTCCCCTGTCTGCTTCTAAGCCTTTGGCAGGTTATTGTGCCTTTATGCAAGTTATAATTGTTCCTACAAGTACATATTGCTTACTTGGCATGCCTTGAAAGTCTGATTCTGGCAATACTAGTACCGGGCCTGGCGTGCCTTCAATATCTGATTCTGAGACCACTGATTGTTGACCTGACCTACCTTTAAAAGAACATTAATTTTAAAAAAATAAATTAGGCTATATAATTATAAATATTATGTGCTTACAGCTATCATGTGTCAGGTTTTGTATTTTATGTTAGATCCCTAAAATATAATCCTAAACTTGCATTTTAACGTATGTATAGAATATCCTATAGAGACACATTTGATTAGTTGTTTGCGCATATATAATACTGTTATTGTATTGGGACTAGCACCTACTGTTCTACTGTTCAGAAAGGTTTTTTCATTTTTCTCGGTTGATTTAAATACAAAGCAGAACAATCACTTTTTAGACTCCATATCAAGATTGTTATGATAATAGGACTCCTAGAGCCATGTAAAAAAGCAGAAATAGCAATCTGCACACAGCATATGTAAAAGTAGATTTTAGGCCTCATAAAACAAATAGAGAATTTTTACAGAGGCTAGTATGGAGTACAATCTATGCTCAAAAATTCAAACTTATCTCAACTAGAATCCTTATTACAAAATGATTTAACTGAAGTTGAAAAATGGATAGCAAAGAACAAACTGTTCTTAAAGGGATAATAATACTTAAGATGTAAAAAAAATATATGTTGTAGGGTTTATGTCCCCGAATAAAACAAGGGTACTCCCACTGCTGAGACATATTTTATTAAAAAATTATAACAGCTGAAACTTGAATTTTTTAGCTGCAATATCACAGTGGCCTGAAAATTTACAGTGACACTGTTGCTACACCATCCTATGGAGATTTATGGTCTACAGACCAGAGAAGTCCATAGGATGGTGTAGCAACAGCGCCACTGTACATTTTCAGGCCACTGTGATATTGCACCTAAAAAACTCAAGTTTGAGCTGTTATAATTTTTTAATAAAATATCTCTCAGCAGTGGGAGTACCCTTGTTTTACCCAGGGGTATAAACCCTACAACATATATTTTTTACATTTTAAGTATTACTATCTCTTTAAACACCGGCAAAACAGTCACAATGGTATTGGCACAAAGTACAAACTGTGTAATCTCAGCAATACCTACTATCCATTGTAACAGCGTATAATCATAACTTAGCCCAAGTGGAGTCCTACAAATATCTTGGTATGTGGCTTGATCCCAGCTTCACTTTTGATCTTCATATTGATAAATTAATATCCAAACTAAACCTAAAATAGCTGCTGTGTTCAGATGTTACTGATAGTCATAGACTATGGCGACATAGTATATGCTCCCATGCCACAAATACATCTTGTTAAACTTGACACTCTGTACAACTCATTATGCAGCTTTATCCTCCAATGTAATTACACTACCCATCACTATGATATGCTTAAAGAACTAAACTGGTTAACACACAAATCTAGATGCAGTGCTTAGTATACAACCACTTCTCTGAAAAGCTACCAGACTACCTGAGCAGTATCTAACTATAACCTCCTCTCCACTGCTAACAACTCACTGAGTATACCACACTACAAGAAAGATGCCAGTTGATCTGCCTTCTCCTCCAGATCTCCAAAAGTCTGGAATAATCTGACCGAAAAAAATCAGGATTTCTTCCAGTCTAAAATTTCTAAAATTAACTGCTTCTTTATACCTAAAACCAATATGTAACTGTATATAGTTTTATGTGTGTATGTATGTATGTATATCTTTATTTATATGGTGCCACACACTGTACGCGGCGCCTTACAACAGAGAAAAGCAAAGACTTCCTGTCGGGGAATCGAACTCCAGTCTCCCGTGTGACGGGCGGGGATACTCACCACTATACTAACGAGGAGACGGCATATAATGCTTCTCTATTTGTTTAAATATGGAACTCTTTACTGTGAACTCTCCAGGACATACTAGAAAATGATTTTAATAAATTATTCAATACCATTATTGTGAAGAACAGATTTTTTTTTTACTTCCTATATTCATGACTTTCCTAACGGTGACAGGTTATTAGGAGTATTCCCATCCTGCATACAATGTATTGTGAGTATACTTCATTTACTACAACTTGTGTTACTGAACTGATTACAGTGTTGCACTCTTGAACTCGTTGTTTTTTGTATCACATATACATTTACCATGCTCATCCCTCCATGTCCTCTGTTCATCCATCCATGTCCTCTGCTCATTCCTTTATCTGACCCACTCATCCATCCATATCCCCCCACTCATTCTTCCATCTCCCCCTCTCATCCATTTCTGCCCCCACTCATATGTCCCTTTCCCCGTTCATCCATCCCTCTACCGCTCCCCTACTTATCCGTGCCTCTGCCCCTATCATCTGTCCCTCTCCCCCACTCTTGATTCCCTCTGACCAGGGCTTATTATTTTATGTCCTTTGCTACTAGTCAGACCTGAAAAGTTACTCGCCACTGCAAGCCAAAATGTACCCACCAGGGCTGAATTTCTACTCGCCAGGTCTATATTTTTACTCGCCATTGGCTAGTGGCGAGTGGAAATTTTGAGCCTTGCCTCTGACCACTCCCTGTTGTTTGGGCCTGTTCTTATCAGCTTGCATGTGGATTATCAGTGGTGGCAGTAAAGGAAGCAGTTTGCCATCACACACATAGAAGCAGTCTCTCCACCTGCAAGGGCATTGTGTCAGTGCGGGAGTGTAGGATGCTCAAAAGTTCATAAGGATGGACCTGGACAACAGGTAGAGGGAGGGAGTGGTGAGAGGGGTATGACTGTGTGTGTATGAGACTATGTGTAAGTGTATGCATGTGTCACTGTTTGTGTGTGTGTTTGTGTATCACTCTGTATTTGTCTATATGTAACTTTGTGTGAATGTGTTTATGTGTGTGAGAGACTCTGTGTGTGACTGTGTATGTGTGTTTTTGACTCTCCCTGTGAGTGTGTGTTTGTCATTCTGTGTGTGTGTCCATTCTCAGTGTTATGGGTAATGACATATTTGTCAAATGTATGTGTATTAAAGATAATGGCTTGATTAACCATTATCTACATGTCTATGTTTTATAAGTGGACTTGTCCAAAATGATATACGGTTAAAGTGACCTTACCTGTGTGTGTAGCATTAATGTAGTTATAAAGCGCTGTGTAGTTTTAAAAATCAGAAAACTGATCGATAAGGCACAAAAGAAGATTGAAGTTTAACCTTGTGACGTGTAGAGTATTGTGAGCGCTACTGCGCATGTCAGTCTGGTTACCATGCGGTTACTTAGCCACTCCCATCGTTCTCTGTTATCCCGCCCACGTCCTCCTTGTTCTGCCCTTATGTGACACATCACCTGGCGCGCATGAGCCTGTACTAGACTGGAATTAACTTTCAGCCACATTTTACCCATAACTGAGCCAGTGGTGCAAACTCAAAGCATACCATTTGCACCACTGGCTCAGGTATGGGTAAAATGTGGCTGACAGTTAATTCCAGTCTAGTATATAAGGGCAGGACAAGGAGGACGTGGGCAGGATAACAGAGAACTGTGCTACAGACAAAGCAGGCATCAAGAGAGCAGACGGAACAGTTATATCAGTCAGCTGAAAAAAGCACAGTTATTGATAAAGGGATAGTAATGTTTCACAATAAAAGCAGCTCCGATTAATCTTCCTAGTATTTGGGCCTTGGAGAGTGTTATTTCAATACTGGCAGAGTTGTAGTTCAAGAGTAATTGAATGACAATGTATCCCCTTCCCTCCCATTTTACTGATGCAAGTCTGCTGACCTCAGAGCGGCAAGATGGATCGCAGAGAGAGACAATCTTCAGAGAGCATAAGGAAAAACCTGTCAAAGGCAGGGTTTTCTTTATGCTCACAGTAAGAAGCTTGTCCCTTGCTGTGATCTGTCTGGTCCTGCAACTAGATTCCACTACTATGGGGAGATGGCTTATACTAGGTAAAAGGGGCAGGTGAGGGATACTTTATCATTCAATTACTCTTGAACTACAACTCTAACAGTATTGAAATAACACTCTCCATGGCCCAAACCCTATGAAGATTAATTTGAGCTGCATTTATTGTGAAAACATTATAGTCTCTTTAAATATTTTTTAATCTACCCTGGCATACTGTTTTTTATAGCTATATTTGTCAATATCACGTATTGCTCTTTCCTATTAAGAAAAACTCAATGTTTATGTATTGAATTGAACATTATCTTTTTACAAGCAATGTTGCAACATCAGTACAGATTGTATTGCTGTAACATCGTATGTTTCACATTTTTTTCCAACCACCATTCTTGTGCTAAAGCATCACTCTGCATTTCCTGCCATCTATTAAACATTCATGTCATCTGTACTTCTAAGTTGCCCGCACATTGATGCAATATGTTTTCAAAACCTGTAAGAAGTTGTTAATTATGTAGTTAAAAATTAGTGTGAAGTAAAACTGACATAATTCATTTTTTGTATTATAATTGGTTATAAAAAAAATTGTGTCCCATAACATTTTAGTCTGTTTTTGCATTAGATTGTTTATGTTACAAACATTAATTCATGCTGAACAATAGGAACAGTGCTCCCTCATGCTTCATACTACTTGTAAAATACATCAGCTCCATGTATATGATAATAATGCGTAATAGTTAATGAGATACTGTATTTTAGGACTTGATGGCGCCATACAAGAAACATTCACATTGGATAAAGGCATTTTTGTGCGCAGATAGATTTTGCGCATGTTCTAATCCAGGAAGCTAAATACCGAACACTTCTTGAATTGCGCATAAAAAATTCCATTTTACGACAACAGTACACAGACGTATAAATTAATTCGCAATAACAGTTCCTGCATTAGGTGCATTCGCTATTCCACTCACACAGATTCATTAATCTTAGCCACGCCCACAAAAAATAAATATACGCAGGCGTTTGCTAATCTTGAATTTTCATGCGCAATTTAACAAAATCATGAGCAAACCTGTTCCCTAGTGGTTTTCACACGGGAAATAGCGATTGCATACATTTCCTGCATCGCGCCATTGGTTCCTTTTAGCAGAAAACTATGTAGAAGGTTGCAAGGGAATATTTCATTTTTAAGCAGAAGTTGCTTTAATTCAGTCATAGTTTGTTTTGATCAACAAAAAAGGGATTTGTGAAAGATTGAACTTAACCCCTTAATGACCCTTGATGTTCCTGGCAAGTAATGGGTAGATTTGCGTTAAGGACCCATGACGTGCCAGGACCGTCATGGAATTCAGGGCTCCCCGCGAGGCTGCACTCCATTTGGGGAGCCCTGAACCGGATGCAGCAAAAAAAGAAAAGCTTGTGGTCCTTAAATGACGCTCACATGCGAGATCGGCCGTCCTTAAGGGATTAATGAACTGTTGTGAATAAATGGCCTCCCAACATTATTGAAATAATTAGAATCTCTTTGTCCAAGGATAGGTCAGAATACAAAAAATATTTAATATTTTTGAATATAACTGAATAAGCAAGATATAACAAATATTTTTCTTTTATTGAATGCAGAACAAAAATATGACAATTTTGAAAAATGATTCATATATAGACTGCTTGAACACTATTCATTATATGGTTATAGATTCTTGTGGTGAAAGGAAATAATTTTACTCCAAACCAAATGCGTTTTTAAAGGGATAGTAATGCTTAAAATGTAAAAAAAAAATATGTTGTAGGGTTTATCCCCCTGAGTAAAACAAGAGTACTCCCACTACTGAAAGGTGTTTCATTCAAAACGTATTAATTTTAAAAGGTGCAATATCACAGTGGCCTGAAATTGTACAGTGGCGCTGTTTCTACACAATCCTATGGACAGCTCTGGTCCCGGGACCATAAATCTCCATAGGATGGTGTAGCAACAGCGCCACTGTACAATTTCAGGCCACTGTGATACTGCACCTAAAAAATTCAACTTTTAAAATTAAGAACTTTTGAATGAAACACCTTTCAGCAGTGGGAGTACTCTTGTTTTACTCATGGGGATAAACCCTACAACATATTTTTTTTTTTTACATTTTAAGTATTACTATCCCTTTAAGAAAAATGTCCTAAAATTTTTTTTTTCAAAGGGGAACAAGGCATGGATGTTCTCTAGACCTTTTCAATTTGCTTTAGCCACAGAACATCTTATAGAGGTAAGCAGACAGATTCTTAACACTGGGTATAAATGTAGGAGACCAAAGCTTTTTAATTTTGTCTCTTTCAACGCTTTTTACTATTGACTAAAAATTAGCCTTACATTTGCATTATTTTACTCTAAATCAAATTAACAGACCAAAACACCTCATTTTTTTGTAAATTAGTAATTCATTGCACTTCCAGCCATAAATTATTCCCAGTTTTACAAAAGAAATAATGTGACCATTATTATAGATGTGTTGCTAAGAAACAAGGTCAAAGTCTGGCTTTGTCTTAGGCACAAGACAAGCTAAACATTCTTGATAGTTTAAAAAAACGATAATTTTTTTCTAAACAGAAGCTTCAAAACCTGTAAAAGGAAAAAAGCACTAATTAGTTAATGCCAATACAAATTTTGGGAACATTCACATCGGCCTTCATGTAGGAAAAATGTCATAACTATAATATTTAATTATTTTAAATAATAATAGAGGTAAATTATATATCACTATCTAAATCATAAAATATTTTAACTAACTAAATTAACTAGTTTGGATATGTGCAAACTGAAAATAAAGCACATTTCTGACCTAGGTCATTTAATTAAAGGGATAGTAATGCTTATTAAAATTATTTAAATATCTGCATCTTGTAGGCATTAAATAAATAAAATGCCGCCAGTGCCATCTCTCAAACCTTTATGGTTTGAGAGATAATCGTATTTAAAGTTCTCCCCTTTCCCAGATGTCAGTGCTCTAGCTGACTGCAGGGAAATCTGGTCCTGGGACTGGTGGAGGCGCTTCAGCCAAATTCCCAAATTCTCAAGAACTTGAATAGAACTTTTTAACCCCTTGAATGCTAGAGAGGTCACCAATGCATTGCTTCGCAACATTGGAGACCTCTTTAGTAGCATTCATGGGGTTAAAAGCTCAAATTAATTTAACAGGAATTTTTCCCTCCAATGGTGCAGTTGGTTTACTCCAGAGTTACTCCAGATTGTATTTATAAATATGGGCCAACGAGGTAGATTTATAAAAAACATTCATAGTATTTTTTAAAGGATTGTTGTTAAGTCATGGTAACTGGCCATAATGTGAGGTCGGATTTCTAAATAAGGAAGGCATCTTTATAAATATGGCTTTTGCTTTTATAAATATGGGCCGTGGACCCTTATGGCATACTTCCCAAGTGTCCCTCTTTAGGAGGGACAGTCCTTCTTTTGGAACCAAATCCCTATGTCCCTCTTTCGCACCTAGGTGTCCCTCTTTTTAGGAGATCAGACTGTGTTGTATGTATATTAGTATGTTAAATTGCTCCACAGCAATACAACTCACATTAATGTTTGTATATATTTCAGTACGTGTTTAGTCTGTGTGATTAAAAGACTTTGGTCTTGTTTTAAAGCAGAGAGGTGTCAGTAGGTCATGAAATAACCTAAAATTACTCATTAATGCCCCACCTACCAGCCACACCCCCAGCAACACCACCTAAAACACAAGTGTCCCTCTTTGGCCACTTGACAGGTATGTTATAGGCCCTTGAAGATAGAGTTGAGAATCACTTCTGTAGCATTTTGTTAAAAGGGAACTATCACCCTTATACAAGTTTGGCTCCTAATGATCTTAATATAGCAGTAACCTCTAATATTTGTCTTATTTTGTTATTAAATGTGTGCTATGACTAAATTTTAAGTTTTAAAAATGAGCCTGTGCCTTCCTACCAGGCAGACTGTGGTTACAGCTCTGCACCGCAGCTTGTCAATCTTCGTGTGTTCCCAACCTCCTCCGATGGCAGAGGATTTCTCCATGTAAGCTGGAGCACTCTTTAGCCAATGAGAGAGTGCCAGCTTACATGGAGAAATCCACTGTCATCTGAGGGGGTTGGGAACAGATGAAGATTGACAGGCTGCGGTGCAAAGCTGTAACCGCAGCCTGCCGGAAGTAAGGCACAGGCTCATTTTTAAAACTTAACATTTCGCAGTAGCATGCATTTAATAACAAATTAAGACAAATATTAGAGGTTATCTCTATATTAAGATCATTAGGAGCCAAATTTGTATAGGGGTGATAGTTCCTCTTTAAATAGAACTATGCATAATATGGTATCTAAATGACTTCTGAGGAACTGTGGTTGCTCGTCAACTATATACTGCATATGTTGAACGTTAAATCAGTAATTATGAACGCCATTCATTAGGACAAACCAATGTGCAGGTTTATGGATTGATCACAGGTGGGTAATCAGTGTCTCAGTCCTACTGATTGGTCTTCCTGTACTTAAGCAGGAATATCCATTAAACCTGACTTGTTCATTTGCCCCAAGGCCTGGAGTTGAGAATCACTGTGTTAAATGCTCACTAAACGTATTAAATATAGATATAGTTATGTAATAGGACAGAGATTCTCAAACTTTTTGCTGTGCTCAAGGAGCCCTGAACTGGAATCACAAAAAAAAAATGCTCACTCTGTGGTCCAAGTGCTGGCCATGCGTACGTGCACCGGTCCTTAACAGGTTAAGGACCGGCCTCATAGTCGACGGTTAAGGACCATGGAGCATTTATTTATTTTGGAGCATACAATTCAGGGGTCCCCTAGTGGCATGCAGCCTCCCAGGGACCCCCGAATTCCATGACATGACAAGACCGCTGGTCCTTAAATTCAGGACAGCTGTGACAGTCCTGGGATGTCATTGGTCCTTAAGGGGTTAAAACCTGACCTGCTGCTGTGTCCCAAGGACTGGAGCTGAGAATCACTGCTCTAACAGTGATAAAAACTGTTGTATCAGTAAAAGGTCTCCAAATCCTATGTAATTCTTTTGGGCATGTGAAATCTCCCAAATTGAATCTGGTCCTTGTATTTGTTAATAAAGGAAAAGTAATGTCCCATTAAAAATGGTTAGAGTTTTGTAGAGATTAAAAAAAAAACAGTATGCCACAAATCCTCTCTCTCAAACCGCTATGGTTTGAGAGATATCCTCCATTAAAGTTCCCCTCTCCCTCCCCTTCTCCTGACGTCAGCTGTAAGCTGACAGCAGGAGTTCCTGGCCTGGGGACCTACAAGCGGCTCTTCAGCAGAGTCTCAATAGTGCAATTTAAAAAGAAATACTTCTTTGGAATGGTCTAAAAAGTGTGCTTGCAAATCAGGCACACTTTGTAAACAGTTCCAAAGAAGAATTTATTTTTAAATTACGCTGTTGCGGCTCTGCTGCAGAGCCGCTTGTCGGTCTCCGGGCCAGGAACTCCTGCTGTCCGCTTACAGCTGGCGTCAGGAGAAGGGGAAGGAGAGGGGAACTTTAACAGAGGATATCTTTCAAACCATAGCGGTTTGAGAGACAGAATTTGTGACATATCGTTTATTTTTTTTAATCTCTACAAAACTCTAAGCATTTTTTATGGGACATTACTGTCCCTTTAAAGAAATAAAATAAATTACTTTTTTTTTTTAATACAAATACAAATTCTAGTCAGAGGCACACGGTGGAGTGGTTGCACTAAGTGGTGATAAAGAGGTGATAAAGTGGAGATGACTTCTCCAGTGCTATCACTTCTTAAATTCCTATGTTATTCTATGGAGCCTATGCAATAACATTTCCAAAGCTAGAGAAAGGTTACTGCATTGGCTCCATAGAATAACATTGGAATTGGAGAAGTCATCTCAGCTTTATCACCTCTGTACCACATCTTACCGTATCTCCTCCAAGGTTAAAAACCGCATAATCATTTGTCTTTAATCCACTGAGTTCCAGAGAGGTGTTCAACACATTGCATTTCAATGCATTGCACACCTCTCTGGCACTCAAAGGGTTAAGGACCGTATTCAGGAAGCAGTTCTTGGACAAACCAACTGCACTATATCGAACAACCCAAAATTCCCAATGATTTAAAAGGAGCTTTGAATGCTAGAGAAGGTTACAATGCACTGGACTGAGAATTATGGGAAGTTTTATTTCAATCTTATGTGTTGTTGGTTTGGTCCAGAATGGCACTGTGAATATCTCCCTAAGAAATTAAAATGTTCCTCTCTTGTATTCCTTACCCTTCCTCATCTGTACCTACTATGCAGACATTCACATGCCTTGAAAAATGTAATTGGACCGCATATTAGTAAAACGGTAAACCACTAAGATGGTGCCATTTCAATTTTATTCTCCCTTGACCTGATGGGAGGTGCTTGGGGTTGATGAGAGTAGTCATCTCCAACAGCTGGAAGTCCAAAGATTAACTACCCCTGCTTTAGAGGTTTCAACATATTGTTTAGATCTCACTGCTACACTCAGTGTGCAATATGTACAGAAAAAAATAGAAGCACAATTCAGGAGCAAATCGCCTGTGCTTTTGGGAAAAAATAAACATTCACCAAATTCTTGTTGATTTAAATGGGGCTTTTAACCCTTGAATTCCAGAAAGATTGCCAATGCATTGTTTACAATTAATGAGCTTTAAAGCCCCATTTAAAATGACCTGCCTTTTGACTTTACATAGTCTGCATATTGTAGTCATCTTAATTTTTTTTTTACACTTATGTCCCTGGTAGAAAATTCCCTGTGTTTCTGTTTCCATAGATCTTTCTATCAGGTACTGTGAAAGCAGAACAGTCATACATTGTAACACTATCTCTACAGTAGAAAACCCTGACACTGCAGTGATAGTGTTATTATAATCCCTGCTTGTATAGTCCCTAACAGAAAGCTCTCTGGAAGCAGAAATTCAGAAAGCTCCTTGTCATGGACATCCAAGTGTTAGAAAAGAAGTTAAAAGAGGTTGACTGTCACTTTAAATCTATGTACATTTTATTTGTCCTCTATTTCCCAAGTGGTTTGCGCTGACATTATTCCACTCTTTATCAGGGCTGCCATCAGGGGTTATAGGGAATACTGATGTGTCAGGCCCGGGTGCATAGCAGGCCCCGCACAGGGACAGTTTTGGGGGGGGGGAGGTGCCTAGAGTGCAGTGAGCCTGGCCCCATACCGCCCAACATTTCAAATGGCCAAAGAGGGACAATTGTGTTTTAAGTGGTGTTGCTGGGGTCATGGTGGTTGGGAGCGGGGCATTACCGAGAATTTTTAAGTTATTCTTTGACCTGTTGACACATCTGTATAAATGAATAAATTATTTAGAGCAAAGCCAAAGCATTTTATTTATACAAATTTATAAACACATATACAACGTTTGGGATTGGGTCTCAAAGAGGGTCACTTGGGAGGTATGACATGCTGTTTTTTCCTCTGTTTGACAACCCTTACTTTTTGAGTTGCTTAATTAAGTTTCTTAATTCTTTTATAATCAAAACCACAAAATATTATTACTTTAATTCACCTATTGTATATACTTTTGATGAACAGAAGATCAGTTTCCATTGGTGTTTAATACAAATGTACCAAGTGTTGCATTGCATAAGGCCGTATGTTAAAAAAAAAATGGAGGAATTCTATGGCAAAAATTAAAACTCTCATTGATTTAACTGCAGAATTTAACCCCTTTGAATACTGGATAGGACCTTTCTAACATTCAAGGGGTTAAACTCTTCCACTTTTGCTTTGAACATAAGACCTGTAAAGAAGAACATGTGGTTAACACTTTTTTCCTGTGAAGAGACAGTTTATCAGTTCAACATGTCATTTGACTTAAAGCGGAACTTTCAGTTCATACTTAGTTGCCATGCATTCATTAAAAGCATGGCGACTAGCTTTGAAATAGATGTCGTACCTTTAAAAAATAGCCCAGTGTAAAGGAATCCTTCCCGTTTGGAGACCGGAACCCAGGCTACAGCGCAGACATCTTGTCTACACTCCTGCGCTGTCAGTCCTGGTCTCCGTTGAGTAGCACTGCAGTTCACCATATGGTTACCAGAAGGGACTGACGGCGCAGGCGCGTTGACCACATTAACCTGCCCGTCAGTCCCCAAACGGGAAGGATTACTTTAAACTGGGCTATTTTTTAAATGTAAAACATCTATTTCAAAGCTAGTCACCATGTTTTTAAAGGGGAACTACCACCCCGCAAAAACCTAACCTGTATTGATTCTTCATCTGGCGACTAGCTGCTTAGTAGCGCTAGTCGCCAGAAACATTACCCGGTTCTGAAGATTTCGTCCTTTTTCTGACTGTCACTGGAACAGGAAGCACGGACATCTCGTCCAAGTGACGTCCGTGCGCCTGCGCTGTCAGTCCCTTTTAGGGGTGGTTTTTGCGGGGTGGTAGTTCCCCTTTAATGAATGAATGGTGACTAAGTATGAACTGAAAGTTCCGCATTAAGAAGCTGCTGCTCTTTGCCTGTTCCAGATACAACTTCAGATGTAGTTTCTTGGAACCCCTAGATGCCAGTGCACCCATCACAGATTTCAACACCCCTTACAGAATTACCCCCATAGTATGCATTTTGTAAAATGAATAACATCATTTAAACAGTAAAATAGAAAAGAATAAATACTGTACTACATATCACTAGTGACCAGAAATTCTCAAAATACAACTCAGCTCTTGGACTACATTTTAAAAGGGGTAGACAAAGAGGGAAAAGAGAATGGGGGAAGACAGGGGCAGAGAGATGGGGAAGCAAGTAGAGAGGAGAGCTCTGTGGGGGAGTGGGAAAGACTGGAAAGGGAAAGTAGGAGGATGGACGAATGGTATAAATGATTTGGTGATTATTGTGGACAATGGAACAAGGCTGGGGTGTCAGACAGCATTCTCAGGGGGGATAGTGGTGTAAGGAGGGAGAATGGGTGAGAGAAGGGGCTCAAAAGCACTAGAAGAGAGGGGGCCTGGAAGGACGGAGAGAGAGACGGAGGGATTAAAACAACTAGTGGAGAGACTGGAAGAGAAAGAAGGGGGACTGGAGGACATAGAGAAATAGAGAGAGTGGATGTGGGTGGTAGGGAACCAAAAAAGTAGGCTAAAGAAAGGGAAATACTTGGGGGGGGGGAGACTGGAGAAAAGAAAGGGGGAAGCAAAATATAGTATCCGTTTTCTTCCTGCTGAGTAGAAACAAATACACGTATACTGCTGGGAAATGCTTGATTCAATAGTTATTGTAGCTCAAGCCATACCACAGAATGCATTATTCTATAGCTGTCTTTGGTGAGCTTTATAGTCATCAAGTGAAATTCTCCATAAATGTTAATATCAATGGTGTCACTCAGTGGTGGCTTGAAAATATAAGCCTTTACTGGTGATTAATAAAGCCCTTGGTTGCCAGCATCCGAGGAGCTAAAACAATTATAAGAACAAACTCCTGATGGTAATATTGCTTGAAATTCTTGTGCTAGTTTTCAAACTCATATTCCTCATTTCCTTTTAAGCAATACAAAATAGAATTAAAGAAGAGGAACTGGAAAATTGGTTAGTTACATCTGTTGAAAGTAAATCTCATGATTGTGAAGAAAGCGTTCACACTTGTCAGCCTAGTTATCATTCTCATGTTATTTGTCGAAAGTTCTCATTTATACCTTATAGAATGCTGAAATGTAATGTAAAATGTTTCAGGATTACTCTTTTATACATAAACTGATACCAAGGTAATCAGGTAAGCCTATGATTAAGTGGTGGTATATCGCCACGAAACGCGTTAGGCAAGTCCTGCGCATCTTGTGCATATACGCATATATTCATTGATGGATGCTTTTATGATATTGTAATAAAGTATTGGACTTTTTAAAATGATTGGTTTGGCTGAGAATTCTTCGGTGGATCCGGGTGCGCTTTCCTCCTGTTGTCCTCCTGATACCAAGGATCCACTGTGATGGTTTTAGCACTATATTTCCCAGTAGGTTATAAATTATTTCTTTTTAATTTAAAATCCGGTGATCACTTTTTTCACAGATAATAGAATTTAGCCCAGGCTTGAAAAATAGAAGTGTGCTGCATCCTATAATTAAAGTAGGGCTTTCTTTTGATAAAACACACAAACACACACACACACATATATATCCTATATAATAATTCACTAAAACGTGTGTAATGAAGCAGTCATGCGCAGTAGAGACTGCCCGCGCCACGGCTGATACAGAGCTAGATGCTCAGAAGGAACATCCAGCTCTGTATCAGCCTCAGCGTGGGCAGTCTCTACTGCGCATGACTGCCCCGCGACCGACTGGCAGTGGCACTGTGGCCCGTGTAACGGGCTCTTCAACTAGTATATATATATATATATATATATATATATATATATATATATATCCCAACATTGATTTTATTAATAATAATAACAACATAAAAAAGAAAAAAAAACAAGATTTATAGGTTTCTGGGATGATTTGTGCTTAATTAGTTCATTTTTAACAGGGACTGGATAAATGGTGTGAACTTTCATTAATACCTCCCAAGTCCCATTTTAGGGAGCTGTCTCTTGGATGAAAATTCCTGTGCCCCTCATTCCCACCCTGTTGTCCTTTTTTAGGGTATCAGACTGTGTGTAATATATAAAAGTGCATCACATTTCTCCACAGCAATACAACACACATTCATGTTTGTTTAAACTTGTGTATGTGTTTATAAATGACTCTGTGTAAATAAAATACTTTGCTCTAAAACCTTTATTCAGGTACACAAAGAGGTGTCAGTTGGTCACAAAGTAGCCAAACCTGCTCTACCGATCAGTCTTGCCCCCAGCTCCACCAATTCAAGAACCTATTTTTTGGCCATTTCATAAGTTGGGAGCTCTTTCCTCTGCTTCTCTCTTGTTCACAATCACAGTGAGGGGAGAGGGGTAAAGAACAGTGACAAAGGCAGTGTTTACATACATATGTAGCGCTATAGCATGTGCCAAACCACCGCGGAATGGCTGGAACTGACTGCTCTGATTCTTTGCTAGAGTTCCTCAAAATTTGTAGCTCTTGGCAGCTGCCTACTCAGCTTATTGGGAAATCCTGCACAGTGTCTTACAAATGGTGCACGGTATCAAATACACAACTGTCACGGGAACAGGGCCATCATAGCCTTACCCAACTACCTCCCAAAAAATCTATAAATACTTTGAAAGATATGAAGATGCGTCAGCCCAAAGTACATCATCCTGTTTTGTGTATTCTGGCCCCTCTTTGACACTTGTACCCATTGTCTAGTTAATACACTCATGTCTGGCCCCATTGTATCTTGTCACCATTGTTCTATCATGCAGTATGTTTACACTCCCATTGTATTCAATGTACACCAGGTTTCTACACTACTGTGTCTTTCCCCACCCAATGACCCTTTGTAAAGATGTGTATTACCATTGTGCCTCTACCACTAGCCCATTGTCTTCCCATATGTGATTAGCAATAACTGTGTCCTATTGGATCATAAGATGGGTGGATAACTTGTTATGTGGGTATAAAAACCCTGTTTGTTCTGCAATCAGTTCATGTTTGCCCTCACACTAGCGTTGCCTGGTGACTGGGTGTGATCTGTGGGATACCAGCAGAGGTTTTTCTTGCTCTAGAGAGGAAGCTGCGACTGATGGTGACACCCAGGCGGAGTGTCAGCTGGTACTGTCACAACAACATTTCTAGTTGCAGAGGTTATCTAATGCTTCATAACATATGTGGTGCCTGTAACAAATGATTGGATTGTCTTGTGGGGGTATCCTAATGATGACATCAAAACCTTTTGCTTCTAAACTAATACATAATGGTTGCACTTAGTCAACTCTTTGAGTCTTTTTCCTATCACCTACATACATGCTGGGAGACGACTGATTTGTAATTATTGTTGGTTTCTTGTAGGCAGATTGACATCCGTTTTATAGTACAGGGTGTAGCCGCACGTCTTTCATAATGACTGGTTGATGCTATTTAAAGATAATTTTTATTTGATTAAATTCCATTCTGTATATTGTACTGAATACTATTTTGTCCTAAGTTGTCCCCTGCACCTGTCTGCGGGATAAAGGAGGTTGTCATGTGATTTACTCCTAGAGCTAGATTCATCTATGTACAGCATTCAAGTGGGTTAGCCATGGGCAGCATATGTCGCACAAAGTTCTGCACAGCCCTCATCAAAGACTGCATTAGCTGAACATTTCCTCCTTAACTTAAGGAACGCTCCCTCCAGCAGTCTCCTGATTGGATGGTATGGATGGCAGCTGTCTGTGAGCAATAGGGAATTAGTTGACTTTGACTTACAAAAGACTCTCAACTCAATTCTATTAGTTGATCAGGTTGCTGAAATATTCATTTTAAGATACACATGATTTTTTAAGTGTACCCATAAAATAATATATTGCAGTTTTTTTTTATATAGCATAAGCTTTCTATTTGTAGAATTTCTCAATGTAAATCCCATCATTTTCTATCAAAAAATATAAAAGAAAACAAATAGGGAAAAATAAACAAGTGACTGTAAAACAATTACAGCAACAAATTAAACACCTAGTGCCATTACAGATAAATTATCCAAAATGTATTCAGCTATTTCTTTCAGTTTTGAAAAAAAATTGAGTGATTGTGATGAATCCACCTGTGCGTAAGTGAATTTAATAATCGAAAACCTGACTTGTTAATATACCCCAAGGATTGAAGTAGAGAATTCCTGGGCCTAGATACTCTAAATGTCGACGTGGTATCGGTATGATATTTTCCTTGTGTTTGAATCACTCCGACAATTCGATCTGCACACACATCGACATATTCACAAAAATTGTCAGATGGAAGGGGAAGGTTGGAGGAGCTCCCTATTAGCATACAGGATTTTTGAAGTGCTGTCGGTGTAGAAGGGATGTCCTCCCCTCACACATCACCAACACTACAACAATTCTGTACAGCATCCTCTGTGGTTCCCTACCCAGCCAGTAGGGGAATACAGAGAAGGCTTTCAGCACCATGGACAACATTGAATGCCATAGGGATGTGCATTGCTCTCCCCTGTGGCATTCAAAGGGTTACAATAAACAGAACTAGTACACCCAAGCACTACACAGTGTGACCCACTCCCTTAGTATGCTGACATATATTGCATATACTCGACATACTCCATACGACTTTCACCTCAGGGACTTCCATTTAGTCGATTACACTTTTATTCTACTCCATTTTTTGTCGACTCCATTTTTTGTCTACGCCATGTTTATTCTACTCCATTTTTAGTCGACTACACTTACTCTACTCAAGTCTTTTATTCAACGCTTAACCCTTTGAGTACCAGAGAGGTAGCAAATACAGTGTATGTCGGAGAATGCATGTCGGAGAATGCTGTTCAGAATTGTCATAGCTCTCCCTGCTGTTGCTCCATAGGACAGTACAGGGGAGATCCCAACTACGAAAGCCTGAGTTAGGTGAAGTGGAGACTGTGAACTCCGACAGCAGAGGCTGCTATTGGAGTATACTGAATAAGTCGAAGTGTCACATTAACATGTCAACACAACCCCTTGCATACGACTGTGTCTCATTATGCTTCATGGAAATGAGCAACTGTCGATGCGAAGAGTAAAAATTCGTAAACCAGTCAAAGGAATGTCGGATTGATGCCTATGTTGGCATTTTTTGTTGGAATCATGTTGATGTGATGTTGTAGAGACTTTGGTGAATACTGCGGTTGTGCCTACGACCCTGCTCTGATAGTACATCGACATTCGTAGCCCTCTTCGACCTTTAGTGCATCTAGGCCCTGATCTAAGGAGTTTATTTTCTAAATATTTTGTTCTTTTGTTTGCCCAGAATTTCTCGACTTTCAGCTTTATACATTCACCTTTTTTTTGTGGACTATTAAAAAAAGTAATAATGTAATTTTTTCTAGTTATCACCACCATTGGAGACAACGCAAGTAGGACAAGGTTATATTACACACGCACACACACTCACACACAATGAAAGAGGAACATTTTTTTTTTAGAAAACCGTAGGGAACAAATTAACTTTTTCAAAATTCTAATTGCTTTATTTAAATAGGGTTTTTAACTCCTTGAATGCTAGAGAGGTCTCTAGCATATAGCTTTGTTTTATTTTTTCCATTAAAGTGATAGTAATAATTATTATTAATCCCTATATTAAAGTCATATTAAAAATAAATGTATTGCCCCCAGTGTCATCTCTCAAACCTTTATGGTTTCAGAGATGATCTCTCCTAAAGTTCCCCTCTCCCTCCCCCTTCCACGTAGTCAGCGTTCTAGCTGACTGCAGGGAAGCCTGTCGTACGACTTTCAGGCGGCTCTGCAGCACAGCTGCGATCGTGTTAATAAAAAAGAAATCTTTCACTGAAATGGTCTTCTATGTGTGCTTGGTTTGCAAGCACACGTAGAAGACCGTTTTAGTGATTTTTTTTTTTATTAACGCGATCACAGCTCTGCTGCAGAGCCGCCTGATGATTGTAAGACCGGATTTCCCTTCAGTCAGCTACAACTCTGACTTCGGGGAAGGGGGAGGGAGAGGGCAACTTTAGGAGCGATAATCTCTCAAACCATAAAGGTTTGAGAGATGACACTGGGGGCAATACATTTATTTTTAATATGACTTTAATATAGGGATTAGTAATAATTATTACTATCCCTTTAAAACTGAAGTAAAAATAGAAAAAAATTAAAACTTTTAAGTTGAACTTTCAGAATAAATATATTTTCCCCAAGAAAATAAAAGTTGTTTTCAATGAAGAAAACAGGATATTGTACTGATAAATAGAGTGTATCTGCTTCGTATTAAAGACCCCGCTACAAAATCTGCAACTAATTGTAGTATTACTACTTCACTGACCACAAGAAGCAAAAACAAAATGAACAGTCTAGTTATGTACTTGGAAATGTCTTCAGGGACACAGAATGGGAGTGGTGTTTGCTTCCTCTCATTGTAAACCATCAACATGCAGTAAACAGACCCTGATCACACTGCCAAGGTATTATTCTGTGATATTTCACATGAGCCATTAAACAGCTTAACTCCTTGAATGACACAAATGTCTCCAGTGCTTTGCTTTGCAATGCTTTGGAGACATCTCTGGTATCCGATGGGATAAACATGACAAGAAAAAATGACTTCACTTTCTGAGAGAAAAAAATAAAATGCAAGGAGACACCATAATATATCTTGAATTAAACATCTCAGCACTTGATTTTCTAAGCAAGAAAAATCATGAAATGGTTGTTTTTTTATCATAATAAGTGAGCTCTACCACTTTAGGCCTAAACCATGAAATACAGCAGCCGAGTCCCCCAGGCACCTGAATAATGGGAAATCTGCCCTGTCTTGTTTCCATTCTGTAAAATATGACCTTGATTAATTGTGTAAGGTATTTGTTCTAATGCTATTGCAAACAATTAACTATGTAGGCTATGGTTTATCAGTCTTTTTTTCCCCTTTGTTGTAATGCTCAGGTTTTGGCTGGCTAATCCAATGTTACTCTGTCAAGATGAAAATATACCTGCTCTCATACCAGGAAACTTTAAAAACAATCCAACCCTGAGATCTTTGAAGTGTTTAAAGGATAGTAATACTTAAATGTTACTATCCCCCTTTTGTAGCCCTTAAAACATGAATAAAATGAACCCAGCGGCATCTCTAAAACCTTTATGATTTGAGAGATATCCACTTTCAAAGTTTTGTTTTTTTCCCTCTCCTCTGATATCAGCGTTCTTGCTGACAGCAGGAGAATCCGGTCCCGGGACTGGCAGAGGCTCTTCGGCAGAGCCGAGATCGTGTATGGAAGGAGAATTCCTTCACTGAAATGGTCTTCTACGTGTGCTTGCAAACCAAGGAACTTTGAAAGTGGATATCTCTCAAACCATAAAGGTTTAAGAGATGCCGCTAGGCTCATTTAATTCAGTGTTTTAAGGGCTACAAGTTGGGGGATAGTAAAATTTAAGTATTACTATCTCTTTAAACCTTAAAATTCCCCAGAATATAGATTTCAGGTGATAAATACCTGCTTGAACATACAAAAGAGAAGCAGGACATCTCACTCTGACTTTCTGGTAGAAATAGCAGCAACGTAGAGACTTAAAAAGCAGTTAATTGGTGCAGATGAGAAAGTACGGTAGTTAACATTGGGATCTCTAACCCTGAGAATTTATCCCTTCATCCTGAGACCCTGAGATTTGGGTAAAAAACCTGATCCTCTGTGCAGGACAGATACCTAGATTCACCCACGGGCTGTAAATATGAACCTCATGTGGTTCAAATGGCTGCATTTATGGTTAAAAATTCTAAAATGGCGATACAAAAAGGTAGATGAACTCCTTAAATATTAGCAAGGTATTCAACATCATATTACTTAACAATGTATTGGAGATCTCTCTAGCACCCAAGGGGTTAAGGTGGAAATAAACAGGATGCATGCATTTTCATAGTTCCCAATATTTCAGTGGCCAAAGTGGGACCTTTTTTGTTTCAGGGTGTTTTATGGGGTTGTAACTGGTTCTTTATGTAACTGAATAAATTATTTAAAGGGATAGTAATGTTTCATAATAAAAGCAGCTCTAATTAACCATCATAGTATTTGGACTTTGTAGAGTGTTATTTCAATACTGTCAGAGTTATAGTTCAAGAGTAATTCAATGACAAAGTGTCCCCCTCCCGCCCCTTTTACTGATGTAACACTGCTCAGCCAGAGCAGAAGGGCGGTGCCCAGGTAGACTGCAGAGAGGGACAATGTTCAATTAAGATAAGGGAAAAAGCTGAAAATCTTGTCAAGGGGGACAGGGCTTTCATTGTTCTGATAGGAAGAATATTGTCCCCTTCTGTTATCTGTCTGGTCTATGTACTGCATTCCACATCTGAGAAGAGATGGCTTACACTAGGTAAAAGGTGCGGGAGGGGAAACTTTGCTTGTGAATATCTCTCAAACCATAAAGGTTTGAGAGGTCAGACTTATATTGTTCTTCATTTTTTTAATGCCTACAAAATAAAATAAAGATAAAACTAAGTATTACTATCACTTTAAACAAGGAAGTATTTTGTTTGCACGGGCTAACTTATAAAAACATATACTGAAGTTGAACCCTTTTAGTGCCAAAGGGGAATCCAATGCATTGCTTCACCATGTGTTGCATACCCCTCTGGCACTCAAAGTGTTAAACAAACCACACTGGTTCAGAATGCATTGGAGGAGATCTCTTTAGGATTAAATTAGTTAAACACAGTGATAAAGAGGTGAACCAGTAGAGATGAAGTCTCCAGTTTATCACTTCTCCAATTCCTATGTTTTTCTATGGAGCCTATGCACTAAGATTTCTTCAGCTTTGGAGAACGTAGTGAATAGACTTCATGTAATAACATAGGAATTGGAGAAGTGCTAAACTTGAGAATTCATCTTCACTTTATCTCCGCTTAGTGAATCTCCCCCAATGTTTATCAAGGGGAATTTTGTGGATATTTTTTTCTTTATGGTATAGATGGTTTGTCCAGTATAGTTCCTCTTATCTTTTGTGCCTAAGGCCAATGAACCCCTAAAAGGGACATTGAACTAACAGAAAGCCATGCTGAGAGAATAACTTCTTGGGACAATGACCTTAGCAACAGTGTGTTTAAATGAAAGTGTAAATATTTTAGTTCCCAAGTGATACCTTCTCGTTTGATTTTCAGCAAGACTCAATATAATAAATATAATCCTTTGTACACATATTTGTATTTTTCATTTATTTGCATTGTACTTGTTTTGTAATATAAATTGAAAAAACAAATTATGTATACATTTCTACAAAACTATATATAGATTCTCCCCAAAAAACCTATGTGTATAACAACTACAAACATGGCAGACTGTAAAGTTTACCCACGTTCTTTAAATTAGCCGTTTCCAAACTTCTGGACATGACTGCCTTTTGACAATACATATACAATTTTGTTGCATTACTACTCAGAAGTTTGATGCTGAAACAAAAGACTTGTTCCCCCCCAGGAAAATACCTCTCCCTCAGGTGGGCATGCCCCCAAGTTTTGGAATTATTGATATCTTCCTTCTGATAACTGTTTTTTCCAGAAAATATACTTGTGCTCACACTCCTGCAAATTAAATTATTACAGATCAAACCAGACCACAAGATGCATTTTTTGTTTTTTTAATATCATTTCTGGTCATTGACAGTAGTTCTCCATAGAAAGAAATAGCAACAGTGTCCCTTAGTGGTGACTTTTCAGGGATATTATTTTGATTAAAAAAATGAGATTTAATAACGTTTCAATGAAACATCTTCCAGTAATAGAAGTCCTCTTTTTTTCAATCAACAGGAATAAACAAGCTGCGTATAAAAAAAGGATAAATTCTGAGGCAAAGCAACTTCACAATATGTAACAAAAATAGCCTTATTCAAATGGAAATTATAATGTATTTGGTGCTAGAGAGGTCAACATTGAATTGTTTTGCAGTACATTGGCTGATTGCTTTTGAACATTATAACCCTAAATATTAAGGAAGAATCTTTCACACTTAGTATTGACCTTTGTCCAGTGCAGTAAGTTCACAATCTAAAAAAGGAAGCAAGTGTTTATTTCAAGCAAACTGTACATCTATGTTCTTCCACATCCTGCATTTCTCATTCAGAGACTTAAGTTCCGTATAACTCTTTGTGTGTCAGAGGAACTGAGCAATGCATAGCAATGTGTTAATCACCTCCTCTTAAAATTTAGTTACATTTAATAACAGTTAAATTCCTTACTGGATAGTCTATAATAGAACACTTGGAATGCAGGGGAAAAGTCTTAACGGGGGAATGGAAGGATAGTAGTGCAGGTGGTGGATGTGGTATGAGGTGTGGTTCATAGGAGGATGGAGAAGGGGAGATACAGACTTGATACGGCCACAAAGGGCATTAGTTCCTGCAACCATATTGTTGCAACACACTTGGAATGGTGAATTTTCATCTAGTAGTGAGCTTTTTAATTTTGGGTGTCTCTTTCTAACATTAGGCAAGACAATGAGCACTTGC
This sequence comes from Rhinophrynus dorsalis, assembly GCA_037306005.1. Lineage (NCBI taxonomy): Eukaryota > Metazoa > Chordata > Amphibia > Anura > Rhinophrynidae > Rhinophrynus > Rhinophrynus dorsalis. The sequence continues at coordinate 235,233,423 of CM074724.1, read as the reverse complement.
TTCGTGCTGTGTGACCTGAGGCCAAGAAGTAGGGAGCTGGGTGGCTCCAGAGCAGGTTGGTGGAACCACAGACAAGAGGCCCACTAGAACTGGGAGGCCAGTGTGTTGCAGTATAATTTCAGAGCATTTGAGCTCTCTGCATCTTCTATTAGTGGCAGGAGACATTGCAGCCCTAGTCCCCCACCCCCGGAGGGCATGAGAGAAGGGGAATGCTGAGAGACAGGAGGAAAAGCAACAATGGGGCTGTTGGCCAGGAGTAGTCGAGTTTCTTGAAATTCTACTCCTCATTCGTCTATGTGTAGTTCCTAGACTGCCGCCCCCAAAGAGTTTCCCAGCCAGGCAGGATGATCAGAAGCAAGTGGGAGAAGTTTGGGAAAGGGTGGACAGGCTCGAAACATGTTGCTGGGATATATTGGATGCTGCCTATACTTTTTGGACAGTAAAATCTACAGTGATCTGTAACAGGATATCCCTTTTTTATGAAGGAAATTTTTTTTTTTCTTTTGAAGACGATTTTTGCACAATCTTTTTTTTTATTGAGGCGTTTTTTTCACATATTCTTCAATCTGTTAGACTATAAAGAACTTTTGAAGTATTATAATGATATCTGTTTGGCTCTTGTGGGGCGGAGCTTTATGATGATGATAGATGATGCTAATTGATATTTTTGTTTGATTTTTGTTGTTTGATAATAGTTCTGTTGGATGGCCTGCTTTTTATTTAGTAGATGGATCTGGTGCAGTTATAATATATTTCTATAATAAACATATATTTTTAAAAGGATAGTAATGTTTCATAATAAAAGCAGCTCTAATTAATCATCATAGTATTTGGACTTTGGAGAGTGTTATTTCAATTCTGTCAGAGTTGTAGTTCAAGAGTAATTCAATGACAAAGTATCCCCCTCCCGCCCCTTTTACTAATGTAACACTGTTCAGCCAGATCAGAAGGGAGGTGCCCAGGTAGACTGCAGAGAGGGACAATCTTCAATTAAGATAAGGGAAAAACCTGAAAAACTTGTCAAGGGGGACAGGGCTTTCATTGTTCTCATAGGAAGAAGATTGTCCCCTTCTGTTATATGTCTGGTCTATGGACTGGATTCCATATCTGAGAAGAGATGGCTTACACTAGGTAAAAGGGGCGGGAGGGAAAACTTTGCTTGTGAATATCTCTCAAACCATAAAGTTTGAGAGATAAGACTTATATCGTTCTTCATGTTATTTTAATGCCTACAAAATAAAATAAAGATAAAACGAAGTATTAATATCCCTTTAAGCAGTGTGGGTCATCTTTACTATACATGACTAATAAATGTAAGATTATCTGTATGTACTCTCCAATAAACTGACTAAACCTCTCCAAACTCCAAATTCAACAGACAGGTGGGTGTAATCTAACAAATAAGTAGCAGAAAAATAATTCAGTGGTGAATATAAACTGGAAATGTATTTCTAAGAACAATTAAAAGACAGCTTCTGAACTATAAGTTCTATCATCGGGAGCTCTTTCCACCAAGCTTTTGGAAATACATTTCCAACTTTCTTTCACCACCGACTTATTTTTCTGCTACTTACTTGGGAGATTTATTACAGGTATCCTGGGAGAATTATACTATAGCAGGTCAGGTTGTTGCTTCTGCAAGTCATATTAATGACTGTGGATTTTGAAAGCCGGTATGAAGAGCTTTTATTATTATTGAATATTTGTTTTTGGTTACTTCTGTGCACCCCCATTTGTTATTTTGTATTTGTTATCATTTGAGGCATCACAAAACTAGGATTTCTTTTTTCATTATTTTGGAGAGCAACTGAGCCAAAAAGACAAACTGAGTGGCGCCAGTAAGAACCCTCCATCCTCTCTACTTTCCGTTGTTAACGAAGTTTAAAACTGTGAGAACCCTGGTGCTACGGTGAAGGCTTTTTATTGGTTTGGTATATGCTACACTATGGGCACCCTTCTCTTTTTGTATTTATATACCTACAGAAAAGATCATCAAGTCATGCTGTAAGTGACAATTAGCACAGTGAGAAAAATTCTAAGCATTCCCCTAGTGGTTGGAGTGCTAAATTATGACCTGGAAACAAACTTAAACAAGTGGCTTAGTATGCATACAGTTAATCCTATGAGTAGCAGTGTGTCACCAGTGATACTGAGACCTATATACATACTGTGGAATGCAATGTGTAAACAAGGAAATTAATAAGAGAAAGGTGACTACAAGTTATGGATAAATGTACATGATGTGAGAGAAGAAAACAGGTTAAAGAGAAAACCGGTTAACCATTTGAGTGCCAGAGAGGTATCCAATGCATTGCATTTCTGGAACTCAAAGTGTTAAAGAATAAAACTAATAGCAACACACAGAATATACAAATTAGTGACCCTTCAAGAACAAAGAACAATGCAAGGCCCCATTAAAGGGGATCTATCACCTATATACAAGTTAGCCTTAATAGAGTATATAACGAATAAGTGTAAAACTGTATTAATTTTGATTTTAAAATCTCTTTTTGGCCGAAATTGAAGTAATAAATGCTACCCTGCACTTATTTTCACATAGACTGTGTTTATCTGCTCTGTAACCGCAGTCCGTCGCTCTGTCTCGGCTCCCCTCCCTCTATCCAGCCTCCTCTAATGACAGAGGCTTTCTGCCTGTAAGCTAGAGCGATCTCATTGGCTAGATATCGATCTCTGCCAATGAGACCACTCCAGCTTACAGGCAGAAAGCCTCCATCATCGGAGGAGGCTGGATAGAGGGAGGGGAGCCGAGGCAGAGTGACAGACTGCTGTACAGAGCAGGTACAGTTAGGGAAAAAAAATATTTGATGCCCTGCTGATTTTGTATGTTTGCCCACTGACAAAGAAACAATCAGTCTATAATTTTAATGGTCGGTTTATTTGAACAGTGAGAGACAGAATAACAACAAAAAAAATCCAGAAAAACTAATTTCAAAAAAGTTATACATTGATTTGCATTTTACTGAGTGAAATAAGTATTTGACCCCTTTGCAAAACATGACTTAATACTTGGTGGCAAAACCCTTGTTGGCACAGATGTCAGATGTTTCTTGTAGTTGGCCACCAGGTTTGCACACATCCCACACTTACTAAGTGCTTAGAAAGAAGTCAAACCCTGCACAAACGTAATGCAAAAGTATGCCTAAGATATAGTAAACTTGCCAAAATGCTGGCAGTTGACATGCTGTCCTTTCCTTTTGTTGAAAACAGAGGCTTTAAAGAACTGATGTCATGTGTTACACCCTTCCGGAATATCCCAAGCTGCAATTATTATTGAAAGATGGTTGTGCCAGTGTTACATAAGCAGGAATTTAGTGTTGTGGACAAAGGCACGCAGCCTGCTAACAACCTTTTCAAGGCATATGTTGTTGTAGGACTCACATCTTTGGCTTTCAGCTATTTATTTCTCCACTTCAGCCCTCAGAAGAAGTAATTTTGTGGTGGGAAATGTTGCAATCATAGGAAACATACGGCAAAAGTTATTGACAATGGCAAAAAAGGAGAATGCGTTTGCATTGACGAAAAGGAGAAAACCTTTGTGAAAAAAGCAAAAAATAGTTGACGAAAAATCATGCAGGAAATTTTTCTGACTTTTCGCCCACCTCTACTCACTAGCATTCAAGGGATTGCAGTTCCCATTTTGGGAATCTTTAATTGTTTAGTATGATGTAGCTGCTTTGCTCCAGAATTGCCCCTATTTCCCATTGCACATCAGTATTACTCTTATAGTTCCTCTTTTCAAGAGATCTTTAGATGTTAAAGTTAAGTAGCCATTTATATACCAGAGTTCAACTAATAAAACAAAACAATCATTCATTGTATAACTGAATGCCAAGTTTCTGGTCTACAGATTTATCAGAAATCTTTTCCAGCAAGTAAAAAAAGTTGCAATAATGTAGGCAACACAAGGATTTGGTACAAAAAAGGCTTTTATTCACAAGATAATCAAAGCAGGAAACAGTTCAGATTTTATAAACAAAAGCATTCCTTCCATGTTAAAATTGCTGGTAGCAATTTGTGAGATAAGCAGAATATCTGTGCTAAAGGAAAACTCCAACAATTACGTTATATCAGACAAAACAAAACGATTTCTGATTTGAACAGTAAATTGTATTTCTTCATTTTCATAACTAAAAATAATGAATAACATTCCCCTTTTCCCAGAGACATAGGGCAATATTCAGTGAATAAGGTAAAGATGTACATTTCTGGGGCAAACCAATTACAGAAATGAAAATTCCCTAAATCTCAGTGATGTAAATGGACATTTTAATAGTGTGAATGTTAGAGAGTTGTCCAGTTAATTGCAAAGCAATGTGTTGGAGACCTCTCCATTATTCAAATGGTTAAAAGCCTTGTTAAAGTCAACAGGAATGTGCAGTTGTCTCTTATGGTGCAGTTGGGTTGCTCTAGAATTGCACATCTTTAGCTGGATGAAAATGGCCCATAATTCTGTAATTGCAGGCAAGCCCTCAGCATCTGTGCATTGCTAAATAAGGAAATTAAAGTGACAGCGTCTCATAGGCATGGTCAGCCCCTGAGGTAGGAAAAATGAGAATATGCCTTGTACTGTGTCTGTGTTTGTGTGTGTTAGCATGCCAGTTTATGGTTATTAGCCTCCATGCTATCTCTTTTCCCACTGATCCATTATCCCATATTTACTGCTTTGTGTCTCAAAAGGAATAGGGTAATCATCAGATGCAGTGGGGTAATGCTCTGCTGGTCTCATGTAGTAGGGTAATGCTTGATTGGATTCATACCATGGGAATACTTTAGATGTCTCATTAGTGGGTTAGACATATTGTTTAGGGAGAAAAGAAATCAGTTATGTGGTTTTAATCCCCCCTTATTCAAAGTAAAAATATAAACAAACAGATTAATAAACTTATTTTATTGTATGTCAATATCATCTACTCTGGTGATGTCACCTGCTCAAACCACACTCAAACCCCTCAGCTCTTACTGCACCTTCAAATTGCCCAGAGTCGGGTTGGTCTGTGATCACCATACTTGGGAACTTTTTCTTCTGGAGTAGCCAGCGGGGACTCATGTGGTGCTGGTTGGAGGATATAAATAATGCATTTCACATTAGGAAGGGGTTGGGCTTAATGTATGGTGGGCATGCCTTAACATGCTGTCTAATAAATTGGACGGGAAATGGGCAGAACAGGGTAGGGAAGGAGGAGAACTGGAAGGAGCAGAAGTGGACAGAGTGTTATAAGAAATTCCCAACCACCAGAGGATCAGTGTCACGGTAACCAACACTAAGAAGGTCAGACACAGGTAAATTGAAGTAAAACCACCTTTATTTATAAAATAGGCAATTCCCCAGCAAAACCCCAGAACTGGTGAACAAGCAGACCACAGTCCACTATCCAGACTGACACTGGGCAGAGGCCTGCGCTACTCGGAGAGGATAGCAAAATGAAGAACCTTGTCTATGGTTCTATCTGCCTGGTAGGACCAAGCGCCCAGAGGTATATGTAGGCATCAATGTTCAATGCAAATACAGAATTTTCCAGAGTATTAAACACTTCTAATCTCTTAAATGGATATTAATACTTAATTTTCCAAAAGTTCATATTAAAAAAGGAAATTAAAAGATGTAAGTCCCGTTGCTTAAATTTGTATAGTTTTATAGCTATAAACTTATAAAATTCCCCCCTCCTGCCCCTTTTACACATATCAGAGCTGTAGCTGACAGATTAAGATCCTGGTCCCAGGACCGGACTGCTCTTCAGCAGAGCCTAAATAGTGTTGTCTACAAAGAAATACTTCATTAGAACGGTCTACAAAGTGTGCCTGGTTTGCAGGACTAGGATCTCAATCTATCACTTTTACTTTTTTAATATGAACAATATTAAACTTTCTGAAAATAAAGTATTACTATCTCTTTAAATGAGAGCGACATTGCAAATGTATTTTTCTCAAAGTATTAGAGATGCTTCTCAGTGCGGTGGCGATGTCTCCAGAACCCAAGGGGTTATCACAGTATGTATTTTTTCAGAATATAATCACAAAAACCCTTTCTCTTTTATTAGTGTTAACATGTTCCTTATCCTATTCCTTGGGTTGATATAAGCCTGTTTATTTATTTACATTGTTTAGTTTAGTGCAGGGCAACTGGAGACCCTGCAACTGTTCAGATCTACAAATCCTATCATTCCCACAAGCCGTTGGCTAGCTGGGGTTAATGAGAATTGTATTCCTGAACGGCTGAAGGGTCTCTGATTGCCTACCAATGGTTAGAGTGTAACAAGGCAACAAGGGAGAAATCCTTTGGGTTCTCCAGAATTATATACAGATTTATGAAGAACCATTTCTCATACAATGAGATATTTGTCATGTGATGAGACAGGACAGTGAAAGGCCGAGAGCATGTCAAACCTCCGATAAACATTAAATAAAATGCTGCAACTTCAGCACCATCTCTGCTGAAGCAATCCCTATAGGCCTTACTGCTGAAGAAGGTTCCCTCTGCAAACTAAACTTTAATTTTAGATAGATGGTGAAGTCTATCAAAACCTTACTGCTAACTGGCACACCCTTTATGATTACAGTGTTCCTTACTGTGTCCTCTGTGTAAATGAGCACCGATCTTCCACAACTCATAGTATAGCCCTGGCATCCCATGAAATGAAAGCTATAACTATCAAAGCTGGAGGGATTTAATTATTGATAATGCCTTCACAAACTTTGATACTCTTAAGCATCACTTTCATCTCTCATTCATGGAAGCCTTTTCCTAATTGCAGCCTCAACACTTTCTACAGTCATTTACCCAAATGTTACAATTTCCTGAACGCTCTGCCTTTGAGAAATTATCTGCTAATTTAGGCCGTGAAAAAGGACTGATCACCGTGATATACAACATCCTCACTGATCAATCTATACCCTACAAATATATGCTGGCCTGAGAGAGGGTCAGGAGATTCCTAAACAAACATGGGCAGTGATCCAGTACAAAGCTGTCTCCTCTTCTGTTTGCATTAAAGGGATAGTAATGTTTCATAATAAAAGCAGCTCTAATTAATCATCATAGTATTTGGACTTTGGAGAGTGTTATTTCAGTACTGTCAGAGTTGTAGTTCAAGAGTAATTCATTGACAAAGTATCCCCCTCCAGCCCCTTTTACTGATGTAACACTGCTCAGCCAGATCAGAAGGGAGGTGCCCAGGTAGACTGCAGAGAGGGACAATCTTCATTTAAGATAAGGGAAAAACCTGAAAAGCTTGTCAAGGGGGGCAGGGTTTTCATTGCTCTTATAAGAAGAAGATTGTCCCCTGCTGTTATCTGTCTGGTCTATGCACTGCATTCCACATCTGAGAAGAGATGGCTTACACTAGGTAAAAGGGGCGGGAGGGGAAAGTTTGCTTGTGAATATCTCTCAAACCATAAATGTTTGAGAGATAAGACTTATATCTTTCTTCATGTTTTTTAATGCTTATAAAATAAAATAAAGATAAAACAAAGTATTACTGTCCCTTTAAAAGATATACAGTGGTGGTATTACACGGTATTACACACCCACTAGAGTGTACAAAGCTTTCCCTAATACCTCACAATTTTGTTGGAGGCAATATGTATTATAATGTAGTATACATTTTGGTGGTCTTGCCCTATTATCCAAAATTTATAGCAGAAGGTAGTCTTCCATTTTAACTCTTTGAGTGCCAAGGGGTATGCAATGCCTTGCAAAGTAATGCAGTCTGTACCCCTCTAGCACTCATAGGTCTAAAAAGTCCACCATGTAAAGAAATCCTTTATCTTCTGAGACTGACGGCCACGTAAGTGCAGTCTGCGTGCCTGAACCGTCAGTCCCTTCCGGTTACCATGTGGCACACTGCAATGCTTCTCACTAGAGACCGGGACTGAGTGCAGGCGCGCAGAGAAGATATCTGCGCTGATGCCTGGCTTCCGGTCTTCTAAGATAAAGATTACTGTACAAGCGGCTACTTTTGAGAGGTAATAGATATTATTATAAAGCTAGTCGCTACCTGCTTAATTATTGCAGGGTGACTTTATATAAGATGAAAGTTTCGCTTTAATTGAAAAAATATTTTGTACTAAGAGAATGGATACGATTCCGGCTAACTTATAAAATGGGAAACAGAATCATTAGTGAATGGAATGATTAATTTAAAATTACTAATGGTATAATACATTGTGTGACCATTACTGAAATCCATCTTAAGCAATTGAATCGATGGTATATGGTTCCTAAGATATTGTCATTAATGTATAACACAAAATCAGATAGATGCTTGAGGTGTATTATGGAATTGGGATATTATTTACATATTTGGAAGAGTTGTGCATGTATTAAAAGATTATTGAATATTTCATATAGTATTTAGAGAGAATAACAAAAATGCTTTGGGTAAAGGATCAGGCGGTAGCATTGTTACATATAAAATTACCCCAAATCCCCTATGAGATTAAAGTATTGGCCATTCATTTTTTATGGCGACTAAACTATTGATAGCAAGAGACTGGCTTAAAAATATATCTTTTTCATGGCCACTTTTACAAAATCAAATTGTATTCCAACTGAAAATGGAGAGAGGTTTACTATGAGTTAATTCTATTTTTAGGAGAAATGCTAATATTGTTGATATGTGGCTGGAGAATTATGATTTATTAGTAATGTCCCAATGCGCAATGATTAAAATATTTTGATACTGGGTATAAATAGATTTGAACATTAATTTGGGTCCTGTCCGCTTCCACTTTTTATTTTATTTTTTAGAATAAAGTGAGAAATTATGTATAGATTGATATTTATGGTATATGTTGAATGTTTGTTTAAAAAAAAAAAAGAAAAAAAGAAAGTTGCAGTCTCTAACAGCTGGTGGTCCCACAATTGACTAGCCCTGTTGTACACTGTTGGACTGAGGTCAAAAAGCAACAAGATAAATGTGTATTATAGATACTTGGTAACACAACTATCGTTAAAGTTGCATTGGGTTTCAACATTATGCTTATTTCTAAACTCATAAGTTTTTAGCCCTGCAAGTTTTGTTGAAAACCCTTTGCTAGAAAAAAAGAGAAGTCCCCATCCCCCCTCCCCCCCCCAAAAAAGTTCTTCTTCTTTCCCTGTTACAACTTTTCATTCTGTCATAAAACTTTTGTCTGGACTCGGGCCAAATCTGCTGGAAGGATATCCACCATATTTGGCACTGTACAAATCAGTTTCACTTACAGCTGTTAGATCTGTGGTCTCATTCATAAAATATTGAGCTATGAAGTTACTGGTCCCTTCATGCGCAGTATATTTTTGTACAATGTCATAATGTTTATCGTACATTCAAGAACTGGATTTTTTTTTCTTTAACTGCTTCTTTGCTGTGATCATTCAAGCTTGCTTCACTCATTTGAATATTTTTTGTAACTGCATTTTCTTTTATTAAAGTTTTCATTGATTTATTCAGATTAAAGTGGAACTACCACACCTGGATAAATTTGTCCCAAATAAATACCCATCTGGCAACTAGCTGCTCAATAGTGCTAGTCGCCAGAAATATTACCTGGCGTTTGAGAATTGTACGCTATTCCCAGACTGACAGGCAGGAAACAGCGCAGACATCTTTCCATAGTGATGTCTGCAGCCTTGCTGTCAGTCCCAGCCTGCTCTAGGAGGCGGTGCTAGGAGCTGTTCAGCTCCAAAAGGGACTGACAGAGCAGGTACGCAGACGTCACTATGGAAAGATGTCTGCGCTGTTTCCTACCTTTTAGTCCAGGAACAGCGTACAATTCTCAAACACCAGGTAATATTTCTGGTGACTAGCACATTGAGCAGCTAGTTGCCAGATGGGTATTTATTTGGGACAGATATATTCAGGGGTGGTAGTTCCACTTTAAAGATGTAATTGATTGAATAAAACAACTCTGCAAGCTTCATGAGCTATTTAACTATTTGTTAGATCAATCAAAAACATGGGCGGGGGTAGTCAACGGCAGTCCTCAAGAGCTACCAACAGTGCCTGTTTTTGAGATCTCTCTGCTTGAGTACAGGCAAATCAATCAGTGACTTAGTCACTTTAATGACTCTACCTGCTCTGATTAAAGGTTTTCCTAAAAACATGCACTGTTGAGGACCAGGATTGGCTACCCTTGAGAGCGTGCTTGATTGATTTAAGGTACTCTTAAATTGAAAAGGTGCTGCAGAAGTCAAAGCCAAGTCTGCACATGCTCATGAATTATTACCTTACCAGGGAACTTTCATTTGTGGAGTCCCTGGAGAGAAACCTCTGATGCTGCTGGGGCAGGGGAGGGCTGGCTTGGGGGGCAGAGGGGCAATTGCCCCCTGGGCTGGTTACATGTCAGGGCCAGTGGGCCACTACCTCACTCAATCTCCCACATACTGCTGCAAATGGAGCTACCCTATTGATACCACAGAGCTTAGAATTAAAATGGAGCTACGCAAGTGATACCATAGAGTTACAATCCTAATAGAGCCACACTAGCAGCATACCCATTTCCCTTGTAAGCTCTATGGTATCTGTCATGTAGCTGTACTTAAATTGAAAGCTCTATGGTATCACTAGACTAGCCATATTTCAACTGTAAGCTATGGGGTCTTGTTTGCCTTACTTAACAGCATTAATGCAAATATTAAAATTAACTAAATGGGATGGCCTGTAGATTATATTTGCCCCCCAGGCCACAAGTTGCCAGCCCTCCCCTGTGCTGGGGAGTATAATTGCAGCAAATCATGGCAAAAAGGGTGTGGGGTTTACTCGCTAGTGGGGGGGGGGTGAGGTTTTCTGGGGCATCACACAAATGGGTGGGAAGTGGGGGGAACTAGGTGGGGAATGAGGAAAAGTGGGAGGAACTGTGTGGGAAGGAGCAGAAATTGGCAGAGTTTTAAAGAAAACTCCCCACATAAGGAGAATCAGCATCTGCCCCAGAGACCTGGTAATTCAGTCTCAAAACTGGAGTATCCAGGACAAATCCATAGAGTTCCCAGGGATGATTAGGACTCTTCTGTGTGCAAAAATGTAATGCATATATGCAAAAACCCTAACGTTAAAGCAAATTATCTCACATTTTTAAATACCTCATAACATCTGTCTCCATGAATATTTTGGTGTATATCCAGTCAGTAGTAAATTTATCTGTAGCAATGACAAAGTTTTATTGATATCATCAAAAGCTGTAGTAGAGAAAGTAAAGTTTTTCCCCAAACTTCATTTTCTTTTTTCTTTTTTTTTTTTGTCAGTTGGATTTGGATAAAGTTTGTAGAGATTGACACTAATTCCTAAAATGCCAAAATTCCGCTACATTACTAGGGATAATAATGTTTCATAAAAAAACACAGCTCTAGTATTCATAGTATTCATAGTATTTGGACTTTGGAGAGTGTTATTTCAATTCTGTCAGAGTTGTAGTTCAAGAGTAATTCAATGACAAAGTATCCCCCTCCCGCCCCTTTTACTGATGTAACACTGCTCAGCCAGAGCAGAAGGGAGGTGCCCAGGTAGACTGCAGAGAGGGACAATCTTCAATTAAGATAAGGGAAAAACCTGAAAAACCTGTAAAGGGGGGCAGGGCTTTAATTGTTCTCATAGGAAGAAGATTGTCCCCTGCTGTTATCTGTCTGGTCTATGGACTGCATTCCACATCTGAGAAGAGATTGCTTACACTAGGTAAAAGGGACGGGAGGGGAAACTTTGCTTGTGAATATATCTCAAACCATAAAGGCTTGAGAGATAAGACTTATATCGTTCTTCATGTTTTTTTAATGCCTACAAAATAAAATAAAGATAAAATGAAGTATTACTATCCCTTTAATTCTTCATTGTAATGAAAAGTTATGAGCATTTGAAATTAAGCATTCAACACAGAACAGCTGTTCATTCTGTAATCATTTGTTTATGTATAGAAAAATGGTCAGTGCAGGAAAGGTCCCTCTAAGTACAGTATCATATACATTATCTACAACTAACACCATAGTACGTGATTGAAGATCTACTCACGTTCTTGTGAGGCTCATACAACCTCATGGAACGCAGACAGGCAATGGTGTTTAAAATCACATGCAGATGGAATCTCCTCAGGTAGATAACTCCTGTTCTTCATCACAGGTTCCTTCTCGTCTGCTCAATTTCAAGGCCACCTACTCCATCACTGGAGAATAACTTCTTGCCATAGGTATGCCATAGGTATTACGCCAGTATACAGATCACCCCTTACATTCCGTCTTCTCATCCATAACCATTTATTTACCCTGTCAGCTTGTCATTTTCAAATGCCTCGGTCCATTTTGGTGAAATATTTTTGTAATGCTCTTAACCCTTTCAGTGCCAGAGGAGTACGCAACTCATTGCTCCTCAAGGTGCCACAGGTGCTCGGATGTACCACTTTTGTGGCCCTTAGGATACAACTGCACAGTGTTTTGTCTCCCGTAGCTGACATTGGGTTCTAGATAACCAATTGAATGTTAGAGAGGTCTCCAATGCATTGCAAAACAATGCATTGGAGACCACACAGGCATTCAGGGGGTTAAACACCAAATCAATGGGAATTTTATCCTGTGATGCAGTTGGTTTGCCCCAGTTTTTCATTAACTGGTTTTTATAACCCTGTGAAACAGTATTTGATGCCAAACATTAATTGAATATAGTTATTTACTGCATAAATTGATTTACATGCAGGCCGTTACAGTCTAGAGAGGAACACCCTACATCCTATGCAAATGAACTGTATTTTGGTGTGCACAAGGAATTATAATTTTAACATTGCTTTGAAGATCATTGTGGTGTGCTACTTAGACAAGCATGTAACTTTCTTTTTTTCCATTTGATCCTAACCACATCAGATATACTATTTTTTCATAGATGCTCTTTGTCATGTAGTAAAGGTCAAGTTTCAAACTATTTCCTTCTACCACCTTTTTGTTTTACTTTCTTATAAACAAGTAATGCATAGAAATAAATCTGCAAACAATGTACCTCTCTGGTACTTAAAGGGTTAGTAATGCCCTTATATAAGTTTATGCAGTATAGTAGATGTTAAAAAAATAAAGTATCTTGAGAAAGTCCCAACTCTCAAACCTTTATGGTTTGAGATATTCGCTGCTAAAGTTCCTGCTCTCCTGATGTCAGCTGTAAAGCTGACAGAAGGAGTTCAGCGTCGGCTGACTCGAGGAGGCTCTTCAGCGGAGCCGAAATAACGCTATTTAAAAAGAAATATTTCATTGGAACAGTCTACAAAGTGTGCTTGCAAACCAGGCACACTTTGTAGACTGTTCCAATTAAGTAATTCTTTTTAAATAGTGTAATTTCGGCTCTGCTGAAGAGCCGCTGGCTGGTCCCAGGACTGGGATATTCTGCAGTAGGGCGCTGACGTCAGGAGAAGGGAGGGAGGGGGAACTTTAGCGGCTAATATCTCTTAAACCGTAAATGTTTGAGAGATGGGATTTTCTCAAGATACTTTTTTTTTTTAACATCTACTATACTGGATAACTAACCCTTTAACAGTTAATTGTCTATTTTTTTAAACCTTTAAAGGGATAGTAATGTCAGAAAAAAGTATTAACTATATGGTAGATACAATTAAAAGAGAGTACTTGCACTTATTCGTATGTCTCAAACCGTTATGGTTTGAGTGATATAGGAAAATAAAGTTCTCCACTCCCTCCCCTTTCTGCTTGACGAGCTGTTCTCAGACTCCACTGCTGCCATCTCAGTCATGTACCAGCCAGCCAATGAGAGAGGAGCATCAACATTACGCACCTCTCATTGGCTGGTGGTACAGTTTGTGTAGTGTCCACAGTTGAGGGGCTGGTGTGCCTGTGCGCATCTGAGCAGAGTGAGGTACAGAGCCGGATTAAGTCTCCATAGAGCCCTAGGTAGGATACCAAATTGGGGTATCGGTAACCTTTCTCAGTTTGTCCATTGTTCTTGAGGTTAGACGTACTAGCACCAACTTAATAAAAGAAAATAAATGCTTTTATACACAAGAAACTCAAATACAGGGTGTCCAAATAGTGCCTTATCACTTTGATAATAGAACCAGTAATAAAATTATAATTGCACTCATATGAATGTTGGATAACGGGTGCTTTAACATAACCATCTTGCAAATAAAGTTCCCCATCTATGTTTAGAGAATATCCATGGAAAATTACACAGCTTCTCCCAAAGAACAGTATATTCCAAAATATAACTTATTTGAATAGCAAACTATAAAACAACACGCTAAAATTGGAAATTGAAGTGGGCTACACTCTTGATACCACAGAGCTTACAATTGAAATGGAGCTACACTATTGATCCCGCAGAACTTACACTTGAAATAGAGCTACACTAGTGATACACAGTGCTTATAACTGATACTACAGAGCTTGCAACTTAAGCACGGCTATAGAACTGTAAGCTCTGTGGTATCACTAGTGTAGCTGTATTTTAACCAGGGGAAGAGAGAGGACAAATGAGGAAGAGGAGATAAATGAGGGGGAGAGAGTGGAAAGGGACAAGACTAAGGAGGGAAGCAACAGACAAAGGGCAGAGAAAGGGCACGGGGGGCAGCAAGATCAAAGGAAAGAAGAAAGGAAAAGGCAATGGCAAAATGGGAGAATAAAAAAATGGAAATATGGAGGTAGGGAGAGTATGGAGGCATTAAACAGTAACCTGAGTGGAGTGGTAGGAAAGAAGCAAAGAAAGAAGATGTAGTAATTGTGTAGTAATTGATGATTATGAAGTTGGAGGGGGAGGGGATTCAGGGGTAGAGGAAGGATGAGGAAAGAAGGAGAGAGATGGAAGAAGAAGATGGAAGGAGGTAGGAAATAAGAAGCTGGAAGGAAGAAGATGTAGGGAGAAAATAGCTGGAAGGAGAATGAAGCTGGAGGGATGGGAGAGGGAGGAGGAAGATAGAGGGAGAGGCTAGAGGAAGAAGACACACACACACAAAAAAAAACAACAAAAAAAAAACATGTCTTTCCCCTATTTCTCACTACCATACAGGTTACCATCCCTCTAACAAGTATCCCTCCAGCCATAAAATGATCACCCATCATGCACACCAAATTTCAAACCTACTTCTCTCCCCCACCACCCTTAGCACTTCCTTCATGATCCTGCCAATTGCTCACTTTTTTTTTTTTTTGGTCATGCAAGGGAGATGTAGCAATCCTGCTTAGAGTCAGTAGCTATCAATGCAGAATGCTTCTGAATAAAACGTCTTTGCCCAGCCTCCAGCATCGCTTACTTAATAGGCTGCTCTAGTACTGTCACCATGATTGGCTAGGAGTTCTAACCAATTACTGTGACAGTAGTATTAGTCAGGAAGCTGAGGAAGATTGGAATGCCGATGACAGAGTTTCCTAAGTGCTTTAACTAACATGGAGCTGTTCATGTAACCCCATGATTGAGTCACATTATGTGCAATATTACCATAGAGATCACAGACAGTGGGCCACAGAGCAACTTCTACGTTAGACCCAGTTGCCTGTTTTAACCCTTTGAGTGCCATGGGGTACGCAATGCATTGCATAGTCCTCTGGCACTCAAATGGTTAAGTTGTTGTGTGAGAGTTATTGCCCAGACACAGGACACGTATTTCTAGGCAAAGGACACCGGTCCCCTTTGTCTCCCCTTAGTGGCGGCACTGATGGAGATAAGACAAGGCATTGCCAGGACAATAGGAGGAGTCCTGGCACACTCACTCTTAAGTTTTGCGGACAATTGGCTCTGGGCAAAATTGTTGCCCAGTGAGACAGGGCTCCCCAACTAGCCGATGATCCTGCTCTTCTGGCCAGTACATAGCACATGAGCACAATTTGTTCTACATTCGCTATACAGGGAGAGAAGGGAGAGGTGCCATTTTCATACAGGGCTTCAATTTCCACTTGCCCTCACTCAATTTCTCCTCGCCAAATGCGAGGAGGCAAGTGGAAATTTTGAGCCCTGATGTGCAGTACATATATTATCAAGAAAACCACTAAACCATGAGTCCGTAACCTTTTCATGAGCTACTTTTAATCAATGAAACACGTAGTGAGCTACTCATGGATGGATGGATGTGGGGCAGGAAAACCATCAAAATCCTGTGATGCTCTCTATTTCCATTACTGTTAGTTCTCTGATTAACCACTGACTGCTGAGTACCGCAGATGAAAGCTGTGCCTGAATTTATATCAGACAATTGGGGAGCAGATTTCAGCCACTGGACATGTCTCTAGCAGGCCAGAGAACTTGATACCTGATTGACGAAATTGCTATTCACTGGTAGCTGAAGAGCTATCAGTAGCAGACGAGCTACGTGTTGGAGCACTCTGCAGTATACCACCACTTTTTGTCCTGTCTACAGAAACATTGGCATACATTGTACATTTTATTTTGTTGTAGTACCTCAATGGCCTGAAATTTTACAGTGGTGCTGTTGCTACACCATCCTATGGAAAGCTCTGGTTAGTTGACCATAAACTTCCATAGGATGGTTGTAGCAACAGCGCCACTGTAACATTTCAGGCCATTGAGGTACTGCAACAAAAATAATTCAAGTTTGAGCTGCAATCATTTTAGAATAAAACACCTCTCAGCAGTGGGAGAACCCTTGTTTTACTCAAAAGAATACACCCAACAATATAAATTTTACTATATATTAAGTGTTAGTATACCTTTAAATATAGATATTACAACTGCAAACCAGAGTCTGTTTAACTAAACCTACAGAATAACGAATACACAACCAAAGGACTGAATTCATTACACTGAAGCAGAGGAACTCGTAGGGTGACCAGACCTCACCTTTAACCGGGGACACACATGAAAAATGCATATTTCAGGGCTGCTTTAATTTCAGCACAGTCCTGAATTATGCCTATTTCCTATGTGTCCCTGGTTAAAGGTGAGGTCTGGTCAGCCTACCATAGGGAACAGATTATAAAAAAAAAACACATTTCCATTGATTTACACGGGGCTTTTAACTGATTGAATGCTAGCGAGATCTCCAACAAATTGCATTCACAGAATTAAAAACCCAATTTAAATAATTAAGAATTTTCTGTTCCCATGGCACAAATAATTTGCTGCAGAATTACATCTCTTTAGCCAGGGGTAGTGAAATCTCAGTAGTCTTAAGAGATGGTGCTCCAGAATTTTGTTTCTGGATCCTACATTTAGTTACAATGTGTGTGTATAATATATATGTATAAGGCTTTTTCTGGCTGAATAAAATGAAATAACTAAGTTATTACAGAGCAAAGGCATTATTCTGATAGCTTGATGTTTTGCCACCAGGTGGCGATGTGGCTATATTCCATAAATGGAAAGCTACACCACTGCATTGCAACACTCAGCGCTTCACAGGCAGAAAAAGCAACAGCACCCCTTGGCTGCAAAAATTCTTGAACTCAGACTACCCAAATTTGTTCTATAATTTTTTTTGGCTAAAGCATCTCTCATCAGTAGAAGTACCCTTAATTTACTCATCAGAAAAATCCCAGAACATATTATATATGTATTGTTAAGGTCTGCTGCCCTTGTAAGATCCCCACCCCAAAGGTGATGTGGAAAGAGGTGACCTCCACACCTGATTATATGTTTTACATATCGATATTTTAATGCTCTGCATGCATCAAGCCTGTCCTACACCCGACATAAAAAAACAACCCTCCCGAAAAACTGTATGATTCTAGCCCTTAATTAAGGAACAACCCCAAAATGTTTTGGTATTTTGATGTAATTGTAGATTAATAAGAAGTCTCATAAGGTTTAAATAATAAGAATGGAGCCGTTCTTGAGCTATCCAACAACACCATAGGAGTCAAATACAACTTCCCCAAATTCTCAATTCATTTAAACAGGACTTGTAATCCCTTAACCCTTTGAGTGCCAGAGGAGTTAAATGTTTGTGAGGTACAGTATGCATTAATGTGAAGTAGAGAAATTGTGAGACAAACAATCCATTGTGCTAGGGACCTTTCCAGCATTCAGCGCAATATATTTAATTAACCTGCAGCACCACAAGGGGCAGTATGAGATAGCAAAAGATGAGCAGTTCTAGAGCATACCAGCAGCACCATAGAGGAGTAATGATGATCCCCCCAAGTTCCCATTGATTTTAATGGGGACAATTAACATACCCGGGAACTCTCCGGTTTTGTCCCAGAGACTCTGGTTTTGACACTGAATTACCAGGTCTCCGGTGCTGAGTCTGATTCTCCGGATGTGTCTGCCCACTTGTGTTCCCTTTTCCTCCCACTCCGTGCTCTCTTCTCCTCCTTCCCCATTGTATTCTAGCTATTTTTTGTTTTCTTAAGTCCCGCCCCCTCTCAAGCCCCACCCATTTTATGACACAAATCACATCATTTTTCTCCCCTCATCGGCACCAGAGGGCTCTCCTCCAGGCAGCCCCAACCAAGAAGCATGGCAATTAACCCCTTGAATGGTAGATTGTCTCCAACACATTACTTCATAATACTTGATAGATCACTATAGTATTCATGCTGTTACAATTCCAATTTAATTCAAAGGATAGTTTTGTTTCTTGGCTATTGCTTTGCTGCAGAATGGCTCCTCTTTTTCTTCCTGCATAAGACCCATGGTACAGCCAGGTGAGAGTAGGCCAGTTGACCCTTCTAATACTTGTCAGCCAATCAGGGACTCTTACAGAGAGGGTGTGTGACTAGCATAGCAAATTATTTTTTGCAGTGAGTTTCACTTCCTTTAAACGAACAAAAATAAACATGTAGCTAATAGGGCTATTCCTACTGAGTAAAATAAGGGTACTCCTACTGCTGTCAGTTGTTTTATTTAAATGTTAAATCTCTTCAAATTGTCGGGAAGTGAGAAAAACTATCATTACTTCCTGAAGTTGAAACGGAAAAGAATGACTCAGCAGTTTTTGTCACATTCTGTGGAGAACTGTTTGTCAGTGACTTTCCTCTCAAACAGAATGCAACAGAATAACCAATTGAAAGCTAAGCACCTGAGGACATTGGTAATGTTAAAATGAACAACTGTTTAAACTCTAATAAATATATAAATATACATTTCACAGCAGTTTGAGTACCCTTTGTTTACACAGTCGAAAAAGCCATACAATATTTTGTTTTATAAAAACATTTAATTCTCGCATTAGTCTTTGTCTGTCTGCTCACTGCTAGGTTAGACCAATACAAATATTGCAATGATCTAACTTTATCTTCTCCTTTACCTTCCTCCCACCAGGAAACCTCATTTAACTTCCTAGAGGGGGGTGGGGTGATTTCTAAATGAAGCTTTTTCAGATATTGTGCAAACTCAGAGCTTCTTGAACACAGTGACATTGTGAAATCTTGCAAATTCAGCAATATTATGTCTAGAAAATCCTAATAACTGCAAATATAACACACATTGTTGTGAAATATGACAAGCGCTGAATTTAACAAGGGGGATGGTAACTGTAAAAATAGCAATTTTTAAACAGAAGTGCCATTATCACACATTTCAGAACACATTTCTTGTGTTTAGCTTACAGAGATCTGAAAATAAACATTTGAAAATGAGACATTTGAATCCAAATTTTAAGCAGTTTGTCCACCTTAACCCTTTGAGTGCCAGAGAGGTATCCAACACATTTTGTTGCAATGTTTTAGAACACTGGTTCTCAACCTGTGGGTCGGGACCCCTTTGGGGGTCGAATGACGATTTGCCAGGGGTCGCCTAAAACCATCAGATATTTATATTTCAATTCATAATAGTAGCAAAATTACAGAGATGAAGGAGCAACAAAAATAATTTTACTGTTAGGGGTCTCCACAACTTGGGACATTTTATCAAAGGGTCGCAGCACTAGAAAGGTTGAGAACCGCTGTTTTAGAAACTTCTTTGGCACTCGAAATGTTAGAATTCATTAAATGATGTTAGAATTAAAGGAACACTAACACATCCTGTTCTTTGATTTCCAGCTCTATCAATTGGACTGTGTATACCAGGCTTTTGTGATAAACCTACCAAGTGATGCATGATTTGCAGATGCATCCCTTTATCAACTTGGATTCTAGAAATGTTGTCACCACATTGCCTCTAGGATTCAATGTTTAAACCTGTAGAGGGTGCACTTCTCATCACTATTCAGAGAGAAAAAGCTACTAGTCAGAGGAAGAAAAGTTACTAGTTCATCCAATGTTAAATGTAGAGAGTAACATAATTTTCCTACTCATCCACTGCATTATTTGTATCTGTGTCACTACTGGAAGATGTTCAGTGGGACCTTTTGCAATCTGGTCCCTTTAGAAGACCATGCAAGTGCCACACCAATGACAAATGCGAGGACGGTGATGTACCAAAAAAATATTATAAGAATATTTTGGTGTCAAGGCCTCATTTATAGGAACAAACTTGGTCATGCAAAGCATGTTTTTAAAAAAACAGCCACTTCATCTTGTCCAACAAGGAGTTGGCCTTGTCAGAGTGTATGGGTGTTTCTGGTTGTGCTGATCTGCCTCCCTTTTGTACACCCCCCTCAATATGTCATGTGACACTCACTATATTACTGAATGCAGTAGGGATGGTCTACTTGTTTTCTACCCATATCGCCATAATGACACCAACCCCAATTACTACACACATGAACTTACCACAACACAGAAGGAATGGATTTGAAAAGGCTGTGGCTGATTTATTAAATACAAGCAAAAGAAGTGCGGTGTTACTCCTGCAAGAAAGACAGGGGGAAGGCCTAGAGATTCCACTGTCCACAGGTAATCACAGAAATACACATAGACTGACACCCCAGCCCTGTTCCATTGGCCACTGGTAGTCGCTGAAAAGCCCATGCACTATCTTACACCTCAGTCCTGTTCCAGTGGTGCTCACAGGCCCAAATATAGTACATTGTCAAGTTTCTCAGCTTTTTTCCATTGCCCACTGATATTCACAGAAGCACATATACACTGTCACCTCAGCCTTGTTCCACTTCACACTGATACTCACAGAGGTTCTCAGCTTTGCAATCCATTAATCTCTTTTTACAGCTGTCTCGCATGTTCCTTTATAGCATCCTGAGAACACTCTGCGAAGGAACACATAGGCCAGCTGTGAGTGTACTAGAGATGAACAAATCACAAATCAGAGACACAGATTAACTGTTGGTGAGGGAACATGCTATGGGAGGGGAGCCAGTGGTGTTTACAAGGGGACATATTGTGAGGGAGGCAAGTGTGATGGTACTCTGAGGGGGATAGGTGGAGGGTAGAGGTGAGGGAACAGGCAGGGGGGAGTGTTTAACTGGAGGGGAGTGTGCAGAGTTTGTGGAGCAGATAGGACAGTGCTGAACAGGAGAGAAGCGGTCAGAGAAATGTAGAGCAGACGGGGGAAAAGTGGAGCAGGAATGGAAGTGCACAGGACAGTGTTGAACCAGAGAGAAGGGGGCAAGGATTGTGAAGTGGGCAGGCGAGTGTTGATCTGGAGATAGAGGTGAAGGGGAATGGCATAGAAAAAAAGGCAAGGACACAGAGGGGAATGGTGGACAGGAGAGGGCAGTACACATTGGGGAATCGTCCTGCAGTGAATTGGGCATGGAGGCTTTGTCCCTACAAAAATCGTGCCTCCAGCCATATCTGTAATCTGACTGGCTGGGGAAGGTGGATGGATGCAGCAGGCATCAGCAATATAAGTTAATAGTAACCCTCCTACAGCTTCCTATGCACATTTTAATGTGACTGAACAAATCCGAATGAAACTGTGCCCACCATGTCAATCACTGCCCCAAACATAGAAACACTAGCGAGCAAGTATTAGATAGGCAATATCACCAGACCCACGAGACCAGGATTGATGAGTCTACACGTACAATACCCACCCCTCATACTTTAGAGGCTCCTTCTACATTTTTTAGCAAGCATAGCCTCACCCACCCAGGCTGTGACAAAAAAATAAGGAAGTGAGGGTGGAAATATTCCTCAGTGCTGGTAATTACTTCTAAAATAGCTGATGAAAATGAGTTAAAAAGTTAATAATGAAAACCTTTCTGCCCTTTGCTATACTCATTTCAACCTGACTGAACAAAACCCCATGAAATTGTGTCTGCCATGCAACAGCAGTGAGCCAATTTTAGATGGGAAATACCCCAAGACCTATTAGACCAGACTTGATGAGTCTACACTCACCATACCCACCCCTTATACTTTAGAGGCTCTGCCTCCTTCCTGTTAGCAAGCATAAACAAACAACGTCAAAGATAACCTGCTCTCATCTCATGCCACTGATGGCACACCATCTGACATCCATCTGGTTGGCAGAGAAGCCCAGTCGTGACCCAGTTCCTGTACATCATTCCTCTCCTGATCCCAGGATCTAACAGAAAGACCAACAACCTATACAAAACACTGCCTACGAGCTGAAACATAACAATGAAAAACAAACACAACAAATTATGAACAACTTAGGTTGCACATAAGAGCAGAACAGATTTGATTCTCAATGTAATGCTGCCTCAGGAAGAATGCATGCCAAAATGACAAACCCAATCTGACCAAACCTGTCTTAAAAACACTGACAAACTGAAAATGCATTAAAGCGATCGTAAAGTCCGGTTTTATTAAACTCTGATAGTGTAGCTATTACAATAATAATCTAAGAGATAAAAGTTCCATCTCTCAAACCTTTATGGTTTGAGAGATATAGGAAGATAAAGTTCCCCCGTCTCTCCCCTTTCTCTGAGATGAGCTGTAAAGCTGTCAGATTACGATTCTGGTTGCGTGACCAGATGGAGGCTCTTCAGCAGAGCCGAAATAGCGGAATCTAGAAACAAATACTTCATTGGAACTGTCTATAAAGTGTGCCTGGTTTGCAGGCACACTTTGTAGACCATTCCATTGAAGTATTTGTTTCTAGATTCTGCTATTTCGGCACTGCTGAAGAGCCTCCGTCTACAACCCGGGACCAGGATATCCTGTGACTGGCTTTACAGGTGACGTCAGGGAAAGGGGAGGTAGGGGGGAACTTTATCTTCCTATATCTCTTAAACCATAAAGGTTTGATAGATGGAACTTTACTATCCTTTTAAAGAAAACCTATCATGATAAACCAATAAAAGCAACTCTTGATAATATTGAGAATTTGCAGATAGTCCCACACAGTGGCCAAAGAACACCCCACCCCTATCTATACTAAACAATATGATCAATTCACCATTACTCTCCAGGTCCGTTTTGGAACTATCAAGACATCTATTTACCTAATCAGCCCTAGCATTAGCATCATAAAACAGTAAAACCCCTTGAACTCACGAAAATGCCACCATAAAACCTCTAAACTATCCATACATAAAGCATCAAGACAACCAAAACGCAACATTTTGAAAGAAACCAAATGGTGAGAATAGATAGACTTCATCGACTGCAACAAAAATACCTTGGTAATATTCCTAAAACCTCAGTGTAAACAAAAACACAAGGGGGATTATAGACTAAGATGTGATAAAGTAGAGATGACGTCTCCAGTGATATCACTTTTACATTTGCTATGTTATTCTATAGAGTCAATGCACTGACATCTCCAAAGTTGGAGAAACTGTAGTGCATTGGATTCATAGAATAACACAGGACATGGATACATGATATCACTGGAGAAGTCATCTCCACTTTATCACCTCTTTATAATGCCTTATAGTGCATCTCCCCCAATAGCGACCTCAATTAATACAGACGGATCTCTCATTATCATTCCCACCCAATATAAAATCAACATATTCAGCCAACTTTCATCACATAATGTACCCCCCAGCTTCCACATTCAACACCACATTACATATTCACCCCAAAATTTTGCATACACTGACCAGGTGGCAGGAGTCTCCAAAGATCTCCCCCGACCCCATACTTTTCTTAACCAGTCTTCCAAAGAAACTTTGGGCATGAGTAGCTACTGACTTCTGCACATGATGTTGCTTCTCAGAACTGGTCTCACTGAAAGAGAGAGAGTATCTGCAATCACATTCCAATGAACAGGAACATGCCTTATGCTGAAGCACATATTCATCTCTAAACAGTGCAGAACCATGCATCCTCAATAATCGCAGGCAGCAATCCAGAAGTTAAACTATTGATGCAATAATCATGAGAAACAATTCCCGATATATAATGTTACACAGTAATCCCAACTCTTGCCTTAACTCTGACCAGCATTCAGCAATCCGATACCAGACAAATATGTATCAAATTTCTGACTGTTGGAGCAATTCAAACAAAATGATGCAACCATTTAACTTCCACAGTAGCCATCGCCAAATGACATGTAAAAAGTGTCCTATGGGTATTGTGCAACAATCAGAATTCAACTTACAATCAAACACGGCATGGCCATTCAAAGTCACATCCGTAACTCCAAAGACTGTATGGTCTTCAGTCACCTTCATAATTCCCTGAAAACAAACCAACACATGCATCAAATCTAACAAGTTGCCAATGGCAAGCAGCACTCCATGGCAACCAAATCAGTTTCAATACCCAGACATTTGATACAGGAAGCAGTGCCTTCTGTTTTGTCAGCCACCAAACCTGCAGTTTACCCACCTAAATGATAAATGAGACAGAATTTCCCTGCCTTCTTCTTTGGAAAACTCCCAATGGGTGGCCCTGAAAGGGTGAGCCATCCTACCTAGTGAAACTTCCTTCACAAGCTTTTCCCTAACAACTTCAGGAAAGTCCTCCATTTAAGCACTCATGTTTTAAAGCAACAGGTCCAACATACACTGGGTTTCATTAAACATCCAGCATTATGCAACCCCATTTCTCACCGACAGGCTACTGGTACCCAACCCATTGTTTCCCCCTTGAAATAAAAATGATTTCTGAGGACCTAAAAATTTTAACCAAAAGATTATATATTTATGATTCCATCTGACAACAAATGCATTCCAAGAGAGCCAAATATAATTATGGTCAGATGCCACTTGATCTACACCACACACATGACCACAAACCCACATTAGCTGCACCCTGGACTTCCTATTTACCTAAAAGCTGAGTAACAGCTGCCAAAAAGCCCTGGAAAAAGGAAGGTCACCTGAAACCACAGCTGCTGACTTCTGGGTTGGCTGTTCTATAGCTGGAAAAGATGGTGATACTACATAGGCCACAACCGTGCACATACTTGGCAGCGCTGCAGATAGGCCTATTATCTCAGCTGGTCTAGAGGAACCCTGTGGACACCCAGAACTAGCTCAGCTCCTGACATCTCCAGTTGGCAGTGATGTAGCCAGAACATGAGAAGGAGCATGCATTGCACTGGTCCAAGACCCTCCTGCCAGAGGCGTCCCACCTTTCTCTTTGGTGCTGCTAAGCACTCCACTGGTAGTAGAACCCCCAGTGTTCAGTTCCCAAACTTCCTCTCCACCAAATCCTGTATAAGAGCCATTTCACAGATAAAAAGGAAGCCCTCTGCTGTAGGGACGGCAACCCCCCCCCCCGTGCCTGTTCCTGTGCTTGCAGATGTACCAGAGATGACCTCGAGCCTCATTAGGCTTTTGTCTGTCATACTGGTCTAGATTGTGGCCCTTGTGACTGATGTAATTTCTTCTAGGTCTTACTGTTGCCCCAAACAGTTCCCCAGCAAACAACTCTGCAGCCATTCAGCATCCTTCCAGCCAGCCTCAGCTTTAAGCTGCCTAAGAAGGTCATTAATAACCCTGGTCTCCTGAGCGCTTGTTTTTACAATGCAGCCACATTTTGCATAACAAGGACCAATGATTATCACTATTTCAGACTAATGAAGATGCTTATAGGTGCATCAATATGTGCTGGGCCTAGTATAAAAGCAAACTGGATCAATTCTGGGGCACACCATCTACACCACAGGGGACAAAGATACATTTACATTGATGTAATTGAGGGCTTTTAATCCCTTGAATGCTCCATAATGCTTTGGAGGCCTCAAGGGATAAAAACCAGATATAAATCAATTACATTTTTTGGAATGTTTATTTTTACCTGTGGTGCAGCAAATGTGCCCTGGAATTCTGCAGATTTCTTTCATACATAACACCTATTGAATCTCCTTCTAAAATCTAAATATGCTGATAAAACTACAATTTATGCAAAATCATATGGAAACTCAACCACTAAGACGGACATTTAGAACAGTGAATTAAGCAGTTGATGCAAGCACGACTAGGTCAACATTTTGATTATAATCTCCTTTGCTGAAGTAAACTAATTGAAGTCACACTCGTTAATAGAGAATTATTTGCACTAGGATATCCATTAGAGATGAAGTACTATTTTACCAAACCACTGTACATTAATTATTTAAGGACACATTCGTTATGAAATACCTGCTTCCTGTTTTCTTTCTCCTGGAAATGGTTTTCACCTATAAATAACTAATAATATATCTGCAGTTAAAACCTATTTAGGGATAGTATTGTTTCTTTAACCCTTTGAGTGCCAGAGGAGTACGCAGCTCATTGCTTTGCAATGTGTTGCATTCCCCTCTGGCACTCAAAGGGTTAAAATTTGTTGCCTGAGTCTCCTGTATATTAAAAGAAACATATTGCTCTATGTCTAAGTGCTTACTTCTTTGTACTTCAAAAGTTATGAAGCACTAAAGATCCACCGGCCGCCCCTTCTCGCCACGTCACTCGGAAGATGCAGACTAGTCAGGACGGCTGCCACTGGTGTAACAATAGGGGTCGCACCTGTGACCCCCTCACCTGGCTCCCGCAGCAAATAGGTCTGTGCCTTCTTTGGCACAGACCTCTAACAACTGATCTCCCTCTCCGGCACTCTAGTAATGCAGAGCGATGGGAGATGACATAATCTCCCAGCTCTCTGCATTACTGAGAACCGAGTAGGAGCTCCAACTCTATAGAGGTCTGTGCCAAAGGAGGCACAGACCTCTCATGCCACGCTGCTAGACCACCAGGGAGGTAGGAGATGGACATGGGGGTGGGAGTCAGTAGGGGCAAGGTGGAGATTGGGGGCAAGGTGTAGATTGGGGGGAAATTTGGACGCAATGTGGAAATTGGGGGGGCAATGTGGCGATTTGGGGCAATGGGGGGGCAATGTGGTCAGGAGGGCCCATGGCAATTTCTGCACCAGGGCCCGGTGGCTTATAGTTACTCCTCTGACGGCTGCAGCGAGGAAAAAACTTCAGTAAGCAAAGGGAAATCCTGCCCTCCTTCGTCAAGGGGGGCAGGATTTCCCTTATACTTACTTACAGAAGTTTGTCCCTCAATGCAGCCTTCAAGTCGCATGACTAGGTATCAGATTCCATGGGAGGCGGCCAGAAAGCGGCACTTAGACATAGCGCAATATTTTCCTTTTAATATACAGAAGACTCGGGTAATTAATTTTAAAGAGACATTACTATCACTTTAAGACTTTCTATCAACTGGAATTTTTAATCGTTCTCTGTGGTACTGTTAGTTTACCTCAAGATTGTTCTATTTTCTTTGAGGACACTGCTCAAAATGACAGTGAACTATTTTTTAAATGTGATTTTCTTACACGACTTTCTGTTTCACCCAACTTCTCTCTTCAGGGTGAGTTGGCTTGAACTATCCCTGGTGCATGATTTCACCTCACATTCACAGACCAAAATGGTTGAGGGGCAATTGTATCAACTCATGTCTAACAAAAAATAGGTTACAAAAGAAATTTTGACTGATTTGATCCTAGTTATAAATAAAATAGTGACAGAAATTCAAATTCATTAGATCAAAACTGAACTCCCACAAACTGCAAAAGCCACCCATAGATACATAGGTATGAAATATATTGCAAGAAACAGTCAACATCCTATATAATAAACCTATATAATAATTCGCTAAAACACGTGTGACGACGCAGTCATGCACAGTAGAGACTGCCAGTGAAGAGGCTGATACAGAGCGGGGCGCTCTGAAGGAGCGTCCAGCTCTGTATCAGCCGCGGGGCAGGCAGTCTCTACTGAGCATGACTGCACCGCGACCGGCTGCCAGTGTATCTCAGCAGCGACATGGGCAGTCTCTACTGTGCATCACTGTCCCGCGACCGGCTGGCAGTGGCTCTGTGGCCCGTGTAACGGGCTCTTCAACTAGTAGAGAACATAAAAAAAGATTAAGCACCAAAAATGAAAGACAGCTGGGGCAGTCAGATTCACAATAATCCGGAATAGTGACTTTTTAGAGGCATTAGATTCATATGTCCTTGTAAATTTCACAATCTCAAATGGTGTTTTAGTTATCAACATGTCTTATACGAATTATATAAATTCACGTCTTTAAAAATGTTTTCCAATACTTTGTGATTTTTTTTAGTAACTCGATACATATGCCTCTTAGGGTCTAAGTATAAAGGTATAGAGGTTCAATTCTGGAGCAAACCAAATGTACCACAGGGGACAAATTGAAACTCCCCTGATTCCCACTGATTAAAATGGAGCTTTTAACCCTTTGAATGCGACAGAGGTCTACATACAGTATATGTATAATCTACTAAGATGTTGTGGGAGTCACTTGCAAGAAGTTATTTTACATACCATCAAGAGAGATAGTTCCTTTACTAATATTTGCCCAGGGAAGGAAAATCTATTTCTAGACTTTGTATCAATATTGTTATTACAGAATTGTGGGCCTTAAAGGGATAGTATTTCTTAAAAATAATTTTATTTTATACTGTAGCCCTTAAAAAAACATTAAAATGATATAAGTCTTATCTCCCAAATAAGAGATAAGACATATCATTTTAATGTTTTTTTAAGGGCTACAATATAAAATAAAATTATTTTCAAGCAATACTATCCCTTTAAATCAGGACTGTGTTTTGTAGTTTGTCTGTTCTTGTGAGACTATGACCTGGTGTGAACTACAATGACTTCTGTTTATTCATCTCTTGCCAGCTATATGCAAGCCCCTGTTTATTCATCTGTTGCCAGTGATAGGATTCCAGCCAGATCATTATGTTAACTGAGGTCTTCAACTGGCATTTTACTGTACAGTACCATGGATAATTAGTGATGCTATGTTATGTGATTGTCCAAGAAAAAAAGCATCCCTGGAAAGTTTCTTAGACACTCTGGCATGTATGTAGATAAAGATTCCCATGGACAGGAACCAGAGCTTATCTATGTCTAATTGGTGTTTCAGGGGGCCTCTCTTCTCCTTTAGCATTGTTTCACTATGTAACACAGTTACTTGCTTGTTGTTTAATGACCATCACCAGGAATGTAAAAGTGGTTCAGTTTACAGAGCATAGTGTGATGTCATTAGGAGGTGGAGGCAAAAGGAAAGAGGTAAATGGTGAATCAAACATAGTCAGGACCAAACATAATTTTTATATTGAGAATTTATGGCTTCTGTGAGACTGGCATTTATGCTCTAAGGCACAATAAAGAGGTGATAAAGTGGAGATAACCTCTCCAGTGATATCACTTCTCCAGTTCCTATATTATTACATAGAACCTAGGCACTAAGATCTCCAAAGCTGGATAAATATTTCATAGGCTCCATAGCATAACATAGGAACTGGAGAAGTGATATAATTGGAGAAGTTATCCCCTCTTTATCACCCCTTTATCACACCATAGTGCATCTCCACCAGAGTGTAATTTTATGTATGTACCTGCATCTTTAAAAGTAAGCTGTATAGTATAAAGGCAACTTTTATGCATTACATTAAGTATTCCCTAGGAATAAACGTCTTAGTGAATTATTTAGCCTTCATACAACCTTTAGGTACATCTAAGTAGTTTATTTTGTTACTTTGATCTATGTTGTAGTGTACATAAAGCTGTTTTAGTTTTCAGTATGATAAAGACAAGTAACCTTTACTAATCATTCAGGCCTATGTAATTCTATTGTCAGTAGTGATGAGACGTGGACTATAGGTACACAACAGAAATAGTTTTATGAAGGGAAGCTGCGTGTACATACCTCACAAGTGTCCCTCTTTAGGATGGACAGTCCCTCTTTGAGACCCAAATTCCTCTGTCCCTCTTTACCACCCTGATGTCCCTCTTTTTAGGGGACCAGACTGTGCGTGGTATATATAAGTGTATCACATTGCTCCACAGCAGTAAAACTCACATTAATGTTTGTCTAAACTTCAGTATATGTGTTTATCAATTTGTATGTGTAAATAAAATGCTTTATCCTTGCTCTAAATTATTTATTCAGTTACACCATGAGGTATCAGAATGCCATAAAATGACCTAAAAATCATTGGTAATGCCCCACCACCAGCCACACCCCCCAACAACACCACCTAAAACAAAAATATCCCTCTTTGGCCATTTGAAATGTTGGGAGGTATGCATATATAATGCAAAAATATATACTTAGATAAACACCAACCTAGGTAAGATATTCTGTTAAAATAAGAGCTACTTATTCTTTGGCTGTAATGACAAAAGATGGCAGAAGGCGCTGAATGACGCCTGAAGCCAAGTAAAGGACAATGAGCCTGCACACCTTCCCTCCTTTCTCTCTGATCTGTCTTCAAGTGGGGAGTGTGGGGGAGGCCCTGAAACAGAGAGGAGGTTCTTCTTCCTCCTGTCTGGGGGTGGGCTGGGGGGTTGGTTAAGCGGGAAAGAAGGGCGGGGTTTAGTGTTTTAAATCGCTTACCTGGTAGAGGTAAACAGGATTAAAGGGGAACTTTCACCTCAGAACATTTTTTTACCAACTCATTAAGCAGTGTTGAAAAAGGTGCTTCTTTTTTTTTATTTCTACATACTTAGTAAGATATTTTATGTCCAAGCTGCACACTTCCACATTCAGCGGCACAGGTATCTTCGGCACAGCTCCCAGCACTAGTTCATTCTCCTCCCACCTCCCTCCCTCCCAGCTGCCTCGGCGAGCACGTTCACACTTCACTTCGGTGTGCTGTGAACGGCTCCCAACGTTACAACAAGAAGCGATTCGCATTATACTGAGGTTGCAACCTCAGTATAATGCGAATCGCTTCTTGTTGTAACGTTAGGAGCCATTCACAGCACACCGAAGTGAAGTGTGAATGCGCTCGCCAGGGCAGCTGGGAGGGAGGTGGGAGGAGAATGAACTAGTGCTGGGAACTGTGCAATGCGGAAGTGTGCGGCTAGAACATAAAATATCTTACTAAGTATGTAGAATTAAAAAAAAAGAAGCACCTTTCCCAGCACTGTTAAACCGTTTAATGAGTTGGTAAAACAAATATCTGAGCTGAAAGTTCCCCTTTAAGTTTTTTCAATTATAAAAGCTGTGACCTCACAATTTTGCCACCTCTACATTGTTGTCTGTGCATTTATTGCAAAATGGGAATGTGGAGTGGGGTTATGATGATTTATGTTAAAATTGGTGGCTGGAGGGAGAGGTAAATGGCGAATTTGGACCTTACTGAAACTTCCTAAAAACCACCAAATTACCTTCTTCAGTTTATAAAAACTTCCAGCAACTGTCATGTCTGCTGCCATGGAAAAGATATCAATGACTGACTGAACAAAGACACAAGGGCAACATTTGTACGGCAATTAGGATTTTCTGCCTATAGCAAGGTAAGTTGGTAGGTTTATTATTAGTGTTATTTCTACTTAAATATGTGAAACTTCTGTAAAAATCACGAGCACATACCCCATGTGAAATGGAAGCCAGTCAATTTATATTTTGTAAAGGAATGTTGTTCACATACCTCCCAACATTTCAAATTGCCAAAGAGGGACACTTGCGTTTTAGGGTGTGTTGCTGGGGGCGTGGCTGGTGGGCGGGCCATTACTGAGAATTTTTAGGCTGTTTCATGACCTACTGACACCTCCTTGTGTAACCTAATAAATGCCTTATAACAAGACCAAAGTATTTTATTTAAGCAGACTAATTTATAAACACATATACTGACGTTTAAAGAAACAATAATGTGAGTTTTATTGCTGTAGAGCAATGTGATACACTCCTATACACACCACACAGTGTAAACTCCTATACACACCACACACTCTGATCTCCTAAAAAGAGGGACATTAGGGTGGGAAAGAGGGATAGGGGGACTTGGGTCTAAAAGAGGGACTGTCCCTCCTAAAGAGGGACACTTGGGAGGTATGTGTTCAGGATAACTAAGTTGGAGTCATCCAAAATAGAGAGAATGATCTATTAACCCTCTGAGTGATAGAGGAGTAGGCAACATATTACTAAGCAATGCATTGTACATCCCTCCGGCACTTAAAGTGGATGTACCACCTTAAAACATTTTTTACCATAGGTTTTGTTACTAACATATTATTAGGAGAGCTGTTTTTTTTTGTAATGTAAGTACTTTTGCAGATGCTTATGTTCTATGCTGTGCACTTCCATATAATGTGCTCAGCAAAGCTCGTCTTCTCCTCCCACCTCCATCCCAGCTGCCCCAGGGAGCGCGTTCACACTTCCCTTCTGTGTGCTGTGAATGTCTTCTATCTTTACATCACTCTCCAGGTTATCACGCTCCGGTTAGCATTATACTGAGGTAACCTCAGTATAATGCTAACCGGAGAGTGATGTAACAATAGAAGCCATTCACAGCACACCGAAGGGAAACGTGAACGCGCTCCCTGGGGCAGCTGGGAGGGAGGTGGGAGGAGAATTAGGCAGTCAGACAGAGCTGTTCCGAAGAATCAGTGTACTGCATTATGCTGACTGGCACAGCTTAAAAATAGAATATCTGCAAAAGTACTTACATTACAAAAAAAACAAACAGCTTTCCTAATAATACATTAGTAACAAAACCTATGGTAAAAAGTTTTTAAGGTGATACATCCCCTTTAAATGGTTACGAAGAATTGGAGTAATTCTAGAGGAAGCCACCTCTGCAATAGAGGACAAAGTAGAGTCTTTAACCCCTTGAATGACAGAGTGGTCTCTTAAACATCAAAGTGGTTAAAAGCCCCATTGAAATAGTCAACTATATTGCAGTTAGTTTGCTTAAGAATTGCTTTACTTTATCCTCCTAAATATGTCTCTTAGTGTTGGGGCCAGTGTTCAATACCACATTAGCGCTGAAGGGGTTAAAAGCTCAATTTAAATTAGTTGTAAGTTTTATATGTCACTTATGGTGCAGTTGATTTGAGTATCAGAAGGGTGCACAGACACACACAACAGACAGAATTTGCAATGTGTTGTGCACACCTCTAGTACACAGAGGGTTAATATAATTTTAATCCTTTAAGTGCCAGAGGAATACGCAGTGCATTGCTCTGCAGTGCATTTTGAACCCCTCTGGTACTCAAAGGATTAATTCTTGTTGAGAAGCAGGGTTCTAGAAATGACTCTAGCATTCAAGGGTTTAACCCCTTAACTCCAATTGATGTGCCCAGCACCATCACACAATTCCATCCTTTGAGGATGGATGACTGTCCTGGCATGTCATGGGTTAATTTAGAAAGACATATACTGAAGTTTAAACTAACATTAATCTGAGTTTTATTGCTGTGGAGCAATGTGATACTTAACCCTTTGAGTGCCAGAGGAGTGCACGTTGCATACCCCTCTGTCGTTCAAAGGGTTATATATATGCATCACACAGTCTGATCTAAAAAGACAGACACCATGGCATTAAAGTGGGTCATAGGGATTTGAGTCTCTGAGGGACAATAACCCCCTAAAAAGGGACACTTGGGAGGGATGAAAGAATGTTCAGAATTGTTATCCAATGCACTAAATAAGTACAAATCATCATAAAAAAACCTATATAACATTTTTTTTAATGTTATTGCATGTTTTTATATTATTTTGCATGGATACCCATGGATGAATGAAAGTGTAGTCCTCAACAGCCACTCTGATCTCACAAGATGGATAGATCTCTGTGCATAGGGTGATTAACAAATGGAGCGGCTACAGCTCCAGGAGCAGTGAATTTTTCCAATGATTTCAAGACGTGTCTAGCATTCACTGACTTAAAGGCCCCATTTCAGTAATTTTTTTGCCCTGTGGTAAAGCTGGTTTGTCCTAGAGTTACTCCAGTTCCTCTCAGTACATCCATCTCAGGGTACTGTGAGTCAGCGAATGAGTCTGGCCGCAACATTTCGTATGATTGAAATAAGCACAGGCAGGTTATTAAAATGCTAGCTAGGGAGACATTATTAAGGAAAGGATTAGAATGTTTTTTAGTTAGTCATAAAGGAACATAATCCTGTGAGTTAAGCAGGACAGGATTGTCAAAGATGGCTACTCAAGGTAACCAGCATGGCATGAGCCTTTCACTAGGACACAGGATGTCATTGTGTAAGTGTAGGACCGATTTGGACATGGTGAGCTTAAAGTGAACCTGTCACCCTAACATAAGTTTACCTTACTTTAACCCTTTGAGTGCTCAATGTGCATGATCACAGTGTGCCTGAAGGCACTCTATATCATGCCATGAGGCTGAAAATGACTTCTCCAAAACCAGAGCAGTCAGTTTCAGCCTTTCCCTGGGCGAGCCTATAAATGTGATCGGTCACATGTGTAGGTTCAGATAATGAAACAGCTATGGCCCTCACATGTAAAAAAAACCCCTAGTCATTAAAAGGTTAACAGATCCTTCAGAATAAATGAACCGCTGATTGGTTCACCTGTATTCAAGTGAGGAGATCCAGTCAAACGTGTACCATTGGAAGGCCTGGGACAGGTTTAAGCTCTCCTGATATAAATTGTGTATGAGAAATTAACCTATATTTGCTTGAGACACATTGTGGTACTTTGTGCTAATTAGTTTCTGTCCTGGGCCAATATTAACCATTTGAGTGCCAGAGAGGTATCCAATGCATGCAAATCCAGAGCTCAAAGGGTTAAAACACATTATGCTATGAATAAATCTAGGCAGAGCTCACAAACTGTTAACATTTCTTATAGCAAAGCAAGAGATTAACTTTGTCTTGTAAAGAACTAGTTAAATTTCTGTACATGTAATAAGTTTAAAGTTCCATTTTGTACCATCAATATATAAATGTTAGTTGTTAAAAACAATTGTAAGGTAAAACAGATGGGCAGATTTGTATTTATGACACAATCTAAACTTGTCTTAAAGGGATAGTAATGTTTCACAAAATCAACAGCTCCAATTAATCTTCATAGTATTTGAGCCATAGAGAGTGTTATTTCAGTACTGTCAGAGTTGTAGTTCAAGAGTAATTAAATGATAAAGTTTCCCCCTCCTGCCCCTTTTACCCAGTGTAAAAGATCTCCCCTCAGATGTGGAATCTGGTCGATAGACCAGACAGCCCACACCAAGGGACCATCTTCTTACTGTGAGAACAATGAAAACCCTGCCGCTCTTGACAGGTTTTTTAGGTTTTTCCCTTATCTTAATTGAA
The DNA here is from genome assembly GCA_037306005.1 of Rhinophrynus dorsalis. Taxonomy (NCBI): domain Eukaryota; kingdom Metazoa; phylum Chordata; class Amphibia; order Anura; family Rhinophrynidae; genus Rhinophrynus; species Rhinophrynus dorsalis. Next base: position 235,198,201 of record CM074724.1, on the reverse strand, counting down.
GATTTTCCCTCTCTGCAATCCACTTGGACACACCCTGTTTCTCTGAGGGGAGCAGTGTTACATCAGTAAAAGGATCAGAAGGGGATACTTTATCATTCAATTACTCTTGAACTCCAACTCTGACTGAATTGAAATAACACTCTCCAAGGCTCAAATACTATGATTAATTATATCTGCTTTTATTATGAAACATTACTATCCCTTTAAGGTGACAGGCCCACTTTAAGTCTGCAGTGGAACACCAAGGAAGATAGCATAGAGGCAGTGGTGAACATGAGATTCAAGACGAGAGGAAAGATCTGACATGGTCTTGTTGGTTGTGAGCAATCTAATGATAATACAGAAAAACAAATATGTCTGTTAGTGTCCCAAGGGAAAAGAAGTGTGATGGACACTGCTGAGGTATTCCAACAAAAAAGCTGTAATGTGATAGATAACACTGGTTAGAAAGGAAGCATGTGTATTAGTATCTAGGGCCATATTTATTCATATAAGCTAATGAGGTGTAATTCTAAGGCAAACTAATGATCCCATAGGGTACAAATATGAATGATTAACATTTCCATTGATTTAAAGGGGATATATCACCTCTATACATGTTGGTCTAAAAAGTTAGTTTATGTAGCGACTAGATGTTCTACCGTTTAAATTTTTTTTTAATTGTTATTTTGCCGAAATGAAACAAATAAATATTACCCTGCTCCCTGCTTCTGGACAGACTGCGATTACCAGCTCTGTACCGCAGTCTGTCACTCTTCCTGTGCTACCCTCCCTCGATCCAACCTCCTCCAATGACAGAGGCTTTCTGCATGTAAGCGGGATCGCTCTATATGACAGATACAATTAAAGGAGAGTACTTGCACTTATTTGTATATCTCAAACCGTTATGGTTTGAGAGATATAGGAAAATATAGTTCTCTGCTCCCTCCCCTTTCTGCTTGACGAGTTGTAAAGCTGTCAGACGATGCTCTTCAGCAACTCTGAAATAATGATATCTAAAGATAAATACTTCATTGGAATGGTCTACATGTGCTTGCAAACCAGGCACACGTTGTAGACCGTTCCAATGAACTACTGATTTTTAGGTATCGCTATGTCAGCACTGCTGAAGAGCCGCCATCTGATCCAGGAACCAGAAGCTGCTTCTGACAGCTTTACAGCTTGTCAAGGAGAAAGGGGAGGGAACAGAGAACTTTATTTTCCTATATCTCTCAAACCATAATGGTTTGAGAGGTACAATTAGGTGCAAGTAAACGCTTTTAATTGTATCTACCATATGTTTTCTGACATTACTATCCCTTTAAGGACCAATGATGGTCCTAGAATGTCATGGGTTAAAGCTCCCATCACACCTCTTGCCTCAGTGTAAACACATTTGGAAGGCTGTTGATAACTGCTCTAGGAAGGAGCAGAAAGTTTCAACTGATCCTGATTACGTCCGCACATGTGATCACTGATAACGTGAATTACGTGTGCTGTGGAGCCCTAAGACAAAGGCAATGCTTGGAAACATTGCCTTTGTTTCTCTTCTCTGTCTCTTTATCTCAGATCATTAGGAAGAGAGAGAGAGAAGGATCTGTTACAGTATTTCAAGGGCATTTTCATCAATAAAAATTAAATTCCACCCCGATCACTGTAATTCACAATGATCAGGTATAAATCGGTTGGGACTTCCTTAACCTCTTAATAAAGAATACCATTTATATGTGGACCATTTTTATACCAGTCCACTGTTATGTAAGTTACATTTTGTGTAGACACAGTGGCCTGTGGCACAGTTAAAAACAACTGTAAAGATGTCCCCTAACTGCTTCTGAATACCCGGCTGAAAGGGGAATTAAGGAGCTGATGGCAATTAAGTTTAGGGACAAAAAGGATGTGTACATGTTAACCATCATCTATGATCAGAGCACTGTGCAAGTCTCAGTCTGTGGACTATTAACCTTTTCAGTGCCAGAGGGGTATACAACGCATTGCAAAGCTATGCGTTGCTTACCCCTCTGGCACTGAAAGGGTTAAAACCAGTCAGCATCAAAGAATACAACAGGCACATGACCAGCTTATGCAGTCTTACTTCATTACGAGGAAAAATTAGGGCTTGGTATAAAACGGTTGCCATTTATATGATGCAGATATCTACAAAGTGAAGTTTTTGGCAGTACCCACTCAAAGTAATTATGTTTTTTTTTTTTGTTTTTTTTTTTCAAAAATGCACCCGTTACTACAGCAGTGTTTCAAGAACTGAGAACTGGTGCAGCGCACTCTCCTTTTAAAATTCCCCCAACCAGTAACAAGCAAAACCCACAGAAACACTGCAGAGTGTGCTACATCAGTGGAAAATGGACAGAAACTACATTCTAAGTAATCTGAAAATTCTCAGTAATGCCTCATCTTCCAGTCCCGCCCCCAGCAATACCGCCTAAAACAAAAGTGTCCCTCTTTGTCCATTTGATATGTTGGGAGGTTTGAGATCAATTTGTTTTCCAGGACAAGATAGGGGACAGGAACAAACCAAACCTTATAGCAGCGGTTCTCAACCTTTCTAGTGCCGCTACCCTTTGATAAAATTTCCCAAGTTGTGGCGACCCCTAACAGTAAAATTATTTTCGTTGCTCCTTCATTGCTGTAATTTTGCTACTGTTATGAATCGAAATATAAATATCGGATGGTTTTAGGCGACCCCTTGCAAATCGTCATTCGACCCCCAAAGGGGTCCTGACCCACAGGTTGAGAACCACTGCCTTATAGGGTTAAACGTGTTCAACCTAAGGTATAATACAGATCAGTTCAGTACTTTTTCTACAAACAGTCTTGTATTGCGCATACGCTTGTTATGAGGAATAGAACTATTAAAACTTTAGTATTTTATTAGCACCGTTAAAAATAAACTACGTTTTTAAAAATGTTGTTTATTTTTAACAGCGCTAATAAAATACTAAAGTTTTAATAGTTCTGTTCCTCATAACAAGCGTATGCGCAATACAAGACTGTTTGTGTGTAGAAAAAGTACTGAACTGATCTGTATAATACATTAGGTAGAATACGTTTAACCCTATAAGGTATGGTTTGTTCCTGTCCACTTTCTTGTCTTGGAAAATAAATTGAAAATTAAAAGACCTGCAGTACGATAAGAGTGATCATTGATAAACTCTGGATTAGAGAGGTATGAGAACATTTACATATAAAGGGGGTGCACCACAGTGCCAAAAACAGCACAGAGGAATGGAAAAAAAACAACAACAATTCATTCATTCCTACAAATGAATCATTATTTTTATATACTTCTGTCTCTGTGCAGGTAGACACGTAGTCTAGGAGGAGATGAAATGTTTCATTATGAAACATATATGTTGTTGGCTTATCCTCATGAGTAAAACAAAGGTACTCCAAATGCTGGTTGTAAAGCCCAATTGCCTATTCTTTTTATTATTAGTTTTTTTCACCTTTGCAAATGTTTTACACTTTTATGTCCCTGACAGTAAGCCCAGTGGTTATCTGGTCCCAGAGAGGTTTCTGTTTAGTGACTGTAACAGCAGGAATAGTGATACAACATAACCCAATACCTGCAGTACTGAGTGTTCTGTAAAATGTATTTAATAGATCGGAGGTCAGCTTTTCTGTACTATATCACTATATTTTTTTACATTATATCACAATATCACTTTCAAAGGCCCTCACAGAAAGCTCTCTGGAAACAGATTCAGGAAGCTCACTGTCAGAGAAAAAAAAAAGAAGATGGAAAAAAAGTATAGGCAATCTGACATTAATCAATTGCAGAATGTTAAGTCAAAATAAATCTCTTTAAGAAAAATAAGATTATAGGACTTTATACTGTATGGTATTCATAGCTAACACGACAGCCAATAAAACTGCTGTATTCATTGTTTCTGAGTGCCAGCTGGAACAGCTGTTGTGTTTAACTCATATGTGCAGAAATGGAATCCCCTTTGCACTCGCAAGAACTTCTTAATCAATATTTGTTCAGTGGGAAATCCCCTCGACGACAATGAAATCCAGCGCACCTGCTTTCTATATCATAGTTTATAGAGTGAATTGAAAGTTGGCTTGTAAACAACCACTGTGTGGGAGTAATAGAGCTGTCACAGGACAGGGGTGTTTGTACAGATATGTTTTGCACTTTGGTTTGAACTGAAAATGAAATGTATCAAATATTTCCATAGCCTTAGAGCAGGGCTGATACTCTTCAACTGTTGTGGAGCAGCTACCATTATCCTCAAATGGCTAGATTGTCCACCCTCTTTCACCGACATGGTTGCTGCATATCTCTCCACTGCTTTATTTCTCAATGCATTAGAAATATCCCTATATCTAAGGGGTTAGTACAGTCACTCAAAGAAGACATGTTTACCCTCTGTGCCTACTTGTGTGCATGTAACAGTGTTTATTGCATCATAAATGTATCTGCTGTGTATTTTTTTTAGTTAAAATGTGATGTAATCCATAGGCAGTGGTGTAACAAAAGGGGTCGCACCTGTGACCAGCCTCTTCACTCCAAGGGCCCGGCCGCCCCCTGCGACCCCCCCCCGTCCGGCGCCTGCAAAAGGCTGTAGCAGCTGATCTCCCTCTTCAGCTCTTTAGTAATGCAGAGTGCTGGGAGATGACATCATCTCCCAGCGCTCTGCATTACTGAAGAGAAGACCACGCGGGAGCTCCAGAGGTATAGACGTCTGTGCAGAAGGAGGCACAGAGCTCTCCTGCCATGCCGCTGGACCACCAGGAAGGTAGCAGATGGACATTGGGGGGGTCAATAGGGGCATTGTGGAGGTAGAGATTGGGAGCAATGTGGAGATTGGAGGCAATGTGGAGGCATTGTGGAGAGTGGGGGTAATGTGGAGAGTGGAGGCAATGTGGAGGCAATGGGGAGATTAAAGGCAATGCTGAAGCAATGTGGAAATTGTGGACAATGGGGGGGCAATGTGTAGATTGGGGGCAATGTGGAGGTGGCCAATGGGGGGACAATGTGGAGATGGCCAATGGCAATGTGGTCGGGTGGGGGGGCATGGCAATTGCCCACACCATGTATGATTGTCATACAATTTTTTTTTGGTTCATTTCTCCTTTGTCACCATTCTTGTAGTACTTTACTTCTTGCACCGTGGATGTTGTAACATAATGAATAAAGAATACATCATTTTGGAGAAAAAAAGATATGTATCTATGGAACGCAGGCAGAAACATATATAAGAAGAAACACATGATCATGCTTTGGTCAGTAGAAAAGACAAAATCGCTGTGTACAGGCTGTGATACATCCCCTCCAAATACAGTATATTGAACAGTATATTCCAGGCACATCCATACTATAACCCTTGGGCATTTGCAGTCTTTGAACATGGTCAGCCTGGCCTGTCAAATAATTTCATTTAAACGTTGCTTGCTGCAAAATATAATATTCCTGAGGTAATATTTATCAGTAAACATTTCATGCTGTGTATGTAAGATTACGTAGCCACATGAATAGATTGCAAGCCTGGCTATATATTGCATAAAATAGATCTTATAATCTTGTATTTTGTGTTGTTTAAATTGTTCATCTTTAATGCTATTACATTATTTATAGTATCTGGCTCTTCATTAATTTTCTTTCTTAATGTGGCAGTTGGTGAAAAAGTTTGGACAGCCCTGGTGTAAACTGTGAGCCACAGAACTGATAGAATATTTGTACTTCTTGGTTAGAGGTAGGGGATTTCAGTCCCCGAGATCCAACAACAGACTATATTTTCAGGATATCCCTTCCATAAGGGCATGTAGATTAATTTAAATAGCTGAGCTACTGACTGTTTTACCTGAGCTCAATCAGAGATATCCCAAATCCCGACATAGTTATTGGCTCATGAGGTACACAGTTGTCTACCATTGTCATAAATCTACAGCATATATACTACACTGTGTAGCCTAATTTAACTTTACACCCTATCTGGTTGTAGACCATGTTATATAAATAGGCACAACCCACAATGCCAAATAAAATGGCAGTCTTGCCTGTTGTATCAAACATTTCAGCTTAAAACAGGTAGCTGTTGCACCAACTGCATTGTCGACATAAAAATGAGGTAAGAAGGCATCTCATGGACACAAGGCATGCACTAATTGTGTCAAGCTTGAGGTGGATCTTATCTCAGTGGTACAAACTGTCCATCGTGTCTGCTATGAAACATCTCCAAGCAACTGTTTTGTGACTACTGTAACTCTCTATCAACTGGTCTTCCCTGCCAGAGACTGGCTCCACTCCAGTCTATTCTGAATGCTGCTGACTGGCTTACTCATCTCAATAACATGTTATTCTTCAGCTGCCCCACTCTGCCAGTCCTTATACTTGCTCCCCATAGCCACCAGGATCAAATATAAAACACCAGTACTTATCTATAAAGCCCTTCATAATTCTGCTTCCCTAATATATCCATCTCATCCCTATGTATTTCACAAATCACCCATTATCCTCTGACAATGGTCTTCTCCTCTCCTCCTCACACATAACTGCCCTTATTCACACTTCTAAAACTTCTGAGCAGCTGACTCTTACCTAGTTACTCATACCTCAAGCATACTCTTTAGATAAGCCTACATAACCTGAGTAACATCTTCCTTACATGCTTAGCAATCCCTTTCTGTTCTAAGCACCCACACCTGCCCTGTAGCCAACCTTACAGTTGGCCTATCTCAGCTCCCCAACCATGTTATTTTCTCTGTCAAAGAGCACTTCAGCCTACCTTCTCCTCTTGTTCCCCTACTACTTTTAGTTTGACATGAGTAGGACCTTCTGTCTACTTTCATCATTCTGTACTTGTACCTTGTCAGATATGAACAGCAACTACTACACTCTTGTTTCCAATGCTCTTAGTATGGTATTTCTGACTAAACCGCATTCGTAGCAATATGATATGAATTTCCACACATAGAATTGTAGTGAAGAAATGAAATAGTTCTTCATGTGGATATCTTTTCAAGCCAATACAACACCAAACACCCAAGTGAGAATTTAAAGGAAATATATAGAGTCAAGTTTCCTGACTGTCACCTCGGAAGTGGAACTGTCACTGTACCCAGTCTCCAAAACGAGGCATGAAAATTCTAACAGTTTACATATGTAGAAATCAACAATAGAATATTACAGTACATACTCATAACAGCATCTGATTAACCGTATAAGAAATGTGTTGCTTAACCCCTCAAGCACCAGAGGGCTTAAATAGTAGTTATGCCATTATCGTGTAGTTGTATATGTATCTAAAATATTTCCTTCAAAGGGATAGTAATACTTCGTTTTATCTTTATTTTATTTTGTAGGCATTAAAAAACACGAAGAACGATATAAGTCTTATCTCTCAAACCTTTATTGTTTGAGAGATATTCACAAGCAAAATTTCCCCTCCCGCCCCTTTTACCTAGTGTAAGCCATCTCTTCTCAGATGTGGAATCTGGTTGTAAGACCAGACAGATAACAGCAGGGGACAATCTTCTTCCTATGAGAACAATGAAAGCCCTGCCCCCCTTGACAAGTTTTTCAGGTTTTTCCCTTATCTTAATTGAAGATTGTCCCTCTCTGCAGTCTACCTGGGCACCTCCCTTCTGATCCGGCTGAACAGTGTTACATCAGTAAAAGGGGCGGGAGGGGGATACTTTGTCATTGAATTACTTTTGAACTACAACTCTGACAGAATTGATATAACACTCTCCAATGTCCAAATATTATGATGATTAATTAGAGCTGCTTTTATTATGAAACGTTACTATCCCTTTAAGTCTTTTGATGCATATTTAAAGATTTTGTTTTTCCCCTTTGGTACCATTAGTATGTAAAGGCAAGGCATTTATGCTGATATACACCATTTGCACTTGGGATTGCAAATACACTAAGGGGGGGGCTATGATCGAATGGACATTCTTTTTTACATTTAAACAAACTGGTAACTTTCTCTGACTTTCTAATTATCTAACTGTGGTTTTGTTAATGGGTTTAATTAAGCATTGCTTCCCTCCTCATAGTTTAGTAATTCATGAACATTCAGGATGCTGTTAGTTGCTAAGTCAGTAGTTATTTGGACCTTGAGTTGTCTGCTGAACTGGCAGTTATATTCTTGGAGAGTCCATTAGCAATATCATATAAAGTTGTCATCAGTAACCAACTATACAAGAACAATCTCAGTTCTTAATATGTCATTGTAATAAGTAAAATATACAGCTTTAAAGGAGCAGTAAACTCCTTTTAATGAAAAATATATGCTGTAGTCCTGGTAAGGAAATCAAGGGTACACTCAATGTTGGAGATTTTTCTTTCAAATATATATTCACTAGTGTAAAAGCCCGTGTACACAGGCCAAGGACCAGGTGATGTTAGCCTTTTGAGTGCCAGAGGGATATGCAACGCATTGCTTTGCAATGCGTTGCAGACCCCTCTGGCACTCAAGGGTTTAAGAGGCCGCTCCTGTTCTGTGTCCTGCCACCGACGCAGTCATGCACTGTAGAGACTGGTCAAAAGCACAGAATGCTCCCAGCACAGAACTCCCAACATTCTGTGCATTTGGGCAGTCTCTACTGCACATGACAGATTCTGACAAACATCCTAGCGAATTATTATATAGGATACCTGGCAACTTTTTCTTCTAGAGTCCCCTATGGGGGACGGGATTTGCGTCACAAAGGAGTGGGGCATAATCATGGGGGCAGGGCTTAATGGGCTGTGTAATAAAGTGGGTGGGAAGTGGGCAGAACAGGGTGGGAAAGGATGGAGAAGTTCGCAGAGTTTCATAAGGAATTCACCACCACCAGAGAATCAGCCTCTGTTCCCGGAGACTCGGTAATTCATTGCAAAAACTGGAGTCTCCAGGGCAAATCAGGAGAGTTCTCTATGAATATATTATGTGTTTGGATACATCTCTGGCACTCAAATGGTTAATCAAACCCTTATTAACAGTGCCAACTTGTGTCCTATGAAAGAGGGACTATGGCTTTCTATACTAAGTGACAAGGACAGCACCACCTGGTGACCACAGCAAAAAATTACAGTTAAGTTAAAAAGAATTTGATCCTGTAATAACTGTTGTATGAAAAACTTCTCAGCAGTAAGGGTAAATGTGTTTAACTCGTCAGGAAAAGAAGCGCATATATATATTTTCGCCATAAAAAACAGGTATGGTTCCTTTACACCATTAAATATATTATTTTACAATGTAATGGAGACAGCGCCAGTATCCATGGGTTTTATTTCCTGGGGACTGTAAGGCATTCCAGGTATTTGCACTTTTGGATCATTCACCCTTTAAGGACCAGTGGTTTGTGAAATGCATTGTTTTTCAATCTATTACACACATCTGTGGACCTTAATGGGTTAAAGAGCCTGCGGTTTCAGTGTTGGAATTTGCCTTTTTTTCCCTTATTACTTGTGGCTAGAGCAATTATGTTTCTGTTATTATTATCCTCAAAGCAGCACACTGTGGGCATAGGAGGTCTGTTTCTGCCTCACTTTGATGTCTAGAGCAAACCCGCTATGCCATAGGCAATAATAAAACATTTCCACTGGTTTAAATGGGATTTTAACCCGTTGAATGCTAGAGAGGTCTCCAATGCAGACCTTTCTAGCATTCATGGGATGAAAAACAACATATAAATTAAGGTGAATTTGATGAATTTTTATTTTATCCCAATTCTGCAGCTGGTTTGTTCCATAGCGGCTTTCCTTTGCATTTATACATAAGGGGCTAGATTCTATTACAGGTGCTAATTTTATCTCTGCTTTTATCTCCAGTTTTCCCCATAGACTTCAATAGGAAAATGTTTGATAAAACGGGTGTTAATATTTAGCAGCTACAATAGAATCTTGCCCTAGGTTCATAGATTGTTAATTTGGACTGTACACACCACAGCAGACAGTGTAGGGGCTAGATTCTATTACAGGTGCTAATTTTATCACTGCTTTTATCTCCAGTTTTCCCCATAGACTTCAGTAGGAAAATGTTTGATAAAACGGATGTTAACATTTAGCACCTGCAATAGAATCTAGCCCTAGGTCTTTTGTTCACAGGTTGTTATATGCAAAGTATTCCATTCTGGGTTTAAAGGGATAGTAATACTTTGTTTTATCTTTATTTTATTTTGTAGGCATTAAAAAAACATTAAGAATGATATAAGTCTTATCTCTCAAACCTTTATGGTTCAAGAGATATTCACAAGCAAAGTTTCCCCTCCTGCCCCTTTTACCTAGTGTAAGCCATCTCTTCTCAGATGTGGAATGCAGTCCATAGACCAGACAGATAACAGCAGGGGACAATCTTCTTCCTATGAGAACAATGAAAGCCCTGCCCCCCTTGACAAGTTTTTCAGGTTTTTCCCTTATCTTAATTGAAGATTGTCCCTCTCTGCAGTCCACCTGGGCACCTCCCTTCTGATCTGGCTGAGCAGTGTTACATCAGTAAAAGGGGAGGGAGGGGGATACTTTGTTATTGAATTACTCTTGAACTACAACTCTGACAGAACTGAAATAACACTCTCCAAATTCCAAATATTATGATGGTTAATTAGAGCTGCTTTGATTATGAAACATTACTATCCCTTTAAACTAGTGCATTGCTGCACAACTTTCACCAGCCTATGAGAATGATTCAGTGGGGGGGGGGGTTCACTAAGCGGTGATAAAGTGGAGATGACTTCTCCAGTAATATCTCTTCTCCAGTTCCAATGATTTTCTATGGAGCCTATGCACTAAGGTTTCTTCAACTTTTGAGATCTTAGTACATAGGCTCTATAGAATAACACAGGGACTGGAGACGTGATAAACTGGATAAATCACCTCAACTTTATCACCTTTTTATAACTGCTTAGTGAATCTCCTTCATTATTTTGTCTGGCTAAATAGACTTAGTACTATAACTTTTAGAGACTTTTTGGACTAAGATTCATTTTAAACTTTTAAACTTTGTTAATGAAAAAATGTGCATTAGGACTTTTGTCACTGGGGAAAACAAGGGTGTAGCCATTGCTGGGAGTATTTTCATTCAAATGTTCATTCTGTTCATTTTTTTAAATTAAACTGCAATTTTCTCTTTACCAGGGGATAGCTTACAAGTGTTTGATCTGAAAAAATTAAAAATCTCCCAGCTGTAGCTATACCTCTGCTTTAACTCCTTGAGTGCCAGAGGGGTATGCAACGCATTGCAAAGCAATGCGTTGCATACCCCTCTGGCACTCAAAGGGTTAAACAGCAGGAAAAACCCTATAATGTATTATTATTTTTTTTATTTACTTCTCTTTTAAAGGCACCATTCTCCCTTATCTTGACTTTTTATATTATGAAAGTGTATACTATTTAAATTCAAATTGCCTATATTTTCTGTTATTTTTTCATCTTATTTTTATGTCTCTGGCAGGGAGAACTCTGCATGTGTTTCCAGAGCGTTTTCTATGTGGGGTTGTGAAAGCAGAGAGTGTTCCAATGTGAAAAATATACATTGTTAAATAGATGGTAAAACAATGTAGAAAAGCCTGCTCTACAGAATGCAGATTAATCATTGCTACTGAAAGATTGCCATATTGTATAAGTAGCTCTGCTTTGATAGTCCCTGAATGAAAGCTTCCTGGAAACAGCTAAATGTTAGGAACATAAAAGTGGAATCAGCAAAGTATAGGTAATTTCACTTGACATATTCTGTGCTTGCAGAACATGTAACGTCAAAATAAAATGAAACTGTCCTTCTAACCCCTTGAGGATTGTGTGTCCGATGTCCGTTCTTCTCAATGCGCTGCATACCCCTGTGGTCTTTAAAAGGGTTAAGGATGCAACAAGACATACAATTAAAAATACAGTGGCTTCATAAGCGCTATAATGTATTCCATAACATCAAGTACAGCTTGCTGAATGGTCTGTAAATAATTTCCTGCTCCAGAAAACTGTATCATGCTGTGTAAACTTCTGTACCTTGAATGTTTTAAAGATAAACATTGCCAATTCAGTTCAGAGGTTGATATGAGATAGTGCTTAACCCCTTAAAGGGATAGTAACACTTAAAGTGGATGTATCACCTATGCACAACATCCTCTAACTAGTTAGGTGACACATCCAATAGCATTAAAACATTATTATTATTTTATTTTAAGCTTCTGTTTGGTTTAAATGTAACTTATAAAAGTCTGGGCTGCAGCCACTTCCGTATAGACTGCAGCCCGAGGCTCTGCCTCTGCTCTCCTTCTTCCTCCGATGATGGAGGCTTCTGTCAGTAAGCTGGAGCAATCTCATTGGCTAGATGTTGATCGCTGCCAATAAGATCACTCCAGCTTACTGACAGATGCCTCTGTCATCGGAGGAGGGAGGGGAGCAGAGGCAGAGCTCTGTAACCACAGAGAACTGCAGTCACCCGGAAGTGGCTGCAGCAGATACTTTTGTAAGTTACATTTAAACCAAACGGAAGCTTAAAATATAATAATAATTAGGTTTTAATGCTATTGGATGTGTCACCTAACTGTTTAGGGGATGTTGTGCATAGGTGATACATCCACTTTAATATTTAGTAAAATGTATATTGTAAGTTTTATCCTCCTGAGTACAACAAGCGTACTCCCACTGCTAAGAGGTGTTTTATTAAAAAGTTATAGCAGCTGAAATGTGATTTTTTTTAGGTGCAGTATCGCTATGGCCTGATATTGTACAGTGGTGCTGTTGCTACATCATCCTATGGAATGTTCTGGTCAATTGACCATAATCTTCCATAAGATGGTGTAGAAACATTGCTACTGTAAAATATCAGGCCACTGAGGTACTGCACTTAAAAAAATCACGTTTCAGCTGCTATAACGTTTTAATAAAACACCTCTTAGCAGTGGGGGTACCCTTGTTGTACTCAGGAGGATAAACCTTACAATATAAATTTTACTATATACCAAGTGTTACTATCCCTTTAAGGAGCCAGTACTTAAGGACCATGGAGCATTTTTTTTTCTTCTATCCAAATCAGGGCTCCCTGAATGGCGTGCAGCTGCGCGGGGAGCCCTGAAATCCATGATGGCATGTCATGGGACCTTATCGCACGCCAATCCATGACACGCCAGGACAGTCATGAGTCCTTAAGAGGTTAACCTTTTCAGTGCCAGAGAGGTGTTCAAAGCACTGAAAGACAATGTTTTCACACACTCGAATGGTTAATGTTATCAGTTAGTGATTGCCTTTATTGCCATCCTATATAATAATTCGCTAAGTATGTTTGTCAGAAGCTGTCATGTGCAGTAGAGACGGCTGCATGTGCTGCAGACATGCTCGTATCAGCAAGTATTTTAACCCTCTGAGTATCAGTGGGGTACACAATGCATTGCAAAGCAATGCATTGCGCTCCCCTCTGGCACTCAAGGAGTTAACCCTGCTAAATGCTACAGAGGGCTCCAACTTGTTGCTTCTCAGTGCATTGCAAACCGCCCTGACATTCAAGATGTTAAAAGCCCCAATGAAATCAATGCAAGCTTTTTAATGTATTGCGTACCCATCCGACACTCAAAGGGTTAAATCCTGGTCTGTTGGTAGCCCCAGAACAGTGGTTTAGTAAAAATCCATTTTGCTGCTGGCATCATCTGCATCATCATCAGTCATCATTAGGTCATCCTCAGCAGCATCAGCATCACCTGACAATTCTTGCCCACTACTACCCTTATATTCATCTAAGCTTTTGGAGGTCTCAAACAATTTCTTTTTACTTTTACTGTAACAAAGTTCCCTACTACTTTGAGGATGGGTGTTTTGGTGCTTGTTTGTCTCACTATCTAATGCAGCAGGCACTTCAGCTGCTACAACTTCTTCTATTACGCTATTGCCAGCATCATCAACGCTTGAATGTGACTTGTCATCTTCAGTGTTCTTCTTATATAGTTCTTTATTTCTACTGGCACTGGGGGTGCTGGAACTAGTTTTGCTGGGACCTTGACAAACTACATCCTCCCTTGGAGTAGAGGGATCATCATCATTGATTTCACATGCTGCAGCAACCATTGCTGCAGTCAGTTTTTGAACTACTACTTTACTCTCACATCCCTGCTCAGCTCCACCTCTTTCCATTGTGCATTTGCTGGCTATTATGCAACTACACTGTGTTTTTTTTTCTGTACTGTACATAACACTACTGATGCAGCTGTATGAAGCCTTGCCTAAGCCCAGTCAGCTGTCTGTCACTGTCACCTAAGATATTTAGTTTTTTATTCCTTTTTTTTTATGTTGTCCACCCTGTTCTCTGATCACAGTCTGTCGAAAAAAAATTATAACTGAAAGACAAAATCAACAATGTCTTTTCCCAGACTTCCCCACCCAGCACAGAGACAATAACAGCAAGCAAATAGGTCCCTAGCTGCCTGTGTCTTGCCAGTCAGTCACATGGAATTTTGAAGTATTTGGGGGTCAACCTCCTTCCTCCCTTCTTATCCTCTAGAGTGCCCCCAGACTCCCCTAACACAGAGAACAAATGTCCTACCTAAATGGCTCCCTCAACTAAGCTTCAATTCCCCTTTATTTGCCTATCTCCTCTAGCTCAAAAACATGCTGCTCTGTCCTCTCACAAACACAGAATGGCTGCTATGGCTTTTATATGGCTGTACAAAACTTTTGTGTGGTGTAGAAATATTTTGCTTCCCATTGATTTCAATGGGCAGAAAAGGCAGAAAAACGGCACTTTTCACGGGAAATTTGTCGCCAAGTGGAAAGTGCCATTTTTCGCCAATTTCAGTTTGAGGTGGAAATTTTTGCCCGTCCCTATCCCTGACCCGTCACTGCACACTTCCCTGGTGGCCTCTCTACCATGCAAGTGGTTAAAGCTAGTAAAACTAGATATTTAGTGCAGAGCCTTATGAGCAGATCAATCCTGGGACAAACCAGCTGTACCTCAGGGAACTAATAGAAGGTCTCAAAATTCCCATTCATTTAAATGACGCTTTTAATCCCCCTGAGAACCAGAGGGGTGGGCAATGCATTGAACATCTCTCTAACCCTCCAGAGATTAAAGCGATAGTAATGTTTCACAATAAAAGCAGCTCCATTTAATCTTCATAGTATTTGGGCCATGGAGAGTGTTATTTCAATACTGTCAGAGTTGTAGTTAAAGTGGATGTATCACCTATGCACAACATTCTCTAAATAGTTAGGTGACACATCTAATAGCATTAAAACATTATTATTTTATCTTAATCTTCCGTTTGGTTTAAATGTAACTTACAAAAGTATCTGCTGCAGCCACTTCCGGGTGACTGCAGTTCTCTGTGGTTCTCTGCAGATACAGAGCTTCCTCTGCTCCCCTCCCTCCTCCGATGACAGAGGCGTCTGTCAGTAAACTGGAGCGGTCTCATTGGCAGAGATCGATATCTAGCCAATGAGAATTCTCCGGCTTACTGACAAAAGCCTCCATCATCGGAGGAAGAAGGAGAGTAGAGGCAGGGCGCCGTGCTGCAGTCTATAAGGAAGTGGCTGCAGCCCAGACTTTTATAAGTTCCAGTTAAACGAAACAGAAGCTTAAAAAGAAATAATAATAACGTTTAATGCAATTGGATGTATCACCTATTTAAAGGATTTTGTGCATACAGCCACTTTAAAGAGTAATTGAGTGATAAAATATCCCCCTCCCGCCCCTTTTACTGATGTAACACTGCTCACCTCAGAGCAGCAAGACTGTCCAGGTGGATCGCAGAGAGGGATAATCTTCAATTAACATAAGGGAAAAACCTGTCAAGGGGGGCAGGATTTTCCTTATACTTACAGTAAGAAGATTGTCCCTTGCTGTGAGCTGTCTGGTGGCTTACACTAGGTAAAAGGGATGGGCGGGGGATACTTTATCATTCAATTACTCTTGAACTACAACTCTGACAGCATTGAAATAACACTCTCCATGGCCCAAATACTATGGAGATTAATTGGAGCTGCTTTTATTTTTAAACTTTACTATTCTTGTAACCTTTGAATGCTAGAGAGCAAGGGCAAACCAGAACCCTCTGTTTCACTGAGGAATGTGCAGCCCGCCTCCATCTGTTGTTGGATTACAACTCCAATTATCCTTAGCTAGCTGTTGGCTAGCTCTAATTTGATGTCATGTCTAGAACACAGCTTTTTATAATGCGATCAGAGACTACATCTCTCCAAAGAAAGTGATAGGAACAGCACCATGTGATGAACACAGAAAATTGCAGTACAATGTAAAAACTTTTGAACGAAAAGCCTCTCACAGTCACAATGCCCTTCTTTTACTCAGCAGAAAAAAATACCATGTATATTTTTTCATAAAAATTTAGAAAATGTTTTACCAGGAAGAATACATTGAGATTTTTCTCCTTTTCAAGTATGTGTTGAGAGATTATAGTAAAGAGTTACAAATTTACACAAATAGAGAAATATATATATATATATATATATATATATATATATATATATACACATATAAACAGACATACAGTTACATATTGTTTTTCAATATAAAGAAGTAGTTATTTTTAAGGATCTTAAACTGGGAGAGATCAGATTTTTTCAG
The DNA here is from genome assembly GCA_037306005.1 of Rhinophrynus dorsalis. Lineage (NCBI taxonomy): Eukaryota > Metazoa > Chordata > Amphibia > Anura > Rhinophrynidae > Rhinophrynus > Rhinophrynus dorsalis. The sequence goes on along the minus strand of CM074724.1, from coordinate 235,181,699 downwards.
GTAGGTTATTCCAGGTTGAGTTCTGAGGGAGAAGGCAGATCGACTGGTTTCTTTCTTGTAGTGTGGTATACTCAGTGAATTGTTAGCAGTGGAGCTGAGGTTATAGTTAGTATGGAGAGCTGGAGTGAGCTTCCAGAGAAGTGGTTGTATGCTAAGCAAGTAAGGTGAAGGGCATGTCTACATTTGAGTGTAAGCGTGTAGTTCTTTAAATATATCACAGCGATGGGGAGTATAATTACAATTGAGGTTAAAGTGGCATAATAATGAGTTATACAGATTGTCAAGTTTACCAACATGGATTTGTAGCACTGGAGAATATACTACTTCCTCCATAGTCTATGACTGACAATAACATAGGTTGAACAATACATTTTCTTACCAGGGGCTTAACCCTTTGAGTGCCAGAGAGGTACGAAATGCATTGCTCTAGCACTCAAAGGGTTAAACAGAGCACCTAATTTTGATGTTCATTTATCAATATGAAGACCAAAAGTAAGGCTGTGGTCAAGCCACATACCAAGATAATTGTAGGAGTCCACCACGGCCAAGTCATGATTAGACTCTGTTACAATGTATAGGTGGGTATTGTGGAGATTACATAGTTTGTACTTTGTACCAAATACCATTGTCACTATTTTGTTTAACCCCTTAAGGCCACGTGGTCCAGGACTGGGGAACTCTGGAGGACCACAGCACTTTATTTTTTTCACTTATGTGTTCTGTGATCACATGCTATAGTCACTTTCTGTGACTTGCCAGAACAGTCACCGGTCCTTAACACCCAGACAGCCATGACGGTCCTGACAGTTCATTGGGCATTAAGGGGTTAAGAGCAGTTTGTTCTCTGCTATCCATCTTTCAACTTCCAAAGAATCTTGTTGTAATATGACTTCTAGTTGAGATACGTTTGAATTTTTAGCTTAGATTATGGTGTTATCTGCATACATGAGCACAGAAGATGCTTTGTAAGCATGTTTGCTGCTCTTTTAAATAACCAGCAGAACAAACGCTAAAGAACCACTGCCCACAGCTCTGTCACAGTTGGGGTACACAGCATAATCAGTTGGGGAAGGGAAATGTAGCCTGGTGAGAACATTTGATAGTAAGCTCAGCTATCATATGTTCCAGTACTTCCTGACCACCTGGTTATGTCATTAAAATACCATTCACCAAGTGAAATATTGTATAAGTGTCCCCTGATAGCAACTGGCTTGAATGCACAAGACATTAACCCTTTGAATGTCAGATGCGCATGTAATGCATTGCTTTATAATGCATTGCTCACCCCTCTGTTACTCAAGGACTAAAGGCCTTATGCAGAAAGCAAGGTATTTCTAAATTATAACTTTGTAATCAGAATATCTGGAACAAAACAACTGCATCATAGGGTGAGAAATAAAAATTCCCATTCATTTAAATGAAGTTATTAACCCCATGAGGTCCGGTGGGATATGCACTGCATTTAACACCTCTCTGACCCTCCAGGACCTATTATCCTTGTGTCATAAAGTAGGCAGGAAGTGGGCAGAACAGAACTGGAAGGAGGAGAAGTGAGCAGGAAGTGGGAGGAATTGGATGAAAAGGAGAAGAAGTGAGCAGGAAGTGGGAGGAACAGGACGAAAATGAGGGGAGAAGTGAGCAGGAAGTGGGAGGAACGGGATGAAAAGGAGGAGATGTGAACGGGAAGTGGGAAGAATAGGATGAAAAGGGGGAGAAGAGGACAGGAAGTGGGAGAAACAGGATGAAAAGGAGGAGACGTGGACAGGAAGTCGGAGGAACAGGATGAAGTGAACAGAGTTTCACAAGAAACTCACCAACCCCGGAGAGTTGGCCTCTGTTCCAGGAGACCCAAGAATTAACTCTAAAAAAATGGAGTCTTCAGGACCGATCTGAAGAGTTCCCAAGTATGTGCATCACTGTGTGAGAAGTACAAACCCCATGAATTTAAATGGGAGTTTTAACCTCTTGACTGCTAGAGAAGTCTCCAAAACATTGTTTCACAATGTGATAGATACCTCTCTAGTTTTATGGAGTTAAAAGCCCTATTTAAATCAAGATCCAAATCTTTACTACCCCTGCTTTTAACCCCTTCAGTTTCTACAGACATCTCCAATCCTCTACAAAGCAATGCATTTAGATTCTATAGCATCCAAGGGAGATTTATCATTCAAAAAGTTATTACAGGTCAAATGTTTGTTTTAATTAAAGTACAGTTTTCCATTGCGGTCACCAGATGGTACTATTCCTGTCACTTATTGTGGAGTACCGTAATCAATGACAAGTTCTCCTGTAGAGTGCTTTTTAACAAGGTGTATTTTAGACAACAGTTGGTGCTGTTGATCAAAAAAGATATGTTTGAGTTGTATTGACTTTTGAAACAAAAATCTACCACCATCTGTGAAGTATCCTTGTTTTACTCTGCAAGAAATGCATATATTTTTTCATTAAAAAACTTGACAATTCCTTTAATGGGCTCCAATTAATTTTCATAATATTTGGGGCGTGGAGAATGTTATTTCAATACTGTCAGAGTTGTAGTTCAAGAGTAATTGAATCATAAAGTATCCCCCTCCCACCCCTTTTACTGATGTAACACTGCTCACTTTAGAACAGCAAGACTGTCCAGATGGATCGCAGAGAGAGACAATCTTCAGTGAACATAAGGAAAAAACCTGAAAAACCTGTCAAGGGGGGCAGGGTTTTCCTTTTGCTCACAGTAAGAAGATTGTCCCTTGCTGTGAGCTGTCCGGTCCAGTGACCAGGTTCCACATCTGAGGGGAGGAGGCTTATACTAGGTAAAAGGGGTGGGACTCTTGAACTACAACTCTGACACCATTGAAATAACACTCTCCATGGCCCAGATACTGTGAAGATTAATTGGAGCTGCTGTTTTAGTGAAACATTACTATCTCTTTAAGGATGAATATATTAAGCCAGTTTAAAAATGAACAGTCAAGTTCAGGGATCTGAAACTAAGGGGAAAGCCTGCTAGGGGTGTGTGATGCTCCTCATGGGGGGGGTAAGGCATTGTTTCAGTACCAAACATCCATGTTGCTATGCAACATAACAGCATCCATATTACTGATCATGGGAGATGTTTGGGAAAGGCTGGTTCAAAAGAATATCTGGGAACGTCAATCTGCCATGATTATACCCATGTGTTTGGTCGTGAGCCTAAATATATTTATTTGTGAATTTTTCTGCAGCAAATAAATGATTTTAAAAATGTCAATAGATAAAAATGCAAATTAATAATATAAATTTAGCTGCAAAGTGTTGCAGTTATGTAAGTAAAAAAAAGGGGATGAAAGCCCATACATAGAAGATTGGGAACCAATGGTACAGAGAGTAACATTTCTATTATCTATAAATTAGAAAGTGAAATATGATAAAGACATAACTTGTGATCAAACCTTGCTTTGTGTGGGAGGGAATTTGCCCACTCCCATTATCTGTTGCAGTGGTTGTGTGAGGCAGATGTGTGCTTTGTGATAAAAATCTCCAGAGAAAATATGTTCCTCAAAGCTTATGTTAGTCTATGAACCATGTTTTTTCTAATGGGCTTAAAACAAAATGAATAATTTTGGGGCAGACCAACTGCAAATACAAATACAAATTCCTATTGATTTAAGCAGGGCTTTTAACCCCTTAAATGCTAGAGTGGTCTCCAACACATTTGAGGGGTTAAAAGACCTATTTAAACCATTAGAAAGTTAGGGATTTTGTATTTCACCCTTATGGCACACTTGGTTTTCTTCAGAATGTTTTCTCATTTCATTTGAACATAGAGCCATAGTGTCTGCAGACTCTCCCATCTGATCAAATGCCTCCATAGAACGTAGGAGTAGAGTTCTTATCATTACTTATTGCAGAGGTGGGCAACTTTTGGCTCTCTGGCTGTTGTTGGACTACATTTCCCATCATCCTCATGCAATCATTGGTTTCAAACCTCTGATTCGTTGCATTGTCCATGTGGAGCTTGACATCCCATGTTAAGACATGCAGACTGCTTCCTCTTTAACCTTTTGATTGCACTCTGAATGCCAAAAGGATTTGCCATCCCATTCTCATGTTACTAGGCTGCTCACTCTTTAACCTCTTAAGGATCGGCCTCTCGTGCTCATGGCCCGGCACTTAAAGGGATAGTAATATTTCACAAAAACAGCAGCTCCAATTAATCTTCATAGCGTTTCGGCAATGGAGAGCATTATTTCAATACTGTCAGAGTTGTAGTTCAAGAGTAATTGAATGATAAAGTATCCCCCTGCCACCCCTTTTGCCTAGTGTAAGCCTCCTGCCCTCAGATGTGGAATCTGGTCCTGGGACCAGACATCTCACAGTAAGGGACAATCTTCTTACTGTGAGCATAAGGAAATCCTGCCTCCCTTGACAGGTTTTTCCTTATGTTCACTGAAGATTGCCCCTCTCTGCAATCCACTTTGCTGCTCTGAGGTGAGCAGTGTTACATCAACGGGGCGGGAGGGGATACTTTATCATTCAATTACTCTTGAACTACTCAGACAGTATTGAAATAACACTGTCCATGAGCCAAATACTATTTAGATTGATAGGAGCTGCTTTTATTGTGAAACATTACTATCCGTTTAAGGAAAACAGAGCATTCTTTTTAAATTCTATCCGAATCTTGCAGCCGCACGGGGAGCTCTGAAAGCCATGACAGTCCTGACATGTTATCGCACGCCAACCCATGACGTGCCAGGACCACCATGGGTTCTTAAGGGGTTAACACTTTGATTGTCAGAAAGTAGGGTGACCACCTGTCCCTGATTACCCAGGACAGTCCCTGATTTTGAATGTGTGTCCCTTGTCCCTGATGATACAATAAAAAGTCCTGGAAAGAAGACTCCAGAGCAAAGAAGTCTAAACACTAGAAGGAGAACATCCCATTGCCTGCTGTGACAGGAAGTGACGCCTCTGCTGGACTACAAGAAAATGGCCTCCAGACAGTTCGCTAAACACTAGAGAGAATGGAGCCTTCATCCTGATATCAAACAGAAGCTGCAGTACAATTTTATAGTAGTATAAGGCTAGTCTAAGGGCGTGAAGTACCTGTTCTTGTAGTCCACCACAGTCATCACTTTCTGTCACAGTAGTCAAAGGGCCGATCCCCCTCTAGTGTTTAGAACTCTGTGGTGCGCCAGATAAAGAGCAGGCAGTGTACTTATGTCTATTGATGTACAATGACCTCTTCTGCATGACTGCACTAAAGCCAAGGACAAGTACTCTGCTACTCTCGTCTCTGCAGTGTCCCTGAATGGCAGACTGGATATGTGGTCACCCTATCAGAAAGGTGAACAACACACATAAACTTGCACATATATAAAAACACATGGACATATTGCTATAAAGGTACATGCACACAAATTGCTGCCCACTCATTTAAAGGAGTAGTTAACATTTTTATGAAAAGACATGCTAAAGAAGGTTTGTGGCCGAGTAAGGCACGTGTACTCCCACTGAAATCAGTTATTTTTATTCAGTTATAACGCTTCAAACTATCAGGAACTGAGTAAACGTGTCATTACTTCCAAAAGGTTCAAACTGACAGTAAGTGTCTCAAGAGTTTCTCACATTCAATGGAGACTGTTTGTCGGTGACTTACCTTTCCCACATAATGCAATAGAATAATTAATTTCAATCTGACCACTTGTGGGCAATGCTAATGTAAAATATGAACAATTTAAACTGCTTTCCCAGGAGTGGGGGTTTCTTTGTTTAACTCAGCAGGAAAGACTTGCAATATATGTTTTTCATAAAAAAAGTTAACTGTTCCTTTAAATGTAAGCACAAATACTTTAAGTATGTGCTCAGAATGTATATGCCTTCACTTAATATTTTGTCTCTTGCTCTACAGATGTTATGTCTCACTGGAGGGAACATCTGCAGAATTGCTTTCTTCCTCCCACTTCTTCCTATCACTACCCAACATTTTAGTAACAGGCCAATAAGCTAATACAATCTACTGTAAATAAAATATGCCTGGAAATGGATGCTCTTACCCCTAGTGGCATACATTTCAATGATTTTTGCAGAAAATAAAAGATTAGCAATTCTGGGGCAAACTAACTGCACCACAGGGGAACAAATGACAGTATCCCAAAGTTCATATTTAAAGGGGACTTTTAACCCCGAAGTTGCTAGAGAGGTCTCAAATGTATGCAAATGTATATATTTATTTAAATATTACAGATCATTGGCAAACTATAAACCTATCTGTAACATGAAGTATAAAGTTTTAGTTTTTTTCTTTGTTTTATTTTTTTATTTTGTGTTTTTGCTTTGCCAGATGGAGAATTGGCCTGCAGTTGGATTATGTTGTGCCTTTAAATTATCACTTGATAATATTCTTAATTGATCTGCAGTAGACTTAAGAGTGCTTAAAGTGTTAGTAATGTCTATATTTTATAAACGCTAATATTGCAGCTATTATAAAATGAAATTAAACAGCCCCCAGTTCCATCTCTCAAACCTTTATAGTTTGAGAGATATAGAAGGCTAAAGTTCACCGCTCCCTCCACTTTCCCCGATGTCAGCTGTAAGCTGACGCCAGGATATCCTGGTCCCAGGACAAGCAAGCGGCTCTTCAGCAGAGCTGAAATAGCAAAATGTAAAAATAAATGATTTGCTAGAACGGTCTACAAAGTGTGCCTGCAAACCAGGCACACTTTGTGGACCGTTCCTACAAAGTATTTATTTTTACATTTTGCTATTTCGGCTTTGCTGAAGAGCCACCTCGAGTTGGCCAACTTGAATCTCCTGCTGTCAGCTTTACAGCTGATAGCAGGGAAAGCAGAGGGAGCGGGGAACTTTAGCCTCCTATATCTCTCAAACCATGAAGGTTTGAGAGATGAGACTGGGGTTGTTTAATTTCATTGTATAATAGCTGCAATATTAGCGTTTATAAAATATAGACATTACTAACACTTTAACCATTTGAGGACAAGAGGGGTGTATATATATATATATATATATATATATATATATTTATTTATTTTTTTTTTTTGTCCTTTAAATACTTGTAGGTCTGGTTGACCATAGGGCCTTACCTGCCTATTAGTAAAAGTACATATCAATCAAAATATATTTATCAGTATGCATATTTAAAATAAATACAATTTGAAGACAGATGACAGTAGTGAGTTTGTATTACATCTTCACTGCACATATTTTAAGGGCAGTCAATGAGATATTTTAAGGATGTTTTATGGATAATGGGACTAAATATTAGTCTGAAATAAGAACAGCAATGAGCAAGGAGATAGTTTAATGCAGTACCATCTGGAAACACATTTTTCATTCTAAGCTACAGATTTGCCTTGACAAACTGTGCCTGATGTTCCTTTCACCACCAGTCATTTGTAGCAAAATGATTAACCTCTTCCCCTGCATATTGTAGATAAAGGTTTTGGCACTGAGAATGTGTGCAAATTACAGGCAACTTCCTCTGCTTTCCTATCCTATGCATGTAATAAGTCGGGGGTAGGCAACATTCGGCACTCCAGCTGTTGGACACTACCACTCTTAGCATCATCCCCAAGCAGCAAGCAAAGAGTACTTCTTCTCAGTATATCAGTGTGTAAACTATGCTTTTTCTGGAAAAAAGAAACAAAAAACGAAAACAGTGGTGGCGCGGTTTTTTATAATACTTCAGTGTGGATTCAAAACAATAGTTGATTTGAATCCATTATGAAGTATTTTGAAAGACAGGGCCATCACTGCTTTCTGTTGTTTGCGTTTTTTGGTTAGAGGGTTCATGTTGCAGACCTCCCAATATTTCAAATGGCCAAAGAGGGACACTTGTGTTTTAGGTGGTGTCGCTTGGGGTGCGTCTGGGGGCGGAGCATTACTAGGAATTTGTAGGTTATTTTATGACCTATTGATACCTCTTTGTGTAACTGAATAAATTATTTAGAGCAAGAACAAAGTATTTTATTTACACAGTCTAATTTATAAACACAAATACTGACATTTAAAGGGTCAGTAATGCCCGTGTTTAACTTTATTTAGTATTGTAGAGGTTACAAAAATAAAGTATTTGGAGAAAGTGCCATGTCTAAAACCCTTGCAGTTTGAGAGATATTCGCCGCTAAAGTTTCCCTTTACAGCTGACAGCAGGAGATCTGAATTGGCTGACTCGAGGAGGCTCTTCATCACAGCCGAAATCTCGTTATTTAAAACTACACATACAATATCAGTATATCCCTAAAGTATGGAGCTACCACAAGTTCCAACCCTGGCATATACCAGGAAGCGCCACAATGAATACAAATCCCAAAAATACAAACAAATTACAATATAAATATAATATAAATTATTCTCATGAATATTTCTTCAAGAGGTAGTAATTATATTTTCAATGATAGATCACAAAGTCCAATGCTGCTGGTATTTGTGTCAGGGAATCCCAACTGTATAGCTGAAGAACAAAAAGATAAAAACAGCGCAGATGGACTTGTCTAAGTGTAGTATTTTCCAAATCCTTTTCCTTCACCTTCACCACGTGCTCCAAATTGGGTACTCACTATTTAATTATTTAATTAAATATTTAATTATTAAAATATCAGAATAACGCTCGACGCGTTTCGTAAGTCCTGCTTACTTTTTCAAGAGCTACTGACATAATAATCATAAATCATAATTATGTCAGTAGCTCTTGAAAAAGTAAGCAGGACTTATGAAGCGCGTCGAGCGTTATTCTGATATTTTAATAATATTGGCATTGCTAAAACTTTTTATTATTGACATATTGTATTTTGAAATATATATCCATTCCTTATACATCTTTTGGTGCTCCATTTGGTTGGATCTAATGGTTTAGTATATTTATACTATTAGTATATTGAATATTTTATCACTATACCCCCTTAGAAGTGTGAGAATATTGAGTGGTAGAGGGGGAACTGCTGCATATACCTGGAGGTGAGCAGAGTGGTGTGAACCAGCCTGGGGTTTGAACCAGGAATGCTGATTGAAACTGGGAGGCAGTAATAACCTCATATACAAGTGAGTACCCAATTTGGAACATGTGGTGAAGGTGAAGGAAAAGGATTTGGAAAATACTACACTTAGACAAGTCCATCTGCGCTGTTTTTATCTTTTCGTTATTTAAAACAACTACTTCAATGGAATGGTCTACAAAGTGTGCTTGCAAACCAGGCATACTTTGTAGACAGTTCCAATGAAGTAATTATTTTTAAATATCGCTATTTCGGCTCTGCAGCAGAGCTGCCGGCTGGTCCCAAGACCAGGATCTCCTGCTGTCAGCATAGCGATGACTTCAGGAGAAGGGGAGGGAAGGGGAAACTTAAGCGGTGAATATTTCTCAAACTGTAAGGGTTTGAGAGATGGCACTTTCTCCAAATACTTTATTTTTGTAACCTCTACAATATTAAATAAAGTTAAATACGGGCATTAATGACCCTTTAGGCAAACATTAATGTGAGTTTTATTGCTGCGGAGCAATGTGATACACTTATACACACACCACACAGTCTGATCTCCTAAAAAGAGGGACACCAGGATGGGAAAGAAGGACAGAGGTATTTGGGTCTCAAAGAGGGACTGTCACTCCTAAAGACACTTGGGAGATATGATGTTGGATTTAGGTAGGGCAGCTGTTATACCTGCCACATGGATACAGAGGGGAGGTAGTGTGTAATCCTCAAAAAGTCTGACTAGCCGTATGTGTCCTAAGAGGCTTGTGTAAATGTGAGTGTTCTCGTGCACTGGGGAAGATCACTATAACGGTTTTTTACATATGATGCTATAGGCTGGACTGCAAGAAAATACCCACCAAGCCTCTTATGCTACAAGAAATGGTCATGAAGCTCGTGTTTAGTTCTATAGAGCTCAGTTCTCTCTCTGGAGTTAACCCTTACACAGGCATCACTTTCTGTCACAGCATCCAATGGTTATTTCATTGTCTAATATTTAGTACTCTGAGTTCTGGAATCTTCTTTCTGGGTCTCTGTGTTGCCTTAAAGGGATAGTAATGTTTCATAATAAAAGCAGCTCTAATTAATCATCATAGTATTTGAACCTTGGAGAGTGTTATTTCAATTCTGTCAGAGTTGTAGTTCCAGAGTAATTCAATGACAAATTATCCCCCTCCTGCCCCTTTTACTTATGTAACACTGTTCAGCCAGAGCAGAAGGGAGGTGCCCAGGTAGATTGCAGAGAGGGACAATCTTCAATTAAGATAAGGGAAGAACCTGAAAAACCTGTCAAGAGGGGCAGGGCTTTCATTGTTTTCATAGGAAGAAGATTGTCCCCTTCTGTTATCTGTCTGGTCTTACAACCAGATTCCACATCTGAGAAGAGATGGCTTACACTAGGTAAAAGGGGCAGGAGGGGGAAACTTTGCTTGTGAATATCTCTCAAACCATAAAGGTTTGAGCGATAAGACTTATATCGTTCTTCATGTTTTTTTAATGCCTACAAAATAAAATAAAGATAAAACAAAGTATTACTATACCTTTAAACGCAGAACACTCTTTTAAAATAAAGGATAGTCCTGAGTTCATCGGGTCACTTAGAATCCCTAGACATAAAATTATGTAACATATTAAAACTTAGTTTCCAAAATTTAAGTTTTCTAAAAAAGACACACTTAATTTAATTAGTGTACTGCTCATGCAGTGCCATACGCCTCTGGGAAAAAAAAATTGTTTTGTTTAGTGAATTTGAAACCAGATAAGGTGGGGGCACATATACTGTATATATGTGCACCATTACACAATTATGTGAACAAAGCACAAACAGCATACTTTATCTGATAAACAAAAGGTATCTCCCTTCAGATAACCCAGTTTGTATTACAGCATCACAATATGCAACACACATACACTCTCTAAAGTCAGCCAATGAGCAGAATTTGATAGGAATGCTAAAGATATACTTATAGTACTAAATATAACATTGTGCATACTGCTACTAAATTGTTGGATAAGTGCATGCCTCCCAAGTGTCCATCTTTAAGAGAGACCAAAATCCCTCCGTCCCTCTTTCCTACCCTTTTAGGCTTCTTTTTAGGAGATCAGACTGCTTGGTGTGTGTGTGTGTATAACTGTATCTCATTCTCCAAAGCAATAAAACTCACATTAAAATTTGTTCATACTAAAGTATATACGTTTATAAATTAGTCTGTATAAATAAAATCATTTAGTCTTGTTCTCAATCATTTATTCGTTTACATAAAGAGTTGCCAATAGGTCATGAAATACCGTGCCCAAATGTCACACTGCCAGCAGCACCACCTACAAATAAAGTGTCCCTCTATGGCCATTTGAAATGTTCAAGGGTTATAGGTAATTTTAAAGGTGTTACTATAGCTCCTCCCCTTTGTTGGGTTATGGGTAACTTTAAAGATGTTTATAAAACTTCTGCCCTTTGCTTCCTTCAGTCTCAAACAATACATATAGGACAGTTCATATTTTTGTGCATTTGCGGTACACAAATGCACAAAAATATGAACTGTCCTATATGTATTGTTTAAGACTGAATGAAGCAAAGGGCAGAAGTTTTATAAACATCTTTAAAGTTACCCATAATCCAACAAAGGGGAGGAGCTATAGTACATAGAGGAAAGACAAGGAAGTGAAGTATCGCCACAATGTATTCTACCATGAAATTGTCAGGAACATGGTGTAGCTAAAAACCACTGTACCCTGGTGCAATATGTGAGGCTGTGGCACCCAACCAGCATGTGGTTGAGAAAAAGTGAATAAATATGATGTGCATACTGTCAATAATATATTTTCTGTTAGCAAACCTAGGTTACACACAATCAAAAATGCTTGTTATCTATAGAACTGACCACAATGTTTACAACGGAAATATAGAGACATATTCAGAAAGAAAGGGTGGGTGGACATCAGTGTTGACTGACATTTTGTTTTTTTGTCAGCTGTTGGAGAAGGAGAGTCTGTTTCGTGTGTACTTCAAGTCCAAAAGACAGACTCGGAGCATGTAATGATGCAGGTGCTCCTTCTCCACTTATGGGTGACACTGACAGCTGAATAAAAACAGGAGGCTGCATATAAAATAAAGAAATTGGGTCTAAGGAATAACTTTTGTAATCAGATAGAGAACTGGTTGAAGGATAGGTAACAGTATGTTGTATTCTCCAATACAGTTAAAATGAGAATGGGGTACACCAAAGTTCTGTACTTGGTCCAGTTCTCTTTAACATTTTCATAAAAGACCTGGAAATATGCATAGAAAGTAGAATTTTGCAAATGACACTAAATTATCGAAGGTAATAAACTCATAGCATTATGTTTGTTCTGTACAGATTTACATAAAATGGAAGACTGACCAAATGAATGGAATGAGAGATTTAAAGGGATAGTAATGTTTCACAATAACAGCAGCTCTAATTAATCTTCATAGTATTTGAGCCATAGAGATTGTTATTTCAGTGCTGTCAGAGTTGTAGTTCAATAGTAATTGAATGATAAAGTATCCCCCTCCCACCCCTTTTACCTAGTGTAAGCCACCTCAGATGTGGGATCTGGTCCTCAGCAAGGAACAATCTTCTTCTGTGAGAACAATGAAAACTCTGACCCCTTTGACAGGTTTTTCAGTTTTTTCCTTATCTTAATTGAAGATTGTTCCTCTTTGCAATCTACCTGGGCACCTCCCTGCTGCCTGAGCTGAGCAGTGTTATATTAGTAAAAGGGGCAGGGGGAATAATTTATCATTCAATTTCTCTTGAACTACAACTCTGACATTATTGAAATAACACTCTCCATGACCCAAATACTATGATGATTAGTTAGAGCTGCTTTTATTATGAAACATTACTATCCCTTTAAACTGCAAATTTGGCCATTGCGATCAGACTCAAAGAGCAATAGCAAAGGCAGACAAAATACTGTCCTGCATGAAAAGGCGTATTGAGGCAAGCACAGGTAGCATCATTTTGAGACTGTAATCAAGTAATTTGGAATTTGCAGTGCAGTTTTGGACACCTGTTCTTAAAATGGATGTTCTAAAATAGGAGTACAGGAAAAAAGTTAATTAACTCCTTAACGACCAGACGAGTGGCTGGCAGTTAAGGACCACTGAGCTTTCTTTTTTTTGGAAATCGATTCAGGGGCCCCTCAGCGGCGTGTAGCTTTGCGGGGACCCCTGAATTCCATGACGTGTCAAGACAGTCATGGGTCCTTAAAGTGGAACTTTCAGATAATAGCAAGTCACCACGCATTCATTAAATGCATGGAAACTAGCTTGAAAATAGATATCTTACCGTAAAAAAATAGATGTGTCTAAAAGAATCCGTCCAGTTTGGAGACCGGAACCCAGGACAGAGCGCAGACATCTTGTCTGTGCACCTGTGCCATCAGTCCCTGTCTCCATTGAGTAGACTGCTTTACACCATATGGTCACCAGAAGGGACTGATGGCGCAGACACACAGACCGCACTAACCTGCCCTTCAGTCTCGAAAGGGGACGGATCCCTTTACACACATCTATTTGTTTACGGTAAGACATCTATTTTCAAGCTAGTCACCATGTATTTAATGAATGCATGGCGACTGGTTATTATCTGAAAGTTTCGCTTTAATGCACGTTTTACCCTTGACGATCCTAGCACATCATGGGTCCTTTAGGATTTAAGGAAATGGAGGAATGAAGTGTTGCAATCATCTAGCCAAACTTAGTTTATTTACTGTAGAGGAAGGACACAAGAATGGATCTTGTAACATTGTGCAAGTATATTTATTCCCTGTAGCTCAGCTGGTTTACCCCACAATTGATTATTTTTGTCCTTATACATTAGGCCTCATGGTCATACCTGGGAATTTTTTTGTCCTACACCTCAGGAGGTCCGCCAAGATCTGGGAGTGGGAAAGTCCAAATAACGTGATTAACATCATAAAGTGGTCAGGACTGATTGGGGTGGTCAGCATTGGGAAGAGGGGAGGAGAGGTTTACCCTTAAAATGGGCAAAGGATGGGAAGAAGATCAGAGTAAGCAAAGTGGTCAGAGTTACAAGGGAACTAACTGAGCCCTGAGTATTAGCCCCTGTCCCCCGAGACCCAGTAATTAAGTATAAAAAACATTGCGTCTGGGTCCAAACATGAGAGTTCTCTGGTATGCTTATGGGCCTTATTCAATAAGCTAAATAGGTGTAGCTCTAGAGCAGGGCTAGGTGACTTTTGACTCTTCAGAGCAGGTAATTGTAGACAGCAACATCTGGAGAGCCATAGGTTGTTTACTCCTGTTCTAGAGAAAACCAACTACATCATAGTGGACAAATTCCAATAATTCAGAGGTCTCCAAAGCATTGTTTCTTGATCCTTTGGTGACCATTCTAACATTTTATGGGATTAAATGCCAAATTTAAATCAATGGAACGTTGGGGATTTTTATTTGTCCCCTATGGTGCAGTTTGGTTTGCTCCTGCACCTCATTAGTTTATTGAATAAAGGTCAATGTTACTTACATTCAGGCTGTGTAAGCTCAGCACTGAATGATACATGTTTATTACACCCTTCCCAATGCATTGGTGTCCTCAGCAACATGCGAGGGTTTAAAAGGTCTGTTCATTTACAAATGGGAAGGATGTGCTTTACTGCCTATGAAACAGGAAGTGAGCAGTGCAAGGAAAACCGCTTCCCCCATCCTGCTAAAACACAGCTAATGCAATATTATATATTAGGGCTCTTTCATGTGGGTGGCAGAAATGTAGCAGTCGCCTACTATATATATTTTTTTTCTTTTAATGCAAAATGTTTTTATTTTTGAAACAATATTGTTTCTTTTTACAACTGCCAGGGCAATGTATTGGAATATCCCTTATCTAAGGCTATATCAGCTAATATATATATATATATATTTTTAGACCGAAAAGGAACTGCTGTCGCCCATGTTCTGAACTCACCTTATCCTGTGTGTTCCCCTGCCAATCCCATTGTGAGGAGTTTGGTGGAAGGCCCAAGTGAGACTCAGATGACAGTTAGTGTCTGCTGCCCACAACAGTTGGTCGTTCATTGAAAGCTGGGATGAGCAGTGCAATCTCCAATGTTGCTTGTGCAAAAGGTCTGCTGGTGGCCTCATTGGCCTCTGTGCAGATAAGCCCTACTTCATTTTTATTACATTATTTAAATTTGCTGGACATTGGTGCATTTATGCAAGACAATTTGGCTTCTGTTAAAGTGAAACTACCATCTTCATAATATTTCCCCCCATACATTACTAATATAGCGATAGGCAAAGGCATACTTGTATTGTGTTGAATAAGTCAGCGCTATTGAGGTAATCCAGCTTCTTATGCAAGCATCCAGGGCACAGAACTTCCGTTACCTTAAAGGGATAGTAATGTTTCATAATAAAAGCTGCTCTAATTAATCATCAAAGTATTTGGACTTTGGAGAGTGTTATTTCATTTCTGTCAGAGCTGTAGTTCAAAAGTAATTCAATGACAAAGTATCCCCCTCCCGCCCCTTTTACTGATGTAACACTGCTCAGCCAGTGGGGGGGCAGGGCTTTCATTGTTCTCATAGGAAGAAGATTGTCCCCTGCTGTTATCTGTCTGGTCTATGGACTGGATTCCACATCTGAGAAGAGATGGCTTACACTAGGTAAAAGGGGCTGGAGGGGAAACTTTGCTTGTGAATATCTCTCAAACCATAAAGGTTTGAGAGATAAGACTTATATCGTTCTTCATGTTTTTTTTAATGCCTCCAAAATAAAATAAAGATAAAACGACGTATTACTATCCCTTTAAGGTAACTAGTGGATGTTACCACCAATCCGGGCAGTGCACGGGACAGACAGCACAGAGCAGAGGAAACTTTCCTCTAAGATGTCTGCTCTGTTGTCCATTCGATGCTGCAGAAGAAGCTGGATTAGTTCAATATTGCTGATTTATTCACCACAGTACAAATATGCCTTTGCCTATTGCTATATTAGTAATGTATTGGGGGGCAATATTACGAAGATGATTGCTCCGCTTTAATAACATCTATTATAGTTTTTTCATTTGTGGAGGCTAAGCTTCCCCAAGCCTTCATTAGCCTCCTCCCACGAGAAGGAGCTTTAGTTCTCTCAAGGTACAGAAAATCTTACCTATCTGTGTACATTGTATTCTAACATTTTTAATATAATAGTAAGTTGTAATTTTGTGTTAGAGATCTTTTAAATTAAAGTTTTAGTCATAAAAAAACAATGTCCCTTTAATTTTATTTTGATGAGTTTGTAGGTGTATAATTAAGGAAACAAAATGTGATTATAGAGAGAAACAGCAAATAAATCAATCATTCATTTTGATTAACTACTGTGAAATCATTGAAATAAAAGAAAGTTCAGTGTAGACACATGGTTATTTTTATTTTCCTTGCTAAATGAGTCATCATGTTCCTTACTATTCAATAATTTATAACCTCAGAAATATGAGCGTACAAGATAACTGTGTGCAGGAAAGAGAAAACCCAACCCACGCAATATTTTACAGTCATTTTCAGTGCAGTACAGCGAGCATACTGGTGTCACCTCATTACAGATAATTACTTATTGTGTTATTGCACCAGCAATAAGAAAAGTTAACCCACTATTGTTTAACACCCTAAAGCGGAACTACCATCCGTCTAAACTTGCCCCTAAAGAATTACCCATCTGGTAACTAGCTGCTCAGTAGTGCTAGTCGCCAGAATTATTACCTCCTTTTAGAGAATTCCTACTGCTCCCGGGACTGACAGCCAGGAAACAGCGCAGACATCTTTGCATAGTGACGTCTGCATGCCTGCACTGTCGGTTCCTTCCGGTGCTGTGTGGCTCCTAGCAACTCCTCCTAGAGCAGACTGGGACTGACAGTGCAGGCACGCAGACGTCACTATGCAAAGATGTCTGCGCTGTTTCCTGGCTGTCAGTCCCGGAAGCAGTAGGAATTCTCTAAAAGGAGGTAATAATCCTGGCGACTAGCACTATTGAGCAGCTAGTTACCATTTGGGTAATTCTTTAGGGGCAAGTTTAGGCGGGTGGTGGTTCTATTTTAAGGACTAGCAATGTGTTGCACACCCATCTACTCCTTAACCTCTTAGTGACTTGTGACCGCCACTCTGGTCTGGACGTTAAGGACCAGTGATGGTCCCTGCACGTCATGGAATTCTTTCATGGCAGCACAGCTCCACACTGCTCTGCCATCCCAGAATTCACCACAATAAAAGAAAAAAAAAATGGACTGTATCCGTCCCCTGCTGGGGTTAACAGGTTAAAGAGCAATTAACATGTGGAACTATAAAAAAAAACTTTAGGGTGGACTTTTCACCCAAAGATAAAGTTAGTTCATTTTAAAGAGAGATTACAAAAACTACTGATTGTTATAATATAAATAGTTTTAAAGAAATTATTTTTTTTTTCTTGGCGGCACAATGTTACACTTTATTCAAATTAGTTTCTGTGCTGGGCCACACACTGTGCTATGAGAGCACACACGCACTGAGATTATTCCTAATAGTGCATAGGATAGTATGTCTGGCCTTGAACTAAACTAATTAGCATGAAGTGTAGGGAAATTTCATTACATGCCACTGTGTTCCATCAAATATTAAGGTTAATTTCTCAAAATGTATAGTTTATACAAAAATAGCTAGTACAACACATAGGCAGATTTTCATTATCTGTTAAACAAATAAACTTGTCGTCGGGTTAAAGCTCAGTCTTTTGCTAGGTAATCACTGTTACGCCTCCACTCTGCATGACTTCTGGATTAATTTGCTTTTTGCTGAAAAACAAAGAAAGATCTGGATCCCCTCAAACAAGAACCCACTGGTGACTGCAGGGTACGCCAATGTATTAACAGTTTGAGAGCAATAGGGGTATTCAGTGCATATCTTTGCAAAGTGTTGCGTACCCATCTGGCACTCAAACGATTAAATTAGGCCTTCAAAAAAATTCCAACATCTGTACTTTTTCCGAAATATGAGGAAAAAGATAATGTTATCAAGGTTTCATCCAAAGAGGCCATTGAGAGTAGATATACTATAGCAATACGTTGGAGACCTTTCCGGCACTCAATTAACAAATAACATAAACTATTATGGGTGCCACAAAAATTCCACAATGCTTATTGGGGAGCCATAGGAATCTCCATACTAGACAGTATGAGCCCTTTAGTGCAAAGAGTGCACTCACTCTGCCATCATTAATACTGTAATGGCAGCAATCACATTTCACATGCCCCATAGCACCATTTCCTTTGCTCCTTGTTTGAAGCAGAACTTTCACATGATTAAAATAGCTCTGCAAAGTACAGTTACATTATAAAGTATCTGACCCCCGCCCCTTTTACCTACCCTTAGCTGCCTCCCCTCAGTTGTGGAATCCAGTCCTGGGACCGGACAACTTGCAGCGAGGGACAATCTTCATCTAGTAAGTATAAGGAAAAACCTTGTAGCCCTTTCTGCAGATTGTCTCTCGCTGCGCTCCATCCAGGCTTGCACGAGAGTCAGCGTGACATGGGTAAAAGGAACGGGAGGGGGATATGTTATAATTAAGTTATTCGAACTACAAATCAGATAGTATTGATACATGGCTCTACATGGACTACAAACTAGGCAGATTTATCGGAGTGCCGCTTATTGTGAACTATTACTGTTGCTTTAACCCTTTGAGTACCAGGGAGGTATTCAAGACATTGATGCCTCTCTGGCACTCAAAGGGTTAAACTTGGATCTGTAGGTGATTACAAAGGTAAACAAAAGTGATTATGTTTCGAGCATTTCTGCTGCAGTAGTGTAACCTGCTTCCAGCAGACAAGAGGCAACAGCCCCACAGGGTATTATATATAGACATGCACAGGTAACTCACCACCCCCAGTGCCCAATAGCCGTGGCCGAAAACCATAATATTTACCAGGGGTTGGAGATGTGCCCAGCAGTCAACCCTTCCCTTTCCCTTGTGGTGAAGGAAGGCAGCCTTTGTTGGTTCCACAAAATTAGTCTTAGTACTGCCTATGAGGAAGAAGCCAGAGTCCTGCAACAAAGACTCATGTCTGCCTCAGTAAAGCAATGATTTGCACAACCATGTGGTCCTTAAATAATGACTCTTGTAATAAATGCTTTGATAGGCATTGCTGGTGATCAGGATTTATTACTTATATATAAGTTTACTTAAAGAACGGGCAGTAGTATCATGACAGCTAGTTAATGCAGTTCTGACTAGTCTGAATATTGTCAATGGAAGGTCACGTACTAATCTATATATATAAAAGGAAAAGTCTGCATCTCTTCCACACACACACCAGGGGGCTGCAATAAGGAGGAGATATTCAAATGTTCTGTATACTGCCTGACCAGAACATACCAGGGGGCGTGATCTTCAGCCATTGTCAATCAACTGCAGAATGAAGGCCTCCTCAGCAAGTTTCCAACAAGTAACGTCCTTTATATATTATTCCCCTTCACCAAAGTGGGTTCTTTTCTTTTTACACTTCAAATCGATCACCTCCTTCACCGTGGAGAAACACCATTCGATGAAATAAATTGCAGACTCACCTTCTATAGAGGCAGGCCAGCCTCTTGGTGTATAAGCTTACACTGGATAACCCCCAGTAATGGTATATTTGCGTCCTCTCCTTCCCCTCAACTCTTCTGGTTCTTCAATAGCTCCTCCAATTCTCTCACCACAAGATAAATACAAATCTTTACTCCCTCTATCTAGGGATGGTGATATATTCTATTGGACACTCTTGAATATAGGGGTCTTCAAATTATGGACGGAAAGAATTATATTTACCACAGTTATTTATTAACCATATAAAAAAAAATAACAATAAAAAATAATAAATTTATCTGCACAGATATAGTAATTAAGAACTATCTAAAATGCCCAAAACACTAGCCCAACGTGTTTCTCAGCTCACGCCAGGGGCCTATGGTTTGGATATAGGCCCCTGACGAAGCAGCGTGAGTAAAGATTTGTATTTATCTTGTGGTGAGAGAATTGGAGGAGCTATTGAAGAACCAGGAGAGTTGAGGGGAAGGAGAGGACGCAAAGATACCATTACTGGGGGTTATCCAGTGTAAGCTTATACACCAAGAGGCTGGCCTGCCTCTATAGAAGGTGAGTCTGCAATTTATTTCATCGAATGGTGTTTCTCCACGGTGAAGGAGGTGATCGATTTGAAGTGTAAAAAGAAAAGAACCCACCTTGGTGAAGGGGAATAATATATAAAGGACGTTATTCATATATACAGTCTGCACTTAGATTGTGTGCGCCTTTCTCTCTTCTTTTTTGGGGGAACTATCTGTGAGAAACAAGGTCACAACCAGAAGCCCAGAAGAGAGGGCTGCACTGCTGGTGGGACTGAAAGAAGATTTCCCAAGATTTATTACAGGTTATGCTATATATATATGCAAGCTGATTCTGATTTGTTTGGTGTAATAGCGCTTGGAATTGTTGGGTGGTAAGTTTCCAACAAGGCCTCCTCCTAAACCAATCAGCATTTTCCAGCCACACCCCCTGGCAGCGAACCATATTCACTTACATTTCTATATCTATTTATATATATCTATATATATCTAAAACTGTTTTGACATACATAACAATAAAAGATAAACCCTTTTAAACTATTAATAATTATGATGTAAGGTATCAAGAAAATTTCATTTGGAACAAATTTATATTTTAGAAATTGTACCTCTTGCATAAAAGTAGTCAAAATAGATATGATTATAATTGCTAAAACTGGAACATCTAAATTATGCAGATTTGTTCTTTTTCTTTATCATTTAATAAGAACAAGGGCAAAGGATATTTGCATATGCATTTAAATGAAAAGGAAATTACAAATTTCATGAAGACAATGAACATAAATAAATACATTTTACCCAATGCCTGAAGAAAACTGTCAGTGTGAAGCCATACACTTGCTAATGTCATATGGTTTTATGCCAGCCAGTGAGGATTACATTACACCTCTTATTATTAACCCCTTGAGGACCAGAGGAGTATGCAATGCTTTACAAAGCAATGTTCTCCCATATGTTTTTCGATGGTGTAAACTCACTGTGAATCACTTTAAATCAATTCTGTGTGAAATGCTTCTCCAAAATAGAACTAGATTTAGTTAGTACTGGATATCTTGCCGATAGAAGTGGTTCTTTGTTTCACAGCCTAATTACTCTAGATCCCTCCCACTGAATGCTTCCTTCATTCCTAAGTGGGAGTAGTTTGGGGTCCTACAACAAGAATCATGTCTACATCCATGCATATGATATACAGTACTAATTAAAGAGTCATTTTTAACCAATCTACAGAATTTGGTTAACCAATCCACAGGATTGATTCATAATAGCCATTAGGAATTTCTTCCTAAGTTGATGGTTATTAGTGAGGGATTATTATTAGGCGGTTTTATCATTCCTTTACAGTACCCATAAACAGCCATTTTAAAGAGCACAGTTATGTAAAATATATACTCACCCAGTGCAACACTACAATATGATGTTTAAATGAACCCTTATTTGCTTGCCCATTTTACCTAGTGTAAGCCGTCTCCCCTCAAATGTAGAATCTGGTCCTGGGACCAGACAGCTCTCAGCAAGGGACAATCTTCTTACTGTGAGCATTAGGGAAAATCCTTCCCCCCTTGACAGGTTTTTCAGGTTTTTCCTTATGCTCACTGTAGATTGTCCTTCTCTGATTTCCATCCAGACAGTCTTGTTGCTCTGAAGTGAGCAGTGTTACATCAGTAAAAGGGGCGGGAGGAGTATACTTTATCATTCAATTACTCTTGAACTACAACTTGGACAGTACTGAAATAACACTCTCCATGGCCCAAATACTATGAAGATTATTGGAGCTGTTCTTATTGTGAAACATTACTATCCCTTTAACTGCTAGCCTACTGGCTTTTTCTTGCATCTGAATAAAGAAATATCTGTTTTAATGGCTATTGGAAATGTATATTATAATGTGTTTTTGAGATGAGAAAGTAATGGGATCTTGATCTGTTTACTACATTACAATATCATTTTGAATCCCATCTCCTTGAAATTTGACTACTTGCCATTTTTTTTAACCCCTTAAGGACCAGCGGTCCTGGGAAGTTACCTTCCCTTAAGGACCGCTTTGATCCTTGACGACTCGCCGGTACACGTGACCTGTTACAAGTACTGGCGCTCCGCTGTGAGGCCTAAGAGAGATCGCTCCGGTCTTGGAGCGATCAATTGTAGGCCCCGTTTTTACTTACAGTGCTCCCGGTAGAGCTCTGTAAGTAAAAAGTATGTGACGTGCTATGACCGTCACTGGTCCTTAAGGGTATAAGGACCATGACAATCATAGCACGTCACATAGTCCTTAAGGGGTTAAATAAAATATGTAATTCTTTTTTTTCTTTTTCATAGATGGAAACATTTAACCCTTTGAGTGCCAGAGGGGCACGCAGTGCATTGCAAAGCAATGTGTTGCGTACCCCTCTGGTACTCAAAGAGTTAAAAAAAACTTGCCCTGAAACCCTGGAATATATCATGTCTAGAGTCTACAAAATTAGTCACTGCTTGTTCTGACATAGCACAGTGTTCCATTTTCAGACTGAAGGACCACTAGTAAATCACGTGATTAAGCTGAACAGTGATCACATGATCTCCATTTCAGTATACAGCAGCTGTTGTCCTCCTCTTTTACTGAAAATGTCCTCTGTTCAGAGGTATTGCTGGGTTCAAAAACACACTTGGGACTTGGCCCCTTAGCATTTTATTGCTGTGTTGCACTGTCTAGTTGTACCACTACCATTTGGGACAGTAGCACCGTTTTACACCAGTACATGCCCCAAACTAGCAACAAGAGTTGAAGCTTTACGTATGAGACTTGAGGCCCCAATCCATTACCTATCAACACTTCTAGGCTGTAGGTGGGCAATTTGAAGCCCTCCACCTGTGGAAGACTACAACTATAAAAAACAAAGAAAACAATTCCAAAAGTTCCTGTTGAATGCATTGTTTCACAATGAATCGAAGATCTTTCTTGCATTCAATGAGTTAACAGTCCCATTTAAATCATTGTGAATTTTGTGATTTTTTTATTTGTCCCCTATCATGTACCCTGCAGTTCACGGAGTGTTCACTCTATTGCATTTTGTAGAAAGGAAAGTGTGATTACAGTCCTGCACAGCAGAGTTTCCTAACCATGGTCATCAATTACCGCTAACGTTTAAAACTGACATTCAGAGAGAACTACAAGTAGAAAAACACTGTATAACTGTTATTTTCACTTCAAAGGTGTTTGTTTAACCCCTTAAGGACCGGACGTTATGGGACATTTCCGTCCCATAACGACCGCATAGGGGCACTTTGAGGCGCCGGTACACGTGACCTGTCACGTGTATCGGCGCGTCACTATGGGGCTTGAAACAGATCACTCCGATCTTGGAGCGGTCTATTTCATGCCCTATTTTTACTTACAGCGCTCCCGGTAGAGCGCTGTAAGTAAAAAGTACGTGACGTACCAGGACCGTCAAGGGTCTTTCAAGCAAATTTACCCTTGACGGTCCTGGTACGTCAAGGGTCCCTAAGGGGTTAAAGGAGCAGTAAACTTTTTTTATGAAAAAAAATATATTGTAGGGATTTTCCTATTGAGTAAGATAAGGGTACTCCCACTGCTGAGAGATTTATATTTCCAGAGTTATTACAATTTAAACCCATGTTTTTTTACATTAGCAGTGCCCTCTAGTGGTCAAATTCTAATTAGTTTTCCTGTTAGATTCTAATGGAGAGGAAAGTCAGAAAAGTCAGAGACATAACAGTTTTCCATAGAATGTGATAGAAACTGCCTGTCACTTCCTGTCAATTAGAACTATCAGGAAGTAAACACAGTAAATTCACTTCCTGGTTATTTAAACTGCTATAATCCTATATAATAATTCGCTAAGTTGTGTGTAACGCCCGACATGCGCAGTAGACACTGCTGCGCGTGCGGCAGTCATGCGCAGTACAGACTGCCCGCGCCGCGGCTGTTACCGAGCTGGGCGCTCTGAAGGAGCGTCCAGCTCTGTATCAGCAGTGGTGCGGGCAGTCTCTGCTGCGCGTGACTGCCCCGCGACCGGCTGCCAGAGGCACTGTGGCCCGTGTAATGGGCTGTTCAACTAGTTTTTGAATAAAACATCTGACAGTGATGGGGGTGACCATGTTTTATTCAGCAGGAAAAGTTCTCTAAAATATGTGTTTTCATAAAAAAAAGTTTACTGCTCCTTTAAGGAGAACAATCAGTGAAACATACCTGGACAAATCTTCATCAGTTTTAACATGAAACTTATGAGTTTTTACATTCCTTAGATGCTATTAAGCTTCCGCAGAAACAGTTTTAGGATGATTAAATTAAAAGTTAAAGAAATCCTGCAACATTTTAACCAAAGTATTTTGTTTCTGTGGCTGAATGAACACTCAGAAATGTGTTACATGCTTTCAATTTCCATTGTGTGGGAGGTGAACTGTTTGCATAGTGGTTTGAAACATACAGTCCTCACACATGTCTAAAGTTGGGGTTAAGGAGATATATTACCTTGGCGAAAATATTGTGCTCGATGCATATAAGCAGAAGAGTATGTTTATAAAAAAAAAATATGTACAACTTAGAATATAAATCTTATCCTAAAGCACCCTAGAACAATAATGAAAATTGTTATAAGTATTACAACATAAAACATTAAAACGTATATAATTATAGAGCTAAAACGTGTTTTTTTTTTTCAGCAACTGTTTCTTTGTTTACTTCCCCTGTCCTCTCATCTCTGAAGTGTTTGATTATCTTAGAGGAGTTACTGTTTTTAGCAAACTTGATCTCAGAGGTGCTCATAATGGCCTTGATTCAATTTACCCCGACGGCCAAAAAAACAGCCGACTCCATTTTTTTCAAGCACAGTAAGCCGTTCAATTGCTATGAAAAAATACTGTCTGAAAAAAGACGCACGTCAGCGCCTAAAGTTAGTGCCCATTGGAACCCAATAAAACGAGTCTCCCATTCAGTTCCATGCATTGGGCATAAACATAAAGGACCCACTTTAACAGGTGAAAATCTGCACCCAGTATTATTGGATGCACAGTCCCATAATGCATGTTTCAGTCTACCAACACAGGAATTGAAAGGGAAAAAAAGGACCAAAAAATCCTAAGTGACCAGTGGATGTATTGATAAGGGGCTCTAAGCCCTATGTTCAATGCATCCAAAGTACTCAAATAATGTGTCTAATGTTAGTAAAATTAACCCTATGTGTGCCAGTGGGGTATGCAACACATTGCACAGTTTTGCATACCCCACTGGCACTCACAGGGTTAATCCGACAAAGTTAAAGGACATCTCCTGAAAAGAAACACTTACCTGTAATCCTAATGTCTATCGGGATCTTCAGTACCCTGGTCAGTTACTGTCCGTCTTCTTCTGTCATCTTCTATCTTCCTTCTTCTTTCTCTTCATCTCCTGTCTTCTTCTCTCCCTGTCTTCTTCTCTCCTGTCTTCTTCTCTTCTGGTGTCTTCCTCTATTCTGTCTTCTCATCTGCTGCTGTTTCAAAAAGTTGTCAAAAAATACATTGTCAAGATATGCATTTGTTAACCTTTTACGTACCAGAGGGATAAGCAATGCATTGCAGAGCAATGAGTTGCGTACCTCTCTGGCACTCAAAGGGTTAAATCTGTGTCAGCATTCCAGTAATAAAAAAATATTTTGGACTTAATGTGAAGCAAATTTCCCAATCCATGTTGCAAAATAATTTTATTTAGACCCCAAAGAAAATATAATTTTGTCCATTCCAGAAAATATTTGTTGAGGCAGTTAAAATGTCAAATGATGCCGACTCCTCCACCGCTGATCCAGTGATAACTATTTCATTGGTAATAGGTTTTAAGCAGTTGATTGAATTAGATGTTCCAAAATGTGTTTTTTTGTCACATTTGTAGATCTACATGTTTGCATGAATGTTTCAGTTGCAGGTGAAGTTGTATATGACTGAATAAACACATTTCCTTTGAAGTAACAGTTTGAATAGATGGAATTTTTGGGGCACACCTAACATTTTAAGCCTTTGAGTGTCTGTGCAATTCGTTTGGTACCTCCCTGGCACTCAGTGAATTAAAGGGGATCTATCACCCCTATACAAGTTGCTCTTCATCACTAAGTTATATAAAGACTAGTCAGAGCATTTTATTATTTTCATTCGTAAAAAAGCTTTTTTTTTGAGAAATATGAAGAATAAACATTACCCTGACCTTACTTCCGGGCAGACTGTGGGTACATGTTCTATGCTGCAGCCTGCCGCTTCTCCTATGCTCCTCTCCCGATGTCGGAGGCTGTCAGTCTGTAAGCTGCAATGGTTTAATTGGCTAGATATCGATCTCTGTACCAACATATTTATTGGGGCTATACTAAAAGGATGTTATATAAACAAAACCAAGTAATAGACATGCACATAAAAAGGTTTTATCTTGTATAGGGTTTAGAATCAGTGATTAACCCTTTAAAGACCAGGGGGTATATAACACTTTGAGAAATAATGAGTTGCACATCATTTTTTCATGAAAGGGTTATTTTAGATTATAATAGTGTGCTGCCAATCTGGCTCTGGTTTCACAAAGTGAAACTGACCTTTTCCCATAACTTGGCTCAAGGTCACATTTCTGTTTTTCATTAGGGAAATGATTTACTCTCTCTTACACATCACTTTTTTGCTTCCCTTAATTTCTCGTGAATTTGTTCCTTTTATTTTCTATCACACCTAGACATATCTTGACATTTTTATTCTACTTCATATTTTATTCTTATAATAACTGAGCTAAATATATATTAATGGAGTAACAATTTACGTAATCATAAAGAGAAGTAATTATGAGAAGTGTGAGATGAACATCCCATATTCTCAAGTGCAGACCTTGCCATAACTAGGTAGCTAGCTAAATATACCCCCCAAGTGTCCCTCTTTAGGAAGGACAGCCCCTCTTTGAGACCCAAATCTCTCTGTCCCTCTTTCCCACCCTGGTGTCCCTCTTTTTAGGAGATAAGACTGTGTGGTGTGTATAGGAGTGTATCACATTGCACTTCAGCAATAAAACTCACAATAATATTGGTTAAACTTCAATATATGTGTTTATAACTTAGTTTGTGTTAGTAAAATAATTGAATGATAAAGTACCCCCCTCCCGCCCCTTTTACCTAGTGTAAGCCACCCCCCCTCAGATGTGGAATCTAGTCCACAGACCAGACAGCTCACAGCTAGGGACAATCTTCTTACTATGAGAACAATGAAAGCCCTGCCCCCATTGACAGGTTTTTGCCTTATGTTAATTGAAGATTGTCCCTCTCTGCAATCCACTTGGACACCACCCTGCTGCTCTGAAGTGAGCAGTGTTATATAAGTAAAAGGGGCGGGAGGGGTATACTTTATCATTCAATTATTTTGAACTACAGCTCCGACAGTATTGAAATAACACTCTCCATTTCTCAAATACTATGAAGATTAATTGGAGCTGCTTTTATTATGAAATATTATTATCCCTGTAAGACTTTTGTGCAAAATTCCTTCAAAACAGTAGTTCTGCTTGCTGTAATAAATCACTTCATGAACTTTATTTGAATAACGGCTGCCAAGATCTTAAGTCAAGTCATAAAATGTAATGGAACATCATAGTTAACATTTCGTAGCATTATTTCCTGTAGAACCCAAATCAAATCTCCTGTATGACAACATTTGTTAGAGATAATGTAAATTACAGCTTGTTTTTACTAGCCACATTCTACAGAAGCTGAATTAAAAATGTGAATCAAAATGCAAAACCAAGGAAGATAAAATAAGGGTCAGTTGTTACACACTTTTTCGTAACCCCTTTGATTATAGAGATGTCGCTAAAATATTGCAAAGACGTCTATCATCTGAGTGGTTCAAATCATTTTTTTACTAAAAAGCATTGTGATTTATTGGGAAAACTACTTAGTAAATGTCATAGTGGCAATATAATTTGAATGAGATTACATAACTAAACAGATCTTTTAAAGGGATAGTAATACTTAAAATGTAATACAAAATGTTGTAGGGCTTATCCCCCTGAGTAAAGTAAGAGTACTCCCACTGCTGAAAGGTGTTTTATTCAAAAGTTATTACAGCTCCAAGTTGAATTTTTTAGGTGCAATATCACAGTGGCCTCAACTTGTACAGTGGAGCTGTTGCTACACTATCCTGTGGAGATTTATGGTCATCAGTGAGAGTACCCTTTGTTTAGACAGCCTCCTTAGGGAGCGGCAGAGAAGGGGGCACCGAAACGGGGGGAACTGCAAATTTTTTTTTATTATTTTTTTTCCATTTATTTATTTTTTGTTAATATATATCTGCCGT
Source organism: Rhinophrynus dorsalis (assembly GCA_037306005.1). Lineage (NCBI taxonomy): Eukaryota > Metazoa > Chordata > Amphibia > Anura > Rhinophrynidae > Rhinophrynus > Rhinophrynus dorsalis. The sequence goes on along the minus strand of CM074724.1, from coordinate 235,153,356 downwards.
GAGCCTGAGCGAAGAGCGCTGATTTACGTTACCAAGTGCTCCCTTGCGGCGCCTATCCTAGCGGCTTTGTACTTAGCAGCAGTCCAGTCAGACACGATGAGCGGATGCGGCCAGTGACGTCAGACGCACATGCTGCATCTGTGCACCACCACTGGCTGTACAGCACATCAGAAAGATGCCAGAGAGCAACACAAGCGGGAGTGGAGTGCTGCACGGACCATGACACAGCCACAGCTCCAGACCCAGCCAGTCCCTATAGAGATACCGTAAGAAGCCACGTGTAGCAGCACAAGGGAGCATAGTAGGGGCTTGTGGCAAGGTCGAGGTCGGGGGGGGGGCAGGGGATTGTGGCCGGGTCGGAGGGGTGTGGGGGGATTGGTGGGGGGGGGGGGCATCAAAATGCACCTTTGTCTGTGTAGACAAAAATCCTTGCTTCGGCCCTGCCTGCACCCATGGCAACACTTCAACTGATCCCATGGCCATGAATCACAGTCATCTAGCATAAAAAATGTCTTTTAAAGTGGACCTGTCACCTTGATTCAAGTTTACATATCTGAAAATGTCATTAAAAACTACACCCTGTTCCAAATTATTATGCAAATGATATTTTTCTCATTTACCTAAATAATGTAAATAACAGTCAGCATAATTGTCATGTTTTCAGCTATTAAGAGTACAATTCAAATTTTATTGAACAAACCTCATAATGATAACAGTATTTTTTTTAAACATAAAAAACTTACAATGCACTGTTCCAAATTATTACGCACAGTAAGTTTCAAAACACATTATAGGTTGTAAAGAACTGAAAATTGTCATTTGTTGTGTTTGCAGCATATTTACTGAAATCAAAAGCTATTTCAATCAAACTTTTAACAACATTTTAACTTTTTAAACATTTTAACAGGTCACGTTACATTTCAATATAGGACCCCTTATTTGATAGCAGCTTCACAAGTCTTGCATCCATTGAACTTGTGAGTTTTTGGACAGTTTCTGCTTGAATTTGTTTGCAAGATGTCAGAATACCCTCCCAGAGCTGCTGTTTGGATGTAAACTGCCTCCCACCCTCATAGATATTTTGCTTGAGGATGCTCCAAAGGTTCTCAATAGGATTGAGGTCAGGGGAGGATGGAGGCCACACTATGACTTTCTCTCCTTTTATCCCCATAGCAGCCATTGATGCAGAGGTATTCTTTGCAGCATGAGATGGTGCATTGTCATGCATGAAGATGATTTTATTACGGAAAGCATAGTTCAGTGGTCAGTGGTCAGTCAGAAACTCCACATACTTTGCAGAGGTCATCTTTACACCTTGGGGGACCCTAAAGGGGCCGACCAGTTCTCTTCCCATGATTCCGGCCCAAAACATGACTCCACCACCGCCTTGCTGACGTTGCAGCCTTGTTGGAACAGGGTGGCCGTCCACCAACCATCCACTACTGCATCCATCTGGACCATCCAGGGTTGCACGGCACTCATCAGTGAACAGGACTGTTTGAAAATTAGTCTTCATGTATTTTTCTGCCCAATGCAGCCGTTTCTGCTTGTGAGCATTGGTTAGTGGTGGCCGAATAGAAGGTTTATGCACAGTTGCAAGACTCTGGAGGACTCTACACCTTGATGTCCGTGGGACTCCAAGGGCACCAGCAGCTTCAAATATCTGTTTGCTGCTATGTAATGGTATTTTAGCAGCTACTCTCTTGATCCCATGCATGGATCTGGCAGAAATCTTCCTCAATGTGCCTTTATCTGCACGAACCCGTCTGTGCTCTGAATCAGCCACAAATCTCTTAATAGTGCGATGATCACGCTTACGTTTTTGTGAAATATCTAATGTTTTCATATCTCGTCCAAGGCATTGAACTATTTCACTCTTTTCGGCAGCAGAGAAATCCTTTTTCTTCCCATATTGCTTGAAAATGGTGCTCTGCTTAATAATGTGGAATACCCACCTTTAGTAGTTTTTCCTTAAATTGGGCTCACCTGGCAATCTAATTATCACAGGTGTCCGAGATTGTTTTCAGTGATCAAAAGAGCCCTGAGACACAATGCCATCCATGAGTTAAACTGAAACACAAAATATTTAATCTTTGTGACACTTAAATATCATTTGCATAATAATTTGGAACAGGGTGTTCTTATGTGTCATGTTAGTCAAGAGACCAGCAGATGTACACTTAAAGGAGCAGTAAACTTTTTTTATGAAAACATATATGCTATAGAGCTTTTCTTGCAGAGTAAAACAAGGGCACTCTCAATGCTGTCAGTGTTTCATTCAAAATTTATAACAGTTCAAATAATCAGGAAGTGAATTTACTGTGTGTTTGTAACTAACAGGAAATGACTTGGTAGTTTCTATCACATTCTTTGGAAAACTGTATGTCACTGACTTTCCTCTCCATTAGAATGTAACAATACCTAATTGGAATTTAATCACTAGAGGGCACTGCAAATTTAAAAACACACAGGTTTAAACTGTAATAACCCTGGAAATATGCATTTTTCAGCAGTGGGAGTACTCTTATTTTACTCAGCAGGAGCAGCCCTAGAATGTATTTATTTTTCATAAAAAGTTTACTGCTCCTTTATAGTGATATTCAGACTTGGTTCTTTTTGCTAATGTATACTAATGAAGCTTTCTGCGCTGTCAAATTTGCTATGAAACTTTTCTCTGTGGTTTCATGTGCTAATGAAGGATTTGTGTGACATTTCATATGCTAATTAATCTCTGTGCTGTACTGAGTGACTTTCACTTTCTCAGAATTTAAAGTATGAAAATCCCCTACATTATTACCCTTGCTTCCAAACTTCTTTACAGAAAGGGACATAAATGTATACAAAATAGGAAAATGAAAAAAATGCATATAGGCAATTTGACTTTAAACATTTTGCAAATGCAGAGTATGTAAAGTAAAAAATGAAGTTGACTTGTCACTTTAATTTTAATATGAATGAAATAAGTCTAAACAGTTTATTGAGTAAGGAACAGAGAAAACTGTTTATGTTAAACTACCCTTTAACCACCTGGGTGATAGGGATGAAACACACACAATAAGCAAACACACTCCTGACAAACATTTGCACACACACACACACACACACACACTTTTTTTATAATCCATTTTACCTTTCACAAATTGCAATTCAAATTTGCATTTCAAGCAATAGTTCTTGATTTTAGTGTTGCATCTTTATACCTTTCTTAAAATACAAGTTTATAAACATACCTGGGAACTTGGCAATGAGGAATTCCTGGAGGGGAGTCCTCTGCTGCCACTGGGGGAGATCTATAACACAATTTGTGTCAGAAAAGGGGCGGGGCTTCAAAATATAAAAAAAAAATAATTGAGAAATAGCCTAGGAAGGAGGAGAACTTGCGGCGGATTGCAAGGAGCACACTTAGAAGGCAAAGAAGTGGGCAGAACTTTATTAACCCCTTAACGACATGTGACTTACCAGGTACGTCCCGCAAAAACTGTCACTTAGTGACAGAGGACGTACCTGGTAAGTCACGGAAGTCCGCGTCACCGTGCGGCTGCACGCCGCTCGGAGACTCCGGACTTCATTAAAAAAAAAAAAAAAAATGTTAGGCGGGCGTTAACGTGACAGCCGCGTACGAACGCGGCTGTCACTAAGGGGTTAAAAACTCCCCACATTGTAGAATCAGCCTCTGCCCCTGGTAATTAGAAGCCAAAGCCATAGTCACCATGACAAATCCAGAGAGTTCCCAGCTATGTTCATAAACTTTTTGAGAGGAGTGAGGGAATGGTGGGTATCTTTCTTCAGTGTTGTGATGAATTATAGTGTTTTGCACAGGCTCACATTCCTACCAGACACATTCCTACCAGACACGCACACAGTCTTATACAGCGGCACATTCACTGGTACTTTAGTATGAGTTTATAGATTAGTCTGTGTAAAAAAAAAATATACAATTACATAAATAACTATCAATAGATCATGAAGTAACCTAAAACCTCACTGTAATGCCCCACTTACCAGTCATGTCTCCAACAACACCAACTAAAAAAAATTGTCCCTTTTTGGCCATTTAAAGCGGAACTACCACCTCCACTAAAGTCACCCTGCAATACTTATACAGGTGGCGACTAGCTTTGTAATCATTATTTTACGTCTCAAAAGTGCCCACAAATAAAGTTATCCTTAATTTTCCTAGACTGACGGCCAGGTTTCTGCAGCCTGTGCTCCTGCGCTGTCAGTCTCTTCCGGAGCCGTCCGGACCAGTGCAATGCTTGTGAAGGGTGAAGAGGACTGACAGCCCAGGTGCGCATTCAAGATGTCAGCAGTCCTGCCTGGCTTCTGGTCTCAGAAGCTTAAGGATAACTTTATTTGTGGGCACTTTAATGATTACAAAGCTAGTCGCCACCTGCATAAGTATTGCAGGGTGACTTTAGTGGAGGTGGTGGTTCCGCTTTAAATTGTTGGCAGGTATGACACACTCAGACACACACACACACTTCCATATGAGCACACACTCAGACACAAAATCTTACACACATACTCTTTCCTATATATAAGTGTGCAATATTGTTCCACAGCAATAAAACTCACACAAATATCTGTATGAACATCAGTATATATGTTTATAAATTAGTCTGTGTAGATTAGATACTTTGGCCTTGCGCTAAATCATTTATTCACTTACACAAAGAGGTGTCTATAGGTCATGAAATATCCTACAAATTATTGGTAATGCCCCGCCCACCAGCCACAACCCCAGCAAAACCAGCTCAAACAGTAGTGTCCCTCTTTGGCCATTTGAAATGTTGTGAGGGTTGGGGAGCAGTTAATATTGACCAGGGCTAGAAAAAGTCTAATCCACAACACTAAAACATAGTGTGTGGCGCAATCGGACATATTTTGCATATAGTCAGGAGTTGGCTGTATCGCTTTCCCACATAGGGTGACCACATTTCTATTCTGCCATTCCGGGACATGTGTTCACCCTAGTCCGCGGCTTAGGCTCCTGCCGGTGCTGACCATCTTTCACCCGGTGGGTGGGAACTCTTACTCTGTGTCAGCCTCAGAAAGATGATCAGAGCGGCGCACCAGCGGGAGCCTCAGCTGCGGGTCTCACTTGTTGCACCAGCATACCTGCTCCATCCAAGTTTTCTCACACGCGCCAGTCCACCCAGCCAATGAAATGTATTTGCTATATGGTCTGCATTGGCTGGCTTAGCCAGCCAATGAGGACCATATAGCAAATACATTTCATTGGCTGGCTGGACTGGTGCGTGTTGCTCCATTCCGGGACTCTTTGTTGTCCTGGTGGCAGGGCCGGATTTACATCTCAGGAGCCTGTAGGCACAAAAATTGGAAGCGCCCCCCCCCCCCCAAAAAAAAAAGAGCAAATGGTTTTGAGGGAAATATTAAGACAGAACATCATTCATTAGCTGACCCTGACTGTGCCGCTTTAATAATTGAGGTCTGCATGAGAGCCACTGACAGAGGGCTACTGGCTGACTCTCATAATTCACTTGTGTCAATGTGGCAATGCATTCTAACCCACATCTACTGCATAGATGTGTGTCAGTGCCAGGTCACACTATACTATGCCACTTAAGAGTGAATTTTGAGTGCCAGAACCAGAAGCCCTCTCTCTCTGGGCCTGTGGCTAACACCATAGGTGCCATCTATGGCACAATATATATATATATATATATATATATATATATATATATATATATATAATGGGGTATATGGGGTACAACAACAACATATACACACACAGAGTAGCCGAGCTCCAGAAGAAAGCACATGTGCACCTACCTCTACCTGGAGAGGCTTGACTTGTTGTCACACCTCCGTGTACAGCGCATAGCTGCATTATCAAGTCCACCTCTTCTGGCACAGAAATGCTCCCTTCACCCCTCCTGGCACTGACTGACATGCTCCCTAAGCGCTTTGTTTTGTATATGGATGGGAAGGGTATGTATTGCTGAATTTTCATTCAGCTTTGCATGGAGGAGGTGATCTGGCTCTGCTCTCACCCCCGTGAGTCACGAGAACAGGCACAGCTACAAAAAATAAAAGTTCAGCGGCACTATGCGCTCTGCATAGAGGACGGCAGCATGGGTGTCACAACTGTTGAGGGTGTCGTCCGCACCACCGCACCCCACTTCTGACACCGCTGACTCCACACTCCCACTTCTGCTACAGGAGAGGGAAGAGAAGTGAACGAGGAGTTCATAACCCCCCTTCCCCCGTGCAGTAGCATGAGCCGCGCATCCGCCCGCGGCATTTCTTTCCTAATCCCAGCCACGGCGGGCCACAGTAAGTCAGTGACAGTGGTTGGAGGATGTCATCAGTCAAACCCCCTGCACTCGGCACTCCAGCAGCTTTGGTCCAGACATGGATCATCATAAGCCTAATTAAAAAAAAAAAAAGATCCCAATGACAGGCGCCCCTCCGTGGGGTGCGCCTGTAGGCAGATGCCTACTCTGCCTTATTATAAATCCGGCCCTGCCTGGTGGGGGGTGACCCGGGACGCAGGACACAGACCCTCAATAAGGGACAGTCCCGGGAATTCTGGGATGTGTGGTCGCCCTATTCCCACCTTGCTGCTCAGACTGGCCAAAATAAGTAGGATTCAGTGTTAACTTTTCTATCTTTGGGCGTAATGTGCTGAACAAGTTTCACTAAACTGGCCCTGAGCTGGAAAATCTGCCTGCAATATAGAATTATCTCCCGTCTGTGTGTTAAGCGCTCCCAGAGGTATTTGTACCAGAAGTCGGGAAACTAGGCCACACAGTACTCTTTCTTGAAATACAGAATGAGAGGAGCAAAACTAGAACTCATTGGGCTCTGAGGTGAAAGCACACACACACGGTCTAAATAATGTGAATAACGTACCAATGCACACCTTATTTAACTACAAGAATGAATGTATCCCTTTTATTCTCAAATCCTGGAGCAAATAACCACTCCTGCACCAACACAGACCCAAGGTGAAGTTCCCCACTAGAGGATCTCCAGGACAAGAAAATACTGTTGCATATTGTTTAACCCTTTGAGTGCCAGAGGGGTATGGAACGCATTGCATAGCAATGCGTTGCGTACCCCTCTGGCAGTCAAAGGGTTAAGGACCCACATACTAGCATTAACCCTTTTTGTTCCAAAAAGGCATCTAACACATTGCTTTGCATCACCCTGGAGCTCAAAGCATTCATGAAGGAAAAGGGAAGGGGCTCACCAGTGCTGTTCCTATTACTTGCTGGCACCAGCAGTGTGTGATGTCAGCAGCTTCCAGCCTAGATAGGAAACTGGACTTGTTGTAAGGGGTCACAGTATAATGTGGAACTGATTGGATCTCTTGGATGCCAGACCCTGTCTCACCCATCTGCACCATCAGCACCACCTGTAGTTACATCCCTGTTGACAGGAACCAGGGTCATGCATACTTACTGTATTTTCAGAAAGCAGAGGAATATTGGTATGATTGGTAATCCACAAGCAGTTCTATATCAAAGCCTTTTTTCTGCCCAACACACCATCTCTATTTTCTCTGTTTGAAGAATTAATTTGTAGATCAGTGCTGCTTGACCTACTTTTTATATATATTATTTCAGTTGCATGTAAAGGCATACTATATGAATCTATGCATTTACCCTGATTGCAGTATGTGTTTAATAATTAGCAACAATACTTTCTGACCTACAGAACTGTGTAATTTTACATATATAGTGAATTATAGTAAATAAATGTTCTTAAATATAAATGTGTTCAATAAAATTCAACCTTCATGTTTTCTAAACAGTGCTAAGATCAATGGGACATATTCAAAAGTAATTCTGGGAAAAATAACTGCACTATAGGGGAAGAATAAAAGTGACCAAACACCCCTTTATTTAAATGGGGCTTTTAACCCTTGAATGCTAGAGAGGTTTCCAATACAATGCTTTTCAATGTGTCAGAGACCTCTGTAGCATTCAGAGATTTATAAGACTCGTTTATATCAATTGTCCCCTATGGTGCAGATGGTTTATGCCAGCATTGTTGGTCTTTAGTGTAATGAATACAGCCCAGTGTGCCTCGTCTCCTAGATAAGAGATTCAGAGTTTTTTTGTGTTAACAGTTTTAGTGTCAAGAAAAGGAGGTACCTCATTGCAATATGTTTTCTACCACTCTGGCCCTCAAGTGGTTAAAGGAAAATGATCACTGCAGTCTAATTAGAGCAGTCAGCTCAAATGCTGCCGCTGCATGAAAGTAGCATCTAGAGGCACCTGTAGCATTCTTAACAAAAATGACCTGGATCAGCCAGTCCAGAGGCCGGCACGCACCTTCCATCTAGGTCTAGTCAACCTGTGAACCTCCAGCTGTTGGAGAGTACCAATGTCATCATCGCAGCATCTGGTTTTGCATGATGGCAGCTGTAGTCATCAATAGCTGGGGGTCCAAAGATTAACTACAATCACTGTGTAGTGAATCACACCTTTATTCATCCTTCAAGGGACAGTTAAAGTGGACCGTTTATCAAAATACCCCTCATTATTGAGCTACACTGAACACTCTTTTAAAATATAGTAAATGTGAGAATTCTCGGAGTTGCCATTTTAGAATGCTACTAAAGAAACTGTGAAAATGTTGCCCTCTGTGTACAGTGAAGATTTATGTCCATTTGCACAAAGAAAAGTGGTACAGTTCTCGGGCAAACTAACTGTATAGGCTTTGTCAGAGAGGTTTCCAGCTCATTGCGTTGAAATGGGTTGGATACCTCTCTGGTACTCAAAGGGGTAATCTGTTGAATGCTAAAGATATCTCAAACGCATATCCAAGTAACACATTGGTGACCTTGATAGCATTCAGGGAGTTATATGTACCATTTAAATTAATTAGAATTTGGGGAATCTCCCCCCAACATGATGCAGCTGGTTTGCATCGGAATGACTACACTTTACTTTTGCATATTGCTTAAAGCATTCGTTGGCTACCAGACAGATATGACCTTGGATTCTGGAGACCCCTTCATTCTTCAAACCTCTTCAAAGAAAAATTAGCCCACACACTCCTGTAAAGGAAACAGACTGTTTACCACACACACAGACTGGCCACAGTTTTGCTGAAACCCATATTAACAAGGGAAAAGTCAGTGAGGAAGTAGTACCAGGCTTCAATCACTCACTAATATGATTCAACAGAAAAATTAACACTGGACCAACTTTTGTGTGCTGCACCTGTTTAACAATGATTTATTAATCCAAAAATCCTCTGTGTCTTGATTCTCATTATTAAATAACAAGGCATAGAATTATTTTGAGTATAATTGCTACATTTTCCTGTATGTCTGTTAAAAACATTAAGATCCACTTGCACGTAGAGATATAGTTCCCCTTTAAATAAGCCTGAGCTTTTGAAATAGATAGGAAATTGATAGACTAGATGAATGAGCTGCTTCTTATATGCCTTTAAATTCTGTTTCTATGTTTTAGTTTAATGCATTTTTTTGTATATATGAAAATCTGTGGGTATATTTTTTTGAGGAAATTAACGTAAAGGCAACAGAATCTAGTCCAGTGTCAGGCAACAATCACCCAAAGGGCCGCATATGTGACCCTTGAATCTACCTAAGGGGCCCCTGGTATGGATAAAAGAAGCAGAGAACCCCATTGGGGAGGTCACTGACACAGACCACTTTGGCACTCATGAGTTAATATGGAACACTGTAAGTGTAAAAAGTGGTATGCTTTGAGGTAAAATAAAACAGGACATGGAAATGCAGTGTGTGATGTGGTAAAGGGAAATTAACTCGTCTTCCCTCTGTATCAGAGAAAAGACTGGGGACTGCAAGAGAAATGCCTGAGGGCCACACAAGGCCGTATGGCCACTTGTTGCCTATCACCTCTCTAGTTAATGGGCTACATGAAAGAGAAAGTGACTGGGGGTGGGGTCAAATGATTCTGCAGTAAAATAGGCGCTACAGCCATGTACTAAGCTATTTGCATCACAAACTTTCCCATTTACATTGCTTGCACCAAGGGGAGGACAGTGGATGAGTGTTTCGCATTTTGGTGTTCTGTTCCTGTGCTCCTTGTTTCTTATGTACTAACAAAGTGCAAAGGAACATGGTGTAAAATGAGTCAGTTTTACCGTGCATCCTGTGATGGAGATGTTGGGCCTTGCTTGCATTAAAAAGTTCTTAATACTTGAGGTGTGTGTGCACTGGTATGTACTAAAGTAATCATACACGTGACTGTAGTACATACCGTGAGGTAAATGTGCGTGAGTTGTAGGTCAGCTTCTTGGCACATGTGCTGGCCAATTCATACATTCGCCTTGATTCTGGGTGAACACACAGCACCATAGAAAACAAGTAAAACATTTGTGTTGATTTAAATGTGGCTTTAACCGTTTGAGTGCCAGAGAAGTATCCAGCGCATTACATTGTAATGCTTTGAATACCTCTCTGGCACTCAAATGGTTAAAAACAGACAAACTGGTGCTACAAAAAGAACTTACCAGTTCCACAAATTCCAGCAATCGGCTTAATGTAAAAAATCCACTGATTCAACATGCAAGCCAGGGTCCCCTTCGGCCACTATAGAGTTGAAACATATAAAAGGTCGATTGCACCGCTTTCACATATTGGTGTATAAAAAACAAATATATCTATAATAAAAATCACCTTTATTGAAAACTAAAGTAAAATCATTTACCAAGCTTCGGACATAGAATATCAGTCTCAGGTCTGCATGGAGCACAAGCTATACTCAATCATGACTATCATTAAGCGTGTGTAACGCGAAATGCGTGGACTGAGTATAGCTTGTGCTACATGCAGACCTCAGACTGATATTTGATGTCCGAAGCTTGGTAAATGATTTTACTTTTGTTTTCAATAAAGATGATTTTTATTATAGATATATTTGTTTTTGATACACCACTGTTTGAAAGAGGTGCAGTCGACCTTTTATTTGACTCAAATGGTTAAATCAACTTAGTTGCTTCCATGTACTGGAGACCTTTGTAGCATACAAGGAATTAAATGCCCATTTAAATTAATGGGAATGTTTGAAATTGTATTTATCCCATGTGGTGCCTTTGGAATGTTCCAGAATAGATTCACTTCTTTTGAGGACATCAACCTCAATGAATAATAAAACACATTGAAGAGATTTAGCTTAGCCATTCAGACCACACACAATTTTACAGCCTCCTGCTTAGCCACTGCTATATTCAGGGAACATATTCCGGATATGCAATGTTGTAATACCAGGAGACACGATCAGGGTCACAGCAAATTCATTGTTCCCTCTGCCTAATATATCCATTGGTTGCTTTAGTCTGTTCAGTCAGTTGCAATGGAATTGTTGGGATATGAATTGTTTCACACTATGTTGAGCCTTAGGAGTTCATCAACACACAATATTTATGTTTGCAAATGAATCAAATTTTTTTAGGGCAAAATTAGTGCTGTTTCATATTAGCTACAGTTTGACCTTGCAATAAAATAATGTATCCATGTTTTGTGTACCAGAGTGTGTGTGCAATACATTCCTAGTGAGTTGTAGTGAGTTGCATGTTAAATAATAAATACTGGCATTTTGGTACATTTATTTACTTTTTATTTTCTTTTTTCCCCCCAGACAAAAAGCTTTAGCGTCTACTGGAGGAAGAAGTGTACAAGCTGCATGTGACTGGTTAGTATAATCTATATTTATTATTGTTCTTTATTTATATAGCGCCAACTAATTCCGCAGCGCTGTACAATTGGGAATAGACATACAGAGGTATTACATAGTACAATCAAATGTGAAGAACAGAAGGATCAGAGGGCTCTGCTTGTGAGAGCTTATATTTTTGTTTGTTCTATATTATTTGATATATAGGCCCATATTTATAAAAGCAGACTGGGCTTTATTTTGGAGTAAACCAACTTCTCCACAGGGGAACAAAATAAAAATTCCCTAATTCCCATTCACTTGAATAGAGCTTTTTAACCCCTTGATTGGATACCTCTCTAGTATTAAGGGGGTTAAAAGCCCAATTTGGTTTAAAGGGATAGTAATGGTTACTTATATCAAAGCTTAATAATGAACATATTAAAAATATAAACGCAATGACCTATCTCCCATCTCTCAAGCATGTCTAGTTTGAGAGATATAAGCTGCTATTGCAAGCACACCGTGTAGACCATTCCATTAAAGTATTTATTTCTAGATAGCATTATCTCGGCTCTGCTGAAGAGCCACCAGACGGTCCATGGACCAAGATCTCATACTGTCAGCTAGAGCGCTGACGTCTGTGAAAGGGGCTGGGGGGGGGGGATTTTAGCAGCTTATATCTCTCAAATTATACATGTTTGGGATACGGGAGGTAGGTCATTGCATTTATATTTTTAATATGTATACTATTAAGCTTTGTTATAAGTAACCATTACTATCCCTTTAACAGGAATTTATATTTGTTCCTTATGGTGCAGATGGTTTACTCCAGAACAACTCCATTTTGCTTTTATAAATATGGGCCTTAGACGGAATACAAGAAACGTGCACAGTTGCTATTTACAGTGTACTTTTTGATGATTTGCACCAAAATATTACCGAGCTGCACATGTTTTTCTCTGAATTAGCGAACATTTACTATTTATTGCTTTTCAAAAAGTGGGAGTAGGTAAAATGTCTGCTGTTTTGTGAGATGATTAGTGATTGCTCCTAATTCTGCAAAGTAATTAGCACACGTTTTCATGTGTCTGGCTAACGGTGCCATTAATTTAGCAGCATGTGCTATTCAATATCAAGGCGTTAGTGTGTTTCTTGCATCAAGGCGTGAGCAATCACAAATAGTGCATAAATGTATAGTTAAAAAAAAAAAAAAAGATAAATAATTCTGAAGCAAACCATCAGCCTTATAGGGGGGATTAACAATGCCCTTTGATTTAAATGAGGCATTTAACCCTTTGATGATAGAGAGGTTGTAGAATGATATAATAATATTGGTTGGTGCATACATGAGCTGGCTGACATGCGTCTGGTTAGTCAGTGAAGGAGGAGAACTGTTTCAATGTAACAATTCTAAGTAAACTGTTTGCATCATAGGAGACAATAAAAAATCCCATTTAAACTTTGATTTTAACCTCTTGAATGCTAGAGATTTCTCCAACATGTTACTTTGAAATGGTTTGGAGACTTACCCTCGGATGCAGTTGCTTTGCCTCAGAATTACTCAGCTTCCATTTGGTACATCAGCATCACTGTGGAAAATACTTTTCCAAAATTGGCCAAAAAGGATGACATTTTACCCAAATCTATATTTTACCATCTTGGGGTGAATGTACAAATTTGAGCAGCTGCACTGGTGTTAGCCTCCAACACCAGTGGCTGCTCTTTAGGGTAGGTATAGACAACCAGACAGTATGATCACTGTAGTGCATACTGGTGAACACACTCCGACAACCTTAGGACTTTGATGCCAGCAAGCCCCTTATACCTACTTCAAAGCCTGTATAGGAAAACGGTATAAGAACACAGCATTTACAGTATGCATTGTTTAACCCTTTCAGTGAGAAAGAAGTATTCAACGCATTGCAATGGAATGCACTGTATACCTCTTTGGCACTCAGAGGGTTAATATGTGTGTCAGACACGTCATAGAGGAAAGGAATGCCCTGAATGGCCCATAGATTGTCCCTTTTTCCCTTCCCTTCATATAAGCAGAATTAAGGGGAGACATTTGGTATAAGTAGCTTAGTAAAATGGGTCAGCCAGAAGTCAGGCTACCAAATCGATTCCAGCTCCTGATTTAGCACATAATCGTAATTGTACATTCACTTTCTTGTTAATTTTGCACGATATGAGTTTTAGTGACTTACCTGAATTCTGAAGTTGAAAACTATGAAAATTATTTCAAAGAGTAGACTTTCTGACAGGGAGCTAAAGCTAATGTTGCTTTGTAAAAAAATATAAACCATAAACTTTGGTGGGAATCATTTATGTCCCTAAACTTCAGGACATAGTGAAAATTTGTTTTTTCAAAGCCATTGAAGATTCTGTGAGTCAATTGGCTTAGTTCAAGGGTTACAGCTGGAATCTATAAAAACATGCACATGATATTTACATGAACATAAATCCTGTTTCCATACCTCTCAGCATTTCAAATGACAAAGAGGGACACTTTTAAAAGTTCAACATTGAAGAAAACACAAAAGTGCACAACAATCTAAAAGCAGATGTTTTCTATAATAAAATATCATCACCATAGGCACTCTTATGATCTTCTACTCACATCAATTGTGCAAAGACGGACTTTCATTCTAAGAGCGCATCCTGGTGCCTCCTGGTAGGCCTCTAAAGTGTCCAGTGGTCTTCTCTCTCATAGGCACAAGGTCATCACCAATCAAACCCCCTAGAAAACAGACTGGGTAGACACTTTTGTTTTAGGTGGTATTGCTGAGGACGTGGCTAGTGGATTAGGCATTGCCAATAATTTTTAGGCTATTTTAAGACCTGTTCACATCTGACTGTGTAACTAAATAAATGATTTCAAGCAAGTCAAAAGTACTTTATATACACAACCTAATTTATAAACACACATTCCGAAGTTAAAAAAAAAACATTAATTTGAGTTTTATTGATGTGGAGCAATGTGATACACCGCACAGACACACCATACAGTTTGATCTCCTAAAAAGAGATGCACCAGGTTGGGAAACACGAACAAAAGAATTTGGGTCTCAAAGAGGGGCTGACTCTGTTAAAGAGGGACACTTGGAAGGCATGTGTTTCCTTCAATTTCTTATCTTCTGAGCTGCATTAATCAGGACTTTCTGTCTCCTAAACTTTGTAGATGGAAAAAGGTGGTATAAACATCTTTGCCCAAGAGAGGCTAACAAACACCTTTTAATTGGATGGAGCTAGCCAATACAAACAACTCCAGATGACCAGTCACATAATACCTTAGTGCAGTGGCGGTCAACCTGCAGAATAATGAGAATTGTATTCTAGGAACAGCTCAAAACTGCAGGTTGCACATTTTCAATTTAAAGGGATAGTAACACTTAATATATATAAAAATATATATTGTAGGGTACTCCCACAGCTGAGAAATGTTTTATTCAAAAGTTATTGCAGCTCAAACTTGAATATTTTAGGTGCAGTATTTTAATGACCTGAAAATTTACATTGGTGCTGTTGCTACACCATCATATGGAGGTTTATGGTCATTTGACCAGAGTTTTCCATAGGATGATGTAGCAACAGCGCCGCTGTAAAATTTCAGGCCATTGAGATACTGCACCTAAAAAATTCAAGTTTAAGCTGCAATAACTATTGAATAAAACACCTGTCAGCAGTGGGAGTACTCTTGTTTTACTCAGGAAGATAAACCCCCCCCCCCCAAAAAAAAAAAAAAAAAAAAAAAAAAAAAAAAATATATATATATATATATATATATATATATATATATATATATATATTATTATTATTATTATTATTATTATTTTCATATTATGTGTTACTATGCCTTTAAAGAAAACCTTGGCATAAAGTTGTTGGCCCATCCTATTCCATTGCTTATTTGGGACAGTAAAAATCAGTATAATAAAATATATAATATAGCAGAATACACATTTTTATGTTTTGTAGCATATAATCTGTACCAGTCTCTAGAAATTAACATCTGAATCAATGTCAGTGGTTTTAATACTTATATACATACCTATCTGAATATACAGCTATCTATATGCACATATATTTATGTAGTGCATTAATATTTAAAATTATCTTTCATTATTATTATTATTATTAAAAAAATTCAAGCCAATGGATCTATTCGGTGAAAGTTGTGGCTCACTCCTTACTTTCTGAATATAAACCCAGTTTATGAGATGTAATTGATATGAAAAATAGTTTGCACTTTGAATTTTAGTACCTCTTTGGAAGGGGCATTCAATCATCGGCTACATGATCAGAAAGCCATAAGTGCGAGGGCCACATCATTTTTTTATTGATAATGATGGTGAATAATATGCTGTCAGCTATTTAAAAATATCTATTTATTTTTATATTTACGGGCCACAGTGCCATTGCCAGCCGGTCGCAGTGCAGTCATGCTCAGTAGAGACTGCCCTTGCAGCGGCTGATACAGTGCCAGCCGGTCGCGGTGCAGTCATGCTAAGTAGAGACTGCCCATGCTGAGGCTGATACAGAGCGGGAAGCTCCTTCAGAGCATCCCACTCTGTATCAGCCTCGTCACTGGCAGTCTCTACAGCGCATGACTGTGACACGCGCAGCAGTCTCTACTGCGCATGACTGCGTCGTTACACATGTTTTAGCGAATTATTATATAAGATGAGTCAAGTCAGTGACCATACTGATATTTAACAGACATCTATCCTTGAATGGTAGGGTACTGGCCTACTACATCATGTGTGCTAGTTAATTAGGTAGAAAAAAATATAAAGAAAAAAATTTCAGACAAACCACATTTGGCCTAGGGGCCGCACATTGGACTACCCTGCTGTATGGCTGTGAAGATCCCCAGGTAAAGCCAGAAAAGTTTGACACCAGAAGAATTTTAGTGTTACCAAAATTTGTTTGATTTTCAGAGTTTAGATTACATTCCTTTTTTTTTTTTTTATTATTATTTCTTTATTAGTTTTTTTACTCAAGCAATTAATAACAGGAAACTAATTCACAGTTTTTGTTTTTTCAGGTTGTTTTCTCATGTAGCAGATCCTTCCTTAGATGACCCACTGCCTCGTGAATATGTTCTATATCTGCGCCCCACAGGACCCTTAGCACAAAAACTCTCCGATTACTGGCAGCAATCAAAACTGATGTGTGGAAAAAACAAGGCACACAATATATTTCCACACATTACTCTTTGCCAGTTTTTTATGGTATGTTGCCATTTTTGGCATTAGATTTCTTTTCTCAGTAGCCTAAGATGTTTGTTTTTTTTGTGGAATAACCTTTACTTGACCTAATGAAATATCTTTTAATTTTGGGTTATGATTGTAGATGTCAGCACCTTCAGGTCTTGAAGGGGTTGATGGAACAGTAAAGTTTGATTATGAAGAAATGTACATTTTAGGGCTCTATCTGTTGAGTACAGCAAGGGTAATCTCTCTACTGGAAATTGCTTTATTCAAAAATTATTACAGATCAAATTATCATGCTGTGATGGAGCTGTTACTATCACATTTTATAGGCAAATGTGTTGGTTCCTCACTTCTCCCATTGGTTGCAAAATAATAACTGGACACCAGTGGGACTGTCTAGACCAATGGTAGGCAACCTAAGGCCTTTCATCTGTTGCTCAACAGCTGGAGGGCCTTGTGTGTCCAAACTCCTGGTCTAGACAGTAGGAGGCACTGTTGCAAAACGGATTAATCATAAAACAAACAGTTGAACTACAATATTTTTTGAATGAAACATCCTCTGGTAGTGACAGTAGCCTTGTTTTACTCAGCAGAAAAAACCCTACAGTATCTGACTTTTTATAATACATGTTGACTTCTTCTTTAAGCCTCTAACAACCTTTTGAGTGCCATTGACATTTTGCATTGCGATGCACTGGATACCTCTCTGGCACTCACCACACTTGTCTTTAAAGGGTTAATGGAGTTGAAGCCACTCATATCACTAGCCACTTACTTTCTCTTTGATGCTAGAGACATATTGCTTAGTAATGCTTCTTTAGCAGCCAAGGCAGAGATGGGCTCTAGCTCCCACCAGACGATAGCTCTCATCACTGAATGATGGCAGCTGTAACCTGGTAACGGCTGGAGTCACGTTGCCCACCTTTGATCCAAGGGGATAAAGAAGACACCATTATTGGTTTAAAGTGGAACTATCACTCCACATAAAGTGCTCCCCAAATAATTATAAATATAGCAACATCATAGAAATACTAGTATTACACAGAACAAGTCCAGCTTTATAAGAAATCCTACTTGATCCGAGACTGACAGGCAGGCTTCTTGCTTTGAGGCATCTGTGCGCCGGGACGGACAGCGCAGGCGCAAAGATGTCTCTAAGGCAAGATGTCTCCGCTGATGCCTGCGTATTTGTCTCAGATCAAGTATGAGTTCTTAATAGCACTGTAATACTAGTATTTCTATACTTATCGTTGTATAAATAATTATTTGGGGGGAACTTTATTTGAAGTGACAGTTCTGCTTTAACCATTTGATTGGAGGTGCACAATGTGTTGCAAAGCAATGTGTTGAGCACCTCCCTGGTATTTAAAGAGTTAAAGTACTGCATCATAAATAGAGTTTTATCGGAGAATAAAATGCAAAGGGATTGAAAGCTACAGCAAAAATAGCACTGTGAATTTAATCAAGGGATTCAGGATAGTTACAAGTCAGGCAATTAGTCAAAATGTGAAAACTAGGGCAGCTAGATTCCGTTCCCAGTTGTCTAGTCACATGGAAGAGGCTGGTGTGCTAGGAAGGACACAAGTCATTCTGGGGCAAACCAACAGCACCATATTTTGCAAATAAAATTCCCCTTTGACTTAAAAGGGATGTATCACCTTATAAAAAGGTGTTACTATCTGCTTTGATAATAAAAGTTATACTATGAAAGCTGTGTTTTTTTTTTATTTAACAACTTAAAAAGATATTGCCTCTTCTGCGCTGTGCACGTCTGCATTATGTGCACAGCACAGCTCTTCTGCATGTCCTATTCTCCTCCTCCATCCCAGCTGCACCAGGAAGCACGTTCACGCTTCCCTTCAGTGTGCTGTGAACGGCTCCTAGCATTACAGCAAGCTGTGATTAGCATTATACTGAGGTTGCAACTGAGTATAAGGCTAATTGGAGCTTGCTGTAATACTAGTAGCCTTTCACAGCACACTGAAGGGAAGCGTGAACTCGCTCGTTGGGGCAGCTGGGAGGGAGGTGGGAGGAGAAATAGAACGTGCAGAAGAGCTTTGCCGATCAGCATAATGGGACAAGCTGATTTCTTCAGCAAAGCTCTTTTGCAATTGAAAAGGCATATCTTTGTAAGTTGTTAAATAAAAAAAACACAGCTTTCCTAGTATAACTTTTATTAACAAAGCAGATGGTAACACCTTTTTATAAGGTGATACATCCCCTTTAAATTGGACATTTAATTGAAAGCTAAAGAGGTCTCAATGCTTTGTGAAGAAATATGTTGGAGACATTTTTAGCATTCAACGGGTTAAAAACCCCACTTCAGTCAATGGAAATGTGGTGCTTTTTATGACTGCCCTGTGATGCAACTGGTTTGCCCCGGAATTACTTCAGCCTCACTATGTAATTGACAGAGCAGGAACAAAGGACACCTGTTTAACCCATTAAGCAATAGAGGAGTGTACAGTACATTGCTTCATATTGCACTCCCTCCTAGTCCTAATTGGTTAAAAATAAGTGTGTTCTTATTTGATAGTTCATTTTGTAATATTCCCAATGTGTGATAGTCTCTGTACTCTGTCACTGAGAGACATGGAAGTAATTAGTACAGATTAAATAGTAAAACATTGCAGACAATTCCATATATATCAAAGTCTAAGAAGATATGGAAATGTTTGAATATGGGAGCGAAAGTGGCCAGGAGGAGATGCACTAAACTGTGATAAAGAGGTGATGCTGGGGAGATGACTTCTCCAGTGTTCTAAACTCTCCACATCATATGCTATTCTGTAGAGCCAATGCACTAAGATATCTTTACCTTGAAAGATCTTACTGCATAGGTTCCGTAATATAACATTGGACTTGGAGAGTTTATAACACTGGAGAAGTCATAGCCACTTCACCTCTTTACCATTGGTACAAATGGTTCTTTATTTGCTTAAAGGATAATCTTAATTAAGTAGGTTGCCTACATACAGCTCTTAAAGGGGATCTCTCACCTTATTCAACAGTGACTTCCTATTGTAGTTTAATGTTGATGAAGCTGTAATCCTTTTGTTTTTTTCTTTTTAACCAAGTAGTTGCTGAGATATAAGCTTTTAAACTTCTCCTAGTAACGTCATTGCTCTCAGGCTGCAGGTACAGCTCCGACCCGCAGCCTGTCAATCTTGTTCATTTCCCCTCCCCATGTAGTACCTCTTCTCCTCCTCCAATGACAGAGGAGGACTGCATATGACCTGAAGCGCACTCGTGCATAAGTGCGTCCAGGTCATTGTTTATGCATAGACAGAACCCGTTCATGCAATCCATCCTTGACCTGGACACGCTTATGCACAATAGTGCGCCAGGTCATATGCAGTCCTCATCCGTCATCGGAGGAGGAGAAGAGGCGCTACACGGGGAGGGGAAATTAATGAGATTGACAGACTGTCGCCCGGAGCTTTACCCGCATCCTGAGAGCAACTGACATCACTGGGAGCTTATATCTCAGCAACTACTTGGTTAAAAAGAAGAAAACAAATGGATTACAGCTTCACCAACATTAAACTACAATAGGAAGTCACTGTTGAATAAGGCGAGAGATCCCCCTTTAAGTATATATATTTATTTCTTGCATTATGACCTTGATTACCCTGTAGTTGATAGGCATTATCTTTAGTTTTATTATGTGTTCCCATTGATGCCTATGGTGACATTTGTAGATAAACTCCTTGATAAAGCTATGAAATACAGTGGAATCCAAAGCTATATTTTCAGTTTCTTTACATAGTGATCTCTTGTAAACCTACCTCTAGGTCACACATCTTTGCAGCAAACAATGGACATCAACAGACCTGAATGGCTTGTATGGGCCACTAGTCTTTATCTGATTGTAAACTGATATATCTGTCAGTGGTCTATAATAGAAATGAAAAGCAAATAAAAGTGTATACACACAGAGGCTGATGCCCCAAAAATATTTTAATTACATGGCAAACCATCTGTACCATAGGCAACAAATAATAATAATAATTATTATTCTTTATTTATATAGCGCCAACTAACCCTTGAATGCTAGAGAGGTCTCCAACAAATTGCAAAGCATTGCTTTGTAGACATCTCTAACATTCAAGGGATTAAAAGACCAATTTAAATCCATGGGCATTTTGGCAATTTTAATTTGTTCTCTATGGTATAATTGGTTTGTTCCAGAATTTTACCACTTTTCTTAGTACATCAGCCCCACTGACTGTTTTAAGAAAGATACATTACTGTGCAAATGTTTTAGACAGGTGTGAAAAAATGCTGTAAAGTAAAATGCTTTTAAAAATAGACATGTTAATAGTTTATATTTATTGATTAACAAAATGCATAGTGCATGAACAGAAGAAAAATCTAAATCAAATCAATAATTGGCGTGGCCACCTTTTGCCTTCAAAACAGCATCAATTCTAGGTACACTTGCACAGTCAGGGATTTTGTAGGCATATAGTCAGGTGTATGGTTAAACAATTATACCAAACAGGTGCTAATGTTCATCAATTTAATATGTAGGTTGCAACACAATCATTAACTGAAACAGAAACAGCTGTGTAGGAGGAATAAAACTGGGTGAGGAACAGACAAACTCAGCTAACAAGGTGAGGTTGCTGAAGACAGTTACTTGTCAAAATTCATACACCATGACAAGACTGAGCACAGCAACAAGACGCAAGGTAGTTATACTGCATCAGCAAGGTCTCTCCCAGGCAGAAATTTCAAGGCAGACAGGAGTTTCCAGATGTGCTTTCCAATCTCTTTTGAAGAAGCACAAAGAAATGGGCAACAATGAGAACCGTAGATGTAGTGGTCAGCTAAGGAAACTTAGTGCAGAAGATGAAAGACACATCATGTTTACTCCCCTTCACAATCGGAAGATGTCCAGCAATGCCATCAGCTCGGAACTGGAAGAAAACAGTGGGACCATGGTACACCAATCTAATGCCCAGAGAAGACTGGTCAGAAGTGGTCTTCATGGAAGACTTGGGGCCAAAAAGCCATACGTCCGATGTGTAAACAAGACCAAGTTACTCAACTATGCACGAAAACACAGGAATTGGGGTGCAGAAAAATGGCAGCAGGTGCTCTGGACTAATGAGTCAAAATGTTAAATATTTGGCTGTAGCAGAAGGCAGATTGTTTGAGAAGTCTGGAGAGCAGTACAAGAATGAGTGCCTGTAGGCAACAGTGAAGCATGGTAGAGGTTCCTTGCAAGTTTGGGGCTGCATTTCTGTAAATGGAATTGGGGATTGGGTCAGAATTAATGGTCTCCACAATGCTGAGAAGTACAGGCAGATACTTATCTATCATGCAATATCATCAGGTAGGCATCAGATTGGCCCCAAATTTATTCTGCAGCATGACCCCAAATATACAGACAAATTCATTAAGCGCTATATTCAGCGTAAAGAAGATCATGAAGTCCTGGAAGTGATAGTATGGCCCCCACAGAGCCCTGATCTCAACATCATTGAGTCTGTCTGGGATTACGTTAAGAGAGAGAAGCAACTGAGACTGCCTAAATCCACAGAAGAACAGTGGTTAGTTCTCCAAGATGTTTGGAAAATCCTACATGCCGAGTTCCTTAACAAACTGTTTGCAAGTGTACCTAGAAGTATTGATGCTGTTTTGAAGGCAAAGGGTGGTTACAGCAAATATTGATTTGATTTAGATTTTTCTTCTGTTCACTCACTTTGCATTTTGTTAATTGATAAATATAAACTATTAACAAGTCTATTTTTTAAAAAATATTCTTACTTTACAGCATTTTTTCACACCTGCCTAAAACTTTTGCATATTACTGTACATACTTATATAAACCCTTCCACCAATCAGATTAAGAGCTACTTATTCCTAGAGTGTATTTCCCTTTTATGGTGAGGGTTCTTAGTAGTCATGCTGCAATAAAAGTTTAATTGAGATACGTTGTTGAAGTAAGTGAAGATGCTCATGTACTGCTAATGAAATAAATTAACCCACTGTGTGCGCCAGAAATTTGGCTGATGCAATGTTTCCTAATGAGTTAGCAATCTCTTGCACTGTAAGGGTTAAAGTGAATTGAAAGTTTATGAAATAGGACTTGAAGTAGTATGAAGGTGTGGGGGTTAATGTCGATGTAAGAGCCTGAAATGTATTTCATCAGTATTGCGTCCATGGAGCATATGAGGGATTTTTTGTCATGTGGTTTTAAAGCGGAACTATTACCTAAAACCAAAGTTTTACCATGCGTTTTAATGTTTAACCTGACATTAGTGCTGTGTGTGTGTGTTCTTCAAGTCGCCTGGTAGTTGAGATATTTGCCCTGCAAAATCGGGCACTTATCACGGTTCCCGTGCTTCCCTGTCAATCTTTGCTGGGTTGCTTGTACATTGGAGGATGCTGATTGGCCCGCCCAGAATGTTCCTTTATACACTGGGCTCTGGGCACTTGTCAGTTCCCCTTTCGTGGTGTTCCTGAGCCTGCGCCTTGTTGCTGTGTTTCTGCTTTCCGGTTTACCGACTCGGCTAGTCTGACCATCCCATTGTTCCTGCTCCGTGATTGACCCGGCACTGGCTGACGTTCCTGCTCCGTGATTGACCCGGCTTTGGCTGACGTTCTTGCTCCGTGATTGACCCGGCTCTGGCTGACGTTCCTGCTCCGTGATTGACCCGGCTCTGGCTGTCGACTCTAACTCCAAGTACCGATCCGGTTCCGGTTGGGATCCAGTGCTGCATCTGTTCCTGTGTTCCTGCGTGTTCCAGGTCGCCAGCTGGCGACATTCTGAACTGTGTTTGTGTTGCTCTGACTAATCCTCTCTTGAGTATTGGACCGTTGCCTGAGCCTGTTCCTTTACACTGCAGTGCCAGTACCCGTGTATGACCAGTTTTAACCCTTGCTGTGCCGATTGCCTCTGATTTCTGAGCCTGTATTCTTACTTGCCAAGCCAGTGTAGTCTTTACGAGCCTGTTAACGCTGAATGTGCCTACCTGACCAGACCTCCCTATTGCACTAGCAGTGCCGTTACAAAGCTACCACGCCGGCTGGCACTGGACCCTCCATTTGCTCTTGCTGTTTGTGCTCCATTGGACACCGGTGTGGTGTTCCGGTCCAGGTCACCTTTAGCGCTCATTGTGTTACTACCGTATTTCCATCCGTTGGCTCATTATCGCTTGTGCAGTATTCATGCGCTCTGGCACCTAAGGGGTGCGTACGGCTCTTCTCCCGTTGGAATAAGCAGGGTTATATCCATGACAAGGTTAAGGACGATTCCGATTCTGGTCCATCGACTGGCAGTGGCTCTCTCCAGATTACTCCACAAAGGTGGTATAGGCTCGGTCCAGGGCATTTGCTGGTCAATCTGGGCGTTCATTTCCAAAAGTTCTGAGAGTGATTAGTTCAGTCACACAATACACCCTGCTCTTCATCATCAAGAGACTGATATCTATTCTGGGCGTTGGCCAATCAGTGAACTTGTCTTGCTCATTTTCTCCACATTTTAACCCTGTGTTTGCTTATCTGTACTTTTACTCTGTAGACATATTTGGGCCTGTATCACAGTTACCATTCTTGGCCCCCAGGGGCGCTGTTCTTTCATTTTTATTTTCAATAAAACTGTGTTTTACTATATCAGTGTCTGAGTGTCAGAAAACCGTAACAGTACGAAAGGGTCATGACCTCAGACGGCAAAGGTGACAGTAATACACAGAACCTCCAGTGGAGGATGGATGTTCACGAGCAACGCTTAGACCAGTTGGCACTGGCTATGCAAACCTTACTAGAACTTACGGTACACCTTGGTAAACCAGATCAAAATCCGGTGGTCCCCCCAGTTATGACACCGGATAGTACCCATGGGCAAATGTTGGCTTCCTCTAGAAGTTTAACGGCGGCAGCACCCTTACCCCTAAGATACGATGGCGAACCCACACTGTGCAGAGGTTTTCTTAACCAATTAGAGATATTTCTTGAACTCACACCCCACGCCTTTCCGAATGACCGTAGCAAGGTGGGGTTCATGATATCTCTATTAACTGGCAAAGCCCTGGCATGGGCTAATCCTCTATGGGAGCAGGCTAAACCATGTACTCCGAGCTTTAACGAATTTGTCAGACAGTTCCGCAGAGTATTCGAGATGCCTGGGAGAGCCACCTCTGCGGCCAAAAAACTGATGGTTATACAGATGGGCGATCGTACTGTGGGTGATTATGCAATAGAATTTCGGATTTTAGCTGCAGAAGTGGCCTGGAATAATGAGGCACTACTGGCAGTCTTTACCCAAGGGTTATCGGACCCCATTAAAGAGGAGATTGCGGCCAGGGAAGTACCCACTGATTTGGATGAGTATATAGATTACGTGATACTCATTGATACCCACATGCGCGAAAGGCGCCTGGCAAAAAGGGCAAGTTCCAAGACCCACGGGAAACGCACGCACGCACCTAGGGTACCTTGGGGGACAGGCCGTAGGTGGTGTACAATCGTCCCTGGATCCTTGCTCTAATAAACCCACCATACCGGTGAATTTTCTCCTGGGCGACCAAGTTGTAGAGGTACTAGCCTTGGTAGATTCTGGCGCAGCAGGCTATTTCATGGACCGGGCATTTGCTGAAAGACACAATATTCCTCTGTCTAAAAGAGATTCTCCTCTAGCCATTGAGGCTATTGATGGCAGACCTCTTGAACCAGCCCTTATCACCATGGAGACTACTCTCCTCACTATGTCTGTTGGGGCCCTCCACAAGGAGGAGGTTTGTTTCCAGATTATTCACTCTTCCCATCATGCGGTCATTCTGGGGTTCCCTTGGTTAATGCTGCACAACCCCCAGTTTGACTGGCAAACTTGTGAAATTAAGTCATGGTCTGACCACTGCTCTGGTCACTGTATATCTTGTCCTGTCAAGATTATGTGTACCTCTCCCTCGTTGCCAGCTGAATACAGCAAGTTCAGCGACGTATTCAGTAAGGGTGAGGCCAGCGCACTGCCTATGCATCGGCCATATGATTGCGCCATTGATTTGCCCCTGGGAGTGGTGCCACCGAGGGGTAGGACGTATCCATTGTCCTGTGAGGAGACTAGGGCCATGGAGGAATACATTGAGGATGCTCTCAGACGAGGGATTATTCATAAATCATCCTCTCCGGCAAGTGCAGGGTTCTTTTCGTGAAAAAAAAGAATGGCAAACTACGACCTTGTATTGACTACCATGGCCTCAATAAGCTGATGTCCAGAAACGCATACACCATTCCACTCATCACAGAGTTATTTGACAGGTTGAAAGGCTCCTCTATTTTTACGAAACTCGATTTACGTGCCGCCTACAACCTAATAAGGATAAAGGCCGGTGATGAGAGGAAGACGGCATTCAATTCTAGGTAAGGCCACTACGAATATCTAGTGATGCCATTTGGGTTATGTAATGCACCTGCCGTATTCCAAGAGTTCATCAACGATATCCTCCGCGACATGTTACAGTCTCATGTGGTTGTTTACCTGGACGATATTTTGATTCACTCTGCTAATTTAACCCAGCACATCCAGGATGTTTCTGAGGTATTGCTTCGATTACGCAAGAACAAATTGTTCTGTAAACTGGAAAAATGAGAATTTCATTGTTCCAAAGTACCTTTTTTGGATTTTGTTATATCTAAAGATGGCATAGCTATGGACCAAGAGAAGTTGGCTGCAGTCTTACAATGGCCACGACCCAAGGGGTTAAAAGCTATCCAAAGGTTCTTGGGCTTTGCCAACTACTACAGAAAGTTTATTCAGAACTTTTCTATGATTACAAAACCCCTCTCTGACCTTACGCATAAGGGCGCAAATCCCTCTCAATGGTCTGAGGCAGCTGAGATAGCTTTTGAAACCCTCAAGAAGGCGTTTGCATCTGCCCCTATACTATCCCACCCTAATCCCACCCTGCCTTTTACGCTAGAGGTAGATGCCTCCGAGGTTGGGGCAGGGCAGTCCTCTCCCAACGTCCCAAGGAAGGGGGGAACCTGAGGCCCTGTGGGTTCTTTTCCAAAAAACTTTCTAGCGCCCAAAGCCATTACGAAATTGGTGATAGGGAATTGTTGGCTATCATCTTGGCATTAAAAGAATGGCGACATCTTCTGGAAGGCACAAGAACCCCAGTTTTGATCCTCACGGACCATAAGAACTTGATATACCTATCCGAGGCCAAAAGGCTGTCATCTCGCCAGGCTCGATGGGACCTATTTCTGTCCAGATTTAACTTCATAGTAACGTACCTACCAGGGTCTAAGAACATAAGGGCAGATGCCCATTCTAGACAATGCTGCGCAGACATTGAGAGGGATGAGACGCCGGTTCCCATAATTCAGCCAGATAGGATTCTGGCCACTATTCGTACCAGCATCACTTCGCCACTGGGAGAGCAAATCTTGGCGTCACAAGCGCAGGCACCTCCTGAAACCCCAGTTGGCAAGTGCTTTGTGTACGAGCCTTTTCGTACCCGGCTACTCGAGACCTATCACTCATCCAAGGCAGCTGGGCACATTGGCAGGGATCAGTTGGCATGGTCATTTTCCCGTACATTCTGGTGGCCTTCCCTGAAGGCTGACTGTTCTGCGTTTACCGCTGCTTGTGCCACCTGTGCCCGTGCCAAAACTCCCAGGCATCTCCCAGTGGGACTGCTCCAACCTGTGCCCAATGGTGATCGTCCGTGGTCCCACATCTCTATTGATTTTTTGGGAGAGCTGCCAACTTCCAAGGGCTTTACGTTTATACTGATGGTGGTAGATAGGTTCTCTAAGATGGCTCATTTCATGCCCCTCTCTGGCCTTCCTTTGGCCCAGGAATTGGCAACAATTTTTGCCAGAGAAGTATTCCGCTTGCACGGGGTTCCCAGAGTGATTGTATCTGACCGGGGGAGTCAATTCGTGTCGAGATTCTGGAGGGCCTTTTGTGGCCAGATGGGCATTCAGTTGTCATTTTCCTCCGCCTACCATCCCCAGACCAACGGGGCCGCTGAGCGTGCCAATCAGGGACTGGAGCAGTTTTTGCGCTGCTTTGTGACTGATCATCATGATAACTGGGCCGACCTGTTGCCGTGGGCGGAGTTCGCCAGAAACTGTGCGGTTAATTCATCATCTGGGAGCTCTCCATTCCTTGTCAATTATGGGTTCCAACCCTGTCTACTCCCAGACTCATTTCAGTCCCAACAGATTCCGGCTCTGTATGAGCACATGGAGCAGCTCCGCTCCACTTGGGCACAGGTACAAAGGTCCCTCAGTCAGTCCTTCCACAGACATCAGCGGCATGCCAATCGCAGGCGGTTGCCAGCGGTTTCCTTCCAGGTTGGGGACAGGGTATGGCTTTCCTCCAGGAATCTCAACCTGCAAGTGCCTTCGAACAAACTGGCCCCCCGGTTCATTGGGCCATTTAAGATTATTCGCAAGGTCAATCCTGTGGCATACGCATTGGAGCTTCCTAATACTATGCGTATTCACAATGTGTTTCATGTGTCATTACTGAAGCCCTTGGTTTGCAACCGCTATACTACCACTCCGGTGGTTCCTGGGCCAGTGGATGTGCAGGGCCAAGAGGAATACGAAATCCAGAGCATTATTGACTCCAGGAGATTTAGAGGCAAGTTGCAATATTTGGTCCACTGGAAAGGGTATGGGCCTGAGGAGCGCTCTTGGGTAGACCGCAAGGACCTCCATGCTCCACGATTGCTGCGCAACTTTCACTCTAAATATCCTCAGAAACCGAGACCCTCCAGCAGGGGAGGGGGTCTTTGAGAGGGGGGTACTATCACGGTTCCCGTGCTTCCCTGTCAATCTTTGCTGAGTTGCTTGTACATTGGAGGATTCTGATTGGCCCACCCAGAATGTTCCTTTATACACTGGGCTCTGGGCACTTGTCAGTTGCCCTTTCGTGGTGTTCCTGAGCCTGCGCCTAGTTGCTGTGTTTCTGCTTTCCGGTTTACCGACTCGGCTAGTCTGACCATCCCATTGTTCCTGCTCCGTGATTGACCCGGCTCTGGCTGACGTTCCTGCTCCGTGATTGACCCGGCTTTGGCTGATGTTCCTGCTCCGTGATTGACCCGGCTCTGGCTGACGTTCCTGCTCCGTGATTGACCCAGGCTCTGGCTGACGTTCCTGCTCCGTGATTGACCTGGCTCTGGCTGTCGACTCTAGCTCCAAGTACCAATCCGGTTGGGATCCAGTGCTGCATCTGTTCCTGTGTTCCTGCGTGTTCCAGGTTGCCGGCTGGCGACATTCTGAACTGTGTTTGTGTTGCTCTGACTAATCCTCCCTTGAGTATTGGACCGTTGCCTGAGCCTGTTCCTTTACACTGCAGTGCCAGTACCCGTGTATGACCAGTTTTAACCCTTGCTGTGCCGATTGCCTCTGATTTCTGAGCCTGTATTCTTACTTGCCAAGCCAGTGTATTCCTTACGAGCCTGTTAACACTGAATGTGCCTACCTGACCAGACCTCCCTATTGCACTAGCAGTGCCGTTACAAAGCTACCACGCCAGCTGGCACTGGACCCTCCATTTGCTCTTGCTGTTTGTGCTCCATTGGACACCGGTGTGGTGTTCCGGTCCAGGTCACCTTTAGCGCTCATTGTGTTACTACCGTATTTCCATCCGTTGGCTCATTATCGCTTGTGCAGTATTCATGCGCTCTGGCACCTAAGGGGTGCGTACGGCTCTTCTCCCGTTGGCATAAGCAGGGTTATATCCGTGACAAGGTTAAGGGCGATTCCGATTCTGGTCCATCGACTGGCAGTGGCTCTCTCCAGATTACTCCACTAAGGTGGTATAGGCTCGGTCCAGGGCATTTGCTGGTCAATCTGGGCGTTCATTTCCAAAAGTTCTGAGAGTGATTAGTTCAGTCACACAATACACCCTGCTCTTCATCATCAAGAGACTGATATCTATTCTGGGCGTTGGCCAATCAGTGAACTTGTCTTCATTTTCTCCACATTTAACCCTGTGTTTGCTTATCTGTACTTTTACTCTGTAGACATATTTGGGCCTGTATCACAGTTACCATTCTTGGCCCCCAGGGATGCTGTTCTTTCATTTTTATTTTCAATAAAACTGTGTTTTACTATATCAGTGTCTGAGTGTCAGAAAACCGTAACAGCACTTCAGCATTCTACGGTACCCTGTACTGTCTCAGGACTTCCCAGCTGCCCCAGGGAGCGTATTCACGCTGCCCTTCAAAGCAGGATTTCTGTGATGTAGCGTTACAGCAAACTCCGTTTACAATGCTACTGAGGTTGTATATAGTTGTATTACAGGTTGCAACCTCAGTAGCATTGTAAACGGAGTTTGCTGTAACGCTACATCACAGAAATTCAGCTTCGAAGGACAGCGCGAACGCACTCCCTGGGGCAGCTGGGAAGTCCTGAGACATCATGGAGTCCCACAGAACGCGGAAGTGACCGATTTTGCAGGGCAAATATCTCCACTACCAGGTGACTTGAAGAACACACAAACACAGCACTAATGTTGGGTTAAACATTAAAACACATGGTAAAACTTTGGTTTTAAGTGATAGTTCCGCTTTAAAGGAGTGAGGTTGCAGGAGGTAATGTTAATGAAAAAAATAATGGATGAAATAAATTACCTATCCAAATTCAAGTGTGTTCTAGTAAGTAATTTGACTATAGAATCAGAGCACAGCATTAACTTTAAATACATTACCGGGGCTCTCAACTCAATGAATATACCTCACTAGACTTCAGGATAGTGCCACAAATGCTAGTAAATACAACCCAATTTCTAATTATCTGTATCTCTACTGACAGCAAAAAGGATATTGGTATTGATAATATGATGAACCCATTATTGTGTTTATTGTGATTTTATCCTCCTATATAATAATTTGCTAAAATGTGTGTAACAACACAGTCATGTGCAGTAGAGACTGCTGTGCGTGCTACAGTCATGTGCAGTAGAGACTGCCTGCGCCGTAGCTGATACAGAGCTGGACGCTTCTTCAGATAATCCAGCTCTGTATCAGCCGTGGCACTGGCAGTCTCTACTGCGCCTGTCTGCCCCGCAACTGGCTAGCAGTGGCACTGTGGCCCGTGTAATGGGCTCTTCAGCTAGTAAAGCTATAGTATACTTGCATGTAAAACCAAGTATTCCCTACAAAAATGAAAATAAAATGTTATGATGTCTTTGCTTTTTAACAGTGTGAGGACAGCAAGGTAGATGCACTTTGTGAAGCTTTGCAGACTACTGTTTCACACTGGAAGTCAAAATTCCCCAATCCATTGCCTCTGGAACTTTATACCTCTTCCAATTTCATTGGCTTGTTTGTTAATGAAGACTGTGCAGAGATTTTAAAGAAATTTGCTGCTGATTTTGCAGCAGAAGCTTTAGTAAAAACTGGTGAGTACAAACATTTGAACATCATGTCCAATTTCTGATATTCATGCAGGACTTTAGAAGATGATGTAGACAGTCAAAACTGGGAAAGTATCACCAAGGCTTATGTAATAAGAGCAAATCAAATGCATCATAGGAGACTAATAGCATTTCCCAAATGTCCTATTGATTCATAAGGATCTTTAAATCCCTTTCCTGCTAGAGGCATACCTGACAGCTCTTCAGATCTGCCCCAGAGACTACAGTTTTCTGAGTTAAAGGGATAGTAATACTTTATTATTTCTATCCCCCATGTTGTAGATATTTGTAAAATAATTTAATAGCCCCCGGGTTCATCTCTCAAACCTTTATGGTCTGAGAGATAACTGAAGGCAAAGTTCCCCCCTCTCTCCCCCTTCCCTGTAGTCAGCGTTGTGCTGACTGCAGGGATATCTGGTCTGATTTTCATCATGCGGCTCTGCAGCTGAGCTGTGATCGCGTTAGTGATAAAATAATTATTTCACTGAAACGGTCTTCTCCATGTGCATGCAAACCAAGCACATGTAGAAGACTGTTTCAGTGAAATAATTATTTTTCACTAACGGGATCTCGGCTCAGCTGCAGAGCCGCAAGCCTGTCGTAAGACAGACTTCCCCTGGAGTCAGTACAATGCTGACTTTAGGGAAGGGGGAGGGAGGGGGGAACTTTGCCTTCAGTTATCTCTCAAACCATAAAGGTTTGAGAGATGAACCTGGGGCTATTAAATTATTTTACAAATATCTACAATATGGGTGATAGTCATAATAAAGTATTACTATCCCTTTAACTCAGAAAACTGTAGTCTCTGGGGCAGATCTGAAGCGCTGTCAGGTATGCCTCTAGCAGGAAAGGGATTTAAAGCAAATATGTACAATATGGGGATAGTAATAATAAACTATTACGATCCCTTTACCCCCTTGAGTGCCAGAGTGGTACGGCATGCATTACAAAGCAATGCATTCCGTACCAATCTGGCACTCAAAGGGTTAACTACAGAGTTTCTGGGACAGGTGGTGATTCTCTGGGTAAGTGAGTTCCGTGCTAACCCCACCCACTCCCCAGTCATTCACCTATTTTTTAGACAAACACTGCTTTTTTCTCAGTCAACTCCCACCCACCTCTGTCTCACATAAATTATGAAGCAAATCTCGTCATTCGGACACTTCAGCTCCAGTCATTACTCTGTAGGCTGTAAACATCAAGGTTCCCAGGTATAGAGAGAGGTCTCTAAAGCATTTAAATCAATAGGCATTTTTTTATTCCATATGGTACAACTATCTTGATCCAGAATTGCACCATTTTTTGTTAGTGCACTAACCTCTCTATAGTTCACCAGTCAGTGGAAATAATGTTACTGGTCAGGAGAAGAAACTCTATGTGTCCAACCCATTTACAACTCCGCAAAATGCATACTAATCCAGTTTAACCCTTTGAATGCAAGAGAGTTATCCAATGCATTGCAACACATTGCATTGGATACCTCTCTGGCACTCAAAGGGTTAAATATTTACTGATGGCTGACTAATAGGGCTCTTTAACCCTTTTGAGTGCCAGAGCGGTATGCGTTGGATACCTCTCTGACACTCAAAGGGTTAAAATAGGCAATTTCACTGTCGTCCAATACAGGTCACTGGTACTCTGGGAGGCGTAAGTCCCCTTTAATAGGCAGGAACAACTATGCAAATAATTTGCAAGGGGCGGAGCCTCCCCTCTTACTTAAGCCACCTTCTGGCCAGAGCCACTTTAGATTGATTTGTTCCTGGTGTGCTTCCACACCAGGTAGAGAACATCTATGCATCTTAGTATTTTATTATTTTTTTATTCAAATATGGAATACCACCATTAGGAGGGTGACCATGGCTGTTGGCTGGTGCAGCTTCCAGGGATTTTCTGTGGACCTATGCCCTGAAGAGGGGACAGCTTGTGTAAAGCAGCTCCCCTGTTGGGGAATTTACCTCTGGTTCTTTCCCTCCTTATCATGGTCACCTGAAGACAGAAGTCAGCAAGGAAGGTGAGTCACCCATTGAGTGCTGAAGGTCCACTTGTCCCCACAGTGTCCCTTTGATGGGCTTGTATTTGGGAGTTTTAATACACTCCAGCACTCATAGGGTGTTTTTATTGTATTATTACTGTTTATGCAATTTCTGTGTTATTCTCTGAGTTTTGGAGCATTGGGTATTCATTTATTTATGTTTCTCATGTGTTTCATGCTTGTTTGGGCACTTTTTAATGTTTTACTAAACTTTATTAAAAATGGTGTTCCGCGCCTTTAAGCGCGGCTTTTTCCCGCTCAGACGCAAGGGCTCCTTTACTCTCTATGGGAATTCACAGTATGGGACATATCTCTGGAACCGCTTGTCACAGCAACTTCAGAGAGGGCTCATTTTAATTCTAGGCTCCTGATCTATCATCCGGAATGTGTTTTATTCATGTGGGGTGTTCAGGGGGGCTTCGGGCAATGTTTGGGGTACTTGGACAGGAAAACTACATTTCCCATGAGCGCTTGGTTCGCGCTCGTTTCTGATTGGCTGTCATGACGGCCGCCATTTTGTGGTACTTTTCCTAGGCGAGTACACTACGCAGGGACCGAGCCTTCTCTCTCCTCAACAGATTAACCCTTCGCTGGCCAGATAAGTCCGTTTTTAGAACATTTCTGGGGTGAAACTTTAATCTTAACACTTTTTCTGGGTGATAGTGTTATTGGTGGGGTATATTGACGCTGTGAGCATGTCTACTTCACTGGAGCTAGGGGCTAGACCCAAGTCTAAGGAGGATGGGGGGTCCGCTACCCCCATGGCGTTTTGCTCCTCTTGCCACATTGGGCTGGATGGCGATAATGTGGGGGATCTATGCCCTAATTGTACTGGTCAAGATAGCAACCCTGGGCTTCCCAGCCATGCTATTGAGCCATCTTGGGTGAGGGAGTTTAAAGCTGCCACTAGGGATCTCAGATCCACGCTTCAACTCTTTCCCTCTCAGGTACAGGGGGCTCTCCAGGTCTGGCAGAACCCCTCTACTATCAGGACCTCCCTGCCTAAGCCACAGGGAGCTCCTGATATCACTGATTCTTCTGAAGAAGAACTTTTACAGGATTCTGATGCTGAGGAACGTACTGTTATTGAATCTAACAGGTCCATTGGGGACCCCTATGAGTGTGACCCTGAAGTTTCGGCTGAGGGTCTGATCAGAGCGGTTCTGAATACGCTCAACCTTCCTCTGACTCAGGAATCCAATTATGATCCTACTGATGTTTTTCAGAAAAAGCCTTCTAAACCAGTTGTTTGTTTTCAACTAACCCTACTCTTGCCCGTCTGGTCTCTGAGGCATGGAAGAATCCTGATAGATCTTCCTCTGTCTCCAAAATGTTTGCTAAACTTTACCCTTTTCCTGAGGCGGAGCTGGCAAAATGGGTTCATCCTCCTAAAGTGGATGCTCCTGTGTCTAGACTATCCAAATCTACTGCTTTGGCTGTCTCAGATGCCTCTGCCTTGCAAGACTGGACGGATAAGAAACTAGAGCTCTCTCTTAAGTCTATTTTTGCCTCCATTGGCACAGCCATGCGCCCCACTTTTGCTGTGGCATGGGTTAATAGAGCTATTGCGGCCTGGACTGAACGACTGACTGAAGCGGTTCGCCAGGATGCGCCTGTATCTGAACAGTTGCAGCTTCTTGCTAATATCACTGAAGCTCAGAACTATGTTGCTGACGCTGCTTTTGATGCTGTGCGCATGATGGCGAGGGCCTCCACTTCTTCTGTGGTGGCTAGACGCGCTCTTTGGCTGAAAATTTGGTCTGCTGATACAGCCTCTAAGAAAGCCTTGCTTTCCTTGCCCTTTCAGGGGAATTTGCTTTTTGGGTCTGAACTCAAAGAAATGATCAGTGAGGCTACTGGCGGTAAAAGTACTCTTCTACCCTCAGTCTTCAAGAAAAAGTTTCCAGCCAAACGCAATCGGTCCTTTCGTTCCTTTCAGACTGAGACACGCTCCTCGGCCCAAACGGGTCCTCCCACTACGCGCTCCTCCTTCAAGCCCAAACAGTCCTGGAAGCCCAAAGTTGCCTCCAAGGCCAAGACCTCCAAGACTGCTTCGGCATGACTCGCCGAACCCGGGTCCGCATCCGGCTGTAGGCGGTCGTCTACGCATCTTTCGCCGGACTTGGGAGGAGTCAGTGGCGGACCCATGGGTTGTTCAGGTGGTGTCAGAGGGATACAGGATCCCTTTCTCTTCCCTTCCTCCTTTTCGGTTCCATTTTACTCGTCCTTCTCAGGAACCCACAAAAAGGCGTCTGTTCGACGACGCTATTCAGGATCTCTTGGACAAAGAGGTCCTGGAGGCGGTTCCTCAGGGGGACACAGGTTCAGGATTTTATTCCAACCTGTTTGTGGTAGCCAAAAAGGACGGAGGAGCCCGTCCCATTTTGGATCTCAAAGATCTCAATGCCTATGTGGTGACTTCCCACTTCCGCCAGGAGTCCCTGCGCTCTGTGATTGCAGCAATGTCTCCAGGGGAGTTTCTTGCCTCCCTGGACCTTCAGGATGCTTATCTTCACATCCCTATTCATCCAGAGAGCAGGCGGTATCTCAGGATTGCCTGCCACAGGGGACACTTTCAGTTTGCAGCGCTCCCCTTTGGGCTGACTTCAGCCCCTCAGGTCTTCCAGAGGGTGTTGGGCTCCTTGATAGCGGTGCTCCATCAGGATGGGATCAGAGTGACCTCCTACATGGACGATCTCCTACTGAAGGCCTCCTCAGCGGAGCTTCTCCTTCAGCAATTACAGATGTGCATGCACACCCTGAACCGTCATGGCTGGATCCTGAATCTGGACAAGTCGGACTTGATTCCATCTCAGAGGCTTCTGTTCCTGGGTCTCCTGTTCGACACTCGCCAATGCATGGTGTTTCTTCCAGAGGACGTGGCTCACCAGATAGCTGTCAGAGTGGCTGGAATTCTGGACATGGACGAGATTCCAGTTCCGAAGTTGTCGTCCTTAGTGGGGAAGTTCATTTCTACAATCGAAGCAGTACCATTTGCCATGGCCCACTCCCGGGATCTTCAGAGGTTTGTGATCCAGACGTGCAAGAATCATCCAGATCATCAACATCTGTCTGTTTCTCTTCCTCCTCATGTCGAGTCGAGTCTGCACTGGTGGTTAGATCTCTCTCATCTCCTGAAAGGGAAATCCTTTCTAGTTCCTCCTTGGACCACAGTCACTACGGATGCCAGCCTTCGGGGCTGGGGTGCAGTCTGGGGTCGCTTCAGTGCTCAGGGGAAATGGGGTCTGGAGGAATCCATGCTCTCCATCAATGTTCTGGAACTTCGAGCTGTCCGGCTGGCCCTGAGGCACTGGGAGTCTCAATTGACCGGTCTTCCAGTCAGAGTGGAGTCCGACAACGCCACGGCGGTGGCTTACATCAACAGGCAAGGCGGCACAAGAAGCGGTTCCGCCTGGTGGGAGGTCAAGGATATTTTGTCTTGGGCAGAAGATCACGTGCCTGTCATCTCTGCGGTTCATATTCCAGGCATGGACAACGTCATGGCAGACTTCCTCAGTCGTCATACCGTCGACAGCGGAGAATGGGCTCTTCACCCAGAGGTGTTTCACATGCTCACTCAACGGTGGGGGATGCCTGTGGTGGATCTGATGGCTACCAGACACAACAGGAAGGTTCCGGTGTTTTGCTCCCGGTTGAGGGACTCCCTTGCTCTAGCAGTGGATGCCTTGTCGATCCCTTGGGACTTCCCCCTGGCTTACATCTTCCCTCCTCTTCCTCTATTGGTCAGAGTTATCCAGAAGTTGAAGAGGGAACGTTGTCCTGTCATCCTGATTGCTCCAAACTGGCCTCGCCAGTCCTGGTTTCCGGAATTGATGGCCATGTCAGTGAAGGATCCAATCCCACTTCCAGCCCGTCCGGACCTGCTTCTTCAGGGGTATCTGTGGAAAGAGGATGTTCACTCTCTCCATTTGATGGCATGGCGGTTGAATCCTCGATTCTAGTAAAGAAAGGCTTTTCTCCTTCTGTGGTATCGACGATGCTCAGTGCTCGTAAGCCTGTGTCTTCCAAGATCTATCATCGCATATGGTCAACTTTCGTGACATGGTGCTCTGACAAGAAGTTGTCACTTGACTTCCATCTTCCCACTGTCCTGGCCTTCTTGCAGGACGGTGTGGATAAGGGGCTCAGTCTGAGTTCCCTCAAAGTTCAGACTTCTGCCTTGTCTGTGTTTTTCCAGGAACGGATTGCTGTCCTTCCTGATGTGAAAGTCTTCTTCCAGGGTGTGACTCATGTTTGACCTGCCTTTAAGAGTCCTGCTCCCCAGTGGGATCTCAATTTGGTGCTGGGAGTTCTTCAGCGACCACCGTTTGAATCCTTGGCTTCCATTCCGTTACGTCTTGTGACTTGGAAGATGGCCTTCCTCTTGGCTGTTGTGTCAGTGCGCCGGGTAGCAGAGTTACAGGCCTTGTCTTGTAAACCTCCTTACCTGGTGTTCCACAAGTATAAGGCTGTGCTTCGCACTACCAAGGAATTCTTACCCAAGGTTGTGTCTGAGTTTCACATCAATCAGGAGATTGTGGTTCCCTCTTTCTGCCCTAATCCTTCATCTGACAAAGAAAGAGATCTCCATCTGTTGGATGTGGTGCGTTGCCTCAAGTTTTATGTTCATCGCACCGAGTCTATCAGGAAGTCTGACGCTCTATTCGTCATTCCTGAGGGGCCTAGGGCAGGAAGACCGGCTTCCAAAGTTACCATTGCCTCTTGGATTAAGGCTACCATCCGTGAAGCCTATAAATTGAGGAATAAGCATGTTCCCTTCCGGGTGACTGCCCATTCCACCAGATCTATTGGGGCCTCTTGGGCCTACAAAAATCAAGCTTCTGCTGATCAACTGTGCAGAGCGGCCACTTGGTCCTCTGTGCACACCTTTTCTAAGCACTATCGAGTTGATGTACTGGCTTCGGCTGATGCCAGTTTTGGAAGGAAGGTCCTGGAGGCAGTCTTGCCTGTGTAGGTCTTCCGCTCTGTGATCCTTAGTGCTTCTTTACTGTTGAGCCCGGTTGGCTCTAGTTCCGTGTGCTGTGTTAGTTCAGGGATTGTTCCCTTGGTTGGTGTCCGTTGACACTTACAGTTTGGGCTATGTTATCAACTGGTCATAACAGTTCTAGTGACTTGGGCCTTGCGCCTGGTCCTTGCCTTACTTCCCGCCTCTGGATCAGCTCAATGTTTGTACATCCCAGAGTACCAGTGACCTGTATTGGACGACAGTGAAAATAGGATTTTAGTCTTACCTGTTAAATCCTTTTCACTTAGTCCATACAGGTCACTGGTCTCCCACCCTGTCAAGGGACCAGTCTTGGCTCTCCTGTGGCATTCAGTGGGAGACCGTTCGGGCATGCTCACAGGAGTCTTTCTTTTTGCTTACCTGAGGTCAGTTTTAGGGTCTCAAATCAATCTAAAGTGGCTCTGGCCAGAAGGTGGCTTAAGTAAGAGGGGAGGCTCCGCCCCTTGCAAATTATTTGCATAGTTGTTCCTGCCTATTAAAGGGGACTTACGCCTCCCAGAGTACCAGTGACCTGTATGGACTAAGTGAAAAGGATTTAACAGGTAAGACTAAAATCCTATTTTTGTAGCATAACTTTCTTTAGCATGAAGTTTTTGTAGATACTGAAAACGCTGGTGTGTTTTTAGTGCAACAGTGTATTAATGTTTTACCTTTCAATATGAACACAAGTGAAAAATCACAGGGAAAACACTTCTATCTGAGATAGTTGTGGAATCTTAATGCGATTCCATTGAAACTCATATCTACAGGTTTGTTGTTACAATATGGAACTGACTGAGGAAGTTACAGCATGCTGCATCTCGCAGTGGCAATCTCAGAGCAAGTTGCCTCCGTGAGATGGGGACACAATAATTCCCCATTGCTGTAGCTGAAAGGGCCCAAAGACTAGTGAACAATTGCAGATTTGTGGATAAGTTTAAAGGGACAGTAATGTCCCAAAAATAAATATTCAGTTTTGTAGACTTAAAAAAAAAATATGCTCCAAACCTGATCTCTCAAACCACTATGGTTTGAGAGATATAGGGATTCAAAGTTCGCCCCTCTCTCCCTTTCTCCTGACGTCAGCGTCTAGCTGACAGCAGGAGATCCCGGTCAGGGGACCAGCAGGCAGCTCTGCAGCAGAGCCGAGATTGCGTTATCTATAAAGAATTCATTCATTGGAGATGTCTACAAAGTGTGCTTGCAAACCAGCCACACTTTGTAGATCTTTCCAATGAATGAATTCTTTATAGATAACGAGATCTCGGCTCTGCTGCAGAGCCTAATCAAGTCGTACGACTCAATTCTCAGGAAAAGGGGAGGGGGGAACTTTGAATCCCTATATCTCTCAAACCATAGTGGTTTGTGAGATCGGGTTTGGAGCATTTTGTTTTTTTTTTAAAGTCTACAAAACTGAATTTTGTTTTTGGGACATTACTGCCCCTTTAAGGCTAAACCCTGATTTTGTAGGAGGGGCTGAAGGCTTTATAAACCCTCCATCCCAGCATCCCCTGTTGCTCACGCCACTTCATTACCCCACCTTCCTACACCCTCTCTCTTACTATTTCCTTGGGTGAGGCCTCTAACTGCCTTACTGCTCTTAACGACCATTGGGTTAGCTATGGCCCAGGGTCTTAAGCCACACTCCCGTCACCTCACACATTTACAATTCATTATCATTATTTGTCTCCGTAAGCCCTGAATACACTATAACAACAATAATATGTTCCAATACACAGTTATGATATGTTGGAAGGTGACTGATAACTGTCTACCCCCCCATCCACATGTAGATGAGGAAAATGCATTGAACATGCGGATACTTTCTTTAACCCCTTGGATGCTTGAGATGTCTATTCCACATTGAAGATGCTGTACTAAAAAGAAGTAAAGTATTTCTGGAGCAAACCAACTGCCATAGGAGACAGTTAAAAAAATCCTAACATTTCCAGTGATTTAAATCAGGCTTGTAAGCTCTTAAATGCCAGAGAGGTAGCTAAAACTTTGCTTTGCAATAGCTTGCTGACATCTCTGGCATTCATGGGGGTTAAAACCCAATTTAAAACAATGGACATTTTTATTTCTCCCCTGTAGTGCAATTGATTTGCTCCATAGTTATTTCAGTGGGAGATGCACTAAAGTTTAATAAGGATCCAGTTTATATGGTGGCATATCTCCCAAGTGTCCCTTTTTAAGAGGGACAGTTCTTCTTTCAGACCCAAATCCCTCTTTCTCACCCTGATGTCCCTCTTTTTAGGAGATCAGAATGTGTGATGTATAAATAAGTGTATCATATTTCTCTACAGCAATAAAATTCACATTAATGTTTATTTAAACATCACTATATGTGTTTATAAATTAGTCTGTGTAATTAAAATACCTTTGTCTTGTTATAAGTATTTTATTAGGTTACACAAGGAGGTGTCAGTAGGTCATGAAATAGCCTAAAAATTCTCGGTAATGTCCTGCCCACCAGCCACGTCCCCCATCAACACCCCCAAAAACACAAGTGTCCCTCTTTGGCAATTTGAAATGTTGGGAGGTATGTAGTGGTGAACTGGACCCAAATCCATCATGTGTTATGCACTAAGCTATCTTCACCATCTCATCCCTGTGATTACACCACAAACATGACTATAGCTCTATGCGTTTTCCATTCCTTTGCCTCTTTTACTATTTTGCAGCATCTCCTATGCCAGTGGCTCATTTGCATATTGACATTTGGCATAATTAGACAGTTTCATATGTTAATACGTTGCCTCACAATGCTTTACATGCTCCTTGGTGCTTACAAGGTTAAATCCATTCAGTGTCACTGTGAGTGGTTTAAATTTGCTCTGTGTATTCACAGAGCAAGGTTGAAAAATGCTTGCTAAGTGGTTTTAACCTTTTGAGTGCCAGCAGGTATGCAATGCATTGTGATACAACACGTTCATCCAGGAGCCCAACAAGTCATACCCCTAACATCGGGCATCCATCTTATGTGACTACTGAGACTCATCTTACCTATCTGAGCTATCAGTTAACCCACGCCACTCTGACTCTTAGTTCCTCATAGTAAATCATCCTCAATGAGAAACAATGCATTAGATATTTCTCAACCATCCTAAAAGTTGATACAGCATACATAAACAATATACCTAATGTTATTCATTATTCTTCAACAATTTAAAATACTGAATTCAGGTAGAAAACTCATATGTACTCTACTCTTTGTTAGTGGTTGGCTGAGTCATAAAAATAATTTCACTAACATCCTACAGAGACGCACTTGATTGAAAGGGAAACTTGTAGGTAGGTTTAAATTATAATAATCTGGAGGACAATCAGTGATGAAGCAACAGTGGAATAAATCCGTTAACAGCAAATGTTATTGTCTGTAGCACAAACCGTTAGTAGGATTACAGTTACTTAGTTACGGAGGCTTAAAGAAGACATTGAGGCTATTGTAAGATGAGAACAGGAGGAAATCTGCAGCAAATCAGTCACACCTTAGGGACAAATAAAAATCCCTAAGTTCCCAGGTATGATTGTTGACATCTTTATCATTCAAGGGTTGAACGACCCATTTAAATAAATTGGGATAAGTGGACAATTTTACTTGCCACTATGATGCCCCTACAATTGCTCCATTTAATCTTAGTACATGAACCTTTCACTGATATTCATGCTGCTCTAGAAGAAGGCAAATGCTCTAGTAAAGCATACCTCCCAAGTGTCCCTCTTTAGGAGGGACAGTCCCTCTTTTAGACCCAAATCCCACTGTCCCTCTTTCCCACCCTAATGTCCCTCTTTTTAGGAGATCAGTTTGCGTGGTGTACTCTACAGCAAAAAAACTCACATTATTGTTTCTTTAAATGTCAGTATATGTGTTTATAAATTAGTGTGCTTAAGTAAAATACTTTGGTCTTGTTATAAGTCATTTATTAGGTTACACAAGGAGGTGTCAAAACAGCCTAAAAATTCTCGTTAATGCCCTGCCCACCAGCCACACCCCCAGCAACACCCCCTAAAACACAAGTGTCCCTCTTTGGCAATTTGAAATGTTGGGAGGTATGTTAAAGCCATTTCCAGTTCTTGTTCAAAAGGAGAAATCTTTCATGATAACTTTGTCTCTGGATCTTAATCTTCCAGTCTCAGTGGGTGACCTCATAACACTGCTGATAAAAGGCTCCAAACTGTTTTTGTATGTATTGTAAATATTTATGTCTAACTGCAGACACCTCTTTTCTACAGTAAACCACACCAATTTGGAAAGCTTTTCCTGATAACTAAAGTCTTCCATTCCCCTTATGTTTGTGACCTGTCTCCAGATTTTTTTTTGCATTCATTTAATGCTAACATATTGCATGGGCAGCTTCAATGAGTCTTTACCTGTTCATTAATAATTTTGAATGACGTGCGTATTTTATTCCAAGCAATTAAAGTGCCATGTTTAAGAGGCAGAGCTTCCTATTTTATAGATACAAAATCTTCATAAATAGAGCATTAGGGAGCATATATCTGATGCTCCTAAATGGTTAACAATCTAATAATACACAATGCTTTGGGACATTTTCCCCTTTCTCTGAATTTCTCTGGGCCAGCAAAATCAGCTGGCCTTCTATCCCCTCCCCTTCCTTCTTCCTTTAAACTTCTCACTGATGGTCAGAGGAATAACTGAAGGAACAGCATGACCTGAGAGGCATGGATAAGATTTCAGCAGCTCACATCACCAAAGGAGAAGAAATTGAGAGTGAGGACTACCCATACTTCCCGAGGCTGATGTACTAAGAACTGTCTGTCTAAGCCATTCTGTAGCCAAGCAACAGCACCATAGGAGAAAATGAAAGATTCTCCAAATTCCCGCTGATTTTAATAGGGATTATAAATCAGATCGATTGTCAATGCATTACTAAGAAAGCCTTTGTGATCTCTCACACATTCAAGCGGTTAATAAATATGTCAGAATTTTTAATTGTCCCCATTATGCAGTTGGTTTGCACCAATATTTTTTCAACTCTTCTTAGTACATCAGCCTTCTTGTGCTACCATGTCAACAGGAAAACTGTTTTTTAATAGATTTATTGAATAAGTGATGCAAGAACAAAATTAAAAACAACTGTTCTCTTTACTGCCATTGACATGCTATTGTACTTATCTCAACTTTATACCAAGAGGTACTGCCCATTTAAAATATTCTTGGCTGAACAAGACTGGTTGATTCTATAGTTGTTGTTTTTTTTCAGATGTGCGAGTAGAGCCTCACAAGAAGCAGCTGCATGTGACTTTGGCGTACCACTTTCAAGACACCCACCTGCCAACATTGGAGAAACTTGCAAAGAGCATTGACATAAATCTAGGTTGTGACTGGGTTGCTACAATATTTTCTAGAGACATAAGATTTGTCAACTATGAGGTAATTATTTTGTTGAATAAAATGTGAACAGTCATTTTCCATCATTATTTTTTATTAACATCATAATCATGGGCAGCAGGTGAATTTTATATCTGGCAAGACTAATAAAACGCCTCTTTTCCAGGATATATGAACTTTTATAATGTGGTAGTCACAACAGTGTTTCAATAATAGTAATGTAGAAATATGTACATTTTGAGTATTGCATCGATGCAGTGGGTGTTTTCTCACGAAGCACCTATTTCAGTGGTAATATATCAATACCTTTAATTATTTTTAATATTCAACCTAATTATTTTGAGGTACCACAGAGCTTACAATTGAAGTGAATCTACCCTTATGACCACACAAAGCTTTCAATTGAAATTATGATACACAATTGATATCACAAAGCTGATAACTGAAATCGAGCTACAATAGCGATACTACAGCGTTTACAACTGAAATGAAGCAACACTAGTGATACCATAGAGCTTACAATTGAAATGGAGCTCCATTAGGGATACTACCGAGCTTACAACTGGAATAGAGAAAAAAGATGGTACCGTGTTAGCCAGTGGAGTAGATAGGATTCATTGTAGCAAAAAACTCACAAGAGTAGTATAAAGGTGATACCTTTTAATGGCTAACTGAGGACATAACAAGTGCAAGCTTTCAGGACACCAAGGTCCCTTCTTCAGGCATGGGTTAACTGGAATAGAGCTACATTAGTGATACAACATAGCTTAGGTAGAGTATGAGGCAAAAAACAGAGGAGGTGCAAATGGGGGAAGAAA
This sequence comes from Rhinophrynus dorsalis, assembly GCA_037306005.1. Classification (NCBI taxonomy): domain Eukaryota; kingdom Metazoa; phylum Chordata; class Amphibia; order Anura; family Rhinophrynidae; genus Rhinophrynus; species Rhinophrynus dorsalis. Next base: position 235,108,919 of record CM074724.1, on the reverse strand, counting down.
GAAAAAGGAAAAAAAGACAAAGGGGATAAATGAGTGAGAGAGAGTGGGCAATAGGGAAGAAAAGTGAGGGAGAGAGATGGGAGAAGGCAATGGGGGGGCAGGGGTAATGGAGAAGAGAGACAATGGGCCTAGATACAGGAGTAATAGGGGAGAGAGAGAAAGGGCAAAGAAGCCAATCTCACTTACGCTATTTTAAAGGAGCAGTAAACTTTTTTTTATGAAAACACATATTTTGTAGATCATTTCCTGCTGAATAAAACAAGGTCACTCCCATCACTGTCAGATGTTTTATTCAAAAATTATAGCAGTTCAAATAATCAGGAAGTGAATTTACTGTGTTTACTTCCTGGAAGTTCTAACTGACAGGAAGTGACAGGCAGTTTCTATCACATTCTATGGAGAACTGTATGTCTCTGACTTTTCTGACTTTCTTCTCCATTGGAATCTAACAGGAAATCCAATTAGAATTTGACCACTAGAGGGCACTGCTAATGTAAAAAAACATGGGTTTAAACTGTAATAGCTCTGGAAATATAACTCTCTCGGCAGTGGGAGTACCCTTATTTTACTCAATAGGAAAATCCTACAATATATATTTTTTCATAAAAAAAGTTTACTGCTCCTTTAACCTTTGGGTGACAGAGGAGTGTCCAATATGCAAGACTCCTGTCTCCCACTCATAGGGGTAAATAAGAAGAAAAAAATACATTTAGGCTGCAGTCCTCTCCTCCATACGTACAAATCCTTTGAATACCAGAGGGATGTGGTACTCGAAGGGTTAAATACATATACTTATTTTAGATCTGCCTCTCTCACTCACTTCCTTAAAGGAGCAGTAAACTTTTTTATGAAAACACCTATTTTACAAAGCATTTCCTGCTGAATAAAACAAGGCCACTCCCATTGCTGTCAGATGTTTGATTCAAATTTTATAGCAGTTTAAATAATCAGGAAGTGAATTTACTGTGTTTACTTCCTGATAGTTCTAACTGACAGGAAGTGACAGGCAGTTTCTGACTTTCCTCTCCATTAGAATCTAACAGGAAATATAATTAGAATTTGACCACTAGAGGGCACTGCTAATGTAAATAACTCTGGAAATATAAATCTCTCAGCAGTGGGAGTACCCTTATTTTACTCAATAGTAAAATCCCTACAATATATATTTTTTCATAAAAAAGTTTACTGCTCCTTTAAATACATGCACTTCCTCTTAAAACTGATCTACAGCCTAATCACACCCAGCTTCCATTTCGAGCTGACAGAGGTGATTGGTGCTGCTCAATCCAGAGGAGACACCTCTAAATGTTCAAAGGCTTGTGGGAAGTGAGAGACAGATAATCTGTTAGTTTAACCATTTGAGTGTTAGAGCTGCATTTAAAAGGTTAATGTGGGTGGGGAAGGGAGCTGCAGACTAATGGCAGGTCTTCTTCCCTTACCCTTTGATTGCCAGAGGGGTTTCCAGCATATTAATGATAATATCTGGGAATCAGAGGCTTAATATAATTTAAGAGTAAAAACAGCATGGCATGTATTTCAGTGTGGTAGATAGATAACTGTGAGAGGTACTCTGAATGAATGGGCTCTCTGCTGTCTGGCCTTTAGTTCAGTGATTTATGGAGGAAGCACAAGACCGGATCCTTTCATAGGGCCTCTCACTGTTATCTTTTTCTCGTAGCAGAATAAATAACAGGCTGTCTGTACTCTTAAGTTATATTAAGCCTCTGAGTGCAGGTAAAGCGTACAGTGTGCTGGACACCCTCCTGGTTCTCATAGATTTAAAGGGAATTTTTTTTTTATTTTTATTTTTTTATTATGCTTCCTCCACTTCAGATGGACTTAAAGGCTGGGAGGCAGAATTATAGGTTTGGGGATACTCAGCATTTTTCTGTTTTCCTTATCATCCCTATAATTTCCTGCCCATTATTCTCCCTGTTCATCTATGTCATACAGATTAGCTAATCAAACACAATATTTCTAGTTGTGCTTCTGTTAGAACCATCAACATGATCACACTTGTTCTAAGTAGCATTCTCTATCTACAGATGGCATAACAGACATATTTGTGTCTACTATATCATTTTATGGGGACCACAAAGACCATGTCACTTCTAGCAACAAATTCTTCCCAGTCGTGAAGTCTTTCATGAACTATGGTTTTTTTCCTTTGCCAGCTTTCATGCATCTTGTGTGCAGATCCAACCTCTATTATTATATTTAGTTTCTGACTGACCCTCTTGTATCTTATCTCTTTATGCTTGCACCCAGCTTCTCCCATCTTCCACAGCTTGCACCTCTCTGTACTGTACATAATCCCATGGTATACAAGATTTCTCGTATAAAATAATTTACTAGTCTGTCCTGATGAAGACATAAATCAAAACACAGAACCTCTGACATGCTTAACTAAAATACATTATAATACGGAGAAATCTATTGTGCCATGGGATTTTTTGCTTAAAGGGATAGTAATGCTTCATTTTAACTTTATTTTATTTTGTAGGCATTAAAAAAACATGAAGAACGATATGAGTCTTACCTCTCAAACCTTTATGGTTGAAGAGATATTCACAAGCAAAGTTTCCCCTCCTGCCCCTTTTACCTAGTGTAAGCCATCTCTTCTCAGATGTGAATCTGGTTGTAAGACCAGACAGATAACAGCAGGGGACAATCTTCTTTATATGAAAACAATGAAGGCCCTACCCCCCTTGACAAGCTTTTCAGGTTTTTCCCTTATCTTAATTGAAGATTGTCCCTCTCTACAATCTACCTGGGCACCTCCCTTCTGATCTGGCTGAGCAGTGTTACATCAGTAAAAGGGACGGGAGGGGGACACTTTGTCATTGAACTACTCTTGCACTATAACTCTGACAGAACTGAAATAACACTCTCCAAAGTCCAAATACTATGATGATTAATTAGAGCTGTTTTTATTATGAAACATTACTATCCCTTTAAGTTATGTTTGGTGGCTGCAGCTGCCACCCTTGCCATGCACCCAGTGAATACAAAATCAAGTGTGCATCAGTGATTCCTACCACTGAAGATACAGATGGTAACAGTTTTAAACCGGAAATTTGTGTATGTACTTGAGTACCTTCCATACTTGATTGACAGTGGTGCATCATTTTTTGACATGTTTGTAGGTATTATGGCAATGTGGTAGTAGCCTTTCCCCCGTCACAAAATATGTTTTTACTTTATATGCAGCAATAACCCTTACCACTGCCCAGTGTGATGGAGGTAGATTTGGGAGTAAGTATTTGTGTGTGTGTTTGGGGGGGGGGATGCATACAAACTCCTTTCTACCTCTCATCTCCTTTGCTGTAGGGTGTGGTGAGGTAAATATATAACTTTTCCTCATCATGTTATTCATTCTACCTAATAACCAACATGTGATTGACTGAACATATAGTATTCCAAGATGGAGGTGGTGACTAAGAACCACTTTCATTTTGGTTGCACTATCATATTAATGTGCAGGCTTTGGCTGAAGCCAGTTTTGGCAAGAAGGTCCTACAGGCTGTCGTGCCTGTCTATGTATCCTTTTTGACTTAAAGGGATAGTAATACTTTGTTTTATCTTTATGTTATTTTGAAGGCATTAAAAACATGAAGAACGATATAAGTTTTATCTCTCAAACCTTTATGGTGATATTCACAAGCAAAGTTTCCCCCTCCCGCCCCTTTTACCTAGTGTAAGCAACCTCTTCTCAGATGTGGAATGCAGTCCATAGACCAGACAGATAACAGCGAGGGGCAATATTCTTCCTATCAGAACATTGAAAGCCCTGCCCCCCTTGACAAGCTTTTCAGCTTTTTCCCTTATCTTAATTGAAGATTGTCCCTCTCTGCAGTCGACCTGGGCACCTCCCTTCTGCTGTGGCTGAGCAGTGTTACATCAGTAAAATGGGCGGGAGGGGGACACTTTGTCATTGAATTACTCTTGAACTATAACTTTGACAGTATTGAAATAACACTCTCCAAAGTCCAAATACTATGATGATTAATTAGAGCTGCTTTTATTATGAAACATTGCTATCCCTTTAATTGTGGCCAGTAACCTGTTGGATCCTGTTCTTTGGTTTGAAATGTTGGTGTCCATTGACACTTGAGGTTCATGTTGTACCAGTTTGTCCCAGTTGGCACTGATGTGTATCTTTTTTTTTATCATTAATTTTTTTATTGAAATCAGCAGATAAGTAAGATACAAGGCGAATGCATACAGTACAGAGTATTGTATAATGTAGCACAATAAGAAAAATCCAACAAAAAGAAAACTAGAGCGCAGGTGTGAATAATAGTTGCAATGGAATTCGTTGTACAATACCATAACAATACTCTCCGTTCAGATCTGCTATCCTATATAATAATTCGCTAAATCGTGTGTAACGCCGCAACATGCGCAGTAGACACTGCTGCGCATGCTGCACTCATGCACAGTAGTGACTGCCCGCGCCACGGCTGATACAGAGCTGGGTGCTCCGAAGGATCTTGGCTAAGGAAGCCTTTGATGGTCTCCTGTAATTTGGTACGGTCAGGGTGGGGCTTCCCTAGGTTGTAAAGAGAGCCAAAGTATTCCCTGAAAGCTTTGGCAATTGACAGATATGTGAAAAAGGAGAGCCGCACATGTTTGTTATGGAGGAAAAGTGGGTTCGGCACCGTTGGGGTTGGGCAAGACGGGCCAGTGTTTTGCCGCACTTATTGTTATTCAAGTATTTATGATATGTGTGCCACATATAAGATTTACCAAAAGATGCTTAAAGTTGTGTATTAAGGTCAATCTTAGCTGCTTTGAGGTCTTCAAAATCAGTATCGGATCAGGTTTTTTTATGCTTAGCTTCCAACGTGCTAATGGGTGAAAGTAATCGTTCAAAGGATTTGGCCCTTTCTCTTTTCCTAATCGAGACGAATTTTATCAGATGCCCTCGGATGACACGTTTCTGGGCTTGCCACATTACAGGAGTGGGAATTTTTGGAGCTGAGTTGATGTATTCATCAGTAGCGGAGGAAAGGAGTGTGGGGATTTGGCAACAACGGTGAGTTGTAGCTTGAGAGCCAGGAATTGAAAACGTTATAGAGACAGCTGAATGATCTGTCCACGAAAGTGGGTGAATGTCAGCTGAAGAAAGGAAGTGAAGGAGGAATTGTTGTATAGGAATGTAGTCTATGTGACTATATGTAGAGTGGGGGGCTGAGAAGAATGTATAATCACAGTCTAGGGGATGTAGCACCCTCCATGCGTCTATCAGTTGCATTTCAGACAGTTTCTTGCATAGATGATTTAAGTGTGAGACGCGAAAGGGTGAAACGCCTGAGGTGGTGTCCACGTCTGGTTCAAACACCATATTAAAATCGCCACCCAATATTATTTGGCCATCAGCCCAAGATTTTAGTTTATCAAGCGTTTGGGTAAGATATGAAATTTGTGATTTATTGGGGCAATACACATACCAGAGTGTACATTTGATTATGTATAGTGCCTTTGAGGAAAAGAAACCTCCCATCATCATCAGACAATGTGTGTATTAGGGACCAAGGGATGGTAGAGTTGATCATGATACCAACTCCCCTCTTATTGTCTGAAGCGGAATAGAAATAAGAATGTGGGAAATGCCAAGAGGAGAAGTTTGGGTGTGTCAAGAGTTTAAAATGCGTCAGAAAAATTATAACACATTTAAGTTTCTGGCATTCGTGCAATATATGAGATCTTTTTTCTGGGGTGTTAAGACCCCTGACGTTGATTGATGTCAATTTAATTGGTGCCATCTGTGCAGTTAGAAAGTAGTCTCTCCTTATCTACTCTGGCCACAGAGGATCCGAGGGGAAAACAGAAAGGAGTCTGGCAAAAGGAGAGGGAATGAGGGGAGAAGGAGCAGAGGATAAGCAAGTCAGGGGAGAAGAAAAGTCCAGGATGAGAGGAGGAGATGTAAAGTGTGATAACAGAGAATTGTAGAGCAGAATACAGAGTACTATAGACAGGGTGTAAGGAGTTGGTGAAGTGGGATTGAAGGACTTGTGTGACATATTGTCCTTGGGGGATGGAATGTGAAGATATGTGAGATATAGAACGGGAATAATTGAGTCCAGGTTTGCCCGTGAGCCTTATGTTGAGAGTAATAAGGTGTGCATACCCCCGAGAGTACAGAGCTCAGTGAGGCAACAGAGGATTTGGCTAAACTGTTTGGTGTCCTGGGTAATGAATGATTGATTGATAAGTGGTCAAGAATGCTGGTCCGCTTATATAAGAGGAGTAGGGGTGGGATTACAAAAAGTGAAAGCCAGGTGTGCACGCATGGTGTTGGTGGTGGTAAGGGGACTGTCGATATGGTTGACAGCCATAATAGCTGGCAGTTAGTCGGCATAGTCTCAAGGGGCATCGAGGTATGGCAGCCATATTGAGGGATACAGCTGCGGCCTAGCTTTTAGGGCAAGATATGATATATCCCTGGGTATATCCCTGGGTGATGGGGGACGATCAGGTCATTACCACTATTGTGTGTGGGGTGTTGTCTTTTCTGATCCTGTGGAAAGGGACAGAATACAATAGATAAGGGCTAAAAAGAGCCTATGGGAGGAATGTCTTGTGGGTGATGCCCATTTGTTGGATGAGGGATAAAATGCATAGGGGAGATTTATACGGAAGAATTCCATAGCATCGCACAGTGGCTCCAGAATTAATGTCTACTGTTCAGCCCCCAATCAATGAGAATGTGACCAGTGGAGTCGATTACCCCTTATGAATCTAGCGGTCTTTAGAATAAATGGACCTCCACCCTTGAAATATAATACGGCATCCCCTACAAGACAAAACCTGGGGAGTTTGACTCCATGACACTGAAGGATAAACATATGGAGTACGTACATATATTGTAAATCACCCATTGTTCATGCCCGCCCCTCCCCCTTATTTAAAAATCGTACTGCTTATGTGGAAGTGTTCACCCCTCAGAGGTTGCATACAATCTGATAAAGTAAACTGGAGCATTGTGAACAGAGGTGGTCAAGTCTGAAATGCCTGAGTGTAACAAGAAACAAAATGTTGGCAAATACAGCATTTAAATTATATCTTAGCAAAGTTGTAAGAGAAGTTGTAAGAGAAGTAGCTCCGTTTTCCCCTGGGTATAACAATACTAGTCCAAATAACATACATGTTCTGCAAAAAAAAAATCTTCTACTGGATGCAAAATGGACAGAGCCCCAGGTTAACACCATAGTGTGTAGTCAGACAAGCCTAGGTCATACACAGAATGGGTAGTCAGCCAGAGCTTATTAGATTGAAATTGGACATTGGAGAGAGAAAGACTATTACTAATTTAAAGAGGGACGAGATTCTAGTTATCAAACATTTATCAAGTATGGAAGAAATAGTTATTAAAAATTCTGACAAGGGAGGAGCAGTTGTAATTTTGGATGTTCATGATTATCATAGTGAAGCTCTAAGACAACTGACAGATATAGAATCATACAGCAGACTTCATGGAGATCCCACGGGAGACTATGGCCTGCAGATACAGTCCTTGATAGAGGAGGGTGTAGCTTTGGGAGTGGTGAGTGTGGGAGATGCAGAGGTCATGAAGGTTTCAAGACCCATTATCCCCATATTTCACCATCTCCCAAAGGTGCACAAATCCATTTCCAATGTACAGGGTAGGCCTATAGTCTCAGGGATTGGGTCCTTAAATGAACCTTTGGGAGAATGGTTAGATTCCTATTTACAACCTTTGGTTGTTAGACTCCATAGCTATTTGAGAGATACTAGCCATGTTTTACAGATCCTGCAGAACATTATATGGAGTTCCAAATATACTTGGATAACATGTGATGTGAGAGCATTGTATTCATCAATTCCACATGGGTACGGACTTCGGTCTCTGAGATATCACCTTGATAAATATACAGATTATAGTCAAGAATTACGATATTTTATTTTAGAGGTCGCGAGGTATCTTCTGACACACAACTATTTCTTGTATGATGGTGGGTTTTATCTCCAGAGACGCAGGACTTCTATGGGCGCAAAATTTGCGCCTTCCTATACTAACCTCTTTATGGGGTGGTGGGAGGAGTCCCGTGTCTTTGGAGCAGATAACCCATACAGGGAGAGTGTTGTGTTGTTTGGAAGATACATCGACGACCTCCTCTTTATATGGCGTGGTGAGGTCTCAGATATCTCAAGTTTTGTATCTTATTTAAATGACGATACTTTGAATCTACGTTTCACATTTGAATCCAATGTGTCAAGTATCCAATTTTTGGATCTTATATTATGAGGAAATCCATCTACAGGTATTATTGAGACTGAAGTATATAGGAAACCCATAGCAGGGAATAGCTTGTTGAGGGCAGATAGTTGCCATCCTTTCCATACTATCAAGGGAATACCTGTGGGACAGTTCAAACGACTTAGACGGAACTGTTCAACAGATATTTCATTTGAAGAAAATTCCAAAAAATTGTACAACAGATTTTTACAGAGGGGCTATCCTAGATGGACATTAGATCGAGCCTATCAATTAGCACAGAAAGATGAAAGACAAAATTTGTTAAAATATAGAGAGAAAAAATCTAAAGAAGCTAAGATGACTGGTAAGATAGTATTTTCAACGGATTATAGTTTACAGTATACTAAGATTTGTAATATTATAAAGAAACACTTGCCAGTCTTGAAGGCAGATCCATTGTTACAAAAAATAGTTGATGAAGGCTTTCATTTTGTTTCGAGGAGAGGAAAAACATTAGGGAATATACTTTCACCAAGCTTGTTCATAGGTGATAGAAAGAAAAATAAAAAAAACTTGGTTGTCCACAGTTGGTACTTACAGATGTGGCATTGGTCTCTGTCAATGTTGCAGTTACATAAAAAATTCAAATAGATTTAATTCAAGTGTGACTGGGCGAGAGTATGCAAATAAAACTCATGCAAATTGTGCAACAAGAGGTGTAGTTTATTTGCTGACCTGCAGTATCTGTAATGTGCAATATGTGGGCAAAACCATTAGGACAATAAGAGAAAGACTGAACGAACATCTAAGTGATGTTAGAAACCCAGGATTAAAGTCAGGGGAAGCTAGTCACTTTAAAGATACTCATAGGGGTGATACTAAGATGTTGCAAGTACAAGTTATTGAGAAAGTAACTTTGGGAGTAAGAGGAGGAGATCTGGATGCATATTTGCCCCGACGTGAGGCATATTGGATCTTCACCTTAATCCCAAGGGTCTGAACAAAAATTATTATGTATCTTGCTATGTTTAATATACAGCCCCAGTTTAGAGGGAGAGATACTTTAATAGAGAAAATTAGATGGAATTTGAGTCAGATCTAATGTCCTATGGCAAGAATTAGTGTCTATCAAAATTGAGAAGTTTTTATTTAATGTTTTAACTATAGTTGTATAACTTCAGGGCAAAATTATTTTTATTTTTCCTGTTTTTATTCTGTTTGTTTTGCTTTGATCATAGCTGGTATAAATAATTGCATACTGGAAGTTTGAATAAATTTGGTTGGACATGATAAGGGAGATAGAATGCACTTTGCCTTTAATGGAATTGGAAATGTCCGACAGGTCTGCGTATTTGGCTCTGTGACATTGTTTCTCTGTGGAGGGAGTGGGACGGAGTATAGCGGAGCTGTCGGACAATAGAGTACATCATTTTGATTTGCCCTGCCCGTATGAGACACTGTTGTTACGGTGGGCTTGGCGAGGCAGGGTAAGCTTATTCCATTGCAGACAAGGGAGCCAACATGGCTCTAAATACTCCATAATCTATCTCCTATTCATTTGTCTAAATCAAATACATTCTTACCATGTGAATGAAACAATGTTTCTTATTGGCGGCTTGATCAGTTTAAATGAACGGAAGTTGTTAACATTGATTACATCATGATTAAGCATAGCGAACGCGCAACATGTTGATGTATTTGAACCGTTTGTAACCTGTTACTGCCCTCCAGTTGTTGTGGTCTTGGAAGAAACTTGTTGCTATTAAAGGAGAAACAATAAAGGTACATTTTGATTTTAATTTACTTCGATACAGAGTGATCCTGTATTGGTGCAGTTTATACTTTGTGTCACAAGATATTGGATATTAGGGAGAGAGAGCCCTAACAAACCAGCACAAGAGTTATCACTCAGGAAGAAGTCTATACACTCTAAGAAGATCAAAATATTTGAATGTGATTTAAAGCATACCCAATGTTAACTGGAGCCGCTTATTTTTCTTATGTTTGAATAGTCAGCCAGAGCCACAGGTTTGCACCAGATAGGATATCCACTGAAGAGATGGAATGCTGGATGCGCAGTGGACAGAGCCCCAGGTCAACACCAGAGTGGGTAGTCAGACAAGCCTAGGTCATACACAGAGTGGGTAGTCAGCCAGAGCCACAGCTTTGCACCAGAAAGGATATCTGAGCCAAATCGGAACGCACAAGGAGAATAGTCAGACAGAGCCACAGGTCAACACCAGAATGGATGGACAGACAAGCCGGATAATACACAGGAATCAGGAATACTAGATAATGAACTGCTCAGAACACTAATGTAAGGGTAACTGATACACAGGCCCATAGAGGTTTATAAAGGTGTAGGAGAAGGCGGGACCAATTAGGTCCCCCAGGCTGGGCCTATAACAGACGTCCAGGCAAGTGCCTGATTCAATGCTGCCAGTAACCAGGAACCAGGCTAGGCCACAGGCAAGGGAATGCTGCTAGTGATGCAGGAGCGTCCATCCAGAACCCTGCACCTGGCTGAATGGCGCAGGCCGAGGTAAGGCACTGTGACAGGGACACAGTCAGGTCTCTAAGGTCCATTTTGGAGACAGGTTCCACTTCCTCCATTGTTGAAAGTGGATGAGCATCTGTATAGGATGGAGAGGTCGGTATTGACTGAGCAGTGGTCTGTGAGGAAATGGCATTTTCTTCCTATGCAGGTGTAATTGGGTCCGCTTGAGGAGGTAATGCCGTGGATCAGTTTATCGGACAAAAGTAAGTGTTCAGCGTAACAGAGGGTTTAGGGGAACCCTTCTTTTTGGGCCTCATTTGCCACCGAGGGCAATGTAAAGTTCTCTAAGCAACTTGGAGCACAAGAATTATGCTGCTGTCGCCATCTTGGTCAGGACAATCCCTGGCACTGATCTGTATCTTGAGGTGTTTTCTCTTTGTGGATGTTCCATGATTCTAAAAACCCTTTCTGTAAAATAGTACTTACACAAATAACTTCTGAGCTTTCCACCCCCTGACTTTAGATCATGACCCCTTGCTGTACTATTACAATTTTTCTTAAAAATGCTTCCCTCTTGATCTATATTGAATATCTTTATTTAAAAGATTCTGTCATAGCACCCTTCTCCCTCTTCTTTTCCAAGCTATACATATTAATTTCTTTGAGTTTATTCTGATACCCTTGGCCTAGAAGGTCCTTCACTATTGTAGTGGATCTTCTTTGAACTACCGCCAATATATTAATGTTCTTCTGGAGATGTGGTCTTCAGATCCTTACACAGTACTCCAGGTGAGGGTTTACCAATGATCTATTGAGTGGTATTAGTACATCTCTCTTCCAGCTGCTAATGCCTCTTCATCCTCTACAGTCTAGTATTCAGTTAGTTTTCCTGCTGCTTTACCTCAATGTTTGCTGTACATTTGTACCCATTTTTATATATGAAAGCAGTTGCACATTTGTTAAGTCTGCTATCTACAAGTACTCTGAAATCCTTCTCTAACAAAAAACCCAAATAGTTTCCCATTTACACACCTTCCAAGTGTCCCTCTTTAGGAGGGTTAGTCCCTCTGTGAACCCTAAATCTCTCTGGCCCTCTTTCCTACCATGGTTCCCCTTTTTTATCACAATTTGAGTTTAATGAGATTAATGTTGGTTTAACCCATAAAAGGGACACTAATGTCCCATAAAAAATTATATTTTTTGTGTGGTAGAGTTAAGATTGTAGCCATATTAGTCCAGTGATGTAGATGTAAAATAACAAACAAATTTAATATCTTGTAATACATTTTTTATTGGACTAACAGAATTATGGATTGACAAGCTTTCAGGATAAACTCCCTTTCTCAAGTCTAAAGCATTTCTGAGCACAAGGACACAGAATTCATAATTTTTTATGGGATATTACTGTCCCTTTAAGGACCACAGAGGTGTGCAACTCATTGGTCCTTAATCACTTAAGGACCAAGGCCATTGTGTTTGGTGAGCCTATAATATGAACGATCACACGTACCGGCTTGCCATGGGAGAGGGTTAAACTGACTGCTCCGGTCTTGGAGCAATCAGTTCTAGACTCCCATCATGATCAAAGCATGCCCACAGGAGCACTTTGATAAAAAAAAAAAACTTGATGTGCTACGACTGTCACCAGTCCTTAACGCACGGAAAGTTGTGACAGTCCTGGCACGTCATTGGTCTTTAAGGGGTTAAACGTCAGCATATGTGCTTATTGTGTAAACAAGATACTTTGCTCTTATTCTAAATCACTTATTACATAAAGAGCTGTGAATTGGTCGTGAAGTAACCTAAAATTTTAATTAATTCCCCACCCACCACTCACACCCACAGAAATACCACATAAAACTTGTGTCCCTCTTTGGCCATTTGAAATTATAGGAGGTATGCATTTAGTGTGAAAGAAGCATGCTTGTATCTGCATTCCAAGTGCATAATCCTACATTGTCTATATTAACCCTTTGAGTGCCAAAGGGGTACGGAACGTATGCATTCCATACCTCTCTGGCACTCAAAGGGTTACATATAATATTCCACTTGTCTGCCCATTCATTCACTATATCCAAAAACGAGAAAAAGCAGCTTTCTCAGAGTGTAGGCCTCACTACTCTTGTTTTTGTTCTGGAGGGTTTGGTTTTTGATAGCCCAGTACTTGTGAAAAGACAAGTGGCTCTATGCTCAAAATAAGACTGGAACAAGCCAACTGTATAATAAGGGACAAAAAAAAAATCCTATTAATTTTAATGGGACTTTTAACCATTTGAATACTAGAGAGGTCTTCAATGCATTGCTTTTCTCAAGTAAATCAGTGATAAATTACAGAATTTTTTTAATTGCCTGTAGTGCAGTTGGTTTGCTCCAGAATTTCTCCATTGAAAAATGTTTGAATAATGTAAGCCATACTATAAATTTATAATATATATATATATATATATATATATATATATATATATATATATATATATATATATATACACAGTAGTTAAAAAGCCCGTTTACACAGGCCACAATGCCACCCAGCAACCTGCCGGATCCTGTCTTGTCAGTGGCCCCTCTGCAGTCATTCACAGTACTGAGTGGACAAACGTGCCGGGACTGATATGGAGCGGGGTCCTCCGAATTGAGACCGTAATCCTCTCTGCGCACATTCCTGGGACCAAGCGGCGTATCAGCCGCGGCGCAGGCAGACAAATATTCTTAGAGAATTATTATATAGGATATACATATATATATATATATATATATATATATATATATATATATATATATATATATATATATATATATATATATGTATATATATGTATGTATGTATAAAGTAAATATCAGTACTGCACATAATAATAAATTAATAATTAATAATCCTGTCTTATGTCCCTTATTAAATGTTTCTCTCCGGTAGACCTTGCAAGTGTTATATCCATATTCACCACAGAATGATGATGAACTTGAACTAGTTCCGGGAGATTTTATTTTTATGTCACCAGTTGAACAATCAAGTACTAGCGAAGGATGGATTTATGGAACTTCACTAACAACTGGATGTTCTGGGCTGTTGCCGGAAAATTATATCACAAAGGCAGATGAATGTGGCACATGGGTATTCCATGGGTAAGTAGAAAATGGGGATGAAAGAAACTTACCACAGCAGAACTGGAAGGTTTTCTTAAAGGGATAGTAAACTCGAGAAAAAAGTATAGGCGAATTGATAGGTACAATTAAAAAATACTTACTGCCCTCATTCCCATCTCTCAAACCGTTATGGTTTGAGAGATATAATAAAATAAAGGTCTCTGTTCCCTCCTCTTTCTGCTTGACGAGCTGTAAAGCTGTGAGAGGCAGAATCCGGTCGCCCGACTTTTTGCGGCTCTTCAGGAGTGCTGACATCGGGATATCTAACTATAATTACTTCATCGGAATGGTCTACAACGTGTGTTTGCAAGCCAGGCACACATTGTAGACCATACAGATGAAGTAATTATAGTTGTATATCTCGATGACAGCTCTCCTGAAGAGCCGCCGTCTGGTCCTGAAAGCAGGACCTCATGACGTCCGCTATACAGAGGACACATGAAAAGTAGGAGGGAGCGAAGACCTTTATTTTATTATATCTCTCAAACCTTAATGGTTTGAGTGATGGGAATGAGGGCAGTAAGTATTTTTTAATTGTACCTATCAATTCACCTATACTTTTTTCTCGAGTTTACTATCCCTTTAAAATATGCATTCTACGATATTAAAGTGTGTGACTCATGTCATTCACACTTTTTAAAACAGAGTAATTTAAAAGTTATGCTCATTTTAATTTCCCCCTTCTTACTCCTTTCCCTGACCCGGTTGATTAGCTGATGAAGTTTAGTTGGCATGGCAACCCTTCCTAGTTCTCCCACAGAAGGAGACATTTTTCTTTATTTGAACTGTTTCACATTGTCCTGAACACTAAATACAAACAGTTAGTGGTCAGGATTGTGTGAAACAGCTCCTATGCAGAGATATGTCTCAGTGTTAGCTCCAGGTAGGTTTGGCATGGCAACTGAGCAGTTGATTGAATTGGTTAGGCCCTTCTCTTCAGAAAAGGCTGACATTAGGAAAGGGGTGGGAGGGGAAAATGAATCAAGAAAACTTTAAAGTGTCAGTCAACTTTTTGACTGTACATATACTGCAATTACAGAATATGTAGAGTGAAATTTGTTTTCATCTTCACCTATTTTTTCCCCTTTTGAGTCTCTGACAGTGTGATTCCTGAATATCTGTTTCCAGAGAAGTTTCTGTCAGGGGCTGTAAATGTAGTGAAAGTAATACAATGTAACATTATCCCTTCAGCAGAGGTGTAACTAGAAGCCTCCGGGCCCTGGTGCAAGAAGTGCCACGGGCCCCCCCACCGACTCCCTCTACGCCCCCATCGCCTACCTCCCTGCGCGATGATGTCACCTCCCAGCACTCTGCATTACTAGAGAGCTAGAGGGAGATTGCAGGTGCCAGGCGGAGTGGTCGCAGGCGGTGGCCGGGCCCCTGGAGTGATTGGCCTGGTCGCAGGTGCGACCCCTGCGACCCCTATAGTTACGCCACTTCCCTTCAGCAGAACATCCTGCCTCCTACAACGTACAGAGCACCCAGTGCTGCAGGAATAGTGCTATGTTGTATCAGTATCCCTGCTTTCATTCTCTGACAGAAAGCATTCTGGAAAGAGAAATTTAACTCTTTGAGTGCCAGAGGGGTATGCAATCTTTGCATACCTTTCTGTCATTCAAGGGGTTAATGAGTTCATTGTCAAGAACACGAAACTGTACAAAAAAAAAAAAATAGATGAAGATGGATGCATCTGCAGAATATGTTAAGTCAAAAACGGAGTTTGACTGTCACTTTAACGTAAAATAGTGTATAGTCTCTGTTTGGACATATTTTTTGCAGTATGAATTTTTTCTCTTTAATTTTTAGAATATGCTGAAATAGGTGTCACCATAGACCACAATGCAGATCTTCCCTGCTGCATCTTTACTGGGTTCCTGCATGAATGCAGCGAAGATGCAGTGTGCTGAACTTCAAGGCATGGTTTCTTTATACAAAGAGATATTTGTCTGTGATAAAGGCACCATAGTCCAGCATTTTTCCTTTCACCATGGCCAACAAAACCAATGCAGCATCACTTGATATTGCTTGTTTGAAATGGGAAAGTCTATATTTGGTTCATACCTTTTCACAATAATCAATAGTCTTTGTTAGTCGGAAAGAGATTTGCCTTAGAGAGAAAGCCCCATCTAATGTCTTTATAATCATAGAAATCTATTCCAGTGGTAAAGTTCCCCTTTAATCCCTTATATACACATCCCCCTGATCTTGGTTTTATGCAAGATGTGACAGCATGCCTGCTGCTGGCGCTTGAGAAGGAAGCATGCCGCCTCTCATAGTTCTTTTTCCTTCTTACTGCAGGGAGCTGAACCAGTTGGCTCCCTGAAATAATATTTGGATCTCCAGCTATATACACTTCCTCTAATTGCAAGCCTGTGATTATTTATAGGTAGTACATACCGGTGCACAACTCCACCAGCCCACAATTTCATTATGGACAATCCCTTAGCTCCACCCCTATAGCAGCTTTAAGGAAAAGTTTGAATTTTGCTTGCATTCCTTTACTCCTTTTTGGTATAAATTGTAGCTTGCCCCAGGGCACAGCAGAGTGGCATGCCCCAAAATGCTCATACATTTGCACACTGCCCACTCCTAGGTGCAGGTGGTACAAATTGTCTATTTTGTCACACAAAAATCACTTTACATAAGAGTAAAGCAGGAGCATGGCATACAAGCAGTACTTTGCACTTATTTTAGGAACAAATTCCATTCACACGTTCCGCTTCTAGTATTTTTCATTATAATGTTGACGTCTAATAAGTGCATTATTTAATATGTATAACCTTGACATGACGAAAAATAAAATTCACACAAATCTCCCAGAATTTTAAATAAAACTAAATGGCCCTCCAACCAATTAAAAAGTATAATCATGTTCTGTTTTGTTTTTTCTAATTTTTGTCAGCTCCTATTCATTACTAAGTACCTCTTCCTGTGCAATGGTTTCTCTTGGGGATGGAGTTTTGGAGAAAAGACAACAGGATGATCTGGGAGATGCAGCATCTCTTACTATTATCTGCCAACCCATGCAGGTCAGTTTCTGTTAGCAAATAAATATATACACCTAAATAACTATATATTTCCTTGCCACAGTATGGGGATCAATGTAGTGAATTTGCTTTAAAGGGATAGTAATGTTTCACAATAAAAGCAGCTCCAATTAATCTTAATAGTATTTGGGCCATGGAGAGTGTTATTTCAATACTGACCGGGTTGTAGTTCAAGAGTAATTGAATGATAAAGAATCCCCTTCCAGTCCCTTTTACTGATGTACCTGCTCACCTCAGAGCAGCAAGACTGTCCAGATAGATCACAGAGAGGGACAATCTTCAGTGAGCATAAGGAAAAACCTGTCAAGGGGGCAGGGTTTTCATTGTTCTCACAGTAAGAAGATTGTCCCTTGCTGTGAGCTATCTGGTCAAGGGACCAGATTCCACATCTGAGGGGAGGTGGCTTACACTAGGTAAAAGGGACGGAAGAGGAGACTTTATGATTCAATTACTCTTGAACTACAACTCTGACAGTAAAGAAATAACACTCTCCATGACCCAAATACTATGAAGATTAATTGGAGCTGCTGTTTTTGTGAAACATTACTATCCCTTTAATGAAATACCTTGATTATGCCACTATGAGACAGGCCAAATGATTATAAATTAAGCTTGCTTATTTGGACCCTACATTCAAAACTGCTTATTCATTATTTAAGCCAAAGATCACCAGATATTTATCATTTAGAAGATTGTAATACTTTTATTATTTGGAAGGTACAGCACCACATAGTAAGCAAATTACAGCAGAACTATCACATTAAAACAGCTTTGCATATTAATGAAAAAAAATTACTTTCAATTATGTTTTTATTTTTCTTGTAAGATGCACTGTTTTCGGTATTTTTTCTAAAGAGGACATATTGCCTTTTTTCACTGTCCCCTCAGTGGGAGCTTCCATCTTGAAAGCATTTACATGATTAATCCTTATTATCAATTTATTCCACCCCTGTGGTTGAAACAATAGGTTTCAATAGCCTGACAAATGAGAGAATATTTACTGTACATGTAAGTAATTATTAATGTACGATTTATCTGACCACTGAGATTAGATTCCCCAAGTAGTAAATCAAAAATTCCTAAAATTATTATTATTTTTATAATTTTTTTTGTTTAAAGGCTTTATTGGTAAGTAAAACAATTACAAGGAGTAATACAAAAGCCATACATGTAAGTACATTACAGAACTCATTACAATCTAGTTCAATGACTCATAAGCATCAATACAGAAAAACAAAATGCAGGTCACAGGCAGAAGGTGTACAGCCCTAAAACAAAATAAAATTAAAGATGTGATGTATACTTGAAGATACAGACTCACTCTCCTATGATGTTCCGGCAATTTGCTCATGAAGAATAATAAAGCCGTAAGCAGGACATCATTATCCAAGGATGACCAGCATCCTCACCTAAATACGTGATTACAATTCAATATATGCTGTATATATGCTGTATATAAGAAAGAGAAGAATAATGAAAGGAAAGCAAAAAAGTGAGAGAAAGGAGAATGAAGATAACAGGAAAGAATTGAATCCTTAGAAATGGAAAGTAGAGAAAGCAAAGGAAGGAAAAGGAGGTAAAAGTAAAAAGGGGGGGGGGATACCACATCACCGCCTATAGCTGGAAGCTACGAGCTATCCAGATAGAAGGCAAACAAAGTAATGACTAGCCATACTCCCAAACCTTCCATGAATAGTTTCAACACATGGTGGTAGTAATTTGAAGGTATCTGAGAGCAAGAGAGAACATGTACAAGGAGTCATTGAAGCTATCAGAGCCGAGAGACAAGGACAAAAAGCAAGGACCCAGAATTGGCGTACCAAGCTGGCCTCATTCCCAATTGCTCCAGATCAAACCCACAACCCGAGTTAACAATGTTGCTCAGATAGAATAGGGGCCCATAAGGAGCTGAACCGATGCATGCAACCACTCCATTTCCATGTAACCTATTACCCTGGACCTCCACTGTTCCAAAGTTGGGGCTTCCTGTGTCTTCCACCTCAAAGGAATCTGAGCCCTCACCACAGCTAACAGTGTCAGGAGAAGAGTCCAAGTAGCTTTGGGCGCTACCAAATCCTTTCCCGAGTCCCCCTTCATAACCGAAAGAAGATAGACCTCCGGGGCAAACAGAAATGAAACTGTCAATAACCGGCCAACCTCCTCATGAACCGACTTCCAAAATTGCTGCACTTTCTGGCAGTCCCACCATATATGTAGGAAAGATCCAATGTGAGCCAAGCATCATCAACCCTGGTTCGAGACCTGGGGATAACATTTATGCAGCAATTGCGGAGTCCTGTACCACCTAGTTAAAATTTTATAATTGGTTTCACGAGATGCAACATCACTAGGGAAGACAAGATTTAACCTAAATATTTTCCTCCATTCCTCAGCGGTCCAGCTAACTTGTAAATCTCTTTCCCAGTACCTCACAAACAAAGACTTAGATGGAGGAGATGCTGGAGTAGACAGCAACTTATATATCATAGACAAGGAAAACCAAGAAGAGTCCAAAGATAATAATAGTGACTTAAAGGTGGTAAGCTCCCTACAATCATAACCCAGCATCAGAAGCTTCAACAAGTAATGCCGTACCTGCCCATATTCCCAAAAAGACACCTCCCCAAGGTCATGGCTTCTTCGGGCGGAATCAAATGAGATCCATGTCCAGGACCAAATGGTCCAAAGTATACACATTTGCCTCTACCCAAGGGCCAAACCTAGAGGGTCCCAACCCAGAGGGAAATCTGGATTGCCACAAATCCAGAGACATGGAGACGGGTAAGGAGCCAAATTATACTTCAGGTTCCAAGATCTCCAGACTGAAAGAATTGTGCGAAGGATTACTTGGCAATTGAGCTCCTTCAGAATACAAGATGCATTGTGAAACATAATTTGGGAAATATCTAATTGAGGGGCCAAACATACACATGAATCCACCCATTCCTTACCCCAAGTTGGGTTCAGATCCCTACAATGGGCAAGTATCGAAGCTGCCCAGTACCTGCAAATATCCGGAAGACCCATGCCACCCTGCGTTTCGTACCACTAAGGATACTTCATCCTGATGAAGTATCCTTCATCCTGATGAAGTATCCTTAGTGGTACGAAATGCGTTGGAATTGCACCTGGGAGCCACAGCACTTTTAGCTCAGTAACTGTCCACTACCCATATTGCCCTCCGACTTCAACTCCATTGATACCTACTAAGGACGGGAGGCTAGAAACGGCATTAAGATCTTCATTCCCTCTGCCTGCTTTCCTCTGCCCACTCTTACTACTTCAGTGTACCCGGAATCCACATCATACGAGAGGTCAGTATCTTATACCACAGACAGGAGACACATTGCCAGCTATACAAGAGTGTCTGACTGCAACATTATCCAAGACATTGTTTCTTTCCACGGACGGGAGAGGAGACAGATTATACCACTATGTCACACAAGAGGTCAGTCCCTTATATCATAGAATGGACATATAGACGGGAGATACACTGTCTGTTATATGAATGTGTCTGTCCGCAACACTGTTTGGGGCATTGTATCCCTTTCTTTCATATGGGTGGCAGAGGAGATAGATATTAACATACGGAATAACCAGTGCACTGCACGGTAGCCTGTCTGCTCATCATCTTATTATTTGAACATTTGGAGATTGATTACACCTTACCATATTGTATGGAGGACTATATATACTAAATCCTTTCAGTATCTTTCAGTAGTGGTACAGTACATGTGAGCTTTTTAATATTGGCCATTTTTGTTTTATCAGTGATTTCTCTACTGTTATTTTTTATATATTTTATTATGCATGTATAATATATATTTTATTGTCTGTGTTTATTTGATTAATATATATATATACACTTTTTTGATAATATTAGCGCTCTCCTTCTACTATTCTTTCTTACTATATATATATATATATATATATATATATATATATATGTAATCCATGGGGAATGACAGCACTTGCAGGGTCTGTTTTCAAAGCTCAAAACAAGTTACATTTATTGGAATCTGTATATATATATATATATATATATATATATATATATATATATATATAGATATAAAAGAATAAGCCTCATTGCATAATTTATGGTACCTCACACACTGAACATAATTTATGTCTCCTCAGAAAACAAACACACATTGAACAGAATGCCTCATTACATAATTTATGTCTCATTAGGAGACACAACTCCCATTGGGTGATTCAATGGGGACATTACTGCTCCCATTGGGTGATTCAGTGGGGGTGTGTTTATCATACAGGGAGTTGGCCCGCCCCTCCAGCCCGTCCACCACTATCCAACTGACAAAAAAAAATACAGCTGCCACTTGCTCCTGAAGTAGGGGATATCAATAACTTCTCCTGGTCCACACACACTCTCACTCAGGATCATGACACCACAAACACACTGTCACCTCCCACAGATAATTATAACCCTCCATACACTCTGTTTCACCTCCCACAGATAACTGAAATCCTCCATACACACTCTGCATCACCTCCGACAGATAATTGTAACCCTCCATACACTCTGTTTCAGTACAAGGGTGTAATGTTTCCATAAAATACAAACTCAGGGATAAACTTAATAGCAACTCTTATTTAACCCTTTCAGTGCCAGAGGGGTATGCAACACATTGCTTTGCAATGCGTTGCGTACCCCTCTGGCACTCAAAGGGTTAACTCTTTTCATCTCTTCAGTCACCTCACTGTCTGTTTCAACTGTCACTCCTCCACTTCCTGCTTCCTGATTCCCGCCCTTTCTCCTTAAAGGGAGAGAGATGCTTTGCTGTATGTTACAGAGGGCAATCCTCAAACACCACTTTCTGTTTAATCCCTCAGCATATTGCTACGTTGCCTCAACTGAAGAATCACTGTGTGTTATATTGCTATCTTACCTCAGCTTAAGTAAGGAGTTACTGTTCCCACTGGGTGATTCAGTGGAGGAGTGATTTAAATCATTCAGGGAGTTGGCCTGCCCCCACTATCCAGCCCGCCCACCACTATCCAAGTGACTGAAAAACCAAATGGCTGCCACTCGCTCCTACACCACAGACTCACACACAAGCTACACACACACACAAAAGCCACACACAAAAGCCACACACACACACATAAGCCCCTCCCCACACACCCACACACAAAAGCCCCCCCCCCACACACACACAAAAGCCACACACACACACAAAAGCCACTCACACACAAAAACCACTCACACACAAAAGCCACTCACACACACACACACACACACACACAAAAGCCCCAGGGGTCCCTCCACCAACCTGAGGCACACAATGAGCTGATCCAACAAAGAGAGGGCGGGATCGGCTCCAGTGTACCTTCATTTCTGGTATCCGCAACACAACAATGCTTTCGGCTCCTGGTGCACAATGTGCTTCTGCTGCAGGAAGCCCAGCTGCTTCATGTAGCTCGGAGGCAGGCAGGCCCAGTACCAAATCCTTCATGGTCCCACCTTCATGAAGCACAGCACTCCACCCCACAACAGCCTGGTCATGCGGCCCTTCAAGGCGCTCTCTACAAGCAGCAGCTGGATGTGGCTATTACCCGTGGCTGAGGGGCTGGAGACAGACCATGATGGGGCCACTCCGTAGTACAAACTCTTACACACAAGCTTCTTTACCGCCGCTCTCTGCCCGCTGTCACACACCTGCATTGTGTAAGTACCCTGGAACAAAAAAAATACATGCCACACTATAGCTGCTCCAACAACATACACCATCCCTGCTCCAACCACACACACCATTCCTCCTCAGTTCCCGCTCTCGGTGCCTGGGCTGCATCCCTAGTAACGCTCTTGGCCGAGGCGTCTTCCTGGCCAGGGAGCCGGGCCGGCGGTTGTCTGGCAGCCTCTGAGTGTGTATGTACAGAGTCCACTTTAGGGACTGTGGACTCCATGACTCTCGCTACATACTGGGACAGCTGGTTAACCCTTTCAGTGCCAGAGGATTAAACAATTCAATGAGCAATGCCTTGCCTACCCCTCTGGCACTTACAGGACCATAATAACATCTGTATGTGTTTGTGTGTGTACGCATGTATGTACTTGTGTATGTATGATCAATGCCTGTATATGTCACTGTATCTGTGTGTGTCTATGTGTGTGTGCAATATGATTCTTTCTGCTTCACACAGTACACAAAAAAACATCATCAGCCAATACAGCTAAATGAAATGTACAATACAAACAAACACAAAAAGTCTTATAATATACCTTCAACATGCCACCTACAACATTTCAAACAAAAAATTCTACATAACACATACCCTACTACAGTGACGGGCAACGCCGTCAAATATTGCTAGTGTATATATAAAATAATAAGCCTCGTTGCATAATTTATGATACCTCACACACAGAACATGATTTATGTCTCCTCAGAAAACAAACACACATTGAACAGAATGCCTCATTACATAATTTATGTCTCATTAGGAGACACAACTCCCATTGGGTGATTCAATGGGGACATTACTGATCCCATTGGGTGATTCAATGGGGGCATGTTTATCATACAGGGAGTTGGCCCGCCTGTAACGTGACGCCTTGTATCGTAAGCTGGATACCTCTTTTATAGTTCCCTTCTCCCTCAGAATAGCACTCCAATAGTATAACGAATCTCCTGTTCCCAAACATCAGCCGAGACTTGATGAAGGGAAGAACTCTCTTTTATTAACTCAAACACACAGGTTATATACACTACAGAGACTCTTATCTAGATCAGCATGCAAACGAATACTTGGGACAGTGTTTCTATGCTTGACCAATCAATCACCAGCATCCTTATCAGGATAAGAATGCAGATTAAGACTTGAAATCATACATTCTTAACTGGCTCATCAATAACCTCCTCTGATTGGTCAAGGAAGAACAGCAGGAATCAATTAACATTCCTTAGCACAGAACTGTAGTATAGTGGAAGCCAAGCCCAACCCCCATCTCTGCATTCCAGCAATGTATTGAAAGCAACTATGGCTCAGCTCAGTCTTTGGTTGTCTTTTGGGTAGAAATAGTCTGAAGACATGAGATCCCATATCCCTAACACACCAATATCTCCCATGGTCGCCACAGTTCCGTCACACCGCCCCCTCCAGCCCGCCCACCACTATCCAACTGATAAAAAACAAATATAGCTGCCACTCTCTCCTGAAGTAGGGGATATCAGTAACTTCTCCCAGTCCACACACACTCTCACTCAGGATCATGACCCCACAAACAGACTGTTTCACCTACCACAGATAATTGTAACCCTCCATACACTCTGTGTCACCTCCCACAGATAATTGTAACCCTCCATACACTCTGTTTCAGTACGAGGGTGTAATGTTTCCATAAGATACAAACTCAGGGATAAACTTAATAGCGACTCTTTTATTTAATTATTTTCATCTCTTCAGTCACCTCACTAATTGTCTGTTTTCAACTGTCATTCCTCCACTTCCTGCTTCCTGATTCCCGCCCTTTCTCCTTAAAGGGAGAGAGATGCTTTGCTGTATGTTACAGAGGGCAAGCCTCAAACACCACTATCTATTTGTTCCCTCAGCATATTGCTACGCTGCCTCAACTTAAGTACCACTGTGTGTTATATTGCTATGTTACCATAACTTAACACTTTGAGTGCCAGAGGGTTATGCAATGCATTGCAAAGCAATGTGTTGCGTAGCGCTCTGGCACTCAAAGGGTTAAGTAAGAAGGAGTTACTGCTCCCATTGGGTGATTCAATGGGGGAGTGATTTAAATCATGCAGGGAGTTGGCCTGCCCCCACTATCCAGCCTGCCCACCACTATCCAAGTAACTGAAAAAACAAAATGGCTGCCACTCGCTCCTACACCACATACACAAACACATCAGACAAAAAACACACACACACACTCACTCACACACTCTCACTCACACACTTTCACTCACACATTCTCACTCACACTCAATCATACACACTCACACTCTCTCACTCACACATTCACTCACATTCAATCACACACACACACACTCTCACTCACACACTCAATCAAACACACTCACACTCTCTCACTCACACTCTCTCACTCACACTCTCACTCACACTCTCACACACACTCAATCACACACTCTCACACACTCAATCACACACACACTCTCACTCAATCACACACACTCACACTCTCACTCACACACTCTCACTCACACACTCTCTCTCACACACCCTCTCTCACACTCTCACTCACACTCTCTCACTCACTCTCATACACCCTCTCACTCACACACTCTCACACTCATACACTCTCACTCAATCACACACACTCACTAACACACTCACACAATCACTCACATGCACTCACTCACTTACACCCCGGGAGCCAGCACGATCCACCTTCCACCATAGTCTCACTCACACTCACTCACACCCCGGGAGCCAGCACGATCCACCTTCTACCATAGTATGTGCAATTACCACATGCATTTCATCTACATGAATGAATGCCACTCATTCACACACGCTCACTCACTCACACCTCGGGAGCCAGCACGATCCACCTTCCACCATAGTATGTGCAATTACCACATGCATTTCAACTATATGAATGAATGCCATAGTGGAGGCATAAGTACAAACACAAACTCATTAAAATGACACATAAGTCACCCCCTTATGACTCACCTCTGTGTGTGTGTGTCTCTGTGTGTGCCTGTGTGTTCCTCACTGCGTGTGTTGCATGTCTGTATCACACTCTATGTGTCTGCATTGCATGTATGTGTGTATGACTGTGTCGCTCTTTATGCATCTCAGTGTATGCATGTGCATTTGCGTGTGTGTCTCTGTGTGTGTTTGTCTTGCATCCATGTGTGTGCATTAATTCCCTATATATCCTGATGGGCAGCGCCGTCCCACATTGCTAGTATATATATATATATATTCATTTTTATTTGTGATTAAGCGAACATTACATGACAAGAACATACAACATGGCAGTATGCAAAACATATGAAATACAGAATGCACACAACAAACGTGTTACCTTGAAATACAATCAAGGCATTTACAATAATAGAAAATTAACTGAGAGTATATCCAGAGTATTTATTCAAAGGTGAGAAAAGAGGGTAAAAGGCTATGGAAAGTGTCCTAATTAGAGAATCTTGAGTGCCAACTATCCCCCAGGTGAGGGAAAGAGCAGGGGCACCTATACGTGTGAATGATTTAGGTAGAGAAAAGGGGGAGAGGGAGAGAAGAAAATAAATAAACAGATACTTTTAATGATAATAAACTTGGGACTGGATTAAATTGCAGGAAATAACTTCATCTATGGTTTTATCTACAAATCCCCCCTTAGACTTCAGTGGGAATCTGAGATAAAAATCAGTGATAACATTTACCACCTGCAGTGTAATTCAGTGCTTAATTAGCATAAGGTGCTGCACTTAAAATGATAACTTTACAGAAATAACAGTATTATTTTTGTATGTTTCTGCTGGCCTTTTTGCTAACATGGTGCATAGGCAGTTTTGAGTGATGCTAGTAAATATGCTAATTTAACTCTGAGTGCCAGACAGGTTACCAACAAATTGTGTTGCAATGCTTTGACTACCTCTGTCACTCAGTGGGTTCATTCAAGGTGATAAGCGCATTTTAATATGAATGTTTTCTCCATTCATTGGCATAGCATTCACATGGAAATGAGAAGAGAGACTTCTTCATTTTATTTAAGGTGAACACTGAGAGAGATGAGTTAAACTAAAAAGATAGTGACATTGCAGCATTGTTTTTGTCTCCATGAATAATACAATGGATTTTCACCTCTTTGATGCAATCTAACAGATTGTGAAGCATTTCTTTGATGCGTCTCTAGCAAATATGGGATTAATCTACCAATTAAGACCACTAATTAAATTTTAATGTTGGATCCTGAATGTATAACAAAATCATATTCTACAAGGTATTTTACTATAAAAACAGCTGTTCCTGTCAACGCTGTCACAGCAGTGGGGAAACATTCTCAATCTGTTTATGAATTAATTGGATTAGTGCTAATTGTAGCATTTTCTTCTGAATGTCTTTAAATATCTAGAAGACTGATAGAGTAAAAGCTATACGTTTATTGCCTAAGAGGCTGTAGGATGCAAGCTTTCAAGACAGCTTAGATCTCTTCTTCAGGCATATTTATGAAGGCTGAATACAACATACACGATAGGAGCAACCACTGACAGGATCAATCCGATATGAATATGGAAATTTCTTCTCTGCAATGGCACATGGGAGTGAAAAGTATGACTTGAATAGCACCTGTTCTTTCTTTGTGTGCGTTCGTCACACTTTTTGTTTTGTAGTCTCCCTAAGTGAAAGGGTATCCTAGGCATGGGCCCTTGCTTCCATGTACCTAGAGGGAATCAGTAGCACCCTACTTGTGAGGCCCACATAGACCAAAATGTGTATCTGGGGTTGTGTTGGCTCTCTCATGCAGAGAGGTTTTGCTTCACATTTCTGAGCTGGACTGCCTAAGGGCATGATCAGTCTGATATAAATATGGAAATTTCCTCTCTGCAATGGCACATGGGAGTGAAAAATATGACTTGAATAGCCAATATAATCAAAAAATAAAAAATATATATCTCTAAGGCACTCACTCTGTCCCTATAAATCTAATTGCCTAACATAGCACAACCCGACCAATCCTTCAACTGTACCTAGGATACAAAGTCTATCCCGCAAATATCTCCAAGAGGGTAAACAGAAAAGAATCTCATAGGAAGAAAAAAACCTTTATTACACAAACATAAAAACATACCTATCTAGGTGGTATGTGTGGATACACTGTATGCAACTAGTACCAATGCTACATCGAATCCGTCTCCCATAAGTCTATTGATACTATGCTCCTCCGGACAATGATCTAAAAGCACCCATGAGAGACCAAATATTTTTCAAACACGGAGGTAAGAATGTAATACCGGTAACGTCTGTCAAACACGGTCATACATACAAGTAAACCGTAACCGGAATCCACTCGTTCAATAAAGGTACATTTAATCACCATATACTTCTCCACTGATACGGTCTCTCATAAACTCACGTGGTCAAATGGGCCACAGGAGCGCAAAGGAATCAAACAACATCTCTGTGTCTGACCCTAATAGCGACCCCTGTACCTCGATAAGTATTGACCATGTGTTGTCCGGAGAGAGACAATCAAAGCACACTAGAGAGATCTCATTGATCATACATCACCAGTGTAAACAGTGAATGCTCCTCCACAGATACCACACTAGAAAAAAAGTCAGTATCAATAAAAAATATATATATGTACGCAAGGCTACCAAGCTAAACACATAACCACCCAGCCCCAAAAGTAATAAGCTACCCCCACATACCAAAAAGATAGTCAATCAAGGGAATAGAAAACCCTATCGCTGTCTGGGTCATCCGTCAAACTCCCGGAGCAACTCATATATTGAACCTAAGTTCCTATCAAACAGGAGTTCCCGAGCAGATTGACAGATTGAGCTTTGTCAGCTGGAGGCAGTCTTACGACCAAAGCAAACTGACTATTGCTAAGGAAAAAAACTATTAAAAGCAAAAACATATGCGCCTAACGCGTTTCTCCCAGCTAGTGGGCTCCATCAGAGGCAAACATCGAGGTACAGGGGTCGCTATTAGGGTCAGACACAGAGATGTTGTTTGATTCCTTTGCGCTCCTGTGGCCCATTTGACCACGTGAGTTTATGAGAGACCGTATCAGTGGAGAAGTATATGGTGATTAAATGTACCTTTATTGAACGAGTGGATTCCGGTTACGGTTTACTTGTATGTATGACCGTGTTTGACAGACGTTACCAGTATTACGTTCTTACCTCCGTGTTTGAAAAATATTTGGTCTCTCATGGGTGCTTTTAGATCATTGTCCGGAGGAGCATAGTATCAGTGAGTGCCTTAGAGATATATATTTTTTATTTTTTGATTATATTGTAGATTCTATTTATGATATCTGGCACCCTCACCTTTTGATTTATTAGTAGGTGATGGTCCCTTTATAGATTAGGTTACGTACACAGTGGTGCTAGCTTATCTCCGATATACATCTTTTTTTTTTTTTTTTTTTTTTTTTTTTTATATAATATGACTTGAATAGCACCTACCATGCCTTGAATAAAACACTTAATTTTGTTCTTTCTCTGTGTGCGTTCGTCGCACTTTTTGTTTTGTAGTCTCCCTAAGTGGAAGGGTATCTTAGGCATGGGCCCTTGCTTCCATGTACCTAGAGGGAATCAGTGGCACCCTACTTATGAGGCCCACATAGACCAAAATGTGCGTCTGGGGTTGTGCTGCCTGTCTTGTGCAGAGAGGTTTTACCTCACATTTCTGAGCTGGACTGCCTAAGGGCATGATCAGTCTGATATAAATATGGAAGTTGCCTCTCTGGAATGGCACATGGGAGAGAAAAATGTGACTTGAGCAACACCTGAGAGGCTACCATGCCTTGAATGAAAAACTCTTAATTTAGTTTTTTTCTCTGTGTGCTTTCGTCACACTTTTTATTTTTGTAGTCTATATAAATGCAAGGGTATCCTAGGCATGGGCCCCTGCTTCCATGTGCCTAGGGGGAATCAACTGTACCCCACTGACAAGGCCCAAAGAGTCCAAAACATCCATCTGGGGTTGTTTTGTTTCTCTCATGCAAAGAGGATTTGCCTGACATTTTGGAGCTGGACTGTAAGGGGGCAGGATCAATCTGATATGAATATGGACATTTCCTCTCTGCAGTGGCACATGGGAGTGAAAAATGTAACTTGAGTAGCACCTGAGAGCCTACCATTCCTTGAACAAAACACTTAATTTTGTTCTCTTTCTCTGTGTGCATTTGTCACACTTTTTGTTTATGAAACAGAACATTTCCTTCTCAGCATGTCTACACGTCTATTTAACTCCATTAATGCCTTTCTGATTTGGGGATCTTTCTGCCTGTACGGTTGTTATTTAGGGTTTCTAGGGAAAGGGGGTACTTGTCAGCCTGGTGAAGCCTGCAGTGCTCTGAGTGTACTAGCCTTACCCTTGTGTAACAGCATGTAAATGACCAAGAGCACCAGTGTAGCATGTCAATAGCCCCACAGACCCTGAATGCACTCCACATCCAGTCCTGAGTTTTGGATGTTTCTAGGTGCTTGCATCCACTATGTCACCCAAGGACCCAAAAGCAATATTCTGACTTGGAGAGTACTTCATTGGTTTGACACTGAGCTCTCCACCTTAGATCCTTTGAGAGGCTGCCACTGACATTTATTCCTGTTTCATATTGCTCTGTGTCCCTGGGTGACACAGTGGAAGGTTTGATCTCAGAACTTTTCAGATCTTTGAAATCCAGACTGGAATATATTCAGACTTGGTGAGGCTGTTGGACACTGTACACTGGTGCTGTTGATCATTTACACATAATTACATAAGGGGGAGGCCAGCACCCTGAGGGTACTGCAAGATTATTCCACAAATCATGCTGTGAAAGATACTGTCAGGGTCTGCTTCTAACATGCTATTGTAATTGTTACACCTACTTCATTTTAACACAAGATGGCAGCAGATCTAAAATGGACTGGATTATTTTCACCTATATGACCATTAAAAAAAGGTTTCTAGTATGCATTGGTTAAACACAGTTTCACCATTTTATAAGTGCAGACAGTCAGATAGACAGAAAAACAGATAGATAGATAAGATAGATAGATAGATGGATGGATGGATGGATAGATGGATAGATAGATGGATGGATAGATGGATGGATAGATAGATGGATAGATAGATGGATAGATGGATAGATGGATAGATGGATAGATGGATAGATGGATAGATAGATAGATGGATGGATAGATGGATAGATGGATAGATGGATAGATGGATAGATGGATAGATGGATAGATGGATAGATAGATGGATAGATGGATGGATAGATGGATAGATGGATAGATGGATAGATGGATAGATGGATGGATAGATGGATAGATGGATAGATGGATAGATGGATGGATAGATGGATAGATGGATGGATAGATGGATAGATGGATAGATGGATAGATAGATAGATAGTAGAGTGGGAGAAGACACACTCATGACAAACCAGACTTATGCCTGGGTACCAGATATCATAAGTATCAAGGAAAAAAAAAAAAAAATCAGCATTCATAGGTCTTATAAAAAATCTGTTTGCTTACCTTTATTTCTTGTCAATGTTTTGATTCCTCTCTTGGGATCTTTGTCAAGACAACAACATAGTGTTCCCAACCACATTTAAATGCCCAGTTACCAGTGCACAGAACAACATTCCTGCCTAAGCAAACATAAAAAGTGTAATAATTAAAAATGCGCTGTTTGTTCTCCAGTGTACAGTAATTACCCTGAATGCAGACACTAATACTTAAGAAGTAAAATCAGAGGTCAGTGTGGTATTAGCTACTTATTGATCAGATTGGTGGCTATACAAACATTGATCCCTCACATATAAGACTGCACGCAAAAGTACCACGGCATTCCAGCCATCAAGGTGATGTGAGGAGGAAAACTATACATCATTAATGGAGACAACCCTCTGACAGGATTCAAGAGGATCCAGTGTTGTTTTGTATGAAGACATCATTGGGTCTAATATGGGATTGGACCAAGTACTGATAGGCCAATCAGTCCTCGATGACCAGTTTATATTTGGTACCCCAATTGAATATGATCTAAGAAATAGAGCTTGGTAGTTCCATTCCTATTATCACAAGGAGAATTGCACATTGTTTAGATCTACCAAGCCTCATCTTCTGAATATATGGAAGAAACATTTAAAAATCAGAGTTCATTGATTAGAGGTTATTTATCTTGTTAATATCCTTATATTTAGCTGGGAACTCTTGCTGTTTATAGTTAGACCATCATAGTTTTCTTCTGACCTCCATTTTGTGTCTCTTTTAAACCTTTCTACTGACCCTTCCAGTGTCTTCCCTATTTTCTGCCTCTTTTTTATTTTTTTTTATTTTTTTTAGACAGATGTTGCCTTTTGTATTTTTTCCCTCTGTTTTCAATCTTGTTTACTTGTTTGTTTACTTGTTTACTTCATTATATTCAAATCAAATGCATCTGACAAATCTTAAGTGTTTTCTGATTTCTTAAACAGCCTCTGAGATCCAGCAGCCAGCCTGGTCCTAAGAAGCGCTGTCTTTTTGTTTGCCGACATGGGGAGAGGATGGATGTTGTGTTTGGGAAGTATTGGCTATCTCAGTGCTTTGATGCAAAAGGTGAGCTTTCTTGCATGAAATATGTTTATTTTTATTGTTAAAGGAGCACAACACTTTCACTATGAAAAAATATTTGTTTTTTTTATTTTTCTGGTAAGTAACACAAGGGTGATCCCACTGCACAGAGATTTTTATTCAATTTATTACAACTGAAATGTTTTTATGTAACTGCAATTTTCTATTGTGGTTACCCGGTGGTGTATCCGTATTGCTTACCGTGGAGAGCTATAGTCTATGACTCAAGGGGGTGGCATATGTACCAATGTGCCAGTGCAGCAACATGGTGTTAACATCTAATACCAGTGGCTTCACTCCAAGGAATGCATTATTGTGTATGATTGCTGTAGTGTATAGCAGCAGATGCACTCTACCACATGGACAGCAATTAAGGACCACAGGGCATTTTTTTTTTTGAATCGGAATCAGAGGCCCCTGAACGGCTTGCAGCCACGTGGGGACACCTGAATTCCATGATGTACATGTACGTCATGAGTAGTTAACTCACGATTTCCCCATGATGTACATGTACATCCATAGTCCTTAAGGTGTTAACAGTGATTACAGTGTCTGATTTAACATGGAATTGCCTTTTGCCCCAAGCTCTTCTAGAGAATGTATTATAAGAGCAAGTGCTTCTTGGACACCAGGTAATGCCATTGCTAACAGGGTGATTAAAAATATTTTAAACTATAATAACTTTTGGAATAAAAATCTCCCACCAGTGGAAGTACTCTTATTCTATTCAACTAAAACATGTATCTTCATTTAAAAAAGTGTGCAGGCACATATATTTCAAATAAGAGTTAGCACTGATTTTACTTGCATTTTAGTAAGCCATTAAATGACAGAGAAATGCCCAGTGTATTACAGGCCAAAGCATTAGAATTCCCTTTAGCATCCAAAGAATTTGAAATACTTTTATTTAGAAATCTTGCACAACATATGACAATTTAAGAGAAGTAATTATAGATAGCAGCATATATTTGACCCAGATGTTTTAGTTTTACTATATTATGTTATTTTCAGGCCGATATATGAGAACAAACTTGAATATGCTGCCCAGTTTACCTCAGAGAATCGGGAGTTACAGGGACTATGAAAAGGATGCACCATTAACTGTTCTTGGATGCACACAAGCAAAACTTATTGGTAAGTTTCAAATGAATAGGAAGTTTTCAGTTTCACATTGTAAGGCTGATTCACATGGGTGACTTTGTTACAGTATCCCATGTGAACTTCCAGCCGAAAACAATGTTGTTGCAACAAACTTGTCTGTGTGAACTAGGCCCTGGGGCTCTTTCACACAGGCAGCTTTTGTAGCACTCTATGACTTTGTAACAACTGAAAATGCTGATAGCAAAGATTTCCCAGCATTCCATTCTCTCAATATAAACAGAAGTGACAAAATCACAACTACCTGTAATAACTGTGCAATTTCAGTGAATCTATTGAAAACCTTGCTACAATCTGGTAATGTGTTATCACACTATCAGAGGAAGGTTGCAGCATGCTGTGTCTCTCTGCAACAATTGCAGAACATGTTGCTCATGTGAGGTCACTGTCAAAACGTTGATGTCAATTTAGCTACCCTGTCAAGGATTCATTAAATATGTTGCCTGCTTAAAAATGGTAACATAACAATCTCGCCCATGACAATGTCGCAGACCTATAGAAATGACCTTGAAACTTCAATTTTTCAAAGTATGTGTAATAAATATAATAAAGAAAAAAATGTAGCAAGCTGAGTGAAGAGGAGTGTTTGGTTTACCCACAGACAGCTTCTGGTACTCATTTCAGTTGAAATACGAGAATTTTTTGTGAAAGTATTCTACAGTGTACAGAGTATATTGACATTATCGCTCATTTTCAAGTATGTACTGGACTCATTTTATCTACCTCAGAGGGATGGAAGGCTGGGCTGACCTTGTCAGGAGTAGAACCTGCAACAATGTTGCTGGAACAGATTCTATAGCTGGTACATTAAGCAACTGAACCATCACACCAGCATTATGGTCCTTATTCAGGAAACTAATGAGGTGCAGTTCTGGAGCTAACCAACTGCACCATAATTGGTTAACTGAAAAATCCCCATTTATTTAGATGGGATTTTTAAACCCTTGAATGATATAAAGGTCTCCAGAGACATTGCTAACATTCAAGGGATTATAAGCCCCACTGAAATCAATGAGAATTTCAAGGATGTTTATTAGTTCCCTAAGATGCAGTTGGTTTGCTTCAGAATTGCCCCTAACTTCCTGAATGTGGCCCTTAGCATGTAACATGATAAGTATTGTCATATGCTTTAACATTGCTTAATACATGTGATGGCTTTATCTTGCTAGCCAAAGTTAAACCTCCTTTTTAGCACCTAAATGAAAGCTATACTCTAAGAAAAATGTACTTCTATGTGAAAAAATATGCTTGAAAACACATAAAAATATGTAAAAAGTTATCTGCGCTGTTAGGAGTGGGGATGACTTCACTCTGTTCTCTGCCTTGTCTATCACCCAGCTCACAGACTGCTGAGGCTGATGGGAGTTGAACATTGCCCTATACTATTACATGAATTCAGGGTACCCAAGACTAAAAACTGACATAAGAGCTGTCAGTGTCATTTCTCCTTTATACAACTGCGGTGAACATTCCAGTTCTGCCTCCCTCCTCTTCATTTAAAGGAAAGCTAATCCATAATATGGCCCCACTTACCTTAAGAGAACAGTAAACTAATCTAATTGAAAATAATTTAAATTAATTTATTTTAACTTTACATATTCTGTTAGAACATGGTATGAAAAGTCAGATTGCTTATACTTTTTATTATGTTTTTAAATTTTCACCATTTTTTTTAATTTTGCACTTTTATGTTTCTGCAGAGCCTCTGGCTGGTCCCCGGACCAGGATCTCCTGCTGTCAGCTAGATGCTGACGTCAGGAGAAGGAGGGAGGGGGGAGCTTTAGAAGCAAATATCTCTCAAACCATAAAGGTTTGAGAGATAGGATTGGTGCCAAATAATGTATTTTTAGTGTCCCTTTAGACATCAGTGTCCCTTTAAAATGAACCAAAGTTATCTTAACATAACAATGCCACATTAACCCTTTGTGTTTTGCTAATGAGGTTTATTAAGAAGCAATTTGCTGGAGATCTGTCAGCATTAAAGTGGTTAATCTACTTTTTTTTCAACTGCTATTTAGAAAAATCATATGTGAATTTTGGTGGTCTTGAGGGCCACATACTGTATGTGCTCCTTGGGGTGATCTTGGCTGCCTGTCATTAGAATAGAGCATTGTTACCTTTTCACATATAATAGTTATTTGTGAAATAATGATTTGGTACGTTAAATCTCCTTTTTTGAGTTGTGGTGGTGGGGCGTATTACTGTTCCTTTAATGTATTATTATTTTTGTAATGTGTTTGCATAGCAATGTGATTAGCTTTCCTAGGCTGAATGAGACTCTTTCAAAACTGCAGGAATCTTATTTTGCTTTTTTCCACTTCGTCAACTGTATTATATAAAATGTCAACATAATCATTGTTATACGATCTAAATATAAGCCATTCATTTCGTTCTGGAAGTTGGCAGAGAAGATCATCTCAGAATGTTATGAGATCAGATTAGAGAGAAGCAGTTAATGGGGTAGATTAACTAAGTGGTGATACAGAGGTGATAAAGTGGACATGATTTCTCCAGTGACATCACTTCTCCAGTTCCTATATTATTTTATGGAGCCAATGCACTAAGATCTCCAAAGTTGAAGAAATCTTAGTGTATAGGCTCCACAGAATAATAATAAACCACAGAGGTTTGAGAGATAGGACTGGGTACAATAAATTTATTTTTTTTAATCTGTACATAATTAAAGGTAGTTTTAACAAAATATTACTATCACTTTAAGTGCAAATAGGGCCATATTCAGGGAGCTAAAGAGGAATGATTCTGAGGCAAACCAACTGAACATAGGAGACAAATGAACATTTGCATTGATTTAAATGGAGATTTTAACCCACTTTTTTGCTATGAAGATCTGCAATGCATTGCTTCCCTTTGCATTGGAGACCACTGCAGCATCCAAGGAGTTAAAGTCTCCATTTAAAACAATGGCAATTTGGGAAAATGTTATTTCTCTGTTATAATGCAGTGGGTTTGTTCCAGAATGGGCCCTCTTTAGTTTCTGAATTGGGATCATAGTATGTTACATCTAAGGTGACAAAATCTCCCTTTTAACCCTTTGAGTACCAGAGAGGTACGCAACATATTACTCAGAGGGTTAATATATTCTGCAGGGCTGCACAGGAACATAACTGAAAACTTTCATATGTTGTCTCTCCCGGAGTCTTCTGGTGCGGTAGAAAAATGACGCAAATTGTGTCAAAAAGGAGGGGGCTTGACGTGAGTTAGGGGGGCAGGGCTTAATGGTGTGACACAGATAATAAAAGAAGGCTGGGAAATGAGGAACACAGGGGGAAAGAGCAGAAGTGGGCAGAGTCTCAATATAAACTCCCCACATCTGGAGGAATCAGCCTCTGCCCAGGAGACCCGGTAAAGCGTTACCAAAACCGGAGTCTCCGGGGCAAATCCGTAGCGTTCCCACCTATGCATAGGAACCAGTGCAGCACTGCAAGGTGTGTTTTATGCTAAGCATCTTTCATTAAAGGGAAGGTTTGTTCAAAATAGTTATACTGCTAACCTCTTAGTTCATAACTATAAGAAAGAGATGCTCATCTCTAATGGCTGGCCTTTAGTTCCATTCAGTACATTTATTTTCTGTGTTTCAGGAGAAGCCTTGCTAGAAAGTAACACAGTTATAGATTTCATCTACAGTTCCCCATCTTTGCGTTGTGTACAGACAGCACACAACATCCTTAAAGGTAATGTATCTCCGCTATCTTAGTATAAATTATTCTCAACTTCAGATATATTTTAAACTTGCTATTGTTCATTAGACACGTCCATATTAGCTTGACAACTACAAACAGTAACCTGATGATGAGTTGAAGTTTACAATATTGTCCAAGTAACCTATTATTTGGGTATTTTTGTACTGTGCAATCTGGTAAGAAAGCCTTCCGCACTGGGAAAATTCATTTATCTTCTTTTACGATTTATTGGATTGTACATGAACAGATGAACTGATGGTCTTTTCTGACGTTTAAGACTGATAGCTAAAATGTTATGCACAAAAGAAATTGTGGTGCAAACCAACAGTACCATAGCAGACAAATGAAACTTCCCACTGATTTAAAGTGGACTTTTAAATTAATGGGACTTTTTATTTATCCCTTGTGGTGCAGATGGCTTGCCCCAGAATGCCTCCTCTTTATTTTGCATAAGGCAGAAGACTTGTATCTCCTATCAACATTACTGAGGAAATGTTATAACCACTAGAACTAACATTATTCTATGGTGTTTCCTGCAGGACTGGATTTACATCCCTAAGCAAAGCACTCTAGGTGCCCTTTGGTTACACCCATGACCACACCCCAAATCCTCATATTACCACACCCCCTGTCCCATCCACTATTCCCTGGTACAGAAAATACCCTTGGCTTATAAGAAGCAAGGGAAATGCGTTAATCCCTTGTTGCTATAGAGATCTCCAAAGCATTGCTTTGCAATGTGTAAAAAGCTCTTGAGAACTCAAAATGTAAAATTACTTCCTGTAAAGGCGTATAAAACTGGTGCCATGATATTGAGATTGCACTGACCACACCCACAATCCAGTGTGTGAGTGTATCCAGCACAGCTGAGGTGCTCTTCAAAATGTGGCACTCTAGGCAGCTGTCTACTCTGCCTAATGGGAAATCCTGCCCTGGTTTCCTGCTAGAAAATATAGCAGATTTCATGCATGAGCTTTTGATGAAGTGGAACATTAATCACCTTAGGCACTGGTGATTAGTGATTAATTAAACATCATATATTAGGCCAAAAATACAGGGCATGTAAAATAAATATCTTACTACTTAATTTTGCAGCTTTCTTTCAAAAATATTTCCTTATTCTGAAAATACTGAAAGAAAAACAAAGGAAAGGTGAATGTTTCCCAAATGTAATAAGCAACTTATGTTCAAAGGAAAAGTGGAAGGATTCTGGGAGAAACCAAATTGTTCATAGGGGAGAAATAAAAAAATATCCCCAACAGTAATTTAAATGGAGCTTTTAACCCCATTGAATGCTAGAGATGTCACAAACGCATTGCAAAGCAATGCCTTGGAGACCTGTCTAGCTTTCAAAGGGTTAGAATTTCCATTCAAAATAATGTGAATTATTTGTTTATCCCCTTTACTTCATTTGGTTTGTCCCAGAATTCCTTTACTTTTCTTTAGGAAAACTGTCCCTTTAAGAGCAGTGGTCAGGAAGAGGAGCCATTTTGGAACAAACCAGCTGCGCTGTAGGGTAGAAATAAACATTCAAATTGATGTAACTGTTTTTTTATGTTGGAAATTGCTTTAGCATTGAAGGGGTTAGAAACCCCCCCCCCCCCATGTAAAGCAAATGGAAATTGGAGAATGTTTATTTGTAAACTAAGGAATTGGTTTGCTATAGATTCACATCAGTTTAGCTTTCTGAATAAAGCCCAGCATTATCTGTGACTTGAAATTCAGGGTTCCTTTTGTTAAACTTGAAATTATAAATATGTGTGGCAGAAATTCTGCTGTACTTAAAATTCAGCAGATTATCAATGAATGGATATATGGAGGTCATTCAGTCAATGAGTGGGCATATACTTCTTCTCTTAGGGGGCATTGGTATCATGGCTGATCCCCTCTATCAGCATAAAACCAAAGTTAAAATGACTCAAGGGAGAAGGATAATGGGGTACTTCCCATGGGGTGATGTTAGACTTGACAAGAGATTTGTTATAATTGAATATTCACATTTGGAAGTGGCTGCAATGCATTAAAGCAGTGGGAAAAGCGTACAGGATACTAGGGGCTGGATTGTATTGCAGGTGATAAATGTTAGCACACTTTTTTCAAATATTTTCCTGTTGAAGTCTATGGGGAAACGTGGAGATAAAAGCAGAGCTAAAATTAGCACCTGCAATAGAATCCACCCCTAAGTTGTTTAGGAGGAGGCAATATGCAGAGAGCTAGTCAGAGATATAGCAGCTAGAAGAGAAATGTACTAATACCACTCTGAAGTATGGCCTCAACAGGAGTACTGTGTACTGTTCTGGAGATCACACGTATAGTAGGGCATTAACCCGTTGAGTGCCAGAGGGGTATGGAACACATTTCAAAGCAATGCGTTCCGTACCTCTCTGGCACTCAAAAGGTTAATAAGTTGGAGGACGTTCAAAGATGAGCCAAAAAAATGCTGCAGAGTCTTCTTCTCAAAGGGGACCAAGGCATACTTCCCAAGTGTCCCTCTTTAGGAGGGACAGTCCCTCTTTGAGACCCAAATCCCTCTGTCACTCTTTCTTACCCTGGTGTCCCTCTTTTTAGGAAGTCAGACAGTGGAGTGTGTATCACATTGCATTACAGCAATAACACTCACATTAATGCTTGAATAAGCTTCAGTGTATGTGTTTATAAATTATACTCTATAAATAAAATACTCTGGTCTTATGATATATCATTTATTAATTTACATAAATAGGTTTCAACAGATCATGAAATATCCTAAAAATAATTGGTAATGCCCCACCCACCAGTCACACCCCCAGCAACACCCCCTAAAACACAAGTGTCCCTCTTTGGCCATTTGAAATGTTGGGACGTATGACCAAGGTAAACACAGAGACTTAATGTGTAAAACTAGGAAGATAGGAGGGTGAGGGGGTGACATGATAGCATAGGATACCATAAAATCTCAGGTATAATACGAACCTGTGTATAATACGCAGGAGTAAATTATAAACAAGATTTTAGGGGAGAAAAAGTGCCTATAAATAATACGCATCCTTGTCGTCCCCCACTCACAAAACAATATATATTTTTTTTCAGTCTAATTCCCTCCCTCTACCCACCTCAATGCGCTCCCAGCTTCCCCTCCTGCTACTCACCCCCTCAGGAGTCATCTGTTATATCTGTACAGCAAAGGTCTATGCATTAGATCTATGGTAATACCCTGCAAGGGCCTACAGTTCCTCAAAGGGCATTACCATTAGCTTCAAGTAAAAGGTCTTCACAGGGGAAAGCAGGCAACAAATGCAAACATGCTGTCTGTTGTGCAGATATAACCAATGACTCCGGAGGGGGTGGGTAGCAGGAGGGGAAGCTGGGAGCGCATTGAGGTGGGTGAAGGCATGGGGGAAGCAGAAATAAGTAAATGAATTTTTTGTGTATAATACTCACCCCTCACTTCATATAAGGTGAAGAGGGGCAATATTGTGCATATTATACCAGAAATTTGACAGTAAATAACTTTAAATTTAGGGATTTAATCCCTTCAGTGCCAGAGGGTACACAACGCATTGCGCCGCAATGCGTTGCGTACCCCTCTGGCACTGAAGGCGTTTATATAGGTCAGGGTAGCATTTTTCAAAGATAGGTCAGGGTAGCATTTTTCAAAGATACATAATAGAACAAGATGTCATAATCTAAAGTTAGAGGGTAGAAAACTCACA
The DNA here is from genome assembly GCA_037306005.1 of Rhinophrynus dorsalis. Lineage (NCBI taxonomy): Eukaryota > Metazoa > Chordata > Amphibia > Anura > Rhinophrynidae > Rhinophrynus > Rhinophrynus dorsalis. The sequence goes on along the minus strand of CM074724.1, from coordinate 235,068,166 downwards.
AGCAATGTGCGTAAGTACTATGTTGAAAGAGAGAGGGTCTCATAGATCAGGGATGTGGTGGGAACTAGCACTGTAAGAGAATCCAAGAGTACCTGGGATAGATAATATGTCTATTCTGAGAAGTATGTATGATTGTCCATTTTAATTAGATAGGAAAATGAACAGACTGGATAGGCCAATTAGTTCTTATCTGCTATTAAAGGGATAGTATTACTATAATTTCACAAAAATTAATATTTTAGAAATTATAAACATGAATAGAAAGAGCTATGTCCCATCTCTTAAACTTTTATAGTTTGAGAGATCGAAGCATGTAAAATTCCGGTTTCCCAGAAGTCTGCCACCCAGCTGAGAAAAACAGAATCTGCGGCTCTTCAGCAGAGCCGAAATAGAACGATGTAGAAAGAACTACATCATTGGAACGGTCTACAACATGTGCTTGTAAACCAGACACACGTTGTAGACAGCCCCGGATTTGTCAATAGGCAGACAAGGCACTTGCCTAGGGCGCCCGATTTTCAGGGGCGCCTGGCAATGGCCCTGTCATGCCCATCGTTCCGCCCACTTTAAAATGTGATGGCATAATCGTGCTCGCGTGTGACAGCGGGAGCGCTTTTGTGCAATACAAAATTTTCCTGTTACGGTCGGCTTGTAGTACCTGCACTGCCTGGGCCGCAACTCGTGACCCACTGCTGCGCCTGCGTGCTACTACCTACACTTCCCATTGCTCTCCGTCCGGCCATTGGGACCTCCTCATTGTGTAAGGACACACTGCACACATAATCAAATGCAGCCGTGCACTTTGGTGTAGCTTGCACGGCTGCATAAAACCCACAGGAACCAGCCTACTCCTCTAGATTTGTCTGAGAATAGCTAGTGGGAGCCTGGTTAAGAGGAGGTGCAATACAGAGAGACAGCAGTCCACAAGTTATTGGCAGGTGAAACGGAGGCATGTATTGTGGCAGGTGGTGACATTCATTTTTTTATGTCATTTATTCAAAATGTAATTTTTTTTTTTTAAATGTATTTTTTTTTGAGTGAGAAATACTGTTGGCTTAAACAATATTGTGTACAAAAAAAAAAAAAAAAAACATCCCCAAGAAAGGGGGAAAAAAAGTACCCTTAAATTGCACCCCTGTAAATACCCCAGATGGTCTAATAGTAGTTAATACAAAAGCATGATGAAAATGGCTTATTTCTAAAAAAAATAATCTGTATTGGGTACTAATTACAAATGTTTAACTTTTAATGCAAAACATTCAAAAGTGCACAGCACCTATATGAATCCTATATGAATCTTCTATCTAAGTTCTGTAAATGTAAATACAGGAATTAGCTCTCATTATTTGTATCACAACTGACCATTTGGTCTCTCACTTTCTGATCAATTTACGTCTTAGACATTTGATTCTTGGTTTTGCATTAAAAGTTAAATTTTTTTTATTAGTACCCAATAAAGATTACAGGAGGGTGTGGCTAATTATGGGGTGTGGCTAAGTGAGGGGAGTGGCTAGGGGGGCAAAGGTGGGGCAGGGGGCGCTGGAGAGTTTGTGCCTAGGGTCACCTGAGATGTAAATCCGGCCCTGGTTGTAGACTGTTCCAATGAAGTAGTTCTTTCTACATCTCACTATTTTGGCTCTGCTGAAGAGCCGCAAGATGGTCCCGGGACCAGATTCTGTTTTTCTCAGGTAGGTGGCAGACTTCTGGGAAACCGGAACTTTACATGCTTCAGTGGAACATAACTCTTACTATTCATGTTTTAAATGTCTACAATATTAATTTTTGTGAAATTATAATAATACTATCCCTGTAAAATCTGTGTTTCTATGTTTTTCTACATTATGATTATGCAGATTATGGTAAATAGGCTTTTGGTGTAATGGAACTGATCCCATTTGATACATGGTTGTTTTATTTGTGCTGCTGAAAAAATAACAATCATAAAACACATCGAAGTTGATTTACTAAGACTAACTGGAAAAACTCGGGCCAGACCAAATGCACTATAGGAAACAAATCACCATTTATTTAAATGGAGCTTTTAACCCCCTGAATTCTATAGGGGTATAAAAAGCATTGCTTCACATTTTAGGAATATTTATTTGTTCCCTAAAATGCACTCGACTTGCTTTAGGATTGGTCTAGTTTTTCTTATTAAATCAGCCTTATAGGACCTTATGAAACAAGGAAAATATGAGCAAAGTTAGAAGATACCATATGCAACATAGGGGACAAATACGAATTCTCAAAATTTTAGTTGGTTGGTGAGAGGTGTTTTATTCAAAAACTATTGCAACACAAACTTGCATTATTTAGGTGCAGTTTATCCCTGGCATTATACAGTGATACTATTGCTACAGCATCTAATGGAGGTTTATGGGCAACTGACCAGACCTGTCCATCAGATGCTGTAGCGACTACGCCACCATTAAATTTCAGGCCATGGAAGTACTGAGCCCAAAAATGCTAGTTTGAGTTGCAATACATTTTGAATAAAATATCTTTCACCATAGGGAGCAGTCTTGGTTTACTAAGTGGAATAAACCATACAATATATATATATATATATATATATATATATATATATATATATATATATATATATATATATATATATATATATATATATATATATATATATATATATGTCCATATTAAACATTACTACCCTTTAAATCCAGACTAAATTTTGTTTCAAAGGTATTTATGTTTGAGACCAGAACTCATTATGTTTAATTTGCTTGTCTTCTAACAGCGGCACAATCTTACAACACTGTATCGATATCTTAAATAGAGTTAGGTCTGTTAACCCCAAAAGCCTATTTGCTGACTTCTACATACACATGTACAGTCACTTCTTTAACTGAATGTTCAATTGTTATTTCATGTCAGTTCTAATAGTGAGGCGGAACATTCTATGGCGGATGTTGAGATATTTTTCCTTGATAAGAAAAATATATCCTCGTGTACAACTGACTAGTATTAACGTGTAAGACAGGTCAGTTTTTGCACCTTCATCAGCTGGGGAGTACAACCCCCATCATTCTCCAACCAATGGAAGCATACCTCCCAAGTGTCCCAACAACCGAAATACAAAGATTGATGACACATAGTAAAATAATTGTATTACTGTTTTAATCCTTTAAAGACCAAAGGGGTGCATCACTTCACAATGTGTACCCCTCTGCTCCTTAAAGGCTTAATCATATGCAAAGCAGAAATTAAATAAAAAAGCAAAAAAACAAAGCTACTCATTTTGTTTAGGTCTTAAACAAGAAAATAAAGGAAAAATTCGTATTGAACCAGGCTTATTTGAGTGGACAAAGTGGGTATCTGGTAACACCCTCCCTGCTTGGATACCCCCAGCAGAATTAGCCTCAGCAAATTTAAGCGTTGATACAACATACAGGTAAGAATAAAAATAGCTGATGCTCTACTAACCTAGCATGAAATTAATCAACCTTAAGAACTCAAAACTGTCCATCAAGTTGTGATATGCTAAACTGTGCTGCTAGACATGTTCATTAAAATAGCATTTTCCAGAAATTGACGATAAATTTACCTGTCAGAAATTACCGTATACAATTTCAAAGAAGGTTAAAAAAACAAACCTAGTACCACATATGAATGTCACAAATATCTTGAACATGATTGCTAGGAGCCATTTGGCTCTGGCTGGGACTGACAGCGCAGGCGTGCAGACGTCACAATGGCAAAGATGTCCGTGCTCCGTCCTGCCTGTCACCCATGGAAGAGAGCAGAAATCTATTAAATAAGGTAATTATTCTGGCGACTAGCGCTACTAAGCAGCTAGTCGCCAGATGGGTACTTAGTGAAGCTAAAGAGTGTGTCAGGTGGTAGTTCCGCTTCAAGGAACCACTTACATCTGTATTTTGTGGTGAACATCTAAAATTTTTAAATAATTTGTCACAGAGTAAGACAGAGTACAAATACATAAATATATAATTATTTTTGGTTCTCACAAACAGAATAAGAAAAACAAACATATTGTGTAGAATAATTTGGTTAATATATATATTTGAAACTCAGCAGTCAAATTTTTGTCAAAGGCTTTTTAGTGAAGGGGTACTTCTCTAAGTGGATGTCTGTGGCGAAACAAAGTGTCACGACACCTAAGTTGAGAACCACTGGCTTGAACTCTTCACAGTGCTTGGATTTATCAGGGAAACAATCAGAGTTTACATTCATCAGATAAACTGACACACAGTGTTTATAATAAAGAGTGGGACCAATGTATAGTCTTGGTTTCTGGTACTTAACATGGTAATGTTAAATGACGTAAATGAGGGGAGATGAGAGGCCATTGCTTTTTACTGTTTTATTTTATTAAAACAAGTTTATTCCCCTCTCCCTTCTAATAATGGTTTAAAGAGAACCTACCACCTAAAAACATTATTGTTGATTTTGAAAGAGCTTTTAGAATTACCTATATATTTTATTAGCTGTGTTTTATTTAGACAAGTAGTTTTTGAGTTATTTAAATGTATAGATCATGCTAATTAAATCATGCCATACCAGGCAACTTAGCCCTATATTAGCATCCCCCACTCACTGACATTTCCCCTAGCACTGAAAGGGGTGTGTCACTAAGTAGGGAAGGTAATGTAGAATGTAGGGCATGCCTAAAGCTAATGTAGAAAAAAAATCTAACATAATATATAGGAGAGTTTGAAAGCTTTTTCAAAATTGACTAAGTTTCATTTAGGCGATAAGGTCCCTTTAAGTTCTGATGGCCCTGCAGCTGTTTCATAAGGATAATTTCAGTTAAAACAGCAAAGCAAAAGTTTTTTTTTCTTTATCCCTTTGAGTGGCAGTGGGGTATGAAACACATTGCTTTGCAATGTGTTCAGTACCACTTTGGCACTCAAAGGATTAGGTCCATAGTTTATGAGAAATTAGCTCTCAAAATTACATTCACCTCAGTATAATGATAAACGGCGCTTGCTGTAACTATAGACGTGAGGCACACCGGTACAAAAGTAAGCATGAATGCACTCCCTGAGGGAGGTGGGAGGAGAATTGCAGGACTTGGAAGTCCTGCGCCGATGTGCCACCATTATCCTGTGCCGCAGAATGCAGAAGTGGATACATGAGAGCTAATTTCTCATAAATTATGGACTTAAAGCGGAACTATCACCTAAAAACAAAGTTTTACCATGCGTTTTGCTGTAACGCTACATCACAGAAATCCAGCTTCGAAGGGCAGCGTGAACGCACGTGAACGTACTCCCTGGGCAGCTGGGAAGTCCTGAGACATCATGGAGTCCCTCAGAATGCAGAAGTGCCCGATTTTGCAGGGCAAATATTTCTACTACTAGGCGACTTCAAGAACACACACACAGCACTAATGTCGGGTTAAACATTAAAAAGCATGGTAAAACTTTGGTTTTAGGTGATAGTTCCGCATTAAAGAAAATAAACCCTGTGATCTAGAGAACATTACACTACACTAATAAAAGGAGAGAGGGTTTGTTAAAGGTGAAATTTCCCCTTTAAGCAAGTAAAATTTCCCATTGATTTAAGTAGGGCTTTGACACTTTGAATGCACTGGAAAGCTTTGTAGTATTCAAGGGGTTAAAATCCACTTAAATCAGTGGAAACCTGTATATGCTTCGTATGGTGGAGTTGGAGTTTTCCTCTTTTGTTTTGAACACAGTAACTTACTGTATGTGCAGGAACAAAAAGGTGTATCTAATCAGGGCCGTATGGTCAAAAGAAACGTGGGGGCGTTCTGGGGCAAACCAAATGTACTATAGGGGAGAACTGAAAATGCTCTTTGATTTAAATAGAGAATGTGAATGCTAGACAGGTCTCCAATGAGCTAGAGACATCTCTAGCATTAAGGGGTTTAAAATTCCTATTTCCAGTGTATTGTCGTGATTCATGCTAGCGACATTTATTAAAAAAGAAGCACCATGCTAGATCTGTGATCTCTTGTTAGAAAATAATGGAAGTTCTGCAATGAGAGAGCAAATGTCTCCTCACCCCCTATATTGCTCTTATATGTTTATTTAGACCAGTGATGGGAAACAGGAGGCCCAGAGGCTACATGCAGCATTCACAGGCTTCTTCCGTCTGTTCTCTGATGCAGGAAGAAAATAAGATCATTTTCCTGTACCACAGCAAACAGTCACACACACTGAGAAGCCACACACACATTCACACATACAAACACATCCACACAGACATAGATACACACGCATGCACATACACAAATATACATACATACAGACACACAAACACATGAGCAAACACACACAAAAACATACACACAGACAGTTCCACAGACACATGCAGACACACACATGTACACACATACACTAACACATACACACAGACAGATACATGCACACACCATAATGTTCCCTTTTAAAGGGACAGTAAATATAAATAAAATAAAAATATTTAGATTTAGGTAGAGCAGTGATTCTCAACCAGGGTGCCATGGCACTTTGGTGTGCCCCAGACATAAACTTAGGGTGCCCCATGTTTTCTATGAAGACTAACAAAAATGGACTTTTAAATAAAGATTTATAGAAATTGTTATGCACATTATGTTTAGTTGTGTTATTATGATTGTAAGACCTAATAATAACTGTATATTTCTGTGTGGAACCTTCATTATGCCCTTGATAAAGTACATTACATATGTTAGGGGTGCCCTGAATGTTCTAGATTACATGTTAGGGGTGCCCCAAACAAAAAAAGATTGAGAACCACTGAGGTAGAGAATGAAAAAATAAACTAATTGCAACAAACCTTATCTCTCAAACCGCTATGGTTTGAGAGATATAGGGATTCAAAGTCCCCCCCCCTTCTCCTGCTGTCAGTTGTAAAGCTAACGGCAGGAGAATTGAGTCGTATGACTCAAGGAGACTCTGCAGCAGAGCTGAAATTGCGATACTTAAAAAGAATTAATTAATTGGAACTGTCTACAAAGTGTGCGTGGTTTGCAAGCACACTTTGTAAACCTTTCCAATTAATGAATTATTTTAAGTACCGCGATTTCGGCTCTGCTGCAGAGCCTCCTGCTGGTCCCCGTACCGGGATCTCCTGCTGTCAGCTAGACACTAGACCATCCGATGGACTGCTCTGCGACATAGACCATAAATCTCCATAGGCTGGTGTAGCAACAGCGCCAATATAAATTTTCAGGCCACTGTGATATTGCACCTAAAAAATTCAAGTTTGAGCTGTTATAATTTTTTAATAAAATATCTCTCAGCAGTGGTAGTACCCTTGTTTTAATCAGGGGGATGAACCCTACAACATATATTTTTTTATATCTTAAGTATTACTATCCCTTTAAGTCTATATGATCACTGTGAATTTGTAGGTGTTAGTGTTGCTTTAAGTATGAGACTTGAGCCTTAGGCATGGAAGTCTTGTCTTTTGTAATGTCATTTACTATAGCAATCTCTCTTGTTTTTGTTTTATTGGGGGTTTTTTTGTATTTCATAGACCTCACATCCCTATCAGCAAACTAGTCGTTTCTGAAACGTACGATACATATATGAGTAGAAGCTTCCAGGTTACCAAGGATATTTTAAGTGAATGTAAAAGCAAAGGTGAGTAATACTGAAATGTTTTCACTTTTTTTAATTATTAAGTTTCTTAAGTTTCTTACCTCTTTAGGAGGGACAGTCCCTCTTTTAGACCCAAATCCCTCTGTCTCTCTTTCCTACCCTGGTGTCCCTCTTTTTAGTAGATCAGAGTGTGTGGTGTGTATAGGAGTGAATCACATTGCTTCGCAGCAATAAAACTCACATTATTGTTTGTTTAAACATCAGTATATGTGTTTATAAATTAGTCTGCGTAAATAAAATTATATAAGTCATTTATTAGATTACACAAGAAGGTCTCAATAGGTCATGAAACAGCCTAAAAATTCTCTGTAATGCCCCGCCCACCAGCCCACCCCCAGCAACACCCCCTAAAACACAAGTGTCCCTCTTTGGCAATTTGATTGTTGGGAGGTATGAACAAGTAACAGCTATTTCCTGAGACAAGTTAAACATTTTATTCTTTCATTTTGATTATGATTATTTTGCAGTTGAGATATATATATATATATATATATATATATATATATATATATATATATATATATATATATCTATATATATATATATATATATCTATATATATAAAAGAATAAGCCTCATTGCATAATTTATGGTACCCCACACACAGAACATAATTTATGTCTCCTCAGAAAAGAAACTCGCATTGAACAGAATGTCTAATTACATAATTTATGTCTCATTAGGAGACGCAACTCCTATTGGGTGATTCAATGGGGACTTTACTGCTCTCATTGGGTGATTCAATGGGGGCGTGTTTATCATACAGGGAGTTGGCCCGCCCCCTCCAGCCCTCCCACCAGTATCCAACTGACAAAAAAAAAAAAAATATACAACTGCCACTCGCTCCTGAGGTAAGGATATCAGTAACTTCTCCCGGTCCACTCACACTCTCACTCAGGATCATGACCCCACAAACACACTGTTTTACCTCCCACAGATAACTGTAATCCTCCATACACTCTGTTTCAGTATGAGGGTGTAATGTTCCCATAAAATACAAACTTAATAGCAACTCTTATTTAACTCATCATCTCTTCAGTCACCTCACTGTCTCAACTGTCACTCCTCCACTTCCTGCTTCCTGATTCTCACCCTTCCTCCTTAAAGGGAGAGAGATGCTTTGCTGTATGTTACAGAGGGCAATACTCAAATACCACTTTCTATTTGATACCTCAGCATATTGCTATGTTGCCTCAACTGAAGAGCCACCGTGTGTTATATTGCTATGTTAGCTCAACTTAACCCTTTGAGTGCCAGAGGGGTAAGCAACGCATTGCAAAGCACACATTCTGTCTCACACTCTCACACAGAGTCTCACAGTCGCAGTCTCACAGTCGCACACAGTCTCAGTCTCACAGTCGCACACAGTCTCAGTCTCACACAGTCTCACACGCTCACACAGTCTCACACTCTCAGTCTCACACTCTCAGTCTCACACTCTCACAGTCTCTCACAGTCTCCCTCGCAGTCTCACACAGTCTCTCTCACAGTCTCTCACAGTCTCACACAGTCCCTCACAGTCTCACAGTCGCTCACACTCTCACAGTCCCTCACACTCTCTCAGTCCCTCACACTCTCTCAGTCCAACACACTCTCAGTCCCACACACTCTCAGTCTCACACTCTCACAGTCTCTCTCGCAGTCTCACACAGTCTCTCTCGCAGTCTCACACAGTCTCTCTCGCAGTCTCTCACAGTCTCTTACACTCTCACAGTCTCTTACACTCTCACAGTCTCTTACACTCTCACAGTCTCACGGTCTCTCACACTCTCTCACAGTCTCACACTTTCACACAGTCTCACACTCTCAGTCTCACACTCTCAGTCTCTCAGTCTCTCAGTTTCACACTCTCACAGTCTCTCTCGCAGTCTCACACAGTCTCTCTCGCAGTCTCACACACTCTCAGTCTCACACTCACAGTCTCACACTCACAGTCTCACACTCACAGTCTCACACTCACAGTCTCTCTCGCAGTCTCACACAGTCCCTCACACTCTCACAGTCCCTCACACACTCACAGTCCCTCACACTCTCAGTCTCACACACTCTCAGTCTCACACACTCTCAGTCTCTCACAGTCTCTCTCGCAGTCTCACACAGTCTCTCTCGCAGTCTCACACTTTCACACAGTCTCACACTTTCACACAGTCTCACACTCTCAGTCTCACACTCTCACAGTCTCACACAGTCTCTCTCGCAGTCTCTCACAGTCTCTCTCGCAGTCTCACACACTCTCAGTCTCACACTCTCAGTCTCTCACAGTCTCTCTCGCAGTCTCACACAGTCTCTCTCGCAGTCTCACAGTCCCTCACACTCTCAGTCTCACACACTCTCAGTCTCACACTCTCACAGTCTCTCACAGTCTCACACAGTCTCTCTCGCAGTCTCACAGTCTCTCACACGCTCACAGTCTCACACAGTCACACAGTCTCACACTTTCACACAGTCTCACACTTTCACACAGTCTCACACTCTCAGTCTCACACTCTCACAGTCTCACACAGTCTCTCTCGCAGTCTCACACAGTCTCTCTCGCAGTCTCACACAGTCTCTCACACTCTCACAGTCCCTCACACTCTCAAAGTCTCTTACACTCTCACAGTCTCTCACACACCGTCTCACACAATCTCTCACACAGTCACAGTCTCACACTCTCGCAGTCTCACACAGTCTCAGTCTCACACAGTCTCAGTCTCACACTCTCACAGTCTCACACTCTCACAGTCTCTCACAGTCTCTCTCGCAGCCTCACACAGTCTCTCTCTCAGCCTCACACAGTCTCTCTCGCAGCCTCACACAGTCTCTCTCGCAGCCTCACACAGTCCCTCATACTCTCACAGTCTCTTACACTCTCACACACCGTCTCACACAGTCTCTCACACAGTCACAGTCTCACAGTCAGTCTCACACAGTCTCACACTCAGTGTCTCTCACAGTATCTCTCAGTCTATCTGTCTCTCTCAGTCTCACACAGTCTCACACAGTCCCTCACACTGACACAGTCTCTCACACTCTCACAGTCTCTCACACTCTCAGTCTCTCACACTCTCTCACACACACAGTCTCACACTCACACACAGTCTCACACTCACACACAGTCTCACACAGTCTCACACTCTTTCACTCTGACAGTCTCTCACTCTCACACTCTCTCACAGTCTCACACAGTCTCACACTCACACACAGTCTCACACTTTTTCACTCTGAAAGTCTCTCACTCTCACACTCTCTCACAGTCTCACACACAGTCTCACACTCTCAGTCTCACTCTCACACAGTCTCACACTCTCACACAGTCTCACACAGTCTCACTCTCACAGTCTCTCTCTCACACACAGTCTCACACACAGTCTCACAGTCTCTCTCACACTCTCAGTCACACAGTCTCACACTCTCACACACAGTCTCACACTCTCTCAGTCTCACACTCTCTCTCACACTCTCACAGTCTCTCACTCTCAGTCTCACACACAGTCTCACACTCACACAGTCTCACACTCAGACAGTCTCACAGTCTCTCACTCTCACACAGTGTCACTCTCACACAGTCTCACACTCTCACACACAGTCTCTCACAGTCTCACACGGTCTCTCACAGTCTCACACGGTCTCTCACAGTCTCACACACAGTGTCACACACAGTGTCACATTCTCACAGTCTCACACTCACACAGTCTCACACACTGTCTCACACTGTCTCACAGTCTCACACTCTCCCACACAGTCTCACACTCTCCCACACAGTCTCACACTCTCCCCCACACAGTCTCACACTCTCACACACAGTCTCACACAGTCTCACACAGTCACAGTCTCACACAGTCACAGTCTCACACAGTCTCACTCTCAAACACAGTCTCACACTCACACAGTCTCACACACACAGTCTCACACTGTCTCACAGTCTCTTACTCTCAGTCTCTCTCTCTCTCTCACTCTCACAGTCTCTCTCACTCTCACACTTTCACACAGTCTCACACAGTCTCACACTCTCAGTCTCTCACACTCTCAGTCTCTCACACTCTCAGTCTCACAGTCTCACACTCTCACACTGTCTCACTCAGTCTCATACTCACAGTCTCGCACTCACAGTCTCGCACTCACAGTCTCGCAGTCTCACACACACACACACAGTCTCACACTCACACACAGTCTCACACTCACACAGTCTCACACACTGTCTCACACACAGTCTCACACTCACACACAGTCTCACACAGTCTCACAGTCTCACTCTCACAGTCTCTCACTCTCACACTCTCTCACAGTCTCTCACAGTCTCACACACACTCAGTCTCACTCTCACACAGTCTCACACAGTCTCACACAGTCTCACACACTCACAGGCTCACACTCTCACACACAGTCTCACAGTCTCTCACTCTCACACACAGTCTCACACACAGTCTCACTCTCACAGTCTCACACTCACACAGTCTCACAGTCTCTTACTCTCACAGTCTCTCTCTCATACTCTCACAGTCTCTCTCTCACTCTCACATAGTCTCTCTCTCTCACTCTCACACAGTCTCACTCTCACACAGTCTCACACAGTCTCACACACAGTCTCACACACAGTCTCACACACAGTCTCACACAGTCTCACACTCTCACACACAGTCTCACACTGTCTCACAGTCTTACACTGTCTCACAGTCTCACACTCTCCCACACAGTCTCACACTCTCCCACACAGTCTCACACAGTCACAGTCTCACACACTCTCACACACAGTCTCACACTCTCACACACAGTCTCACTCTCAAACACAGTCTCACTCTCAAACACAGTCTCACACTCTCTCACAGTCTCACACTGTCTCACAGTCTCATACTGTCTCACAGTCTCACACTGTCTCACAGTCTCTTACTCTCAGTCTCTCTCTCTCACACTCTCACAGTCTCTCTCTCTCTCACTCTCACAGTCTCTCACTCTCACACTTTCACACAGTCTCACACAGTCTCACACTCTCAGTCTCACACACTCTCAGTCTCACAGTCTCTCTCTCTCACTCTCACACTGTCTCACTCAGTCTCGCACTCACAGTCTCGCACAGTCTCTCACACTCTCACACACACACAGTCTCACACTCACACACAGTCTCACACTCACACACAGTCTCACACTCACAGACAGTCTCACACTCACACACAGTCTCACACAGTCTCACAGTCTCACACAGTCTCACTCTCACAGTCTCTCACAGTCTCTCACTCTCACACTCTCTCACAATCTCACACACAGTCTCACACTCTCACACACAGTCCCACACTCTCACACACAGTCTCACACTCTCTCAGTCTCACACAGTCTCACACACTCACAGGCTCACACTCTCACACACAGTCTCACAGTCTCTCACTCTCACACACACAGTCTCACACACAGTCTCACACTCACAGTCTCACACAGTCTCACAGTCTCTTACTCTCACAGTCTCTCTCTCATACTCTCACAGTCTCTCTCTCACACTCTCACAGTCTCTCTCTCTCACTGTCACATAGTCTCTCTCACTCTCACACAGTCTCACAGTCTCTTACTCTCACAGTCTCTCTCTCACTCTCACAGTCTCTCTCTCACTCTCACAGTCTCTCTCTCTCACTCTCACATAGTCTCTCACTCTCACACTGTCTCACTCTCACACAGTCTCACTCTATCACTCTCACACACTCACATACTCTCAGTCTCGCACTCTCTGTCTCACACTCACACAGTCTCACACACAGTCTCACACACAGTCTCTCTCTCACACAGTCTCTCTCACACACACACTCTCAAACACACACTCTCACACACACACACTCTCACACACACACTCTCTCAGTCTTGCACACTCACACTCTCTCAGTCTCGCACACTCTCACTCTCTCAGTCTCGCACGCTCTCAGTCTCACCCGCTCTCACACTCTCACAGTCTCACTCTCACAGTCTCTCTCTCTCACTCTCACAGTCTCTCACTCATTCACACTCTCAGTCTCACACGCTCTCACAGTCTCACACTCTCACAGTCTCTCACTCTCACAGTCTCTCTCTCTCACTCTCACACTGTCTCACTCATTCACACTCTCAGTCTCACACACTCGCACTCTCAGTCTCGCACTCTCTCAGTCTCACACGCTCTCACACTCTCACACGCTCTCACACTCTCACACACACAGTCTCTCTCACACTCTCTCTCACACTCTCACAGTCTCACACTCTCTCACACTCTCACAGTCTCACACTCTCTCACAGTCTCTCAGGCTCACACTCTCTCACACTCTCTCACACTCTCACAGTCTCTCTCACAGTCTCAGTCTCACAGTCTCTCACACTCTCAGTCTCTCACACTCTCAGTCTCACAGTCTCAGTCTCTCACACTCTCAGTCTCTCACACTCTCAGTCTCACAGTCACTCACACTCTCTCTCACACTCTCAGTCTCACAGTCACTCACACTCTCTCTCACACATACAGTCTCAGTCTCTCACACTCTCACAGTCTCTCACAGTCTCACACACTCTCACAGTCTCACACACACTCTCTCACACTCACATTCTCACACTCTCAGTCTCTCTCACTCTCTCAGTCTCACACCCAATCACTCACACACTCAACCACACTCACACAGTCTCACTCAATCACACTCTCACAGTCTCACTCAATCACACTCACACACTCTCACTCTCAATCACACTCTCACAGTCTCACTCAATCACACTCTCACACAGTCTCACTCTCACACTCAATCACTTAATCACACTCTCACAGTCTCACACTCAATCACACTCTCACACTTACAGTCTTGCAGTCACACTCAATCACAATCACACTCAATCACACTCAATCACACTCAATCACACTCTCACCCTCAATCACTCACACCCTCTTACTATCATACACACTCTCACTCACACATTCTCACTTAATCACACACACTCACTAACACACTCACTCAATCACACACACTCACTCAATCACTCACACGCAATCACTCAATCTCGCACTCAAATGCAATCACTCACACGTAATCACACCCCGGGAGCCAGCACAATCCACCTTCCACCATAGTATGTGCAATTACCACACGCATTTCAATTACATGAATGAATGCCAGTTACTCACATCCCGGGAGCCAGCACAATCCACCTTCCACCATAGTATGTGCAATTACCACATGCATTTCAACTATATGAATGAATGCCACAGTGGAGGCATAAGTACAAACACAAACTCATTACAATGACACATAAGTCAACCCCTTATGACTCACTTCTGTGTGTGTGTGTGTGTCTCTGTGTGTGCCTGTGTGTTTCTCACTGTGTGTGTTGCATGTCTGTATCACACTCTATGTGTCTGCATGTATGTGTGTATGACTGTCGCTCTTTGAGCATCTCAGTGCATGCGTGTGCATTTGCGTGTGTGTCTCTGTGTTTGTCTCACATCCATGTGTGTGCATTAATTCCCTATATATCCTGACGGGCAACGCCGTCCCACATTGCTAGTATATATATATATATATATATATATATATATATATATATATATATATATATATATATATATATATAAAACCAAATGGTCTTGAAGCACTCTCAGTTTCAGCAGTCAAATACCTGGGTGCAGTCAGTAATGCCAAATTTACAAAAAAGTGAATCAAAGCAGCACGCTCAGGACTTCTTTATAAATGGTTAATGAATTATTGTCAACATTTCGGCCACAAGCTGTGGCCTTTCTCAAGTCTTGAGAAAGGCCATAGTTTGTGGTCAAAACATTGACAATAAATCATTAACTATTTATGTAGAAGTCCTGAGTGTGCTGCTTTGATTCTCTTTTTTTCTATCTATCTATCTATCTATCTATCTATCTATCTATCTATCTATCTATCTATCTACACACACACACACACACACACATATATGTTTAACCTTTTAACCCCGTAAAGACCAGCTGCATGGCCAGCACTTAAGGACCACGGGGCATTATTTTTCCACTAATGGATTCAGGGCTCCACAAACGGAATGCAGTCATGCGGGGAGCCCTGAATTCCATGATGATCCAGGATCATCACTGCTCCTTAAGTGCAGGACAGCCGTGACGGTCCTGGCATGTCATGGGTTCCTAAGGGGTTAAGGAACAGATGGTTGTGTAACATATTACTTCTGTCGCACATTCTTCTAGCCCTTAAATGGTTAATTTCCTGGGTATGACTATAATCTCACAAGTTTTATGGTTATAATTCCAGCCTTCCCTTCTGTCAGTAGACTTCACTGTACATTTTCAGCAGACATAGTTACACAGTAAATTAGGCTGAAAAAAAAAGACATTGGGGGGTTATGCACTAAGTAGCAATAAAGCGGAGATGACTTCTCCAGTGATATCACGTCTCCAGTTCCTGTGTTATTCTACAGAGTCTATGTACTAAGATCTCCAAGGTTGGAGAAATCTTAGTGCATTGGCTCGATAGAGTAACATAAGAATTGGAGAAGTGAAATCGCTAGAGACGTCATCTCCACGTTATCATCTTTATATCACACTTTTGTTTATCTCCCTCATTGAGTTCAATCTCTGCAACAGTGTACACCAGAAATGAGAACTACCTAATTGTTCCCGACTCCAAGATGTTAGTGCATTTATCCGAACATCCTGTTTAATCTACCATCAAATAGTATAACTAAAAAGACACTGATACACTGGGGGTTATGCACTAAGGTGTGATAAAGAAGTGATAACATGGAGTTAACTTCTCCAGCGATGTCACTTCTCCAAGTCCTATGTTAATTTATGGAGCCTATGCACTAAGATTTCTCTGTCGTCCAATACATCATATCGAAAGTGACTACTGTGTCTTGGATCAAGTCCACTATTCATAAGGATTACGAGTTAAGGAAGAAGCCCGTTCCCTTTTGGGTCACAGCTCATTCTACTAGATCTATTGGGGTTTCTTGGGCTTACAAGAATCAGGCCTCCGCTGATCAGTTGTGCAAGGCTGCCACTTGGTCATCTGTGCACACCTTTTCGAAGCACTATCGTGTTGATGTGCTGGCATCAGCTGACACCAGTTTTGGGAGGAAGATCCTGGAGGCAGTCTTGCCTGTCTAGGATCTTCTTCGGTTCTTTGGTGCTTCCTTCACTTTGAGCCCTGTTGGCTCTGGTTCAGTGTGCTGTGTAACAGTTCCTGGGGTGTTCTTACCCCTGTTCAGTGTCCGTTGACACTTCATTTGTTTTATTGGGCTATCTGATGGTTCATATCTGCTCTGGTGACTTTGGTCCTTGCCTTACTTCCCGCCTCTGGGAAACTCAATGGTTGGACATCCCAAAGTTACCAGTAACCTGTATTGGACGACAGAGAAAAGAGGATTTTAGTCTTACCTGTTAAATCCTTTTCTATTAGTCCATACAGGTTACTGGTCTCCCACCCTGTCAAGGGACCATGCTTGGCTCTCCTGTGGCAGACCAAGGGGGTCCTTCAGGGTCATGCTCATAGGAGTCTTCTTTCCCTTCTACTATCTAGTCAATAGTTAGTGTCTCAAATCTTACTGGAGCTGATTGGCTAACTGCAGCCAAGGAGGGAAGGTAGGCTCCACCCCCAGCATTCACTTCTAGAATTGTTCCTGCCTACTAAAAGGGGCGGATCGCCTACCCAAAGTTACCAGTAACCTCTATGGACTAAGAGAAAAGGATTTAACAGGTAAGACTAAAATCCTCTTTTCTCAAGTTGGACAAACTTTAGTGCATTGGCTCCATAGTATTAAATAGGATTTGGAGATGTGATAACACTGGAAAAGTTTTCTCCACTTTATCACCTCTTTATTTCACAGATTAACAGGCTATAATCTAAAGAACCCTTCCTCTGCTGAAGTTGAAACCTACTCCCCTAATCTTAAATGGTGTGTCCTAGTTATCTGATCAGGCCTTATTCATACAAGGGTGGATGTGTGTTGCAGAAATTGAAGCCCGCTGGATGATGAGGCAAATTTTTCATCAAGCTATTCCAAACTAGTTTGCTTATTTGAATTAAATCATTGAAAATAAGTGGTTCAAGTCTGATTGTAGGAGACACGGCATCAGACTTAAAGGGATAGTAATACTTCATTTTATCTTTATTTTATTTTGTAGACATTAAAAAAACATGAAGAACGATATAAGTCTTATCTCTCAAACCTTTATGGTTTGAGAGATATTCACAAGCAAAGCTTCCCCTCCCACCCATTTTACCTAGTATAAGCCATCTCTTCTCAGATGTGGAATCCAGTCCATAGACCAGACAGATAAAAGCAGGGGGCAATCTTCCTATGAGAACAATGAAAGCCCTGCCCCCCTTGATAAGTCTTTCAGGTTTTTCCCTTATCTTAATTGAAAATTGTCCCTCTCTGCAGTCTACCTGGGCATCTCCCTTCTGATCTGGCTGAACAGTGTTACATCCGTAAAAGGGGTGGGAGGGGGATACTTTGTCATTGAATTACTCTTGATCTACAAGTCTGACAGTATTGATATAACACTCTCCAAAGTCCAAATACTATGATTAATTATAGCCGCTTTTATTATGAAACATTACTATCCCTTTAAAGGGATAGTAATATTCCACAAAAAAGCAGCTGCAATTAATCTTCATGGTATTTGGGCTGTGGAGAACATTATTTCAGTACTGTCCGAGTTGTAGTTCAAGAGTTCAAGAGTAATTGAATGATAAAGTATCCCCCCTCCCTCCACTTTTGCTGCTGTAACACTGCTCACCTCAGAGCAGCAAGACTGTCCGGATGGATCGCAGAAAGGGACAATCTTCAGTGAGCATAAAAACCTGTCAAGGAGGACAGGCTTTTCCTTATGCTCAGAGAAAGAAGATTGTCCTTTGCTGTGACCTGTCCAGTCAAGAGACCAGATACCACATCTGATGGGAGGCAGCTTACACTAGGTAAAAAGGGGTGGGAGGGAGGGGTACTTTATCATTCAATTACTCTTGAACTACAACTCTGAAAGTTTTGAAATAACACTCTCCATGGCCCAAATACTATGCAGATTAATCGGAGCTGCTTTTTTTGTGAAACATTATTATCCTTTTAAATAGTGTCTCATAGTTATTTGATCAGACCTTATTTTCATGCAAGGGTGGATGTGTGTTGCAGGAGCCCACTGGATGATGAACATACCTGGGAACTTCCAACTGAGGTCTACCCAGAGGGGTGTCCTTTGGTGTAGCAGGGAGTGACAATAATGACGTGAATCTCGTCAAAAAGGGGCATGGCTTGACATAAGTTGGGGGGGCAGGGCTTAAAGGTGTCACACAGAAGGCTGGGGAAGGAGGAACACCAGGAGAAACAGCAGATATGGGCAGAGTTTCAACAGAAACTCCCCACATCCGGAGGAATCAGCCTCTGCCCCGGAGACCCGGTAAAGCTCTGTCAAAACCTGCATCTCCGGGGCAAATCCGGAGAGTTCCCAGGTATGATGATGAGGCAAATTTTTCATCAAACTAGTATGCTCATTTGAACTAAATCATTGAAAAGAAGTCGTTCAAGTCTGCAGAGATCAGACACAATAAAATAACCTATACCTGTTATTTTTGCTTTAAGGTTACAATATTTTGATTGTAGCACATGCTTCTTCTCTGGAAGCATGCACTCGGCAGCTGCAAGGACTTACGCCTCAAAATGCAAAGGACTTTGTGCAGGTAGTCAGAAAGGTAATGAACATCAGTTATGTTTTTCATTTTTTTTTAATAAAACCAGTCATGGGGGTAGTTCACTAAACTGTGATAATGAGGCGATAAAGCGATGACTTGTACAGTTTATCACTTCCTCAATTCCTATGTTGTTCTATGGAACCTATACACTAAGATTTCTTCAGCTTTGGAGATCTTAGCGAATAGGCTTTCTAGAATAACATAGGAACTGGAGAAGCCATCTCCCCCTTAATCACCTCTTTGTCAACGCTTAGTGAATCTCCCCCATAGAGTACTGTAAGACTTTATACAGGTTGCATAAACTGATTATACTGTTTTGCTCATTATAAGAAATCAAAGACTAGAGTCCATGATATCTTCAGAAATCAATGAAGTATAGGAGATTGCTTTAAGAGGCTTATATACTCATTTCCTATGCCTTCTGTTATTTGCTTTTCTGCTGGCATACAATTGAATAATTGTATTTGATGACATGCTATTCTTTTGTCTGGGTAATGACATTTGGAACTGATGTACAATAAAACATTCACTCAGCCTAATTATTAAAATTCTGAGCTGCCCTTTGTCTCAGATATGCCATTAAGATCTCAAAACTGATTAAATGTATTTAATCAAGGCTGAATTTAATTCTAGTGGCCAATATGTGAATTCAAGTTTACTAGTTATCTAATTCATATAGTTCAAGATGAAAGAAAACAAATGTGACCAAAATACAATATATTCGATCATTATTCAGTTGTCTTGTTCCTTAACCGTTTGAGTACCAGAGGGATATGCAAAGCATTGCTCTTCAATGCATTGTGCACCCCTCTGGCACACAGAAGGTTAAAATATACATACCATTACTCTGTATCATGAAATATATCTGATTTCTTTGTAATTTATAACTACTGATTTGCCCTGAAGTTAATAATGACCCTGCAGTAATGCCACCAATAACAGGCAATTATTTTATAAACAACTAGTTGAACAGCCCGTTACACGGGCCACAGTGCCTCAGGCAGCCGGTCGCGGTGCAGTCACACAGTGGAGACTGCCCGCGCCTCGGCTGATACAGATCCTCTGGCAGCCGGTCGTGGGTCAGTCACACACGGTGGAGACTGCCCGCGCCTCGGCTGATACAGAGCTGGACGCTCCTTCGGAGCGCCCAGCTCTGTATCAGCCTCGGCGCGAGCAGTCTCCACTGCGTGTGACTGCCGCACGCGCAGCAGTATCTACTGCGCATGTCGGGCATTACACACAACTTGGCGAATTATTATATAGGATGTTGAAATTGTTTAAAATGGATTAACCCCTTAAGGACCGGCGGTCATGGGACATTTCCGTCCCATAATGACCGCATAGGCGCACTTGGACGCGCCGGTACACGTGACCTGTCACGTGTATCGGCGCGTCATTATGGGGCCTGATAGAGATCACTCCGATCTTGGAGCGGTCAATTTCAGGCCCTATTTTTACTTACAGCGCTCCCGGTAGAGCGCTGTAAGTAAAAAGTACGTGACATACTATGACCGTCATCGGTCCTTGAGTATTTCAAGGACCGTGACGGTCCTGGTACGTCAAGGGTCCTTAAGGGGTTAAAAAAATAAATAAATAATACTGTATTTTACTATGTGTATTACACTGAGGTTTCATATTTTGAGAATGTTCAGGGAAGGTATAGACATACATAGGCATAAACATTATCACATTTCCCTATTGACTTAAATGGGAGTTTTTAAAGGGGAACTATCACCAGAAATAAAGTTACCCCCAATAATTAGCCATATAGAGATAAGCTTACCAATAGTCATATTATTCAGCATAATTACCACGTTAGTCAGATATCCTATTTCTGCTGAGACTGACGGCCAGGCTTCTTCCTATAGAGGCATCTGTGTGCATGCGCTGTCAGTCCCTTCTGGTACCTTAAGGTACCATGCAACACCTCCTACAGGAGACTGAAACTGACAGGGAAGACGGTCACATGTCTATAAGCAAAGATGTTTGTGCTGTTACCTGGCAGTCTTGGCAGAAGTAGGATTTCTGACTATCTTGATAATTATGCTGGATAATATGACTATTGGTAAGCTTATCGCTATATTGCTAATTAATGGGGGGGACTTTATTTCGGGTGATAGTTCCCCTTTAACCACCTTGAATGCTAGAGAGTTAAACAAAGAATTGCTTTGCAAGCATGAGCATTCATGGGTTTAAAGCGGAACTACCACTTGAGCTCCAATAATTCCCCATCTGGCGACTAGCTGCTCAGTAGCGCTAGTCACCAGAATTATTACCTTGTTAAACAGAATTATCCATTGTTCTCGGGCTGACAGACAGGACTGAGCACAGACATCTTTCCACAGTGACATCTGCACGCCTGCGCTGTCAGTCCAGCCAGCTCTCGGAGGCTTTGCTTGGAGCTGTTCAGCTCCAAAAGGGACTGGCAGCACAGGTGTGCAGACGTCACAATGGAAACATGTCTGCACTCTGTCCTGCCTGTCAGCCGGGAACCATAGCTAATTCTATTTAACAAGGTAATAATTCTGGTGACTAGCGCTACTGAGCAGCTAGTCGCCAGATGGGGAACTATTGGAGCTCAATTTTTTTAGGGGTGGTAGTTCCACTTTAACCCTTTGAGTGCCTGAGAGGTATCCATCGCATTGTGTTACAGTGGGTTAAAAGCCCCTTTAAATCAATAGCAATTTTAATTTGACCGGTATGGTTCAGTTTTTTGGAGACAGAATTACTCGTTTTTAGCTTGTTGATTAATGCCCTTGAAGTAAAACTAATGCCTAAAATTAATTAGGTTGGTATATATTTAAATATGGCATACTTACTGCTATCATATGTAAAACATAATTATTCATATGGCACATCTCTATAATATAACTCTAAACATGCTTTTTAATGATTGTGTAAAGTGTCCTATTCTGAAAGTATTTGTTTCATTTGAATGTGCTGCTTGTAATTAGATAAGGACTTAAGTCAGTTAATATATTTTTATTTGTGCCCACTGTTCATGTGTTCAGAAATGCTCTTATCGTATCTCAGCCCATGAACAGACAATACTGGACAATTATCTCAAGATTACTGTGTTACTTGGAGCTGTGGAAAAGGCAGGAACAACTGCTTACTCAGAGCATATTCAAGACTGTAGGACTCAGAAAACAAATAGAGATGTTCTTAAGAAGTATAGAGTATTTAAAGGGATACTAATGTCCAATAATCATTTAGCAAATCCCATCTCTCAGGGCTGTCAGGACCTTCTGCCTCTGGTAATTCCTGACCTAACAGGACATTACCATTGCTGGAGGCAAAAGGTCCTGACAGCCCATTGAAGGAAGCGGGCAGCAAATGCAAGCATGCCGCCCGCAGGGACAATGGAGTCTTCTGTGAAAAAAGTAAGCCTTTTTATCGCATCTGATTGAGCTGGGGAGCAGGAGGGAAGATGGGGGACTTCAGTGGGTAGAAATAAAGCTTATTCTGAGAGTGGATTGCTGTGGGGAGCAGGAGGGGAGACGGTGGACTTCAGTGGGTAGAAATAAAGCTTATCCTGAGAGCGGATTGCGCTGGGGGGAGGAAGGGAAGGTTTTTGCCAGCTATATATTTTTTTTGTCTAAAAACTCTCGGGTATAATACGCACCCCCCACTTCACAGAAGGTGAAGAGGGGTAAAATTGTTTGTATTATACCCGAGATTTTACGGTAACATAATGTAATGTTATATTTTTTATTGTCTCCCTTTTATTACAGATTCCTTACTTAGGCTTTTGTTGCTGTGAAGAACTTATAGATTCTGGCATATGGCAGTTGACTGATCCTCCTATCCTTCCTCTCACTCATGGACCAACAAGTGGCTTTAACTGGAGAGATACTTTACTTCAAGAATGAGCATGGGAAATGGACACCTTTCACAGCAGAAAATATTTGAAAACACATCTCTATGAAACATTAGAGCATATCTCCTTTAGATGCAGTGCCGGCAATGTGTTGGGAGGCTAGCCCAAACATGTCCATTTGTTGCACAGAAGACCAGCTTTGCACAAATATATTATATATATATATACACTTATAAGGACCTTGTGCTCAAACGAAAAGTGGGATAATTCTGCAGCAAAGAACTGTACCATAGGAGAAATATACAATTCCAGAATTCTATTTATTTAGTAATATAGTTGGTATGGCTGAAAAACACGTGTGTATCATGATCAGCTCATGCTATATCAACCTTGTTGATCCAAAAAGAAGGCATAAAAAAAAACCCTATTGAATCCATTTCCAATTAAGCCCCAAGTAGTTACATTTTTAATTCCTGCTCCAAAAGGCAGTCAGATATTTCCCTGTATTACTTTTCTGAACGCTGCTACAGTATCTGTAAACACAGTTTCCTGAGGTAGACAATTCCACATCTTTACAGCCCTTACTGTAAACAAATCCTTGCCTTTGTTTTACTCAAAAGGATGATCTCTTGGCTAGTCTCGATTTATATATCAGCCCCTTCTGCTCTAGCATTCAAGGGATTTAAAGATCTTTTCAGAATAGCTGGGAATTTTTATTTGTCCCCTATGGTGCAGTTGATTTGTACCAGAATTGCAACACAATTCTTTTGAACATAGTCCACTTAGTGGGGTGGATTCCGTTACAAATGATCATTTTATCACTGGGTCTATCTTTAGACTTCCTCACTGACAACAATAAAATTTTTAGATATGATCCAGTATAACAATTTTCACACCCAATAGAATCCAGCCCATGTCTGAGAATTATACAATAGATATTTTTGTTGGAAATATATATTTACGAGGTTGAAATTAAATACTTGTCAATTCAACTTATAAAAATGCAATTTTAACTTTGTGTGAGATACTTCAAGTCAGTGGTTCTCAAACTTTTTGCAGTGGTAGAACCCTTTGTACTGGTAATTTAAGACTAAATTATTAGGTTAAAATATCAGGTAACCATTACCAGAAATTTGTATCTGGTATATTAATTTGAATATTGTAATCATCTGCAGATCCATCCTCTGTCTGCTACTCCATCTTTATTCCACTGTCCTTTATTATTTAAATGTTCCATGGAATCCCTTGTCCTTCTACATATAGCACCATTATTGCGCCCTTACACGCTGATAGCATCATTATTGTGCCCTCCTTGCTCTGTATTGCACCATTCTGGCCTTGTTCCTTACTGCGCCCATTATAGCATCCTTATTGCGCCCTTTTGTAATATGACATGTTGTGGCATGCTATTTTCCATTGCGACATTCAGAATGCGTCATTCGTATTCCGCGACCAAAGAAATGTGACATTTTAAGATGAGCGGTGTGACATATGAAAAAGATACCCCTTCTTCAAGGGTTCCATAGAACACAGTTTGAGAACCACTGCTGTAAGTAATATATGCATCTGCAGCCATTTCATAGAAATGTAATCTTGCCTAAAGCTCATTCTGCATGCAGAAGTCCATAATGTCATTGGTCAGCTTTTCCAATACTCACAAAACATTCTTAGTTATGGTCAAATTTGCTTAATTTATTTGTTGACATACTGATTTTAACACTGACATATTTTCACCTTGTCACTTCTATGGAAAAAATATATGGAGGAAAAACTATCTGAATTGACATTCTGGTCATCTATAATAGAGAACATAAATGTTTTTTAATCACAAAAGTGTTAAGCACTCCATAAGATAAAACATTCTTATGAACTGAGATATAGATCTGTTGACTGAATGAGTAAAATGATACATCTATACATATCAGTGATTAGACAGGCTAAGGGTTAGGCCTCATAGGACCTCCATGATTAAAAAAGAACAAATATCTGCTAATAATACCTGCCCCCCCCAAAAAAAAAAAAAAAAAAAAAAAAAATCCTAATGGCTCCTATGATTTTTTTTTCTATTTTTTTCCCTTGGGTGTGAGATGACATTTTCAATTGGTCCTAAATGTCATGTCCATGGAGACAGACATGACAGTTGCTACCAGGATGACAGGATCTCAAACTCTACTCACTGCACATGGTAATCTTTAAAGAGACCTGTCCTTAGACATGATTCATTTGTTTTACACATAATTAAAAACCAACATATATGCTGTAGTAGCTGTATCTCTGGAATATAAATTACTGCTTGCTGTTCTAATCCAACTGTCCCCAGTGTGAGGGCTCTGCCCAGATCCATTCATAACGCAGTGTGTGGTATTATTGGCTCAATACAGATAGTAATTAGCATGAAAAGCCACATTTTGCCACCAAACAAATAAAGGTTAATAATAATAAAGGAAAACCATTATTATTACAAGTAAATGGCTAGTACAACATCTAGAATATATTTCATTCTCTTTAAAACTGACTGAACGTATCTTAAAGTTACAGGTCCACATTAAGCCTTCAAGGACCAAATCTTTGCTTCATACACTGCTTCAGCTTGACAAAACTAACAGCAACTCTTACATCTGCCTATATAGATCTGACATCCTGGACTGATTGAAGATATCTCTTAAACAAGAGCACAAGATCAAAATTCAAAGTGGTCATTAGGAGTTTCTGACCAGAGTATGATAAAGGTTTTTATTAGGAGGTATTGATTCTCCTTTAAAGGGATAGTGAAGAGGCAGCTCCGATTAATCTTCACAGTATTTCGGCTCTGGAGAGCTTTGTTTCAATACTGTCAGAGTTGTAGTTCAAGAGTAATTGAATGATAAAATATCCCCCTCCCACCTCTTTTGCTGATGTAACACTG
The DNA here is from genome assembly GCA_037306005.1 of Rhinophrynus dorsalis. Taxonomy (NCBI): domain Eukaryota; kingdom Metazoa; phylum Chordata; class Amphibia; order Anura; family Rhinophrynidae; genus Rhinophrynus; species Rhinophrynus dorsalis. The sequence continues at coordinate 235,042,174 of CM074724.1, read as the reverse complement.
CTCACCTCAGAGCAACAAGACTGTCCAGATGGATCTCAGCAAGGGACAATCTTCAGTGAGCATAAGGAAAAACCTGTGAAAGAGGGCAGGGTTTTCCTTATGCTCCTCACAGCAAGAAGATTGTCCCTCGCTGTGAGCTGTCCAGTCAAGGGACCAGATTCCACATATGAAGGAAGGCGGCTTACACTATGTAAAAGGGGCGGGAGGGGATACTTTATCATTCAATTACTCTTGAAGTACAACTCTGACAGTACTGAAATAATGCTGTCCATGGCCCAAATACTATGAAGATTAATTGGAGCTGCTTTTTTTGTTGGACAGTACTATATTTTAAATTATATTGCACAGATATTTTTGTGTTGTGAACTCTCAGGGCCTATATGCCTTTATATACTCTCCTGAGAGGACTTTTCTTACCTATCCTGTAGCAGAGTGGAAAAAAAAGGTTATATTGTATCAGGGGTTATGATCTGTCCTGGTTAGTCCTGTAACGCATGTGTCACCAACTTGACACCCAAAATCTGAGCTCAGTGCATGTCTCCCAGTGATTGCTTTATTTTCTCGATGACAAATTCCTACTTGTGACCTCCCTTAACCCCTTAGGTGCAATGCATTGGATATTTCTCTGGAACTCAAAGGGCTAACAGAATCTGAAGACATAGGTCTTAGGCAGAAAGCAAAATGTATGGAATTCTGGAATATTCCAGCTTCATCACAGGGGACAAATAAATATTCCCTAAATTCCCATTCATTTAAATGTTTTTTAACTAATTGAATTCTAGCAAAGTCTCCAAAAGACCTCTCTAGTATTCAAGAGTTTAAAGGGACCATATAAATCAATGGGTATTTTCATTTCAGCCTAGAATGCAGTGGCTTTGCAACAGAATTGTATGTCTTTAGCTTCCTGTCTATGGCCCATGGCTTTTATTTGAAGGCTATGAACAGAAATTCAGTTTACTAATATAACAAATTCATTGATTGATTTACTGTGCTAGAAACAAACAGAAAAGAAAACAACAATGAATTATATTCATTGCTTTTGCCAACACATGCTGCTTTGTGTCTGCACAAAATCTGTTGGTTTTACTTTGTGTTTCAGTCTGCATGTCTATGTATTTAAAGGACATCTATGCATTTATGTAATGCAGCTATGCAGTAGTTGAGTGTAAAGATTTTCTTTGGAATAGCTATGTCTATGACAGATATAATATATAGAGAGTGTATGTGAAAGCTTCGGATTTCATGGACTTGTTAACTCCTTAAGGAGTACATGGGTGTGCAATGCATTGCAGCACAATGCAATGCACATCCCTCTGGCCATTAAGGGGTTAAAGCAAAGGTGTAAAAGGCATATTATGCCGCCATTTTGGGAGAAATGTGTAAGTATAAATTGGTTTACTGAAGTACAGATGTAGCATATCATACATATTGTATCATTTGATGTGAAATATTGTGGGATGTAAACTTAAACTTATGAACTGTATTGTGACTAGTAGTCTTATAATCATGCCAGATAGTATAATACCTTGAACTGATTTTGAGTTTGATCAAAATGTTGTAAGTCAGATTGATGCACCAAATTATATTGAATATGACTGAGTTTGCTGTATGCAATTACACATACAGAGAGTTTTCAAAAACAATGCTTAAAGCTTTGGATGCTAGAATCGTCTCCAATGCTTTGTATCACATTGTGCTGGAGACATCTCTGTTATCCTAAGATTTCATTTACAGAGCCCCTACAGAGAAAGAATGAGACTACCTGACCTTAAATGATCAGATGGGTGAGCAACACATTGAAAGGCAATCCTGAAGCGATTAAATGGGATCTATCACCCCTATACAAGTTTGTCTAAAATGGAAGTTTATATAATATCATCACCCAGCCCTGCACTCCATGTCCATCAAAACAGACATGGTAGTTGCTAGGAGGACCACAGGACATAAACTTCACCATTGCACATTGCCATATTAAAGGGGATCTATCACCCCAATACAAGTTTGTCTAAAATTGAAGTCTATATAGCAACTAGCTGGTATACAATTGTAATTTTTAAAAAAATACTTTGTTTAGCCAAAATTAAGTGTGGAAAAATGATCCCGTGTCTTCCTTCAGGACAGACTGCATTTACAGTTCTGTACTGCAGTCTGTCACTCTTCCCCTGTTCTCCTCCTTCGATCCATCCTCCTTCGATGATGGAGGATTCCTGCATGTAAGATGGAGCGCTCTCTGGCCAATGAGAGCGCTCCAGCTTACATGCAGAAATCCTCCGTCATCGGAGGAGGATGGATCGAGGGAGGGGAGCAATGGAAGAGTGACAGACTGTGATACAGAGCTGTAACTGCAGTCTGTCCTGAAGGAAGACATGGGATCGTTTTTACACGCTTAATTTCAGCTAAAAAAAGAATCTAATTAAAACAAAACACAATTGTATACCAGCTAGTCACTATATAAACTTCAATTTTAGGCAAACTTGTATTGGGGTGATAGGTCCCCTTTAATATGGTAATGTGCAGTTGTGGAGTTTATGTCCTGTGGTCCTCCTAGCAACTACCATGTCTGTTTTGATGGACATAGAGTGCAGGACTGGTTGATGATATTGCCTCTTGAATTAAGGAGCAAGTGACAGAATCAGAGGATCAGTGGGTGGCACTGTGGCCCGTGTACACGGGCTCTTCAACTAGTGAGCAAATAATTGGTCAATGTTTCAATCCTGGTATGGACCTTTCTTGAGAAATTGACCAATTATTTGCTCATTTGCCCAATAAATATATTTCTAAAAGTCCCACTGGTGTTGCCCCTCTTTCTTCTTACATATATATATATATATATATATATATATATATATATATATATATATATATATATATTTTTTTTTTTTTTTTTTTTTTTATTATTTTTTTATTTACATATTAACTGTTACTATCCCTTTAACACGTTGAATGCCAGTGAGGTATGCAACTCATTGCAAAACAATGTGTTTTGCACCCTTCTGGAACTCGAAGGGATTAATGCATCACAATCAGAGTGCTAGGTTTTAGCAACATTTAAGAAATCTGTGATTTAGGGGAGTACGTGAACATTGTTAACATCTTTTCCTTGCAAAAGGGTGATAAGAAGTAGTAATCCTTACAGGGTTAGTAATGCCGTCTTATAAGTTTATGCTATATTGTAGATTTTAAAAAAATACATTATGTGGAGCAAGTCCCATTTGTCAAACCTTTATGGTTTGACAGATATAATGTTTTAAAGCCCCCCCCCCTTTCCCCGATGTCATCTGTAAAGCTGACAGAAGGAGATCCGTGTCGCCGAATCAAGGTGGCTCTTCAGCAGAGCCGAAATAGTGGTATTTAAAAAGAAATACTTAATTGTAATGGTCTACAAAGTATGTATGAAAACCAGGCACACTTTGTAGACCATTCCATTTAATTATTTCTTTTTAAATATCTCTGTTTCAGCTCTGCTGAAGAGCCGCTGGTTGGTCCCAGGACCATGATCTCCTTCTTACGTCACTACAAGGGAAGTTTAAAATGTTATATCTCTCAAAGCATAAAGGTTTGAAAGATGGGACTTGCTCCACATAATTTATTTTTTTTTAATCTACAATACAGCATAAACTTATAAGAGAGCATTACTAACCCTTTAACATCCTGTGATAAACCGAGACCGAAGTGTAAACAATTAAAAATTATTCCTTCATTAAACCCATTCTGTACTGAAAGCAAATGAAAAAAACATTAGAGGGGCTGGAACCCTTAAAAGAAAAGTAGAATTATCTCTGGATTGCCAAAAGGCTTTTATTTTGGATTGTTTTGCCGTGTAATTATTCTAATGAATTTGCACATAATGTAAGTAGACATTTAATCATCGGCCATGTATTTCTAATTGTACTTAGTTTTATGAACGTCTTCAACTTTCTCATTTACAGAATGCTTCTAAATTGTATAACTGAACTATACAAAGATGTGTTACAGAGTATAATATTATTTTCTTTATGTGAGCATAGAAAATTGATAAAGTTTATTTAAAATGACAATCAAACCAAAAATGCAGAGACCTTAATTTTTGTAAATGTGGGCATATGCAAACACTCTAAATAGCATGTTTATTATAAAACTGGTCATATGTTCTTGAATTATTTGTTCATAATTATGAGATCATTATCTTGACTTATCAGCTGCAGACACCTGCAGTGGTTACATATGTTTGCTCTCCATAGAAGATTAACTTGATTATTCGAACTGGTTTCTTAAAGGGATAGTAATACTTCGTTTTATCTTTATTTTATTTTGTAGGCATTAAAAAAACATGAGGAACGATATAAGTCTTATCTCTCAAACCTTTATGGTTTAAGAGATATTCACAAGCAAAGTATCCCCCCCCCCCCGTTCAGCCAGATCAGAAGGGAGGTGCCCAGGTAGATTACAGAGTGGGACAATCTTCAATTAAGATAAGGGAAAAAGCTGAAAAACTTGTCAAGGGGGGAAGGGCTTTCATTGTTTTCATACAAAGAAGATTGTCCCCTGCTGTTATCTGTCTGGTCTTACAACCAGATTCACATCTGAGAAGAGATGGCTTACACTAGGAAAAAGGGGCGGGAGGGGGAAACTTTGCTTGTGAATATCTCTTAAACCATAAAGGTTTGAGAGATAAGACTTAAATCATTCTTCATGTTTTTTTAATGCCTACAAAATAAAATAAAGATAAAACCAAGTATTACTATCCCTTTAAACCTTTCAGTGTCAGAGACCTCTGCCACTCAAGGGATTAGATGCTTATGTATGTGGTGATGCCTTTTGTAGATAAAAAAATAGTTATAAACCAAATGGGTTGAATCTACACATTTCCATTACAATATTACTTAATTCTGTACATAACTATTATATTGATCTACTGTTATCACCAACAAAAAACAACTGATATAGCAGTTAGTATGTTGTATATCTTGTTTATTGTAAATGTAGTTGACACAACTATATGCTAAAGTCTACTGTTAGAGATTGAAGGGTATATTCATCAAAGCCTTTAAATTTAGACCTCCAGTTACTGGAGGATAGAATTCCCATCATCCTCAACCAGCCAGTGGCTGATCAGTTATAGTGGAGCTACGTGGAATTCCATGGGGGTTATGCACTAAGATGCGATAAAGCAGTGATAATCAGGTGATAAAGGGGAATTGACTTCCCCAGTGTAATAAATTATTCAAGTTCTATATTATTCTACGGAGTCTGTGCACTTAAGTTGGAGAAATCTATGGAGTGCATTTTGTCCATAGACTAACATAGGCATTGGAAAGTTTATCACAATGGAGAAGTCATCTCCACTTTATGACATCTTTAGCTCCCCCAAATGTTGACTACCCTTGCTTTAAAGCATATGGCAAATATGTGGGTCCATTTGCATGCATTATGTGAAAATCTGCAGTGTATTTTAACGTTTACTGTAAAAAAAACTTAATGACACAGGGGATTTTCCATATTCACTAAAGAATATAGACAACTATTCAGCATGAAACTTATGAGGAACTGCATAGAGAAAGAATCCTTTTGCTAAATATTTTATTAATAGTTTGACTATGCCAGGAATGGCAAGCGGTCCTGCTACACCCATTTTATAGCATACTAGTATGAAAGCCAGTATACACGGGCTAAAGTGCACCCAGCTGCTGTTCCGGAGCCGGTAGCAGAGACATGACGTGAGCCGTCCGGAGCGGGGTAGTGTGTTCGGTGAGTGTCTACTGCGCATGACTGCAGTCATGTGCAGTAGAGACTTTGACAAATGCGCTGATCCTTAGCGGGGAGCTCCAGACGGCTCACAGCGAAACCACACATGCACAGTAGAGACTCTCTACTGCGCATGTGCGGTTACGGCTCACAGTGAGCGACACATTCTACCACTTTATGATATAGGATTTCATGTTCTCTCTGTTATTAAACATCAGAGTAGCCTCTCAGATACTGCAGGCCAATTTTAATGATATATATGCTGTTGTAGGTTAACGCTTTAAGAACCAGAGAAGTGTATTCAAATCTCTCCATTAATGCATGACACATATAGAATATACACACATCAGTGTCGAATTAGTTGCAGGGCAGCCATGAGGAATATTTATTTTTTCAAACATGTCCTGCATTAATGGAGGTCTAGACATATTTGTGTAGGTTATTCAGGGTATTTTAGAAGCATTCCCACTTTGAAATAACCAAATAGTGTAGAAGCAGGTGAGATTGTTAACATGACTAAGTATGTACAGCTGCTTGCAATGTGACACTGAAGAATCAGCTGGTGCTATACTTGCCACTGAATGATTCAAGAGTAATAAATACAAAACAGTCTTACTGTTAATTCTATAGCCTGCAATGCATAATGGCCTAATGATATTCACCAGAAGTCATATGCAGTCTGTGTGAGGAAAGTTATATTGATCAAATGCTTTGATGAATAGATCCCTAAGGGCCATATGTATAGGGACAAAAAAGAACAATTGTGGGGAAAACCAAGTGCCTCATAGGTAACAAATAAAATTTCTTATTGCTCTAAAAGAGGCTTGTATCTGCTTGCAATAAGTGGGCATATTCTGCCTCTTGTTTCAGAGAGCTTCAACTTGGATTCCCAACAGCCCCAGTTTCGTAGTAAGAAACTATTTTAATCTTGTGATAAGATGGTCAAGGAGGACAGGGACTGCCCTGACTTCACAACATAAAAATGTGTCTTCCTCAGATATTAAAGGGATAGTAATATTTAAAATGTAGAAAAAAATATGTTGTAGGGTTTATCCCCCTGAGTAAAACAAGAGTACTCCCACTGCTGAAAGGTGTTTCATTCAAAAGTTATTAATTTTCAAAGTTGAATTTTTTAGGTGCAATATCACAGTGGCCTGAAATTGTACAGTGGCGCTGTTGCTACACCATCCTATGGAGATTTATGGTCCCGGGACCAGAGCTGTCCATAGGATTGTGTAGCAACAGCGCCACTCTACAATTTCAGGCCACTGTGATATTGCACCTAAAAAATTCAACTTTGAAAATGAATAACTTTTGAATGAAACACCTTTCAGCAGTGGGAGTACTTTTGTTTTACTCAGGGGGATAAACCCTACAACATATATTTTTTTACATTTTAAGTATTACTATCCCTTTAATGGGAAGGATACCACTAAACTTACAGAGAACCTAAATGTAAGGAAGCCTACCGCTAAATTTACAGAGATCCTAAATGTAATGAAGGTTAAATCTAAGCTTACGGAGATCCTAAATGTAAGCGGTTACTGATTTGGTGACCTGCTTTCACAGTTTTGTCAAGACAGAGGGATACTCCCACTGATTTAAATGGGGTGTTTAACCCACTAAAAGGCAGAGAGCATTAAGTTGTAAAGGAAAACTTTATTCAATCCCAGTGGTGAACTTGGTTTGTTCCAGAATTTTTTTTATTTTTGACTTTGCATATATGGCCTATCATTTTTTGTCACAAGATAACTCACTATTTGCACGAGTGGACTTAATATGTCTTTTTGGGGCTGAAAGGTGAATTTTAGAATAACACTTTGAATCAGAATCCCTTTGTCTCTCAATCAGTGTTCGGGAGTCTGGACTTGCCATATCAGTAGACATCATTACAATCATGCACGTTGCTGCTGCTGTTTACAATAGCCATCCTTGCATTACACTTTTAATGCTTTGCAGGCTGCTGAGTTGCTTGAAGGAAGAAATGTGTAGCATTAAAAGTTTCATTTTGACACTGGATTAGTCTCAGATACATCCATGTTTAATGTGTTAAAGAATTTGTTCACTGAAATGCAGATGTGAATAATCAATATCATTGGATAAGAAAAAAATATTAAAAATGTAAATTTTCCCAGTCTAATGTGAGTTACTTATTTTTGTTATAAAATTGGTAAGAGGAAATCAAGATGACCAGAAAATCAGGGATTTCTTAAAGACGGACTCATGTTATAGTAAGCCTATTGCTCAAACTACATAAAAATATATGTATTCACAGTGTAACACCATATGTCAGTGATTAAATGGGATTCTTTCCTCACCATCTCTATCATCTATAAAGCTAGAGGTAGTTTCTTACCATTTGGTCCTCATCACTGACACACTCAGATAGGAGGGGAATACTACTACATTTTGTGCATCAACTATAAAAAAAATTACATCTCTTTTCTGTCAGTGCAACATTGAGAAGAAGGGGTCTTGAAGTAGGAGGGAAGAGTTTAAAGCAGAGAAGAGGGTGTGTTAACCCCTCTCCACTTTTTACTTCAACTTTTACCCCCTTATTCTCGTCATTCTTCAAACCCACCCCCATGTTTTGCCTCTCCAAATGTCTCATTTTAAAGGGATAGTAATACTTAAAATGTAAAAAAAAATATGTTGTAGGTTTTATCCCCCTGAGTAAAACAAGAGTGCTCCCACTGCTGAGAGGTGTTTCATTCAAAAGTTATTAATTTTCAAAGTTGAATTTTTTAGGTGCAATATCACAGTGGCCTGAAATTGTACAGTGGCGCTGTTGCTACACCATCCTATGGAGATTTATGGTCAACTGACCAGAGTTATCCATAGGATCGTGTAGCAACAGCGCCACTGTACAATTTCAGGCCACTGTGGTATTGCACCTAAAAAATTCAACTTTGAAAATTAATAACTTTTGAATGAAACACCTCTCAGCAGTGGGAGTACTCTTGTTTTACTCAGGGGGATAAACCCTACAACATATTTTTTTTTACATTTTAAGTATTACTATCCCTTTAACCTCTCTTCCCAAGTCAAGCAATCCTGCTCTCCCTTCTTCAACCTAGATTGCCTTCCACATATTCTTCAATCCACCTCTCTTCCACTAACTCATCTTCTTCAGTTTATTTTTTTACTCAAATATCATTAAAGATTTTTTGTAGTTAGGGGAAGCGGTTACAGAAAAGAAAATTGGGAAAGAGGTACAGAGAGGGATTAGGGGAAACAGATATGCATCAATAACAAAAGTTCTCAAGAATAAAAAACAGTACAGTTTTGAAGGTGTGATAATGGTATCTCAAAAGTAGACAATGCAGAGTCAGAAGTTCAACAATAGTATTTTTTGTCAGCAATATACACCATGAAGGGGAGTGCAACGATCCCTTTGTGAGTAGATGGACCTGAGGGAGTTGGGGCTGGCCTTATGGGCCAAAAGGCCAGCCTGCAACCGGGTGGATAATAGAATTATTAAGGATAGAGGCCAATGGAGTAAGACTTATAAGACAAAGGCAGTGTGGCCCTGCCAGCTGCCCCACCTCTAAAGAAGCTAAGGGAAACAGGACATCTTCCAGATATGCCGGATCAGTGCATGGCGGAAGTATTGTTGCTTCCAGTGTGAAGCTAGGGCTTCCAGTGTGGCATCTAGGAGCATGTGAGATGCCAGTTTAGATTGTGAGCTTGGTACATCCGTGGGTTGCAGTCCGGGCTAGGAGATAGTGAGGTGATCAAAGTGATAGAGTAGCTTACCATTATCCACTCACCAAATGTGATAGAGGTCTCCTCTCTCCTTACACTCCCTAAACCAAAGAGGGGATTGGGCTGGGCATATTTTATTTAGGCAAACAAGTGTAAGATACCATCTATACATAAGGTTATAGGCCCTCTCCGTATGTAATATGCAGATATAACTCTTAGCAGCACTGCACCAGATCTTCTGCCTTGACTCCAAGGGGAGCTCTGAGCCAATATTTTCCTCCCAAGCCAACATGCATCTGGTTTTCTTATCTAACTGTACTCGGGCATATCCACAGGTAAATATGGGACAGCAGATCTGCAGGAGAAAGCCTCTCAAACTACGTTAGATCAGGTGGAGGTCCTGCGGGAGTCACTGAACAAAGAAAATGGTTTGCCTGTGAATATCTGAAGAGCTCAGAGGGGGTAAGGCCAAGTGTTGTAGCTAAAGTGGAGAACTTAATCAGTCTATTCACATCATAACAATCCCCCACCCATAAAGAATACCTAGGAAGTTATCTCCAGAACACAGGGTTATCATAGCCCGGTTGAGAAGCTGGGCTGTCCAAAACCGGCATCAACTATGATATGGGTGGAGTTAAAGAGTTCTAAAACCCACCACATCCCACACTCGCAAAGAGTGGGAGATTGTGGGAGAAGAAGAAAGCATGGAAGGTCAAATCGACCTAGGGATCCATAGAAAGTTCTCTATCGGGAGGGGGTATGAACTTGCTCCAGTGCGACCCATGGCAGGTTCTTGATGGAGGTATGGCACTGAAGGAGCGGGGCAAGCTGGATTGCCAAAAGTATGAATGAAGGTGGGGGAGGCCCAAACCCACTTGAACCTTGGACTTAGACAAAATGGAGAAAGACACTCTTGGCAAACCCCTGCCCAAATGAGTCTCATAATACGGGATTGAAGGGTGTTATGTTAGAGGTCTGGAATTCCAGAAAAAGATAAAGAAAAGACATACACACAGTGGTAGTGAAACTATAACTACAGTTTATTGAACATGCAATGATATAAAACAAATCAGGATACTTAGCTACCGAGCTGTTCATCAATGTGGGAGAGCCCTCCACACGTAACTCCGTAGTATCGTTAAACAGTTAAACAAACAGACTTGAGATCAGGTACACTGTCTCCAGTCTCAGATGGCGCTAAACTAGAATCGTGTTGATTATGGGGTAAATACAGACTACACCCTTAAAGATATGCAAGGTATGTCTAACACTACGCATGTAAGAAATTCTACCTAGCCCCTCTTACTAAGGGTACAATTGTTCTTTTGGGGTGGTAATGACGAAGATCATACACAGATAAGGGATACTATTGAAAATGTTTGTATTATGTGCAAAATTAACTTTGTGCACAAGAGTTGAAAATGAAACAGTTTACTGTTACAGGAATGACTTGACAACCACCCATAGTATAATATCATGAATTTAGGGTACTGTGAGGTAATTTAGTCTAATTGTCAGAATACTCACAGTTACAATATAACTATTAATTTACAGTCCTTTAGCCACTTTTTAGATCTTGAACCCACTTTCATGACTCCTGCAGCTTTATGCCCAGCTGCTCATATGTTTGGTTATATCCGTTCCTGCACGTTTGTACACCTGTACCACAATCACTTCCTCCACCACTGTGTCCTTCCCCTGACCCATGTTTGAGTCTTATTTTGGGGTGCAAGTTACATGTGGCTCTCACACCTACCATATATCTCTTAGTACTGCGTAGTGTATTTGAGACAACCACTTACCATAGGACAGTTTATCGAGTGTGATAGAGTGGTGGGTTATTATTGGTACTTATAGCACATTTATTTCATGGACAAGTGTACTAAGTTCCTTTATCAGCAATGCACTGAAAGGTGGGCTTTATTTATTAGTGACTTCAGGAAATTATAAGATACACTACATGTAAAGCATGTAGTATGATCTTTGGCCAAATTTTTGGTGGTACATGTCACCCCTGTCTCAGTCTCCTTCTCAAATCCAAGTCTGGCTATCTGTAACAAAATGACAAACAGATGTTACTAAAAATAATAAACAGTTGCAATGGTACTTTGCTTCCCTAATATTAGTTACATTTATTCAGTCTGGTGTGGGCATTTGATAAAGAAAAACAAAAGTATCACTTCTTCTATTGCCACTGTCTATTAATGATAACTAAGCTCTTACTGAAAGACACATTTACATATGCAAACTGGTAATCTTATGTGAAATAACAACAGACATTATACAGACAATTTACAGTTTCTAATTCATACAGCTTCAGGAATCTCTACAAATACCATTTATCTGCATCATTCTCTGAAGATATATGAATAGAAATGTGCCCTGTGCCATTTATTCTTATTGGTAGCACCCTGCCTTGATAATGTGAGATAGCACCAAAAAAATGAAGAAAAAATGAGAAAAAAACCAAAAAAATAAATAAAAAAAACCCAAAATGTATAGATTGAATGCTGCTTTTACATTTTATAATTTAGTCTATTTTAAAGGCACATACAAGCAGCATGCAACCTATGTAAAAATGATATAACCAGGTGTTGCCTTAAAACAAAAACAAAAAAGACAAAATATAACGGAGGATATGTGTATCTTCACCTCAGTATGGCAACAACTCATAAAAAAAAAACAAAAATCCTTCTTCATTTATCCAGCCATGATTTGCTGGCAGTGCAGGCGATTGAAACAAAAAACTACAATAAAAATAATTTAGAATTTAGCCCACCTGACTGTACTTCATAAATTTTAGAGGCTTTTCCTTAAAAATTAAAAATAAAACACATAAAAATGTAAGGTCCTCTATTGTAGCTGAAATAAACAAGATTGGTAATTGCAATAACCATTTCTGGTCACATTTCTTTCATTGTCAGTTGTATTTTCTCTGAAAAACAAAATTTGAGGAGAAACATTAGAGACATAAACATTTGTTAGGGGAGATTGATAGATAGAGATTCATTTTCTCCCTTTGCCTGTGCGCCTTCACAAATATGATTGCACAACACTTTGGACAGCTCCAACTTTAATATTCCTAATTCCTCCATGAATAATTTCCTTTCTTTTTTAAGTTGGAAATTTTCTTTTTCAAGTCTCTCTTTCTCTGACTTTAAAAACTGATATGTTATCCTGGGGGCAGAAGAAGGAATTTTGTTGCCTGTACCTCCATTATTTCTTTTCTGCCCTCTTTTATCTGCTGGAAGGTTTTTACAGTTTCTTGCTAGGTGTCCAATCTTGTTACATGCAAAACACCTAAACACATTACCATTTGTACAATGCATAGGAACATTTGCACATCTCTCCCTTCCTTGTGAAGGGGCCTCTAATTTAGACACTCTTGTATGGCCGGATTTATCTCTCCTTACAAGTGCCTCAGCCCTTTTGAGAGAACTAAACACTAAAGCAATACTGTTTTTAGCAGACACAGACAAACCCACTATTTCACGAATTTCTGGTGATACATTCTTCAGCAATGCCTTCTTATAAGTATCATCATTCTTATTTGCCTGCACACCAGTTGGGAGTGTTAGTTTATATAACACAAATAATCTATTACTAAACTCCTGTACAGATTCTCCCATTCTCTGTGTACAATTGCCAAATGCAGAATGATGATCATATTCCTCTGAACCCAGTGATTTCAATATCTCACTCAGAAGTTGCTGCTTTGTTCTAGGGTGCTCAAACACCTCAGAGGACAGACTTGATCTCAAAGATTTATCTAGACTAGACATAATCACATCAAATTGGTCTGCCTCACCTAAATTTCTATGAATTTTTTCAAACTGATCAATTTTTAGAATTACTTCTATAGGATCATCAGTAAATGCTATGCATCCTAGGTCTCTACTCAAAGCAGCAAGTTCATTACAGGAAAGAGATTTGGAAACCCTGGTTTCAGATACCAATAATCCCTGTGAATCTATCTTTTTCTCAGTGGACACTGGTGCCATTTTCACAGTAGGCATTCCACATTCATTCATTCTTCCATCATTTACAAACATATCCAAATCCATTCCACACACAATACTTTCACCACAGTTTGGAACATTAAATGCATCAACAACAGCTTTCCTCTTTCCTAACTGCTCTTTTAACCTGTTAATTTCTGACAAACAATGAGAATGATCAGCCTCTTTAGTGCTGGAGGATGCCAGAGCTCTAATGGCGCCCTGGGCATCCCTCAGCCTCTCCAAAAGCTGCTTATTCTCAGTACGGAGTACTTTGTTTTCAGTCATTGTCTGCTGGTTGGCAATGTCTGCAGATATTTTTAGTGACTCTATGGCATTATTCAAGTCATGCAGTTTACCCTCCAAACTCTCTTTCTGCTTCTGCAGTGATTTGTACTGCTGTGCTATCCAGCTAGCAGCAAAAATCAGTGCAGTTTTACCATTTGACTTTGATAATTTCTTCTCACGGATTGCCTGGGCCACATAATTCTGAGCTTGGAACCAGGGATCTGACATACCCTCCATGCATTTTACTATAAGCTCAGGGTTTGAAACCTTGGCAATCTTCATCATTAAACCTTCCATTATACAGCGGAAGACTATAGTTATATTACCAAAATTAATACAAAGACAAAAGGTACTTAACAGTATTTTGAATCAGCACAAAATAGTATATATTATCCACTTATAAATGTATTTCTGTGTCACACCAAAATCCCTCCTAAACCTGGCTCGCCAATCTGTAAGAAATTCTACCTAGCCCCTCTTACTAAGGGTACAATTGTTCTTTTGGGGTGGTAATGACGAAGATCATACACAGATAAGGGATACTATTGAAAATGTTTGTATTATGTGCAAAATCAAAATACTGTTACAGTTTGGGTGGTATATACATGAATTGAATAATATCATAGATTACAGGTATGGAAAATATGGAATTGAATTGGATACCAGTAAATTATATGATGAAAATCTCCTCACACCCTCCAGCACAAATCTTGGTTTCTGGTGTCTTATCTGCTGGGCTCACATCTGGACAGGGATCAGGACTGCTGTACTCAGGCCTCTCTCATTCTCTTCTCCTCTGCTCTCCTCCAGTTCTCCTGAAGTTCTCCTGAAGTTCTCCTTCCACCCCCCCAAAAATACTGCTCCTTTATACCATTTTCACATCACTTAGGTCTGGTGTAAACTGGTTAGCTTAACTGATTTTTCTCACCACACCCACTTGCCATTTCATGGTGGCCTCAGAGATATTACTGATGGGGGAAGGCTCCAGAAACAGGTGTATCAGAAGCATTTGTTCCTCTATCTGAAATCTTTGTTTAGTTGACAAACAGAGAAAGTTTTTACATCTGTCCTCCTTCCTTTCTCATATGACCAAGAGAGAGGTTCCTTTGAGTCCTCAAATGGCTAAATTAGGAATGCATCCTGTCAAACTACTTGAAACAACCTTTATTTGTGTAATTATGTGACCCCCTGCTGTTTGGGACAGCTGAAATTGCACTGGATTCTTAATTAAAGAAACTTATTTCCAATTGTATATTCCTAAGGCATAATACAGACATTTAACCATACACATGTGTACATACACACATACATACACACACACACAATAAATTGCATACAATGTCCATATCCATAGAGATGAAGACATGTATACATACATAAACACAGATATACATCTCCACAGACAAACCCCTGTTATAAGTCATATTTGATCCATTTTGTCTTTCTTACAAAACTGACAAAATAACCTGTTTAGGTTGATTAACAATATTGTACAGTATTGTAACAACATTTAATACAAGATTAGATTCCTAATGATGTTTTCCCTTTAATGTACATGCCAAGTTGTCAAACTCTTCTTCCATACTACAAATAACGCTTAATAGGTTTTCCCTTCAATTATGTTTCAAATTTTGAGTAAACAAAAATAAACAAAAGATTCATTTTTCATACTTGCCTTCCTTTTCATATGATACACATTTTTATAAAATACTGTAAATATTTTTGTGTATATAATCTTATAACGTACATGGATATCCTTTTGGAATTCACCTTATGATTAACTTATGAACATGACTTATTGGTATCTGACAATAGATCTTGTTGGCATCACAGCAGACTTCAAACCTTACCTCAGGGTCATGCAACTCTAAAATAAACAAATGATCTGACATTGTAAATATTAAATCTTGCTCTGTAAAGAAAATATGTTGTGCACAGTGATTTTAGGATGACTTGTTTTGGGAGACTAAAAATATTAACCCTTTGAGTGCCAGAGAGGAATCCAAACATCTTTCCTAAGATAAAAGGTTTATTCCACACAAAATGTATTTAAAAAAAAATTTATTCCGTACAAGAATTACATGTTCTCTTATGGAATTCAAGTCTCCTAAATAAGGATCCTATGATTTTCAGATCTATGTTTAATAAAATACAGTTTTGAATGATATCATCATCTCTAATGGATATTTGACTCATCATTTATGTATGGTCTGTTTTTATTCAATGACAAATGCTACACACTGGTAGTGTTTATACTGGTGTTTAAGTTACATTAATCTATATTTGGAGCCAGAAATGCTCAACTAGGACCGAGCCTGCAATAATGGTGTCCTACCCAGGATGCAGTCTCTTTTAGGCCACTAATGCCTTTCACAGAGAGGAAATCCTAAAGCATATCATACTGGTCCTGCCATAAAGCAATCCAGCCACAAAATGCTAGGGAATTCCTCTCTGAACAAGAGAAGCAGCCATCCCCAGACGTATGTTTTGGCCTTGTTGGGTCTCGCCAGTGAGGTGCAACTGATCTCTCTAAGCACTGTGAGCAATGGGGTCCAATGCTGAACTCCCCTATTACCCTTGTGTTGACTAATCCCAAGCATAATTTGCATATGTATACTGGAACTCAGAGACATGCAACGAGGAACGAGCCTGCAATCCAAATTTGCAGGCTCTCTGGGAATGGTGTCTTACCCAGAGTGCAGTCTCTTTTAGCCCAGTAGGGTATTTCACAGAGAGGAAGTATCCTAAAGCATTTCACACTGGTCCTACCATAACAGCTGCCCAGCCATGAAATTCTAGACAATTGCTCTCTGAACAAGAGAAGCAGCCAACCCCAGATTTAAATTTTGGCTTCTTTGGACATCATCAGTGATGTTACGCTGGTCTCTCTAAGCACTGTGACCAAGGAGTCCAATACTGAATTCCTCTATTACCCTTGGGGTGACTAATCCCAAGGATAATTTGGATATGTATATTGGAAGTCAGAGATACTCAACTAGGAACGAGCCTGCAATACAAAACCATTTTTATTCCTTACAAGAATTACACGTTCTCTTATGGAATTCAAGTCTCCTAAAAGAGGGTCCCATGATTTTCAAAACAAGTCTCAAGTCTGACTCCAGTGGGGGAGATGCATTAAGGTTTGATGTGTGGTGATGTGTGTCTGGAGATATGTGGCGAGCAGATCAATTGGCAATGGAGACACCCAACGCCATATGCACTAAGAATTAAATATGCGGGGGGGGGGAGAATTCCTCCATTAGCATACAGGGTTGTCGAACTGCTGGTGATGTGGAAAGGCATGTGATCTGTTCTGCTCAGTGGGCAAATGACAAAAGGAGAGAAGGGTAGGAAATAAGGCAAATGGAGGGGTGGCAGAGTGGCTAACAGGTGGAGGGGTAGCAGAGTGGACAACAAACCGAAAAGGGGTGGCAGAGTGGAGAAAGTTAAGATTGCCACCTCTTGAATAAAGGACGATATGTGAGAATATTATTTTCCGTTGGATGGGCTGAAGTCAAGCAGTAGGAATAAAACAGATGGAAGCAAGGCTGAGAGGCAGAATGGCTAGAAAGTAAGGTCAGGATTAGGGACAGTAAGGAGAAATGTGGAAACAGGACAGCCAGTGGTGGCATAGCTAACATTGCAGAGCCCTGAAGCTCATTTTTCTCTGGGCCACCTATCACAAAATATTTTCCAAGGGGCATAACTAGCGATTATTAGGCCCTGGAACAGATGTTCGTGCAGAGGAGAGCTAGGAGCTGTATGATCATGTGCCAGACACCAAAAAGTTTATTTTGCACCTCAGTTGCTGAAGTTTGGATGTTGTTGTCATAAGCTATTAAATTTTCTCTTCTTTTAGCAACACTTAGGGCCATATTTAGGAAGTTAAAGATGAGCGATCCTGGTGCTAATCATTTGTATCATTTATAGCAATAGGAATCTGGGTCATTTTTATTTACCTTCTGTGGTGCATTAAGTTTGGTCAACAATTTCTCCTCTTTAGCTTTATGAATACAGCAGTTAGTGCATATACCCACTAGTATACCTCCCAGTGTTTGATGTTTTATGATGAAATGTACTGATACAAAGGTTATGAATAAATTACATATAGGTAATCAGTGTAAAGTGGATGCTTACATACATAACATAGGGTTTCACTAGTAAAAGGCAGCCCAGTTGTATATGGTTTTCATGTGTCCTCTTTAATATGGCAGCTTATGGGAGTTCTATGAATGCACTCATTATAAAGCTTTTCTATTAACAACTGATTGTACTGGGCAACCTTATCAGGGCAAGTTTCCTAGAAATGTGCATCATGAAAAAAAATGAGGTAGGGTGATTGATCACCCTCATATTAAATTTACTGTTAAATAAATAAAAATAGAACATTAAATATGACCAGCTATGCAGTTCACCATTACACGAGACCAGCAGGGCAATACAGTGGTATGAGGAAACTAGCAATATTTCTGTAATTGTGCATTGCTATGATGTCTCATATAGTGTGACTGCACAGTACCAGCAAGGCAGTTCACTGTTATATGAGACTGACACCCGAAACGCACAATAAGAGGCATTCCTGTGTGGCAGTTTAAACGTTTAAAATGAAACTGCTCCACAGAAGATGCTTTTGTAAAACACTCAAGGAAGCTGTATAATAGGTTCTCACAGAGAGGGTATCCCAAGTGGTTATTAGATAGAGCTTATGACCGGGTTAAGGATGAAAATAGGGATACCCTTTTAAATTATAAGAACAATGAACCACAACGAAAAACTCAACAAACTGGCAAAGTGTTTTTTTTCTACGGAATATAGTTTAGAATATAGTAAAATATGTAAAATTTTGAAAAGCCATTTGCCAGTTTTAAAAGCTGACCCTCTGCGACAAGAAATAGTAGATGAGGGCTTTTTGTTTGTGACTAGGAGAGCGTCAACTTTGGGGAATTCTCTATCACCAAGTATGTACATAGGGGATAGAAGGAGACATTCTAAAACAAGGTTAACCACAGTTGGAACCTACCGATGTGGCAGTGGTCGATGTCAATGCTGTAGTTATATTGATGTATCATCCAGGTTTACTTCTAGCGTAACCGGCAGGGGAGGGATGGCCTGGGGGGCAGGGGGGCAATTGCCCCCTGGGCTGGTCATATGTCTGGGCTGGTAGGCCACTGCATCTCACTAAATCTCCCGATTGCTGCTGTAAATGGAGCTGCACTAGTGATACCACAGAGGTACAATCCAAATGGAGCTACACTAGAGGCATAAAGCATTTCCCTTGTAAGCTCTAAAATATTACTAGGTAAGCTTGACTTAAATTGTAAGCTTTGTAGTGGCGCACTAGTGTAGCCCCTTTTCAACTGTAAGCTATGTGGTATCACGTGACTTACGTCACAACATGAATGCCAGTTTTAAAATTAATAAAAGGGGGTGGGCTGGAACAGTGGCCTGGAACGATAATAGAAATGGGCCACTTGAATGTATTTGCCCCCTGGGCCACAAATTGCCAGCCCTCCCCTGGTAACCGGACTTGAGTATAACAATAAAACATATGGTAATTGTGCCACGCGTGGAATAATATACCTGTTTACCTGCCATACCTGCAATATCCAATACTTTGGAAAAATCCTACGTAGTATGAGGGAAAGACTTAATGAATATCTGAGTGATGTCAGGAACCCGGGGTTTAAGTTAGGGGTTTCTAGTCATTTTAAAGACATACATAAGGGAGAAACTAATATGTTAAAGGTACAGATAATAGAAAAAGTGAATTTGGGAGTGCAAGGAGTAGATCTAGATGGTTGCCTATTGAGACTTGAAGCCTTTTGGATCTTTACCTTGGGTACAAGATATGCCTATGGTTTGAATAAGAGCTACGATGTTTCGTTTTGTTTAATTTTTCTATATAACAAGTGTCAAAATATTAAAATATGAAGCGTTTAGATATTTGTTACTAAAATACAATGGGTTGGGCATATGCGATAAACTCCCCCTTTCCCCATTTTTCTTAATAGAGCATTTACGATCATCAAAGATTTTATAGAAAATAATATTGTAATTTAGGCGTCTAACATCTCCAAACTTTCCGTTTGTTTACATTAAAAACGAGGTTTATGAGACATGGTCATTAATATATATAAATAAGGGTTAATTATGTTGTTTAAAATATTTGAAACACTTTATCCTTAAGGTTGGAACGTTTGGCCGATCTAAAAGCGAGCACAAGTTTGTCTTGCTAGATGAATTAACAATGATTGGTTTAATTATGTTAAACATATCTCATTTGAATCTATTGGGTGAAGGGAATGGCGATAGTGTTGCTACATTGTTCCCTATTGGTAATAGTTTTTTTTTTTTAAATAAACAGAAGTGATGGAAGACAGACCACATCATGATTAAGCGTTAAGACGCGAAACATGTAGATCGAGTTTGTCATCTCGTTATAACCCATCAACTGCCCTCCTAATCTTGTGTGGTCTTGAAAAGCAATTGTTATTAACGACAAGGAATAAAGGTATATGCATTTTGGATTTTACATTGTCTGATGTTGCATGATTTGAAGAGAGTGCGGTAATATTTCTACAGGAACTAGACAAACATGGTTATAAGGAAGCTCCCATGTTTTAAATTGATAAGGAATGGACCTGTTAGATGAAAAGCATTTAGTTCAGCCACCTTTTTTGTGACAACCAATGTGCTTCTGCTACCTGCATATCTCTGGTACCAGTGTTCCATCTAACATAGTAACATAGTAAATTAGGTTGAAAAAAGACACAAGTCCATCAAGTTCAACCTTCGCTTCATACCTCAGTAACTAAGAATTTTATAGCTTTCCTGCTACCAATTAAATTAGTCTTTATCAGACCTTCCTGATCAGCCAACTGATAAACAGTATAACTCTGTATGGTCCGTTTTGAAAGAAATGTATCTAATCTTCTCTTAAATGTGTCCATTGTATCTGCCATAACTACCTCCCTGGGCAATGAATTCCACAATTTGACAGACCTTACCGTAAAAAAACCCTTCCTCTGCTGAAGTTTAAACCTCCTTTCCTCTAATCTCAAGAGGTGTCCCCTGGTCACCTGAGCAGGCCTTGGAATAAATAGCTCACCGCAGAGATCCTTGTATTGACCTCTCATATACTTGTACAATGTGATAAGGTCTCCATCTGATAATCCAAGAGATGCAGTGGGGGCACTATTCAGATTATGGAGATGCTGGGGAACCCATCAATTTTAAAGGGATCACTCAGTAGTTTATAGAAAACAAGAGAGGGTTTGGACTGACAAAATTCCAGTGAGAAAAATGTACAAAGTAGAACTGGAGCAACTCTGTGGCAATGGGAAGAAATAAACAATCCCACTGATTTCAATGGGGCTGATTTGAATGCCAGAGAGGTATCCATTGCATTGATGTGAAGTTAATTGAAGACCTCTCTTGTTATTCATGGGATTATAATTTTTGAATTTTAAATTTTCCCCAATGGTGTATTTGGTTTGTTCCAGGTTTGCTCTAATTCTTCTTAGAACATCAGCCTCAGTAGGTTGGATGTCCAAATTATGACGTGGCAATACAATAGGCACTGGAACAAACTTCTTAGATTGACTTTTGTCTACCTCCAATGTATTAAGCACAGAAGATGGTCGTCTATATGCATGAGCACCAAGGGGAGATCAGTGAGGATGTGTACTGGTGTTTTGGGTGCACTATGTACTATACAAGCCATAACGGAAAGTGTCCTACCATTACTCCATTTTCCTTTGTATGCTATGGTTAGGTATTCAGCAGGGCTTATAATTTGAAGTCCTTTGCTACTAGCCAGACCTGAAAAGTTACTCGCCACTGCAAGCCAAAACATACCCACCAGGGCTGAATTTTCACTCGCCATTGGCTAGTGGCGAGTGGAAATTTTGAGCCCTGTATTCAGGACTAACTTATATTAAATTAATAAAGATATATGTGTAACAGCATGTACTAAAGAGTTTACAATCTCTACTGTATATCATGAAATGCAGCCACGTGAGTAGGTAGCCAACAATGCAGAGCAGAAAGGGAGCAGTGCAGTTATATTCATACATCCCCCAGTAAGTCCAGGATAAAACAGCTTATCACTTACTCCAGTACCTGACTGCAGTACCTGGAGACTTGTCTTTCATTAGTTTCCAGCACTCTCTGACACTCAATTCAGTTTCAGATCCTTTAGTAGAGCCAGGAGGCATGTATCCAATTTAATGATATATTGATGCGGTTGGCCATCCTCCTGCAAGACCAGGAGGCCTGAGCCATTTCATGTCCAGATCACATAGCCACAGACTTCAAAAATATATACAAATGTATTTCATCCTCTTCACACCAAGCAGCCACTAAACAGAGCCCAAATGTACATTTATACCCAGTGTTTAGTGAGTGGAGTAAATATTTGATTCTATGCTAGTAAATGAAAACTATTATAAAGCATTGTATTTTTTTAATTCCGCCTGTAAACATTTTGTAGGCTCAGGCAATGTAGTGCTGTAACTTCCTGCTTTAGGAGCACCAACACTGAGAAATGGAACAGGAAAGTGGTCTGGAAGTTTAGAGGAATTATTTGTGTGTTTTTGAGAGGGGAATTCGCCCACACCCCTTCAGAAAAGTTCTCATTGTTCTTCTTCCTAGACCATAGAAACATTTAAGCTTACATGACTCATATAGTCCTATCTCACTGTTGAGTATGGATGCAAATATTTTGACTAAAGTTTTAACTGCTAGGATTGAGTTATTCTCACTGTGATTCACCAGGACCAGTCAGGTATTATGACAAGCAAAGGCACATATATTAATATTAAATGCTTTCACACTAATTTCCAGATTTGTTATGATAACATGGGTAACAAAGTGGTAAAATATTTACACATGGCTTGAGTCTTTGACTCTATTGACTAGCCATTCCAGTAGGAGATGATGATGTGCTTTGGTATTGGTACAAATTTAATTAAATGGGTTAAACTTGGTTAAGCTCGGGTCTGCACTAATAATGAAGTATCTCTTTCCTTTGAGTTAGGTAGGGACACTAGGCAGGGATGTTCCCTGTCCTCTGATCTGTTTGCTGTAGCAATTGAGCCAATGACAGAACTAATAATACTCCATTGCTGAGGTTGAGATGCGGTGAGTTAGAAGAGTGTATCTCATAGTACGCTAATGATTTACTAGTCTACTTTGGGGCTCCTTGTGGTTCCCGTCTGGTTGATCCTGTAAACAAATATGTCCATTTCTTTGGTCTCAAGATGAACTGGGGTAAACTGGTCCTGTTTACTATAAATGGAGGAGTGTTTGAGGCTGCCCATGCCCTGGTACTCTTCATTAGGTTACTAAGTCTAAGTGTCTTTCCATCCATTTAGACCATCTCAATATATTTAATTACATTTTGATCTACTTGTGACAATTTAGCGATAAGGTAGAATTTTGAAATAAACTACCCCTTACATTTATGGGTAGAATTAGTATATTTAAAATGATTTATTTCCCTAAATGTTTTTATTACTGCATAATACTTCCTTAGCAGATAACTAAATATTTCCAAAAATTGATACATTTGTAAATACTTTGCTTTGAAATAGTTCAACTCCTAGAACTGGTAGGATCATTTTTCAGGCCTCAATGCGATATGACGGCCTAGTGCTCCCAAACCTCTACTTGTACTGTCTGGCCTGTCAGCTCATATTTGTGTCTTCATGGTTTCAGACCTCCCCCTTGCCCCCTCCTCTGGGTGATCATGGCTTATAGATGATAGACTTCACAGCAGCATTCAGTGTCACTCAGCTGCTGCAAGAGAAAATAAGGTACTTCCTGCATGAAAATGGGTATAGATGCATGCATGGGATGAGAATATAATTCGACCTCTATAAAAATATTTGGCAAAACCTCATCTAGAATATGGAAAACAGTTTTGGTCACCAGTTCATAAAAAATATTGAACTAGAAAAAGTGCAGAGATGTTCACCAAAACTGATAAAGGAACTGGAGGATCTGAATTATAAAGAGGGATTAGCCAAACTGGGTTTGTTTACATTAGAGAAGAGGCATTTAAGGGGTGATATGATTACCATTTGCAAATATATTCAAGGTCAATACAAAGAACTCTACAAGCAACTATTTACTCAAAGAGCCGAGCAACGAACAAGAGATCATCCACTAAGACTAGAGGAAAGGTGCTTTAGACTAAAACAAGGGCAGATATTTTACAGTAAGGGCAGTAAAGATATAGAATGCTTTGCGTTGGGATGCTGTGCTTGCAGATACTGTAAGTGCCTACCTATCTAGCACAAAACAATACTGAGAATTATGATAGCTGGTTTCAAACCAGATAGAATGTTAATCCAGGGAATTATCCGACTGTCATTTGGAGTCAGGAAGAAATGTTTTTACCCACTTGGGGATTAAGTGTAAATGCTTTCGATGTTTTTTATGGTTTTTTTTCTTTTGTGTTTTTTTGTTTTGCTTTTTTGCCATATCCTGGTTCAACAGAGGTGATATGGCATGGGCTGAACTTGATGGACACATGTCTATTTTTCAGCTTCATCAACTATGTTACTATTTTGCTGTATTACTATTTTTTTTTCCATAAGATTTTATTGAGAAATAGAGAATAGTACAAAAGGTTAGAAAATACAGAAACATGCAATCATACACAAAACCTCAGGAGTTGCACTTAATAGTAATCACTACAGTGAGTACATTGCATCTGATCAGTTGACTAGGTTCAGTACAAAGGAGACGGTGAACAACAACCAAATTGTGTGAGATGGGGTGTTGAGCCATCCTGGCTCAGGTAAAGATAGAAAATAACCCCTTGGGTGTTGTAGAGAAAGAAAGAAGGGAGGAGAGGTCAAGTGGACCAAAAGATGGGGATGAGGGTGAGGGGGGAACAGGGGGAGGGAGAGGTACCTCAGTCCCAGTCAGTGGAAAGGAAGGGGGGATGGCCACAGGTATGCAGAATGTGCAAGGGGGTGTAAAGTGTTACTATCTTAGTTGTATTACTGTGTCTCTGATACACTGCAGTGCGATCTAAAGAATGTTGCTGAGATCAGTCTGACTGAACTAAGTATACTGTCACTCATTTAGGCTCCACTGCCCAGATCTCACTGAATTGCATCGAAGCATTGGTTTTCACTGACCAAGGACGCTGTCAAGAGGTGTCTGATGTCCTAAGTAAATGCCAGGATTGGTCTGATTAACAAGGGGTGGGGGGCTACAGAAACTCATGCAGGCTCAGCCCAAAGCTCATGCACTCCCTTCAGCATGCTGTTTGTTAAATACACATTCAGAATACACAGTCAGACACCTTTGAATTGCACTTGCTGAAAATCAAGCGAAAAGCTGTCTGTCCATGTATGCTAGATGTAATGTTAACAAACAACAGTGTAAGTACATCTCTCTGTTCTGCAGAGGCAAGCTGTATATCCAGTTTCACGTCTGGTTTGGTATACATAGTGGATCCTCATAATGATGCAGTGGTAAATCACGTGAGGAGCTTGGGGCCAGTGACAACAACTAAGCAGAGAAAATGACTGCACCAAGGAGTTGTTGTGGTAATTATACAGCTGGAGGTATTAAAGGGATGTAATAACTGCATAGAGCAAAGGTAAGGGTAGGACAGGTGAAGAAGATATATGCAAGGGCTAATGGTGGTAGATGACTGGGAGTGATGGCTGTACAGAGCAAAGATAGGAGATGAGAGGGCTGTCTGCATCGGGTCAATGTTAGGAAAGGTTCTATAATAATACATTTTTAGTTGCCTTTTTAAATAAACCCTGTTTCAGGCAACTACCCCCTCCTTCCTGTTTTCCCCTCATTTTCTTCCTCATCCCTTTTATCTTTTTTCATTCCATCCATCTCTACTGCGCATGACTTTGTTGTTACACACACTTTAGCGAATTATTATATAGGCTCTTCTCTTCTTTCTATTCATCTTCTTTCCTCACTTCCCATCTTCTTTCCTCCCTCCCTTCATCTACCCTCCATAACTGCTTTCTCCTCTCTATTTCCTTCCTCCCTCCCTCCTGCTTCTTAATGTCTCCCTTCATCCTCCTTTCATCCATGTTCTTCCTTTTTTTTCTCCATACTTGTTTCATCCTCCCTCCATTTTCTCTCTCCATCTTCTTACTTCCTCCCACAGCAGGAGGAGAAGGTGAGTTATAATGGGGGTCTCTTTAGGGCTCATGTGAGCAGGATGTACGTTTGTTTGTGTCTGTCTAAGGGCTCCATACTGGTGCAAATCAATTGCACCATAACTGACAGATACTAATTTTCAGAATGCCTATTTATGTAAATGAGATTTAATCCATAGCATTCAATGTGTATAGAAAACCCTATTTAAATCAATTGAGATTTGTATATGTATTTGTTCCCTGTAGTGTGTTTGGTTTTCCCCAGAATGATAAAGTTAACAGGCAATGTTGCAGTCCTCTTGAGATGGAAATTTTGAGATTGTCGGCCTCGGCACAATTTGAGTTTGACATGTTTGGGTTAAAGGTGATAAATAATTAATAATTCAGTTTACACACTGATATACCCTTATGACTAACTCATAAATAAACAGTTACTATTTGCTACATAATTATTGTTTTCGGGAAAACAGAGCCCTTACCTTTATTATGTCACATCATGCTGCTCTCAAATAAACTGCAAAAAGGCACGGCAAAAGCACACAACATACAGGATGGATCAGAGCACCCAAAAGTCCAACGAGATGCAAAACTATGATCCAAAGACAATTTTTAAAACCTATCTCTCTGCTAACTCTGACAGCGTGATACAGGAACAAGCTTTTAAATATCCAATGAGACGACTGTATAAGGATATTGCTTCAGGTACATTTTACACAGTGTTATTTTAAAATAATGCCTCGTTTGTTTCCACAAGTAGCCTCTCCTTAACCCTTTAAGGACTAGAGGGGCAAGCAATGCATTGAACACCTCTGTGGTCCTTAAGGGGTTAACTCCTTGGAGCAAGGGTGATAAAGCTGAGGATTACCTTTCCCTTTATCCCCAGACAGCTAACGGCTGGCTATTACTGGAATTGTATTTCTCCACAGTTAGTGGGTCTCAGGCTGTCTATTGCTGCCTTGTATGATTGAGGGGTCTTCCATGCATTGAGCTGTTATTTGGCTGTTACCTGAGAAGCAGTCTAAAGTATATGTAAATGTTATGGTTACAATCCAAAACAGGCTGCTGGGGCCATCATCTGGATAAAATACACAAGAGCCAGGTGTGTCTGCCCAAAGGGTCTAACAACTTACTGTTGATCAAATCTAAAGAACACTTCTCTCTTCTAATTCTGCTTGGCCTCTCTGTAGCTTTTGATACTGTTGATCACAAACTCCTCAGTGACACTCTCTTCTCTGTGTCTGTCTTGTTCTCAGATAATTTAACCCCTATCCCTTTCAGGGGGAGTCCCAAAAGGCTGTGTTCTTGGCGTATCCTATGAAAATGTCGACCTGTATTTGGCGACCTTCAAAATGCCGCGGTCATAATGTTGCCTGAATTAAAAGGGTGACATTCTGATATCACATGCTTAAGTGTCACTCTGAGTACCCTCCATTCTTAACTTAAATTCTGCAGTAGCCTCCATCCTCATTTTAAATCCTGCCATACCCCTCATCTGTGCCTTAATTTATAGCCTGCCACCACTGTATCTGCTCTACTGTGCTTCAAGTACCCTCCATCTGTGCCTTAACCCTTTGAGTGCCAGAGGGGTCTGCAATTCATTGCAAAGTTTGTTGTGGGCCCATCTGGCAGTCAAAAGGGTTAAGGCACAGATAGAGGGTACTCGGAGTACAGTAGAGCAGAGACAGTGGTGGCAGGATATAAGTTAAGGCATAGATGGAGGGTACTGCAGGATTTAAGTAAAGGATGGAGGTTACGGCAGGATTTAAGTTATGAATAGAGGGTACTCAGAGTGACACTTAAGCGTGCAAGATCAGAATGTCGCCCTTTTGATGCGGGCAACATTCTGATGTTGCCTTTTAATTTAATTGAGCTTGGTGTTTTGAAGGTCGCCAAATAAAGGGTGACATTTCCATGGTAAACCTGTTCTTGGCAGCTTTATCTCTTCTACATATACCCCATCTCTACATACACTTCATCACTCGATAGAAATCATTTCAAATCATTGCTGAAATGTAGTCGTCTTTCATTGCGATCCCAGTTAGCAATAGTATCGAGAGAGCAAGCGGTATCAAACACTGGGAGAGATTTGATGATCAGAAACAATATAATTATTTTGGACTTTGATGATAGAAATTTTAAACATTAAGGGCTCGATTCTATTACCAGCGCTAAAACCGGCGTTACAAGAAAAACAAGTAGAGTGAATTTTGCATATGTAACGTGGGTATTCTATTGCAGAACCACAGTAAAACAAAACTGGAGTAGACAGCACTTTTCAGAGTAGTAACAAAACTGGCGCTGTCTGCTTTTTTCCAACTGCCACCTAAAAAAACCACAAAAAATGTCAAAGTCCAAGGAAATAGGCGTACATCTGACGACAGAAAGATCAAGTTCAGTGTTAGATGTGTTCTCCACATAACAAAATCCGACAGAGTGCTCCCCCTTCGACATATTAACCCCCTTCTAAAAGTTGACTTACAGTGCTTTCTTCCACCACATTAATCCGACAAATATTGTTCATAGTCGACAATTAACCCTTCCCCTTCCAAAGTCGACTTACAGTGCTTTCTTTCATCATATTACTTTGATGAATATTGTAACCCCCCTCCCCCTTAAAAAGTCGACTGCAGTGCTCCCATGATTTTCTTTCACCATTTTCATCCGACATTTTTCTTCTCCTATTATACTCAACATGCCCTTGTATTTTGTATTGCAAGATTAACCCTATGAGTACCAGAGAGGTATTCTAATGTGTTTGCTACCCCTCTGGTACTCATAGGGTTAATAGGCAACCTGTATATGTATAGAAAAGGTGTTTGTTTTTATTATAGGTGTAATTTGTGTGTAAATGTAATTAAATATTTTATTTATGTTTAACAATGATTTTCTTTTACTAAATTATATATGTAATTTTTATTACAAAACTACTTCAGACCTCAAGAGGGGTATCATGACCCCTCATGACACCCCCCTAGCATGGTAGCGACAATTGCCCCCTTTATTAATTAAAAAGCATATAACCTATGTGAAACATAGGTGATATGCTCTTTAACCCTGTCGGCGTCAAATGAGTAACCATTTGAGTGACAGAGAGGTATCCAACACACTGCATTGCAATACGGTGGATAACTCTCTGGAACTCAAAGGGTTAATAGTGGAGAGCCATTGGAAGAATTGGGTAGAGGGGAGAGAGGCATTGGAGGAAGCGGGTGGAGGTGAGCGAAGCATTGGAGGAAGCGGGTGGAGGGGAGAGAGGCATTGGAGGAAGCGGATTGGTAAGCTTGTATTTGCCGCCCGCTTCCTCTCTCTCTCCCCTCCTCACTCGTTGACATTGAGTCGTACACTGAAAGTCTTGGTCCCTCCTCACTCATATGCCTATACATATGAGTGAGGAGGGACGAAGACGTTCAGTGCATCAGACTTTAACTTATTAGGGATCCATGGTCTCTGCTGCAAAACCTACTCTTTCCTTTAAATATGTAAGTGAAGGGTAAACATGCATGTTTTAATCACCCCTTAATACTACTCATTTAAATGGAAACACTTTAGTTTTTACGACATTAGTAAAAGTTAAGTTTAATGAGAATCTGAGTTTAAAAGGGCCATAGACACAAAACTGGTCTCTTTGGTGTAGTTAGAGAGCAGAGTCTTTACTTGGGATCACTTCTCTCTTTTACATTGCTTTTCTTTTCTTTTTCTTTTTGGATCATTTTTTTTCTCTTTTATTACACTCTAAATATTAAAATTTGTTACCAGTGCCTTACACTGATTAGTACTCACTAGTTTAATAGGACACAAAGGGTTAGTATACCCTTCAAACTACTGGAAATGTGTTCACAGCTCTGGGAACTAACTATGGCGCGATGCAGGAAACGTGCGCAATCGCTATTTACCATGTGAAAACCACGAGGGAATAGGTTTACACATGATTTTGTTGAATTGCGCATGAAAATTCAAGATTAGCGAACGTCTGCGTATATTTATTTTTTTGTGGGCGTGGCTAACATTAACGACTGGAATAGCGAATGTGCCTAATGCAAGAACTGCTATTGCAAATGAATTTATACGTCTGTTTACTGTTGTCATAAAATGGAATTTTTTATGCGCAATTCAAGAAGAGTTCGATATTTAGTCTCCTGGATTAGAACATGCGCAAAATCTATCTGCGCACAAAAATGCCTTTATCCAATGCGAACGTTTCTTGTATCGCGCCATAAGATCCCATCCTCATCTTTTTCCTTTCTGTTATCCCTGGAGAACACAGAGACCTGAAGGACTGGGTGATGTCAGCATCTCACTTGGCACTTAACGGAGATGTCTATGCTCTCCATTGAAGCCCATTGATGGTGGATTCACCAAGACTAGGTTTGTATGGAGGGACAAGAATTCTTGCGTCCTCTCTCATAAGCTCCAGCTGAGGTGTTGATGTCACCCAGCCATGCAGATCTCAATGATTTGTAGGGGCAATGGAGAGGGAAAAGTTGAGTTTTAAACTGTGAGAACCCATAGCTGTGCGCACACTGCCTATCCTATATAATAATTCGCTAAGTTGTGTGTAACGCCCGATATGCGCAGTAGACACTGCTGCGCGTGCAGCATTCATGCGCAGTACAGACTGCCTGCGCCGCGGCTGATACAGAGCTGGGCGCTCCGAAGAAGCGTCCAGTTCTGTATCAGCAGTGGCGCGGGCAGCCTCCACTGCGTGTGGCTGCCCCGCGACCGGCTGCCAGAGGCACTGTGGCCTGTGTAATGGGCTGTTCAACTAGTATTTTATAAATGACAGAGTGGAGGTCTAAGATAATTAGTTACTGTGCATTTTAAAACTGTGCTATGTTTTGTGATTGCAGACTCTGAGGAAGAGTTATTAGCTTGTGGGAAATATGCCAACAGTATCCCCATGTGTTGACCTCTCTCCCCCCACCCACCCTCCACTCCTGAATGTGTCAGAAGAACCAATAAATCCTTCGCTTTCTTAAACTGGAACACTGCTTTATTTAGTTTATGCGGTTGGTTTGCCCAATAATTAATCTAGTTCTTCTTAGTTCTTCTTCTGCTCTCTCCTTTACACTTCACATCCAACTTCTTTCAAAGCCTTTCTATCTCCGCCTAAAAAAACATTGCAGGCATGTACACCTTCCTCACACAAGGTACTACCATAAATCTCATCAACTTGCTCATCATTTCTCATCTTCATTATTTAACCTTCTTCTGATTGGGCTCCCCGTTAGAAGCCTCTGTCTTCTTCAATCTATCCAAAATGCCACTGGCAGACTTTTTTACCTAACTTGTGGATCCTCATCCCCTGCTCCTCTTTGCAAGTCCCTACAATGGCTACACATTCCATTCAGACTCGAATCAAAATCCTGACTTAAAAAGCTCTCTACTTAACTCTCCTATGCATTTCTTTGCTCATATCTTTATATGTATCTACTATATGTGGCTTTTTTTAGATGGGTGGGGAAGCAGCAGGAGAGGTTGACTGTTTTCACTGCACCTTGCAGGCGCCTAATTTATGCACACAATACTACTACTGTGTATAGGTGCTAATGCTACAGATGGTGTGATCCCACCTTTACAAGAAGGATCAAACAAAAAACTACACACAGTCTACACACATGAGAAGGTGTGTATCCGGTGGTGGTCGTCACTGGTCATAACATTTAGGTATGTGCGCCCTCTATTTTTGGTTTTTGTTTTTACCTAATTTATACATTCTGGACACAAAGAGAATGAAGACCAGTAGGCTAATCGTTTAATCTACTGGCTGCTCAGAAGTTGTGGTAATGACATTCAGGTTGTGTGTGAAATGGAGTGAAAGGATAGGGGCCAGCCATATTTATAAGAGTTGAAGTCACAGTTAAGAAAGCATGGAACCTCAATATTTTAGAGAAAGCTTTCAGAATGTTGTTCAGATGCCTCCTCTGTAATGGTTGTTTGAAACAGCTTTTAACAACACAAACACCCATGTGCTTTTAACCTGTTAAATCTTTTGCTTTAGGGCAGATTCATATTGATTCATATTTCATCCAGTCCCACCTTGTATAAACTCCTAGTAAGCTGTGATGTATTTGAAGAAATCACAGTTCTGGAATTAAATGAACACTTCATCAAGGAGTTGGAGAAATGGATGAATAAAGAAGAAGATGCCTTGGACTGGACACATGCATCCCAGTTTGCTTGTGCATTGGAAGGTAAAAGGTAAGTATATATCCATTAGACAAACACTTTCAAGAATCCATGTAAGGTTTAGAATGTGAAGTGTTCTGATAGCTACAGCTTTCAAGTCTTTTGGGTAAGGTTCAGTTGTGGACTTGGATACTGTTTTAAATGAATAACGTGAGAAGCATTCACAAATGCATGTTTTATTCAAATATCTTAAGTGTAAGACAGAAACAATCATATTGGGCTTTTTAATGAATACACCAGTTTTCATTATGCTACAGAATCTGTTTAGAATAGATATTGGAAAGCGGAATTAGTCAAATAACAATATCTATGCACACTCTAAAGGGCTTATATTGAAAGCAAAAGATGAGCAATTCTGTAACATAATACCTGCCCCATGGGGGGGATAATAACTTCCAGTTCATTTAAATGGGGCTGCACTATATGCTTGAGACCTCTGTAGATTCTAATGGGTTAAAACCCCCTTTATATCAGTGAGAATTTGGGAGATCTCAACTGAAGTACATCCAACAACAATATGGGGGAGATTCACTAAAGGTAGAAGAGGGCTCATAATGTTGATGTCTTGTCGGATCAGTGTTGAAGGCTCATTGGCAGTATGCACTAAAGTGTCTTTTGACACCATGTCCCCATCAATTCGACAAAAATCAGCTCACATCAACATCAATCCGGTATGCCTTCAACAGGTTTACACATTTTCACTGGTCACATTGACAATGGCCTATTTCCATATGTAAATGCAGCATAATCAGTCACTTGCATATGGAAATGTTCACAGTCTCAACTTCACCTCCCTGAGGCTGGCAAAGTAGGGATCTCCCTGTAGTTTCCTATGCAGTAACAGCCCTCAATCAATCATAAGCATACCTGGAAACTTTTGAAGCAGGGCTACTCGGAGGGTAACTCTGTCAGTGCCGAGAAAAATGATGCGATTCCTGTCATAAAAGGGGCGGGGCTCAGTCGCGAGGGGGGACAGGACAAAAAAAAAACAACTGCAAAATACCTGGGAATGGAGGGTAAGAGGGTGGGGAGTGGGAGGAACCACGCGGGATGGAGCACAAGTGGGCAGAATTTCTACTTAAACTCTGCCCACCCGGAGATTCACACACTGCCCCAGAGACCTGGTAATTCAGTTTGAAATCTGGAGTCTCCGGGGCAAAACTGGAGAGTTCCCAGGTATGATCATAAGTATGGAGGGTTGTCAAACTGCTGGCAATGTGGAAGGGTTGCTCTCCCTCACACATCACCAGCAGTAGACAACCCTGAAGTCCAAGAGCATTCTCTCTGCTTCCCCACTTGGTCAGTAGGGGAGTGGAGAGGATCCTTTCAGCACCATGAACAGCATCATGCCTTTAACCCTTTGCATGTCATAGGGATGTGCATTGTGCACCCTAGTACTCAAAAGTTTAAAATAGAACACCAAACAGTATACAATCATCCCCTCATCTGTGTATCATAGTACATACTCATACATATTGTGCACCGCCAAGGCAACAAGGCTGGGGATCAGGCAGTGTCCATGGGGATATGTGGCTACCAGTTTCCTCCCAGCTTTGTTCCTTTGCTCACTGGTAGCCACAGAACCTCAAGTAAACTGTCTGACCCCCTCCCCCAGCCTTTGTCCCTTGCTTACTGGTAGCCACAAATCCCCATGGACACTGTCTGGGCAAGGGAACAAGACTGGAGTGGGAGGGGGTCAGCCAGTGTATGTGGGGCTAACACAAAATAGTGATATTCCCCATGCTGCCCCACAATATTTATGTTCAACATGCTGCTCACACAGTTCGTATTTGATATTCTGCCCCACACAGTTAATTTTTGACATGCTAACATTATACAGGTAATATTCACCATGCTGCCCCATTAGCATGGGAGGGATCATGTGTGTATATATATATATATATATATATATATATATATATATATATATATATATTAAAAAAATGCACATTGACCAGGATCGCTAATCCTACACTATTCCGTTTTGTTTTTAAAGAAAACCAGACTTCACGGGGGGCATCGGGACCCCCTCCTGATGTCCCCCTGGCATTGATCACCTATCCAATAGGATAGGTGATCAATTAGGTGACCAGGAAGGAGATCACCACCTTCCCCTACCACCTCCTCTTCAACCCGGCATTCTATGAATGCCCGGGTTGAGTAGGAGGATCCTCAAGATCTCTGCCATATGGTCTGCCATATATTCACTTGAGGATCATGAATTATTGATGCTTACTGATGTGGTTCTGTAATAGGGAGGACCAGACATACTAATTTCCCACTTGCGAACAGACCAGTACACCTGAATGAATAGCCGTCCTGGAACTCTCCTTTAAGTATCCAGTTACTATATTGTACCGCATTGTTCATGTATATGATATTATCGGGGTTGCTCATTGTGTGTTTCTGTGGTGCTGAAAGGATCTCCATTCCCCCCTACTGACCAAGTGGGGAAGCAGAGAGAATGCTCTCAGACTTCAGGATTGTGTGTCTACATTGAAAAGTCAAAGTGCTTTGACCATATTGACAAAATCCTATCACCACAGTGACCTTTAGTGTATCTCCGCCTATGTCAGGCTCCCATGATTTGTTTGTTTGTATTTCTTTATCTTCTAGTACAAAATATGGGGTGACTGGACCCCATATTAAATTATTTTTCGTCACTAACCCCTCCAGCCAGCATGGCTAATTATAGCCAACATTGCAACAGAGGGGTTAGTCATGTTTTTGGATGAGGGACTGCTGAGGATGGTGGGGTGTTTTTTAATAAACTATACATGGTTAAACTCCACTTTCCTTGGGCTTCCACTAGCCTCATTTTGGGGTCAATTTGGAGTGTTTTCAAATCTGGAAATATCTGCCAAATCAGAAAGAATCCATTCAGGAAATATTTACGTCTGGAATGTAACCACGCCCTATTATTGAAAGGGTTAAAAGGGCTATTTAAATCAGTTTTGAGAATGAATATTTTTTTCCCCTTTGGTGCAGCTGGAATGTTCCAAAATTGCTAATCTTTTGCTTTCTGCATAAATCCAATGGCGTGTATACCATATAATACTGGATACAACATTAGTGCATTTGCTGTGCAATGAGAGATAATCTGAAAGAGCTTGACTATGGAGGAACTACACTTTCTACCCTATAAAAGATACCCCCACATATTCCTTAACCCTCTCCATAAACCTGCACAATAGCCCACTGTTCTTCCAATGTCCCCCATGTCTGTGTTGGGGATGCGGGGTCTTTAATCCTTTAACACCTTAAAGACCCTGGACATGCCAAGACTGTCACGCCGGTTCCAGCACATCAATTTTCTCCTAACATTTTACTCTGTATTATTTGTAGAATTCCCTATCCTTCCACCTCCTAAAAGCCTAGTGTAGGTACACTACACAATGCTCCCATCTTGATAAGAGCCTAAGGAACACCCTAACTTGAGAATCCTAACTTGAACAGGTGTTCATAGTGCTGCTTAGAGAATGGCTAGCTGTTGGGGTGGAGGGGGGGGGACAAAAAGTAATTTGCATAAGAGCCTAAGTCCCACAGATCACAGACTCTTATGCAAAAATTACAAAACACAGAAAAAAATGCTAGTATAGTTATACCATCATGTGATTCTTCTTGAAAATTTTTCTTCAAAATGGTTGTAGAGGATTATGCGAAAAATATGAGTTTTAAGATCTCATTAAACCATAAAGGATATTTGATCTAAGGGTCCATTCTACATAGTAACATTGTAACATAGTAATTTAGGTTGAAAAAAGACTTGCGTCCATCTAGTTCAACTCTCTTCCTATTCCTGTTTACCATCGTTGATCCAATAGAAGGCAAAAAAAAACCCCTCAATACAGCAATTTCAAATTCTGCCTTGAATGGGGGGAAAAATTCCTTCTTGATTCCAAATGGCAATCAGATTTCTCCTTGGATCAACAAGCCCCAACTACATATTTTCCCCAAGAAAATAAGTCTAAATACATTAAAATAAAACAGACATTTATTGATCCCTAGTACCCCTCCCCCAGACACACCATAAAAAGGATGAAGATCAAGAGAAAGCCAATGAAGCACTTCTGGATCCAACCTATGACCTGTGCCATTTAGGTGATCTACGCTGGCCTATCACTCCTATGACCTTGGGTGATTCTTTTTGTCCTCCACTGTAGCACTAAAAAGGATAAATTTGAAAATAGAAAATGAGCATTGAACAAGTAAATTATACACATGTCCAGACGTGTAGTGCTTATCAGCAGTGCCCTTGTGTGCTTCATTACAAAAGCAAATGGAATTTCGAAAAATAAAAAAGTGCTATACAGAAAGGATAATCCTTGCTGGTCTGTTGCCCAGAACACACTGAATAGCTTTGCATCTGCAGATTTCAAAGTATACAGTAAGCTGTGACTGGCTGAGCTTAGTCTTAACTATCAGCTAGAGGCTGTAAATATTTCAGCTTGTGATTGGCTGAGCCATGGATTATAGGGCTTCTATTAATATTAATAGGAGTCCTGTGGTTAGCAGCTTAACCATTGACAAGCTAGTATGTTATTGTTTCTAAACGTGTTATTTTTTACCGCAATACATTGGTAAGTCCCCTGGAACTTACGTTTTATATTTTCATACATCGTGCATCTTCACGAGTAGTAGTCTATGATGGGCCAAAGTAGGTACCCCAAGCCTACAGGGACTTACCAACAGGGGAGGGCCTTCTTACCCTCTCCTCCCACCTGCATGTTGGTGGAAGGTTCCTCTAACTTTCCAATGCCCACCCACTGACTGTGTTGATACGGTAGAGCTTTATGCAGTCTAATTATACTAAAACAATAAGAAATAATGCTGGGCACTTGCAAATCAGACATCTTCATAGTAATAATGAAAAACATCAGTTCAAGACAAGGGCATTTTTGCTTTCTGCATATGGCTTATAGTGGAAACAAACTGAGCTACTCTCAACTTAACTGAACGGAAATGCAGAGGCCATTCATTTGCAATTGAATTTGATTTTCTTGGCCATTTTTAAAATGTTAAGGTTTTACATTTGGTTCAGTAATATGCTGAATCTTATTACCAGCATTCAGAATTCTTCTAAATCCTAATAATGATTGGGTACATCCCTAATGAATGTCACACTGCAAGTTTTAATGTTATAGAGCTAACACACAAATAAATAAATGGCTGCTAAACTCCTTCAGAGGCATAATGTATCGAATACAGGCCTGCATTACAGATGATTGTGGTTGATAACATTATCAAGGGTTTTATTCATAAATGTCTCCACAGACGTCAATGGAAATCTGTTAGACAACACTTACCAACTGCAGTATAACCTAGGTCACAGATGGTACTCAGGTGGTGCATGCAAGTCATGTTTTTCTGAATTAACACTGGTGGTTCAGGTATGCAGTGTAGAAATGATCATTGTTTGCCACTACTCAAGCTCCTCATGTAAATCTCTACAAAGTGTTCAAAGACAGACAGAATATAAAACATAGCAAACATTAATCAAAGCGGAACTAGCACCTCTAATTAAATAAATGCCCCCTTGTCTTGTTATGTCCTGACACCCCTCATGGCTTCTCTGATTTTGTCTTGCCTCCTTGGCCTAAATTTTATTTCATTGGACATGTTTGTCAGACTAATGGACCATGAAGCTACACCCACTTCAGCTGTCAATCTTCTTCAATTAAAAGGAACTTCTGTTACACTCTACAGAAGTGTTTTGCCCTGTATAAAAAAGTATTGCAGTCACTTGAAGGGTTAAAATAACTATCAGACGGTTTGTGAACAGAGTCACTTGTTTTTTATTGGTGGATGCTGTTTCAAACCTTGATTTGCCAGGTTCTTGTAACTAAGCTGATTTTAAATGGTTTATATTTTGCAATGGCAAATAGATGTCTTTACGTCTATGACTAAGCGCAAAAAGTAGCGTGAAACGCGTTAGACCAGCATGGGGGTCTGGCTGAATTATGTGTGCTGAGGGTCTTGTCTCTGTCCTGCTATATGCCATGCAATTTTAAAGAGCAATAATAAAGTTGAATATTTTAAAGAAGCTTCGGTAGTGCCAACAGTCTTTTTGTTTGTGAATTGCTGGGAATGGAGATCCTGAAATATTTGCACACCCGAATTTGAAACGGCAGTGGTGAGTCCCTTGAGCATTTTCAATTGTTGCTGTTGACCTTAAAGGAGCAGTAAACTTTTTTTTACGAAAACACATATTTTACAAAGCATGTCCTGCTGAATAAAACAAGGTCACTCCCATCACTGTCAGATGTTTTATTAAAAAATGATAGCAGTTTAAATAATCAGGAAGTTAATTTACTGATTTACTGTTTACTTCCTGATAGTTCTAACTGACAGGAAGTTTCTATCATAATCTATGGAGAATTGTATGTCTTTTCTGACTTTCCTCTCCATTAGAATCTAACAGGAAATCTAATTAGAATTTGACCACTAGAGGGCACTGCTAATGTAAAAAAACATGGGTTTAAACTGTAATAACTCTGGAAATATAAATCACTGGGCAGTGGGAGTACCCTTATTTTATTCAATAGGAAAATCCCTACAAAATATATTTTTTCATAAAAAAAGTTTACTGCTCCTTTAAATATATTGGAACGTTGTAGCGCCCTTCTATCTATTTACTATATTGTTGCTAGTTTATTTTTATTTTTCAAAAAGTCCCCTTGACTTCAATGTGCCCATTAACCCCTCGAATGCTGGAAATGTGTGCAAGACATTGGAGAGCAAATAAAGGTCTCTAACGATGAAGATGTTGAAATGAATGATAAACTGGTGTTTATATAGAGCTGCATTGCTTCCCACAGAAATGTATTGGTGGTGTCAACTGCAAAAGCACTATCTCGAATGCAAAAATCCCATTTTAAAATTGTCTTCTGGTATGATGTGATTACAGTTGATGAGTTTTCCTCAAAGTCCCAGGCATTTGCTTTAGAGACTTTGGAGTTTTGATCAGGCTCTGGAATTTGGCCATAGGTTAGTTAATTAGATTGCACTATTGTAAAGCTTAGAACTGCACTATCTTATGTTCTTTAGAAATCCAAAAGGTAGTAATATATCCCTCTGCTAATTGAGGAAATATTGTACCCTCATACTGGAGGACTTTTTTTTAATTTTATTTTCCTTTAATAATGGAAAAATCTATTTCAGGTGCTACCCCAACATCTTAATCAATGATCAACATTAAGGGAGGAGAAAAAGGAAAATGTTGTGTTTGGTGCAAACTGAATATACATTCTAAAATACAAATTTTATTGGTAATTCTTACAAATCCAAAATAACTATAGTGATGAAATAGCTAAAAATTCTCAGGTTCTGGATGGATAAATCTTAAGAAATAATTATAGAGCAAGTAGTGGGCATTGGGTAAATAACCCCATCAAAAACTTGACAAGGTATATACACTTATACGGCAAAACCTGTCTGTACTTTCTGTCAGACACTTGCGCTTTTTGCTTCTAAACTTGCTCCTAAAGGGTGTAGGGGAAACAAAATGGTGAATCACCTTACTATTTTACTATTCAGACCCTCTCCTTACTTGACATCTTTTACAAATAGGCAGATTGTTCTAGGATTAATTACTTCCTATTATCGGCACTACAATGTATCATACGCCTCACATGTCCTCTAGATGGCAGAGGACTCAAGACAAACTGGCTGAACAAGTGTTTATCCCTGGTAACATCAAATATACCAAACATATCACGTTATGGCTAAGATATATCGATGATATCTTTTTTCTTTGGGAAACATCGATAGATTTATTGGAAGAGTTTATTTCTGTTTTAAATAACGATAAATTGAATTTAAGATTTACTCATCAATCAAGTAATGATGCATTACCCTTTTTGGTTATCACGATATTTAATGACCAAACTGGAACCTTGGCCACTGATCTATATCGTATAAAAATGGCAACAAACAGTATTTTGGAGGCATCAATTGCTCATCCCCCCTCAACTATAAAAGCACTACCCATAGGGGAATTTTTAAGAATGCACCATAATTGCTCTAAAGATGAAGATTTTGAAATAAGAGCAAAAGAATTATCTATTTCATTATATGTATGGTTATAGTAAACGTCTGGTACATAAAGCATATAAATGGGCCAAAAAAACTCCTCTTGATCTGCTCCTCACTCCCAAAACTAAGATATCAGAAGAGCCCAAAGTATGTTTTATTAATACTTATACACAATAAAGTAATCAAATAAATACTATCATGAACCAACATTGGCACATATTATTAGAAGATCCTGATTTGAAGTCCATCTTGGGACCTAGAGTATCCATAGGATACAGGAGGAATAGAATATAAAAGATTCCCTAGTGTTCAGTCATTATCTGCAACATGGCCCGAAGAGGGAAATAATTGAAGGATCCTATTCATGTGGTACCTGTCGATTATGGCCACATATGAAGAGGACAACTGAAATCATAGACAGATTTGGTAGTTCACATGAAATATCAAAATTCATAAACTGTAATACAACAGGTGTCATATAATGTATAGAATGTTCATGTCCTCAGTTATACGTGGGAATGACAAAAAGATCCCTAAAGGAACGTGTTCTTGAACACATTGGCAAGATCAGGAGAGCCCCAATTGATATTATAAAAGAAAAACAGAGCACTACTGGAGCCCAAGTATTAACATCAGTATCTAGACACTTTTATGAGAAACATCACAGTGATGTAACCAATTTGAAATGTTGGAGTATTGAACGTGTACAACTGGGAATTAGAGGAGGAGATATAGAGCAAGCCCTACTTAAATGTGAGTGTAGATGGATATTTCTACTAGACTGTGTTCAGCCCAAGGGTATGAATGAATATATTAGTTTTAATCTGTTCCTCTAAAGTCAACTTTAATTATAGGCATGTAATAGAAATTATCTCATATATAGTATCTGAATTCAACCTACACTGATATAAAAATAATAATATAAACATTTTATCACAGCTATGATTGGTGTTGAGTAATAGAAATTTAGAATATGGTATATAAATTAGTTGCTACTCAGAGACAACCCGACACCCTTTAGGACCTGGGAGAACAACTGTATACCTGAGAGTTGTGTTCTACCAGTATAAATACCTTGAATCTGGCCCCCCTTGCCACACCTCTGATGCAGGCTTGTTAAGAAGCCGAAACATGTTAGGTGAAGGCTGGAGTTTTTCCCTATTTCTTTTTTAAGGGAAATCTCCAGTTTGAGTGTCCGGTATGTGGGCACCTCTGACCGCATGAATTTTAGGTCAGAGGAATGAGCCGAATTTTCCCCCCACCGGAAAAATAAGAATTAAGTTTTAGAATTCAGATTTCTGGGTGGTTTTATTACAGGGAATTAGGGGATTCAGGTGTACTATCGTTCCTTTGAATAAGAGCATTTTACTAAACGACAAAACCACAAGGTAGAATTCAGAATACAATGCATTCCAAGCTGATGATCTGCAAGCTACAGCATAAGTAGTTCGACAATAGCAAGTTGCGTTAAATAGCATGTTTAATTAAAGAATCTTTGTTATGTATAAGTATGGGCTGACCGAGGTTAGAAATATAAAGAGGATCATAATAGCTAGTTGGAATCACCGATGTGCAAGATATTTGTGTTTTACCTCAAAAACATACTGTATTGTGGAGGATTTATATTTGCACAGTGGCTACATTTATGCCTAGCGTGATTCTTGTCTTCACAATTATAAAAGTAAGCATTGCAATACGGTGGAGTACCACAGTGCTCTCCTATGGTAGTTTGTCTTGAGTCCTCTGCCATCTAGAGGACAAGTGAGGTGAATGATACATTGTAGCTCCAATAATAGGAAGTAATTAGAGAACAATCTGCCTATTTGTAAAAGATGTCAAGTAAGGAGAGGGTCTGAATAGTAAAATAGTAAGGTGATTCACTGTTTTATTTCCCCTACACCCTTTAGGAGCAAGTTTAGAGGCAAAAAGAGCAAGTGTCTGACAGAAAGTACAGACACGTTTTGCCGTATATGTGTATATACCTTGTCAAGTTTTTGACGGGGTTATTTACCCAATGCCCACTACTTGCTCTATAATTGTTTCTTAAGATTTATCCACCCAGAACCTGAGTATTTTTAACTATTTCATCACTATAGTTATTTCGGGTTTTTAAGAATTACCAATAAAATTTGTATTTTAGAATGTATATTCAGTTTGCACCATACACAACATTTTCCTTTTTCTCCTCCCTTAATGTTGAATTAGATTGCACTGCCTGCAGTGTGATAGCAGAATTGACTAAAACAACAGAATGGCTTTTGGAAATCCAGAAGAGCTAATTGTACGTAAGGTAATCTAGGCCACCTAGGTAAGAGGCGACAATAATTTAGAGGTGCTAGTTTCCCTATATCTTCAAACATAAAGCTCTCAATGCATTTCTTAACCAAACTCGTGATTTATTCGGGATAAAACATCATATATCTTAAAATCTTACATTTAGCAAATGTTTGATTTCTCTGTTTCAGTGACGGCTGGAAGAAAAAAGAAGAGAAGTTAAGAAGTCGAATTAAATGCCTTGTGAAGGTTGATTTTGCTAAAGAAAATCTGTCAGATCCTATTGTGTTACCCAAATCAGACTGCTTGTTTTGTATGTGGGTATTAGATGTTACTAGCAAGGACCATGATGCTTACTGTAGAAACCTGAAGAAGATCTCCTCTCTGCTAAAGCTGGATGGCCAGCTTATATTATTTGGAACATTAAATGCAACTTATTATATGGCTGGTGAGAAAAAGTGCCACATTCTGAAATACAATGAAGTGTTTTTAAGACAGGCTCTAGCACAGGCAGGATATGTTATTGAATGTTTTGAAATGACAGAAGGCAAACAACCCAGTGAGTACATATTCTATGAACACTTTGTTTATGTCAGAGCAGAGAAAAAAAAGGAATCTTAAAGGCACCTGGAAGATTTGGGGCCATATGTTGAAAATGAATGTAGAATAATTCTTGGGCAAATCAGCTTTATCATACGGGAGTAATAAAAATTGATTGAAGCCCTTAAGGGCCAGAGGAGTGTGCAACACATTGATTTGCAATGCATCACACACCTCTATGGTCCTTAAGGTGCTAAGTGGGGCTTTTCTTCCATCGAATGCAACAGCAATATCCAAATGTATTGCTTTGCAGTGCAATGGAGACCTCTAGTACTCAAGGCACTAAAAGGCTTATTTAAAGTGATAGTAATGTTTCACAAAAAAGCAGCTCCAATTAATCTCCATATGATTTGGGTCATGGAGAGTGCTATTTCAATACTGTCAGAGTTGTAGTTCAAGAGTAATTGAATGATAAAGTATCCCCTTACTTTCCATTTTACCTAGTGTAAGTCACCTCCCCTCAGTTGTGGAATCTGGTCACTTGACCGGACAGGTCGCCACAAGGGAGAATCTTCTGACTGTGAGCATAAAGAAAACCCTGCCTCCCTTGACATGTTTTTCCCTGAAGATTGTCCATCACTGAGATCCATCCAGGCAGTCTTGCTGCTCTGAGGAGAGCAGTGTTACATCAGTAAAAGTAGCGGGATGGTGGATACTTTATCATTCAATTACTCTTGAACTACAACTCGAACAGTATTTAATTAACACTCTACATGGCCCAAATCCTATGAAGATTAATCGGAGCTGCTTTTTTATGAAACATTACTATTGCTTTAAATCAATGGCAATTTTAGAATATGTATTTCTCCCTATGGTGAACATAAGGTAAAAGAGAGCAAAACCATATTGAGGCTGATGTAGTGGAAGTACTAGAGTATATCTACCTGCACCCTAATGGAACTGACATTTATTTAAACAGAGCTTTTAAAGGGATAGTAATAATTGATTTTACCAATCTTTAATATTGTACATATTAAAAAAAAATAAAGTCAGTGATCTAAGTCCTGTTTCTGTAACTTGTATAGTTTTAGAGCTTCTAAAGTTCCCCCCTCCCACCCCTTTTACCCACATCAGCGCTCTAGCTGACAGATTTTGATCCTGGTCCCAGGACCGGGAGGCTCATCTGCAGAGCCGAAATAGCATTGTATACAAAGAAATTCTTCATGAGAATGGTCTACAAAGTGTGCCTGGTTTGAGGCAGTTCACAGCAAGGGGCAAGCTGATTACTGTGAGCATAAGGAAAACCCTGCCCTCATCCCTACACTTGCCTCCCCCTGAATAAACATAGAGGCTGGCAGGCTAGCCTGGGGAGCATATTATGGCTTTGCCCTTCCCCCACTTGCTGGAAATATTTCTGCGGACACCAATGTGTGGGATGGTCCAGTGCAATAAAATGAATACCTTTTAATCATATTTATCCTTTAAATATCAAGTTTACAGGTAAGTCTATTAACTATTTGGACCATTAGTAGAGACAAGAAGAAAAAGAAAACATTACTGCTATTTACACTGAACCCAAAGTCACTAATTCTTATTTTCACTGTTAAAATAGTCACTTGCCCATATGGAAAATAACACACCCAAGGGACAGTTCCATTGTACCAAAATCAACTATAATAAGGATATTGATTTTTAAAAAGTAGCCACTATGTTGAAGGGCAAATTCTTTAGCAAACATTAGCCTAAAGAATTAAATTGAGTCTTCTTATCAACAAGAATTCTGGAAAGAGAGGACATGTCTATACATCACCATACAGATAAGGACACCAAACCATCTTATGATTTTCCGAAGTTTATTACCAAATGTAATAGTTCATATAATAAAATGAAGAATATTCGTCTACAGGATTGGCCAATCTTCTTATCAGGTACAACAGGAGCATATATCAGATAGTCCACATATCATTGATAATAAAAGGAAATATATTAAAAAATATTGTTCCTAAAATGGGACAAAATGCATATGTGTATACTATTAAACTTAATATCAAGGGAAGTTATACATTTTGATACACAAGCCA
This sequence comes from Rhinophrynus dorsalis, assembly GCA_037306005.1. Taxonomy (NCBI): domain Eukaryota; kingdom Metazoa; phylum Chordata; class Amphibia; order Anura; family Rhinophrynidae; genus Rhinophrynus; species Rhinophrynus dorsalis. Next base: position 234,997,201 of record CM074724.1, on the reverse strand, counting down.
GTTATGGGTTCATATATGAAAATCCTTCATGCTATTAATGGTCAGATATTTCAAACATATAATTTTTTCAGTTGTAATTCATATGGTATTTACCAATTACACTTTACCTGTGAGCTGAGTTACGTAAAGAAACAAAATGGAACAGTGCAACAAGAGACATAATGTAGTGGGGTTTAAAAGATATGTTTAATACAAATAAAAATAAAATGACTATAATAATATCAATAAATGGTACAATAAAAAAAGAGTAGGACAAGCTAAAATAAAAGTCAACAGGTATTAATAAAATGGTTTGTTATGGATAAAAATGTAATTAAAAAAATCTCTAAACAAATAGGGTAATTAACATAGATCTCTGGTGGATACCCAGAAATGTGATAAAATTAAATAGGGACTATATGACGGATGGTGGTAGAGGAAAATCAGTAACCAAAACTATGGACAGACTAATGGTCCTTCGGATTGATGTGAGGATAATAAACAATGGGATGTCATGTACTGAACTAGGGACTGAATAATATTACAAAAGCAGCCCTTCCTTCTATGGCTAAAAGCTTATAGGGGGATTCTTGTTCCATGTGCATATCAGTAAAGTCCATACATTGAGCTCACCAGAGTTACTCTTTTTAAAAAAGCCCATCAAATCCTCACTGGTCTCTGTCATCAATTGTCCCTCAATCCACCTTGTCTAATTTTCTTCCCCTTGGTCCTCTTTTGGGTATCTGGGTTCTTTAGATATTACTTGGTATGGCTTCTGTAGAAATAACGCGATTCGGGTGTAATCCCGAAATAATTCGATTTTTACTGTAATTTCTGCTGTTACTGAGTTGCAAGGGACAGATGTTGATCTGTCTCAGGAGCAGCAGTTCTATGATGAGCCGGCTAGTGTGCCAAAAACTACCGTGGCCACATTGGGAATGGGGTCCAACAGTAGTGATGCTGGACTAAGACAGGTTCCATTTGCCAGTGCCAGCAATAATCTTGGTCCTAGTTCTACTGCTGATTCTGTGCAAGTCAGTGGAAAGGGGAAAGGCGGGAACACACCTTGGCAAACCACCCTCATAACACACATGAAATACAGACACCATGACATTTATGAGACGCATGTTAAAGCCAAGCCCCCACAAGAGAAATCTGGAGCTACTGTTGCTGTACCACTGTCTCTTCCCAAGGGCAACAAGAATCTAGGTGGAAATCTAAGAGGAAAACAAACAGAGAAGCCCAGTCTGAGCCTGAAAGTTCGATGGGGAGTGAAACACCTGCCTCGTCTCAGCTTCTTGCATTAGGGTCTGGCCACCAGCTTCTTGCACTAGGGCTTGGCCGCAATATCTTCTGGTGAACCACCTCTGTCATCATTACCTCCCCCTGCTACCTGAAAGAAATTCTGTAGATCTAGGATGTGGCAGTTCGTGTCCACCCATTGCAAATTGTGTGGTGTGTTGACCACACATAGCAATGTAGTGGAGTATAATCATAAGCATGGAATCAAGCAGCATCTGAGGAGATTCCATCTCACAGAATATGCTAAGTTGGCGGTAGGGAGAAATCATAATTATTATTAATATTATGAAGTCTGCTATTTGTCATGTGTCCTTAGAGGAGTGGACAAGGGGTAACAGTAGTACTTGGTTTCTGGGGGGGTGATTTGACATTGCTTACCTTGTAAGCATTAAGGTATTTCCTTTCAATTGTGCCAGCTGTTTGCTGTCAGTGCAGATGTGCCCATTGTTCCCGTTCCTTCTCCTATTTCACATCTTTCCTACACACACACACACACACACACACACACACACACACACACACACACACTGTGCACATTGCAATTGCTGATGAAAGGCACAATTCCTTTCCGCTCTCAAGGCAAAAATTAATATTCGAACAACACACCCATGATTTTGGAGGTGTAGGAGGAGAAGTATTTATCGGACAACTTGTTTTCTCCAGATATACCTGAAGTGTTGGAGGGGGGATAGTTGTGGTGCTGCTACTGCCTCAGGCGCATCATTGGAGTTAGTGGCAAGTGGAACCATCATCACCTGTCTCATATCGCTGCTGTTGATCCCATTGCATTGGAGCTGCCTAATAGTGTTGCTAGCTACTTAGACAATTCAACAGCATGAACAGCAGCCACAAATGCTGCAATGTCACCATGGCATTTGCTAATGGCCACCAAAAAATGTCCTGCTGGCACTAGGCCAGTAGGGTATTTTTTTGTCTCAAGGGCTTGTTTCTAGTAAACCAGAGGCTTATGAAAAACAATTTTGGGGGGCTTGTTTCTAAGCCTAAGTCCAACAAATCACTGTTTCCTCAAGGATTATGCTGCTAACAAATTTGAGTCCAACAAATCACTGGTTCTTCAGGGCTTGTACCTATAACAAGACAATTCCAACAAATCACTGTTTCCTCAGGACTTGTGTCTCTAACAAACCTGAGCCCAACAAATCATTGGTTCCTCAAGGTCTGTGCTTCTAACAAGCCTAAATCCAATAAAGCACTGGTTCCTCAGGGCTTGTGCATCTACATTCCTACAAATCAATGCTTCCTCAGGACTTGGGCCTAACAAGTCTAAGTCCTACATTTCAATTTCTTTTTAAGGCTGGTGTTTGGCTAACTTGAGTCCTGCACAGTGCACAATACACACACAAATATATTTCAGCTTCCTTAAGCCTGTTGCTATGCTGCCCACTAGCCACTGTTTATAAAGAGTAATAAAGAAATCATAAATAAGGGTTAGGAGGAGAGGGATCATCACATATTGCACACACTGCAGCAACCATGATTGCATTCAGTTTTTAGACTACCACTTTACTCATACACCCCTGCACGGCTCATAATCCTTTCACCCTCCCCCAAAATCTTATGTGTTTGCTGGACATTGCTCAACTACTGTGTGTGTGTGTTTTACTGTAAAGTACACCATAGAGCCGATTGTGTGTGAGGTCTTGCATTGGTCCGCTACAAAATACTCCATCCCGTCAAGCATCAGTCAGCTGGGTCCCAGTCTCTTTCACGTTAGATACCAATTTTTAATATTTTTTTTTTACTTTTTTTATTTATTTTTAATAGCTAACTGCCCCACCCCCATCCCAGTCAACCAAAAATTTTTTAAAAATCCCCGTTCAACTGATTCTTTTCCCAGACTCCACCAGCACAGGACCATGAGACCCCTTTTATACTATGCCAGTGGGAAATGAAATAAATTTGCTATATGCTGAGTGTAAATTCAGTCTTCCAACTGATTTCAATGCAATGAGTTAGGCAGAAAAACTGCACTTTTTAATGGAAATTCCCCGCTAGGCAGGAAGCGCCATTTTCCTCTTTCTTTGTAGAGGTGAAAAGCTTTGCCCATCCCTATTCATCATATCCACTGTCCATTCCATGTTCTAACAATACCTTCACCTTTTTATTCTTCTCATCCAGCTGAATGTACTATCTTCTACCATAATTTCATTTGGATAAACTGCACACATTATTCTAAAAAGAGTTTATATTGGACTGTTTTTCCAATTATTCTACTGCTTCCTCTGTGGTGGCATCTGAGGGAATACTAGCTGCACCTAGACCTTCTCCTCTACCCCCCATTTATATACTATTATATTAGTTATTGCGTTTGAGGGGGTGTAATAAGAGGAGCTTCCTATGATTACTGGTATTTCCAGCACACAGTACACATCAGCTTAATACCTTTTGCTTTTGTCATTTTTATTTAAACCCTGGGAAGGTGCAGGTTTTTCTGTTTAAAGGGATAGTAATACTTAAAATGTAAAAAAAAATACGTTGTAGGGGTTATCCCCCTGAGTAAAACAAGAGTACTCCCAGTGGCGCTGTTGCTACACCATCCTATGGAGATTTATGGTCCCGGGACCAGAGCTGTCCATAGGATCGTGTAGCAACAGTGCCACTGTACAATTTCAGGCCACTGTGATATTGCACCTAAAAAATTCAACTTTGAAAATTAATAACTTTTGAATGAAACACCTTTCAGCAGTGGGAGTACTCTTGTTTTACTCAGGAGGATAAACCCTACAACATATTTTTTTTTACATTTTAAGTATTACTATCCCTTTAAAGATATTTCTTTTTACCCTTAACTTGATATGGATTTTGTTTGATTTATGTGCGTTATTCCAGCTATTTGATTTGAGGTAAACATGTTATGTGCAGTTACATCTACTGATTTGAAACCTATTGAAGGTGGTTACCTTAGTGCTGCTTTTAGACCAGTGAATGCTATTTTCCCTGTATTATGAGCTATGTCAGATAAAACCAGGGACCATTTTTAGAAACAAAACAAAAAAATATACCATTTATAGACATAAAAGAACATACCTGTTACCTTCAAATTAATAATGTAGTAACAAATATATGCTGCCTTTACTTGAAGAGAGAAATTTCACTTGCATAGACAGGATATATAAATGTATCACTTTAGTTTGTTTTTCAAAATGAAAATCTGGATGTCAGCAAAATTCTTTAATAAACTATATTATTTTTCACATAGTTAGCCATGCATATACCTTGTCATTTTGTATTTATTTATTGTGAACTGCATTTTATTTAATATTTCATGTCCATTAATATATATATATATATATATATATATATATATATATATATATATATATATATATATATATATTTTTTTTTTTTTTTTTTTTTTTTTACTCCAGAAGAGGAAGCACTCACGTTCAAAGTAGCCAACTGCCTGGGTGCTCTACTAATGGCAATACATATATCTCCAAAGTTGTCAGTAAGCACACGCAGGACTTCACCAAATTGTGTTGATGCAGGTGTTTAATCAATGCAACGTTTCGGCTGTATAACTCACAGCCTTCGTCAGGACAGTGTGTACAGACAAAAACAATTCCTTTTAACCCCTTAGCGACCCTTGACGTACCAGGACCGTCAAGGGTAAATGTGATCCAACGACCCTTGACGGTCCCGGTACGTCAAGGGTTAAACTCTTCCATCGCGGCCGCATGGAGCGATGGAAGAGTTCAAACCGCTTGTTACTAAGTGTCCCGGTATCGGGACACTTAGTAACAAGCAGTAGAAACATTGTTGCAACATGCGATTCGCTTCAAAAGTGAATCACATGTTGCAAAACCTGAATGACAGGGACAGTATTTGTAAATACTGTCCCTGTCAGATCTCTCTGCCTCCCTCCACCTTGCATACTGCTGAGGTGGAGAGAGACATACAGACATAGTGTTACAGTGTTCCTGTAAAAAAAAAAAAAAAGTAAAAAAAAAAGTTTAAATAAAGAAAATTAACCCTTTGATCACTGTTCTGCAGTGATCAATAAGTGCCCCCCCATCTGATCACTTTGCTGCAGATCAGTGTTTTCTGATCTGTGGGACACCCCCCATCCCCCTTGGATTTTTTTAGATTTTTTAAAAAAAATTTTAAATTTTTTTTAAATTTTTTACATTTTTTTTTTTGATTTTCTTGGTCAGTTGTCATATTATTCCATAATTGGACCAGCTTTAGCTACATTCCGGTTAATAGTATCTCTGGTTCTGCCCACCTGCGAACATGAGTTCTATTTTGCATACCTGATCGAAGGGTGGGAATTCCATTAATAGAATAATCATTGGATTATTTTGGCATCGTTATTAAGGTGAGCTATTTTATATTTATAGAGATTGTGTCTCGATTTTGGCCAATAAGTGATCCGATTTGTGCGTGTGTTGGGCGGAGGTCTCCGATGCATTCCACAGCACACATACCGGTGCACCACTGCGTTATTCGCTTCAGGCATTTCTTCTCTCTCATCATATATATATCGTTGATCCATGTTTGTATTTTAGTTCCGAAGTTTTATGTGGACATAATCGGAAACTTTGTATATTCTTCTTCTGCAATAATTTAAACTAATCAGTGTTAATAGTTTGTGTGTCTCAATTTATGGTTTCTCCTTTGATCCACATAAGACTAGTTCGTAGGAGCTTTATTTAAAATATGATGTGTCTTGCATAATTTGCTACTTTGTTTCTTATTTTTATGTCATTATCTCTTTTTCTCTCTGACGTATTACTCCTAAGTATATGCTGCATTCAAACTTATCCTTTCTTTTGTTGATTTGTTAATTAAGGCTTTTTATGCTAAATAGGCGTGCTTGATTGGCTGTTAATCAAGTTTGGCGCCTTACACGGTGGTGGGGAGGTTTAAAAGGAATTGTTTTTATCTGTACACACTGTCCTGACGAAGGCTGTGAGTTATACAGCCGAAACGTTGCATTGATTAAACACCTGTATCAACACAATTTGGTGAAGTCCTGCGTGTGCTTACTGACAACTTTGGAGATATATATATATATATATATATATATATATATATATATATATATATATATATATCAGTATTACATTCATTTAAATACTAATTTGTAATGCTAACAAGACTAAATTATCAGGCAAAAATGTATCCTGTAACGGTCATTATATATATATATATATATATATCCTATATAATAATTTGCTAAGTTGTGTGTAACGCCCGACATGCTCAGTAGACACTGCTGCGCGTGCGGCAGTCATGCGCAGTACAGACTGCCCGTGCCGCGGCTGATACAGAGCTGGGCGCTCCGAAGGAGCATCCAGCTCTGTATCAGCAGTGGCGCGGGCAGTCTCCACTGCGCGTGACTGCCCCGCGACTGGCTGCCAGAGGCACTGTGGCCCGTGTAACGGGCTGTTCAACTAGTATATATATATATAAATAAAAAATGCTTATTACAATCGGAAATGTGATGTTAAAATTGTTTCAAAGTTGGCTTTGTACTTCATCCTATAAATGTATTCTCTACAACCCCTATAACAACTTCAGAGAACACCAAGGTTCCATGCATAGAGAATTATTGGTTTAAGTTAAATATGTACTACTTTTGGTATTAAGGAGCATTGGTGGCAGAAAGAGGGAAGCCAATCTCCAGATCTCTGGGTAGACCTCATGGTCCTCACCTAAAGTACTGTCTACAGAACAAGACCCCATCTCCAGAAGTATACAGATATTCTGGAGAATTCAGAGAAGGGATACTAAAACTGTGAAGGGTTTTAAGGAAAAAAAATATCAGGATAGGCTAAAGGATCTGAACATGTATAGCTTGGAGGATAGAAACATTCAAATACATAAAGGGATTAAAAAAAGTACAGGAGGAAAGTACATTTCAAAGGAGTAGAAATGTTAGGACAAGAGGTCATGGTCTAAAAATAGAGTGACAGAGGCTTAGATGTAATGTAAGAAAGTTTTACTTCACTGATAGGGTGGTAGATAACTGGAATAGCCTACCAGCAGTAGTGGTAGAAGTTAATACAGTGAGGGAATTTAAACATGCATGGGACAGGCATAAGGTTATACTAAAAATAAGACAAGATCAAGGACCAAATAAGGTTTTTTTTACAGTAGGAAAACCAGGCTGGTTGTAGTGGGAGGGGAGATGATTAGTTAAGTTTTGCCAAGGTTAGGTTTGAGTTGACGGGAGGACATCCAGGAAGACACAGCAGACAAACAGTCAGATACTCTGGACAAGAGGGAAGGGGAGAGGTCAGGGGCGGAAATATATATTTGAGTGTCATCAGCATAGAGATGATGGTGAAACCCAAGGGAGTTGATTCGATTTCTGAGGGACACGGTGTAGATTGAGAAGAGCAAGGGTCCCAGGACTGATCCTTGAGGCACTCCAACAGACAGTGGGATGGGTGGAGAAGTGGAGCCAGAGTAGGAAATGCTGAAGGAGCAGTTGCAAAGATAAGATGAAAACCAGGAGAGTGCAGTGTCACAGAGACCTAGGGAGTGGAGGGCTTGGAGAAGGAGTGGGTGATCTACTGTGTCAAAAGTGGCTGAACAGGTCCAAGAGAATAATATGGAGTAGTGGCCTTTTGACTTGGAGGAGAGCAAGTCATTGGCCACTTTAGTGAGGGCAGTATCAGTGGAGTGATGAGGGCGGAATCCAGATTGCAAGGGATCTAGCAGGGAGTAGGAGCAGGGGAATTTAGTGAGTCAATTATATGCGAGATGCTCAAGGAGCTTGGAGGCAAATGGGAGCAGAGAAATTGGCCGGTAATTTGACAGTGCGTTTGGGTCCAGGGAGGGTTTCTTTAGGATGGGTGTGATTAGTGTATGTTTGAAAGAGGATGGGAAGGTGCTGGTTGAGAAAGAGAGGTTGAATACGTGAATAAGGATTGGAGTTAGTAGAGGGGAGAGTTCATGAGTGAGCTGGGGTGGGACTGGGACGTGAGGGCATGTGGTTAGATTTGACTGAGTGAGGAGAAGAGAAACTTCATCCTCGTTGAGGGGTGAGAAGGAGCTTAGTGTGTATGTGGGAAAGGTGACAGGGCTGGGCTGGCTGGATGGGGTGGGAGTGATGAAATGTCATGTCTGATAGATTCAATCTAGTCCTTGAAGTGGGTGGCAAGATCTTTGGCAGAGAAGTTAGTGGAACGTGTTTGTGTTGGTGGGTGTAGAAGAGATTTGAAGGCTGAAAAAAGGTGTTTTGGGTTAGAGGAGAGATTAGAAATTAGAGAGGAAAAGTATGACTGTTTGGCCAGGGAGAGGGAAGAGCTAAATGAACGGAGAATTAATTTGTAGTGTATGAAGTCAGCTGTGGAGCGAGATTTCCTCCATTGCCTTTCGGCAGTGTGTGAGCACCTTTGGAGGTATTGCGTTTGTCTTGTGTGCCAGGGTTGTAGTGGGGTTGTGCGTGGGTGGAGTGGAATTGCAGGTGCTGCTGTGTCAAGGGCTGTTGTGGGGGTGCTGTTATAGAGAGCAGTAGTTTTGACTGGGCAAGTAAGTGTGAGGATGAGGTTGAGAAGAGGTTGCAGACCTAAAAGTTGGTTTTAGCTGTCTTAGGGCTAGATTTAAAGGCTCCCGTTAAACCAGCCGCTAAGTGAAAAAGGCACATCGCTCGCAAATAATACATGAGTTACGGCAGATTGAATAGGTACTCTACAAGAATAGCTATCAAGCGTAGGCACACACAAAACACGAAACACAAAACCCGTTGTCGCTCATGTTAATGCACAACAGGCGGCCAAATAACATCGCTCAAAACAACATGTAACATAACGGCTGCCGTTGTCTAGCAACCATGATTGATGCAACAACAAATTCAAACACACAGCCAATCCCAAAGCCCCAAAGTATCCAAAAACTTCAAATACACCTATATATACCCAAAAATAACTGTCACACACTGTCTGTTATCGAGTTCTTCAGAGCTAGATATCAGGACCCAGGAGCGGAGGATAGTGATCAGAGAGAGGGAGACAGGAGCGTTCATTGGAGGTAGAGGAGTTTTGGAGTTTGGAGAGAGGAGAGCATTGCACAGAATACGACACATAGCACACCTTTGCACATATTACATACACCCATACAAACACAAACACATACATACACATAGTCCTTTAATTTTATAACAACACCTTACACATTTTACTTTTTATTTTGACAGTGTGAATCTGTGAGTGAAAGTGTGTGACAGAGACTGAGTGGATCGAGTGTGTCTGTGAGGGCCTGTGGGAGTGCCTGGGTGTGAGTGGGTGAGTGATGGCCAGGAGAGGAGGACAGGAGAGTAATGGAGGAGGAGGAAGCTCAGGAGGGTATCCCTCAGCAGAGCAGGGGTGGGAGAGGGAGATCCACAGGGCGGAGGGGGACCCGGCCCACAAGAGCAGGAACACACAGGACAGGGACAGAACCTGCAGTGGGACGAGGGGTAGTTGCTGGGGAGCACCCCACACAGTCAGGGTCAGACCAGGCAGGGCACTCCGGCTCTGAGTCATCCCATGCCGGAGGTGACGAGGGCAGGATCAGGGACCCCAAGTATACAGAGGAGGAGAACACGGCTCTCGTGGAAGCTGTCCTGGAGAGGCAGAGTGTTCTCCACCCAACAGCGAAGGTCCCTGGCCTGTCAGCGAGGAGGAAGGCAGCCTGGAACCAGATCTGCAGCGGGGTCAACGCGGTGGCTCCATGCAGGCGGGATGTGGAGTCCATAAAAAAAGCGATGGGGCGACTTCCGGAGGGTGGTCAAGAACAAGCTGTCAGAACTCGCCAAGCACGCCCGAGGCACTGGAGGTGGCCCACCTGTCCCTATCACCTTCTGCGGCTGGGAGGAGATGGTGCGGCAGAATATGTCCTCAACCTTGATCGAGAGGGTTGTTGGAGGAGCTGACACTGGGGATGAGAGGAGCCTCCACACTACCGGTAAGTGCAACACTACAGAACCACATACTACATCAACCAACACCAGCTGCACACACAGTCACACCTCAACACATGCCCATCATTCATCCATACAACTGCACCAACACAGCACCCTGAGGGTTAAAAACAGGACACAACACCAGGACAAATATCAAGGTCCAACTTGGGACAAACCTGTCCAAGTCCTACTTCAACCCTCCTGTTGCTGTGCTCATCACACACAATACACAAACCATGCTGTTCAAAATGTCGTCTGTTAAATATCATCACTGTTCACACACAATGTCACCCATGTCCCCACTGGGAAGTCAGCACTTAACCCCTTGAGAGCTAGAGGGATCATCAATGCATCGATCAACAATGCTTTGGCAACCCCTCTGGGACTCAAAGGGTTAACCAGACAAAAATCAAGTCAATAGGCCAACGATCACATGCTACACAGGGGACATTCACTAAGCGGTGACAAAGAGATGGTGGAGAGAAATTCACCCTTACACATCCTCACTTCACCAATACCAGTGTCTATGGAGTCTATGGAGAATATGCAATAACATGAATCAAGTTGCTAAGGTCCCATCGTATAGACTCCATAGAAAACACTGGAAATGGGGAAATGAGATCACTGGAGAAGTCAGCATCATGTACACTCCATCATGTCGACAACACCGCTTACTGAATCACGAAAAGGATGGAGCAGGTCACACATCACAGTGTCACTGAGAATAACTGGTTGTATGTGCAACACACAGGCCTCAAACAATACTCCAGAATTAAAGGTGGAAAAAGTAGGCCTTGGTGTTGTGTCTGCAATCATTTACTCTAACTTGAAATGACATATCTCACACCTGATTCCCACATGGATCCTCGGGGGTGCTAATGCCATGGATGGATGGTACACCAGCCACTGTTTGCAGGATACACATGGCAACCAAATATCAACCATTGTACCTTGGTCACCAACAGGCCATGAATGATGGATATCTTGGATTGAGTACGGTTGCCTCACTCAGAAGGATGGATGGGCTCATACTCCAAGAAAAACAGGCCTTAATCAAAGATATCCCTCACTACTGGCGTGATTGTTGCCCTTCAGGATTCAACTGGAACACACGACATGGACAGGATCCTGTCCAGTTCATCAATCTCTGATTGCCAGGGTGGTATCCCATGCCCTACAATGCAATGCATAGGATATGATCCTGACAACCAGAGAGTAACCTGTCAAGTAATGAAAAATTGTGCATTGTACGGGATCAGCTAAGAAGATAGGGTTGAATAACACTTGAATCCCACTGCACATCTGTTCAAAAAAGATATGCACACAAAGGAAAATGGTCAGATATGTACCTATCAAATGGCTCAAAATATGTCCCAACATGATGTGAACCCAGAGATCATTTCACTGCCTGTGATTGCCTTACTGGCCAGATATGTGCATCCATCAGAAACTAACTTACATTGATCCCATCCAAATACACATACCTAGTATATCCCACTCTACGTAGATGGGATATACGAGGTATGTACATATCCATCATATCAATCCAATGTATATTTTGATGGGTGCACATATATAGCCAGTAAGGCAATCACACTTACTGAAATGATCTCTGGCTTCATATCTTGAAAGGATATATTCGTATCCATATGAAAGGTACATATCCACATGCATATCTGACCATTTCTCCTTGTATGTAACTGTAATGGCATAGCAATTGTTAATTTCACCAAGATGTGGATCGATGTTAGTCCTATCCCTCCAACCCTCATGGTTAGACAGATATCGCTCTATTTGACAGCTGGAGATTTCAGTCATTAGACCACACGGAGGCTCTTCAGCAGAGCCTAAATTGCCCCATTCAGAGATGAATACATCTTTGAGATGGTCAACAAAGTGTGCCTGGTTTGCAAGCACACTCTGTTCACCATTCCAATGAAGTTTACATCTCTGAATGGGGCAACTTAGGCTCTGCTGAAGAGCCTCCGTGTGGTGAAATGACTGTCAAACATGTCAAAATGACTGTCAAATAGAGCAATATCTGTCTAACCATGTGGGTTGGAGGGATAGGACTAACATCGATCCACATCTATCTCTTACGATGCCTACAATATTACATCATGGTGAAATTAACCATTTCTGTTCCGTTAAAAGGATAGTAATACCTAACATGTGAAAAGAAAAATATATTGCAGGGTTCATCCCCCGAGCAAAACAAGGGTATTCCCACTGCTGAAAGGTGTTTCATTCAAAAAGTAGCACAGCTCAAAGTTGACTACTCCAGGGGCAATATCACAGTGGCCTGGAACTCTACAATGGCGATGTTGCTAGACCATCCTATGGACAGCTTACGTCCAGACGCCATAAATTCCCATGGGATAATGTAGCAACAGTGCCAATGTAGAACTTCAGGCCACTGGGATATAGCACCAAAGCAATTCTATTCTGAGCTGGGATACTTTTTGAACAAAAACCCCCTCCAGCAGTGGGAGTACCCTTGTTTCACTCAGGGTGATAAACCACACAACATATATTTCCCTTTCCGCATTTCATGTATTAGTATCCCATTAATCCCATCATGGCTACGTTTACTAATCACACAGTCTCAATTCTCCACACAGCTTATGGGCCTCCATCGCAGCAGGAGCCCGTGGAGGAGCCGACCACACCACCCAGTGAGGAGTATACAGAGGAGGGGACTAGCCAATGGGAACCGTATACAACGACCACACCTCCTCCCCAACTGGCTGCATCACCACTGGCTGCCCCTCAACTGCCTGCCCCTCAACTGCCTACCCCTCAACTGGCTGCACCACCACAGGATGCTCCACAACTGTACAGCGGCTGGATGCAGGGGGAGAGATGGATGCATCCTACCACCTCCAGGAGCTATTACCCTCCAGCAGCAGCACCACCACTACCAGGGAGGCAATGGCTGCCCGGGAATGTGGCCACCAGCCAATATGGGCCATATTCCACCCAGATGGATCTACCCTCCTGGATGGCTCCCCAGCATGGCCCCAGGTATGATCCCAGGTGGGGGCCAAGCACCTACCAGTGGCCAAGGTATGACCCTTGGCCACTTGACTACCAACACCTGGGCCTGATTGGGGAGCCCCAGCGCCCTCAGCCAAGGGACTTGTTCACCCCACCACCTCAACCAGCACAGACATCAGTGGGCAGCAGTGGGTCCCTTGATGTGGTGGGCACCCACACACAGTCTGTGCAAGCCACTCCACCAACAGAAACAGCAGTAGCAGCCACAGCACACCCAGTACCAGCAGAGGAGACAGCAGAGGCTGGGGAGATAGAGGCTGAGGAGACAGCTGAAGCTGGGGAAACAGAGGCTGAGGAGACAGCTGAAGCTAGGGAAACAGAGGCTGAGGAGACAGCTGAAGCTGGGGAGACAGCACATGAGTCACCGGGCACTCCCATCACCAGCAGTCAACGCCCCACGGATCTGGAGGCTGAGTGCATGGCTCTTCAAAGAGGACAGCTCCGGGCAACCCACTCCACCAACGACAACATCACAAGGAACCGGAGGGAATCCCGGAGGAACACGAACAGGTTGGAGACCAGAATCCAAGCTCTGGAGTCAGAGGTTGCCAGGGGGAACACACAACTCCACCAGCTCCATACGGGGATGATGGACATGTTTGCATAGGTGCTCGTGGAGTTGCGAGAGATTAACCGCAGGGAGAACCTGAGGATGGAGAGGGAGAACCTGCGTTCCACAGAGGGGTCCACTGCACCCACCACCCCTTCTAGTGTTACTCCAGAAGCCACACCTAGGGGACAGAGGGTGACAAGGTAATCAGCCAGGGCATCCACCTCTGGCACCAAGTCTAAGGCCCCCCCCAAAAAAAGAAGAAATGAAAGGCCCAACCTGTCATCTGCCCCCTCAATAAAGGAAAATTGTGCTTTTGAATCCTGTCTGATCTGCTGTGTATTCAGTTATAGATTGGGTGGCAGGGTTGTCTCCAATGCATTGCAAAACAATGCAGTGAACTCAACTCCTGCCTGGGGGAAATGTTTGTGTGATGTTACAACATGGGTTCACACACCCACACCGTTGTCCAAATTCACCTGGCAACCCATCCCTGTAGCCATATAACACGACAGTGTTACATGGCCATGATGTGTGTCAGATTTGATCAGAACATACCCCTTATCACAACAACTGGTGCAACACTGAACATTCGTCTGCATCAATTGTTGTGTTTGAGGGGAAAACCAAACAAACAGCTATGCGACTTAGCAGGGAAATAACAAGCAGGACAGATGTAACATGCATCAATATGGTCTTTAAATCAAAATTCTATTGTGCAGCTGACTTACTGGGGAACACAATGTACACACTAGGATCTCAATGTGTGTTACAAATTGTGATCCTAGGGTGAGCATTGTGTTCTCCAGCAAGTCAGTTGCACAACAGGAGTTTGAATCACAGCCTAACTTACTGGATAACCCAATGATCTTCCTAAGATTTCATTGTGTAGCACACACATTGGAACCTTAGGCTGAGCATTGGGTTATGTATTAAAGGGATAGTAAACCTTGAAAATAAGTTCATTCTATATTGTAGCCCTTAAAAAAACATGTAAAATGATATAAGTCTTATCTCCCAAACCATATATGTTTGGTAGATAAGACTTATATCATTTTTCATGTTTTTTAAAGGGCTACAATGTGAAATAAAATTATTTTCAAGGTTTACTATCCCTTTAAGTTGTGTTATTGTTTAACTAAGGTTGTAACACACTTCACCAGTGATAACACTTGTCCACATGGTTGTTTGTTGATGTAGCCCATGTACTGAGATATGACAACCTACAGCAATCTCAGGACATTGATTATATTGAGCAACACACAAACCTTGGACATCACATCACAGTGGAAGTGTGTCCCCTGTATCACCAGCTACTCACTCACAACACACATCAGTGTATCACTGCCATCATGTCATTGCATGTATACATCACAAAGTCCACTCATGGTCAGGCAACTAGTGGACTCCTGTGATGTAAATCATGCCTTCCTTTGTATGAGGGATACTCTAGCCTTGGGTATGGTTCCACGTTGACAGATGTTTGATCCAACATTCATTCATACAGACACTGATTGAGTAGTGATGTTTCTTGTGTATTTAGCCTATATGCATTAAACACTTGTATGAGCACAAAAACGGTACATCTGAACTAAATAGGAATACATTAGAAATGCTAGTGAACTGCTCATGTGTTGTCCACATAGTTTGGCATCTGTGTATGAGCAGTTTTACTGTACAGGTCTGATACCTGGATGTTAGTACACACATGAATTCGCGTCCATATGTGAATGTTCCAGTAGAGGTTGCTGTGAACATCAGGTCAAACATTGCATCACCAACACAATCACTTGAAACACCAAGGGGTGAGCTTCATGGAAGTGTTGTCCAGACTTCAGTCCAGTCATATGGCAACTCCTCTGTTCAAGGATGGATCGTGCTATGGATGCCTGTGGGACAAGAGGACAGGATTTGGAACATCACCCTCGAAGTGATCGTCATGCAACAGCTACAACATCATGATCCTCTTAATCTTTCTCGTTACATAAGTCTACACAAACCACTGCTTTGTAAAGTGTTGTGTACTGGTCTATGAACCATCATGGGGGGAACTAAGGGGATGTTAACCATCCTTAGGGATATATGCCCCTGACATGGTTACACACATCAACAAATATGTCCTAATAGCTTCCTGACAACAATATATTTGGGCTGCCACTGTCAGAGACAGCCCAAATATGTTTGGTTCATGGAGCTAGTAGGACATATTTGTTAATGTGTGTATTTCTTTCTGGGGCACATATCACTGCACACACACACACACACACACACACACACACACACACACACACACACACACACACACACACACACACACACACACACACACACACACACACACACACACACACACACAGAGGGCAGCATGGTGTCCCTGGAGATGTGATCCACATTTCATGAGCTCCATGTTGTGTAACACACTATTACTGTAGATCCACCCCTCTGCTGCTCTCTTCAGCTGTAGCAAGCTACTGGTCCCATGTCCCCTCGAATGCCCCCTGAACCCCTTATATGACAGAGTGCTATCCGATGCATTGGCTTGGATGAGACTCCCTCGCTACAAGGGTACCATGGTTGCTATGGGTCTGATCCTAGCAAAACACTTTAGTTGGTGCCTAGGGAGCTGTAGGATATACTGAACAAGGTTAAAGTGTTGTACCTTGGTTTCCAGGGGGGCATGCATGATATCCTTGAGGTATCAGTATCAACATGGACGACAGGTTGTCAGATGTAATCGGAATCTCTAGCCCCAATCTGACTGGTCCACGAAATTGTTGATGCTGGTGGTCCATACTGCAGCCAGTGTCAGGGCTGTGTCACTGATCCTGTGGGGTGAAACAGAACATGTGTGTTGTGGTGGGTGTGTATGCATGGATTGTGTGCATACATGTATTATACTCACAGCAGAAGTGATCCCTGATCAATCTGTCCCTTGTCTGCATCCCTGTTGGGGTTTCCTCACACTCAACAATCTCCACAGGGTCTTCAGGTCTGGGTGGAGGATGGACATCGTCGATGAGTCTGGTGTCCACCGCGATATTATGTAGGATGGCACATGCCATGATGATGTCGCAGACCTTGCCTGGTGCATACTGCAATGCTCCCCCCGAGTGGTCCAGACATCGGAATCGGGACTTGAGGAGGCCGAAGGTCCGCTCAATGGCATTCCGTGTTCTGGCATGAGCCTGGTTATATCGTTCCTGGGCATCATTTTGGGGATTGGCGACCGGGGTGAGGAGCCATGGCTTGCATCCATAGCCAGCATCACCTGTGGAAAGTGAGTGACATGGTGTGACAAGGAGCACATATTGTGTGAATGATGTTTTATGTGGTGAACGTACTAGCACGTGTATGTGGTGTCATTTGGTACTGTTAACTCACCCAGAAGCCATCCGCCTGTATAGGTCCCATTTTTGAAATCCCTCTGCACAGATGCATTTCTGAGTATATGTGAATCGTGACAGCTCCCGGGAAATTTTGCACAGACATTCATGATGGCCAGGTTGCTGTCACACACCATCTGCACATTCATGGAGTGGAAGTTTTTGCGGTTCATGAACATATGTCCCTGACGTGCTGGTGCTTTGATACGGACAATCTATTGCACCCATGACCCTGGGCATGCCTACCCTTGCATAGAAGCCCTGCTTCAGATGTGTCCACTCCATATCGGTGATGGGGAAATGTATATAGGTACTGGCCTTGCCTTTGAGGGCTGGCAAGACCTGGGCCAGCACCCTGGAGAATGTGGCCTGGGACATGCCAGATGCGTAACCCTCTGTCGACTGGAAGGCGCCACTTGCCATGAAGTGTATGGCACACAGGAGTTTTTGAAGGCCAGTTAGAGCATGGTTGTGGGTGCATATGGGATCCACCTGATCCTTGATGACCTCATACAGGGCAATGATGCTGTTTGGCCTCAACCTGTAGCGATTAATGACCTCGTCATCGGTCATTCCAAAGAGAGTGACCCTTGGGCGGTATACCCTGGGCCTTGGTGGTCGACTATGCATCTTGGGCTGCTGCAGGGGTCCCTGTGGCAGCTGGGGAGCATCCTGTTGATGGTGAGCATCCTGTTGCTGCAGCTGTGCATCTGCAGGCAGGTGTCCTCTGGGTGGGGATGGGCTCCTGTGTGGCTCATGAGCCAGAGCCTCCTCACTTGCAACAGGTGAAGGCTGTTGATCAGGCGTGCCTGGAGGTTGCTGATGTTCCCCAACTTTCTCCCTTGCACGCCTTCTCAACAATATGTAACCCAACATACTGTTTGCTCTCTCTATCTCTCCCTCCCTGAGTGGAAAACAAGCCACAAGTGAGTGTGTTGAGTTGTCCCTTTAAGTACTTGATAGGGCGTTGTGTAGGTGTGGTGATGAGGTGAGTGCTGACCAATGGAGAGTTGTTTTTGTCCAGGTAAATGTTTGCAGGTGTGTGTGTTATAAGATGTGGTGTGTTGTGCTTGTTATGTGTGTGCAGTTGTGGGGTGCAGGTCGCCTGTTGATGTTGCACAGGTGAGCTTATATTTGCAGGTGTCCGCTTTGTGTGATGACCCCCATTGTTCCGTGCCATGTTGTGTTGTTGTTTTTTTGTGTGTCGTTGTCCCTGTGGTGTTGCTTGTTGTTGTATGTGGAGTGATTTGTGTTGTGTGTCCATGTTTTTGTGTTGTTTTGGCATTGCACTAGTTAATTTTTCCATTTACATGCTTGTGCGGTAAGCATTTTGTGTATTTTCCTATGTAACGGGTGTTTTGTTTTGCCCGTTAAGTGTCTAACGGCTAAGAAAAGTGGGTCTTAACTTTTTGCCGTTAGGTGTGTCTTTTTTTTTTCAGCCGTTAGCAGTACCGCAAGCCTTTGAATGGCTCTGGGGTATGTTGTTCCATGCGTCTGAATGCACGTAAGTGTATCGGCCGTTAGGATTCTGCAACTGCCGTTAGCTGTTCTTTAGACGGATCTTTGAATTGCAACATGACACTTAACGCACCCGTTAGTGATTTTTTTTTACTACCGGCTACCTTTAAATCGAGCCCTTACACTTTAAAGTGATTGTAATACATCAATTTAATTTTATTTTATATTGTAGCCATTAAAAAAACATTAAAAACGATATAAGTCTTATCTCTCAAACCTTTATGGTTTGAGAGATATTCGCAAGTAAAGTTCCTCCTGAGTGACATCAGCACTCTAGCTGACAGATTTGGAATCCGATCCGCTGACCGGCCGGCGGCTCTTCAGCAGAGCCGAGATCGCAAGATATAAAAATAACTATTTCATTGGAATGCTGTACAAAGTGTGCCTGGTTTGAAAGCACACTTTGTAGATTTTTCCAATAAAGTACTTATTTTTATATCTTGCAATCTTGGCTCTGCTGAAGAGCCGCCGGCTAGTCTGCAGACCGGATTCCAAGTCTGTCAGCTAGATGGCAGTCTTGACCAATACAGCCAGTCAGGGGGAAACTTTACTTGTGAATATCTCTCAAACCATAAAGGTTTGAGAGGTAAGACTTATATCGTTTAAAATGTTTTTTTAATGGCTACAATATAAAATAAAATTAGTATTACTATCACTTTAAGGCTAAAGTATAAACCCTTTGTGTCAGGGGTATGATATGTATTGAGTCAAAGCATACTCACCTCTCTGGCACTCAAAGGGCTAAGAAGATCAGGAGGGAGATGAATTAAGGTGTGATAAAGAGGAGAGATCTCAGTGCATAGGCTCCACAGAATAACATAGGAACTGGAGAAGTGATATCACTGGAGAAGTTATCTCTTCTTTCTCACATCCCTAATGCACCTTAGTGCAACTGCCCCCTGGAGCAACCTGGAAACTAACTGCACCATAGAGACCACAGAAAACTTCCCAGTGATTTAAAGGAGCAGTACACTTTTTTATGAAAAAATATATATATATATAGTAGGGTTTTTCCTGCTAAATAAGAAAATAGTACTCCCGCTACTGAGAGATGCAGATTTCCAGCATTATTACAGTTTAAAGCAATGCTGGTTTTTTTTTTTACATTAGCAGTGCCCTTTAGTGGCCATTCCAATTAGTTATTCTGTTACATTCTATTTGAGAGTTTTCCATAGAATGTGAGAAAAACTGCTGAGTAATTTCCTGTCAGAACTTTCAGGAAGTAAATGCACAGTAAATTTACTTCCTGATTGTTTAAACGGTTATAAATTTTTAATAAAACAGCTGACAGCGGTGAGAGTAATCTTGTTTTACGCAGTAGGAAAAGCTCAATAACATATATGTTTTCATAAAAAAAATTCTGATCTTTTAAATGTGACTTTTAACCCCTTGAATGCTAGAGAGGTCTCCAGCAGATATCTTTAGCATTCAAGGGGTTAAAGGACCCATTTAAGTCAGGAGCACTCCTTATGCCCTCCAACAAAGGCTGAATAAAAAATAAATAAATGTGTTTGTGTGCTACAGGGGGTGTGGGACACACAGGGTTTTCAAATATTTTTTTATTTAGACCTAATGGGGTGCATCAGAACCAATGCAGTGTAAATAAAATAATGCAAAGCAATTCATTGGACCCCTGTGGCGCACAGTTAGTTTTTTTTTATATCATTACTTTGTATTCAGAGCTTGTTGGGGGGCATCAGGGCCAAGCCTGATGGCCCTCAACAAACTCTGATTATACAATAATGAAAAAACTCCTGTGTGCACACACGGGGGGGGGGGGGGGTGTCTCCATTGGATTTTTTTTTTCATTGTTTTATTATATACCTCATTGGGGGCATCAGGGCCCCTCCTGATGTCCCCCAATGAGGTCTTAGTAAAAAAAAATATGGCCCAAAAGAATTTACCCTGTGAGTGCCACAAAGCAATGCTCTGGGGACCTCTGCGGCACTCATGGATTTACTTTTTTATTTTTATTTATTTTACAATCAGACCTCGTGGATGACTCTTTTTTGCATTTGCCAAACTATATATTTTTAATAATATATATTTCTTTGCCTGATATTTGAGAAAGGAGTTCTGTGAGCTGAAACGCATCATATACCGGTTGTAACTTTATGTTTATGTATTGACTTTTTTGGCAGCTAATATATTTTCTATTTTTTATTAATAAATACATTTTTTTTACATTCGTGGACTCTATAAAAAACATTTTTGTGGGCGAAGTAGCCAAATCGGAGTTGCTAAAGAGACCCATTTGGAATTTGCTGGTTGTACCTACAACCAGCACATCATCTTTTGCATTGTGAGCATTGGATATATCTCTGTTGAATCCAAGTGGGATTTTCTATTGTTGGTTTACACTCTTCCTGTTTCTTGCCCTTTGTGTTCTAAGGTTCCTGAGAAGGCCCTTGGATTGTTTGTAGAAACAGCATCCATATTGCCAACGATGGGAAAACTGAGTGGGGGCAGTCAGAGTCCCCCATTTGTCCAGATGATCACTTTTAGTGATCTTATTTATTGTGAATACCTTGGTGTTTTGGTGGAGGTCTTGAATTTGCATGAGGTATTGCACTAGGAAGCGCCCTTCTTTCTTTTTCATATTAGACCTCGTGGGGGGACATCAGGACCCCTCCTGATGTTCCCCCAGTTATTGATCTCCCAGCTGATCATGCTGGGATATCAATATGGCGACACAGGAGAGCAAGCAACCCTCCTGCCCTTCTCTCCTACCACTGGCAGGAGTGAATCGAATTGGGAAAAGTTTCCTAAGGTCACCGGTGACCATGTCACTGATGACGATAGGAGGCTTCCCCCGATCCCCCCCACTCCTACCCAGAGGTTTGGGTAGAAGAGAGGGGTAAGGAGAAGCTGTGTTTCTCCTTTAGCGATAATGATCTCAGCGAGATTGGCTGGGAGATCAATAACTGGAGGGGGGGGGGGCATGAGGAGTCATCCTCATGCCCCCCCCCCCCCAAACAGTGCCAGGCATTTTTTTTTTTATATGCGGCCACTGCATGCAGGATATACCGGCTTATGCAGTGACTGCATTTTACATGTACATTGTAGAAGCTTGGCACAGCAGGTATAGCTGTCCAAACTTGTACAATGATGTACCAACTTGGCACTCTAGGGGTTAAACCACTTAAATGTGTTGCATTGGAGACTTCTCTAGCATTTAAGGGGTTTAAAGCCCCATTGAACTCAGAGGGAATTTTGTGAATTTGGATTTGTTCCCGATGAAGCAGTTGGTTTACCTCAGTAATGCTCCAGCTCTTATTAAATCAGACTTACAAAGCTTTATGCAGGAAGCAGAAGATAAGCAATGTTGGAACACGGCATTTGCACGGGAAGTGCTCCATTCTTATTAGATCTGCCTCACTGGAATTGCTGGTATTGGCAGGAGGCTATTCTGCTAGGCTTCCAAGGATATGTACTTGTGATGTGCTTGTTAACCCCTTACTGAGGCTTTATTTTAAAGGGATAGTAATACTTCGTTTTATCTTTATTTTATTTTGTAGGCATTAAAAAAAAAAACATGAAGAACAATATAAGTCTTATCTCTCAAACCTTTATGGTTTATGAGATATTCACAAGCAAAGTTTCCCCCTCCCGGCCCTTTTACCTAGTGTAAGCAATCTCTTCTCACATGTGGAATGCAGTCCATAGACCAGACAGATAACAGCAAGGGACAATATTCTTCCTATCAGAACAATGAAAGCCCTGCCCCCATGACAAGCTTTTCAGCTTTTTTCCCTCATCTTAATTGAAGATTGTCCCTCACTGCAGTCTACCTGGGCACCTCCCTTCTGCTCTGGCTGAGCAGTGTTACATCAGTAAAAGAGGCGGGAGGGGGACACTTTGTCATTGAATTACTCTTGAACTATAACTCTGACAGTATTGAAATAACATTCTCCAAAGTCCAAATACTATGATTATTAATTAGAGCTGCTTTTATTATGAAACATTACTATCCCTTTAACATCACATTTATATGGATAACCTGCTATTTCACAGGATAACAATAAAAAGGAGGAAACAAAACAGAAAGTTTTTATATTGGTTTCCTGTCATAATTTGTGCTCAATTGGGTCATCATTGAGTACCCCTCTAGCACTCAAATGGTTAATAGGGACTGGATTAAAGGTATGAATGGTCATTCATACCTCCCAAACATCCCTTTGGGGGCAGCGCTGTCCCTCTGAGGCAAAAATCCCAATGTCCCTCATTCCTTCTCTGGTGTCCCTCTTTTGGGTGATCAGACTATATGGTGTGTATATAAGTGTTCCACATTGCTTCACAGTAATACAATGTTTAAACTTCATTATATGTGTTTATAAATTAGATACATTACTTTGGTCTTGCTCTAAATCATTTATATTATCTTTAATTTAATTAATAATTGCCCCCATTGTGTCCTTTTTCCCCTGTGGGGATGTGTATTCTCTGCTTCTCTCTTCCTCACAATCACTGTGAAGAAGAATGAGGCAGAGGCAATGCCTTTTGCATTGGCTCAGCCTGTACATGTGATCACTGTAGAAGTGATTACATGTACAAGCTTGCTGGGAAAAGGCTGACATTGACTGCTCCGGTCCTGGAGCAGTCAGTTACAGACTCCCTGGCGTGATCTCAGGGCGCGCTGCGATTATGAAATCTTTGATGTGCCAGGACTGTCACCTGTCCTTAACGCCTTCAGTGCCAGAGGCTTGGGCCATTTCCTGTACCCTGCAGGCCAGACACTTTTTCAGCATTTTTGCTATCCTTCCTGTTTAGGCTTGATTTACTCTGGGGATTTCTAGTTACAAATGGAAAACTATATATCGTTTTTTTTCAGAACAAATTGAGCTTTCTTGTGGTACCTTACATGAATAGAATTTTACATTGTGCAAAAAGCTATGATGTCATAATGACAAAAAAAGTGAAAATTTATTCATTTTGCTAAAATCACATACTACGTATCAAAAACATTTAACTTGATTGAAAAAGCTTCAATTATTTGAAAAAGCCCCAGTCCCCCGAGTAAAAAAAAATACCAAATTTATATAATATTACCTAAGTCCATGGCTAGCGTAGAGCCCTAATCACCAGCAGCGCAAAATGACATTTTCAACTATATAAACTAATATGCGCATTCTAGGGTTTTTGTGGTAAAGCTACCCTAAAACAGTGGAATAACTATATAAAACTATATATTTCTGAAAAGTAAACAACCTGCCACATCTAATGAGGGGTAATGCACTGGACCCCCTGTGGCACACAGAGGATTTTTTTTTTTCTTTTTACTATTTTTTATTCACAGCTTGTTGGGGGACACATCAGGGCCCCCCAACAAGCTTTGAATACAAAGAAATTCAAACCAAAGTCCTGTGTGTGTCACAGGAGGGGGGTCTGTATTGGACCCCCCCCCCCCGTGGCACACACAGGGTTAATTTTAGTCTAAAATCCTATTTTCTCTGTTATCCAATACAGGTTACTGGTAACTTTGGGATGTCCAACCATTAAGTTCCCCAGGGCGGGAAGAAAGGCAAGGACCAGGCACAGGCCCCCCCAAAGACACCAGAGCAACAATGAACCTACAGCTCATGACTAGCTCAACACTAACCGCAAAGTGTCAACGGACACTGAACAGGGGTAAAACAAACCCCATGAACTGTTGCACAGCACACTCTAAAGTGAAATAGTACTGAGAGATTAAAGAGATCTTAGACAGGCAAGGCTGCCACCAGGTTCTTCCTCCCAAAACTGGCATCAGCCGATGCCAGCACATCCACGCGATAGTGTTTAGAAAAAGTGTGCACAGATGACCAAGTGGTTGCCTTGCACAACTGATTAGCTGAGGCCTGGTTCTTGTAGGCCAAAGAAGCCCCAGTAGACCTCGAAGAATGAGCCGTAACTCTGAAGGGGAACAGGCTTCTTCCGAAGTTCATAAGTTTTACGAATTGTGGACTTAATTCAAGAAGCGATGGCAACCTTGGAAGCAGGCTTCCCTGCCCTAGCCCCTGAGGAATGACAAACAGAGTGTCAGACTGCCTCAAGGACTCAGTGTGATGCACATAGAACTTGAGACAACGCACAACATCCAACAGATGAAGATTCCTCTCTTTGTCAGAAGTAGGGTTAGTACAGAAGGAAGGAGCCACAATCGCCTGATTGATGTGGAACTCAGACACAACCTTTGAGAGAAAGTCTTGTGAGCTGCGAAGCACTGTCTTGTCCTTGTGAAAGACCAAAAAGGGTGGTCTACAAGACAGGGCATGCAGCTCCGCAACTCGGCGAACAGAAACAATCGCCAGGAGAAAAGCCATCTCCCACGTCAGCATAAGTAGATGAATGGTAGCCAAGGACTCAAAGGAAGGATGCTGGAGTACTCCCAGAACCAGGTTAAGATCCCACTGAGAAGCAGGGGACTTAAACACCAGACGGGCATGAGCAACACCCTGGAAGAAAACCCTGACATCAAGAATGATAGCAAGACGTCTCTGAAAAAAAACAGAGAGCGCAGAAGTCTGAACCTTAAGAGAACTCAGACTGAGACCCTTGTTCACACCATCGTGGAGGAAGGAAAGAATCGTAGGAAGGTCAAAATCCTAAGACAGGTCTTTGTCAGCACACCAAGCCAGGAAGGTAGACCAAACTCGATGGTAGGCCTTAGAGGAAACAGGCTTGCGGGCACTAAGCATAGTAGTCACCACTCCAGAAGAAAATCCTTTCTTCTTCAAAATTGAGGATTCAATCTCCATGCTGAGCACTCAAGTGCCCCGGCACCGCTCCCCATCTGAAGAGGCTGGCATCCGTCATCACTGTGGTCCAGAAGGGCACCAGGAAGGGTCGACCATTCAGGAGATTGTTCAGGTTGAGCCACCACGAGAGACTCTGCTCTGATCCTGAGACAGGATAGCTTGGACCTTTAGTGCTATCTGATGAGCCACTTTGTCTGGCAGAAACACCATCCCCCTCTGATGTCGAAGAGGAGGCCCCGAAAGACCATCTTCTGATAAGGAACAAGATCTGACTTGTCCAAGCTGATGATCCACCCGTGATGAGAGAAAGCACGAATGCAGTCCTGCACCTGCTGGTGAAGAAGTTCTGGTGACGAGGCCTTCAGAAGGAGGTCGTCCATGTATGGAGTAACTCTGATGCCGTTCTGATGTAGGACGGAGATCAAAGCTCCTAGGACTCTGTTGAAGACTTGAGGAGCCATGGTCAGGCCAAAGGGGAGGGCAGAGAACTGGAAGTGCCCTCATTCACAGGCAAAGCGGAGATACTGCCGACTCTCTGGATGAATGGTGATGTGCATATAGGCATCCCGAAGATCCAGAGAGACATGGCTGCTATCACTCTGTGTAGAGACTCCTGGCAGTACTGGGACCTGACCACAAAGGAGTTGAGATCCTTCAGATCCAAAATGGAATGACAGCCCCCATCCTTCTTGGAGACCACAAAGAGGTTGGAGTAGAATTGCAAGCCCCCCTCCTGAGGGGGAACTGGGTCCAGGACTGCCTTGTCCAGAAGGGCCTGTATAGCTTCTTCGAAAAGGCGTCTCTTTTCTGCTCCCAAGGAAGAACGAGAAACAAAGGAGAGAGGTGAAGGGAATCCTGTATCTCGAGGCCACCACTTGTAAAACTGATGGGTCCGCAACAGAGGCCTGCCAAGATTAAAGGTAGTGGAGTAAGAGGCCACCTACCTGCGGGTGGGGACACGGGTTACGTGAGTCATGCAAAAGAAGGTATGGAAACTTTGGGCTTTGTGGAGGACTTGGATGTCCATTGCTGCTTAGGCTTGGATGAGGAGCGCGGAGCCTGAGGGACTGTCTGGATTGCTTGGCACGAGTCTGCCTTAAAGGAACGAAAAAGCTGGTTCCTTTTGACAGGTGGCTTCTTCTTCAGGACCACTGGCAGGTGAGAACTTTGCCCTCCAGTGGCCTCGTTGATGAGATCTTTGAGTTCAGGCCAGAATAGGGAAGAACCCTGAAAAGGCAGAGACAGCAGAGCCTTCTTAGAGGCTGTGATCGCCGGCCAGATCTTAAGCCAAAGAGCCCTTCTGGCTACCACAGACATGGTAGATGCCTTGGCTACCATATGCACAGAGTCAAACAGGGAGGCAGAGACATAATGTTGAGCCTCAGCAACGTTAGTGAGAAGACGCAACATGTCAGAAGTAGGGGCTCCCTGACGGAAGGCAGAATTGAGCTGTTCAGTCCAAACAGCCACAGCAGCAAAGGTAGGGTGAAGGGCAAAGACCGTTGTCACAAAAATAGCCTTGAGAAAAGTCTCAAGCTTCTTGTCAGTCCAGTCTTTAAGAGCAGAGGCTGGCAAGGCAGTTGACTTAGAAAGCCTGGAAACTGGGGCATCCACTTTAGGGGGATGGACCCACTGAGTAAGGGCTGTTTCAGAAAACAGATAAAGTTTAGCAAACTTTTTAGACACAGATGGTTTCTTGTCTGGAAATTTCCACTCCTCAGACACCAAGCGGTCAAGGGTAGGATTAGATGGAAAACAGGCATGGGGCCTAACCAGCTCCTGGAAAACATCAGAGGGGTAAGAAGATGCACCAAGGGAATGTTCAGGTCCTCAGCCGACGGAATGGGGTCCTCCTCGAAGGGGTCCCCAAAAAACTGAGATGAAGGAACAGCTGAAGAGTCATCATCCTCAGAGTCCACAAATAATTCCTCCTCAGAGGAATCAGACACATCAGGTACACCTGGCAGTTTAGGCAGGGAAGATCTGATAGGGGCAGGGGTCTGCAATGAATTGAAGACCCCCTGCAAGGTGGATGGAAGGAGTTGTAAGGTGGAATGGAGGTCTCTAGTAGTAGCCTTAAACTCCTGCATCCATATTGGCTCTAGTGCATGGCTGGAGGCCCAGGCAGGGGATTCAGGGGCAGCAGCACAGGCTGGGCAAACATGACCTGCAAATTCTCTAGGTAACCCTGATTGACATGAGGAGCAATGAGGGACACAGACATCCCAGTATCCTTAGTCTTAGGTTTAGCCCCAAGGTCTAACAGAGTAGACATTCTCACAGAGTCAAAACTGTCAAAGTATCAAAACACCCACAATAAAGCTTGTATGATAATTAATGCACCCCAGAAACACTAAAAGAAGACTTATCTGGTAGGCAAAGGGTTAAGCTGTGGAGGAGAGAAGGAGAGTCCAAGCCCTGAGTAGGATACTTGATCTGTAAATATACAAGATGGCTGCCGCAACGGGAGCCAATCAAACGAGCGCACGAAGCGGGCGCCCATGGGAAACGTAGTTTCGCTGACAGAGTACCTCAACAGTGTCCGAAGCCCCCTAAAGCCCCCAACATACCCAGAACGTTGACCGGATGACAGAGCAAGGGAAAACCAACAACGTGAGCTGTCTCTGACCATGCTACGTGGAGTGGTTGCATAGACACGTTCCAAACTGTAAAGTCCCATAGAAGTGAATGGAGCAATGGCGTCTATATGGTAAACATAAAGTTAGCGAGGTGAATACCAAAAGTAAACTCAAACCACTCAATACACACTGAACCTAACAGGAAAAGTGCCCAAAACCCCCCAAAAGGGACTAACCAGCAGCAAAAGGGTTAAGTTACCACAGAAACTTGCTCCAAACACCTCACAGACATACAGAATAAACCCAGTGAGTGCATGAGTATGTAATAGGAACTCCAAATGAGACCCCTGTGTGGAGGGGAAGCATGGGACATGCGGACCTTAGCACTCAAAGGGTGCTCACCTTTTTCAGCAGGTCTTCTGTCTTTAGATTACCATATATCAAGAAGAAGCCTCAGTGGGCAACTTCTGGGGAAAGAACTTGCAGCCGAGATTTTCCCCTCAAGGCTTAGGTCCACAAAAGTGCCTGGTAAACTGAGCTATCCACATTTGGATCCACCTAATGGTGGTATTCCATAGCTAACAGAAAATAATAAAAGCTAAAACTATAGCAGCTCTGTTCTCTTGCTTGTGTCTTGTCCAATGAACAAATCTTACTGGTTGGAGATTGGCTAGCTGCAAGCTAAGGTGAGGAGGTAGGCTCCACCCAGCAGTTTTGTTCCTGCCTATTAAAGGGGATGATTGCCTACCCAAAGTTACCAGTAACCT
The DNA here is from genome assembly GCA_037306005.1 of Rhinophrynus dorsalis. Taxonomy (NCBI): domain Eukaryota; kingdom Metazoa; phylum Chordata; class Amphibia; order Anura; family Rhinophrynidae; genus Rhinophrynus; species Rhinophrynus dorsalis. Next base: position 234,968,415 of record CM074724.1, on the reverse strand, counting down.
GTATTGGATGACAGAGAAAGCAGGTTAGAGAAGATGAATTAAAGAGGAAGACCAGGGTGCAGTAGACCACGCTGGACCTCAGACTTAAAGGAGTTACAGCTATGGGATATGCATGGGTCATGGGAGAGTGTTAGGGCTAGTATTTTTAAACTTTATTGTTTACAACTATGTGAGTACCGACCGCAAATCAGTTTGGTCCTATTGTTGGTTTTACCGGCTTGAATCGAATGGAGTCCTAGATTGGCCCAAGCCCTGCGTCTTTTAAAGTGGACTTTACACCTTAATTCAAGTTTGCATATTTGAAAACTGCCTGTGTGTCATGTTAGCCAAAAGAACAGCACATTTACAGTTAAGGAGATCATACTTACTGTATGCTAACTGCGGTACCAGTGACATTTCATATGTTATTCAAGCTTTCAGTAATGTTTCATATGCTAATGAAACATTTTCAGTGACGTCATATGCTAATGAAAGTTTTCAGTGACATTTCATAGACTAACGAGTTCTGTGCAGTACCAGGACATTTTCATATTCACTTTTCCCAGATATAAAAGTGTGTACATCTGCTGGAAATTTGGTTAACATGTCACATAGGCAGCTGAATGAAGTTGTCAGATATGTACAGAAAATTCAGGGTAACGGGTTCACTTTAGGAATCTAGAAACTCCACTGAAGATCTGTGTGGTTTATGAATCATTACTTCTTGATGGTATTCATATGTACACCAAAAAAGAAAAAAAAAACTATTCGCCCCTTTAATAGGCAGGAACAATTATGCAAATGATTGCAGGGGGAGGAGCCTCCCATCCTACTTAAGCCACCTTCAGGCCAGAGCCACTAGATTGATTTGAGACCCTAAAACTGACCCCAGGTAAGCAAGAAGAAAGACTCCTGTGAGCATGCCCCAAAGGTCTCCCACTGAATGCCACAGGAGAGCCAGGTCTGGTCCCTTGACAGGGTGGGAGACCAGTGACCTGTATGGACTAAGTGAAAAGGATTTAACAGGTAAGACTAAAATCCTATTTTCACTGTCGTCCAATACAGTACAGGTCACTGGTACTTCTGGGATGTACAAACATTGAGCTGATCCAGAGGTGGGAATAAGGCAAGGACCAGAACAAGGCCCAAGTCATGAAAACTGCTATGAACCAGTTAATTACATAGCCCAAACTGTAAGTGTCAACGGACACCAATCAAGGGAACAATCCTTGAACTAACACAGCACACGGAACAAGAGCCAACTGGGCTCAACAGTAAGGAAGCACTAAGGATCACAGAGCGGAAGACCTACACAGGCAAAACTGCCTCCAGGACTTTCCTTCCAAAACTGGCGTCAGCCGAGGCCAACACATCAACTCGGTAGTGCTTAGAAAAAGTGTGCACAGAGGACCAAGTAGCCGCTCTGCACAGTTGATCAGCGGAAGCCTGATTCTTGTAGGCCCAAGAGGCCCCAATAGATCTGGTGGAATGGGCAGTCACCCGGAAGGGAACATGCTTATTCCGCAACTTGTAGGCTTCACGGATAGTAGCCGTGATCCAAGAGGCAATGGTAACTTTGGAGGCCGGTCTCCCTGCCCTAGGCCCCTCAGGAATGACGAATAGAGCGTCAGACTTCCTGATAGACTCGGTGCGATGAACATAAAACTTGAGGCAACGCACCACATCCAACAAATGGAGATCCCGTTCCTTGTCAGATGAAGGATTAGGGCAGAAAGAGGGAACCACAATCTCCTGATTGATGTGAAACTCGGACACAACCTTGGGTAAGAATTCCTTGGTAGTGTGAAGCACAGCCTTATCCTTGTGGAACACCAGGTAAGGAGGTTTACAAGACAGAGCCTGTAACTCTGCTACCCGGCGGACTGAAACAATAGCCAAAAGGAAGGCCATCTTCCAAGTCAAGAGACGTAATGGAATGGAAGCCAAGGATTCAAACGGGGGTCGCTGGAGAACTCCCAGCACCAAATTGAGGTCCCACTGGGGAGCAGGACTCTTGAAGGCAGGTCGAACATGAGTCACACCTTAGAAGAAAACTTTCACATCAGGAAGGATAGCAATCCTTTCCTGGAAAAACACAGACAAAGCAGAAGTCTGAACTTTGAGGGAACTCAGACTGAGCCCCTTATCAACACCGTCCTGCAAGAAGGCCAGGACAGTGGGAAGATGAAAATCAAGGGATAAATTCTTATCAGAGCACCATGCCATGAAAGTTGACCATATGCGATGATAGATCTTGGAAGACACAGGCTTACGAGCACTGAGCATAGTCGACACCACAGAAGGAGAAAATCCTTTCTTTGCTAGAATTGAGTATTCAACCGCCATGCCATCAAATGGAGAGAGTGAACATCCTCCTTCCACAGATATCCCTGAAGAAGTAGGTCCGGACGGGCAGGAAGTGGGAACGGATCCGCCACTGACATGGCCATCAACTCCGGATACCAGGACTGGCGAGGCCAGTTTGGAGCGATCAGGATAACAGGACATCGCTCCCGCTTCAGTTTCTGGATGACTCTGATCAATAGAGGAAGAGGAGGAAAGATGTAAGCCAGAGAAAAATCCCAAGGGATCGACAAGGCATCCACTGCTAGAGCAAGGGAGTCCCTCCGCCGGGAGCAAAACACCGGAACCTTCCTGTTGTGCCTGGAGGCCATCAGGTCCACCTCCGGCATCCCCCACCTCTGGGTGAGCAAGTGAAACACCTCTGGATGAAGAGCCCATTCTCCGCTGTCGACGGTATGACGACTGAGGAAGCCCGCCATGACGTTGTCCACGCCTGGAATATGAACTGCAGAGATGACAGGCACGTGATCTTCTGCCCAAGACAAAATATCCTTGACCTCCAACCAGGCGGTGCCGCTTCTTGTGCCGCCTTGCCTGTTGATGTAAGCCACTGCAGTGGTGTTGTCAGATTCCACTCTGATCGGAAGACTGGTCAGTTGAGATTCCCAGTGTCTCAGGGCAAGCCGGATGGCACGTAGTTCCAGAACATTGATGGAGAGAAGAGATTCCTCCAGACCCCATTTCCCCTGAGCACTGAAGCGACCTAACACAGCACCCCAGCCCCGAAGGCTGGCATCCGTTGTGATCGTGGTCCAACAAGGAACTTGAAAGGATCTCCCTTTCAGGAGATGGGAGAGATCCAACCACCAGTGCAGACTCGATTCCACATGAGGAGGTACAGAGACTGACAGATGCTGATGATCTGGATGATTCTTGCACGTCTCGATCACAAATCTCTGAAGTTCCCTGGAGTGGGCCATGGCAAAAGGAACCGCTTCGATCGTGGAAATGAACTTCCCCACCAGGGGCGACAACTTTTTTTACCGGCACTAAGTCCAGTTCCAGAATCCCCGCCACTCGGATGGCTATCTGATGAGCCACATCCTCCGGCAGAAACACCATGCATTGGCGAGTGTCGAACAGGAGACCCAGGAACAGAAGCCTCTGAGATGGGACCAAGTCCGACTTGTCCAGATTCAGGATCCAGCCATGGCGGGTCAGAGTGTGGATACACTTCTGCAATTGCTGGTGAAGAAGCTCCGCCGAGGAAGCTTTGAGGAGGAGATCGTCCATGTAGGGGGTCACCCTGACCCCGTCCTGATGAAGCACCGCTATCAAGGAGCCCAACACTCTCTGGAAGACCTGAGGAGCTGAAGTCAGCCCAAAGGGAAGAGCAGAAAACTGAAAGTGTCCCCTGTGGCAGGCAATCCTGAGATACCGCCTGCTCTCTGGATGAATAGGGATGTGAAGATAAGCATCCTGAAGGTCCAGGGAGGCAAGGAACTCCCCTGGAGACATTGCTGCAATCACAGAGCGCAGGGACTCCTGGCGGAAGTGGGAAGTCACCACATAGGCATTGAGATCTTTGAGATCCAAAATAGGACGAGCCCCTCCGTCCTTTTTGGCCACCACAAACAGGTTGGAATAAAATCCTGAACCTGTGTCCTCCTGAGGAACCACGTCCAGAACCTCTTTGTCCAAGAGATCCTGAATAGCGTCGTCGAACAGACGTCTTTTTGTGGGTTCCTGAGAAGGACGAGTAAAATGGAACCGAAAAGGAGGAAGGGAGGAGAAAGGGATCCTGTATCCCTCTGACACCACCTGAAGAACCCATGGGTCCGCCACTGACTCCTCCCAAGTCCGGCGAAAGATGCGGAGACGTCCACCTACAGCCAGATGCGGACCCGGGTTCGGCGAGTCATGCCGAAGCAGTCTTGGAGGTCTTGGCCTTGGGGGCCACTTTGGGCTTCCAGGACTGTTTGGGCTTGGAGGAGGAGCGCGTAGCGGGAGGACCCGTTTGGGCCGAGGAGCGTGTCTCAGTCTGAAAGGAACGAAAGGACCGATTGCATTTGGCTGGAAACTTTTTCTTAAAGACTGAGGGTAGAAGAGTACTTTTACTGCCAGTAGCCTCACTGATCATTTCTTTGAGCTCAGATCCAAATAGCAAATTCCCCTGAAAGGGCAAGGAAAGCAAGGCTTTCTTAGAGGCTGTATCAGCAGACCAAATTTTCAGCCAAAGGGCACGTCTAGCCACCACAGAAGCAGTGGAGGCCCTCGCCATCATGCGCACAGCATCAAAGGCAGCGTCAGCAACATAATTCAGAGCTTCAGTGATATTAGCAAGAAGCTGCAACTGTTCAGATACTGGTGCATCCTGGTGAACTGCGTCAGTCAGTCGTTCAGTCCAGGCCGCAATGGCTCTATTAACCCATGCCACTGCAAAGGTTGGACGCATGGCAGTGCCAATGGAGGCAAAAATAGACTTAAGAGAAAGCTCTAGCTTTTTATCCGTCCAATCCTGCAGGGCAGAGGCATCAGAGACAGCCAAAGCGGTAGACTTGGATAGTCTGGAAACAGGAGCATCCACCTTGGGGGGATGAACCCATTTTGCCAGCTCAGTCTCAGGAAAAGGGTACAGTTTAGCAAACTTTTTAGAGACAGAGGAGGATCTATCAGGATTCTTCCATGCCTCAGAGACTAGACGGGCAAGAGTAGGGTTAGTTGGAAAACAAACAACAGGCTTAGATGGTTTCTTTTGAAAAACGTCAGTAGGATCATAAGTGGATTCCTGAGTCAGAGGAAGGTTGAGCGTATTCAGTACAGCTCTAATCAGACCCTCAGCCGAGACTTCAGGGTCACATTCATAAGGGTCCCCAATGGACCTGTTAGACTCAATAACAGTGCGTTCCTCAGCATCAGAATCCTGCAAGAGTTCTTCCTCAGAAGAATCAGACACATCAGGAGCACCCTGTGGCTTAGGCAGGGAGGTCCTGATTGTAGTGGGGGTCTGCCAGACCTGGAGAGCCCCCTGTACCTGAGAGGGAAAGAGTTGAAGAGTGGATCTGAGATCCCTAGTGGCAGCTTTAAACTCCCTCACCCAAGATGGCTCAATAGCATGGCTGGGAAGCCCAGGGTTGCTATCTTGACCAGTGCATTTAGGGCATAGATCCCCCACATTATCACTAGATAGCCCAGTGTGACAAGAGGAGCAAAACGCCATGGGGGGGGGCAGACCCCCCATCCTCCTTAGACTTGGGTCTAGCCCCTAGCTCCAGTGAAGTAGACATGCTCACAGCGTCAATATACCCCACTTTAAACTCTATCACCCAGTAAGAGCGTGGAAGATTAAAGTTTCACCCCAGAACCCCATTTTTAATAAAGTTTAACAAAACATTAAAAAAGTGCCCAAACATACATTAAACACATAAATAAACACTATTCAAGGCTCCAAACCCAGAGAATACCACAGAAACTGCATTAAAACATCGAATGCAAATAAAAACACCCTATGAGTGCTGGAGTGCAAAGCAAACTCCCAAATACAAGCCCAGTAAAGGGACACTGTGGGGACAAGTGGACCTTCAGCACTCAATGGGTGGCTCACCTTTCCTGCAAGGACTTCTGTCTTCAGGTGACCATGTAAATTCCCCAGTAGGGAAGCTGTTTAACTCAAGCTGTTCCCTCTTCAGGGCATAAGGTCCACAGAAAATCCCTGGAAGCTGCACCAGCCACTTTAAATTCACAGCCATGGTCACCCTCCTAATGTGGTATTCCATATCTGAATAAAAAATAACAAAATACTAAGTTGAATGCATAGATGTTCTCTACCTGGTGTGCACAGCACCCAGGAACAAATCAATCTGGTGGCTCTGGCCTGAAGGTGGCTTAAGTAGGAGGGGAGGCTCAGCCCCCTGCAATCATTTGCATAATTGTTCCTGCCTATTAAAGGGGCGAATCGCCTCCCAGAAGTACCAGTGACCTGTATTGGACGACAGTGAAAATCCCCTTTTATTTTGACTGTTTTATTTTTCTAGGGCTTATAATGTGTATTATTTTATGCTTAAGCCTTTTTCTCCCACTTTGTAACTTCATGAAAGGTGCTATTAGGTCCTTTGCTTGGAGGGAGAGCTCAGTCCTGACCAGAAAGCAGGGATAGTGGTACATTATACCACTATCTCTGCTGTCTGAAAAGACTGGATGTAATCAGCTTATGGAGCTCTTTCCCTCCAGTTACTACTTATTGTCATCTTTGGGTCCCTCAGATGTCATGCCTCTCTGAGTACATGAACGCTAAACAGTACACTTTGTATGTGCACCGAGTTTCTACAGAAGCTCCTGGATATAGGCACCGACAGATGACATCACTACACATGTGAAGAGACAACCATTCCGGTCCACGGAGCAGAGGAGAACAAGCACCAACAGTCCAGTGTGACACTGCCCCCAACCCAAACAGGCACCTACGGAGCGGGCTTAGACTGGAACGCACAATGTAAGGTGCGGGTTAAAGCAGAAGCATGGATGTCAGAGCTGCGAACCCAGGCCTGCTCCTTGGGGCTCTAACTCTTCCAGTTCATGAGGTACTGAAGACCACCCCGAGAATGGAATTGAGAATGCCGGAGATTACGTGCTCCTCCTGACTGTCTATGGTCACTGGAGCAGGTGGAGGTGGCAGATGGGAAGGTTCACTTGATGGAAGGAAAGCCTAGAGCAAGGACACATGGAATACAGGGTGGAACCGAAGACCACTTGGTAAAGCCAGATGTAGGACACTGGAGACAAGTGTCGCAGGATACGGTAGGGGCCTATGTATCATGGGCTTAGTTTAATGGAGGGTTGGGCCTAATGAATATGCTTGGTAGACAACCACACCTGGTCATCAACCTGGACCAGCTGAGCTGGGGTGTGGCGGCGATCAGCAGCTGCCTTCTGGTGTCTCTGTGGCCACAGAGAAGCCACCCATATAGATCACCAATAAGCGGCCATAGACTGGACTTGTCTCTCCGCAGCTGGTACCCAAGGCACTCCGGGAGAGAGCAAGAGAAGGCGAGGATTGTACCCTAAAGCTGCAAAAAAAGGAGAGCAACCAAGTGAGGAGTGGCGAAGTGAAATTATAGGATACTTCAGCCCAAGGTAACACAGCCATTCAATTGCTATGATATTGATTACAATAGGAACAAAGGCAGTGTTCCAGTCCTTGGTTAAGTTGTTCCATTTTCCCATTGGTCTGGGGGTGGTAAGCTGATGAGAAATAGAGGGATATGCATATGCGGGTACAGAACACCCTCCAGAAGAGGGAGATGAATTGAGTACCCGTATCTGAGGTGACGTGAAGTGGAACTCCATTGAGCCACACAATATCAGAGATGAAGACCTTTGCTAGTTCTGTGGTCGTAGGCAGTTTAGGGAGAGGGATGAAATGCCCTTGTTTGGGGAACTGGTCTATGATGACCAATATCGTGGTTTTACCCGAGGACACTGGCAGGTCCACCATAAAATCCATGGCCCAATATGTCAATGGTAGTGCTGGAACCGGAAGTGGGTATAAGAAACCCACAGGTCTGATACAAGGCATTTTCATCTGAGCTCAGACCGAACAGGTGATTTCCCAGTGAAGAACAAGGACCACCTGGGCTGGCGAGGAGTCAAACACTTAGTGGTTTCGGTGAACCGTGAGTATACTGACCGGGTGAGCTGCCCCCTCAAGGAGATAGCACCACTCTTCTAGGGCCAGTTTTATGGCCAGTGACTCCCTGTTCCCGGTGTCCTACTTCCTCTCTGTTATGGAGAACCATAGGGAAAATGAAGAACAGGGCTGAAGAGAACCAGAAAGGCCCATTCGTTAGGAAAGAACTGCTCCTGCCGCACTTTGGGAGGCGTCCACCTCCACAGTAAAGGGTAAGGTGGGATCTGGATAGAAAAATATTGGAGCCGATGTAAAGGCTGTTTTGAGAAACAGAAAAGCCTCTGGAGCCTCAGGCCAGGACGTAGGATGGGTTCCCTTACAGGTAAGTCATACAATCGGCTGGATCACTTTGGAGATGTTCTTTATGAGCCTCTGGTAATAGTTTGAAAAATCAACAAAGCTTTGGATGGCTCTCGTAGTATGAGGCACCTACCAGTCCAGAATGGCAATGACTTTGCCAGGGTCCATGGCCAGAGGGACAGAGATTATATACCCCAGAAAGGGCAAAGAGGTCTTCTCAAAGGAACATTTCACCGGTTCGGCATATAGTCGGTTCTCACACAACCTTTGGAGTACAAGGCACACATGGGCTAGATGTTCAGGGAGATCCCTCAAATAGATCAAGATATCATTGAGGTAGACGATGTCACAACAAAGAAGAAGGTTTCAAAAGATGTTGTTAACGAATACCTGGAACACCGCTGAGGCATTAAGCAGGCCGAGGGGCATTACTCAGTACTCATAATGCCCAAAACGTGTATTGAATGTGGTATTCCATTCATTTCCGTCTCGCATGCGGACCAGGTTGTATGGCCCACGAAGATCAAGTTTGGTGAAATCAGTGGATCCGCATAACCGCTCCAGCAACTCCAGTATCAGAGGAATAGGGTAGCTGTTCTTGCGAATAATAGCACTGATGCCTCTGTAATCTATGCAAGGGTGTAGAGAGACTTCCTTTTTCTTAAAGAAGAAAAACCTGACACCCGCAGGAGAGTTGGAGGACCGAATAAACCCTCGGACTAGGTTTTCCTGGATATATGTCTCAAGGGCTGTGGTCTCAGGAAGAGGCAAAGGATAGGTCCTTCGTCTGGGTGAAGTAGTACCAGGCAGCTCTATGGGACAGTTATAGGCTCTGTGTGGAGGAAAAACCTCAGCCCGGACCTTTGAGAAAACATCGGCTTACGGCAGATCTTAGGAACACAGAAAGCAGCATCAATGGAATTACTTGGGACACGATCCATGGTAGAAACCACCAGAGGAGGGATACGTCTGGGAGCAAAAGAAAGGAGTCCCTGTCTCAAATCCACAAGAGGGCTGTTTCTCTGTAAACAGGGAAAACCTAGAACCACCAGAGACAGAGGTGCACTAATGATATCGAAAGCCAGGGTTTCATAGTTGAGTCAGAGCCTGGTGTACCTGTATGGGCACACTCATGATGGTAATACAACTGGTACCCAGCGGAGTCCCATCAATGACCATGATGCTGGGCAAAGGCGAGATCGATAAAAACACCAGTCGCTCCCAAATCAATCAAGGCGCCAATAGAAACAGGGATGGAGGACCAAGACAGGCGAGCCGGAATGGTAAGACTCTTTAACAAGACTGAGGGAACAACGGCATGATTTAGGCAGAGTCCCTCAGGTCTCTCTAAGCCTGCTCATTTACTAGCTTATTGGGGCACTGCCGAGCAATGCACACACAATGCTGGCGTCATCTTATCTTCTCTACTTCAGTGAGATGGGTCACTCTACTAAAGTTCTGGTGTGTTCTCCATTGGGGTAGAGAAGTTCTGGAATTGAGGTGCAAGACGTACAGGGGGATGTATAGGCGGATGCCTGGATCAGTCATGCTCTCTCCCTCTTGCTGCCTCTCCTGTATACGTGTCTCACAGAGAGGAACACAGACTAATTAGATCCCTGTTGGTAATGGTAAGGGAGGTTAGTTTATCCTTCAGCTGAAAGCTGCCTTCAAGGCACTGTTGCCCTAGTCTGTGTCACAGGCCAAGGTGCGAAACTCTAAGGCATACTGAGTGAAGGGCTGGGAACCTTGTTGTAGGTCTAGAAGAGCCACTTCCACTTTGGCTTGTCGTCCGGTGGTGTCAAACACAGAACGAAAAGAAGTGGCAAAGCCAAAGTGACTAAGAAGAGATGATTGTCGTCCATGAGTGGTGAGACCCAGGACAGAGCCTGTTCCCTCAGAAGGGACACTGTAAATATTATGATGGGATGCGTAGGGCTCAGGCGGACCACGGAAATGAAGAAAGCATTTGTTTAGAAAAACCACGCAAATATTTTGCACCCCCATCAAACCTGGGAGCAGTATCCTCACAGGCATAAGACCCTGTGGACTCGCAGGAGCTAGGGAGGCAGCTGGAGGTGCCGGGGTGGGCATTGTTGCATAATCTGCATGAGAGACATGATGCAATCCAGCTTCTGGTCAAGGCGCTGCATATGGGTAGCGTGTTGCTCCAAAACAGCCGCCTGCTGGATCACCGCCTTAGAGATCTCCCTGGGGTCAGTAGACATGGTGAAGGTTTTGGCACTTACTCCGTCACAGATGTACAGGAGCAGGTGGGAACCTACAAGAGAGGGAGTGCTCAGGAGCGCGGCTAGGGTTCGGAGCTAGTAGTGCGGAGACGGTCTACTGAAAGGCCATGCTCCGGCAAGGGCCATATACAGGTGCTGGCCACAAATCCAGATGTCTGATCCTAGTTGAGCTGGGACCCTGACCAGAATGATCTCTCAATAAACAGTACCAGCTCTCCTGCAGGGGAGAGCGAAGGCTAGCGAGCACTGGCTAGAGTATGGGGATAGAAATCGTAGGCCAAGCAGTAGCTAAAACTCCCCAAGACTACACCCAGATGCTAGACGAATAAGAGCAGGCCCAAAAGTAAAGGGTTACAGACCTGAGTCTCAGAAGATTAGGATCCAACTGAGGTATCCAGACAGCAGACTGAAGAGTCAGGAATCAGGCCAGGATCAGCAACTATCAGGCAATGTGGTATCAGAATCAGCAGGCAATAGAAGTGTCAGTTGCTGACCCTGGTCTGACTCCTTTCAGGCAATGTGGTATCCAAATCAGCAGGCAGTAGAAGTATCAGCAGTCAGGCCAGGGTCAGCAGCAAAGGCATTAAAATCGGCAGGCAGAAGAGGTGATCTAGACTAGGCAGTGAGTCAGCAATAGGAAAAACAAGAAAGCAAGACAAGGGTACACAAACACTAAACAGTACACTGTGTAAGTGCACCTAGTGTCTAGGGAAGCGCCTAGATATAGGCGCCGATGGATGACGTTACGAGACACGTGATGCAGCAACCTGGAAGAGAACAACCAATCAGGTCCATGGAGTGGAGGAGAACAAGTGCCGACAGGCCAGCGTGACAGTACTATGCTAATTTCTGCTGAGAGGTGCATATTTCCAAAGTTATTAGAATGTGAACTTTTTTGTGTTTTTAAATAAACAGTGCCCTCTAGTGGTCAGATGAGCCACTGACAAACATTTCTCCATCGAATGTGATATAAACTGCTGAGTCATTCTTGTCAGAACTTTCAGGAAGTAAAAAATGAGCAAATGAACCTATTGATTATTTGAACTGTTATAAATTTTAAATAAAAAAAAAAATGACAGCAGTAAGAGTGCCCTTGTTTTAGTCATCAGGCAAAGCCCTATAACATATAGGTTTTCATAAAAAAAATTACTGCTTTTTTAAAGTGGAACTTTCACCCGCTATAAAGTCGCCCTGCAATTATTGAGCAGGTAGCGACTAGCTTTATAATATATATGTTACCTCTGAAATGTAGCCCATTATATAGAAATCCTTTATTGTAGGAGACTGACGGGCAGTTTAGTGTAGTCTGCGCGCCTGTGCCGTCAGTCCCTTCCGGTTACCATGTGGCACACTGCAGTTCTTCTCAATGGAGACTGGGACTGACAGAGCAGGTGTGCAGACAGGATGTCTGCTCTGATGCCTGGCTTCCAGTCTCCTACAATAAAGGATTTCTTTATAATGGGCTACATTTCAGAGGTAACATATATATTATAAAGTTAGTCGCTACCTGCTTAATTATTGCAGGGCGGCTTTATAGCGGGTGAAAGTTCCTCTTTATTTATGAAACAAAAATAATATAAAGTATAGTCAATATAACCTTATTCAACCTGCTAGGGAAAAAAAAATAAAGCCAAAATAAAGGGGGAAAAAATCTCTTTAACCCCTTAACGACCCTTGACGGTCATAGTACGTCATGGGTCGATCTGAGTTAACGACCCATGACGTACTATGACTGTCATGGAATTCCAGACTCCCCCCATGGCTGCACGCTGTTCAGGGAGTCCGGAATTGAAGACAAAAAAAAAAAAAAAGGTCTGTGGTCCTTTAGTGACCGCCGAGTGCCTGCGTGGCCAGTCGTTAAGGGGTTAATAAGAACTAGAGATATTTCAGTGGAAGCAAACTGGAACAAATTCCTATTGAGTAAAATGGGGCTCTTAAAAGTCCCAGTTTTATCAATGGAACTTTATGGAGTAAACATATAAGACAGCCTCACGTTTGACGCAAGTAAAGCAACCGAGCGAGAGATTTATTTAACATACTGACCATATGACCAAAGAAAATTAACAATTCTTGGGTAATCCAATGGCAACACAGGAGGGAAGAGTTCATAAAATGTGAATTAATTCAAATGGGGCTCTAAACCCCTATGCAATATGTTGAAAACCTCTGTAGCATTCAATGGATTAAAAGCCCCATTTAAATTAATGATTGTTCACTTGTTTTCCTTGTTTGTTGTGCTTTGCTCTAGTTTTGTTCCTGTTTACTTTGTGCATAGAGACCACTGTGCTATCTGATTTTTTTGTATTGTTTTTATCTTCTTTTTATCAATGAATTATAAAGAAATTAAAGGACCAGTAAACATTTTTTCATGAAAACCTACGTTATAGGACTTTTCCTGCTTAGTAAAACAAGGTCACTCCCACCACTGTCAGTTGTTTTATTCAAACATTATAACAGTTCAAATAACCAAGAAGCAAATTTACTGTGTTTACTTCCTGATTGTTCTGACAGGAAATAACTCAGTTTCTATCACATTAAAAAAATAAGAGAATAACTAATTAGAATTTGAACACTAGAGGGCACTGCTGATGTAAAAGAAAGCACAGGTTTAAACAGTAATAACTCTAATAATATGCATCTCTCAGCAGTGGGAATACCCTTATTTTGCTCAACATGAAACACCATACAATATATATTTTTTCATAAAAAAAGTTTACTGCTCCTTTTAGAGTCCCTTTTTCAGATTGTCAGTAATAAATTAAGTGTATTTGCATTGCAAGGGAACAGTGGGTGGTGCTAAGGGTGTTGTCAAGTTAGGAGTGGGGTGTTACCATGGGTGGGACTTAGGGTACCTAGGGTTTAGCTGCACCTGAGCTCTAAATCCAGCCTTATATTGCTTATATTTATCTATTAAAGAAGGCAGCGCAAGACTTCATGTATTTTTAACACTCAGACCTGTGTATTTATTTTGGTCATCAGAGTGCGTATAAATTTTAATCACTAATCATACAAGTATCATCGCTACCATTTGTCGTTTAATAATTTATTCAATTAGATGAAACCATTTCCTACTTTAGCAGCTTACTATTAAAAAATACAAATAACGCAAAACACTTTCCAAATATTATTAACCCCTTAAGGACAAGAGGGGTGTGTTACGCATTTGTTTTGCTCCTCCCTCTTGACCTTAATGGCATAAAATAGCAAATTAAAAATGAGAAATATCACTGCGGTTGTCGTACCACGTGTGGTATTCAAAGCTCTTGAGCTAAACAATTCTGGAGCAAACCAGCTGCACCACAGGGCACAAAGTTTACTAAATTCTTACGGAGTTAAACAGTTTGTTTTAAAGGGATAGTAATACTTAAAAATTACTATCCCCCATCTTGTAGCCAGTAAAAAACGGAGTTAAATGAGGCCAGCGGCATCTATCAAACCTTTATGGTTTGAGAGGTATCTGCTTTCAAAGATCCCTCTCCCCTGACGTCAGAGTTCTAGCTGACAGCAGGGGAATCTGGTCCCGGGACCGGTGGAGAATCTGCAGCAAAGCCAAGATCAAGTTAATAAAAAAGAAATCCTTCACTTAAAAGGTTTTCTACGTGTGCTTGCAAACCAAGCACACGTAGAAGGCCTTTTTAGTGAGGGATTTCTTTTTTCTTAATGCGATCTCGGCTCTGCTGCAGAGCCACTGGCTGATCCCAGGAGAGGCTTCCCTTGCTGTCAGCTAGAAAGCTGATGTCAGGGGAAAAGGCAAAAAGCACAACTTTGAAAGTGGATATCTCTCAAACCATAAAGATTTGAGAGATGCCGCTAGTTTCATTTAACTCAGTTTTTTACTGGCTACAAGATGGGGGATAGTAATTTTTAAGTATTACTATCCCTTTAACCCCTTGAATATTAAAGAGTTCTCCTATGCTTTGCAATGTATTGGAGACCTCCCTAACGCTCACTAAAAAAATCTCATTTAAGTCGGCTTGCTCCAGAATTCTTACCTTCTTTTCTACACACGTTCACATTAAGGTTGTTTTAGTTACTTAATTTAACTCTTTATGTGCCAGAGTAGTATGTAATGCATTGCAATGCAATACATACCCCTCTGGTGCTCAAAGGGATTAAAAAAAAATACAACAAAAAAAACAACAACACCCCAGCAAAAAAGAATAAGAAGAAAACGGGTTAATTCCAAGTGGTAACCTCTTCTGAAATGTAACCCTTTGAGTGCCAGAAGGGTATCCAACGCATTGTGATGCAATGTGTTGGGTACCACTCTGGCACTCAAAGGGTTTAACACAGATTTTTTTTTAACCCTTTGCTTGCAAGAGGGGGTACGCAATGCATTGCTTTGCAATGCAGTGCGTACCCCTCTGGCACTCATTGGGTTAAAAGGGACTATAGAGAGTTGCAAGAATCATCCGTTCATAATAAACATCATGTAATTATTTTCTGACCTTTTAAAAAGGCCTCTCCTCAACATTCGTTAAAAAAAAAATAAAAATAAATTAGCACTTTGAATGAAATTCCCCCTTAAACGTAATTTCTTTTGCAATGGTCTTCAAGACAGCAATGAAGATAAGGAGCGATAAATTGTATTTGTCTGGAAGCAGATCACTTCTGTCCATCTGGGCTGCTTGATGAGTAGGGGACAATCTGGCAGAACACAAAGCCAGCCTCTTGAAATGCCTTCTTTAGTTCACCCTTAAGGCAAAGACACATTTGTTACTTTCAGAAAACAAATAGAAATGTCTTAACATATCGACTCAAGATGAAAATACCATACCATTTGTTTCGGATCAAAGCATAATCCAATAACAGCCCCACCGCTGCCAGGAAGCTTTACTGGGCATCCATACTAAAGAAGGAAAACAATAAATATGTAAAATTAGCATGGTCACACTACTGTTTTAATTTGGCAAATAAACAAACTTTAATTAAGCTTGGCGTACCTAGTCCAATTTCCATCCATTTACATCTGAGATCTTACATTCCGTGCATCTGTTTCTTTTTTTTTGAGAAATGAAAACTACCAAAGACTACAATGGGACAATTAACCCGCTGAATATTAGAGGTGTCCAACTCACCTCTCTAGTATACAATGGGTTAAAAGCCTCCGTTTAAAAGTTTGCCATTTTCAGAATCTTTATTTTGCTCCTTATTGCACAGTTGGTTTGTTCCACAATTGCACCTCCTTCGTGTATTGAATGTCCCCCTGGTTCTAAACTCAATATGGATTTACAGGCTAGGGCTGACTATGCAAAAATAATCCCTATTGGATGATAGTCTGATAATGAATAATTCATTAACATTAAAGTATAAAAACCACACACAGACATATATATCTATACCCATTGGCAGAATTAAAGACCTCCACCAAGGTGGATATGCAAAATTGGGGGTACTCTCATTTCAGTTTAACCATCTCCAGCATCTAACAATTGGTAAAAGGAGCAATACTTACATCAAATATTGACCAGCTCCATTTTGCCTGTTGTTTGATGTTGGAGATGGTTAAACGGAATTCAGAGTGCCCCCATTTTTGCATAGTTCTTTGTTTCTGTTTGTGTTATTCTTGAGGTAACATTTTATACATCCTTTGGGGAACAGCTGTGTAGCATGGAACATCTGTATAATATACTCCACAGGTGAAGTTGCTACCGTTGAAAGATTTCCAGTGGCTGCTGGTAAGCAAATCTGAGTAGAATCATGCTATTTATATGATTAACCCTTTGAGTGCCAGAGGGATGTGTAACACATTGCTTTTCAACGGGGTACCCCCTCTTTTCTTTTTTGTTTTCTACCCAGATAAATCCTCCTTTTAAGCTAATTAAGAACCACTTATTTTTACGTGATTAGATTCACTTGAAGAAACTAATCCATTTTAACAACTATAAAATATCCACTGTTGACCACTAGGTGTCATCAAAATATAAATTTCAGTATAATCTATGTACGACTAAACAGGCTCCTATCAATGTGATAAGTACAAAAAAACAGCAGAAATGTTTGGTAGCAAATCTGCTTAATCCTTTGAGTGCCAGGAGGGTTGTGCTTGCACACCCCTCTGGCACTCAAAGGGTTAAATGAGAACTGACACATAAAATTAACTGGTGTTATTTACCCTATACGTTATGCTATCATCTGTAAAAATTCTCTGCCTTCTTCAGGGCTCCCATTGATGGTCCAGGATTGTTTATGAATGGCTGAGATAAGATAGTAGCCTGATTACGAGAGCAACAGGCACTTATCACAATACATTACTGACTAACTCTTATTTCTCAAAACAAACAACAGAAACATTAAATAAATGGTCTATGAACAGGTCAGTCTACACATACTTTTTAATGTAAGTTTAAGACTATACTTTAGGGATTCACCACCAATAAGTTTTATATACTCTAGCTGTAAGTATGTGATATTTAAAGTTACATCAACCTCTTTTTTTTTTATTTTTTACTTTTAATAGTGTACATCTCTTGCACTGGAAGGGTACTCCTGATAAGGGTCCAATATTTGATAATACAACAGAGTTTTCACTTATAAAAAGTATGTCAACATATGCAAACCCATTTGTTGACACTGCACAAAATTTATATAAGAAGCAATTCTGGAGCAAACTATCTACACAAAAGAAATACATAAAAACAGATTTAAAAGGGGATTTTAACTACTTGAATGTTAGAGAGGTCTAAAAACTCACTGGGAAGCAATAAACTAGTGACTTCTAAAGCATTGCAGAGGGTCAAAACCAATAGGAATTTGGTAAATGTATATGGTTCGCTATGGTGCAGTTGGTTTGCTACAGAATCTCACCTATTTAGCTTGTTGGTCATAGAGTTTTTGTTAGAATTCTAAGTGTTGTGTCAAGTCTTAAACCTGTGAGAGTAAAGGCTAAACTATATGTGGTATTTAAAGTGGACCTCTCATCTTAAGATAAGTTGTTAGTTTTAAGTAAAATTAAAAACTACCTATAGGCATACCTGGGAACTCTCCGGATTTGCCCCGGAGACTCTGGTTCTGACAGAGATTTACCGGGTCTCCAGGGCAGAGGCTGATTCCTCCGGATGTGGAGAGTTTCTATTGAAACTCTGCCACATCTGCTTTTTCTCCTGCTGTTCCTCCGTCCCCAGCCTTCTGTGTGACACCTTTAACCCTCTGAGTGCCAGAGTGGTAAGGAATGCACTGCTTTGCGATGCATTCCGTACCACTCTGGCACTCAAAGGGTTAAGTCCCCCCCCCCCACACTCGCGTCAAGCCCCGCCCCTTTTTGACGCAATTAGCCCTCAACTGGAAGTTCCCAGATATGCCTGTAAGTTGTGTTAGCCATTTGTTTGTAAAGTAAATTGTTTTTAAGCAATTAATCTTTATTTATTGGTGGCATGGTATATGACTTTATACTGATGAGTTTCTGTGCTGGGCCAATATTATATAATATTGCCACACAATGGGGGGATCGAGGCACAGCCTGTACACACTGGGAGGATCCAGGAACAGCCCCCACACTAGGGGCATCCAGGAACAGCTCCCACACTGGGGGGATCCAGGCACAGCCCATACATTGGGGGGGATCCAGACACAGCCCATACATGGGGGGGGGAGTCCAGGTACAGCCCACACACTGGGGGATCCAGGCACAGCCCACACACTGGGGGGATCCAGGCACAGCCCATACACTGGGGGGTCCAGGCAAAGCCCATACACTAGGGGGGTCCAGGCGAAGCCCACACACTGGGGGATCCAGGCACAACCCACACACTGGGGGGATCCAGGCACAGCCCACACACTGGGGGGATCTAGGCACAGTTCATACAATGGGGGGGGGGGGGATCAAGAGCTTTTCCTGCCAAGATAAAGGTACTCCCACTGCTGGGAGAGTTTTGATTTAAAATGATTACAGCTACATTGATCAGTTTACAGCGTACTCAAAAAGTACTGAAAGTATATAAAGAATGAATACTAACAATGCCTCTGTTAAAATAAATAATATTACCTGCTTTGCAATTTCTATCATTTTCAGATTTCCTTGACCCAAGCAAGCATCTGTGAAGACAGACCTTAGAAGAAGAAATATTGATTACATGTATTTCAAGTATTTTACATCACTGCACTGCTTTGAGTTCATTCAGATCAAATGAAGTCTTCCACAAAACGTAGTGTACCATATATGAAAGTGTAATTCGGTGCTGTCAACTAATTTGATTGTATGAGCCATTAAAAAAACACAAAGAAAAAAAAAAAGATGGAGTGAACAACATTTGAAAAATAAAAATGGAGGATGGCCCTCAACCTCATCCAGGTCTCACAGTAATATAATGATATATTAATTGCTCTACCCGATTACCCACTATGATATTTTCCCACATTTCCCCCCTTAATTCTCTGTTTACTACAATAGAGAAGAACAGTAATGCAGCATAAACTGAACAAGGAAAAGGACCAATACGGAAAGGGAGGAATACTAGTCACTTAGCTGTGACTTCGGGTCTGCATCCTGGGATGTAGTGGTGGCAATTACCTATTATTCTTTATTTAAATAGTGCCAACTAATTCCGCAGAGCTGTACAATAGGGAATGGACATACAGAGATATAAAATAGTACAAATCAAATGTGGAGAACAGAAGGATCAGAGGGCCTGCTTGTGAAAGCTTACAGTCTAGAGGAAGGAAGGTTGGACACAGAAGGAGTAAGTGCTATTGGGTGTAAGTGCCTCCTGCCACTTGCACGTCCGGTCAGTGGGTGGGAGTGAGAAGTGCTGCTTAATGCAGTGGACCCAGGAAGGGCTGGTTCCTGGTGATAATATTTATGAAGGTAGTTGATAGGCTTCCCTGAAGAGGTGAATCTTCAGGGAGTGTCTGAAGATTTGAAGGCTGGGTGAGAGTCTGATTGGGCGGGGGAGGGACTTCCAGAGTTGAGGTGCAGCATGGGAGAAGTCCTGTAGTCGGGAGTGGGAGGATGTAATAAGAGCTGTGGAGAGGAGAAGGTCATGTGCACAGCGAAGATGGCGAGTGGGAGTGTATTTGGAAATGAGAGATGAAATATAGGGGGTGCGGTGCTAGTGAGAGCTTTATAAGTTAACACCAGAATTTTGAATTTAATTCTGTATGCTATTGGGAGCCAGTGCAGGGACTGGCAAAGGGGAGGGGTGTGAGAGAAGCAATGAGTGAGGTAGATACGTCTTGCAGCAGAGTTCATTACGGACTGTAGTGGGGTTAGTTGGGTGAAAGGAAGGCCAATTAGTAGTGATTTACAGTAGTCAAGACGGGACATGATTAGTGTTTGGATTAGAATTTTAGTAGTGTCTTGGGTAAGAAAGGGTTGGATACTAGAGATGTTGTGGAGATGGAGACAGGGTGAGTTGGAGATTGACTGGATGTGAGGAATGAAGGATAGGACGGAGTCCAATGTGACCCCCAGGCAGCGTGCTGTTGCTGTGATGGTAGTGTTGTTAACAGTGAGGGTAATGTCTGGGGTAAGGCTGGTTGTAGAAAGAGGGAAAATAATTAGTTCGGTTTTGCCAAGGTTGAGTTTAAGTTGACTGGAGGACATCCAGGAAGACACAGTAGACAAACAGTCAGATACCTGGGACAGGAGGGAAGGGGAGAGGTCTGGGGATGAAAGAGGGAAATTTACTTACCGATATTTCTTTTTCTTCAGTGTCCTCCACACGGCACTAAAAGGGTTAATCCCCGCCCTCCAGCTGGTAGGACCAATAGTTAAAAAG
The DNA here is from genome assembly GCA_037306005.1 of Rhinophrynus dorsalis. Lineage (NCBI taxonomy): Eukaryota > Metazoa > Chordata > Amphibia > Anura > Rhinophrynidae > Rhinophrynus > Rhinophrynus dorsalis. Next base: position 234,948,184 of record CM074724.1, on the reverse strand, counting down.
CGCGCGTCCGCCGTTCTCACCAGTTAACCTTCTTGGGCAAGCTGTAACAAAAGGACTAGGATAGGTGAGAAAAAACAATTGGGTAGGGTGTGCCGTGTGGAGGACACTGAAGAAAAAGAAATATCGGTAAGTAAATTTCCCTCTTTCTTCCGTGTCCTCCACCCGGCACTAAAAGGGACATACCAGAGCAGTGCACCAAAAAAGGGGAGGGAATTTAAACATGTCATAAAAGCGGGTATACCCTTATTCGAACCAAATAGACTAAAAGGTATAAAAAAAAACAAAATTACCTTACCTTCATAAGGGTACTACTGCTTCCAAGACCTTCCTTCCAAACTTTGCATCTGCCGATGCCAAAACATCCACTTCATAATGTTTAATGAAGGTGGAAATGGATGCCCAAGTGGCTGCTTTACAAATCTCTGTAGCTGATGCTTCAGCTTTTGCAGCCCAGGAGGTAGACAGTGACCTTGTAGAGTGAGCAGTTATGTTTTCTGGAACTTTTGCCTTTGCCTCCTCATAGGCCAACTTAATGCATTCCTTTATCCAGCGGGATATGGATGCTTTAGACGCAGGTCTACCTTTGTATTTACCAAAAAAGTGAATAAATAATGTCTCTGTTTGCCTAAATTCCTTGGTACGGTCTAAATAATAAGAAAGACATCTAACCAAGTCTAAATTATGAAAAATTCGTTCCTTGTCATTCTTTGGAGATAGACAAAAGGAAGGTAAAACAATTTCTTGGTTAAGGTGAAAATCAGACACAACCTTAGACCTAAAAGATGGTTTAGTTCTAAGAACTACTTTATCCTTATGGAAAACCATATAAGGAGGCCTACATGATAATGCCTGGACTTCACCCACTCTGCGAGCTGACGTTATTGCAGTTAAGAATACTGTCTTGATAGTCAGATTCTTAACCGAAATGCTATGCATTGGTTCAAAAACTTTTGACCTAGCTAGCTGGTCTAAAACCAAGTTAAGATCCCAAGGGGGAAAAACCTTCTTAATAGTAGGTCTAACCTTCCCTAATGCCTTAACAAATTTCTTCACTAAGGGGTCATCAATAAACTGAACTGCCAAAATCGCCGATAATGCAGACAACTGCACCTTCAGGGATGATGGCTTAAGGCCTAAATCAAACCCATGCTGCAGGAAATCCAAAATCCTATAACTAGAAATCTCGTGGCCTGAAATCTTGTTTCTTAAGCACCAGGTCTTAAAAATCTTCCATACTCGACCATACACCTTAGCCGTAGATGGCTTCCTTCCTGCAATAATAGTTTCTGCTACTGCTGAAGAGATGCCCTTTGCAAGTAAAGACCTCCGCTCAGCCTCCATGCCATCAACTGTAAGAATGCTGGGTTGGGATGACAAAGTGGCCCCTGAGAAAGTAGATCCTTGCAAAGTGGAAGTGACCATGGTGGTTCTACTGCCATCTGGATTAAGAGAGGATACCATACTCTCCTTGGCCAGTTGGGAGCAATTAACACAACTTCTGCTTTTTCCCTTTTTATTTTCCTTAGAACCTCCAGTAATATGGGAATTGGAGGAAAAATGTAGGCTAGCCTGAACTCCCACTTCTGCCTTACAGCATCCTGGCTCAGAGCTTTCGGGTCCTTCCATCTCGAAAAGAATTTCTTGCACTTGGAATTGAGATGGGACGCCATTAGATCTATCTCTGGTGGACCCCATCTCTGAGAGATCTGCAGAAAAACTGTTGTCTTGAGGGACCATTCTGTCTGATCTACCCTTGTTCTGCTTAAGTAATCTGCTACTACATTTAGATTTCCTGAAATGTAAGTTGCTGTCAGGGCCACTAAGTTGGATTCTGCCCAAGCCAGTAATCTGTGAGCTTCGCTCATTAGAGCTCTGCTCCTTGTGCCTCCCTGATTCCTGATATAACTGACCACCGCTTGATTGTCGGATCTCACCATCACAGCCTTTCCTCTGAGTAATGGAAACCTCTGAAAACATTTCCTCACAGCCCTCATTTCCAGAATGTTTATGTGTAAGTCTGTCTCTATACTTGACCATCTTCCCTGAACAGTCTGTGAATTCCAAGTTCCACCCCAGCCGCTGAGACTGGCGTCCGAAGTCAGAATCTCCCAAACTGGAGGAAGAAGGGACTGACCTTTCCGCAAATTCTCTGCCTTCCACCACCATGCTAGATCCTTCCTTATTCTCGGCAGCAGGGGAATTCTTTGACTGAAGCAAAGGGGATCCCGATTCCAAAACATTAGGAAATTGCTTTGTAAACTGCGCAGATGAAACCGAGACCAAGGAAGAATCTGAATGGTAGAGGTTAAGGTCCCTAGTAACTGCATGAACTCCTGAGCTGAAACCCTCACCTGAGTTCTGAACTTCTGGACCCTTTGTCTCACTCTCCTTATTCTGTCTGCGGATAGACATGCCATCATTTTCCGTGTATCCAAATGGATACCCAGAAACACCAATTGTTGCACTGGAACCAACTGACTTTTCTGCTGATTCACTATCCATCCTACTTGCCTGAGATGATCCAGCGTCCTCTCGATGGACCTGGATGCCTGTGGAAGAGAATCTGCTATTATCAAAATATCGTCTAGATAAGGCACTATCAGGATTCCCTGTTTCCTCAAATTCTGCAAACATGCTGCCAGCACCTTGGTAAAAACTCTGGGAGCAGAAGAAAGGCCAAAAGGAATAGCTCTGAATTGGTAATGCTGAGAATTTAGAGCAAAACGTAGGAATCGTCTGTGACACTGCCTTATCATGATATGATGATAAGCATCTTTCAAATCTATTGATGCTAGGAAACCTTGAGGGGGAATGACCTTCAAAACTGAAGCTACCGTCTCCATCTTGAATGAAACAGGCTTGATAAAACTGTTCAAATGCTTTAAGTCCAGAATAGTCCTGAAACCTCCTGATGACTTGGGGACCAGAAACAGAACTGAATATAGACCCTGAAACTGCTGATCTACCGGAACTGTCTCTATTACCCTTTCTCTCAATAGCTTCTGTACTGAGCTGAGCATAGCCTTCGCTTTTGTAGGATTGTTCGGCCACCGGGTCTGTTTGAAATAATTTATTCTTGGGACAGAAATGAATTCCAGCGGATATCCCTTCTCTACAGTCTGCATTACCCATCTGTCCGAACAGAAAGGTTTTACCCACTTGTGTGCAAACTGAGCAAGTCTGCCCCCTACTGACTCCAAAGAAGGGACCCGCCGGATCTCATTGAGACTCCTTTCTAGATTGGGACTTCTTAGGGAAATCTCTTCTAAATCCCTTTTGAACCTGACCCGAGAATCTAGACTGATGAAATGACCTCTGAGGTTGATATCTCCTAGACTCCTTAAAGGAGGGTCTCTGAGAGCGAAACCCCTGATTCCGAAAGGAATTTTGAGGAGACCTAGTTCTCCTATCCTGAGGCAAAAAAGAACTTTTCCCACCTGAAATTTTCTTAACCAGCTCATCAAGCTGAGACCCAAACAGAAATTCACCCGAAAAGGGAAGAGAAACTAACTTAGATTTGGAAGATGAATCTGCCCCCCAGGATCTAAGCCAAAGGGAACGCCTAGCTACTACAGAGAGAGCTGATGACTTAGCTAATAATTTCACCATATCTAATGAGGAATCACAGGAAAAATTAGTTGCTTCTTTAAGAATGGCTACTTCCTTCAGAAGTTTAGACCTAGAAACCGAGGAATCAATTTTTTCCTCCAAACTAGTTAACCAAATCCTCATTGTTCTGGTCATACAAGCTAAGGCTGTAGCCACCTTTAAATTTTGACTCAATAACACAAACTGTTTCTTTAAAACTGAGTCTATCTTCCTTTCCATAGGATCCTTCAAAGATGAACCATCCTCCATAGGGAGAGTGGTTTTCTTTGCTAAATTGGAAATGGCTATGTCTACCTTGGGTGGTGTGACCCAAGATAGTACATCAGCTTCTTCAAAAGGATACATTTTTAAAAAACTTTTTGGACAATGTAAAACGCCTATCCACCTTGTTCCACTCTGTCTTTATTAACTCTTTGACTGAACTATGGATAGGGAAAACCGGAACCGATTTTCTATTACCTAAAAATGCTGTATCAATAACATCCAGCTGTACGGGAGACTCCGTAAGACCTAAAGACTTCCTCATGGACCTTACTAAGGAGTCTATCTTATCCATATTAAAAGAACCAGAATCCTCAATCACTTCACCCTCCTCTTCCGAGGAATAGGGAGAATCTAAGTCTTGAATACTAAAAAGATCCACAGGGTTTTGAGATCTGACAGAGGGTCCCTCCTCAGGGTCATCCTGTCTTAACCTCTTCCTAGGTGGGCCAGACTCCTGCATAGCATTAAAGGTCTGCTTCATGGACTCCTTCATCCATTCTAAAAAATTCTGAAAGTGAGAAGTCATATCTTGCCCTGCAGCCTGCTTTAAACATTCTGAACACAAGTTAGTAGTTTCAGATTCAGACAATTCTTTTCCACATGCAGAGCATTTCCTACTATCCTCCATGTCCTTCTCCTTCTCTTTAGTTGCTTTGTGAGCCATAATGACACCCCTGAGAAAACTGAAGTGCACTGACCTTATTACAGACTTCTGGCAACTGCTGCTCTTTATAGTGCGCCTATCCGATCGGAGACCGCGTGCGTTCCACTGTTGGAACGCAGAAGCACATCCGCTTCCGGTTCCAACCGAGCTATGAAGAATATCCGGTTTCCTGCTTCCTCTAGAGATGCCATGTGATACTGCGCTCCACCGGACTGACCACGCCATCGGAGTCATCCGGTATGTAAAAAACATGTTTGCACATACTCAATTTTTCCACCGCAATAGGGGAAAACAATGATCATATTTAAAAAAAAAAAAAACAAGGCTGCCCATAGAAGCGCAAACTTGCGATCCGATAGGCACGCCAAATAGAAAATACTGCCGCCATCCAATTCTCCTGTCCTTTTAGTAAGCTTGTAGGAGGGAAAACACATCCCTCCGTCCTTCCAGCTGGTCAGGACCAAGAAAAAAACTGGTGAGAACGGCGGACGCGCGCTTTTTAACTATTGGTCCTACCAGCTGGAGGGCGGGGATTAACCCTTTTAGTGCCGGGTGGAGGACACGGAAGAAAGACAGATTTGCATGTTATCAGCATTGAGATGATGGTGAAACCCAAAGGAGTTTATTAGTTTTCCAAGGGATGCAGTCTAAATTGAAAAGAGCAAGAGGCCCAGTACAGATCCTTGAGGCACTCCGACAGACAGTGGGAGGGGTGGGGAAATGGAGCCAGAGCAGAAAACACTGAAGGAGCAGTTGCAGATATATGATGAAAACCAAGAGAGGGCGGTGTCACAGAGACCTAGTGAGTGGAGGGCTTGGAGGAGGAGTGGGTGATCTACTGTGTCAATGGTAGCTGACAGGTCCAGAAGAATGGGTAGGGAGTAGTGGCCTTTTGACTTTGCAGAGAGCAAGTCATTGGCCACATTAGTGAGGGCAGACTCAGTGGAGTGATGAGGGCGAAATCAAGATTGCAAGGGATCTAGCAGGAAATGGGAGCAGAGGAATTTAGTGAGAGGTTATATGCAAGACGCTTAAGGAGCTTGGAGGTGAACGAGAGTTGAGAAATGGGCCGGTAGTTTGAGACTGAGTTTGGGTAAGGCAACACAGGACCACTTCAATGGTTAATTACAGGGGTTGGAAACTTAGGAGAAAATGCTAGAGCAGAGATTCTCAGCTCCAGTCCTGAGCGGAGACCTGTATTTCCTTGTTTGCCACCTTGTTATGTTAAAGAATAATAGCAGCAGACTCACACCTGCAATTGCTTATGTGGAAATTTTGAGCTAATAAGTAGACCTGAAATTTCACTCTTGGCAGCTAGAATGCAGAGTACATATCTCCAGAGTGGAGGAAAGCTGATGAGCAATAGCAGTTCAGGAGCAGAGTGCTCTGACAAGCCGATGCAGCTGGGGGATACAAGATGGCCCAAGGCAGATGCTTTAGACAGGAACAGAGGTTGGGGAGAGGACAACAGCTAGAAGCTGCTAAAAATAAACACTCACTTGCAAGAGCAATAGTCTGAAATGCTGGTTACAACCACAATATGAACATATGCTTAGGAACATTCACTATGACAATAATCACCAGGGTATCAGGCAAGTGCAGGGCAGGGGTTTCTGGGATGGATCTATACAGGTGGGCACTCACCCTTAAGCTTTAAGGTTTTTCACCTTATCCTGGTACTCATTTCCTAGTAAGTGCACCATAACCGTAAATGAACATAGAATTTCAAGTGGCAAAATGATTAGCAGGAAAGGTTCTAACAGTATGTATGGTATGATTAACCCAAGTACTGAAGTACTATACAAATTAACATTTTATTTTACTTTTATTTTATTACGGTCCCTCCAATGTGACTTTTTTTTAGAAGGGGGGCGGTGGCAGTTATGAAAGTAGGGAAACCTCACCCCGAAAACATTGTGTTAACTTATACAGTGCTTCAATACATGTGTTAACCCGGCACATTATCAAAACCCTGTGTGTGCTTATTTTTCTACTCAAAATTATCAAAGTACTTTCTCTTGTGCTGATGCCATCTTCTTCATCCTTTAGTATGCTTTCTTTATTAAAATATCATTGTAAATGGAAATGTATTTATTCCCTGTGGTACAGTTGGTTTGCCCCACAATTGTTCCACAACTGCTCCCAATGTTGTAGTGGGTTCAGGAGGCAGTGTACCCCAATTTAATATAATGAGTGGTATGAGAACTTTATTTGCTTTGTTCAGAGCAATCACATTACAGTATTCTGTCCACTACCTATAGTAATTCAACTGACACATTTGGGGTGAAAAACAAAACAGGATGCCAGGATGGCAACATCACTTTGGGTAGGACTTCAACAAGGCATACCTAGAGAAATTTTACTAATGAAAATCACATTGATAAGGCCTTGTGCAAAAAGAAAAAAGTTTGCAATACTGGCGCAAACCAAATGCACCATAAGAGAAATAAAAATCTCCATTGATTTCAAAGGGACTTTTAATCCATTATATTCTCGCCAGGCTCCAATTAATTTTGGGAACATTTTGCTTGCCCTTTATGATATAATTGGTACCAGAATTGTTTATCTTTTGCTTTCTACATAAAGGTCTTAGGACTCTTTCACGTGGTGACAGAAATGTAGATGCCTCCTGCTACATTACCATTGCTTGGTGTATTGAGCTTATATTTTCCTGTTTTTTGCCACTGATCCAGACACCGAGGGGGGCACGACTGATAGGTAGCCCATATGAGTGTCATTTAAATATTAATGGATCCTGTCCATAATGAGTCAGTCATTCATTGGAGGTTGAGAAGAGAATCACAGCCTGCTATTTAGCTAATGTAAAATATCTGGCAGCGGCCCCATAAGCCACCATGCAGCATAGTCCAGCAATGCCACAACTTTACTGTGATCCTGGTTTAATATAGTAAATCTACTGCTTGGTGGACTTTGGTTCATTCATACGAGGAAATGGCCACCTGTGTAAAAGGCACCATATTCCAGAACTAGTGTAAAATCCCGTGTACACGGGCCAAGTACTGGGTAATGTTAACCCTTTGAGTGCCAGAGGGGTAAGCAACGCATTGCTTTGCAATGCATTGCGTACCCATCTGGCACTCAAAGGGTTAAGAGACCGCTACCTCACTGCTCCACACCATGCAGTCTTGCGTTGCCTCAGTCACACGATGCAATCCTGTGCAGCAGAGAATGCCAGAACGTGGGCAGTCTCTACTGCGCATGACTGCATCGTGACAAACATCCTAGCGAATTATTATATAGGATTATACATTTCAGCACGGGAGACATAACCAACATGAAAGTGAAGAAGAGATGTTCAAGTTTGTGGACCATCTGAAGGGAATAATATTTATTGTCAAGTGGAATCCAATGACTAATACATTTCTTGATGTAAGCCTTTTCCATGATTCTGATGCATGAAAATTGTATAAGAACGAAAGGAAGACTACTGATCAGAACACCTACTTTACAAGTTGCTTAAGAAATATCCCTTAGAGCCAATATCTAAGAATAAGGAGGGACTGTGGGTAAGTGGAAATTTTTTATAAGTGAGGCACAGTTCTTACCAACAGGTTTACTTAAATAGGCTTTCAGGAATCTACACTCAAGGAAGTCAGATATGGATCACTTGTTCCCAAATATACAGAGGGTGCTGCATCCCTGAAGAGTATTCTTAATAAACACTGGAAAATACTGGTCAAGCCTAGTGAACTTGGTTAAAAAAGTGAAGACAACCACAGAAAAAAATGTTGGGACTTTCCTTGGCACTCTTTCAGAGAGGTACACAACAAGTGTATATTATGCCAATACGTGGACAGATCCTCTGGTAAATGCTTACATCTTGAAAAACTAGAAAGGAGTTTGAGATCCATCAGTTTATTAACTGTGGTTCCCAGTCAATTAAGTACACACATTTCAGAACATGTATAAAACATCAAGAAGACCAAATCATAGTGTTTCCTTGACATTTTTTGAAGCTAGCTGAAGCACTAAGAGTCTGAAAGTTTGTGCCTGGAATGTATTAATAAGAAAACCGCCAACAATACATACTCAATATATAAACTTAGCACTCTGCATCCTGTGGGTTGAATAAATATTTGGACTTACCAGCTTTCATTCAAACAATTCCTCATTGTTTTTGCCATGTTATCAGCTTTTCTAGCCCTGTAGTAAGCCATGTCTTTAAACGTATTATTTTTTTCCTTTTGGTACTTGTTGATTCTTTTTGTATATGATCTGCTGTGTTTGCATATGCCATTTGTATGTGTATGTGCATGCGCATGTGTGTATGTATTTATGATAGGTTCCCCTCAGCCAACAGCACGTATTATAGCTTGTAAGGGCAATATCTCACAGCGATCTAATCACATTTTTATGAGTAATTTGTTTCACAAATTCATATTTATGTGTTTCTAGAAAAAATAAGTCACTCTGCTAGGGGAATAGGAAATAGATCACCCAAACTCAGTGATAAACTCTGCTCTGTTGAGGTTGTCACCTCTGATTCTAGGCACTTATTGGAGATATTGCATCAGTCCTTCTTGTAGATAGTAGTCATTCTGGCAGTTCAAACTGAAGAATTTTTGGCCACCCAGAGCCTCCCTTAGATGTGTGTGGGGGTGTGTGAACTATATGGTTCCCCACTCCAACAGGTGAGTTTACACCAACTTTAATACTTGACTGACTGTACTAACTCCCTGTGCTGTGCCACTTTTTCCACCACCTGACATAAGTGCTAGGAGATATTGTAATTTTGTATATATAGTTTCAAAATTGTGTTTGTATTAAATTTGTTTGTATAATAACTTTTTTTTATAATAAATACTGAACTTTGCGCTTGCCTTTAATTTTTATCTTTTTTTACATGCCTGTTATCTCAGTGAAATCTGGATTTAGAGCACAGCAGCACAGATGGGCTTTTTTATGTGCATCGAAGACTAAGTGACTGTGATTGAGTGGTCATGCAAGTCATACTCATCACCTAAGTGTGACAACTAATGAATGTGGATCCTAGAGAGAAGTTTCATCAGAATTATATCTGCAGAGACTTTTAAGGAAATTCATTGTAACTGTGTTTTTTGTACTATAATTTATGATTTTGGAAATTGTTTTATTTTCTCCAGATATACTTTGATACAGTTGGTATTTAAATAAATAAATAAATAATGCAATGTGTATTTGTATATAAGAGAGATGATTTCATATTTATCTGTATAACATTCCTGAGGAAGAGACCTAAGAGGTCTTGAAAGCTTGCATCCTAAATCTGCTTAGTTAGCCAATAAAGGTATCAACAACTATATTTGCCTCCTGTATTTCTACGGCTAACATGGTACCGACTCTCATCTGTTAATCACATGATTGGTTCCTGACAAAGCAAGCCAGAGAGCCTGTGAAACTTGTAGAGCTAAAACACAGTGGTTTTGCAATAATAGAACTTGTCATAAGTATTGGGTTTCCCTTTACTGTATTTAGTGAGATCAAGTGAACTATGGCAATGCAGTCCTCTGGGATTTATTTATGACCAAACTTTTATTTTATGTTTGTGAGTAGCGAAGGGTTTGCTTGTATCATTTTGTTTTGCAGTTTTTCACATCCACTGGGGAAGAAGAGATAAGTATCCATGATCCACACCTAGGAATTACAATATATGTGGGATTAAGTCTGATTTTGTGATTTATTAGACACCACAGTGCAGACTAGGGTGGCTATTTTGATCATCGTATTGATGTTGCTCATGTGAAAGAGGCCTTAGAGTGAGAGGTCTATTGCATATAATAACTTACTTATAGGTGAGTGACTCTCTAACTCTTTGGAAACTAGAAATGTCACGATTGCATTGCAGGCAGGGGGTTACTTAACATCATAAAGAAACTCGTATATGGTGAAACTGCAATGGACTGCATATATATTCCCAACAATGTTTAAAACTGACAAAAGTGGCAAATTCCTGGCAAGACAAGGTAAACAAAAGCGCTCACAAAAAACAAGATGACAAAGCTCACATTCACATCTCATTGCTTCTTCCTACATAAAAGACTTTATTTGTGATGTGAAGACATTACATATAGAAGTGATACACAAAATTCCTATATCACTTTTATATGTACTGTACTGCTTAAAGTGATTGCATCTCGTTTTAATAATTACTTTTGTAATCATTCTTTATCCCTAAGGATATTTAAAACAGTTCTAAATCTTTTCAAAGAGTGGTCTCAGTTTTGAAGAAGGAACGTGCTGCCATATTTATGATGTTGTTCCCAAGTAACAGCTCTCTCCTCTAGAGTGTCTATCAATCATGTACGTAAGACGGTCCCCTTCTCTTCGGGGCATGAAGATCTGGTTATTCCCTGGAAGGAAGTGGGAGGGCCCGTAGCAGGTGGCATGACATTCACTTCAGAATAGCTTGTACCGCATAGCTCGAAGGTGACGTCAATAGGTACATCTTTATTTTAATTTAATATACAAAACATACTGGGAATTTTTTGATCACACATACATATTTGGGAATGTTATCATATAAACATAATTTATATGTAGGTGAATGTTCCACTTTGGTTGTTAAAAAAGCACTGGGACCCTAGTGTGAATTTTGTTATGGTCTGTTTTGTGTATGCTCTTTTGTTAACCTTTTGTCTGCAGTTTTTCACTCTGGCATCTGGCCTGATGTGGAGCTGAACCACGGTAGGAAGATCTTTGAATGTGGTCACAAGCCCAGAATGAGGGAAGTCAACCTGCATATAAACCTTGATGTCTGTTATATTCCTGGCAAGAACTCTACATTCTGAGGTCACTGGTGGAATTGTGAGTGGAGGCCCCCAAATATATGCAAACAGTTAACATTCTCTTTAGTTTAGCTGTTAGGTTCCTTTATTTCCCTTCCTATTTGTGTGAAAAAATGCCAGATTTATGAGTTGCATGTCATCACTTCTCCAGATCATCTGACTACTTAGGTTCTTTCTGCAAAATTAGGATTTGGATCTCAAGTTCAAACAGAAGGCCCCAAGTGAAAATGAAATACACCCATACAATAAAATGCCCCTGGCCCTTTTAACTTGGATATGTCTACTATATACCTATTTAAAAAAAAAAAAAAAAGACACACAGCTTCACTTTTGTTTCTTGATTAAGAAGCATTAGTTTTCATGTTATCCCAAAAACCTGGCATCTTCTACTGGAAAAATAGATAAATGCATAAATACCAGCTTCAGTGTGTAACATGATTAGGGACACTATCCTTTTACAGTCATTAAAAAGAGAGTTACGAAAGGACTGGATGAGATAAGAGGATAAGAATTAACATAAGACTTTAAAACCCTTGAAAACAGATTTAAGTTCATGTGATGAGAAATGTATGGGAAAGCTGCAAGCCCAAGAAACAACAAGTAAACTGCATTTTAGGATACATGAACAATTTTACTACATGTAAGACGGTAAAAAACAAACGTAAAGAACTAAGGGACATATTTAGTAAGCTAAAGAAGAACAATTGTGGGGCAAACCAAACACGCCATAGGGGAGAAATGAAAGTTACGTGGGGCTTTTAACCCTTTCAATGCCAGAAGGGCATGAAGCGTGCACCCATGTGGCACTCAAAGGGTTAATCCCGTTAATCTATTCATTGAAAGAGCAGCCTCCAATGCACTGCTTCACAGTGCGTTGTTAAAATCTCCATTTAAATTAATGTGAATTTGGAGATCCTTTATTTGTCCCCTATTGCACAGTTGGTTTGCTGCAGAATGACTCCACTTTAGATGACTGAACATAGGCCTAAGCTAAGTAGGCGCAACACTGCAGCAAACCAACCACACCATAGGAAATACATGAAACTTTACTATAATAGATCTTTTAACCCCTTGTATTCTGAATAGGTCTCTGATGATATCTCGCTAATATCTGTGGGGTAAAAAGCACCATTTAAAGTGATAGTAATACATGAAATTAAATAAATTTAATCTGGTAGATATTTAAAACCTGAATTAATTGCGCTGTTTCCGATCCCCAAAACCTTTATGGTTTGAGAGATATCAGTCTGCAAAGTCCCCCCCTTCCCTCCCCTTGCTCTGATGTCAGCTTTCTAACTTACAGACGGAGATCCCGGTCCATAGACCGTCCTGAGGCTCTTCAGCAGATCCAAAATTGCACTAGTTACAAAGAAATACTTCATTTGAACGGTCTACAACGTGTGCCAGGTTTGCAAGCACACGTTGTAGACCGTTCAAGTTGCAACTGATTTCCTGCAGAATTACACGTTTTGCTTGATAAATAAATCTCTTTTGGCGGGATGCAAGAAATGTTCGCATCGAATAAAGGAATTTTTGTGTGCAGATAGATTTTGCTCATGTTCTAGTCCAGGAAGCTAAATACCGACCTCTTCTTGAATTGCGCACAAAAAATTCCATTTTACGACAACAGTACACAGACGTATAAATTAATTTGCAATAGCACTTCCTGCATTAGGCGCATTTGCTATTCCACTCACACAGATTCGTTAATCTTAGCCACGCCCACACAAAAATAAATATATGCAGCCGTTTGCTAATCTTGAATTTTCAAATGCAATTCAACAAAATCATGCGCAAACCTATTCCCTAGTGGTTTTCATACAGGAAATATCGATTGCGTGTGTTTCCTGCATTGCACCTTATGTCTTTAGACCAGAGAGATATTTAAGTTTTACTATCACCCACCCTCTACCCTGCAAAGGTCCTCCTTCGTCTGTGGAGACAGCGACATGGCATGAGACAAGTTAAAGCATTGTCTTGACCATCTCCTGAGAATGTCCAGTTGCAGCTCCTTCATGTGGAAATGAGCTTAAGGAACAACTTCCAGAGCTTAGACCATGTGACCTAGTGCTCTCATATGTTCCTTTACTGTCGCAGACAGCAATGATAACGCTTGAGTCACATGAACAGCTGGACTGAGTATCTAACCATGTTGCTCCAGGATGAGAAAGCAGTCTTGAATCTGTGAACAGCTGTCAAAGGAGCCTTGACTTAATAGTTGTCTAAGTGAGGACTCAAGGATATTCCTTGAGCAGGGATATGCGCTACAAGATCCTTGGAGCAGATGCTAGCCCAAAGGGGATAGCAGTGAACTAGTAATGACTGTTCTCTATAGCAAAGTGTAGGAAGAGCTGATGGTCCGGATGACTCGGGACATGAAGGTAGGAATCGGTAGTAAAGCACAGACTTATATAATAAAGCTATCCGCCAAAGGAAAATGATCCAAAAGTACACCTGTGAACTGGTCAATCCAACTACAGGAAAGCCAATAAATGGGAGCCCATCTAATGGGGGAATATACAACCCCATATGTAAGCAGAACCATATCTAAGAGAACAGTGCCAGCTTGCCCTTTTCCTGAGGCAGGCCACCTGAAACTGGGGTGGGGGAGTAACACTGGAAGGAAGAGCGGAGTCTCCACCTCAAAGGACATGTCTTCTTTAAAGTGCCCTGCCTCTGGAGGAGGGAACTTTACCCTCATGGCTCTAGTGATCCACACTGGATGTAAAAGAAGCAGTTATATTTTGTTCATATGAGTAAGAAGCTACATTTTGTCTATATGGAATATGCTTATATCTGCCATTTAGATTTATCACCCACCATAAAGAGGGGAGTCACCACCTCAAAGGACCTGTCTTTTTTGAAGTGCCCTGCCTCTGGAGAAGGAAACTTTACCTTCTTGGCTCCTGTGATCCACACTGGACGTAATATAAAAAGGTTATCGTATATTTTGTTCATATGAGTAAGAAGCTACGTTTTGTCTATGTGGAATATGCTTATATCTGCCATTTAGATTCATCACCCACCATAAACTTTTAGCTTTTGTATTTCACAACACACTCTTTATGATAAATCTGCAGTAGTTATTTTTTCATACATGAGAAGTAGAATATGTTACCCTTAGCCCCTTCTATGCCAGAGACATCTGCAAGGTATTGCAAAGGTGATAATACATCATATAAGTAACTTAATTTAATTCTAATATGATAATTTTACAGAAAAACTATGTTACCTTCTCAGTTCCAAATTCTTGTCCATTAAGTCTCCTAATTCACTCCAATTCTGTAATTCCATGGCACCTCTGAGGAAATTGAAATGTTCATTTGTTTTTACTTTGCATACCAACTGTACAATCCTATAGAATAATTCACTAAGGTTTGTCAGAAGCCGTCATGTGCAGTAGAGAGGGCTGTGCGCTCTTTCGTCATGCGCAGTACAGACTGCCCGCGTCGTGGCTGTTACGGAGTGGGGCTCTCTGAATTCAGACCGGAGTCGCATAGAGAGGACTCTGGTCTGAATTCGGAGCGCTTCGCTCCTTATCAGGCGCAGCCACTCTCTACTGCTCATGCCTACAGAGGTGGAACTGTGGCCTGTGTAAAAGGGCCTTTCAACTTGTTAACATATATTTCATTATTATGATCTTCAATTAAGTATAAAATTGTGTTTGCTTCCTTATATAAAAAGGCAGAGTGGAATTCAGTAGTACACATAGACAGTGATGTAGTAAGGACAGGCTTGGTATTATTTCTCTGATTCACTATAGTGCAGGAGTATCACATTAACAAACTACTGGAATGTCACCTAATTCTAAAAGTGTATGTCTACCATTCTGCTGCGATCAAAGCAGATGCATGAGCAGATCGTGTGAGATCATAGTCAGTGTTTTATGATGGGTCTTGGATTCCTTTCTCCCATTGGTGCACAACATTAAAACTTATTCTGTGTGCTGCGTATTGGGCACAAGACCTTGGGGAAGATGCACTAACATTCGATGCTGTCGTGATGTGTGTCTTGTGATGTGTGGGGAGTAATTACAGAAGAAGACAAAGGAGGACCAGGTTGAAGAAAACACCACTGGATCTCTAAATTCAAGGTAAGTGTTTATTTTTACAGCTGTGGGGAATGGGTCATAGATAGTGTTAGAATTAGGATTTGGTTTAACTTTATTGGTAATGTTAGGGATAGTGGAGGACCAGGGAGCTAGTATTAGGGTTAATGTGTACTGACCCAATAATTATGGCCCTAATGACGGATTTAGTGGCTCTGATAGAATCGGACCTCAAGTCAGAGATAAAGCTCTGCTGAGCTTACATTCCTTAATTGGTAAATCAAGAATCTTTAAAGCCATTATATAACCTGTTTGTAAAGCAAATAAAAAATATAATTCTGATGCTTTTCTTAATTACTGAACAATGCAGAATGCTTACCTAGCTTTATCGGTTAGCTCTGCAAATAATCGCATTGCTTCAATAACATCAGGATCCCCTGAAAGAAAACCATATTATTGAGAATCAAGCAGAAAAAAAGTCTGGCTTTGCTATATAAACTGTGTGTGTGTGTGTGTGTGTGTGTGTGTGTGTGTGTGTGTGTGTGTGTGTGTGTGTGTGTGTGTGTGTGTGTGTGTGTGTGTGTGTGTGTGTGTGTGTGTGTGTGTGTGTGTGTGTGTGTGTGTGTGTGTGTGAACTGATTCAGTGTGATCATTTGGATTGTCTGCACAGATTACAGTAAACATGGATTATTAGGAGGTGCTTGTATTCCTTTAAATACCAGCAAGTAAATAATACACATACTGCAGACACAAATAACAATTGTAATTGTTATTTCCACCCTTATGCCATACTGAGCATGCTCAAAAGATCTTTGCCTGTTTGCTGCATTAGCTATCAATCAAAATCTAAGAATCTTTCCTATCGCATAACAGCTTCTCTCCCTGTTATGATAGAAGAAAAAAGGAGACTTTCTATGTGATTGGAAACCCTCTGAATTTGCCCCTAAATGTATTTATGGAGAAGAATATCTTTCTATGTAGTCATGATAGGTTTGCACTTTTATTCCACCAAAACATTTAATAAACATATTTTCCCATTAATTGAAACTACTAACTTCAGATTCAGAAGAAAAAGTAAACATTATTCTATAGAAAACAAGAAAGAGGGAGGACAAGGGTCGCCCCTTGTGTAAGACCAGTTAACCAAGAACCCCTCCAACAATACATCTCAGGAGTAAATGCTCACGAAAAAATGTCCGAGATCCTACTTGTGTAGGTCACAGCTTGATAACATGCTGGAATAATCACTGACCCAGAAACAGTTTGGTCTTTGGTAAAGTATCAAAGGGCTGCTCCTCAACAACTACAAGGTTGGGGCTCACGAGTAATGGTGTTTGTACACATTTACATTTTTAATAAACAAGTTTATATTTTATATTGCGAATTCAGCTTTTTTTTCTCCCTTTTCTGTTACTTTTGGACCAGATCTTGGATATCCACGTTTGGAGAAGGGTTAAAATCTCCACCTGCACTTTTTGTCAGGGTATCGACTCCTGACCATCACACTTGTGAGTATACAACCTGTATTATTCTTTAAAGGGATAGTAATACTTCGTTTTATCTTTATTTTATTTTGTAGGCATTAAAAAAACATGAAGAACAATATAAGTCTTATCTCTAAAACTTTTCTGGTTTGAGAGATATTCACAAGCAAAGTTTCCCCTCCCTCCCCTTTTGCCTAGTGTAAGCCATCTCTTCTCAGATGTGGAATGCAGTCCATAGACCAGACAGATAACAGCAGGGGACAATCTTCTTCCTATGAGAACAATGAAAGCCCTGCCCCCCCTTGACAAGTTTTTCAGGTTTTTCCCTTATCTTAATTGAAGATTGTCCCTCTCTGCAATCTACCTGGGCACCTCCCTTCTGCTCTGGCTGAGCAGTGTTACATCAGTAAAATGGGCGGGAGGGGGATATTTTGTTATTGAATTACTCCTGAACTACAACTCTGACAGAATTGAAATAACACTCTCCAAAGTCCAAATACTATGATGATTAATTGGAGCTGCTTTTATTATGAAACATTACTATCCCTTTAACTGAAAAAGTGTTTGTGGAGTTACACTATTGGACACCCTGTGTTTGTATTCTGAAAACTGCCAGAGTATACTGTGTCAAGTTATAAGTATTCTTCTCCATATCAATTCCTTAAATGAAACAAGTCAAAAGAGTTGAAAACATTACCAGAAGCAGCATTCTAAAGAGGAAGAGGTATAAGTGGCTCTATATTTGTTTAACCCCCCGAGTGCCAGAGGGGTATCCAAAGCATTGCTTTGTTCTGGCACTCAAAGTGTTAAAAGGACTTGCCTAAAACTCAGGTGCATGCCAGAAAAAAGGCAGATAAATTCAAAAGCAATAAACTTAGTCCCAAAACTCTAAAATCTGTCTCATATTTACTAATAATTCAGGCATGTGACAATGTATGCAGAGAGATCCACTCAACTCTTGTACTATGTGCTTCTTGCCCTTATTTTAGACATTTCATCAGAGGCTAAGCTCCATTATGCAGAGACAAGGGGTTATATGCATCCCTTCCATATAGTTACCTCACACCTGTGCATGGTGCTTCACAGATGGGCTGATTTAACCATATCAATGCTGCTAAAATCTCAATATTTTATTGATACATTTAAAAACTTTAACAAGGCACCTCAAAAGAACAGCAACATCTGGAATAATTTACACAACAAATACATCTGTTGCAAGGAACCAGCCAAAAAACAACTGTAGTACAGATATTGATTGTAAAGACAGAGGCAAAATATATATAAGATGTGACAGATTTAAAATTAGACTGAGTCTGATAACATGAATCTTTGTTAAGTACCCTGCAGATTTCCGAACAGGAATCTACAATAGACTCCTAAATCAGTCTTACAAATGAACAGAAAATTAAAAGGACATGGATTACATAGGGATTCTTCATGGGTACTGATTCCGTGACAGGAGAATGAAGATTACAGCATCTGGAAGAATCCTCTAGTATTGACACTCCATGGAAGAGGAGCTGTACTCACAGGAATAGGAGGAAGAGAAGGAATGTGACTATTGATCCAGAGGTAAAACAGGAGAATGATCAGGATATTGTAATGTATTTTTGAGTCTATATCCTCACTACTAATCAAATGGATGTTTTTGAAATGTGATTTAAACTTAGCATCAATCACGGACCAGGCTTTTCTCACTTTGAAGAGGGTTTTGTTCCCATAAACAATCAGTGGGACAAATATCAAGGATTTTCATGGATGGGGCAGATAGCTCTAGTGAGTCAAGTGGCAGCAAAATGGTCGCACTGTGGCCCCATTGTTTGCACAGTTCTCCTTCAATAAGGAATCTAAGTGTTCATCTGAATTATACTTAAGAGCTGCAGAATCTGAGAGTGGCAAGGCTGTGTTTTTGGCAAAGTGAGATATTGGAGGATCAACCGCAGGTGGAGAAGCCCAATGTGACAAGGCCTCAGCCAAAAAAGTTTGAAAGACGTTGGAGATATTCTTGTTTAGGAAGAGACTCTTATCAAGCATCCTTGAGAGGGAATCTCCCTCTCAAGCTGTTGAAAGATATCCGGTGAGGTAGATCCTAAATCAGAGGCCTCAGAAACTTGAAGAGTCTCTAATATAGCTCTGATGAGTGCCTCAGGTGACGGACAAGTATCCTCCTCATAGGCATCCCCAAAGAACATTAAGGAACTCAGATCCTCGCCATCAGTGTCAACTTCATCTGCAGGGGAATTCCAAACCAACTGAGAATGTTCCCAAAAGGCAGGATGAATATGTCCGACGGGGTACTGGGTGCCAAGAATGAAGGACCCCTTGAATAGAGGAAAGGATAGAGGCAACTGAGGAAATCAGAGTCTTATTCCAAAGTGGCTCTTATTCTGCAATGAAAGGCACCGGAGGTGTAGTAGGGCCACAGGTTACCTGAATATTCCTATGGAAGCCCAGTCTGGCATAAGAAGCAATGTGCTAAAGAAGCAATGTGCTAAAGGGGTTACGGGGACCCTAGAATCCTTAGATTTGGATGTCCCCATGTGTCCGTTGGGATCTCATACGTTCAGAGAAAATCTCACAAAGTAAGACAAAAGTATTCAAAATTAGATGAAAAGTATGAGAAAAGTACATGGAAATGACCAAAAATGTACTGCAAGGGGTTAAACTGGTAGATGGAGAGGAGAGTCTAGCCTCTGCATAACCTGTGCAATAAAAAAGAAAGATGGCTGCCAAATCACCACTCCTGTAAAATCCTGAAAGCCTGGCAAATGAGGAATTCTGGGAAACTTAGTTTCACATTGCAATTGCCCAGTAAATTGTGTTTGTCCAGCCAGTCAAAACAGCAGTGAATCTTAGTGCTCTGAATGTACTCCCAATGACAACCAAGCTATAGAGCAGGTCAGGAGATTTATATTGTGCCCTCTCTGACCCCTGTGAGTGAACAGGGTGGAGAGAATTGCTTGCAACAAAGACAGCCTCTTCGCAGGCATCCATCTTAAAGGGTCGTGTCAAATAAAATAAAATAGTAAGCAAAGAATTGAAGCTAAAAACTGTATTTATACATAGAGAATTTGTAGAAGAAGTAAACAGAATAAAGATACCTGCTATAAAAACAAGAAAAAGTCCAGTTACAACACTGCAAATACAGCCCAAGTAAAGAAAAGGGTTATAAAAACTCTTGCAATGCAAGCAGCCACTCAAATGGTTAACTTATCAGTCATCAGACTCCCATTTGAATTAAAAAACTTTAGAGGCGTTCAATAGTGAGGCAAAGAATAAATTCTCCTGTGAACCGGTCAATCCAGCTCCAGGGAAGCCAGTTAATGGAAGCCTACCTGATGGGAGATAATACAGCCATATACTCTAGGAATAAAAGTAAAAAAGAAATCTATCTAAGAAAGCAGTGCCCAAAATGTCCTATCATGAGGCCAGGTCACTTGAAACTGGGGAGGTGGGGGGGTAAAGCTGCCTCAGAGGCCATGACTTATTTGAAGTCCTCTGCCTGTTCATGGCTCCACTGTTTTACATTGGACATAAGATAAATCTTTGTTGTGTAAATTATTTTACATATAGGTACAGTGTTGCTTACATATGGGGTGCATTATGTTTCATAACTGGTATTGCTTTTCAGTGCAAGGATAAAATATTGCCATTTTATCAGCATTACTGAGAGTTAATGCAGATTTTTTGTGGCACAATATGCACAGATGTGTGAGGTAATTACGTGCCAACTTTGCATATAACCTTTTTCCTTTGTACATTAGATCTTAGACTGCGATCAAGTGACCAACACAGGAGTATAGAAAACTTAAGGTGTGAGTGGGAATCACTGTAAACTTTGGACAGTAAAAAAATATGACTGGTTTTAGCATTCTTGGATTGTGTCAGAATCATGACGCACACCTGATGTCTATGATGTTTTCTTGTTGGTCTCAGCATCTAAACACAGTCTGTGGAAGGATCAGTGCCAACCTTTTGGAATCATTATTGGAAGCTGAGTCAGGAGTGTAGTGAGCCAACTTGTTTGCCTTCTACTCACAATCAACCCTTATGATATATTCAGACTACTGAAGCCCCAACTTTGCTGGAAGGGGAGTGAACTAAAGGTAGAGGTCAGCAAGTAGGAAAAAAAACTGCAGATACAATATATTTATATAAATAGTTAAAACTGTTTGCTGAATAGATGACATCTACATAGACAAATTCTATTAAACAATTAAGAAAATCTAATTTGGATCATTTGAGTTACATTTTCAGAGAGCATTTCACAGATACATCCTCTTCTTTTTCAGTTTCAGATATATCCCAGCATCTACAGGAAATCTAACTTACCATTCAACCATCTTTGGCGAACATTGCTATGAATTGTTCCTGAATCACTTGGGTCTCTCAAGTAAGCAAGCCAAAAAGGAGGTGCACAGCTTATATCCATAAGCACATAGTTTCCTATATTAAGAGATACAGATCATTAAGTATAACTGGATGAACTCACTGTCTACAGTTCTGCCATAGAAACTTAAGGGCAAAATTCCATATGAAGTCTTAAACCTTGTAATAACACTTTAATCTCTTAGAGAGTATTTCTAGCATTTACATCTGGGTAAACCTTCCCACTGGCTGATAGGACAAAACTTACCTGAATCACTCCATAAATTAACTAGAGATAATGAGAAAGAAATTAAAAGATTTGAAAAAAGGTAAATAGTCTTATTAAGAAAAGAAAATGGGCCAAAAAAGCCTCAACCACACGTGAAACCTCACTTTAAAAGAGCTGTAAACGTCAAAAAACATAAAACAAAACAGTATCTTACATACAAGAC
Organism: Rhinophrynus dorsalis; assembly: GCA_037306005.1. Classification (NCBI taxonomy): domain Eukaryota; kingdom Metazoa; phylum Chordata; class Amphibia; order Anura; family Rhinophrynidae; genus Rhinophrynus; species Rhinophrynus dorsalis. Next base: position 234,926,510 of record CM074724.1, on the reverse strand, counting down.
AACTGTCTCTTTAGTAAATGCAACCATTATATTACATTATCCTTAATAGGATCTGGCCAACCATCACATGTGCTTAGAAAACTTGGATCTACACCATAAAAAGCTGGCCAACACAGACCATGAGTGGGGAATCTGAGGTCCTCCATTTGATGTAGATTATCATCACCCTAGACAATTAAAGGCTCATTGGGGATGATGGCCATTGTCATCCTTATTGGATGATCTCCGGTTTCCCACTACTGGTGTAGACTCTTGTAAAGAAAGCAAAATATGTACAGTTGTTCAAAACACAAAGTATCCTATTTCAGTAGTAAAGCTGAGTTATGTTTTGCAATTAAGAGAGATCTCAATAGTAAAAATAGTACACACCAAAACCCTGTTTCTCCATTAAGGATTTGTTGAAGTCCATATAGATGAGTCCCTCATAAACCTTAAAACAACAAAAGGAAAAAACAATCAGTTAATTAGGTTGTAAGTTGAAGACTTTTTTGGGGGGAAGGCATAAAACACACAAGGCCACCATTTATCAGCTCTTTATTTATGAAGTGCTGCTTGGAACTTCTGGAGAATTGTCACCATGCTGCAAACAGTAATCAGTCTGCAACTGTAAGTCTAGCCACATGCTGATTTATCTCAGATTTGTAAATCGACCCTCAGTGAACTGCAGAAAGGATTACAGATACCTCTGAGTTGTCAATAATCCATCCGTGATTAAAGCAACCGCAGGGATATTTATCAAGCATCCATAAATTTGATACATCTCTATAGACTAAAATGGTGCAAAGCCTTTTATCAAGAAATTAATTAGCACAAAAAGAGTGGTAAAATTCCTGATAATAACTTCGTTTTGAAGTGCATCTGTCACCTACCAGCTTTTAGTGTCCATGTATGTATGTATCTTTTTTACTTTTTTTTTTTTTAAGTGCCTATAACTTGCTTTAGTAGTCAGAGACTTTAATCTCAGCAGAGCTGCCTGCATACTTCATTACTCACAGTCCTGAAATTGCTTCTCTCCTCTTTGCTCCTCCTTCATAGGCAGGCAAAACATACAAACTTACATCAAAGGGGTGGAATAAATTAATTGAGAAGGAATAATTATACAAATGCTATCAAGATGGGCTCTCTAACAGAGGTGAGAATTTGAAAGACATTATCTCTTTAAACATTATTATTTTATTAGAATCTGTTATTTCTGGCACGTGACTGACTTTCAGGAAAAAAAATGTTTAAGTTCTTTTACAATGAAACATACTTAGGCTGAGGAATAAGTTAAAGTGCTAGTAATGTCTAAAACTTTTTTTTTTATAAGATTTGTAGAGGCTAAAAAAAATCATCATTGCCACAAACCCCATCTCTCAAACCACGATGGTTTTAGAGATATTGGCAATCAAAGTTCCCCCTTCCCTCACCTACTCTTGATGTCAGCTGTAAAGCTGACGGAAGGGGATCCGTACCGGCTGATATGATGAGGCTCTGCAGCAGAGCCCAAATCCTTTTATTAGAAAAGAACTACTTCATGGGAAGGGTCTACAAAGTGTGCTTGCAAACCAGGCACACTTTGTAGACCTTTCCAATGAAGTAATTATTTTCTAATAATGGGATTTCAGCTCTGCTGCAGAGCAGCAGGCTGGTCCCCGGGCTGGCATCTCCTGCTGTCAGCTAGACGCTGATGTCAGGAGAAGGGGAGGGAAGGGGGAACTTTGATTGCGAATATCTCTCAAACCATAGCGGTTTGAGAGATGGGCTTTGTGGCAATGATAATATTTTTTTAGCCTCTACAAATCTTATAAAACATTTTTTTGTACATTACTAACACTTTAAACATTGTGCAATAGTGAGGCAAATCAACTTCCCCATAGGAAACAAATAAAAATCCATTGATTTAAATGACGCTTTAATTGCTTGAATAATAGACACTTTCCAGTGCATTAAATCAATGAAATTTGGGGATTTTTTTATTTGTCTCCTACAGTTGGTTTGCAGCAGAACTAACCCCCTTTTCCTTAGTACAGATTGATATTCATTATACAGTAGCGACAGCAGTGTCTCCACGGAAGCTGCTTATTTAAAGGGACACTACACCTTATTGGAATAAGGTATGATTAAATAGTTAAACATGAAAAATTACCTGAACAACTCGATCCTGTAAACCAGCGGTGATAAACAACTCTTCTTTTTCAACATCCAGAATAAAATTTGGACGTATTGATTTAGGCATATCCTAAAAAAAGTATTATACAAGTAAAATCTGTATCTAAATCAGAAATATTCACAATTTACCATCATCATTCCTATGCCATACTTTACCACTTAAAGGCACAGTAAAGATTAAATTCCCATTGCTCCTCAGTGACTCAATCTCTCCTACAGAACGCATGATAAAAAAAGCTTGATTCTAAATGTAATGTATAATTGTAATACATTTTAAGTGAAAAAAGAGGATTTTAGTCTTACCTGTTAAATCCTTTTGTCTTAGTCCATTCAGGGTAATGGTAACTCTGGGTAGGTGATCCGCCCATTTAATTAGGCAGGAACAATTCTGGAATTGTATGCAGGGGGTGGAGCCTACCTTCCCTCCTTGGCTGCAGCTAGCCAACCAGATCCAGTATGATTTGAGACACTAACTATTGACTAGATAGTAGAAGGGAAAGAAGATTCCTGTGAGCATGACCCCGAAGGACCCCCACAGTCTGCCACAGGACAGCCAAGAATGGTCCCTTGACAGGGTGGGAGACCAGAAACCTGTATGGACTTAGAGAAAATGATTTAACAGGTAAGACTAAAATCTTCTTTTCTCTGTCGTCCAATACAGGTTACTGGTAACTTTGGGATGTCCAACCCTTGAGCTTCCCTGAGGCAGGAAGTAAGGCAAGGACCAGGCGCAAGGCCCCCAAAGTCACCAAAGCAGATATGAACCATCAGATCAGAGATAGCCCAACAAAACAATGAAGTGTCAACAGACACCCCAAAACTGTTACACAGCACACTGAACTAGAGCCAACAGGGCTCAAAAGTGAAGGAAGCACCAAGAACTGAAGAAGATCCTAGACAGGCAGGACTGCCTCCAGGATCTTCCTCCCAAAGCTGGCGTCAGCCAATGCCAGCACATCCACACGGTAGTGCTTCGAAAAGGTGTGCACAGACGACCAAGTGTCAGCCTTGCACAACCTGTCAGCGGAGGCCTTATTCTTATAAGTCCAAGAAGCCCCAATAGATCTAGTAGAATGAGCCGTGACCCGAAAGGGAATAGTATTCTTCCTGAGCTTGTAATCCCTACGAATAGTGGACTTGATCCAGGACGCAATAATCACTTTGGATGCAGGTCTTCCTGCCCTGGGACCCTCAGGAATGACAAACAGCGCATCAGATTGCCTGATAGACTCAGTGCGATGTACATAAAACTTGAGACAATGCACCACATCTAACAAGTGGAGATCCCTCTCCTTGTCAGAGGTACGGTCAGGGCAGAAAGAAGGAACCACAATCTCCTGATTGATGTGGAATTCCGAAACCACCTTCAGAAGAAACTCCTGAGAAGTGATAAGCACCGACTTGTCCTTGTGAAACTCCAAAAAAGGTGGTTTACAGAACAGAGACTGTAACTCCGTGACACAGCAAATGGACAAGATCGCCAGGAGAAAGGCCATTTTCCACGTCAACAGGCGTAGAGGAATAGTAGTAAATAACTCAAAGGGAGGGTGCTGAAGAACGCCCAAAACCAAGTTAAGATCCCACAGAGGAGCGGGAGTCTTAAAGACAGATGAGTATGAGCAACGCCCCAAAAGAAAACCTTGACATCAGGAAGAATGGCAACGCGCCTCTGAAAGAAAACAGAGAGAGCAGAAGTCTGAACCTTAAGGGAACTCAAACTGAGGCCCTTGTCCACACCATCCTGCAAAAAGGCCAGGACCATAGGCAGATCAAATTCCTAAGACAGGTCCCTGTCAGCACACCAAGATAGAAAGGTCGACCAGACACGATGGTAGGCCTTAGAAGAAACAGGTTTGCGGGCACTGAGCATAGTAGCCACCACACCAGAAGAAAAACTTTTCTTCTTCAATATTGAGGATTCCGTTTCCAAGCTGTCAAAGCTAGATGGTGAACATCCTCCTTCCATAGGTAACCCTGGAGAAGAAGATCCGGACGTCAAGGGAGCCAGAATGGTTCCGCCACTGACAGATCCCGAAGCTCAGGAAACCAAGCCTGTCAAGGCCAGTACGGAGCAATCAGAATGACTGGACAGCGCTCCAGCTGCAATTTCCGCAACACCCTGTGCAACATGGGAAGGGGAGGAAAGATGAAAGCCAGAGGAAATAATCAATGAATGGACATGACATCCACTGCTATAGCTAGAAGATCCCTCCAGCAAGAGCAGAACCTCGGAACCTTCCGGTTGTGTCTTGTCGCCATCAGGTCGATGCAAGGAACACCCCACTTCTGAACAATGAAGGTGAACACCTCTGGGTGCAGTTCCCACTCGCCGCTGTCCACTGTGTGTCGAATGAGGAAGTCTGCCATGACGTTGTCTACGCCAGGAATGTCCTCTGCGGATACGGCAGGAACGTGTTCTTCTACCCAGGACAAAATAGCCTTGACCTCTAACCAAGCTGCGAGACTGCTTGTTCCGCCCTGCTTGCTGATGTAAGCCACGGCCGTGGCGTTGTCGGACTGTACCCGGACTGGGCAGACTTCCAGCTGAGGTGTCCAATGATGAAAGGCATGAAATATTGCCCGAAGCTCCAACACATTGATGGGAAGAGATTCCTCCGGAGACCACCGACCCTGAGCACTCAGGCGACCCAGGACGCTCCCCAGCCAGAGAGAGTGGCATCCGTCATCACAGTGGTCCAGAAGGATACCAGGAAGGACTTGCCCTTCAGCAGATTGGAGAGGTCGAGCGACCAAGACAAACTCAGTTTCACATGAAGAGGAAGGGATACTGATGTCTTTAGAAGGTCCGGCTGACCCTTGCACACCTGGATCACAAACCTCTGGAGTTCCCTGGTGTGAGCCATGGCAAATGGGACCGCTTCTATGGTGGAGATGAATTTCCCCACTAGAAAGGACAGCTTCTTGGCTGGAACTGGATCGTGAGCCAGAACAGCAGATACTCTGTGGGCGATCTGGTGAGTTACTTTGTCTGTAAGGAACACCATGCTCTACTGAGTGTCAAAGAGAAGGCCCAGGAAGACCAGACGCTGGGATGGAGCAAGATCCGACTTCTCCATGTTGATAATCCACCCGTGATGGGTGAGAGCACGAATGCAGTCCTGAACCTGCTGATGAAGAAGTTCCGCAGAAGGGGCTTTCAGAAGCAGGTCGTCCATGTATGGTGTAACTCTGATGCCATCCCGGTGAAGGACAGACACTAAAGCTCCCAGGACACGGTTGAAGACTTGAGGAGCTGTAGTCAGACCAAAGGGAAGAGCTGAAAACTGAAAGCGCCCTTGGCCGCAGGCAAATCTGAGATACTGCCGGCTCTCTGGATGAATGGTGATGTGTAGATACGCGTTCTGAAGATTCAGAGAGGCAAGAAATTCCCCCGGGGACATAGCAGCAATCACCATCCTTAGGGACTCCTGGTGATAATGAATCCCGATCACAAAGGAATTGAGATCCTTCAAATCCAAAATGGGACGACAACCACCGTCCTTCTTGGAGACCACAAAGAAGTTTGAGTAAAAACCCATACCTCTGTCTTGAACTGGAACATCCTTGTCCAGAAGGGCCTGGATAGTGCCATTGAAAATAGGGTGTTTCTCTGCACCCTGGGGCGTATGAGAAGGAAAAAAGCAAAAAGGAGGAAGAGAGATGAAAGGGATCCTGTACCCTTCCGCCACTACCTGTAAAACCCACGGGGCCGCCACTGAATCCTCCCAGATGCTGTGGCAGTGACGCAGATGGCCACCCACATCCGAGTGGAGACCTGGGTTCAGTGAGCCATGCCGAAGAAGGCTTGGAAGAGACCTTGGGCTTCCATTGCTGTTTGGGCTTGGAGGAGGCATGCAGAGCTGAGGGAACCACCTGGTTTGCTGGACGTGTCTCAGTCTGAAAGAAACGAAAAAAAACTATTACTCTTGAGAGGCGTTTTCTTCCTGGGGACCAAGGGCAGAAGGGTACTTTTACCCCCTGTGGCCTCACTAATCAGATCCTTGAGATCTGGCCAAACAATGAAGTGCCTTGTAAAAGCAAGGAGAGCAAGGCTTTCTTGGAAGTAGTGTCAGCAGACCAGATCTTGAGTCAAAGAGCCCGTCTGGCAACCACAGACATGGTGGAAACTCTAGCCACCAAACAGATGGCATCAAATAAGGCAGCAGAGACATAGTGCTGGGCCTCAGAAATGTTGGCAAGAATCCGCAACATATCCGAAGTAGAAGCACCCTGACGGACAGCCAGGATGAGCTGTTCAGTCCAGACCACAATGGCCCGGTTAACCCATGCCGCAGCAAATGCTGGACGCATGGCAGAACCAGCAGTGGAAAAAATGGACTTGAGGGAAACCAAGTTTTTTGTCAGTCCAGTCTTTTAGAGCTGACACATCAAGGCAAGGCAGTAGACTTAGATAGCCTGGAGATAGTAGCATCCACTTTGGGGGGGATGAACCCACTGAGTAAGTGCCGCCTCAGAGAAGGGGTAAAGCTTGGCAAATTTCTTGGAAACAGAAGGTTTTCTGTCCGGGGATTTCCACTCATCAGACACAAGGCGGTCAAGAGTGGGATTAGGTAGAAAACAAGTAAGGGGCTTTTTAGGCTACTGAAACACATCAGTGGGATCTGAAGAAACCTCTTGAACTAAGGGAATGTTTAGGGTAGTCAAGATAGCCCTGATCAGGCCCTCAGCCTAGGGCTCAGGATCAGCCTCCAAGGGTTCCCCAAAAAACTGAGAGGAGCCACCGCAGAACATTCCTCAACATCTGAATCCACCAACAGTCCCTCCTCAGACGAATCTGATATGTCAGGTACTCCCTGCGGTTTTGGCAGGGAAGATTTGACTGAAGAAGGGGTCTGCCAGGAGTGGAAGACCCCTTGTAACTGGGATGGAAAGAGTTGCAATGTAGACCTAAGGTCTCTAGTAGCAGCCTTGAACTCTTGCACCCAAACTGGCTCTAATGCATGGCTGGAGGTCCCTGGGAGAGACTCAGGGACATCAGAACATGCTGGGCATAAATGACCTGAGAATTCTCTAGGTAACCCTGAATGAGGAGCAATGTGCAATAGGGGAACAGAGACCCCAGCGTCTTTAGTCTTAGGCCTGTCCCCAAGCTCCAATGGATTAGACATTCTCACAGTGTTAAAAACTTTTAGAGTATAAGGAATCACCCAGATTCAGTGTGTTAGATTAAAATTTCACCCCAGAAATCACTAAAATACACTTATCTGGCAGGCGAAGGGTTAATCTGCAGAGGAGAGAAGGAGAGTCCAAGCCCTGCGTAGGATACTCGTTCTGGAAAAGGCACAAAATGGCTGCCGCGTCGGGAGTCAATCAGAAACAAGAGTGCGAAGCAAGCACTCATAGTAAATGTAGTTTTCCCAAAGTACCCCAACAGTGCCCGATGCTCCCTGAGCCCCCCAACACATTTAAAACATTAACCAGCTGATAGAGCAAGTGCAGACAATTAAAATGAGCCATCTCTGAAGTCGCTATGTTGAGCAGTTGCAGCGATATGTCCCAAACTGTACAGTCCCATAGAAGTGAATGGAGCAATGGCATCTATGTGGTAAAGCGCGCCTTTAACTCAAATTTTGGCAAAGTTGAAACAGTAAAATAAAAGTACATAAAACATCACTAGAACATGTTAGAAGACCCAAAAAACACTGATCCCAGTGGGGAAAGTGCCAAAAACCTTCCCAAAAAGCAAAACCAGCAGCTAAAGGGTTAAGTTACCACATAAATCTGCTCCAAAACACCCAAAAGACATACAGATAAACCCAATGAGTGCAGGAGTGTGCAGTAGGAACTTCAAAGGAAAAACCCCTGTGCGGAGGGGCACTGCGGGACATGTGGACCTGAGGCACTCAAAGGGCTGCTTACCTTTCCTGCAGATCTTCTGTCTTCAGACTACCATGTATTAAGAAGACGCCTCGGTGGGCAACTCCTGAGGAAAGAACTTGAACCCAAGATTTTCCTTCCAGGGCTTAAGGTCCACAAAAAGCACCTGGTTACTGAGTTAGCCACATTTAAGGGCATTGTCAGTTATGGTAATCCGCCTAATGGTGGTATTCCATTTCTAACAGAAAAATAAAAAAAATTCTAAAACTATAGCAGAACTGTTCTCTTACCTGTGTCTTCACGAAGGAACAAATCTTACTGGAGCTGGTTGGCTAGCTGCAGCCAAGGAGGGAAGGTAGGCTTCACCCCCTGCATACACTTCTAGAATTGTTCCTGCCTAATAAAAGAGGCGGATCGCCTACCCAAAGTTACCAGTAACAGAGAAAAATCTCTCCGCAGGAGTACTCTATTTTTTCCATAAAAAAAGACAAAAAAAACTTTACAGCTCCTTTGACCCACTGAGGATCAGAAAAGTATCCAACACATTGAGTTGCAATGTATTGTATACCTCTCTGGCACTCAAAGGGTGAAGGCAGGGGTAACAATTTCTTAAGCTTTCAACTGCTGGAGACTACAGCTCCCATCATCCCCATCCAGCGGCTGGATGGGGATGACGGGAATTCCGGTCTCCAACTGCTGAAGGTCCAAAAATTGACTATCACTGTCTTAACCCTTTGAGTGCCAGAGGGGCATGCAATGCATTGCAAAGCAATGCGTTATGTACCCCTCTGGCACTCAAAGGGTTAAAGGGATATTTATGTTTCATATAATGTGTAGCTCAGAACGTTAAGCATATGTAATAGTAGTACTGTGCAATTCTCCTAGTTGCTAGTTATAGTGTAATAATATTTTGACATTGATCCCTCCTGGATCTTTCCCTATTCAAAAGCCACCTTCCCTCAGATCTGAAGTCTGGTTGCTTGACTGGACAGATCACGAGAGACAATCTTCCCTAGTTCAGTATATGGAAACGTGATAGAAATAGTTTTTGTTCATTTTTCAAGTAGCATGATAACAGGTCACAGACAAGGCAGGAAGAAAGGAGTTCTGTTAAATGTGTTTGCCTAAACTGCTGAAAAATAGCACATGCAGTATAATCTATACATGTCAGTTGTATGCAAACGTTTGGGCACATGTTTTGTTGATCTTCTAAGTGAAGAGACGTTAAAGGGATAGTAATACCTGAAAATAAGTTTATTTTATATTGTAGCCCTTAAAAAACATGAAAAATGATATAAGTCTTATCTCCCAAACCTTTATGGTTTGGGAGATATTCATATGTAAAATATAGTAAAGTTCTCTTTTCCTGGCTGTTTCAGCCAAGTCTGCCATCTAGTGGACAGATTTGGAATTCGGTCCACAGAGCAACCGGCAGCTCTTTAGCAGTGCCGAGATCATGATCTTTGAAAAGAACTACTTAATTGGAACTGTGTACAAAGTGTGCCTGGCTTGAAAGAACACTTTGTAGACAATTCCAATTAAGAAATTCTTTTTAAAGATCATGATCTCAGCACTTCTGGAGAGGCACTGCCGGTCGGGGGACCGGATTCCAAATCTGAATGGTGGAGCAATGACATGACTCCAGTGGAAACTTTACTTCTGAATATCTCCCAAACCATAAAGGTTTGGGAGATAAGACTTCTATCATTTTTTATGTTTTTTTAAGGCCTACAATATAAAATAAACTTATTTTCAGGTATTACTATCCCTTTAAATACATCCTCTGCAGCGAACAAATGTAAGTCTGACATATTTCTGCAAATTGAATTGCACAGTTACTATTTACTTGCTGAATCTAAAATAGTGAAAAAATAAAACTGAAAACATTGCTTGTGCAAAAGTTTGAGCACCCTATCACATCTCCTTTGACAGAAATCACAGCTTCCAAATGTTTATTGTAGCCAGCTAACCGGCTTTCTATTCTTGATGCAGGAATCTGTTCCCGCTCTTCCTTGCAGAATGCTTCCAGTTCAGAAATATTTTTCGATCGTCTTTCATACACAGCATTTTTTAAATCTACCCACAGATTTTTTTCAATGATATTCAAGTCTGGGGACTGAATGGCCATTCCAAAACCTTAAGCTTTAATTTCTTGAATTAGTTCATGGTTGATTTAAAGCTGTGCTTTCCAAACTGTGTGTCGTGACATGTTAGTGTGTCGGCTGCAGTGTGTAGGTGTGTCACAGGCAAAGGTGCCATTTACACAGCGCAAGATTGTCATGCAACCCAAGCGCGAGCTACACTGGGAGCTGAGATAAAACACTACTACTTAATGGTAGCGTTTACAAAGTACAAGATTGCCTCCGTGTGCTGCATATAGCTGGAGCACCACAAAAGATTTGTAACAGTTGGAGTGCCTCCGTGTGCTGCAAACATACTATGTATGCAGCACACGGAGGCACTCCAGCTGTTAGAAATCTTTTGGCGCTTTAGCTGTTAAAATCTTTTGAGATGCCACCTCCTCTATACCTCTGCTCTCTCTTTGGGCTGACAGAATGGAGTGTCCCTTTGCGCCGAGGCTGCTTGTCACATGGCTGATGCTTCTACTTGTGGTGCCGAGGAGACAGGAAAGATGGACAGTACTTCTAAAATCAGTTATGCGCTTTCTATTTCTGAATTACTGTGTCACGAAATGATGCATGTCTAAAAAGTGTGTCACCAACATGAAAAGTTTGGAAAGCTCTGATTTAAAGGTATGTTTTGGATTCCTGTCTTGCTGTAATATCCAACCTCTTGTTAATTTCAGTTTATTCACTGACATTAGTTTCCTGGATTTTTGATACTTCGTAGAAGCCATTCGTCCACTTACCCACACAATATCTCCTGTGCCAATGGATGTCATACACCAAACCATAATAGACCCACCACTGTGTGATTGTAGCCAAACAGTTCAGTTTTAACTTCATCAGACCACAGCACTTGATTCAAAAACACCTCTGCCTTATCTAAGTGTTGTGTTGCATACTTCAGATATAGACTTCTGTGATAACAATGCAGGTAATATGTCCTTCTGATGACTCTTCCATGCAGATCATGTTTACCCACAGTGGACTAGTGCACCACCACTACTCCCATGCCAACTAAACTTTCCTGCAGGTGTTTTGCAGTGATATGGGGGTTTTGCTTTGCATTCCTGACCAGTCTAAAAGCAGTTCTACTGGACATTTTTCTCAGTCTTCCAGAACATCTTCACTTTCTTAGTTTCCCTTAACTTCCATTTCTTAATAACATTTTGGAGAGTGGAAAGTGCAGCAGGAAGAATTTATTATATCTTTTTATAGCCTTCTTCTGCTTTGTAGGTCAATTATCTTTATTTTCTGATCCTGCTTCAGCTGCTTAGAAAAACCCAAGGTTGTTGTGTGTAAGCACAACACCCTAAGAGGTTTGAAGAGTATGGGAATTTATGAAGCTCTGGAATTGTCATTCTAACTTACATTAAGGCCTAACAAGTCAATTACATTCTGAGACCTTACAAAAATAAGACAAATAGATCAACTGGAAAGATGCCCGAACTTCTGCAAGTGCCACATTTTCTGTTTTATTTTCAATCTGTTAAATTCAGCAAATAAATAGTAACTGTGCATTACTATTTGCAGAAATATGCCAAATTTACACTTGTGCTCAGAAGAGGTTGTATTAACTTATTAACAAACAATATAGTCCCGCCAGGGTGCCCAAAGTTTGCATATAACTGTACATGTAGATAAAGTGATAGCATGCCTTTTCATATAACATCACTTGGTTTTAATCATTACTATACATGGTGAAGTATTATAGGAAATTCAGCGGTAGCACAATGTTCTTTGCATAATGCTGTAATGGCAATTCTCCAGCATTTTGTATCTCCTTATAGCATATATTTTGGTAGGGTTAAATCCATTGTTTGTAAACACTGGTCAATTTTGCATAAGGCAACTACTATTGGGGAGTTATTTCAAGGAAAACCCACTATTCACCTATAAAAGAACTCGGAATGTCAGCTAACATTAAAAAAAAATCCTACAAAAATATTCCTTCTGATACTACAAAGAGTAATGCATTAGAAAGGTATTGACACTGTCTCATCACTTTTTTCATCTGAATAGAGGTATGAGGTAAGGGTTTCTCCCTTTTGCACTGTTTGCCATGACTTTAGAAGCCCTGGCTATATTCATCAACTGATCCCAAACGATTGTATGGCCTCACTATGGCAAAAATGTGAAACTGAAAATATTTCTTTAGGGAAAATCTCTTTTCTGAATCTTGAAAAGAAAAGGCCTTGCACCAACTTTTAGTATCTTGACCCACAGGTATTTTACTTGTATTGGTAGCTTCTACCAAATCCTAAAAGACTACAGCTGCTGAGCCTTAGTGAAGGGTTTATGTTACTGTAGACTCCCCTAAATCCCTCTCTGGTGATACTCTAAGCTTTCAGAATTCCTGCTTCCTCAGGACTTTTGTATTGGGCCTCACATAAGGTAAAATCTCTCTCTCTAATATACATAAAATATAGACCATTTCTGGTTTGCTGTCAGCCACACTCAGAGGTAGAAGAATGTTAAAAAAAGCTCCCCATTCTGCATCCAATGGGATGGCTGAGGGTGGGGCGTATTCACACAGCTCTTTCGCAGAATCGACGGTCATGAGGACCAAATCACTGCAAGAACTAAAACATCATAAAACACACACACACACACCCCTCCCTCGTTCTTTCTGTCCATACTAACAACTCCTCCCCTCCCTGGTAGTCAGCCCTGGTTAACCCTTTACTTATCATAGACAGCACCACCATACAATTGTAACAGAAGGTACAGATATCCTGGGTCACCAGAGAACACAGAAACCATCCCTCTATTTTCCATAAAAAGCTCTCCTTGTCTAAACACTTGTCAGCACTGATCAGTTCAGTGTGTACTCTCTATAGTGATATAACACTCAACAATTACACAACAAAAACACATTGCTGTACTTTCTTGTAGGCAGCAGGCTTGGACTTAGAGCTGTGCATAAATTAAATTTTATTAACTTTCTCAACATATTTTTCATGGATATCTTTTTTGCTGTTTTCAAACTCACAGATTTATCTTATGGCCTCCCTGATTTTCTTTTACACTGGAAAGCTTATTCCCCTTTTGGGGATCCAGCCGTCCCTTTCTTCCATTAAAATGTGGATGAGCGCTGGAGTAATATATGTCTCCTGAAATGCTACTGTGATCTGACCTATGTTGGCCAGACATCAAGACCTGTGGAAGTATGTATAACTGACCATTGTTTTTTTTTTCAAGAATTTCTATTTGAAGGTAATAGGTATGTAAATTATGATAGCAACCATTTTAAAATACACTCATACAAGGTTTCAAATTTTGATGGTTGATTTTGAATGTGCTCTGAGTGAACTCGGTATTTTTTTGCAGATTAAGTTAAAATGGATTATTGAACGATACTTCAGTTATCTAGCATTCTATGCCTTGTACCCTGATTGTCTTCTGTGTACTGAACCCAACTTTACACTAACTATGATTATTATAATTGCTTTTCACTCACTGGTAATAAGAACTCTGCTAAGTCTGACTACACCTTCACTTGTGGATACAAAGCCTGCTCAGCCAAAAAATCTAATCTCCGCTGCCTGGTAAGACGAACTCTGCTACATTTCACTATGTCTGCTCTAAGGTTTACTTTTATTCTTATATCAAGTGCTCCTGTAAAAGTCCCTGTTGCCTTTCAAAACTTGGAACTCAACTTCTGGGGCAATTGGGTACATGGGTTAAGGTCTTCAGTTCAGGTTACTAGTTTCCTTTATCTAAATCAGAGCCTGTGACAATGCTTTGCTTCCTCTGACATATGTGCTTAGGAAAATTTTAATCATGCAGTAATTTTCATCACCTTTGATTATCAAGATATGTAAATAGTATATATATTTGTATATTTTTATGAGCTGTCACATGGATACTTTGTAAATGTTGTAATACAGTATTTGCTTTGATATTATTTAAAATCTTTTTTCCCCAAAATGAACCACTATCTGGGATATTTATTTTAGTAGACATTGAAATAGATGATTACTATAATTTTGTAGGCCTCCTGCTAAATACAAGACTGGCAGCAGAAAATGTGAGAAGGATTACATTTTTTCTATAATAAGAAACTTTCTTTATTTCGTATGCCATTGGGTTTTACTTGAAAACACTCCTACTCATACCTGACGATTCTTTGTTAGACAGCAGGTGAGTTGATCAAATTGACTGAACCTCTTATGAACACACCTGTATTCTAGCAGGAAAATGCACAGGTCCTGAACGGTTAGGCAGTCCTGAGGTCATGGGTCAAGAACCACTACTCTAACCTTCAATTATGATCAATATAATATGTTACTGTTTGATATATATCTTAAGCACAGTGATGATCACTTACATTCACAAGGCACAATTCACAATTCCTAAGCTTATTTCACCTGAGGAAGGAACTTTGCACTATGGAAACATTGTGCCTGATATTAATATGCAGCATTATCAACTTAAAATATTGCCGTGCTTGTTTTCCTCTGTTCTCTTTGATCCAGTTTCTTGTCATTGCCTTTCCAGTCAAATATAATTAACATGTATTTTCAAATTTGAAAATAAATAAATATGTTAGACCAGGTGAGTCCAAACCACCAACAGACTAGAATTTAAAGATTTCCCTGATTAAGCACAGATGAGTTAATCAGTGGCTCATTTATTCTGAATGGACCACCTGTGCTCAAATGGGAAAATCCTTAAATCCTAGTCTGCTGGTAGCTCTTGAGGACCGAACTTGGTTACTATTGAGTTAAACGCAGATTGTCAAACCCATGTTCTGTAATTGCCATACAGATCCAGTCTCTTCCTTAAAGGTTACTATGGTATAAACACTACATACATTGAAGAATTTGAGATTGCACATAACGTCTCCTGAATATTTAATTTACGTGAGATTTTGAATGAGTGGCTGCAAATAAGAAACCTCTGTCTGATATACTGGGAAATACTGTTTCTTATGGAGTTGCAATATGGTGAATAGCATTTGGCAAACCTGAAACTCTGGGAAACTAAACATATTTTTATTAATCCAGTTCCTTAAAAAGGCATAGCTGACTGTAGCATCAATTTTAGATTTAAATTCTTGTGTTGTGTCCTCATCCACTTTGCAGTATGTGTTGACATCCCTGTTGTCTACTATCATATCCTTTTAAGAGCAAACTAATCCAGTATCCCCACTACTCTCACCTTATCAGAGGACTGAATTAATTGAAGTGTGTGTACTCTCAGTTTTAAATGGCTACTGAGGAATGGCTGTTTCAGTGGGTGTGCTGGTATCTTGAAAATATTCCTTTCGCTCATTTGGAAGCTTCCATCTTGAAAGTATTTGCATGGTTATTCCTCCCAATTAATTTATTCTACCCCTCTGTTGCCTAAGGGCTCTTTCACAAACATGACATAACCGTAGCAGTTCTGTTGAATGTGTTGTAAACTCCTCTTTCTCTGGCATTCCACTGCTAATAGATACAGGAGGGGAGTGTCTGACAGCTGGCCAAAGTGAAAAGCTGCCAAATATTATAAGCATCATGACTTCCAGTACCACTCATGTGAAAGGTGTGAAGTTGGCCTTGTGGACCTCCTTGCAAACCTTTTTGCATTTTTACTGTGTTTCTGTGGAAATATTTTCTTGACATGTAAGTAATGAATCGTGCAAGTTTTTCAGACAGGTCACAGATTAGAATGTATGTATTTGTATAAGACATTTTTACTTTTAATTCTTTCACTTATCATACCGAGTGAAAACACAGCAAATACGTTATATATGTTGATTAAATGATAAAGATAAAATAACCTTTAGTATTGACAATGAATTAGAATTGAGACTTACATCATCTGTTAAATTATAGAACTGCAGGAGGCATTTTAGTGTTGCAGACACAATTGCACTGTAATACAAAAATATATATATCAGATAGCAAAAAAAAAAATAAAAAAAAAAAATCAACACAGCATATGAAAATAGGCAAATAGTATCACATTTCTAAATTTGGCAGTTTATATACACAACATTCGTGGTAAGTGTCTCCATTCATCCTTTGAAATGATCTAATAAAACTTCTATTAAAATGAAATGACCTCTGACAGTAAAACCAGTTATGAATGTATTACTGCCATTTGCAGGAGAATCAGTAAATCATTATGTATGTCTTTCAATAGCAACTGAAGGGCTCCAGCAAAGTGCTGGTCTCACAGTTGAACATATTTTTGAGTAAAATGACAATTTCTGTGAGAAGCAGCTATTTAAGAGCCCCTATGTATAACACTCCCTTAACACAAATGTATCTGTGCTGCCATAGCAGAGTTGGACACATAATATGTGTGATTTACTATCTAATTCTCGGATAAATAAAGCCACGTTTACTGAATTGTTTATGAGCTTTTGTAAGAAGAACAGCAGCATCTATGATCTCTAACTAGAATGGTCATTAAAAAAGCATCTGGATGTATCATTCTGTGAATAATCTCTACTAGTAAGCCCGCTGCCAATGGTTGCCTTTGTGAATAAACAGAGGATACTGTTCTCAATATGTTGAAGATAGGGGTACCTTTTCAATAGCATTTACTTAATACTTAGCCACATGGTTTCATAATATGTTTGAAGAATCTCAGATGTGATTTAGTGAGCATTTATGAAATGCTATTATTATATATCCTAATTAAATGAGAACCTGGTGAGTAAATTGCAGCTCTCCAGCTGTTGTTTTAATACAACTCCCATAATGACTTTTATTATACAAATCACAGAACCAATATTTCATAATCACAGATTAAAATAAGAATGTATTTACCTGCTTCCAGCCAAACCCTGCACAGAAGACAAAAATGTTTTATTTAAATACCATTAAATAGGTAGTGGCCAGTTTTTGGCAGAATTAGAAAAATGCTAACACATTTATGAATCAAATCTACATGTCTGTGTATATAATGGATAGGCACTCACACTTACTGAATCATAATTACTGGGTGCTCCAGAAGATCAGGATATATTTAAAATAAGCTGTGTAATCATGGATTTCAAACATAACCAATTTAATGGTGAAAAAATGAAAAGTTGGTTATTTATGTTTGAAATTCGTGATTGCACAGCTTATTCTAAGTAAGTATATATATATATATATATATATATATATATATATATATTTATTTATTTATTTTTTTTTTTTTTTTTTTTTTCCAAAGCAAAACCGAGCACTCTCCTATATATAATGTGGCAATTGCCTGGGTGCTGGATTCCAAAAGGGTATACATATGATTAGAGATTAAATGAGCTGCACTCATCGAACTTTTTCTAAAAGAAAATTTGCAATTTATTACACCAATGTTTCGGCCCTCCTCTGGACCTACACTGACATGGATCCAGAGGAGGGCCCGAAACGTTGATATAATAAATTGCACATTTTCTGTTGAAGAAGTCTCATGATTGAGGTTCACTCCATGTCTAATCTTATATGTGTGTGTGTGTGTATATATATCCTATATAATAATTCGCTAAATCGTGTGTAACGCGCAACATGCGCAGTACACACTGCTGCGCGTGCTGTGGTCATGCGCAGTAGAGACTGCCCGCGCCTCGGCTGATACAGAGCTGATACAGAGACTGTAACGGGCTGTTCAACTAGTATATATATATAACACATACAAAACATAAAAAAAAAAAAAAAAAAAAAATATATATATATATATATATATATATATATATATATATATATATATATATATATATAATTGCACTCACTGGACTTTTTAAAGAGGCAAGAGAGGTAGCAAACAAAATTGGATTTTAGTCTTACCTGTTAAATCCTTTTCTCTTAGTCCATACAGGTTACTGGTAACTTTGGGTAGGCGATCAGCCCCTTTAATAGGCAGAAACAATTCTGAGAAGTGACTGCTGGGTGGAGCCTACCTCCTCTCCTTAGCTAGCAGCTAGCCAATCCCCAACCAGTAAGATTTGAGACTAACTATTGACTAGGTAGTAAGAAGGTAAAGGAAAACTCCTGTGAGAATTAACCCGAAAGACCCCCACGTTCTGCCACAGGAGAGCCAAGCATGGTCCCTTGACAGGGTGGGAGACCAGTAACCTGTATGGACGAAGAGAAAAGGATTTAACAGGTAAGATTAAAGTCTTCTTTTCTCTGTCGTAAAATACAGGTTACTGGTAACTTTGGGATGTCCAACTATTAAGTTCCCCAGGGCGGGAAGAAAGGTAAGGACCAGGACCAGGCGCCCCAAAGTCACCAGAGCACCAGTGAACCTACAGATCATGAATAGCTCAACACTAACCGCAAAGTGTCAATGGACACTGAACCGGGGTAAAACAAACCCCTGAACTGTTGCAAAGCCAACAGGGCTCAAAAGTGAAAGAGTACTGAGAGACTAAAGAGATCCTAGACAGGCAAGGCTGCCTCCTGGATCTTTGTCCCAAAACTGGCATCAGCTGATGCCAGCACATACACATGATAGTGTTTAGAAAAAGTGTGCACATATGACCAAGTGGCCACCTTGCACAACTGATCAGCTGAGGCCTGCTTCTTATAGGCCCAAGAAGCCCCAATAAACCTCATAGAATGAGCCGTAACCCTGAAGGGTACAGGCTTCTTCCGAAGTTTGCAAGCCTTACGAATCGTGGACTTGATCCAAGAAGGGATGTTAACCTTGGAATAAGGCTTCCCTGTCCTAGGACCCTCAGGAATGACAGAGTGTCAGACTGCCTCATAGACTCAGTGCAATGCACACAGAACTTGAGACAATGCACAACATCCAACAGATGAAGATCGCTCTCTTTGTCAGAAGTAGGGTTAGGACAGAAAGAAGGAACCACAATCTCCTGATTGATGTGTAACTCAGACACAGCCTTTGGGAGAAACTCTTGTGAGGTGCAAAGCACTGCCTTGTCCTTGTGAAAGACCAAAAAGGGCGGCCGACAAGACAGGGCATGCAGCTCCGCGAACAGAAACAATCGCCAGGAGAAAGGTCATCTTCCACATCAGCATACGTAGAGGAATGGTAGCCAAGGACTCAAAGGGAGGATGCTGGAGTACTCCCAGAACCAAGTTAAGATCCCTCTAAGGAGCAGGGGTCTTAAATACCGGATGGGTATGAGCAACACCCTGGAGGAAAACCTTGACATCAGGAATGATAGCAAGACGTCTCTGAAAAAAGACAGAGAGAGAGCAGAAGTCTGAACCTTAAGAGAACTCAGACTGATACCCTTTTCCACACCATCCTGGAGGAAGGAAAGAACTGCAGGAAGGTCAAAATCCTGAGACAGGTCTTTGTCAGCACACCAAGCCAGGAAGGTAAACCAAAACCGATGGTAGACCTTAGAGGAAACAGGCTTGTGGGCACTAAGCATAGTAGCCATCAGTCCAGAAGAAAATCCTTTCTTTTTCAAAACTGAGGACTCAATCTCCATGCCGTCAAAGCCAGACGATGAATGTCTTCCTTCCAGAGGTAACCCTGTAGAAGAAGGTCTGGATGGGGGGGGGGGGGGAGTCGAAGAGGTTCCGCCACTGAGAGGTCCAGATGATCCGGAAACCAAGCCTGTCTGGGCCAGTACGGAGCAATCAGAATGACTGGGCAGCGCTCCAGTCTCAGCTTCCGAAGAACTCTGTTCAAAAGGGGAACAGAAGGAAAGATGTAAGCCAGAGGAAACGTCCGTGTGATCAACAAGGCATCCACCACCAGAGACATGGGATTTGCCCAGCGAGAGCAGAACGTTGGAACCTTCCTGTTATGCCTGGTTGCCATCAGGTCGATGCATGGAAGACCTCACTGCTGGATGATGAGGTTGAACACCTCTGGATGCAGCTCCCACTCTACTCTGTCCACTGTGTGCCGACTGAGCAAATCTGCCAGAACATTGTCTACGCCAGGAATATGAACTGCAGAAATGGCAGGGACATGCTCCTCTGCCCAAGATAAAACAGCCTTGACCTCTAGCCAAGCTGCGAGGCTTCTTGTGCTGCCTTGTTTGTTGATGTAGGCTACCACTGTGGTGTTGTCCAACTATACCTGGACCGGGCGATCCTCCAGTTGCTGTGTCTAGCGATGAAGGGAGTGAAATATCGACAGAAGCTCCAAGACGTTGAGGGAAAGGAAAGATTCCTCCTGAGACCACCGGCCCTGAACACTCAAGTGCCCCAGCACCGCTCCCCATCCAGAGAGGCTGGCATCTGTTGTCACTGTGGTCCAGAAGGGCACCAGGAAGGGTCTGCCTTTCAGGAGATTGTTCAGGTTGAGTCACCAAGAGAGACTCTGCTCCACTTGAAGAGGGAGAGATAGGGCTCTTTCCAGGAGATCTGGGTGACCCTTGCAGGCCAGGATCAGAAATCTCTGAAGTTCCCTGGTGTGAGCCATGGCAAACGGAACTGCTTCTATTGTGGAAATGAACTTCCCCACCAAGGATGACAACTTCTTGGCTGGAACCGTGTACTGAGACAGGATAGCTTGGACCTTCAGAGCTATCTGATGAGCCACTTCATCTGTCAGAAACCCCATCCCCCTCTTAGTGTCGAAGAGGAGGCCCAGAAAGACCATCCTCTGAGAAGGAACAAGATCTGACTTCTCCAAGTTGATGATCCACCCGTGATGGGAGAGAGCAGGAATGCAGTCCTGCACCTGCTGGTGAAGGAGTTCCGGAGACTAGGCCTTTAGAAGGAGGTCATACATTTATGGAGTCACCCTTATGACATTCTGATGTAGATCAAAGCTCCTAGGACTCTGCTGAAGACTTGAGGAGCCGTGGTCAGGACAAAGGGGAGGGCAGAGAACTGGAAGTGCCCTCGGTCGCAGGCAAAGTGGAGATACTGCCGACTCTCTGGATAAATGGTGATGTGCAGATAGGCATCCCGAAGATCCAGAAAGGCCAGAAATTCCCCAGGAAACATGACTGCTATCACTCTGCGCAGAGACTCCTGGCGGTACTGGGACCTGACCACAAAGGAGTTGAGAGCCTTCAGATCCAAAATGGGATGACAGCCCCCATCCTTCTTGGAAACCACAAAGAGGTTGGAGTAGAATCCCAAGCCCCTCTGCTGAGGGGGAACTGGGTCCAGGACCGCCTTGTCCAGAAGGGCCTGAATAGCACCTTTGAAAAGGCATCTCTATTCTGCTCCCAAGGGAGAACAAGAAACAAAGATCCTTGGAGGAGGAAGAGAGGTGAAGGGAATCCTGTATCCCAGGGCCACCACTTGTAAAACCCATGGGTCCGCCACAGAGACCTGCCAAGCTGAAAGGTAGTGGCATAAGCGGCCACCTACCTGAGGGTGGGGACCCGGGTTCGTACAACGTCAAACAGGGCGGCAGAGACATAATACTGAGCTTCAGCAATGTTACAGAGAAGGCGCAACATATCAGAAGTAGGGGCTCCCTGACAGACATCAGAATTGAGCTGATTAGTCCAAACAGCCACAGCCCTATTAACCCATGCAGCAAAGATAGGGCGAAGGACAGAGCCTGCTGTCGCAAAAATAGCCTTGAGAGAAGTCTCAAGCTTTTTGTCAGTCCAGTCTTTAAGACCAGAGGCTTCAGTCACTGGCATGGTAGTTGATTTAGAAAATCTAGAAACTGGGGCATCCACTTTAGGGGGATGAATCCAATGAGTAAGGGCCATTTCAGAAAACGGATAAAGTTTAGCAAACTTTTTAGACACAGATGGTTACTTGTCTGGAAATTTCCACTCCTCAGACACCAAGCGGTCAAGGGTGGGATTACGTGGAAAACAGGCATGGGCCCTAACCGGCTCCTGGAAAACGTCAGAGGGGTCAGAAGACTCCTCCTGCACCAAGGGAAAATTCAGGGTGGACAACACATCCTTGATCAGGCCCTCAGCCGAGGGAATGGGGTCCGCCTCAAAGGGGTCCCCAAAAAACTGAGATGAAGGCACAGCTGAACAGTCATCATCCTCAGAGTCCACCAATAATTCCTCCTCAGAGGAATCAGACATATCAGGTACACCCGGCAGTTTAGGCAGAGAAGATCTGATAGGGGCAGAGGTCTGCAACGAATTGAAGACCCCCTGCAAAGTGGGTGGAAGGAGTTGTTAAATGGACCGGAGGTCCCTGGGTAGTAGCCTTAAACTCTTGCATCCATTCTGGCTCTAGTGCATGGCTGGAGACCTGAGAATTCTCTCAGTAACCCTGACTGACATGAGGAGCAATGAACAATGGGGGACACAGACACCCCAGTATCCTTAGTCTTAGGTTTAGCCCCAAGGTCTAATGGAGTAGACATTCTCACACAGTCAAACGGTCAAAGTATCAAAACACCCACAATAAAGTGTGTATAATTAGTGCACCCAGAAACACTAAAATAAGACTTATCTGGTAGGCAAAGGGTTAAGCTGCAGAGGAGAGAAGGAGAGTCCAAGCCCTGCGTAAGATACTCAATCTGCGAATACACAAAATGGCTGCAGCAACGGGAGCCAATCGGAAACGAGTGCGCGAAGCGGGCTCTCATGGGAAACTTAGTTTCGCTAACAGAGTACCTCAACAGTGCTCGAAGCCCCCTAAAGCCCCCAACATCCCCAAAACTTCGACCAGATGACAGAGCAAGGGAAAACCCACAAAATGAGCCATCTCTGACCATGCTACATGGAGAGGTCGCAGATATATGTTCCAAACTGTAAAGTCCCATAGGAGTGAATGGAGCAATTACGTCTATGCAGTAAATGCGCATCTAATGTAACGAGGTGAATACCAAAAAGTAAAACCACTGAAAAGCCCACTAGAATAAAACAGTAGACCCAAGTAAACACCAGTCCCAGTAGGGAAAGTGTCCAAAGCCCCCCAAACATGTGCTAACCAGCAACAAAAGTGTTAAGTTACCACAGAAACCTGCTCCAAACACCTCACAGACATATAGAAATAAACCCAATGAGTGCATGAGTATGTAATAGGAACTCCAAATGAGACCCATGTGCAGAGGGGAAGCATGGGACATGTGGACCTCAGCACTCAAAGGGTGCTCACCTTTTTCAGCAGGTCTTCTGTCTTTAGATTACCATATATCAAGAAGAAGCCTCAGTGGGCAACTCCTGGGGAAAGAACTTGCAGCCAAGATCCCCCCCAGGGCTTAGGTCCACAGAAAGCACCTGGTAAACTGAGCTATCCACATATGGGTGATGGGAATTATCAGTGATGGTAATCTGCCTAATGGTGGTATTCCATATCTAACAGAAAATAATAAAAAATCTAAAACTATAGCAGAGCTGTTCTCTTGCCTTGTGTCTTGACCAAGGAACAAATCTTACTGGATGGGGATTGGCTAGCTGCAAGCAAAGGAGAGGAACTAGGCTCCACCCAGCAGTCACCTCTCAGAATTGTTCCTGCCTATTAAAGGGGCTGATCGCCTACCCAAAGTTACCAGTAACATGTATTGGATGGCAGTGAAATTGTGTTTTTTATAGAATAGTCAACGCTTCGGTGGACACTTCCACGTTTATATTCTGTCTTGATAAATGAGGAAATGTCCACCAAAATGTCAACTATTCTATAATAAACACAATTCATTTGCTATCTCTGTTGCCTCTTTAAAAAGTCCAGTGAGTGCGGGTCACTGTCTTTCTGAACTAAAGACTTAAGCAGCACCCTGGCCAGTACTGCTTTTGTTGTGAGTGTGTCCTTTCCACAACATTATATAATATTAAATAATTTTCCCCCCATTACAGATACTGTAACATTGAAATTTTACAATACCAAGTAAAAAGTGTGAGAAACAAGTCATTTTATTATGTCGTAATGAAAAGACAATGGCACTATTGACACTAACAAAAAATATAAAATGGAACACCTCAGGTGCTACAGAATTATGCCACAAATTAAGGCAAAAAAGGAAAAAGTGGAGAAATATGGAGCAAAACATATATGGCACGATGCAAGAAACATGCTCAATCGCTATTTCCTTTGTGAAAACCACTAGGGAATAGGTTTGCGAGTGATTTTGTTGAATTGCGTGTGAAAAAATCAAGATTAGCGAACAGCTGCGCATATTTATTTTTTGTGGGAGTGGCCAGGATTAATGAAACTGTGTGAGTGGAATAGCGAATGCGCCTAAAGCAGGAAGTGCTACTGAATTTATATGTCTGTGTAGTGTTGTCGTAAAAAGGATTTTTTTATGCACAATTCAAGAAGCGTTTGGTGTTCAGCTTCCTGGATTAGAACATGCGCAAAATCTATCTGCGCAAAAAAATGCCTTTAGCAGATGCGAACATTTCTTGCATCCCGCCAATAGTGCCTTAACCCTTTGAGTGCCAGACGGGTGTACAACAAATTGCGAAGCAATGCACTGGACATCCCTTGGCACTCAGAGAGGCAAGTATATAAGCAGAGTAGTGCTATTCTGAGGTAAACCAATTGCAGTGTAGGGAGCAAATACAAAGTCTAGGGGCTGTATGTATCAAAGATGAGTAGGGGGATTCTGAGGTAAAATATCAGTAACACAGGAGACACAAATCTCCTAAATGGGCCTTTTTAACCCCTTGAATGCCAGAGAAGTCCTAAACATATTACAGCACAATCAGTTGAAAAACTCTCTAGCATTGATGTGGTTAAATGTTCCATTTTAATTAAGTGGAATTTTTTTTGTGGTATAGTTGGTTTGCTCCAGTATTGCACTACTCTTTATACATATGCCCCACTGTCTAAATTTGTATTTGAGAAACTTTTTGAACCCAAGTGATTAAAGTATAAGATTTTACAAATAACTAGTTTTAAAAGCCGTGATTACGAAGTAAACAATTTTCATCTTTTATTACTCAGTAAAAATAATTATAAGGTTATGGAATAATTTTATAATTAAAATATTGCCTGTAACCTAATGCTTACCTATTTGCAACACCTTCTAACATATTAGTTGATGTAAAAACCCATAGTGCAGAGGATTCATTATACACTAGAGATATTATAGCATTTTAACATTTTTGTAAAATTTGAGATTGCACCTTTAATTGCTAAACAGAATTTCCGAATTTCCAGCTAATGTCCTATGTAGAAGAAGCACTGCCACCTACTTAGCTGCTTTTAGATAAGTAGCACTGCATGTGCACTTGTAAATCTACGTGCTTACTGGGGATTAAACTTAAAACCATTTCAAATAGAAAGCTTGCACTCTGAAAATAAAGCTTAAAGGAGTCGCCACGGTGCTTTAAAAGGGGCTCTTTATCCTGTCAGCAGTGATTGGCAGCCACAGATGAGCATACTGTGTATTGATTTATAGACAAGGAGAAGAGACTTGACTGTTAGACAAAATAGCAATCATGCTGTGCCTTTATGACACTCATTTCCTCTCCACCAATCAAACCGCTTGTAGGATTCTCACAAACATTAGTCAAGTCAACCACTTATGCTAAGATACCATAAAAAGAAAAAGGCAGCAGACAAGGAACAAACAATTACTGTATTAGGGCCAATATTATGTATTACATAATGTCATTTGTAATACGCTTTCACCACAAGCAATGAGATGATAAAGTAATTACATGTGTAAAGTTAGCAGAAGCCATATTTTATAGTTACAGGTAAACTATCATTTCCAAAATCTGTTTTATAATATGGATAAAAATATAATATATAAAAAATCTGCATATCTTTAATAATTATTTATTTAGTACAGACATACATACCCTTCACAAGGTTTACACTGTTTGGTTAATGCTAATAGGGATAGTAACAAAAACCTGTGTGTATTTTGTAGGGATCTTCTAGCACAATGGTTCTTTCATTCCTAGCAGATGTCCCTTTCAAAAGTTATTCACCAAACACTTGAGTTTTTTGGAGAGTTTAAATGTAACATTTTCTTGTCACCATTCCATTTTATGGTATTATAGTTGCTACTGAAGTGTAAGAAGATCTCACCTATTATCTCCATAAACTTCAATAGCAACACTACCAGCAACATCCAAACATCCTACAATAAATAGAACTCTACAATGCTGTGAATGCAACATGTCAATGGAATCTCCACTGTTTTGCTCATCTGTAAAAGCCCTACAAATATGTATACCAGGGCTTATAATTTTAAGTCCTTTGCTACTAGCCAGACCTGAAAAGTTACTAGCCACTGCAAGCCAAAACATACCCACCAGGGCTGAATTTCTACTCGCCAGGGCTAAATTTTCACTCGCCATGGCTAAATTTTCACTCGCCACTGGCTAGTGGCGAGTGGAAATTTTGAGCCCTGATGTATACATTTTAAAATGTGTTACAACACCTTTAATAGCTTGGGACATGTTTCCCTTTCCCTGCTTAAATATGTCGAACATGACATAATATAGTAATGAAGGCTGCATCCCACAAACAAGATCTTCCCAGATCATCCTCCCAATATGAACAACCCTGTGTCTCTCCAAAGGAATTTAGGGGGACCATTTCCCTTTTATACCATGTTAGCAGACTGCAGACTATAACACCTACATGAAGAGATTGAAGTGGGAAGTAGAATTACAACCCCCATCTCTAATGAGGAATGGGATCAAACACTTTAAAATCCACTCCATGCATCCCACAGTACAGATGCCACTGAATCAAACCACAAGATTGTGACATACAAGTATAAAACCCTAGAAATCCTACACAAATTATACTACTCTGTTATCCCATGAGTTACATGTGAGGAAATGCCATATGATCTATGATACACATATGATGGGAGTGCACAACCATCCAACCTTACAGTGGAAAAGTCCTGAAAGAAATAACTAACATCACAACAGCTAACCTTTTTTGGGTTCTAATCACACACTACTTAAAGGGGACAATCACTTTTTTTGCTTATTAATTAAAGATTAGATTAGGTTCCCAACTACTAAATGAAAACTCTCTGAAATGATAAACCTGCTTGCAAAGTAAAAAAAAACTCAGTGCTTGGCAGTTTAAATAAATATGCTTAATGAGACTAAAAACTATATAAGTAACAGGCCCACTTAAACATAAATCACCCATACCAAGATAGGATGTTATCAGATGATATAATACTTAAAGGGATAGTAATGTTTCATAATAAAAGCAGCTCTAATTAATCATCATAGTATTTGGATCTTGGAGAGTGTTATTTCAATTCTGTCCGAGTTGCAGTTCAAGAGTAATTCAATGACAAAGTATCCCCCTCCCGCCCCTTTTACTGATGTAACACTGCTCAGCCAGAGCAGAAGGGAGGTGCCCAGGTAGATTGCAGAGAGGGACAATCTTCAATTAAGATAATGGAAAAACCTGAAATGCTTGTCAAGGGGGGCAGGGATTTCATTGTTCTCATAGGAAGAAGATTGTCCCCTGCTGTTATCTGTCTGGTCTATGGACTGCATTCCACA
Organism: Rhinophrynus dorsalis; assembly: GCA_037306005.1. Taxonomy (NCBI): domain Eukaryota; kingdom Metazoa; phylum Chordata; class Amphibia; order Anura; family Rhinophrynidae; genus Rhinophrynus; species Rhinophrynus dorsalis. Next base: position 234,899,120 of record CM074724.1, on the reverse strand, counting down.
GCTAAGAAGAGATGCCTTACACTAGGTAAAAGGATTGGGAGGGGGAAACTTTGCTTGTGAATATCTCTTAAACCATAAAGGTTTGAGAGATAAGACTTATATCATTCTTCATATTTTTTTAATGCTTACAAAATAAAATAAAGTTAAAACGAAGTATTACTATCCCTTTAAGCATGTTCTAAATGGAATTAAAATGTGAATTCTACTTTATTGGAAACTACCTGAAGCTTCTACCTTATCATAGTAGAAGGAAAGCGCACATGCAATGATGCTGCTAGATAAGGTCACACATGCTGTTACACATAAAAAAACTCTCATTCTTGGCCTAGTGGCCCATGCATAAGTTGCTTAATAAACAAGAACACCTTCTGCCTGTTGATAACCCAATGAGCTGAGGGAACTTTTTGATGCTGACAGATGTTGCCAGGTATTGCCTTATTGTCAACCAACAAATTACTGATTTACATCTACTTTTTCTATTCTTGTACTCTACTCAAATCACTGTGTCTTCATTTGTATCAGAGAATCATATTAAATTCTAATTTTGTTTCTCTTCAGTGTTTCACTGTTATTATTTTTGTTCTAACACTCTGGGACCAAACAATGCATGCACATCCTTTTGCTTGGCCATTGCTACACTACTGCATCATGTACATCTACCTTCTCACTGTCATTTAACAGTTTGCATTGGTCACTCAATGTTTAGCTCACAAAAATCCCAATAAAAAAACAACACAAAAATCATGAATGCATGTACCAGAATAGCACCTAAGCGTCAGAATGTCATTAACTGGGGCTGAAAAAGGAAACAGATTATATTCCAAGAGAGAAAGAACTCATGACATGGTCTCTGAAAACTATTATATATTAAGTGCAGGGCTGGATTTACACCTCAGGAGCCTGTAGGCACAGAAATTTGAAGCGCCCCATGCCCCCCCCACGTGGGCCATCTGCACTGGATACCTCCACAATGCTCCTAATCTCCACGCTGCCCCCACATCATCTCCATATTGCCCTCACATTGCCCCCATCATCACCACATTGCCCCCCATTAGCTCCAGCTTGCCACCATCATCTCATATATCGCCCTCACATTGCCCCCATCATCTCCATATACCATATTGCCCTCGCATTGCCCCCATCAGCTCCATACTGCCCACATCATCTCCATATACCATACTGCCCTCACATTGCCCCCCATCAGCTCCACGTTGCCCTCACATTGCCCCCCATCAGCTCCATATTGCCCTCACAATGCCCCCCATCAGCTCCATATTGCCCCAACAGCTACACATTGCCCACACAATGCCCCCCATCAGCACCACATTGCCCCCCAACCCCATCAGCTCCAACTTGCCCCCACCATCTCCACATTGACCTCCAGCGGCTCCAACTTGCCCCCCATTAGCTCCACATTGCCTCCCCCCGTTGTCCGTTTCCTACCTCCCTGGTAGGAGATCTGTATGTGCCTCCTTTGGTACAGGCTTGTACCTGATGAAGCTCCCGCGCGGTCTCCTACTCAGGAATGCAGATCGCTGGGAGATGATGTCATCTCCCAGCACTCTGCATTCCTAAAGAGGCGACGAGGGAGATCCATCAGGTACAAATCTGGGGGGGCGGGCAATGTGAGTGGGTGCCGCCGGCACAGCTAGCGAGGTGGCTAGTTTTTTGGGTTTTTTTTAAAAAAGAATATTAAAAAAAAAAAAATCCAAATGGCAGACACCCCTCGTTGGGGTGTGCCTGTAGGCAGGTGCCTACTTTGCCTAATAGCAAATCCGGCCCTGATTAAGTGCATAGGTTTTTTTTCAATATAATGATGATATATGCTTTAATATGCAGGATTTTTTTTCAACTATTTGAATCTTTTTTTTGCTGTGTATTCTTTTTTTTCCTGTAAAAAAATACAAAAAAAAAACTAACACATTTACAAGGTGATAACTACATGGCCCCTAATCCATGCCTTATTTGTTATGTAATACCCCACAAAAATGTATTAATAAGAGAAAACCACAGAGAAGTCATGAAGTTAAAGTACTCTAAACTATAAATGTCCTTTCCATTCTTTTGATCAGGGGAGTTAGAAGAACATCACTAATTTTTTGCCATTTTATAGTTGATCAAGCTAAAAGTGCCCAATTGACTATTTTCTTTGATCAAGAATGTATACTTCACATTCTTGTTAGATTGAAATAGAATATGTTTTGTTTGACAGAGGACTTTTTTCTAATAAACGTTTTCATCTTTTTATTGTGTTCGACTAAGAACTAGTTGCAATCAATATTTTTACATTTTCCTTGAATATTTTGTTCACAGTTTGTGTGCACAGTCAACTTTATTCCCATCTTTTGTTCAACTGCGTATGCTTTGAGAGCACAACTGACCTTATTCTATGTCTATATATCAATAATGTATTTAGTTGAGGGTGCCTCGATTGCATAATCAACAAATGCTCCATTTTCGACATACATATTTGTCTTAAAATAAGATGATATACATTTACGTACAACAGTCATTACAGTTTGTTATCATATATTCATGAAAGTATAAGCCACAGATTGATACACAGAAAGGAACAAAAACACAATGCATTGGATTTAACAAACAATCAAGACAAGAATGTGACTTAAAACAAGTAACTCTCAAGCCAAGTTGTTGAAACCAACCTGATATAAATCCTAGTTCAAATAAATCAGTTTCAAGAGGATATGGACTCAGATAGTTTTTACATATCTTTCACTTAGTACAAATAATCCTAACTGTATAAATACTTACCACTTGCCTTGGAATGTTGACATTATACTTCAAGGTAAAATTCCTCTTTGAAAGGGCAATTCTAAACATAAAACAAACAAACAAAAAAATTAAAGACAGACGTTAAAAATTAAAAAATAAAAATAAGGGAAAATGTGATTGGAATTTTATTTAGATCAGGCATGTTAAACATGTCACATGCGGCAGCCTAGCTAATAAGCTGTGGTCCCCAATAGGATTTCTCATTTTAATATAAAGCAAAAGTACTAGTTAGAGATGCTCAACTAAGAATGAGCCTGCCATAGAATGTAGCTCTATAGGAGTGGTATCCTAGACAGGGTTCAGTCTCATTTAGCGCACTAATGCCTACAGAGAGGCAATATCCTAAAGTACGTCATACTGATCCTGCCAAAAAGGTACTTCAGCCACAAAGTGCTAGGCAATCTAAACAAGAGAAATAGCCAACCTTTAATGTATGTTTTGGCCATGTTGGGTCTCTCTAGGCCTCATGACCAAGGGATCCATGTCTGGATTTCCATGTCACCCTTGGTGTGACCAATCCCTTGGATAATTTTGCATAAGCAAAAGTACTGGTCAGAGATGCTCAAGCTAGGAATAAGCCTGACAAAGAATTAATCATGGCCCAATAGGAATGGTATCATACCCATGGTGCAATCTCTTTGGCTCTCTACTGCCTTACACAGAGAGGAAATATCATAAAGCATGTCATCTTGATCCTGCACAGATGTATGTTTTGGCCTTGTTCAGAGAGGAATGGCCTGGCACATTGCAGCTAGACTGCCATTTTGGCAGGATCAGTATGATGTGCTTTAGGATATTTCCTCTATATTTTAGGATATTTCCTCTGTAGTCAGACAAACGTCTTAGCAGTAACAGTGAGGGTGTTATAAATATTTAATCATCATAAAAAATCATAACATAATTACCACCAATATCAATGCAATATGTAAATAAACCAAAGACAGAAGACAGTCCTGCACTGCTCCACAAATTAAATAAGTGTGAACTCTGAGTAAAGCCTATATTATATCAAATTATTACTTTAGTTGTTTAAAAAAAAAATAAAGAGGGTTTTGTTGCATAGTTTGGCCAAAATATGTTTTAGCTCGCTTACCTCGCAAAGGTACCCCTATCTAATACATATTGCTTTATTTTAAAATCTATCTAATACCATGGCTGATCTGACCTGTTTTCAAACAGGGATCACTTGCAATTATCTTGCAGTAAGCTATTTTGCCTATCTTATGTTTGGCCTGTAATCAGTCCAAACTATTTGCTTAACCGAAAATGGTAAAACTCAATACATACTGGAAAGGTGTATTATACAGGCTCAATGAAGAGTATAATAATGGGTAGAACACACTTCTATATAAATGGACTGGAGGAAATGTTCCAGTTCTTGAGGTCGCCACTCCTTCACTACATATTATCCTTTTTTGAAAACAGGTCAGTTCAGCCATGACTGCATTAAATATATTTAGTGTGTAATATAAAGCATTTACATAAACCATAAAGATGGCAATACATATTAGGATGGAGCAGTACAATGCATTAAAGCTACTCACACTGTCCCACTTAGCAAACTAACTTTTTATACAAATAGACTGGGATTGGTATCAAAGGAAGAAGATTGGCCAATTAATTGGACAGATATGTGACATGGAGGCTCATATAAAAAAACATACAAAGCCTATTCTGGGGAAAAAGCTTTTTCTAGGGTCCAAGAAGGTTGGTCCCCCTTTAGTACTTATGCACAATGATCTTTTTGAGAAACATATCTGCATTACTTCACTTGTACCAAGAGACTGGAAATGTGCAATTGTATGGCCTTCTCTGCATGTGTTGTTCATCTGTGTCCCGGCGCAGGCTATGAACTATCTGGGCACAGAGAAACTAGGTTCAAAACTTGTATACTTGCACCAGGGGCGGAGTAAAGAAGATGTGGGCTGAGGTGGTATGCATCTGTTTTCATTAATACGCTTATAAGGTGCACCAACATCAGCACTACTATTGCATGTCAGTTGTCACCACATGGACTCCTAGTATGAGTTTTGCCCCTGTTGGGTACATAATTAGGAGTGTCATGGTCAAGTGAATACATTCAGTGGAAGAAAGTAGCTACTGAAATGCTTCAGTTGTTTGTGCTTGAATCTGGTCTATAGCATCTTCATTAGTGATATTACTATTGGTCTTTAAGGGAAGGAGTTCTTTTTTTGCATGCAATACAAAGAACATTAATAAGATTGACATTCCAGAGGATAAATCAAATGTGTAATAATTTAGGCAAATTTGAGGAATGGACAAGAGTATAGGATATAAGGTTTGGTATCAATGTGCAAACTAATGCAATTAGATCACATTATTGCCAGTTGGTCATCTTATACAAAGTAGCTAGATAGTGGGACCGTGTCATAGCTTTACTAAAGTCCAGATAAGAAACACTGTACTTCTCCATCCTTTTCTATAATTTTAGCATGAGGTGGATCTGTTATGCTTTGGTGTTGTGTGGCAGCCAGTGGCACAGGTAATATTGTGCAGATAGAAGGAAGAATGGATTCTATTAAGTATCAACAAATCCTGGAAGCCAATGTCTCACAGTCACAGAAGAAACTGAAGCTGAAACGAAGTTAGATATTACAAGACAATGATCCAAAACATACCTCAAAATCAGCCATGAACTACTTCAAGAAACAAAAACTTACAGTTTTGGAATGGCCATCACAGTCCCCAGACTTGAATATTATAGAAAATCAGTGGGTAGTAAGTTTAAACGCTAATTGCTTTTCAACTTTTTGAAAACAATCTCAAAACAATGTAAATACCCTCATTTTTTCATCAGGGAAAATATTATATTATACATATATTTTCATCAAAACAGTTACTGGACCATTAACCCATAAATGATGTATGACATGCCAGGACTGTCACATAATTCTGTCTGTAGGAAAGAAGGACATAGGGATTTGCATCTCAGATGGACAGAAACCCCTAAAAAGGGACTCTTGGGAATTATGAACGAACGTTCATAATTTTTATCCAGTCCCTGTTAAAAAAAAATACACTAACCAATCATAAATCACCACAGAAAAACCTACAACATTGTGTTTTTTCATTTTTTTCAATTTGTAATATTATAAATGAACTAAAGGATGGGTTATACATATAAATATGACATCAAAAGAAAGCCTTAAAAAAATGGTATATAATTTGCGTGGTGTACTAAATGAATTAGAGGAAAAATATGGTTGAACAAAGGCATAATAAAAATATCAAAGTTGCTCGTCCTACTTAGTAAAAAAAAAAAAAAAAAAAAAAAAAAAAAAACCCTTATCACCAAGCGGTTAAAGTGGGCCTATCACCTTACTAACTGCCCAATCTGGTACATGGGTGGCCGTTAAGGACCACAGAGCTTTTTTTTTGTGCATATGATTCTGGAATGGCAGAGCGGTGTGCAACTGCTCTGCCATCCCATAATTCCATGATGTGCCAGGACCCGTGCAAGGTCCTGGCACGTCATGGGTCTTAAGGGGGTTAAGACAAGTTTAGTTTGTTTTACATAGAATTTAAATAGGTCTACATATTGTACTAGTAAGCTTAAAACGTGGTATGGAACAGTGTAAAAAGAACATATTAAGGGCTCGATTCAACAGGTATGGTTTCAAAAAAGAAAATACCGTCAGAAGTTTTAAGTCACAGTCAGGTATGTAATTAACTGAGCCATGACAAACTACCAAAGGGGAAAAAAAAAAAAAAGTTGGGCTCTAAATCTCCGAGCATTGGAATCAATGAAAAATACGTTGAATTTGTGATTCAATTCCATGCGTTGGGTAGTAAGATGTGTTAAGGGACTCAACTTTATTGCCACCTCAAAAAGTTGGTGCTGAGTCCCCTAATGCATGTTAAAGTGTTAGTAATGTCTAAAAAACTTTTTTGACATTTAGAAGAGCTTAAAAAGATGATCTAGATGCAAAAAAAAGTATCTCTCAAACCGCTATGGTTTAAGAGATACGGGTGTTTAAAGTTTGATTTCTCCTACTGACAGCTGTAAAGCTGTCAGCAGGAGATCCTTGTCGGCCGACACGGTGGCGCTTGAAAAGTGCTGAGATCTCGTTTTTTACTCAGAATCCCTTCATTGGGATGATCTAAAACATGTGCCTGAACACTAGGCACACGTTTTAGACCATGCCAATGAAGGGATTCCATGTAAGTAACGAGATCCCGGCACTTCTCAAGCACCACCGTGTCGACCGACACGAATCTCCTGCTGACAACTTTACAGCTGTCAGTAGGAGAAATCAAACTTTAGATCAGCTTTTTAAGTTCTTCTAAATGCAAAAAAGTTTTTTTACACATTACTAACACTTTAAAAACCACAGACACTGAAATTGAAGTGACTTGTGGATGTACTGATATGGGGCCCTAAGCCCCAAATCAATACATCCAAGGATCTAAAACATGAGTGATAAGGAAAGAAAATTAAGCCTATGAGTGCCTGTGTGGTATGCAAGGCATTGCAGAGCACTGCAAACCCTACTGGCAGTCACAGAGTTAACCCCCTTACAGCTAACAACATTCCATGAAAATAATCACTTACCTGTAAGTTTGATGTCCAATGGGATCTTCAGCACCCTGGTCATCCACTGTGAGTCTTCCTCTGTAATCTTCTATATTCTGTCCTCTTCATCTGTGATCCTCTTCCTTCTTCATATCTTTCTTCTTCTTGTTCAAAAATCTTGTGCCTCACTGAAGAAATTAAAATAAGTTTAAATTAGTTTTGCCACTGAAGTTATGTGTGCATTAAATGTGCGCTGTCTCCGCTGGCAGCACTAAAAAAAGAGTGATAAATCCCCCCACCCACCATATACCTCTCGGGCCATTGCTCAAGCCATACTGAGGTAAATTTGAACTGAGGCTGGGTTTTGTATGGCCAGTCTCTGTTCAAAATGGTTCCCACACTTCCACTGGCTGGGATGTGGGGTTACGCACCATCCAGCCAATCAGCTTCTAGTAGGAGAGATAACAAAGTGTGTAACCCCCCAAATCCCTGTCAATGGAAGCATGGGAACCATTTTGAACAGATACTGACCATTTAAAATACAGTCTCTATTCAAATTTACCTCAGTACGACTCAGGCAATGGCCTGAGGGGTATATGGGGAGGGAGGGGAGTTTTCATGTACTTTTCTATTGCAGCATACATTTTATGCATATATAACTTCAGGGGCATAACTAATTTAAACTTATTTTTATTTCTTCAGTGTGGCAAACGATTTTTGAACAAGAAGAAAGATAAGAAGTTGGACGATAAGAAAGAAGATGAAGAAGACAAAATATACAAGCTTACAGATGAAGAATAAAAGAATGGATGCCAGGTTATAGGTAATAGGATAGTATTAGTGCTAGTTTTGTTTCACTTTATTGTTTATGTTAGGGGTAGTGTAGGCTTAGTGTTTGGGAGAGTGACTGTGTTTTTGAGTTCACGTTCCGTGTTTTATACTGTGTCAAACACTGAGAGTGAGCTGTTTTCCTTTGATGTTCCCATTTTTCACTCAATTTAGCATGAGTTTTGGTAACAACAAACCCACAATGAAAGTTGGACCACAAGTTAGGTTCAGTGTCCCAATGCTCATTGTGGTTCCTGTTGGCAGGGCAATTGGATTCCGATGGTAACACTGTATGTGTACCATACCATATTCCTTTCTGCCCTACCAACAGTTTTACCGAGGGCAGTAAAATGAAGGGAAGAAGTCCCCACCCCAAAAAATGCTGAGTTGTGTACATCCATTGTGTGCCTAATAGAAGTGGGGCCATTCTCTTCTATGCATCATGAAGCTTCAAGAATCTTCAGACATGTTGGTGTTGACAAAAAATGAGCTAGTCTAATATCCAACTTTAATCTCCACTTTCACAAAACTGAAAGTGTGGCCTGGATGTGAGCAAGAGACCTTAAAGCCAACCTGAACATGTAGAAGAGGACAAATATTAATATACTAATGTAAAAGCTAGTGTACACAGGCCCAGCATTCTGTACGTTCGGGTAGTCTCTACTGCGCATGACTGCGTTGGACAAAGTGTAAAAACCCATGTATGTGGCCCAGCATTCTGTACAATCGGGCAGTCTCTACTTCGCATGACTGCATGTTTGGGCAGTCTCTACTGTGCATGACTGCACTGGACAAAGAGTAAAAGCTCTTGTACATGGCCCAGCATTCCTTGCATTCGGGCAGTCTCTACTGTGCATGACTGTGTGTTCGGGCAGTCTCTACTGTGCATGGCTGCATTGGACAGCATACATCTGGGCCTAGATGCACAAAAATTCGTAGAGGGCTAAAAATGTTGATGTCCTGTAGGAGCAATGTCGTAGGGACATCCACAGTATTCACCAAAGTGTCTACAGCATTACATCACCAGCACTCTGACAAGGGTGTCCACATCGACACCAATCCAACAGGATTCATTAATCACATTGACAATGGCCTATTTCCATATGGAAATGAAGCATAATGACTCATTTCCATAAGGAAATGCTGAATAATGAGACACATTCATATGCAAGGGGGGGGTGTTGATATTTTAATGTGACACTTCGACTCATTCAGTAAACTCCGATAGCAGCCTCTGCTGTCGGAGTTCACAGTCTCCAATTTACCTAACTCAGGTCATCGTAGCTGGTATCTCTCTGTACTTTCCTATAGAGTAACAGCAGGGATAGCTACGACAATACTGAACAGAATTCTCTGTGGTTCCCTACCTAGCCAGTAGGGGAATAAAGAGAATGCTTTCAACACCATGGACAGCATTGAATGCCATTGGGATTTGCATTACTCACCCCTGTGGCACTCAAAGGGTTAAAATAAAAGAAATAGTACAACAAGCAGTACATAATGTGCCTCCACTTTGACATATCCCCCCCTTAGTATTTCAACATATATTGCATATATTCGACATACTAACTCCATTCGACTTTCACCTCTTGATTTGACAGGAACTGGCATTTATTCAACAGAACCTGTCCTTTATTTGACACTTAAACCTTTGAGCGAGTGAGAGGTAGGAAGTCATTGCTTAGCAATGTTTCCTACCCCTCTGGCACTCAAAGGGTTCATAGGTTCATGCGGCTGCATACCTTGCCTGTATATGTGTTTTTAATTAAATATATTTTTAAATTTATTAAAAAAAAAAAAAAAAAATCAGACCTCAAGGGGGGTATCATGACCCCTCATGACACCCCCTAGCATGGGGGCGACAATTGCCCTTTTTTTAAATAAAGCGCATATAACCTATGTTTAACATAGGTTATATGAGCTTTTTATAATTAAATAATACTTCCAGACCTCGAGGTGGGCACCAGGACCCCTCCTGATAGTCCCACTATCATTCATCATCTATCCAAAAGGATAGATGATCCATGGGGCGACCCCAAAGGCATTTTCTGCCTTCTTGATCCTGGAGCGGCTGTAAAAGCTGCTGCAGTAACAAGTGCTTGTGGAATGAATGAACCCTGTCACCGGGTCATTCTTAGAAAGTGCAGTGCTGCGCTCTCATCATTGAATCAGTCATCGGGGACAGACCAGGTGACTGATTCATTGATGAAAGCGCAGCGCTGTGCTTCCTAAGAATGACCCGGTGACGGAGTTCATTCATTCCACAAGGGTTTGTTACTGAATGAACCCTGTCAGGATCATTCTTAGAAAATGCAGCACTGCACTCTCATCATTGAATCAGTCACCTGGACTCTTTGCTACAATAATTAAGTGCAGAGACTCCATCTTGAACTGCTGTGTGTGAACATAAAAAATGAGACACTTCAAATCCAAGACTAGATGACAGCTTCCATCCTTTTTACGAACTAGAAAGAGACTTGAATTGAATCCCATGAATCTCTCCTGAGGAGGACTAGAACCAATAACTGCATATCCACCACGGTTTAAAACTCCTCTAGGAACTAAAAAAAAGCCCACATGAGATTGTGAGTACACCAAGATATGACAAAATTACAAGGAGGAGTGTGCTTGAAATGTATGCAATAGCCTTTCTTAATCTTAGAACTCATGGACTTGCAACAGAAAGAGCTTACATATTGTGAAAAAGACACAGACATTTCTGCTGTCCTGTGAAGTTCTGGACCGCCACAAGAAAAAGACTTATCAGTGGAGGGCTTGGGGCAGGTTGCTTCTAGCTTACTGAGGGGTTAGAAGCCTTGGGCATATACACATAATGGCATAGGGGGTGGGGGAATGACAAGCTTTCTTTGGAAAAGTAGGACACTTAGTAGTGACCTGGGGATATGATTCTTGTGGTCCACAATCGACGAATGAGAAATAACATTTTATTGGGTAACAGGGTCCTTAGATGCACTATTAATTTTATTTAAAGGGAAATTACAACATTTTACTAAGTCTCTACTGTGCATCCTCAAAATGGCTCCTATCAGCTGTTCTCAAGGTCAGAAAACTGCTGGCCTTGGTTGGAATACAACAAGGAAATATGTAGTTCTCAGCTAAAACTTCCTGGACTGAGTGTGTAGTCCCATAGCAAGATAGAGGATCTATGAAGACCTCAATCATACATTCTTTATTGCATTTAAAGGGATAGTAATATTTCATTTTAAAAGCAACACAGAACGTTTAACAGTACCGCTGCCTGATGCGCTTATTCTTCAATACTGTTTAGATACAATGTAATTATATGCTATTCATTCTGTTGAACGATCTGAGCTGCATTTAAAATGAAATATTGCTATCTCTTTAAGGCCCCACCACTCCAGGAAGTGGTGAGGACTACGGTGGTCATTATTGCTACATAAATATATGTATTTGGATCTTACCCCTTTTCAGAACAAAACTGGTAAAACTTCTTGCATGTGGCCTGCAGCAATCTCAGTCCACCTAAGTACCTTTAAAACAAACAAAAAAGGTACATAGTGAAAAAAAAAACAGAAGAGCAAATCTTATGTTTTATTCATAGCTTTAACCAATTTACTTAAAATTATTAACACTTTACTTATTACTGTATTTAAAAATGTTAATATTAAATGTCTTGAAGGAACATTACAACAAGAATATGAATAGTATTCATTGACTTTAAATAGAATGTATTCCTACAAGGCATTTGTATAGATTCATTTTAGGCACATAGGAGATAAGTGGGGGGAGATGTATTATGGTGTGCTAAAGAGGTGATAAACTGGAGATAAATGTCTGCTGTCACTTCTCCACCTCCTGTGTTATTCTATGGAGTCTATGCACTAACATTTCTTGAACATTGGAAATATTGGTGTATAGGCTCTATACAATAACATTAGAACAGGAGAAGTTATATCACTGGAGAATTCATCTCCATATTGTCACCTGTTTATCACCATTTAGAGCTTAACCCCCAAGGAGTTTCTGTGAGCTGAAAAAGGCAGAAATCTGATCTCAAAACATCTCTGTTTAAATGTATTCTCATGTTTTAACAAGCGATAGCAAACGCAACCAAACTAAAACAAAGCCTCTTTTGCTATATTCATTTATGACAGATCCTATATAATAATTTGCTACAAAGTTTGTAACAACGCAGTCATGCGCAGTAGAAACTGCTGCGCGTACTGCAGTCATGCGCAGTAGAGACTGCCCCTGATGAGGCTGATACAGAGCGGGGAGCTCTGAAGGACCATCCAGCTCTGTATCAGGCGCGGAGTGGGCAGTCTCTACTGTGCATGACTGCCCCGCGACTGGCTGGCAGTAGCACTGTGGCCTGTGTAATGGGCTCTTCAACTAGTATAACCATATTTGAACATGGTGTTAATAATGGAATTTTTACCTACCTGTCAATTTCTTTTCCTTCGGGTCTCAGCAGGTAGCACAAGAGAGAGATCCCAATCTCGTACTATATAGGTACCACCAGTAGAAAAAAAATATATATATTATATATATATATATATATATATATATATATATATATATATAGTACCCCCTATCCATGGTCATTCGTAGTGTAGACCAAAGGCAATCAGACATAAAATCAAGATAGAAATCTCAATTTTCTTATTTATTGAAAAAGACAACTAGGGAGGGAAGTATATGTGCTACCTGTGGAGATCTGAGTACACCAAGGGAGAGAAAAAAGGTGAACAAAGGGAGGGATCAAAAAATTGCTTGCAATACTTTCTGTCTAAATCCAGCTGCCTGTGCAAACAGAAAATCCAGCTGGTAATGTGAAAGAGTGGAAGCTTTGTCAGGTTTAGACTCTATGAATCTTGTACACTGATATCTGAGAGCCTTCTCTGCCCATGAAGTGAAGACCGACCTCCTGAAATGTGCCTTAATACTTGTCAGAGGGTCCAAATTTTAGGATTTATAGGCCTATTTGATAGCAAGGTGAATCCACCTGGCAATGGTAGTCTTAGAAGTCTCTAAGAAAAGTGGAAAAGACTTTAACGATGAATTCTGGAGGTGCCCTAAGACTCACTGAATCTGACTTGAACAGAAGAAAATGGTCTTGCGTCGATAGTGCCATACTGCCATAAATCTTGCCAAATTAGGACCATAAGTTATGCAGTCTTCCAAGGATGCATCTTCAGAGATGAAGAAACCAGAGGTTCAAAAGGTTCTTGAAGCAAAGCAATCAGGACCACTTTCAAGTCAAAATGGAAAATAAGGGACTGATCTGTGGATCCATCTCAATGCAGACTTGAAAAACCTCTTAAACAAGATGTGGTCGGCTAAGGAGTGGCCCAAAAATCTCCCCAAGGCAGCCACTTGGACCTTGAGCATGCTCGGACTCAAGCCTTTAAGGAATCCTGACAGCAAGTCTATAAGAGCTAAACTAACGAAAAAGGGACTATACCCTGATCTCTGCATTAAACACAGAACCTCTTCCATGATTGTACGCTTTTTTCCTGCTCTCCTTTCTGGTGTGAAGAAGGATACTAGTACCACTTTCTGAAAAACCCTGATTACTCTGGGCTTTGAGTCACTCTGTTATCTTGATGTAGCAGTGGTGATCATGACACAGTGATCTGACCTTCCACTGCTGATATTTTAGAATAACGAACCATGCTGTAAAAATTATCTAAAATTGGGATAAGCCACAGAGAAGGAAAGAGATAGTTCATGCAAATATCCCACTTTTTTCAGTATGATCAATATGCAAAGGTATTGATGGCTGCATGAAGAAAAAAAGAATATGGAGATAGGCATATTGAAGATTGAACGTAACCCTCCAGTTACCTTTCTGAATTATGGCACTGCTGACCTTAGTCTCTACATCTTGACCTTCTCCTGACACATGAACCTGTTCATGAAGTTCAGTTTTACCACCAAACAAAAGCCTCCTGAGGACTTTGGGACAAGTAAGATGATGGAATATGTCCCTTTCATCCACAATTCTGCAGGAACCAGAAATAGGACCTGTGAGACAATGAGATGCTAAACCTGTAGAAAAAACTTCTTTATTGTAGAGTACACCAGAATCTGCATAATGATGAATCCTGGAGTAGTCAGGGAACTGAAACATATCTTCTCATCTTCAAAGATTATGTTAAATTCCCAGGAATCTGAAGTATTGGTCCCCGTGGGGGAAATAAAGAAGTTTCCCACCCAATGGTACCTTGGCCTGGCATCATAACGGTTCCTTAGAAGACCTTCTGGGCGACTTGCTTCCCTTGTCGTAGTTAGGTCTGGAAGTTGATTTTATCCTTGTATTTATTTTGTAACTCTTGAAGGGATGAAATAAGGGTTTCTAGGAGTAAAATCTTCTGTCTAGCAGAAGAAACTTCTCTTCCTAAAGAGAGTGAAAAAACAAATTCAACTGTAGCCCAAACCAGAAATGGCATGGTGCAAAGCTTATTCTTAGTTTACACATCAGCTGTCCACTGTCTGAGCCACGGAGCTGTATGTCCTGCTAAGGCTTGAACTATAGCTCTGGATGTCATAAGGACATTTTCCATGGAGGAATTACATTAAAAAAATCTGCTGCCAGGCAACGAGTAGAGAAGGACCTCAGTAATTCTTCTTTTGGAAGATGGGATTTGCACAGTGGGCATGTTGTAGAACCCTGGTTCTCCATCTAAGGCACAAGAATCTAACCCAGGTGGGAATCAAAATATATGCACATGCATATTCTAAATATATGTCCCTGTAAAAATACACATACAAACAGATTTACATGTGAAATAATAAGCCAAAAACAAGTAAAAAGATCTGTCAATAATCATAACAGAAAAATCCCACAGAGAAGGCACATTACTTTTTACCCAGCTGGGCAAAAGGCACACTGGAACTGACCTGGCCTGAAATAATGCTGCTGCCCACAAGGAGGCTGGAAAGGGGATGAAGCACAGGGAAGAGCGGTTAGAAAACCCAAATACAAAAGTGAAGCCTGATCCTTCTGAAGGTACCACCATCACTTCCTCACTTCTGTGGAATACATACACTGGAAGCACCACATGAAAATGCAAAGCTGGAATGCATGGGCATAATAGCTGATGCACAGAGCTGCTGATGCATAGAACCTCCTCCTGAGCCCCATTAGGGACCCATTCTGTGAGAAGGAAGGCTTCTCTCCATTGGACTGGCCACTATGGGTGGGGTGATGAGCCACAGTAGGAAACAGGAACCAACACTATGGACGTCCTGGGAAGAGGGTTCTATATATATGATAACTTTTTGTTATTAGGGGTGGTATGCGTCTAGTTGGAGGTGGGACTCTCTCGGTGTGCTACCAAGAACAACCCAAAGAAATGTCTGTTAAAATGTAAAACCTATAAACTTAATATAGTAAGTAAAATAGTGTACATGATTAATTGCTTACCCTTCTTTCCTGCTTATGTAGTATAAATCGAGTAAACTGCCAAATTCTGTTGGATCATTTAATGGGTGGGGAATCAGTACCTGTTTCAAATAAGAGTTTATATTGTGAAATATCAAAATAAATAAAGTACTGAATCTATATGCACACAAAAATTGTATTTCCTGTAAAACTTATTTGTCCCAAGAAAATATAAAAAAAACTCTCTACACATTTTAACAAAGTGCTTTATTTTTTTAAAATAAATATATATTTTCTTTAATAAAAGGTGATTTTGTGTACTTATCAATAAATCCTTTTATCTTAATACATGGGGTAAAGTATCAGCCCACAGGAAGGCAAGACACTTGCATAATAAGAGCTCCCTGAAGGTGGAGACCCTCTCTTTACTCCACTTTACCCCCACCAGACATGCTCAGTTTTAACATATCAAAGACTGAAAAAAAGAAGTAGGGAAGGAAGGTGTTCCCTGAACTAGAGAACCCAAAGGGACTTCCCTGCCTGGGATTAAAACAACTTGTTTTTCCTCAGTGACAGAAGTTTTGTGTTCCACGTGGAATAAGAGAAAAGGATTTATGACCAAGTACACAACAATTCTCTTTTCTTTCGCCCAGGCACACTTTGTAGATCATTCCAATCAAGTATTTGTTTTTAGATATCGCTATTTCGGCTCTGCTGAAGAGCCGACGGCCGGTCCCGAGACCAGGTTCTCCAGCTGTAAGATAGAGAGTGACGTCAGTGAAAGGGGAGGGAGGCGGGAACTTTATAATCTTATATCTCTCAAACCATATAGGTTTGAGAGATCGGAATGGCCTCAATTATTTTATTTTTTAATAGCTACAAAATTCAGCTTACTTAAATTGATCCATTATTATCCCTTTCAGAAACTGCAGTGTTTGGGTCTGGATGTAAAAATAGCTGAATGGATAAACAATGGCTGAGTGACAGGAGAAAGAGGGTTGTAGTTACATAGTAACATAGAAAATTAGGTTGAAAAAAGACACAAGTCAGTCAAGTTCAACACTTGCCTCATAACCTAGAGAAATGAGAATTATATAGCTTTCCTGCTACCAAGTAAGTTAGTCTTTATCATACATTCCTGATTTGTGTACTAATACACAATATAACCCTGTATGTTCCCTTTTGAAACAAATTAATCTAATCTTCTCTTAAATGTATCCATTGTATCTGCCATAACCACATCCTTGGGCAAGGAATTCCATAACTTAACAGACCTCACTGTAAAAAAAACCCTTCATCTGCTGTCTAAAGTCTAAACCTCCTTTCCTCTAATCTCAAGGGGTGACCCCATGTCATTTGATCGGGCCTTGGAATGAATAGCTTAGCACAGAGATCCTATATTGACCTCTCATATACTTGTACATTTTGATAAGATCTCCTTAGTCGTCTTTTCAACAGAGTAAATAAACCAGGTTTGACTAGTTGTTCCTCATATGTCACATCCTCCATTCCCTTGATTAATTTTGTTGCTCTTCACTGTACCCTGTCCAGTTCTAGAATATCCTTTTTCAGAACTGGTGCCCAAAACTGCACTGCATATTCGAGGTGATGCCTTACCAATAATTTGTACAATGACAAAATTATGTTATCCACTCTTTCTTCAATACCACTTTATATGTAAGACAGGACTTTGTTTGCTTTTACTACGGCTATTTGACACGGGTCATTGTTTCCAAGTTTGTAGTTTACAAGGATTCCCAGGCCTTTCTCTAGCGACAAGTCCCCAAAAATGATTCCAGTAAGTTCATAAGTACCATTGGGATTTTTTCTTCCCAAATGCATGACTACAATTTCCCATATTAAACTTCATATTCAATTTGGTTGCCCAGTCTGTAATTTTATGTAAATCCCTCTGTAGAGAGCAAATATCCTGTTCTGAATTAATTACCCTGCACAATTTAGTGTCTTCTGCAAATATTGATATTTTGTTTCTATATAAATTTCCAAGTCATTTATAAACGTTAAAAATCAGTGGACCTAATACTTAATCATTACAACTTTAACTGAATTGGAGAATTGGCCATTTACGGCCACACACTGTTCCCTATCCTTCAACCAGTTTTCTATCCAATTGCAAAAGTTATCCCCTAGCCCCGGTGGAGAATATACAGTGGAAGGTTGGATTACTAGTGGAGTATCTCAAGGATCTGTAGTCAGGCCCATTGTTTTTAAAATTTGTATTAGTGATATTGCAAAAGGTATTCAATCTAAAGTATTCCTTTTCTCAGATAATACAAATATCTGCAGCAGGGTAGACATTCCTGTGGGAATAACCCATATGGCAAGTGATTTCTCTATAAGGATACAGACATTCTGGAAATAGTTCAGAGAAGGGCTACTACAATGGTGAATGGTTAACAGGATAAAATTATCAGGAAACACTAAAGGATCTGAACAAGTATAGCTTGGAGGAGAGAAAGGATATGATAAAAACATTCAGATACATAAAAGTCTTCAACAAAATTCAGGATGGAAGCGCATTTTAAAGGAGTATAAATGTCTTAGACAAGAGGCCATAGTCTAAAACTAGAGGGTTAGAGTCTTAGATGCAATGTAAGAATGTTTTACTTCACTGAGTGGGTGGACGTTAACTGGATTAAGCATGAATGTGCTAGGCATAAGGCTATCCTGAACATAAGATAAGACCAAGGACCAAATAAGCTTTGTGGTTTTAACAGTAGGAAAATTTGGCAGACTAGGTGTGCCATTGGTTCTTATCTGCTGTCAAATTCTATGTTTCACTGTGGAACAAAATAACCATGGTGATATAACAAAGCTGTCCCACCTAGATTCCAGGGGGAGAGAGAAAAAACCCTTAAACATAATCTAGTCTCAAAAGAGATGAACCAGAAACAATTGTTAACATCAGGTGTCAATGGACAACTACACACCAAACCAAGGAACAGTAAAAAGATTACTGTAAATAAAGACAAGAAGGACACCTACACAGGTACGTCCTTCAGTCCAAAACTGGCATCAGCCAAAGGCAGAACATTGACTCGTTAGGATTTAGCAAACGAGTGAAGGAACAACCATGTCTCCTCCTTTCACAACTTCTCCACAGAGGCCTCGTTCTTGTAGGCCCAGGAAGTACCTACCACTCTGGTGGAATGAGCAGTAACCCCTAAAGGGTAAAGGCTTTTCCCTAAGGACATAGGTCTGGCAAATGGTTGCCTTGATCCAAGAAGCATCTTGGCCTGCATGAGAATCCACAGGAATGAGAAAAAGTGAATCTGATTTCTGGAAAAGTTCAGTGTGTTGTACATAGTAATTCAAACACCTATATCCAAACAGTGAAGTTCCTGCTCCAGTCTGTTGGATAGAGCCGAGCCGGACACAGATAAGTTAATGAGAAATTCAGAAACTACCATTTTGTTGAGAAAGACACCAAAAGTTTGCAAAAATATCAAAAAAAGGGATTTACATGATAAGGTCTGCAGTGCAGCCATCTGCTGTAAGGACACAATCACAAGCATGAAAAATTAAGAAACAGAATATGGAGGTTCAAAATAAGGCTTATGAAGCACTCCCAGGACCAAATTAAAGTTCCATGTAGGAGTGTGACCCAAAAAGAAAGGCATGAGCCCCACCTTGCACAAAGTTCTTTCTGAAGCCCATCCTGACGAAAGGCTAAAATAGCTTGAAGATTAAAGGAATGTGGCTGTGACCCCAGTCCTCAAACCACATATATAAAAGACCCAGACCCTATGGTATGCTTTGGATGAAACCAGCTTTCAGATCTTCGTGATGACAAATAAAATCCCATGAACCTCTCACTTGGGGAAACAGGCACCAGGATCTGGACATCAACCAGGGAAGAACTGCTTCTAGGAATAACTGTCCCCACATCGGACTGTGATGGTTTATGGACATGAAGAAGTAACGAGGAGGAAGAGATTTGAAATCAGTGTGATGAATGTCAGGGTTAGTGAAACCCATATAACTTCTGCAGAAAGGAGAAATGCTTGACAGTCACTTAAGGCAACAATGAACTATTGCCCTCAGATGCATAGTTAATAATCTTCTCCAGTTCTGGGGCAAACAGCTACTTGCTCATAAATGGGAGAGAGTCTAAAGACTTCTTAGAAGATTGGTATGCAGAACACATCTTCAACTAAAGAGTATGTTGTGCTGCACTAGAAAGAGCTAAAGACTTGCCAATGAACTTGGCAGTGACAAATGCAGCCTCACCAAGGTATGCATTAGCCACAAGAATTATAGAAACAGAAAGGACATTTTCCTTTTTAATAGCATCTGAATGGACAGCACCTAGCAGCTGCTTCCCCTAAACATCCATAGCTCTAGTTACCCATGCTTTAGCAAATGCTGGATGCAAGACAGCCCTGAGGCTGCAAAAATTCACCTTACGAATGGAACTGAGGGGTGTCTTCCTGATCCTTGAATACAGCTGAGTCTGTAAATGGCAATGCAGTGATTTCAGAAAGGTGTGAAATAGGATGGAAGTAGCCTACTGATGTAACAAAGCAGGAGAGAGGGGAATAGGAAAGAAAAAAAATAAGCTGGGGATAGTTATTTAATCAGGCGACTTCCACTCCTCGTGAACCACCACATCAAAGGAGTGATGGGAATGGAACACACAGCACCAGCTGTTGCTGAGAGCAATGCTCTGACAAGAATTTCACAGGTCTTTCAAACAGTATATTCAGGCGTGTGGCTGCTACAGTAATGGTGAATAGAAACAGTGTGCTAGTTGAGCAGATGTAAGCTGATACCAGCGGTGCTGCTTGGCAAAGTTATATTCCTTCACATCATCAGACACACTGCTCAAGGCCAGCATTAGCACTATTTGCCTTGTGCAGTGTGTCTGGAGATGTGTCTTCGCCAAGCAGCACCACTGGCCATATGCAATATGCTTGGGTGTATTGCATAAGGCCCACTGTGCTGCTTAGCGAATTCACATCCACTCATATCAAATCACCAAACGTCACACAGATACAATGTGAAGGCCAGCTGTATACTGCTGAGCAATGTGAGAGGATGTGATTTCACAAAGCAGGATCTGGTGTTGTGTCTCACTATCATGCCCACATCACTGCTTGTGTTCCTGGCTTCCAAGTTCCATCTTCTCTTTTCACGAGTGTGGTTATGTGATCCCAGAAGAAAAGTGTGTGTGGGACCTTGCTCACTAGTGAGTGTGGATAGAATGAGGGCCTGGACTGGAAGTGGGAAAAGCAGGATGGAGTAGAGGGTCATGTGGACATAATTTTCAGCTTTGAGTATGAATTGTGGTGGTTTGGGACAACGGCACCACAGCCATCTAATGCTGCTCTATCACATGAAGATGCTGGATATCACTCCTACTGGTGAGAAGGCCTGGATGACACATTATGTCAGGAATGAGCATCGGGAGGCCTTCAAGCTGCTGCCAGACTACAGATCCCAGAGGCAGAGGATGAAGGGAGTTCTAGTCAGCAGCTAGAGGACCTCACAGTGCTCCCCCTTTGTTGTATACATGTACTCACATAAAAAATTTTGTTTATGTCACACTACTATTTGTACACTGCTCTGTATCTGTCAGTTTGCTGTGGGGTACACTAAATACATACCTCTTTTCTGTGTGTGAGTGATTAGGGTATAATGCATATAACCCACTCTCTTTATGACAGACTACAATGGATACACTGTGTACTGTTTGGCGTATACTCCATATAAACAGCTGTGCATATGTGTGACTTCATAGTTACACTGTCTATATGTTGCAACCCAAGTCCATAACCACTACCATTAATAATCTCAGAACATCCTATATAATAAAACGCTAGAATGTTTGTCAGAAGCCGTCACGCGCAGCAGAGACTGCCCGAACGCACGGAATGCTGGGAGTTCTGTGCTGGGAACATTCTGTGCTTTTGGCCAGTCTCTACAGTGCATGACTGCGTCGGCAGCAGGACGCACAGCAGGACCGGCCTTTTAACCCTTTGAGTGCCAAATGGGTAAGCAATGTACTGCAAAGCAATGTGTTGCATACCCCTCTGGCACTCAAAGGGTTAACATCTCCCAGACCTTGGCTTTTACACTAGTTAATAATAAAGCGCTATCCAGAATTTAAAATAAATTTAGCTTGTGCCTTGACTTTTATTTTTAATATAAGCAGACAGTGCATGTTTTTCATTCACAAGGAATGTCATGAGACTTCATTATAGTAAGAGGTGTACAATTTAAGTCAGATATTTGTTTATCATTAAGGCACTCATCATGTAACCCTTCAGTAGCCACAGGTGTGAGCAATGCATTGATCTGCAATGTGACACTTACTCCACTAGCACTTGAAGTGTTGTGATGGCTGCTGCTCTTGGTTCTGAACCCTCTCTGCATCCTTCCTGCTCCCTCCCCAACACTTAGACACCTTTAAGCCAGGATGATATGCTAATGATCACATTTTTTCCCCCTCCCCTTGTATCCCTAAATCTTAGTTCACATGGTAATGTGTGTCAATGACCAAGGAGATGAGCTTGCCATACACAGAGATGCACATAGCCATAAACTTTAACTTTAGTTTATCTCTCCTCTGGTGTTTAAAAGGTATTTTTATAGAGTTTTCTTGAGGAAGTGACTACAGCTTTCCATAGTAGCTGGCAGTAACATCACCACCCACTGATCACATTAAAAATTGCAGTTTAACTCACAGATAAATTAACAAAACAAACAATTTTAAACTTCAATAGCGTTTGAATGAAAAATCTCTCAGCAACAAGAGTGTCCTTGTTATTCAGCAAGAAATGATTTACAGTATACAAGTTTATCAGTACATTAACCACTTGGATGCCAGAAATGCCTCCAACTCATTCATAATGGCAGTTATGCATGAAGACAAGCTAAAGAGGTGATAACATACAGACAACTTCTCCAGTAATATCGCTTCTCCAATTCCTATGTTACTATATATGGAGCCAATGCACTAAGATTTCTCCAACTATGGAGCTCTCAGTGCATAGGCTCTATAGAATAACATAGGAACTGGAGAAGTGATATCACTTGAGAAATCGTCTCCACTTCATCGCCTCTCTATCAAGCCGTAGTGCATTTTCCCAGATGTCTTGGATACACCTGTAGTATCCAAGGTGTTAAAGAAGACGTATCAAACAATTACATTGCACTCTCTGGCATCCAAAGGTTTAATCCTGTTTGAATAAAGGGAGATAGCCAATATATAGCTATATATATTGCTACCTCCAAAAGAAGAGAATATTGTAGATATGCACAAAACAGAGTGAGCAAATTTCTTTAAACTGGTTTGCCAACATAACTGCAACAAAAAGTATAATGAAACATTAAACCCTTTTAATGCCTGAGGGGGTATCTAACATATTAATTGGATACCCCTCTGGCACGCAAATGGTTATGAAATTTATGGCTCTGCAATACATTAGGATCAATAAAGCACAGATCACAAAGTGAAAGGGAAGCATTTGTCAGGAGGAAGAGTCATTAGTACTGATAAGAATTCTATGATGAATCAAAAGCACCTCCTCACACTTTGAGACAGGATTCAGTTTAAGCCTTAAGCTTTGAACCAGGCTAAAAGCAATCTTTAAATGAGGACATCACTACTACAAGGACATGCTCTTAAGGAAAGAAACAATGCGCCAAACAACTTCTAATTCCAAATATCCCTGGGAGATCATAATTTGCTTTAGATGATTTATAATGGAAAATGATTCATCTGGCTTTGATAAAAAGCAGATTTACATATTTTTCACTCATCTGCTGCTTGTTAGACTGAAAGACAAGTCTCATAAAGTGAATTATCCCTGAGTGTTTGATACGAGCTGCATGATTGAACAACAAACACATCTTCATTTCCTGTGAATACACTTTTATCTTATTTAAAACCAGATTAAGGACAGAGAAAAGGTTCAGCATTAAATGCATTTACATGAAAACACAGCACAAAGGGCCATATTATAAGCCAAAGGGGTGCCATTCTGAAACATACCAACTGCGCCATAGGGGACGAATACAAATTCTCCAAATTCCTACTGATTTAAATGGGGCTTTTAACCCCTCAAATACTTAACTGGTCTCCAAAATCGATAGACTGGAGAACTGTTGCATTCAAAGGGTTAAAGTGCCAGTTATAGCATTGGGAATTTTCATTTTGCCCCTGCAGTGCAGCTGGTTTGATCCAGACTGCACCTTTTTATCTTACTGAATATGGTCTAAAATGCATAGAGATTATCACCAAGTTTTTGCTCTCCGATATCGTGACTTCAGCCCAAAAGTTAGCGATCGTCATAGAAATGGTCTTTCCATAGTAGCCGTCTGATGGATTCCCAATTATTCCAATTCTAAGAAAAAAATAATCATTATTACAATTTGGAAATAAGATATATATATATATATATATATATATGTATGTAAAATAACAAACAAAAGAAGTATCTTGTAATACCTTTTTTATTGGACTAACAGAATTTTGTATTGACAAGCTTTCGTGATAAACTCCCTTTCTCAAGTCTAAAGCATTTCAGAAATGCTTTAGACATGAGAAAGGGAGGTTCTCCCGAAAGCTTGTCAATACAAAATTCTGTTAGTTCAATAAAAAAGGTATTACAAGATACTTATTTTGTTTGTTATTTTACATCTGCATCACTGGACTAATACGGCTACAATCTCCACTCAAAACGGACTGACAGCGCAGGTGCACGGACGTCACTGTGATGAGATGTCCGTGCTTCCCGCTCCTGCGAACATCCCTAAAATGCCCAAATCTTCAGAACCGGGTAATATTTCTGGCGACTAGCGCTACTAAGCAGCTAGTCGCCAGATAAAGAATGAATCAAGGTTAAGTTATTGCGGGGTGGTAGTTCCCCTTTAAGCTCTTCTGAATGCAAAAAACTTTTATGTGGACATTACTAACACTTTAACACAGATTTAGTTCACTTTGCAAGTGTAATGATGTTGTAGTTAAGAGTTCTGTATTTTATCCTCTTTACAAATTGGAAACTTGAACACATTTTATGACCACTGATCAAACATGAACCTCAGTTTTATTCACATTTTTATTTTGAAATAAAAATTATAATGGTAAATGGTTAGTACACAGTCTTGGCAACAGGAACCAAATGAAAATAAAACAAACTATTTAACAAAAAATTTAACCTTTTTCTTGCAGAGGATAATGTATGTGTTTATGCTTATTTAAAGTGATAGTAATGTTTCATAATAAAAGCAGCTCTAATTAATCATCATAGTATTTGGACTTTGGAGAGTGTTATTTCAATACTGTCAGAGTTATAGTGCAAGAGTAATTCAATGACAAAGTATCCTCCTCCCACCCCTTTTACTAATGTAACACTGTTCAGCCAGAGCAGAAGGGAGGTGCCCAGGTAGATTGCAGAGAGGGACAATCTTCAATTAAGATAAGGGAAAAACCTGAAAAACTTGTCAAGGGGGGCAGTGCTTTCATTGTTCTCATAGGAAGAAGACTGTACCTTGCTGTTATCCGTCTGGTCTATGGACTGGATTCCACATCTGAGGGGAGGCGGCTTACACTAGGTAAAAGGGACGGGAGGGGGAAACTTTATCCTTCAATTACTCTTGAATCACAACTCTGACATTATAGAAATAACACTCTCTATGGCTCAAAACTATGAAGATTAATTGGAGCTGCTGTTTTTGTGAAACATTACTATCCCTTTAACACAGCTCAATTCCCTTTATTTTACAGCTGTATCACATACCTTGCATATGCTCGACAAGTGATCGCTTTCACCTTAGATTCACTTTTTTTCGCAGAATAGTGAGCTAGCCACTTTGTATAGTCAGGCAAACCCTAGGAAAAATGATACATTATAAAAAAAATTGCAGTACAATCGTATCTGTAATGGTGTTGATTAACATAAATCTGGGCTAAAAATATCTAGATTAAAAAGGAATTTAGCAACTTCCTGTTTTATGGCAGTGCTTATAATCATTAGCGATCACAATAAAGCATAATTCTAAATATGAAAGAAGGCTTTTTTAATAAAATAGCTCAAATTACTTTGGTTCTAGAAACATAAAACTATTATATGTTGCTATAGCCACATTTTTATTGTTATGTAATATGTAGCTTTAGAAACAATGTGATTTACAATAGTGTGACTTTATTATAAATGTGTATTAGGACCTTAAAATATCTTTATTACAAATACTTTTTCATCTAATCTGGGAGGTGGCGTCACAAAACAAAACTGCTTTAGACATCACTAGTTAAACTAACATGAATGAAAAATTATTATAGGTTAAACATGCAGGTTGTTTTTTTTTCTTCTCATTGTTATCTGTATAATATAGTCTTTGTTATACAGGTCTGTCCTAAGCATCTTTCTGCAAGAGCTGAAACTGAGTGTAGCAGCCTCACTCCTATTGCTTCTGCAAGTGGGTGTGACAGGACATGAGCCAACAGGAATCAGTTGCCTCTCCAGAGTTCACAGCACCAGTACACCTCAATGCTAAAGACATAGGGCTCAATTTAAAGAGGTCTGGTATAACAGCCAGTAGGGCTAAATTGTATATAGGCTGACAGAATAAAATGTCCAAGTCAGTATTTGAAGGCCCTACCAGCTGAAAGCACAAAGGAGGTTAGGTCAAACATCCGTTTTGTCAGTTATGTTCCCAAAATGCCACTAAATAGTGGTAATAATGGGAACGTCACACAGGCCCGAAGCTGATTGGCTGGGAGGTGCATAAGAACACATCCCATATATAAAGGCAGTCTATGTTCAAATTCCCTCACAGTGGAACGGACAAGGTGGTGGTGGTGGGGGGTGCTGCTTCTTACTTTCTCTGCCGCCAAGGCACACAGCGGAGGAGAAATTAAAAAGAAGCCATAAGATTTTATTCAAAATGTTTTCGGGATTTTATAATTCATGGGGACAAATTTGTTTTAGACTTTGGGCATTTTATAAACTATTGATCTAAGCATTGCTTAACCCCTTGAGTCCCAGAGAAGTACACAAACCATTGCTCTGTAATGTGTTGAGTACCCCTATGGCACTCAAGGGGTTAAACTATGCATAGATGTACGGGTTCTTTTTATGGAACATTTATTGATATCTCTTACATTTTTTTACAGGTACACGATGAGAAGATGGAAGACAGAAGAAGGGCCTGAGGAAAAAGAAGAGAGAAGAAAAAAGACTGACAGTAGCTTATCAGGGTGCTGAAGACTCAGCTGGGCATCAGTATTACTGGTAAGTTTTACTTTTTATGGGATTTTGCTTCGTTACTTAGTCGGAATAACCCTATGAGTGCCAGTGAGTAATTATATCCAATTTTCAGTC
Source organism: Rhinophrynus dorsalis (assembly GCA_037306005.1). Classification (NCBI taxonomy): domain Eukaryota; kingdom Metazoa; phylum Chordata; class Amphibia; order Anura; family Rhinophrynidae; genus Rhinophrynus; species Rhinophrynus dorsalis. Next base: position 234,872,248 of record CM074724.1, on the reverse strand, counting down.
ATAGTGTTAATTCTAATCACTTTGGACACATTTTGGTTAGTTTTGATACAGCCAAAAGGAAGAGGGGTTGTTTTGGGGAGTTTCCAAATGGGAATTCAATGCACAGCAATTCTGATCCTCAGAAAAATAGGATTTTATCTGTTAAATACTTTTCTTTTTAGTCCATATGGAACACAGATACCATGGGGTTGATTCCCTCCTCCAGAGCCAACAGGGCTAGAAAAAATAAACTACTGAACAACACCTATCAGCAGGAAAAGGAAAAGACAGATCCTTAAAAAGGCAAGACCGCCCAAAGGACCTTACAGCCAAAACTGGCCTCAGCCAAAGCCAAGACATTGAAGAGGTAGTGTTTGGTGAAAGCATGCAAGTAGGACAGAGTCTCTGCTTGCACAACTCTTCAGCAAAGGCCCGGTTATTGTAGGCCCAGGAAGTACCAGCAGATCTGGTGGAATGCCCTGTGATCTTAAATGGAACCGGCTTCTTCCTGATTTCATATGCCTTGAAGTATTGTAGTCTTGAACCAAGAAGCAATAGTTACCTTTGAAGTGGCCTGACCACCCCTGGGACACCTCAGAGTTGAGAAACAGAGAGTCAGCCTTGCGAAAAGGCTTAGTACTGTGCACAAAAACTTAAGACAGCTCACCATGTCCAACAGATGAAGATCTCTCTCCTGAGCAGATGCATGGTTAGGACAAAAAGAAGGCACAACAATCTCCTGATTGATGTGGAACTCTGAGACCACATTAGGAAGAAACTCTTGAAAGGTACGAAGTACTGCCTCATCCTGGTGAAACACCAGGAATGGAGGTTTGCAAGGCAGCACTTGCAGCTCAGCTGCCCTCATAACAGAGACAACCGCCAAGAGAAAAGCCATCTTCAGAGTCAGCTGATGCAGAGAGATGGAAGCTAGGGGCTCAAAAGTGGACATCTGGAGGGCACCCAAGTCCAAACTGAGGTCCCAAGTAGGATTCCTAAAAGAGGGAAAGGCTTTGCCATGGCTGTGATGATAGCAATAAGTCTCTGAAAAAGAACTGAGAAGGCTGAGATGTGAACCTTGAGGGAACTCAAGCTGAGACCCTTGCTGACTCCACCCTGGAGAAAAGACAGCACCAAAGGGAGGTAGAAAACCTGTGGGGACAGGTTTTTGTCCACACATCACCGGTGGAAGATGGACCAGACCCTACAGTATGCTTTAGAAGAGACCGGCTTTTGCACCTGGATCATGGTGGAGATGATATCAGCTGAGAATCCCTTCCACTTTAGAATGATGGTCTCGAGAACCATGCCACCAAAGCCAACCTCTCCATATCCTCGTACCACAAGGGACCCTGGGGCAGGGTGGAAGCCAAATTGGCTCCTGAATGGACAGATTGACTAGGTCCAAAAATCACGCCCTCCTGGGCAGGAATGGAGCAATCAGAAAGCCCAGTGCCCTGTCCATTCTGTTCTTCCAGATCACCCTGGGGATGAGCAGAACTGGTGGAAAAACATAGAACAGGTGGAAACTCCATGGAATGGACATCACATCCATTGCAATGGCCAGAGGACCCCAGTGTGAGAACAGAACTTCTGAACCTTCCTGTTCTCCCTGGCTGCAATCAGACCTATCGCTGGAACCCCCCTGTGTTGAAGTATCAGGTAAAACACCTCCGGATGGAATTCCCAGTTTCCTGAATTTAAGTCTTATTGACTTAGAAAGAACTTTGTCCACTCCTGCAATGTGAATGGCTGAGATGACCAAAACATGGACTTCTGCCCAGCTAAGGAGATCTTTCACCACTCAGCACACTATCTCTCTGCAGGTTCCCACTTGGGGATTGATGTAGGCCACCACCATGGCATTGTCCGACTACACTCACTGGAATCCCCTTGAAAACCTGAGACCAATGAAGGAAAGTCAGATGAATCACTCTGAGCTCCAGAATGTTGAAGGACAGCAGACTTGCCTCCCCTGTCCAACTGCCCTGGGTACCCAAGTTCCCCAGAACTAAGCCCCAGCCCCTCAGGCTGGCATTTATTATCACCAGGACCCCCTCAGGGATCTCAAAGGGTCTCCCTCTTGTCAGGTTTAGGCGATGGAGCCACCACTGAAAGTCCTCCCTAGCTTCCAGAGACAAAGTCATCTGATGAGAGAGATGATCGGATTCCTGGACCAAGACCTGAGGATATCCCTCTGAAGTTCCCTCGTGTGGAACTGGGAGTAAGGGACCACTTCTAGAGTGAGTACCAAGTGGCCCATGACACGCATGTAGTCCTTGATTGTGGCCGTGAGGAAAACTCACCCCTGAAGGGTGTCAAACTTTATGCCCAGAAACACCAGGATCTGTGTTGAATTGGAGAAGAATTCTTGAGAAAACCCTGCCAAAATAGCTTCTAAGATCATTCAAAGGTGCAACCTGAACACCGAGTATATATGGATAAAACGTAACCTTTATTATGGTACTAAAATCTAAAATCTAAATAGGACAAAGAAGAAGATAAGTGAAATATAATGTACTGCCTGGGCAAAAACCTGCTTGCCATGAAATGCAAACCAGAGGTAACATTAGTTGTCTGGGTGAATTGGGACATACAGATACACATCTTGAAGATCCAGAGAAGCCAGGTATTCCAGTTGGCACATTACAGCGATGGCAGCACACAAAGATTCCATCTTGAAGCATGTAGTGACCATTACTGGTTGAGAAATTTGAGGTCCAGTATAGAGAAGCAGCCTCTGTCCTTCTTGGGGACCTCAAAATATTGGAATAGAAACCTTAAGAGTGCTCTTGGACTGGGACTGGCACCATTACCTGCCTTTCCAGTAGACTGGATACGGCCTCACTGAATAACTTCACTCTGTCTGGGTTCCTTGGAACCTTTGAGGAGAAGAAGCAATATGGAGGAAGGCATTTGAAATCTATGCTGTCTCCTTCTGATACGACCAGAAACAGAAAAAGTGGATGACTTGGCAGAGAATCTGGCCATATCAAACAAGGCCTAAGTGATGTAGGCATTGCCTTCCATAATGCTTGCTACTAAAACCAATAAGTCCTCTTTAGATTTGTCAGCACGCATGACATCTGACAGTTGTTCACCTCAAACTACTACAGTCCTGTTGATCCAGACAGAGGCAAAAATTGGCCTCAATGCCGACACAGTAGTCTAAAAAGTTGGTCTTAAGGAGTCAAGCCACTTATCAGCCTGGTCCTTGAGCCCTGCATCGTGAGCAGGGGAAGGGCAGTGTTTTTCTCCAAGTCCGAGATGGGGGGGAGATCAACGGTAGTGGGAGAAGTCAGAGCCTCAACTGTGAAAGGGTATAGCATAGAGGAGAATTTTTTAAGTAAAAGTCCCATATCAGGAGTTTCCCACTCACCCATAATAATTTAATCAAAATTTTTACTGGGGGGGAAATATAGGTGTCTTCCTGCGCCTCTGGAAAATGTCCATAGAGGAAGATCCCCCATATGCAGTGTTGTATGGTCTCCAGCACTGCCTTGATGAGCCCCTCAGCCAATGGGAGCAGATCAGCCTCATAGGAATCTCCATAACAATAGGAAGAACCTAAAAGATTTGTGCCACTGAAGAGAGTAGTGCCTTAAAGTGATAGCAATGTTTCACAAAAACAGCAGCCCCAATTAATCTTCATAGTATTTGAGCCATAGAGAGTGTTATTTCATTACTGTGAGACTTGTAGTTCAAGAGGAATTGAATGATAACGTTTCCCCCTCCCACCCCTTTTACCTAGTGTAAGCCCCCACTCCTCAGATGTGAATCCAGTCCATAGACCAGACAGCTCACATCAAGGGTCAAAATTTTTACTGTGAGAACAATGAAATCCCTGCCCCCCTTGATAGGTTTTTTCAGCTTTTCCACTTATCTTAACTGAAGATTGTCTCTCTCTGCAATCTACCTGATCACTCCCTGCTGCTCTAAGCTGAGCAGTGTTACATCAGTAGAAGGGGCAGGAGGGGGATACTTTATCTTATTTTGAAACATTACTATCCCTTTAAATACATCATATGCCTAATTTCTTTCTTTAAATTTGCATTTAAACACAGAAAGAGAGAGACAAAAAGTAGCTTACCACTTGTCCTATTAGTTGAAAGCCAGAAGGCAGTTTCATTCCGTACACAGGTACATCCTCCACATTTATAAGCCATTCCTTTAAATAAATTTTAAAAAACGTTTCTAAAAATTTGAGAAGAGATCTACATGAATATTTTAAACCCTTAAGGACCAATGACGTGGCAGGACCATCATGGCTATCCTGCACTTAAGGACCAATGACGGCCCTGGTATGTCATTGAATTCAGGGGTCCTTGAATCAAATGAAAAAAAAAAAATGCCCCGTGGGCTGACTGTGTGGCTGATCGTTAAGGGGTTAAAGAAACAAAAAGTTATTTACATTTTTCATTCATTGAATGGACCTATTAATTGCCAATTAAAGCGGAACTACCACATTAGGTAAAGTCGCCCTATGATACTTAGGTAGTTGGTGACTAGCTTAATAATAGTTATTTTACCTCTCAAAAGTAGCCTCTTGTAAAGTAATCCTTAAGTTTCTGAGACCGAAAGCCAGTCATCAGTGCAGACATCTTGTCTGCGCGCCTGGGTTGTCAGTCCCGGTCTCCCTTCAGAAGCATAGCACTGGCCCAAATGGCACCGGAAGGGACTGAAGGTGCAGGCGCACAGACTGCACTAACCTGGCCATCTCGGAAGATTAATGATTACTTTAAAAGTGGCTACTTTTGTGAGGTAAAATAACTATTATTAAGCTAGTCGTCGCCTGCCTAAATATTGCAGGGTGATTTTACCTAATGTGGTAGTTCCGCTTTAATTATAAATAAAAAATATCCTTTAATTTTAATAATCAATCACAAAATGCTACAATAAGTTACCCAAGATCAAATAAAAGAACATATTTAATTAGTCTGTTGCCATTAAAAAAATGGCGGTTTATAGTCTTTTTTTTTTTCAACATTTTATATAAACACTTATATTAGGAGTGATGTGGGTAGAACTTCATATTATATATATATATATATATATATATATATATATATATATATATGAAAACAGTGGTTTTCCAACTGGTTTGTGGAGGCCCAGGGTTCCCTGAAAAACTGCAATGGGTTCTGCAGAACAAATGCAAGCAATGGCAGACAGTGGAACCAGACTAGGATGACCATTAGTGTATGTATAGTTCTGTGACTATCAGTGGAAATGAAGAAAAAATTCAAAGTGTGCAATCTTATAATAGGCATTGAAATCTAGCTCCTAAAGAAAAACATGAATTATCATATAGAGTTGCCTAAAATGTATTGTTATTGGCAAAACTAGAGTTTAAATGCATTAGTTATTGATGTTATGTTAACTCACTGGATGCTAGAGATGGATGCAAAGCAATGCACTGGAGACCTCTCTAGCATCCAAGGTGGTTAACCAGTTTGAGGGTTTTAATTGGAAACAAAAAACTTTCTTTCTCGGGTTGCACAGTGCAGCCTCCTGTATTTTACAATGGCTGTTCCCATAGTAGCAGACTTAGTAAAATGTGATAATAGCCCATCAATAACTCTTAGGATAGAGCTAAGGTAATTTTGAAGATTAACTAAATCTGAGATTTATTAAAAAGAAATTGTTGAAAGTTTTTACTGTGATGACTTTTCAGTAGACCATCTCCTAGAAGTGAGAGTACTCTTTGTTTTATGCTGCAGGGAATGAGATTCAGTATAGACAAGTGTAAAGTTATGCATTTTGGGTATAATAAAAATGCAACATATAGGTTAAATGGTGTTACTTTGGGGAAATCTACTAATAAAAAGGATTTGGGAGTAATGGTAGACAATAGACTTAGCAGCAGCATGCAGTGCCAGCTGGTGGCTGCAAAGGCCAATAAGATATTGGCATGTATTAACATGTATTCTGGGAGCATTTTCTAAAAAAGGACATTATGGAACTGGAAAAAGCGCAGAGGAGGGCTACAAAACTAATTAAGGGAATGGAAAGTTTTAGTTATGAAAAAGTGTACAAAGGTTAAATATGTACACACTAGAGAAACGGTGTATTGTAGGGGATATGATAACATTATATAAATATGTTCAGGGCCCATACAAAGGGCTCTCCAAAGACCTGTTCATTAACAGAACGGTACAAAGGACAAAGGGTCACCTGCTAAGACTTGAGGAAAGTAGATTTCAGCTACAACAGCGGAAGGGATTCTTAACGTAAGGACAATAAAGGTATGGAATTCACTGCCTTTAAAAAGGGCCTGGATACTTTTTTAAAATAGAAGAATATATAGGGCTGTGTATATTATTGAGATTAATATTTATTTAGTGCTTGTTTATCCAAGGAGAAATCTGATTGCCATTGGGAGTCAAGAAGGAATTTTCCCCCATTCAAAGCAGTATGTGAAACTGCTGAAATAAGGGGTTTTTTGCCTTCTTTTGGCTCAACAGTGGTAAACAAGAATAGGAAATGGGTTGAACTTGATGGATGCAAGTCTTTTATCTACCTAAACTGCTATGTAACTATGAAACCCTTCGTATATACCAGTGGTTCTCAACCTGTGCCCTCAGTGGCCACTAACAGAGCAGGATTTGAGGATTTCCTTGTGAAAGCACAGGTGAGTTAATCAATGTGAATGAGCCTCTGATCAACACACTTGTGCTCTAGTAGGGGAATTCCTAAGTCCTGGCCTGTTAGTAGTCACTGAGGGCACAGGTTGAGAACCCCTGGTATATACACATTTTTCCAAAGTAAGTGTTTACTGTTCCTTAATTACTTAAAGGGACAGTAAACACTTACTATAGAAAAATGTGTATATACTACGGGATTCATAGCAGATACATGGGCAAACTGGCTCACACCTGACTTCAAATATTTTTGTAACTAATGTGAGGCATTTACACTAGAACTAGCTTCTCACTGGCCCACCATTTACACTGTCCAGATGACTAGACAAGTCTCCCACACAAACGACCCACCACCTAACATAGGACGTGGTTTTTAATGCCAAAGAGAATCTGAAGTGTTTTCAGTTTTTATTTTCTTCCTACCTTAACTATTCATAATTCAATAAGACTCTCCCACTCACTGTGCTAATCTAATGCAGAGAATACACTAAACAGCATTTTTACATTTGGGCATTCCTGAGCATAGGTTTCAACACATTTATTTATCTCTGCTATGTATATCTATGTATATCTTTATTTATATGGCACCACACCGTGTACACAGCACATTACAATAGACATATGTTACAATAAATATGGGGGGATGAAATAAGTGCGACATTCATAGAAACAATAGGAGAGAGGTCCCTGCCCCAAGGAGCTTACAGTCTATAAAGATTATCACATTTTTAAAGAGAATGGTTTTTATATCAAAACTTACCATATACTTTCCGAGTACACGGTCCTCAATATCTGGGAAGTTATTTAAAAATGTACCTAGCCTTTGTAAAGTTTCCCGTTGAAAACAATAAAAGACAACACTGGCCATTCTAGAATCAGTTTCCCCACGTTGAGGTTTCTCAAAAAAACGCCTGATTCTGTTAAAAGACAAATGGTATGTATGAGTAGTCAATCAGTTAAGAAAGAAAACATTATGGGGTCGATGCACAAAGGCATAATAAAGGGTGGCACAGTGGAAATGATTTCTACAGAGATATAATTTCCCCCAGTTCCTATGTCATTCTATGGAGCCAGTGCACTATGATTTCTCCAACTTTGGAGATCTTTGTGCATAGGCTCCATAGAATAACATAAGAACTGGAGAAGTGATAAACTGGAGAAGTAATCTCCACTTTATCATGCCTTAGTGCATCACCCCCTACAAAGCTTTGTTTATCAATTGAACCAATGAAGAGTAGTATTCTATTGGAGCACCAATCAAGGGACATTTTCACCTAAAATGAAAAGGGCTCATTTCCTTTTAAATATTATATATTTCATGCCAACATTTTTAAAAGGTTTTTCTTTGGTTCAAAAAAATCATAATTATCAGTCAGAAAATTAATGTGTATGAAGGTTAGAGGTTATAGTTTGGCTACATGTGTTTTCAAGCTTGCTCAGAAATTAAGAAAACCTGAAATAGAGGTAACCACTGTGAGAAGAACCATTTAATTTTTGACTTACAGAGACTTGCCTCCTATCTGTTTAACTCAGTTATGAAATTCACTGGGGACCTAGTGTTGCTCCATAGCCCCTAAGGCTGGCATCTGTCATTGCCAGGTTCCATTCTGATATGACAAAGGGGTATCCTTGAGTCAGATGATGACAATGCAGCCACCAAAATAGATATTTCCTTGTCTGGGAAGACAGGCTCATGGATTGAGACAGGGGAGAGTGCTGTCGGTACCAGCTCCTGAGGATAATCAAATGGAGTTCCCTCATGTATAGCTGGGCATAAGAAACAGATAATGTAATCCCTTATTGTTGATGAGGGCCATGCTAAGGCTCATGACACATCCCGAAACAGGATCTGGATCTTGTCTTCTGGTAAGAACACTCACCCTCGAACTGTGTCATACTTAATTCCCAGGACAAACAGGGTCTGGGATGGAATCAGAAAGGACTTCTTGAGATTGAGGACCCAGGTGGGATGCAAGCACGCTACCTGACATGGGCTGCAAGAATTTCTTCCTGTCACAACCCTAACAAGTGAGAACTTGTCACAAGCTAGACCAGAGAGGCAGATATGGAGGATAGGAACCCAGTAGTATGGCTGGTATTTTTTAATGGTGGTGCCCAAGGATGCAAGTCCCCGAAGGAACAGGCAAGGAAGATTAACCAACGATGAAGAGCCAGAGATTAGAGTAGTAGGTTGATGCAAACCAAAGTCAAGGGGAGCCAGAGGTCAGAGTAGTAGGATGAGCAAGCCAAGGTCAAGGGGAGCCAGAGGTTGATGCAAGTCAAGGTCAAGGGGAGCCAGAGGTTGATGCAAGCCAAGGTCAAGGGGAGCCAGAGGTCACAATAGTAGGAACACTATGAGCCAGAGTCCAAGGAGAGCCAGAGATCAGGTATTATATATATATATATATATATAAATAAAAGTAATGACAGCCAAGGTCAGAGTACTACCCTGAGCTATACACAGGGGGACAGCACACACAGTCTGAGCACTGATCCGCTGGTGCTCAAAGGCTTTATAGCCTATAGGCGTGATGTCACAACGCTCATGTCACAATGTCGAGTGAGTGTCAGCTGAGTCAACATAGAGAAATAGGATCCGGAAAAGCCAGCACGCTTACAGGGCTAAGAGATGACGATGCCATCCACCGTCCCACAGTGGAGGCATCCGTCAGGTACGGCCGACACCCTGAACCTGGACCAAACACTTGCAAATGCACTTTCATCCAAATATGAAGTCAGGGAGATCCCTGCAAATGGACATGTGTGGACAGAGTTGCCATGATCCTCGAAACATTTCTTAGAGCTGACGCCAGGCCAAAAAGCAGTGCAGTGAAGTGGTAGTGATTTTATGAGAAGGCAAAACAAAGGAAACATTGGTGGTCTGGATGAATAGGGACATGAAAGTAAGTGTTGTGAAGATCTAAAGAAGCTAGATATTCACAGAGACATTGTTGTGATGATAAAGTGCAAAAGACTCCATCTGGAAATGGACGGCATCCACCAACCTTTTTGGGGAGCACACAAAGGTTGTAATAAAAACCTGAAAAACGTTCCTGGGCTGGTACAGGAACCAGAACCTGCTTATCTAACAGAGATGTGTCTAGACATGCTCACTCAGGGTCTCAAGAAACCCTTGACAAAATGAAGCAATGTGGAGGAAGATATTTGAAATCTTTAAGGTACCCTTCCGAAACATCCTTCAAATCTCACTGGTCCTCCATGGCATCTTGAAAAAGATGAAGGTACAGACTAGGATGGATTAGTCATGTGGAGGATGGCTCGCCAGACTTACAATTTGGCAGAGTTCTTCAGCAATGAGAAACAGACTTATCATAAAATCAACATCCACTGGGAAATGATGCATAGAAACACCAGTAAACTAGGCAATCCAACTCCAGAGAAGCCAGTGATAGGAGCCGGACTAATGGGGGATTATATAGCACCAGGCCTAAAGGAAAAAGAAAAATGTAGACCTACAAACTAAAAGTAGTGCTGGCTAGCTCTTCTTTGCTTGAGAGTCCACTTGAGTCTCAAAGATTAATGCTGGGGGTCGAGCTGGAGGAGGGACTCTGCCTCAAAGATCCTGTCATTTTAAATGCCCTGCCCTCTGGAGGAGGTATAAAAGGGAAATTACTTTTTTTTAACATGGGAATGATGTTCCTCTAAGAACATAGAGGACCAAAAACACAAATTAGCAGGATATCATCTAGATATACAAACACAGAACGCTCCAATAGGTCCATGAAGATATCATTCACAAATTACTGAAAATCCAGAGAGGCATTTCAATAGTCCAAACAGCATTATAATTTGACATTTTGGAGCTGGACTGTCTGTGGGCAGGACCAGTCTGTTATGCATATGGAATTTCCTATGTGAAATGGCAAATGGGAATGAAAAATGTGACTTGTTGCATCATTGAGAGGCCACCATGCTTCAGAAAAAGACACTATCTTGTTCGTTTTCGATAGGTGCTTGTCACTATATTTGTTTCTAGGTCTCCCTACGTGGGAAGGGCACCCCAGGAATAGGACCTTGTTCTCCATGTGTTTATAGGGAATATGTTGCACACCGATGAGGCCCACATGGGCTAAAATGTACATCTGTGGTTATGCTGTTTAACTCGTGCAGTGAGGATTTGCCTGACATTTCGGAGCTGGACTGTCTGTAGGTAGGACCAGTCTGATACGGATATGGAAATTTACTCTCTGCAACAGCACTTGGGAGTGAAAAAAGTGACTTGTAACACAATTCAGAGGCTACCATGCTTCAGAACAAGACATAACATACATAGTAAATTTGGTTGAAAAAAAGACTCAAATCCATCAAGTTCAACCTTTGCCTCATAATTATGTTTTAATTCTGGTTTTAATAAGAGATAGATGTGGACATAAAATATTTTAGAACCTGGGAGAAGATCCATGGGGCAATCATAGCTATAGTGAAGTGGCAAACAAGCAGCCTATCTTCCTTACTGAAAACATTGAAGAATTATGTGTAAACTTTAGGTACAAGAGGATTCTCCACAAGGACTGCTGCAAGGCAAGTTCCCCTTTTAGGCTCATCGGGCAAATGAAAATAATTGTTGCGCAGTAAAGAGAAAGAAGAGAGATCTGGACCCCTGATGCAGCCTATTCCAGGGTTATGTGGACAAAGCCAAGGAAGCCCAAAAATAACCGGGAATAAAGGAACGTGTAACACACCAATAAAGAATAACACAGTTTGTTAAATAACAGAAATTTCCACAGGTATAGTTAAATAGGTTATAACACCAGATCACATGGGTGACCCTTCAAACAAATATATTTCTAATAGGATAGACTTAGGAATCAGGGGAAGAGGAATAGAGCTGGCAAACTGGGGACTGGGCATGCACAGAATTACTAGTAGCTGCTGACTTAGAAAGCCTGAACATGAAAGGTTTTTGGACTTTGTGTCAAAACAGAAGAAAAAATAATGAGGAAAGAGAAGGTGAAAATTTCTGAAAAGGAAGGGTGAAGGTTTCTGTAGGGAAATCTGTATACTTGGCAAAGGATAGTTAGGACAGGCTCACAGGATGTAACCTTCATCAGCACAGTACAAGCACAAATTCAGGGAGTGTCTCTGTCATTTTCACTAAGTTGAAAGAGTGGCTTTAGCTAACCCAATCTGCATGGGCTGTGGAGCAGGCTGCAGATAAGTAGATGAGGTTCCAGTAGGAGATGGAGTTGGCTAAAATAAGGCCAGTGACCAAGCTCTCTCTCGCTTTCGGCATCTTTCCAAGGGACTGTATATGGATCTCAACACTGAGGAAACGACTGAACAATGCACATTACTGCAGAACAGAATATGGGGGGGGGGACATCAGACATGTATACAAAGAGGAAAGATGCACCAGATGTGCGCTATAAATGCACAGGCATTGGTCCATTTGGTGCCACCCTTCTCCTTTATTTAGCACCATCTAGAATCAAACAGTGCTTAGTTGTCTTGGCTCCTTTCTTGCTCCTTGCCAACATTTCTCTGTACCTGATATTGACATCGATTTCTCCCTTGGCATACACTTGACTGCTGCCTGCTTTGACCTACCTGCTGACTTAAATATTCTAAATTTGTGCTTCCTGACCCTGACCTTGGACAATCCTACTAAGCCTGTGCCATTGCCCTTTTGCATCATGCTTTGGAATTTCCTCTCTGAGGAAGAAGGGTGGCGCCAAATGGACCACACAGTCTCTGGGGCTCAACCCTAGGGTTCGATTGGTAAATCCTGCATGGATCAGAGCTACCTGCCACTGGGCTCCAGTCTCCAGAAATGCTATAGGCTTAGACCTTAGGTATGCCAATCCACTCATGTCCAAATAGTTGCGATGTAGAATAATCAAAAAAGAAAGAATGCAGAGTCCAGCTAAAGTAAATGTTTAAAACTGTAACAAATAAATCATGCTTTATAACAGACAAGAATAAAATGGCATGTTGGTCAGACAGTTCTATTATATTAACCACTGCTCATTCATCCATGTTCTAGCATATTTTAATCCTTTTGCTTCAGTTTAAAATCAGACTAATCATTCAGAACAGCCTGAGAACAAAAAAACACAACACATTTTGAGCCCAGCAGACCCTGCACTGGGGGGGGCGGGGTAGTAGGAAACTTCAGAGGAATTAATATATCCAACAGCTTAGCTTATTTTCCTTCAAAATGAATGAACCATTGACTGTACCAACAGTGTTTATGTGAGAGGACAACCAGAAAATCTGTATTGTTCGGGATGCCAATGCTTGGTTTGAGCACACGTGTTGTAGAAAGTGCAGAAGTATACATCTGAAACTAATGCAATCCTTAGTTTTTCTTGCCTTTTTGTAAGTCTGCACAAAAATGAATGTAACAACTGTGGATATGAAAAAGGGAAATAAAGCATACCATATTTTAAAGCAAGACAAACGTTCATTAAATGAATGGTCGCATGCCTTTCTATTTTACAGTTCTACGATGATGTGTACACACATTCACAAAATGTGGTATGATTTTTTTTTTTTTTAACATTTCAACTATTTTAAAGATCTGAAAAATACCATGAAATACACTGCATTTTCTACTGTATACTGTAGATGCTTCCCTACCGAGAAAATCTCTACACCATTGCCATGGACTGACATACTGTAGCAGGTGTCAGGAGCTGCACCAACCACAATCTGCTGTTTTCTTTCATTTTATGTAGTTCAATGAGTGCATTAAATAATCATAACATCTATATATGAATACAAGGTAGACAAGATACCTGGATGCATCAAATTAGAGGAGCAATAAACTGACAAACTGTTTCCATAGAAACTGTGAAGTCACTCCTGTCAGTTTGAACTTTCAGGAAGTAATGACATTTTTACTCAGTTTGCTTCATGACAGTTTGAACAGTTATAACTTTTGAATAAAACAAATGCCACCAGTGGAAATGCCCTGGTATTAGTCAGCATAAGCCCTAAAAGACTTTCCTTTTTCTTCTTTTTTTAATATAAGAACCTAAGTCTACACATCCTTTAATAGTCATATTGTATATGCTGGGCTACACAGATACTTCCAGAATATGAAACAATGGATTTTTCCCCCTAATTTCACTACTTCAGGATGCAATTAAATTGTACAAAAAAAAAAAAAAAAAAAACATGGAATGTCATACAATATTAGGTAGTCATGCAGCTAGAGGAAAAAGTATACCCTAAGGATATGGGCTGGCATAAAATTACATAGTGCCCATCCTATATAATAATTCGCTAAGTTGTGTGTAACGCCCGACATGCGTAGTAGACACTGCTGCGCGTGCGGCAGTCATGCGCAGTAGAGACTGCCCGCGCTGCGGCTGATACAGAGCTGGGCGCTCCGAAGGAGCGTCCAGCTCTGTATCAGCCGAGGCACGGGCAGTCTCCACTGTGTGTGACTGCCCCGCGACCGGCTGCCAGACGCACTGTGGCCCGTGTAACGGGCTGTTCAACTAGTTTCATTATAATGTCATAACTATAAAAAATATCATGTTTCAACCTGAACATAAGGCACCCTTTTAGAGCCATCTCCATCTATGATAGGTAGTCAAGTGAGGTATATACTAAAGGAAAGCTCCCACCACCACCACTAGCTTTTATTAACCTGGAACAAATACCACCATGAGTGCCCTTGCAAGAATATGGAGACTCTCCCTTTTCAAAGAACTGTAGTTAAGACAGTGAGATTGATATAGGAGCTCCATTAAAGACTCTCCATTTTTATAAGAGAACCTTACATTCCATGGTCTTTAGTTTCATACCAACTTCATTACACATGGAACAACGGTGTCAGCATGCTCAGGCAGGGTAAATATGTACAACTGAACATAAGTGACATTTTCTGCCCTCCCCCTCTGTTTTGGAGGGTTCACTTAGGGCAACAGGGTTCACTTAGGGCATCTCCCATTGGCATACCTGGGAACTCTCCGGATTTGCCCCGGAGACTCCGGTTCTGACAGAGATTTACCGGGTCTCCGGGGCAGAGGCTGATTCCTCCAGACGTGGGGAGTTTCTATTGAAACTCTACCCACTTACACTCTTTCTCCTGCTGTTCTTCCGTCCCAGTCTTCTGTGTGACATTTTTAACCCTTTGAGTGCCAGAGTGGTACGGAATGCATTGCTTTGCAAAGCATTCCGTACCACTCTGAAACTCAAAGGGTTAAGCACCCCCCCGCTCACGTCAAGCCTCGCCCCTTTTTGACACGATTAGCGTCATTTTTGTCACCCCCTGCTGAAAAGAGGACTCCCCTCCGGGTAGCCCTCAGCTGGAAGTTCCCAGGTATGCCCATTGGCAGTAAAGTGGTTAAAATTGAACTGTCACCTTGAAGTTTGCATATTTGAAAAATTAATTAAAAACTATATATCACATTGGTCAAAAGAAAAACAAATTAAACGCTGGATTCAAATGCAGGTGCTAATTTTATCTCTAGGTATCCCCACAGACTTCAATAGGAACATATTTGCTAAAACGGGAGGTAACATTTATCTCCTGCATTTGAATCCAGCCCTAAGTGTCCTGGAGATATTTACACTTTTATTTCTATACAGTGAGATCTCTAGATGCTAATGAGTCTCAGTCAGCAAAGGATTTAATTAGCATATGAACCTGCACTGTAAGTGAATTTCACTTCTCTCAGAAATAAAAACATCAATTTCTCCTAAGTTATATATCTGATTTTGGCAAATATAACATACTGGTGTAAAAGCCCGTGTACACGGGTCAAGGTCCGGGCGATGTTATCCCTTTGAGTGCCAGAGGGGTACGGAACGCATTGCAAAACAATGTGTTGCGTACCCCTCTGGCACTCAAAGGGTTAAGAGGCAGGTCCTGCTCTGTGACCTGCTGCCAACGCAGTCATGCACTGTAGAGACTGCCCGAAAGCACAGAATGCTCCCAGCACAGAACTCCCAGCATTCTGTGCGTTCGGGCAGTCTCTAATGCTCATGACAGCTTCTGACAAACATTCTAGAGAATTATTATAGAGTATAATATGCAAATTTTAAACCAAGACAAAAAGGGCTAGATTCTATTACAGGTTCTAATTTTATCACTGCTTTTATCTCCAGTTTTCTCCATAGACTTCAAGAAGACAATTTTGATAAAACGGGTGTTCACATTTAGCACCTGCAATAGAATCTGGCCCCAAGTCCACTTTAAAAATATATACATTATAATGCTTTCTTTTTACCTCTATAAAGATGGCTTACAAGAGCCATTGTGATTAGAATAAAGAATAACTCCTAAACAGCCTGCAAACAACCAGGAGAGAGTGGGAACATGTGCATACCCATGCTTTCAATTTCCTACCTGTGTGTGTCTGGACATACTTCAACTATTCCTCTTGAGCATGTACTTTCCCCTTCTTCCATTTCATAATAAATTGCAAGTTCACCCTCCTACAACAATATAAAGGAAAAAATCAGGATAGAATTCTGTTACCAACTGCATTCTGTAACATTTAACCCCTTAGATTCTAGAAATGTCTCTATTTCGAGTGAATATATTTCAGTTGTTTTAGCAGGTTCAAACTTTCCTAAGTCCTGATGGTAGAAAACAACTAAATCATTGTGGCTGATTCCATTAGCTATACAAATATCCTTTGCTGCACTAGCTATGGATGATACCTAAATCATAAGAACTGACAAGCTGAAATTCATCAAGGTGCAGCTGAGCAATAGGGCCATATATATGCTCAATGTGGAATTTGCAGGACACCCTTAATAGGTTATTTGCCAACAATGAAATGAAGGGCACAAGTAAATATGTAGTTCTTCATTCTGTGGTGTTCGCTGTGCATCCAGCTCGCCAACAGCAGAAACTGTTAGTAAAAGCATGAAGGCATCTTGTGGTCTGACTCAATTGTTCTGGTGGTGAGAATCAGCTGATCCTGCTGAAGGGATAATGTCAGTAGTTTAAGACCAGCTTGCTTGGAGTGAGTGGTGCTTTTTTGTGTCTACCTCTGGGAGCCCTCTGTGCAGTCACCTTATCATCCAGTCAAATTAACTTCTTATCAACACTACCATCTCCTTTGACTTCAGATAAGTGCATTCCTATTTTTGTTAGTTCTGTAGTTCCTAGGTTCATGTACTTGGGGTATTTTCTGTATAGCATTTTCCCTTTTTTCTTGGTATATATATTTTGTTCCCCATTTCTATGGTAGGTCTGAATATTTATCTGTTAATTATCCCTAGGGTTTTAGATATCTTGCTCTTGCTGCCCGAAGCGGATGAGTGCTCCCACATTACAATCTCTAGGGCTGCTTCTCAGCTACTTTGTTTAGTATTGGGGTAGGTGGTGCAGAGAAACCCCTCTTTAGATCTACTTTGTGTATCTATGACAAAATGTAAGTCACTTTGTCAAGCAAGATTATAAAATATTAGATCTGAAAAATATATTGTATAAAGACAAAAATGGCATTTATTATGTTTTAGTTTGGCTCCTTGTACTTTGTTGTCCTGTTTGCACTACTGTGCATTCCACTGATGGCTCAGGATTTCCAATCAAAGGGATAGTAATACTTTGTTTTATCTTTATTTTATTTTGTAGGTATTAAAAAACATGAAGAACGATATAAGTCTTATCTCTCAAACCTTTATGGTTTGAGAGATATTCACAAGCAAAGTCTCCCCTCCCGCCCCTTTTACCTAGTGTAAGCCATCTCTTCTCAGATGTGGAATCCAGTCCATAGACCAGACAGATATGAGAACAATGAAGGCCCTGCCCCACTAGACAAGTTTTTCAGGTTTTTCCCTTATCTTAATTGAAGATTGTCCCTCTCTGCAACCTACCTGGGCACCTCCCTTCTGCTCTGGCTGAGCAGTGTTACATCAGTAAAAGGGGCGGGAGGGGGATACTTTGTTATTGAATTACTCTTGAACTACAACTCTGACAGAACTGAAATAACACTCTCCGAAGTCCAAATACTACGATGATTAATTAGAGCTGCTTTTATTATGAAACATTACTATCCCTTTAAGATGTGGCTAGGGTCATTCCTATTATCCACTTTAAGCAAGAATTTTGTTCAGCCAATGCAACGTTGTTTTCTTTGAGCATTTCGAACATCATGGCTCTGTAATTGAATTTTTATGGTATCTCACCTCAACTGTCTTTGTGACTAATTTTTTTTTACATTTCTTCCATTATCATTCATGCATTTGACATTTCCAGGTGCATCACTTACAGCGGTTTCTTCAATCATTTTAATTTCTTCTCATTTTGTTTCTTTAGGGCTGTGGCAGTATTATTCATTTGTTGAAATGGATCACTAAAAAGACCATCAACTAAGCTTTGAATAACTACTTCACTATGTTTATCTTGAACATTACCCTGTCTTCTGGAATAAGAAAAATAAAATATTAATTGAAGGCTGGAAGCTGTATTAAATGCATATTTGCTGAAAGTTAAAACATATTTCCAGGGATACTTTTCCCCAGGCAAATGCCAGGGCAATGCCTCCTAGAGCAGACCGGGACCGACAGCGCAGGCGTGCAGATGTCACTAAGCTAAGATGTCTGCGCGCAAGCCTAGCCGCCGGTCTCACAAGAAAAAGGATTTCTTTGGATGCTGGTACTTGTGGCAGATAATAGAACAATTAAGAAGCTAGTCGCCCTATGCATAATTAGTGATGGGCAACTTTATATTAGCTTGTAGTTCCTCTTTAAATGAGAGTTTTAACCCTTTGACTGCTACAGGTCTCTGACAAATTAATAGGCAATGGACTGGAGACCTCTCTGACATTCATTAAATTAAAAGACCCATTAAAAACAATTGGTATTTTGAGAATTTTGATTTTGTCCCCTAGGTGCAGTTAGTTTGCTCCCGTTCTTCTTGGTACATCAGCCTCAATGCATTTCAGTATTAGTTTTGATTTAATGGTGCATGCACTCTTTTTGGCGCACACTAGTTTGCCTATAACAACATAACATTTGGCAGGGATTGAAAGAATTACCTTTAATCGAAAGAACTTAATTACTTGAGCCATGTCAAAATTCTGATCAGCACACAGCATGTCACCAGCAATCTAGTGAAAAGAAAACACCAAGCACCAAAGTATTAGATTTGGATTTAGGGGAAAATGTTCTGCAGCACATAACCTCAGACAAGTTTTAAAACCGATTTTAAAATGGAATGAAAATTCAAATGGCAATGTTAAAAAACAAAAACAAAAGAAAACAAAAAAAAAACAAAAAAACACAGAGTAAGTGCAAAATGCTGCATTTGGATTTGTGTTGTGCTACATCAATTTCTGTCACAGACGTAGTGACTTATCAATCACACGTAAAACTGCAAATTAACCCATTTCACAAAAGGTCACAGATATACGGTTTATGAATTCTGAATAATGAATTTGGATGCTGAAGCAGATTTAGTTGTGTGTTTTGGCATTTTCTCCACAGTTTTATGATATGGGAATAAAAAGGAGAAAACTGGAATGATGAAGGGAAAAGCTATAAAGAATTGATTAAGACAGAATAGGTACTGCGAAAGAGCTAAATAGGTTTGTTGACATTTTATACTCCTTAAACTCATTTTGATTCGACAATCACATGTTCAGCCATGATGTGCTGGAAAGCAAAATTCAAATCACAGAGAACTCGGATGTTCATTCTACTTTTCAATTTTATTTCCAAAAGAACACACAAAGAAAATATTAAACAGATGACGGTCACAATAAACACATTTGCAATGCAGAAAGATGTGAGCAAAGAACATCTGCTAACCAATTTCCTACACTTGACAGTCATTAGATAAGAGAAAGATACACCTCCCACAGGGGAGAAGAAAGCAATTCCTATTAGGCAGGAAAATACATTTTCTGTTTGATTTTAGAGTAATAAACCTTTGTTTGTTTCCCCCACACCTCCATAATAAACATATATATGGTATGCTTTTCCTAATTCATGAATTGCTTATCAATGTTTCATTCCAAAGTTATTACACTTCAAACTTTTTTTTTTTTTTAAATTAACAGTGCCAACTGTTGTTCAGGAAGTTATAATACTGTATTCTATAAGAGAGGTGAGTCACTGGCTACGCTTTGCCATAGAAAGTGATAGTAACAGCTTCATCACTTTGTAACAATACCTTTGTTTTATTCTGCAGGGACAGCCTAACAAATTATATATATATAAAATCTGGTACAGCAAACAGATTTACATCCCTACTTTCTAATTTTTGTGACTAGGATTTTGGTTAGCTATAAGAGACTGAATTGTATGCAGAATAAAAATAATTGTATTTATTAATCACCAAGGTGAGCCTCATATCCAACATAGATAGTGAAATATCTGTTTGTGAGAGACAACATTTTAAGAGTAAGTGAAGACAGTTCTTTTTAAATACTCAAAGATGCTAAAGGTGGATATACAGCAACATAAAATGGAGGGGAATGTAAAATATAATGTGACTAGTTTAAAAGACTGTGTACACGGGGCACAGTGCCACCCAGCAGCCTCGGCTGGTGCTCACGTTGCAGTCATGCGCAGTACAGAGTGCCCAAACATGCCGCAGCTGATACGGAGTGGGGTGCTCCGAATTCGAACCGGAGTCCTCTCTGCACATCCCAGGAAGGTGCGCAGAGAGGACTCTGGTCTGAATTCGGAGCGCCCCACTCTGTATCAGCCGCAGCACTTTCGGGCAGTCTGTACTGTGCATGACTGCAGCACACTCAGTCTCTACTGCGCATGACGGCTTCTGACAAACATACTAACGAATTATTATATAGGATACTGTGAACCAAATTAACCCCTTCGCGACAATGGACGTACATGTACGTCCTCTGTGGCTGTCACTTAGTGACAGAGGACGTACATGTACGTCCAGGAAATCCGGATCCCCGCGCGGCTGCACGCCGTTCGGGGACTCCGGATTCTAATGAAAAAAAAAAAAAAAAAAAATGTTAGACGGGCGTTAAGTGACGGCCGCGTCTGCACGCGGCCGTCACTAAGGGGTTAATAGATGTAAAAATGTTTCTAAAACACAATGAACAGATTATCTGGATGAGCTTCAAAGGGCAATCTCAACACAGATTCAATAACTGGTGGTCTACACATTAAAGGGATATTAATGTTTCACAATAAAAGCACCTCCAGTTAATCTTCATAGTATTTGGGAAATGGAGAGTGTTATTTCAATACTGTCAGAGCTGTAGTTCAAGAGTAATTGAATGATAAAGTATCCTCCTCCCGCCCCTTTTACTGATGTAACACTGCTCACTTCAGAGCAGAAAGACTGTCCAGATGGATAGCAAAGAGGGACAATCTTCAATTAGCTTAAGGGAAAAACCTGAAAAATCTGTCAAAGGGGCAGGTTTTCTTTATGGTCACAGTAGGAAGATTGTCCCTTGCTGTGAGCTGTCTGGTCTCACGACCAGATTCCACATCTGAGGGGAGATGGCCTACACTAGGTAAAAGGGGCAGGAGGGGGATACTTTATTATTCAATTACTCTGGAACTACAACTCTGAAAGTATTGAAATAACACTCTCTATGGCTCAAATACAATGAAGATTAATTGGAGCTGCTGTTTTTGCAAAACATTACTTTCCCTTTAACCCCATAGCGACAATTGACTTACCAGGTATGTCCCGCAAAAACTGTCACTTAGTGACAGAGGACATACCTGGTAGGTAGGTCTCCGTTCTGAGACTCCGGAATCATTTAAAAAAAAAAAAAATGTACGATGGGCAAGAAATTATGCATCAGTAGACAATCAATACCAGTGGGCCATCAGGAGGAATGTAACATTCCCGACCTGAGAGATGTAAAAAATGTAAACAAGGAATAGGTGGATGGAGTGTCATGCAGTATCTGATATGGGTTTGACTGTGGTATCACAATGTCAATCCTTTATTAGGCAAAAAATAAATAAATACAAAATCTGAAGAGCAATAACATTAATAGCATGGTTAGAAACATATTTGTTACAACAACATGACAGAAACACGGGTCAAATTAAGGGACTGAGACCAGCATATGACAGCATAGGAGTAGTACAACTACTGTTCATTGCCCATTATTCCACAACAGCTGTTACATAGTCAATAAAGGGTGTGATGTATGTATGGTGAAAGGTTGATATATGTTCCAGTGTCAGTTTAATGTTGTTAAAAGGTCAAATTGTTTAGCAGAGCACCGAGGAAGAAGGATGAGAAAAACAGAAATAGAAAAGGAAGAGGGAGAAAGGTAGAAAGGGAAATAAAAGCTTTATTTACACATTTGTTCTAATAATGAAATGCCATTGATTCTTTAAAATCCATCTTGAGGACCAATGACAATGGAAAAGTGTATTTATATGTATTCATAAACATTTCTAAGATCTTGAAATTCAGAATTATTCTATGTCTTTCAACAATGGATTTGAGCAACCCTTTCATACAGCATTCATTCATTGTGGGTTTCAAAAGTATTACTATTAGCAAAATACTGACCACCATGATGTCATCGTTTAATTTCTTGCTGGAAATGGCAAGCTCAAGGTCTGCAACTGCACCAAGTCTTGTACCATATGTGGTTGTACCATCATTAATTATATTTTCCACAGGAAAATCATTAGCTGTTGCCCAACGCTCATAATGCTTATACCTATAAATAAAATATATATTTTAGATTAAAAAAATGTGATAAATACCAAATCAATAGGGTATAAAACATAAACGGTCTCAAATATAAGATTAAGTATAATAATTATATAGTGTAATAATGATATAGAAATCATAAAACAATACTACTGATAGTTACCATCATAATAAAGGAAGTCATGTTATGAAAATAATTTTAAATTATAGGATGGAAATAATGGATTATTAAGAAATCATTCCAGAGTCCACTGTTTAATTTAATTAATGACCTTGAAATTGGTGTTGAAGTCAGTGTAAATGTTTGCAGAATTGCAGTTATCTAAAGTAAGACTCAAAACAGAATTATTTTTGTTTACAGAAGGATTTGGATACAAGGAATGGGCAGAAAAGTAGTAGGTTAGATCCAATAAAGTTACAGATTTGGAAAAGCTGCATAAATACTAGATGAAAGTATATTAGAGGAAGCCTTGTTTGAGAAGGATTTGGAAGTACGTGTAGATGAGAGGATCTAAAACAGGGTGCTGTGGCAATTTGGTGCACTATGAACATCAACTGTGGGTGCCTCTTCTTTTTATTAAGACTTCAACAAAAATAAGAATTTTGAGCTTCAAATATATATTTTAGGAAATTGTTAGTCACAGTATGAATAACAAAAACCAACAGACTGTGGAACCTAAACATAATTATATATTTATGCATTTGTAACCTTCATTAAGTGCATGACAGATATCAAGCTTTTATGCATGCATGTTTGGGGTTCCTTGACCAAAAAAAAAACAAACAAACAACTGTTGAGGTGATTCAATTTTCACCATTTTACAAGAGCCAAAAAATTATCATGTAAACAAGGGGAACAGATGATGAAAGGGGGATTTTTGCGTATTGCCAATATGGGGCACAGTATTCTCTCTGGATACCAGAGACTCCCTCCTTACTTCACTTTACCCCCACCACACATGCTCAGTTTTAATGAAAAGCAAAGATCGAAAACAGACGCAAGGAAGTAAAAAGGGTTACTTCAGCCACAGAACCCGAAGGACCCCCCTGCCTGGAATTCAGACAATTTGTTTTTACTCTGGGGAAAAAGTCCTGTGTTCCACATGGACTAAGAGAAAAGGATTTATCAGTCATTACACAAAATACTTTTTTCTCTTGTGCACTGTGGAACACAGGAACAATAGGGATTTACCAAAGCTATCCACCAAAAAATTCCAGGGGGCAAAATAAAACCCTTCAAAACATAGACTTGCTCCAAAAGAGACAGAGACAAATTAGAACAAATATGAACCTGAGATGTCCGTGGACACCTACACAACAACTCAAGTAAAAGTAGGTTACTGGAAGTAAAGACAAGAAGGACACCTACACAGGAAAAATGTCCTGTAGGACCTTCAATTCCAAAAATGGCTTCAGATGAAAAAAGAATATTGACATGGTAGTGTTTACTAAATGTTTGACGGGACAACCACATCGCCACCTTATGAGATGCTCAGTAGAAGCCTGGTTCTTGTAGGCCCATGAGACTCCCACCAATCTGGTGGAATGAGCTGTGACCCTAAAGGGCACAGGCTTCTACCTGAGGATGGAGGCCTGGCAAATGGCCACTTAAAACAATAGTAATGGTACAGAACTATACAAATAAAAATGGTTTGTTTATGTGTAATGTTTATTATTGTGCCTTTACTTTTCTCTTTTACATCTTATTTTTAAAGATTTACAATTATTTAATGAGATGTTGCCAGTTCAATAGCTATCTTTATATTTCCCTTGACAATGGGCGACTGCAGAGGTGGAGCTTGGCAATTCAGCAGTATAGTTTTACCATTCAGTACAGAAAAGTTAGGTTACATGGCAACGCTGATGGACTGTCCAGGAGAATTGAGGGATAGCCCTGTCCTCCCGCAGCCTGTGACCCAGAGAGTAGGGTCCCAGCCTGATAGCAGGATATTCTTTGGGGTGGGAGGGGAAAGTGTGACAAACACGACTGTGACAGGTCACATGGAGCAAGAGGTGGAGCCTCTATTCCGCCCAGCTGGGATCATGTGGACACTAATACTGAATGGTACAGACAGAATAGGTAGGATTGTCATGGAAGCCTGCTCCAACCTTCCCCCACCCAGACTCAGAGATGCAGATGACTGTCAGCTGAGCTTGATTGTTTTATGGTGTGAACAGCTATTCACTGAGAATGTATACAGAGTTGCTGCTAGGCTGGATTGTGCCTTGGTTGTGCTACCCCCCCCCCCTCAGAGATTTCTACAGGAGGTGATTAGAGTCTTATGTCCACCTCACCTCTTTAGTAACCTTTGTCTGATGTTAAACCTAGAGTGTCATTTTTTGTCCATGTGGTGACTGCCCCTTTCTCTGAACTGTATTAAAATGCGGTGTTGGTTGAAAATAAAGGAGTTCATGATTTAACAAGAAGCAGCGTGTTTGTCTGTCCCTGAAGTATCCAGGTATATTGCTGTTTGTCGTCCACTGTAAAGCAGTTACTCATAGAGAATTGCCACGGGACTAGATAGATAGAATATCCAAACGAACCGGAGCCATCAGTGCAGTATATCCTGCATTGCCGGTGGATACTCGACTCAAAGTACCGGGTCTTAGTGCTTAGTATAGCAGTTAGCTGTACAGGTTAGCGAAAGAAACCCATGGATGATAACATACCTGAACTGCTATACCTTCTGTGGCAGAGACGCCAAGGCCGTATCATAGAAGCAACCATTACATTTCCCATGTTACTGACACTGCAGGGAAATATCACTTCTCCTTTCCAAAAGATGGCAAATCTTTTTTTGCCAGTTTTATGAGACTGTGTATTACATCATTCCCTCTTCTGACCCCTCTGCTGTCCCCACTATTTGGGACTGTATTAAACGCTTCCTGTCTCGATAGTGCTGCCCCATTTTTCCATCTGAGGTGTGTAACCAAATGGAACAGCCTGTTATGTTGGAGGAGATTCTAGACAAGTTGGACCCAAAGTGGAAAAGCCCAGGCTCTGATGGCTTTCCAGTGATATACTACAAGAAGCTTTCTGTGGAACTAGCCCCTTACCCCCTTTTTTATTGCACAACATAGCCCCTTACCTTGTTAAGTCTTTCAACACTATCCTTCAGAGCAATGCCTAGACCCAGCAGCCTCTGGAAGCACACATTAGCCAGCTGCCTAAGCTGGATAACGACCACCCCATCTCGCTCTTGAATACTGACCTTAAACTTTTTGCATCACTCTTGGGTTGGCTTATCAAACAATGTTTAGGGGCTATTAAACACCTGGATCAATCCAGGTTTGTTCCGGGATGGGAGACCCGACACAACACTCAGAAGGTAATAGCAATGATTCATGGGGCCCTGAAGCAACAAGCCACGTTGCTTCTCCTCTCGGTGGACGCCGAGAAAGCATTCAACAGAGTACCATGGACTTATCTGAAGAACTGTTGCGTTACTTGGGCCTAGTTCTCAATGGTTTAGGAGCCTCTATGCTTCCCCACAAGCTGGACAAAAGATTATTGCATTTCTTTCTGAACCCTTCACGATTTCAAACTGGACCTGACAGGGTTGCTCCTTATCTTCTATCCTTTTTGTTTTGTCCCTGGAACCACTTCTCAACTTCATTCGGCTAATCAAATCCATCAAGTGGTTCCCAATATGGGGCGGCTAGACCAAGATCTCCAGTTTTGCAGATGACATACTGTTCTCTATCTGATCCCCAGAACGGTCTTTTCCACCGTTAATAGATCTATTAGATCAGTATAGTGTGATTTCAGATTTCAAGATAAACTATCAAAAATTGTGAATCTTGAATCTAACAGTATGTGATCACAGTAAGGCTTATGGAATAAGCTTGGTAAGGATGATAACCTTACCCAAAGTTCTGTATGTTTTTCAGTCCATACCTCTTATGTTCCCACAACTTCCATTGAATCGTTGGGTGTGTAAGAAACCTTGTCTCTTCCACCAACCTTGGGTGGGTTGGGCCTCCCTAGTGTCAACTACTTCTATGTGGCATCTGCAGTGGCTACTGTGTTGGAGAGTAGTCCTTCTGCCCACCTAGAGTGGCCCTCAGTGCTGTGTCTCACCTTCCCTACTATAAAACTTAGCAACCTCCTCTGGTTACCTAAAGAACTCCCCAGTCCAATCAAGGACATTCACCCAGTCCTCTCCCATTTGCTGTAGTTTTGGAAAAAATTTAGGGATCAGACAAAATGCTCTCCATTCCCTTCCCCAATTCTGTCCGTATATGGCTTCCTGGATTTCCCTCCTGGATATAGGTGAGGCCCCTTCTTGAGTTGGAAAGGAGCCAATACCCATTCCCTCAAAGGTTTATTTTTAGATATGGGGATACCTACCTTTGAGCAACTAAGTCATAATTATGACCGCCCCCACTCTCAGGCTTGGCAATATTGCCAAGTATATAATTTTCTTCTTGATCTATTATCACGGTGCCCGCGCTCCGCTGGCGACATTGTTATGTCAGGGCTACTTCCGGATTCTCTTTTATTGGCTACTGAGGTTTATCTGCTCCCAGTTCTAGCCCTTATATAATGAGCCCTGACACTTCAGCGCTACCCTTTCGTGGTGTTCCAGTTGCCAGTGTTGTTCCTGAGATTCGTGTGTATTCTGTGTATGACCTGGACTGCCGGACTATTCTGCCTGATCGTTCCTACTCTGTGTACCGACTCGGATTGGCTGACGTTCCTGCTCTGTGTATCGACCCGGTCCGGCTGACATTCCTGCTCTGTGTACCGACTCGGATTAGCTGACGTTCCTGCTCTGTGTACCGACCCGGCCCGGCTGAGGTTCCTGCTCTGTGTACCGACCCGGCCTGGCTGATGTTCCTGCTCTGTGTACACCCGGTTTGGGAAGCCTCCTGCTCAGTGTACCCCCGGTACCACTCCTTGCTCTCCCTGTGCTCAGGTTGGAGGGCTTCCCTCCGGTACATACTCTGTCTCTGACAGCTCTGGTTGCCTCCGGTTTACACTGCCTCGGCAGTGCTGCTCTGTGACCCTGCCTCCTCTATACGCTATCATGTCTCTGTTTCGGTATCAGCGCAGTTGCTTGCACCCGGTAAGCTTGACCTGTCCACTCGCTATTCCGAGGTTGGGTTCTCTCTGGGCGCCTCGGTCAGTTTCCATTGCTTGGCAGTTCTGTCCAGGTCTGAGCATTCGGTTACCTGTCAAGGGTTGGTGCCATAGTGTTTCAGGGTCACAGACGTTTTGGGAATCCTCCCTGAGATTGTGTCTGGCAGTATTGAGTATCCTACCATTCAGGCAGTCCTGCCATTGTGCCTACAGTACCCTACAGTCAAGTGGCCTCCGACAGGCTGATAGGGCATCTGTCCATTGGTCTCTTCGCTTAGCCAATATTTGGCTCTGTTGCCTAGTCTCGATCTTACTATCCTGTGGGATATTGGTCTCCACTCTGTCCTTTACCTGTGGCTTACGGTTGGGGCTCACTCCCTGTGTAGGGAGTATCCGTTATCCAGTCACTACTAGGGCCTGCCAGCCTTCCATGGCCTAGTAGTATACCAGCATGTTCTTCCAGAATCACACAAACTGTGATCTGACCTGTGTCAGTATTGCACCTTTGGTGCCTACTGGATCCATGTGGGTTACTTTATCCTGTTGACCTGACCTGTGTCAGTCCTGTACATCTGTACCTACTGGACCTGAGGGGGATACTATATGTTATTGTAGCCTGACCTGTGTCAGTTGTGTCATTTGTATGTACTGGACCCATGTGGGTCACTTTATCTCTGTTCTAAGTAATAAAAACTGTGTTTTTACCATAACCTTCCGAGTCTGAGTGTCCTTAAAACCGTTACATCTATCCTCTAAGGGATAAACACCGTGAGAACTCCCACCCTTTAAGCCGCCTTGCGTCAAGGCATTATAAGGCTAGATCTTTATTCAAGCTATATAGAATGCTCAATGCTCCTCTTGAGGGAAAGAAACCAAAGCATATGCAAGCATGTGAACTGGATTTAAAGGTCGACTTACCTCTAACTTCTTAGCATAAGATCCTTCACGATCTACTCTCTCATTCCACAAATGTCTCTTCCAAGGACGTTAACTTCAAACTAGTAACTAGATGGTACTACACCCCAGACAAACTAGCTAAGATCTTCAGAACGGTGTCACCTCTGTGTTTGAGGTGTAGGTCTGCGGTGGTATCTTCATAGCATACATGGTGGGAATGTGACCTAATTCAGGTATTTTGGACTCAGGCAACGAAGATAGTAGTTGACATCTTGGGCT
Organism: Rhinophrynus dorsalis; assembly: GCA_037306005.1. Classification (NCBI taxonomy): domain Eukaryota; kingdom Metazoa; phylum Chordata; class Amphibia; order Anura; family Rhinophrynidae; genus Rhinophrynus; species Rhinophrynus dorsalis. The sequence goes on along the minus strand of CM074724.1, from coordinate 234,843,777 downwards.
ATGTTCTTCCTCTTGACCCTAAACTCTTCTTGTTTCTTATCTTACAACCAGATGTGGTGCTTCTTCTCAACAACGTGTTCTCCTGGTCTTCTTAACTAATGTGGTGAAACTGGCGATTCATACATTGGAAAATCTGCTACTCCCACTAACCAATTTTGGATCTCCAAGGTGGACTTCCTGGCGGGGATGGAGCACACTCATGCTTTGGCCCCTGGTTCCTTGGAATCATTCTTCCAAGTTTGGCAGCCTTGGTTTCACTTTGCTCAGGGCCGATGAGATGATAGACGGGGTCTCAAGGTAATATGTACCCCTGTGATTAATTGAAAGCCCTTCTCCCAATTGACCTCGGGTGACTCAGAGAAGCGGGTTACCCCTTGCAGGCGCTTAATATCCTACTTGGATCATTACTGGGATACCCCTGGCGTCTGAAGACTTTGTGGGTTTTGGGTACCTGCGTGCGCCCCCTCCCCGGCCGCTGGTGTGGAAATATTCTGGCCTCCCTCATTTCCTCTCCCACCCAACACCCTCCCTTTTTTTTCTCTCCCTCGTTTTTCTATGCTCTTTCTTCCTGCTTCTTCCTGTTTGACCATAAGGATCTTCGTTGGCTGCTTTTATGAATTAGATATTTACTAGAGTCAACCTTCACACTATTCCTGATTACAATAAGGTAATTGTAGTTCCTGCCATGATTATACTCCAATTGTACAGCAAATAGTACTTGTTGGCAATGTATGTTATTTCTATCTTTGTAACTCTTCTAATTTCTAATAAATATTTCAAAATGAAAACATAAAAAACAACACAAAAAAAAAACCTGTTAATCTGAAGGAATGGAGGAAACATTGCTGCGGGTAACCCACTGTGATAAGGCATCAGACGAGAAGGGATATAAGAGATAAATATGTCTGGGAAACAAAAGTCACATATCAGGCTTATTTCATTCCTCCAGAGTCACCTGTTCTAAGGAATAGTGAGGAGGGAAAATTGTGGCCACCCTTTTGCACCTGTTAAATATACTGGGGATGAAACACTGGAGTCTGAGGTCTCAGAAACCTTAAAGATCTTCTGAACAGCCTGGATAAAACCCTCGCAGGTGAGTCAAGATCTTCTTCAAAAGAATCTCTGGGGTAAAGGACAAGTCAAAATCGCTCTCATCGGAATCCCCTTCTTCAATGGAGGAATCCCCTTCCAGGGGAAAAGTGCCCATAAAATAAGGTAAAATTTAGGAAGATCATGAAAGAGGCCCTTTGGAGAGGAGAGGAAGGGGATGACAAAAAAAAGCAGAGAGCTGGACTAGACATTTTACCACATACCTTCAGAATGTGGCTGATAACAGCATCACTCTGGTCCATCTTGAACAATGGTGCAAGAACACAATAGTTAAGAAGCTTCCAGTCGAGAACAGGACAGCATCCACAGTCTTTCTGGGTATTATGAAAAGGAATATCATCTTGTCAACCTTTCCTGAGAAGGAACAGGAACCAAGACCTGCATATCTACCAGAAAAGATTCTGTAAGAAGAGATAACTCCGTTTGGGATTGAGAAAAACTCTGGACACGAAGAAGTTATAGGGGAAGGGACTTGAAGTCTATGAGGTACCCTTTGAAAATACCCTGCAAAACCCACTGATCTGCCACAACAATAGCCCACTCACTGTGAAAAAGGCAGAAACAACATCCTATTGCTTGTGGTGGACAAGACCCTGCGAGTCATGTAGATGTAAATTTGCTATGTAGTTCAAAGATAGAGAAGCATAAGTCCCCTTACACTCACCAGGATGCAACCAGTGGCACAGAGTCCCTATCACAATGAGTGAGCTGATTCCTAAAGGCACAGTGGCTCTAAAAACCGAAGGTGTACTGGACACCCGTTAAATAGACAAGATATGTAAAATAAAATAAAAAAATAAAATCAAAGTGAAAGAAAATTAAATAAAATGAAGAAAATTAAATGAGTTAATATAAATTAAAGTGAATTAAATTGAATTAAAATACATTAGAGTGAATAAGAATGAAATTGAAATTAATTAAAATTTCCCTCAGAAAGGACAGGGGTAATGGGATGCAAATTAATAGAGTTCCAGTCTAGTAAGATAACCACAGATAGGGTAAATGTGTCTGATAGACAGAGACATGCTCACTGGGCCTATGCACTATGAATGGAGGAAATCTCGTCCTCTTCAGGCTCCTATGTAACATATAAATGTCTTCTCAAACTAGCTAAGCAGAGACTGAGAGGAAAGTGCTGATAATTCAAGCCATCCTCTAACAGACCCATGTCCCTTAAAGTGGAACTATCATCTGTTTACTTCTTGCTTCTATATGAAAATGGAAGCTAAAACAGCGTACAGGTTTGTTTCTGAGAACATATGCCTGGTGAATGTTCTTTTTAATCCAAGTAGCCACTGTTACTTTAGACACAGCCTGGTCTGCATGAGGACATTCAGAAATTTCAAATAGCTGATCAGACTTTTGAAAATGTGGCATGCTATGAACAAAGCACTACAAACATCTGACCACATACAAAAGATGAAGCTCCTGTACCTTTCTACTAAATAATAATCCTTTATTTATATAGCGCACACAGATTCCGCAGCGCTTTACACTCATATTGGTTCCTGTCCCCATTGGGGCTCACAATCTAAATTCACCTATCAGTATGTTTTTTGGAGTGTGGGGGGAAACCGGAGTACCCGGAGGAAACCCACGCAAACACAGTGAGAACATACAAACTCATTGCAGATGTTGTCCTTGGTGGGATTTGAACCCAGGACCCCAGCGCTGCAAGGCAACAGTGCTAACCACTGAGCCACTGTGCTGGAGCTAGACAGAGAGAAGGAAGAACAATTTCCTGGTTAATGTGAAACTCAGGAACATCATTAAGGAGAACCCCTATAAGAGTTTGCAAAACCACCCTAAAAGGGTGGACAATCAGAAAGGGAGGCTTACAAGATAAAGCCTGAGGGATACTTTATATTTCAATTACTCTTGAACTACAACTCTGACAGTATTGAAATAACACTCTCTGTGGCCCAAATACTATGAAGATTAGTTGAAACTGTCATTTTTGTGAAACATTACTATCCCTTTAAGTATTAAAGAAAGTAGGAAAATTAGAATACAGCATACAGAATGTGAGAGGCTTCTGAGAATGAACAACAGCAAAATGGCCTGTTCTATGGCTAGTCACCGCCCAGAAGCACATTCTGTATGTTATTTTGAATACTCTTGGGGGGTCTCCCTAAGAGTGAAGGGTAATCCAGACGTGGACCCCTTGCTCTCAGTGTCTAGGGAATCCAGCTGCACCCTCCTGATGAGGCCCAACTAGGCCGAAACATACGTCGGGGGTTAGCTGGTGTTCCCGTGCAAGGGGGACTTGCCAGTCATTTTGGACCTGGACTGCCCTTTTGGGCAGGATTAGTCTAAAATGTATGTGGAAATTTCTCCTCTGTAATGGCACTAAAGAGCTAAAACGTGATCCTTCTGGACGGTGACTAGCCGTAGAACAGGACATTGTGCTGTTGTTCATTCCCAGAAGCCTCTCACATTCTGTATGTTATTTTGAAAGATAAAATAACAAAGAAGCTGGTGTACTAAGGGGGGGTGCAGGCAGTACACAGGGGGGCGTGCCTGGGAGCCACACAGGGAGTCCTGGCCTATGATTAGAGGGGGTCAGCTGGTTGTAATGTAGGCCGTAGGCTTCACCGGTACCTGCAGTGTGTCAGGTGCCGCACAGGCAGTGAATCCCACACAATGGAGAGCCTCCGATATCACACTGGCTCTCCAGCAGCTGTAGATGTACGGGTGGCAGTGGTACATCCTCCCACTGGGCTTCCAACATAAATGGTGGCACCGGAGAATTCACTGCGTCTATTCACTGCATGTCCGATTGGTCTTATAGTTGAGGCCGTGGCTCTGTGGCCTATGCCACTGCAGGCTGGTCAATTCCAGCACCAAGCCGGTCAGATCAGGGCTCCAGTGGTAGCAGGATGATCGTTGGTTGGGGTAAAGTGGATATATGAGGGCGTCTCCACATCGGAGACAGCTCTTGATCTACAGCCTTGCCGTTTGGAGGAGGTTCCTGTGTTGCACATAGGACGTAAAAGAAAAATCACTTCTCTCCACCTCCTTAGACAGATAGTTTCCAACAGAGGGCTGCAATAAATTAATGGGGGAGGGGAATAACCAAGCAAGTTCTTTCAAAGATAGAAGCTCCCACTGAGGTAAGATTACAGAAAATGAGGTTTCAACTACAACAAAGGAAATGCATAAATATAAATTTATAATATATATATATATATATATATATATATATATATATATATATATATATATATATGTATTTATTATCTTTTTTTTTTTTTTTTTTTTTTTTTACAGTATTGAACATGGGAAATTACTTAAAACGTTATTAAAAGACACCTTAAATTTGTTGGAAACATTTTCAAATTAAGGTGAGAACAATTTATAAAGCCACGACAGATTGTTTCCACAAGTACGTATGCCGATCAATGGAGATACCAGGTTGCCTTTTTGGAGTCACAAAGGATTTGTTTACTTTTTTTTTTTTTTTTTTTTTTTTTTAAGTAAAATTTGAAAGGACTCATGTAGGGATTGTTAGCTGTCCTTTGGTTTAACAGTAAGGATATCTGGAAAAGGCTGTACTGTAGTCTACTATCAAAAAAACCCCACTGTTTACATGTTAAATAGTTTGATACTTACTTGTCTGCATTTGTCACAAGATAAACCTCACTGAAAAGCTGCCTCCTACAAGAAAAAAAAGATACAGAAAAAAAGTACATATAGAAATTAATTTAATTTATTACTTAGTGACCAAAGATATACATCAATGCATGCATGCTTTACTGAAAAAAGTGCAGTTCTGCATATCTGTTTTATTTGTGCTGGAGATTAACCCCTTGAGTGCAAGGAAGGTATCCAACACATTGCAACGCAATGAGCGCTACACCTCTCTGGTACTCAACGTGTTAATCCAGTGCAGGAGTAGGGAAGATTTCAGCTTTCTATTTTTTGGGAACACAAACTTCCATTGTCTTCAATCAGCTGTTGGCTGGTTGGAGATGGTGGGTGCTGTCCTCTCCAATTGCTGGACAACCAAAGGTTGCCTACCTTTAATCTAAGGGGATTCATGATGACAGGAGGACCAATTTTTGCACACCAAATAGGAGATCAATATTACTTTATGTCAGGTTATTTGTGGAGGTTGATTCTACAAAGCTAATGCAATTCCCTACTTACCAGCCCATTAGAGCTCAACAAATCTTGTTTTACAGATTTAATTTTCAAATAGCATGAGTTAGATAACCATCATGGACAGATTATAGGCTGTGACCTAAACAGTCAAGTTTTAATTTTCTCTCTGCAGATCTGTTCTTGGTCTGAAATACGGTATGATATATTAACTCCTGGTAATTTATGCTAATCCTCTCACCAAACCTCTTAACCACTCCCTGCATAATTAACATCCATCATTACACATCTCTGTAGTTACCATATGCTTCTTCCCATCTGCTGCTATAGTAAAACTGAGCACTGCTTGAAATCGAGAGAAATATTAGACCACAAAACTAGACCCAGGAATTTTTTTTGCAATACATTCTTGTAGAAAAGTGCAATAAATATACTTAACCCTTTGAGTGCCAGAGAGGTACGCAACGCATTGCGAAAGCACTCAGAGGGTTAAGACAATGTAGAACAATTAATGGAATCAAACACTCCGCTGGTAATTGTCCCTAAAGAGTAAATTATTTGTTTAAAAATATAACAGAAAACTGCATTTAAAGATATTCATGGAATTGGAGTAAGGCAGCAATAAAATTATATAAGACAGGATGCTACGCGGGTGAGTTCGAAATGTGGGTAATGGCCAGGGAGTGACAAGAGGAACATGGTAGAAGACTGAGCTGCGTCATGTCTACTAAACAGATTTATTACTCGGACAAGTACGAAGATGAAGCATTCGAATATCGACATGTCATGCTACCCAAGGATATTGCCAAAATGGTGCCCAAAACCCACCTGATGTCTGAAACTAAATGAAGAAACCAGGGTGTCTAGCAGAGACACGGCTGGGTACACTACATGATCCATGAACCTGGGCCTCACATCTTGCTTTTCCCGTGGCCAATGCCAAACAAAAAGTCTTAGACTCTACCCTGACCTGTGTATATGTAATATATTTTAGCTACTCTCGTGTTAGCTACAAAGCACTTTTCTGCCACTACTAGTTTTATCTCTGGTTGGCTTATTGCCATTGTGCACCAAGAGACTCCCTGCTCTATTACTGGACTAGAACTAACAACTTAAAGATTCCTTGCTGAAGAAGACTTGGCTGGAAAACAACCTGTGATATTTATGTTCTGACTAATGTATACAGGAGAGCACCACTGTCACTGCATGGGTTGGCTACATAGGAAATCTCATCCACCCAGCAGCGTCTGTGACATGGTGGGATCCACTCTATCTATATTTGCATGTTGTGTATGTTTTCCTTGGATACTACAACTCAAATTGCTATGTGGTTTTTACAGCTAACTGAAAGTGACTTGTTTTGTGAAAAAAAAATTATACAAGACAATTATATAAAACACAGATATGATACCCTAGCAATAATGATTATAATAATATGAGTAGAGCAGATGTGAGCATGTGTCTGTGAGTGTGTGTCCAAGTCCATGCTCAACTGACAGCCTGCTGATGGAGGATCTCGGATTTGTCTCAATCTCTGAAACCGCTATTATTATGTTATATGCTTTTAAATAACCACTAAACCATATTTAAAAAGGCATGTAGCCATAAGAATGCATATAAATATTCTAAACTTTCAACTGATGAAGAACTTAATGAATCACTCACACAATATCTCAACAAATTCTAATGGGTGAAGCATTTCGAGCATTAATAAAGCAGGGACATTCTCAAGCCCTTCTCAAACCTGTAATACTACTATCCATGACTTTTATCTTGCAGTGATGGAATAAACTACAGTAAGTGCAGGTGGTACAAAGCACCAATTCCTGCAGACACAATGAGGACTAATAATACCAGGTGGGAGTTGACAGAACACCCATATCCTATATTTCCATTTATTGTCGTCCTTCCCTCTCCTGGGCTTTTGAGAATAAATTTACATTATAATGGTAGAGCAGGTAAGACACTTGAGGCAGGCAGCACATCTGTCACATTACTCGCTGATTGAAGGAACACTGCATGCTACTGGATGGACTAAATGGCCAGTGTCAACTATAAAACACACCTATATCTTTCTCCTTTCCTAAATAAGTGACTTATTCCCATTGAGCGATATCTCACCCTTATTATCATCTAAGAAGCTACAAGAGGGAACTGAACAAGCAGCCACCATGTAGGGTAGTGGTTAAAGGGATAGTAACATTTCATAATAAAAGCAGCTCTAATTAATCATCATAGTATTTGGACTTTGGATAGTGTTATTTCAATTCTGTCAGAGTTGTAGTTCAAGAGTAATTCAATGACAAAGTGTCCCCCTCCCGCCCCTTTTACCGATGTAACACTGCTCAGCCAGAGCAGAAGAGAGGTGCCCAGGTAGACTGCAGAGAGGGACAATCTTAAATTAAGATAAGGGAAAAACCTGAAAAGCTTGTCAAGGGGGGCAGGGCTTTCATTGTTTTCATTGTAAGAAGATTGTCCCTTTCTGTTATCTGTCTGGTCTTACAACTAGTGCCCCCATCTGAGAAGAGATAGCTTACACTAGATAAAAGGGGCGGGAGGGGAAACTTTGCTTGTGAATATCTCATAAACCATAAAGGTTTGAGAGATAAGACATATCATTCTTCATATTTTTTGAATGCCTACAAAATAAAATAAAGTTAAAACTAAGTATTACTATCCCTTTAATTTTGAGATAAGTTTATTCTGCATTTTGTTTGCAAAATTCCAAATAATAGCATAAGGAGCAGGTTCAAACTTACAACACAGACAGCTGAGAGAAGCTATGATCCCAGAATGCATTTTCCAATGCTTTGTCACTCTGAAAATTGCTCTGCTCCCATCCTGCCACTTCCCTTAACCCTTGGATTGCCAGAGGGCTGCACAACCCTCTGGGATACACAGGGTTAATCTAGGCAGACACTCCAAAATGGCTACAATGAATCAATTCTTAATTGTTTTGTTCCAAAAATTAACTTTTAATTAGATATCAGGTCAAAAGAGACAGAAGTGATGCTTTGCTGCCAGACTGAAGGACCACAAATTCCTTCCTCTGGAATATTCCTTCCTAAGAATACTTTGATGGGAAGAGTTTGGGATCCTGGGGTCCTGTAACAAAGCATCATGTCCACCTCTGTTGACATGATATCCTGCATTAATTAAAGATTAAACTTGTGGTACCAAACCACACAGAAATGATCAGTGCCATTAGGAGTTTCTGTTCAAAGTAAGATATATGGGGGGGGGGGGGTTATTACTGGGAGGTGCTGATATTGCTTTAAATGATAGGAGGAAAAAAAACAATTAGAAAGTGAAGCCATGTCCTTTGTGTGTCTCCTTCCCAGTTTATTCGTGTCCCACCAGTCTCTCCCCTTTCTGTCCAGGTCTCTCACCCGCTTCCCATTTCCCTCCAGTCTCCTTCTCCCCAGTGCCTCTCTCCTTTCACCTGCTTTTTCCTATTTCCTCTTCTTTCTGTCTATCCTTTTCTCTCCCATTTCATTCTCTGTCTCCTTTGTTCTCTCCTCCCTCTCCTTTCCCCACTCTTTCTTCTCCTGGGCCTAGATGCACTAAATGTCGATGTGGTGTTGGTATGATATTGTCAATGTGTTCGGATCACTCTGAGAATTCGATCTGCACACACATCAACATATTCACAAAAATTGTCGGATGGAAGGGGAGGGTATCATGGGCTTCTTAGTCAAATAAACACACAACACAGGTACAAGTAAATTTAACCAGTTTATTGAAATAATAATCAGGAGCAAACACTTCCTCAACCATGGAGGAACAGGAGTCAGGACAGTGCCTAGTCCACTACCCAGGAGCTGACACTGAACTGTACCCGGTACTAGCTGTAGATAATAATGCATAGAACCAGACTTGGTTCTAACCAATAGGGAGTTCAGAAACCTGGAACTCCAGGAGTCTAGAGAAGTAGTGTACCCAAACAATCCCTGGAGAGGGAATCTGTCAGATGGTAACTTCGGGCAGCTTACAGTACCGGAAAAGCACAGAGCATAGGCAACAGAGTGAAGGGCAGCTCACAGACTACCTGAGAGGTTACTGCTTGGTAGCGCAGTGCGGAGGCAACAGAGTGAGAGGCAACCTGCGATACTATCAGTAAGGTAGTAGCTTGATCGTGCAGTGCGGAGGCAATGGAGGGACAGGCAAACTGCTACACTACCAGTACGGCAGATGTTGCACTAGACAGATAGACCGAGCCCTCGGATATCACCTGAGACAAGTGGTAGTCAGACAGGAGCGGGAGACTGCACGGAGCGTAAGTCAGATAAGCCACAGTCAGGAACCGGATTGGGTAGTCAGTCACAGCCAAGGTCAGATCAGAGCGGGTAGTCGGACAAGCCAAAGACATACACAGATCAGATAGTCAGACAAAACCACTGGTCAAAACCGGAGCAGATATTCAGCCAAAGCCAAGGATCGAGCCAAAGGATAATCGGAAGCCAAACAAGGGTTAAACAAGCAACACAGTAGTAACGCACAGAAACACCACAAAAGGAAGACTAAGCCCAGTTCGCGTGCAGACTATAAGGCCACCACCGGAAGGCAGGACTCAATCAGTCAATCAAGCTGAATGTTATAAAATAGCGAATGCGACGTCACACAAGAAAGCCCGCATATAGAGGCAAGTCAGAGGATGCAGCATCAGCCCTAGACCACCGGACAGAGTCACAGGCAAGCAAATGTCACATGTACAGTGACAGTACTCACCCTTTAAAGACATCCTCTCCGTGGAAGAGGACCAGGTTTAAGAGCGAAGTGAACATGGAACCTGTGGAGCAAAGCAGGAGCGTGGACATTGTCACTAGGTACCTAGGAAAGCTCTTCGGGGCCGTACCCCTTCCAATGCACCAGATATTGGAGGTTACCTCTGACTCTGCGAGAGTCCAAAACGGTCTGCACCTTATACTCCTACTGGCCATTGACTTGAACAGGACCAGGATGAACTGGCACAGAAGTGTAGTGGTTACAGACCAAAGGCTTGAGCAGGGATACATGGAAAACATTGTGAATGCACATACCATCAGGAAGTTCCAGGGCATATGAGACAATGCTAATCTTACGAAGAACCTGGTATGGTCCTACGAAATGAGGAGTTAGCATTTTGCAAGGCACCTGGAGGTTTAGATTACGGGAAGACAGCCACACCCTCTCTCCCACCTAAAACACTGAAATCGGCCCCAGACGACGGTCTGCATGCTTCTTATGGCACTGAGCAGATGTCTGTAGGGATCTCTGAACACGTACCCAAGTGGAACGGAGTTGTCCAAGATGCTCATCTAGAGCCGGAATATCTTGTGCCTGGAAAGATTATGGTAGCAGAGATGCCTGGAAACCATAACTGATCAGGAACGGAGAGTTCTGCGAAGAAGAGTTTGTGTTTATGGCACAATTCCTTGCAAACACCGCCCACGGTAAAAAATTTGCCCAGGAACTGTTCCAAGCCTTGGTTGGATCTCTCAGCAGCACCATTCGACTGGGGGTGGTAGGCAGAGGAGAATGACAACTGCCCAAAGAAGGCTCTCCAGAAACGGGACACAAACTGGCTCCCTCAATCCGAGACCAGTACCTTTGGTACCCCATGGAGCCTAAACACCTCCCTGGTGAATATCTCGGCCAGCACCCTGGAGAAAGGAAGACCCTTCAGATGAACAACCCTTAGATACTGGCAACTCAACCATGAAATTGATGGACAGGTGTGACCAAGGACGTTCACCATTAGGAACCGGCAGAAGCAGTCCCATCGGAAGGTGTCTGGGAGTCTTGCTACGAGCACATATGGCACATGCTGCTACAAAGGCAGAATAGTCATTTCTTAGGCTAGGCCACCAAATAAGTCAAGATATGTACCAGATTAGTTGGTCACGACCGATACGTCATTTGGCCTTCGAGGAGTGATAGGTCTCCAGTAATCTGGTACGGAGAGGCTCGGGGAAAAAACATCTACCGCTAGGTTTGTCTGCCAGAGCTGTAGCCTGGGACGACAGAATCTCCTCACCCAAGGGAGAGGTAATAGTTGTCAGAATGGTAGCCAGAATATGATCGTAAAGAATAATAGGCACAGGAGGGCTATCCACCTCAGGATCCGACCCAAGTTGCCTAGAGAGAGCATCAGCTCTGACATTCTTGGTACCAGGAAGATATGAGACCACATAATTGAACCTGAAAGGACCAATGCCCACCTGTCTGGGAGACAACCTCTTGGCCTCAGAAAAGAGGATTTTAGTCTTACCTGTTAAATCCTTTTTGCTTAGTCCATAAAGGTTACTGGTAACTCTGGGTAGGTGATCCGTCCCTTTAAGTAGGCAGGAATAATTCTAGAATTGAATGCAGGGGGTGCAGCCTACCTTCCCTCCTTGGCTGCAGCTAGCCAACCAGCTCCAGAAAGATTTGAGACACTAACTACTGACTAGATAGTGAAGGGAAAGAAGACTCCTGTGAGCATGACCCTGAAGGACCCCCACGGTCTGCCACAGGGGGGACAGGGTGGGAGACAAGTAACCTGTATGGACTAAGAAAAAAAGATTTTACAGGTAATACTAAAATCCTCTCTCTCTGTCATCCAATACACGTTACTGGTAACTCTGGGATGTCCAACCATTGAGTTTCCCAGAGGCTGGAAGGCAAGGACCAGGCACAAGGCCCCCAAAATCACCAGAGCAGATATGAACCATCAGATCAGAGATAGCCCAACAAACAACGAAGAGTCAACGGACAATGAACAGGGGCAACAACACCCCGATCTGTTACACAGCACGCTGAACTAGAGCCAAAAGGGTTCAAAAGTGAAGGAAGCTCTAAGAACCGAAGAAAATCCTAGACAGGCAAGACTGCCTCCAGGATTTTCCTCCCAAAGCTGACATCAGCCGATGCCAGCACATCAACACAGTAATGCTTCGAAAAGGTGTGCACAGATGACCAGGTGGAAGCCTTGCACAACTTATCAGCAGAGGCCTGATTCTTGTAAGCCCAAGAAGCCCCAATAGATCGAGTAGAATGAGCCGTGACCCTGAAAGGGACAGGCTTCTTCCTCAGCTCATAAGCCTTACGAATAGTGGACTTGATCCAATAAGAAATAGTCACCTTGGATGCAGGTCTTCCTGCCCTAGGACCCTCAGGAATGACGAACAACACGTCTGATTGCCCGACAGACTCAATACGATGTACATAAAACTTGAAAAACTCCTGAGAGGTGCAAAGCACCGTCTTATCCTTCTGAAACACCAAATAGGGTGGTTTACAGGACAGAGCACATAACTCTGCGACACGACGGACAGACACAGTCGCCAGGAGAAAGCCATTTTCCACGTCAACAGGCGTAGAGGAATAGTAGCCAACGACTCAAGTGGATGGCGCTGAAGAATGCCCAAAACCAAGTTAAGATCCCATGGAGGAGCAGGAATCTTGAAGGCAGGACGAGTATGAGCAACGCCCTGGAAGAAAACCTTGACATCAGGAAGGATGGCCATGTGCCTCTGAAAGAAAACAGAGAGAGCAGACGTCTGAACCTTAAGGGAACTCAAACTGAGGCCTCCATCAAGAGCAGAACCTCGGAACCTTCCTGTTGTGTCTTGTCGCCATCAGGTCGATGTAAAGAAGAGCAGAAAAGAGAAGAAAGCTCACAGAGCTTACACACCATAAAATATCCATATCATATTATAAATTAAATATAAGAATAAAGTTAGAAATATAGATAGCAGCAAGGAATGAGAGGGTTCTCCAGTCCCCCTAACATTAGGCCTAAACCCAAAAGTGAAAACACATACAAAAGGCAGTCCTGCGCTCCTCTATATACTATGAACATAAGTGACCTGTATTTAGTATATGTAATAACTCTTAGTAAATAAGTGAAAATAAGTGAGAATTTCGTCCCACAAATTGGCCAATCCGTGTGTAAGCTTACCACCATGCCAAGGTATCTCACTTTACGGTAAGTCCTACTCTAATACACCTATAAAGACCCTATCTAAATTAAAAACAGACAAGAAAGATGTTATAATAAACGCGTCAGTAGAGACCCTTTAAATATAATTTTGATGTTTTTATTTCTTGTGGGTCCCAGTGTAATGCAATTAAAAACAACAGACGTACAACAAGACAAAAAAAACAAAACAAAATAGGTGTAGAGGGAGGACTTACCTGACACATGGCCCATAAGGGTCTGCATTGAAACCTATGTTCCATTTATATCCTTCCCCACAAGTCATGTGAGGAATGGATGATACCAAACAGGCAAGGGGGATTGCATACTGGAACAGGCCAAAAAGCCTTGTTCTTAAAGGCCAAATGAGAAAGAAAAAAGAATGGTGAATTGAAATGAAGTAATCACATGTTTTTATATCTTTGTGAGTAAACTGGATAAAATGAGAAGCTGCTTAGTTGAGCTAAAGGATATATGTGTTAAGCAAAAGCAGAAAAGAGAAGAAAGCTCACAGCGCTTACTCACCATAAAATATCCATATCATATTATAAATTAAATATACGAATAAAGTTACAAATATAGATAGCAGCAAGGATTGAGAGGGTTCTCCAGTCCCCCTAACATTAGGCCTAAACCCAAAAGTGAAAACACATACAAAAAAGACAGACCTGCGCTCCTCTATCTACTGTGAACATAAGTGCCCTGTATTTAGCATATGTAATAACTCTTAGTAAATCTAAGTGAAAATAAGTGAGAATTTCGTCCCACAAATTGGCCATCTGTGTGTAAGCTTACCACCACGCCAAGGTATCTCACTTTGTGGGGAAGGATATAAATGGAACATAGTTTTCAATGCAAGCCCTTATGGGCCATGTATCAGGTATGTCCTCCCTCTACACCTATTTTGTTTTTGTTTTTTTTGTCTTGTTGTATGTCTGTTGTTTTTAATTGCATTACACTGGGACCCACAAGAAATAAAAACATCAAAATTATATTTAAAGGGTCCACACTGATGCGTTTATTATCTTTCTTCAGAGAATGTCTGTTTTTAATTTAGATAGGTTCTTTATAGCGATGTAAGGAAGACCCCATTTCTGAACAATGAGGGTGAACACTTCTGGGTGTAGCTCCCACTCTCCACTGTCCACTGTGTGTCGAATGAGGAAGTCCGCCATGACGTTGTCTACGCCAGGAATGTGCACTGCGGATATGGCAGGAACATGTTCTTCTGCCCAGGACAAAATAGCTTTGACCACTAACCAAGCGGCAGGACTTCTTGTTCCGCCCTGCTTGTTGATGTAAGCCACTGCCATGGCGTTGTCGGACTCTACCCGAACTGGACAGTCTTCCAGCTGAGATGTCCAATGACGAAGGACATGAAATATCGCCTGAAGCTCCAACATGTTGATGGGAAGGAGAAATTTTTCCGGAGGCCATAGACCCTGTGCACTCAGGCGACCCAGGACTGCTCCCCTCCGTCATCACCGTGGTCCAGAAGGAAACTAGGAACAACTTGCCCTTCAGCAGAATGGAGAGGTCGAGCCACCAGGACAAAGTCAGTTCCACATGAAGAGGAAGTGACACCAATGTCTTCAGAAGGTCCGGCTGACCCCTGCAAACCTGGATCACAAACTGCTGGTGTTCCCGTGTGTGCCATGGCAAATGGTACCGCCTCTATAGTGAAAATGAATTTCCCCATGAGAGATGACAGCTTCTTGGCTGGGATTGGATCTTGAGCCAGTATCGCAGAAACCCTGTGGGCAATCTGGTAAGCCACCTAATCCGTGAGAAACACCATTTTCTTCTGGGTATCGAAGAGGAGGCACAGGAAGACCAGACACTGGGATGGGACAAGATCTGATTTGTCTAAGTTGATGATCCACCCGTGATGGGTGAGAGCATGAATGCATTGCTGAACCTGCTGATGAAGAAGTTCTGCAGAAGAGGCTTTCAGAAGCAGGTCGTCCATGTGTGGAGTAACTTTGATGCCGTCTCGGTGGAGGACGGACACTAAGGCTCCCAGGACATGGTTGAAGACCTGAGGAGCTGTCATCAGACCAAATGGAAGAGCTGAGAACTGAAAATGTCCCTGGTCGCAGGTAAACCGGAGGTACTGCCAGCTCTCTGGACGAATAGCAATGTGTAAGTATGCATCCTGAAGATCCATACATGCAAGGAATTCCCCTGGGGACATGGCAGCATTCATAATCCGTAGAGACTCCTGGTGATAATGAGTCCATGTCACAAAGGAATTGAGATCCTTTAAAACCAAAATGGGACGACAACTGCCGTCCTTCTTGGAGACCACAAAGAGGTTTGAGTAAAAACCCATACCTCTGTCCTGAACTGGAACTGCCTCCAGAACGTCCTTGTCCAGAAGAGCCTGAATAGTGCCAAACAGACGGCATTTCTCTGCTCCCTGAGGCGTATGAGAAAGAAGAAAGCGAAAGGGAGGAAGAGAGACGAACGGGATGCTGTACCCATCCGTCACTATCTGCAAAACCCATGGGTCCGTCACTGAATCCTCCCAAATGCTGTGATAGTGACGCAGACTACCACCCACAGCAGAGTGTGGACCCGGGTTTGGTGAGTCATGCCGAAGAAGGATTGGAAGCTTTGGGCTTGGAGGAGACCTTGGGCTTCCATTGCTGCTTGGGCTTGGAGGAGGTACGCAGAGCTGAGGGAACCATCTGTCTCATTCTGAAGGGACACGAAACATCACTAAAACATGTTAGGATACCCAATAAACACTGAACCAGTAGGAAAAGTGTCAGAAAACCCCTAAATGAATGCCAAACCAGCAGCTAAAGGGTTAAACACCACATAAGCTATGCGCCAAACACTCAACAGACATACTTATAGACCCAATGAGTGCAAATGAAAAACCCCTGTGCGGAGGGACATTGTGGGACACTTGGACCTGCAGCACTCAAAGGATTGCTCACCTTTCCTGTAGATCTTCTGTCTTCAGATTACCATGTTTAAAGGAGAAGCCTCAGTGGGCAACTCCTGGGAAAAGAACTTGTAGCCAAGATTTTCCCCCCAGGGCTTAAGGTCCACAAAAAGCACCTGGTCACTGAGCTAGCTACATCTAAGGGCATTGTCAGTATGGTAATCCGCCTAATAATGGTATTCCATTTCTAACAGAAAAATAAAAAACTTCTAAAGCTATAGCACTGTTCTCTAGCCTGGTGTTGCCTTCACCAAGGAACAAATCTTTCTGGAGATGGTTGGCTAGGTGCAGCCAAGGAGGGAAGGTAGGTTCCACCCCCTGCATACAATTCTAGAATTATTCCTGCCCACTTAAAAGGGCAGATCACCTACCCAGAGTTACCAGTAACCTGTATTGGATGACAGAGAAAAGTATGTTAGGTTCTTGTGGTCAGTGAGAATTAGTATCGGGGAACTTGTCCCCTCCATAAGGTAGCGCCACTCTTTAAGTGCAAGAATAATGGCCAGAACTTCTCGATCACCAATATCCTACAGTCTCTGTGCCCTGGATAATTTCTTGGAGAAATACCCATACGGAAGCAGGGGTTTACCAGGAACCAAGCGCTGAGACAGGAGGGCGAGTTCTCCTGACTCAGACATATCAACCTCCAGAGTAAAGGGTAGAGCGGGACTGGGATGAGACAGAATAGGAGCCTTGGTGAAAGCAGCCTTCTGATCGTCAAATGCTTGGATAGCACTGGGGGACCAGTTGGACGTATCTGCCCCTTTATGTATCGTTTCTGTAAGTGGCTTCCCCACCGAGGAAAATGTTTCTATAAATTTCCTATAATAATGGAGCGCTTAGAGTAGATGTGGCTTTTACATCTACTCTAAGCTCTCCCTTCACTGAATGAACCCTGTCACCGGGTTCATTGTTAGAAAGCAGCCCTGCGCTCTGATCATTGAATCAGTCACCCGGTTTGACCCTGGGGACTGATTCAATTATGGGAGCGCAGTGCTCCATTTACCTTAAATGAACCCACTGACCGGGTCCATTCATTCAGATCTTGATGCTGCAGTCAGCTGTAAAGCCGGCAGCATCAAGAAGACTGTAAATGCCTTTGGGGTCGCCCCATGGATCAGCTATCCAAAAGGTAGGGGGGCTATCAGGAGGGGTCCTGGTGCCCCCTTTGAAGTCTGATAATTTAATATCAGCATAAGAGAGCATATAAGCTATGTTTCACATAGGGCAGTTGTCGGCCTCATGTTAGGGGGGTGTCATAAGGGGTCATGATACCCCGTTTGAAGTTTTATGTTCATATAATAAAAGTTAAAGACATTTTGTAATAAACAAATGTTCTAATAAAAAATAAATTGTTAACACACACACATATACAGGCAAGGTATGCAGTCCATACCTTGCCTATTAACCCTTTGGGTACCAGAGGGGTAGGAAACACATGCTAAGTAATGCTTTCCTATGTCTCTGGTACTCAAAAGGGTTAATTGTTGAATAAAAGACAGGTTCAACTACTACATGTCAGTCCCTGAGGTGAATGTCGATGTAATTAGTATGTCGAACATATGCAATATATATGGACATACTAAAGGTGGGGGGGCTTTGTGTAGTGCTTGGCGTACTATTTCTGTTTATTGTAACCATTTGAATGCCACAGGGTGAGCAATGCAAATCCCTATTGCATTCAATGCTGTCCATGGTGTTGAAACCCTTCTCTGTATTCCCCTACTGGCTGGTTAGGGAAGCACAGAGAATGCTGTTCAGAATGTCGTAGCTCTCCCTGCTGTTACTCCATAGGAGAGTACAGGGGAGATCCCTGCTATGACAGCATAAGGCAGGTGAAGTGGAGACTGTGAACTCCGACAGCAGAGGCTGCTATCGGAGTTTACTGAATGAGTCAAAGTGTCACATTATAATGTCAACACACCCCTTGCATACGAATGTATCTGATTATGCTTCATTTCCCTATGGAAATAAGCAATTTTCAATTCGAAGAATACAAATTCGTAGACATGGTGAAGGCATGTTGGATCGATGTCGATGTAGGTATTTTTTTTTTTGTCTGAGTTCTGGTGAAGTGATGTTGTAGACACTTTTTGAATACTGAAGAGGTGCCTATGACACTGCTCCGACAGAACATCTACGTTCGTAGCCCTCTTCGGCCTTTACTGCATCTAGGCCCTGGACTCTCTAGTCCCCTGTCATTTCCAAATGTTTTTTCCACAGTTTCCTTCTCCTTTCATCGATTTCCTCTCCTTTCTTCCTTCAGCTTCTCCCCCTGTTCTTCTTTTCCCAGTGGTAGCCACAGTGGTCTTAATATAAAATTGGGGAGAGGGGATTTAAAATGTATTCATTGACTTGTTCCACTACTGGTGGTAATGTTCAAAATTCAGCAGTTTATATTATATCAAAATGTACCCTGCTAGTAGTTTATCCTATTTGTTTTTGTGCTCACATGTTATTGAGGAACAAGTACTTTTGCTTCTCAATGTTTTCAAAATGATTAGTTTGTAAAATCCAGTACAGTACTGTTTAGTTCGTCTCAGTGTATTCTGTGTCTGCACACTTTATTACTATGTCATTTTATACATAACTGACCCTATATTTGGATTTAAAATTGCAGTCCTGAAATAAAATACATTTTATTTCTATTAAAATTGGCAAATGTATGAAATAACCACATTTATGTTTTACATCTAGAACTTTATTATCATCGAAAAGACCTAGATAGTTTTTCAACAAACAAGTAAAAAAAAACAAAAAAAAAAAAACATACTTACGTGTTTACAGCTTTCCACCAGAAATCCAAGATCTTTTTACCACCAACTCCAGGTAAAAGAGCCTTGGGTACATCTTCCAAAAAGCTATATAAACCACTCTGGTCATTCTATGAAAGATTAGAAAAAAGTTTTTAATAATTTATATTACACATAAAAGACTACTACACTGAGTAAACTTTTTTAAACATGTACTCTTAACATGAACATTGTTTAACTATACTTTCTAAACTACTAAATCAATCTGTTTCAAAACTACTACTACATGACTAGAAATTAGAAGCAATCTGTGTGCAAAAAATGCACGGATTCAATTTGAGTCAAATCAAATAACAGTACAAAAAATAATAAACATTTTTATTTTTTTCAATTCTATTTTTAATATCACCAGGAAAAAACTCTTTGGAAGACTTTATTAAGGGTTTGTGGTCTTCAAGAACAAATTTCAGGGCAGATCAGCTCCCAAAGAAACAAGAGCCGTACGTAGTAACATAGTTGATGAGGTTGAAAAAATACATGCAATATAACCCCTGTGGATCCAGATGAAGGCAAAATACCCCACTGGAGCCATTTCCATTTAAGATGCAAATGGATACTAAAAGAAAAAGAAAAAAGTCCTTCATGACTCCACATGGCAGTCTGATATTTCCTGACTATGAATCCAACGTCATGATTCTTCTCAAAACTGTTTTGAGCTTGGAAGGTATCTGTTTTACGTATTGGTAATCAACTATAGTATCTGGAAACACAGCATCCAGAGACAAAGAATTCCACAACTTTACTGCCCTTACTATAAAAAATACCTGCCATTGTTTCAATCAAAAGAGCCTTTCCTCTAGTCTTAATGGATAACTACTTACTTGTTTATGCTCAGCTCTTTGAGTAAATAGTTCATTAGAGACTTATTTGTATTATTGTAACTTCAAATATATTTGCACATGACAATCATAGCATCACATAGATGTCTCTTCTCCAGAGTAAACAAACCCAGTTTGGCTAGTCTCTCTTTATAACTGTCAGGGTTTGGCTCTTTACTCAGTCTGGTGCAGTACCTCACAGTGCCACTACCTGTCTGTGGTGCTGTTGTCGTTTAATGTACTTAGACTGAAGAGATCTGATTTGGGCCCAGCTGTCCCTAGCTAGTAATCATCTCCCTAATTTAGCTCAGTCTCTTCCTTTGCTCTGGGCTAGATTATGCTTCACTTCACACTAGTAATCTGATTAGTTCAGATGAGCCCCAGGACTGTCTCTTCTCCTATGGGCTTTGAGTTTCTAGAGTTGGTTATCCCCTGAGTTCCTGTGCCGGCCGTGCACTGTTGAGTAATTACCCTTTGGGTTCCAGAGACTGTTGTATCCTGAGCTTCTGTGCAGACCATTGCATTCCTGGGTTCCTGTGCAGGCCGTTACCCTTTGAGTTTAGAGACTGTTATCCCCTGAGTTCCCGTGCACTCCTGAGTAATTACCCTTTGTGTTCCACATACTATTGTACCCCTTGAGTCCAGAGACTGTTACTCCTGTATTTTAAAGACTGTTGTATCTTGAGCTTCTGTGCAGACCATAGAATTCCTGGGTTCCTGTGCAGGCTGTTGTCCCTTGAGTACAGAGACTGTTACTCCCAAGTTCCAGAGCTGAGGATTCTTTATTGCTTAGAGGCCCTGTTCCGTGGTACTAAGAGGCCTTGTTTTCTATTGCCTAGAGGTCCTGTTTCTTCTTGCCTAAAGGACTTGCTCTTTTGCTCTTAGCACTGTTTCGCTATGCATTATTTCATGTTTCATGTATGCATATGTATGTTATTGCTAATTCATGTTTCATGTATGTTTTGTATAATACATTGTTCTTTTCCTTTAAGTAAGAGAGAGTGTGTGTGTGTGTTTTTCTTGTTCCCTGGGTTCCATTGTTTTTCATGTAGTTTGCTGCTGTGGTCAGCACCCCCTTCCTGACCAGTGGCATACTGTGACAATAACTCAGATCTCCATTTCCTTTATCGGTTTTATTGCACGCCTTTGTACTTTTTCCAGATCAATAATGTCTTTCTTTAAGATCTGTTGCCCAAAACTGTACTCCATATTCTAGATGAGACCTTTTTAAGGATTTTTATAGATGTAGAATAATATTCCCATCCCTTGCATCTAAACCCATTTTATACAGGATACTACCCTATTAGCTCATGCAGCAGCTGAGTGACACTGCACACATCAGCGAAGTCTATTTCCTGTCAGTACTGCTGCTCTGTATGTATTTTATACAGATTAGTCATCACAAACAGTCAGTTAAAGGGGTTCTATCACCCCTACACATGTTAGGCTACATAGGACGTTTATGTAGCGTCTAGCTTGGGTAAAGTTTAAATTTTTTTTTTTTTTATTTATTTTTTTTTTTAAAGCATCGCTATTTAGCAGATTTAAACCATTAAATATTGCTCCGTACCTGCAGTCTGTCACTCTCTCTGCTCCCCGCAGCTCTGTACCCGCAGTCTGTCCGGTAGTAGAGCCATGGCAATATTTAATGGATTAAATCTGCTAAATAGCTATGCTTTAAAAAAAAAAAAAAAAAAAAAAAACTTTACCAAAGCTAGACGCTACATAAACGACATATGTAGCCCAACATGTGTAGGGGTGATAGATCCCCTTTAAGTGACAACATAGAATCAGATCTGGAGTTTTAATGACATTGTCGCTCCCAACAATTTCTGCTTCAACTATTTTAGGTTGTTGAAGCTTCTGGATTTAACCAATCAAGAGCAAAATTTTACTTTTTTCCAGTTGTAAATGGTATATCATTAGCTTCATCATATGTTGCCAACAATTTCAGTTCTTTACATATTTAACCCTCACATCCCTACACATGTACACATTAGCAATACGTGCATGCATTCATGGATACAAATTACAAAAAAGGTTACAGCACATTTATGATTAATGTTACTAGAGTCAAAACTTTCATAACACTACCAAATGTGCACGTTCAGGCCATTCAGGGATTTGATATAGGGGCTGCTCCGGAGAGTTGTTCTGCTCTCTGTGCTTATCCAGATGTTCCAATAGGATTACTTCAGCAGCAAAAGTAGTTTTATTCAGGAATAAAAAACTTTCAAGACATAAGTAATGGATTTAAGCTGAATTTGTCAGTTTCCCAAATAAAAAAAATGACTCATTAGGAGACAAAATTGACTTCATCCTTATTGCAGGCCTAGATTTCGTTGAAAATGCTGCTATCATTTATAAACATTATTAGCTCACAGTCTCCTCTGAGGTCCACTTGCATTTCAGCTTCACCTCCTGAGAGGAGATTGACAGCCCGACGGAAAGATGGAGTAAGAAAAGGAGAGGAGGTGCAAGTGCAAGACAAGCAGACCAGAGAGAAGACTGAGAGGCAGGCAAAGAGACACAGTAGAAAATATTGACAGCATAAATAATTAACTTCATTTATCAAACTCTGAGCCTGGAGGTAGTGTTATGCCCTGAATGTCTTGAATAGGAATTTAATCCCTTGAGGTCTAGAGAGGTCTCCAACGCATTTCTAATTACTAATAAAACATATAGGGGTTTTTAAAGTGGAACTGTCATGTTCCAACTCCCCCCTCCCCCCAGGCTTATACACCCCAATAAACTTAAAAACCCCTATGTAATCCTAATTATTGCTCCCCCTGTGATGATCTATTGTTTTTTTCTTTAGTAGCAAGAGAGAGAGTGGAGCCACCTTGATGAAGTTTAGAATGAATGGCAGAGCTCTCAATCGGAGAAGCTGCTAATCCTCCACGCTAAGCCTCCAGCGCACTGCCTTTATTGAACATCCTACACAAAAATCTTTTTCGTAGAAGACACTCAAATAGGTCACCAAATGAACAGGAAGAAAGCATTATTTCTAAAATAGACAAATAATTAAAGCTAGGATCAAACAGGCCATCATCCCACATTCATAGTTACCGGATTAAAAAAAAAAATGTATTCATTCCTCCCTGGACATTTTTTACCTGGTAACGATGGATGGGGTGTGGGATGGTAGTCTGTTTTGATACTGGATTTAGTGGTTTCTGTCTATTTTGGAAATGAAGCTTTCATCCTATCCGTTCCATGGTTTACAATGGAGCACCCTGAGGACTAGGTTTAAGTCTCAAGGGGTAGTGGGATCCCGAAAGATAGTGTAAGCATGAGCCACCTATTGCACAAATGTCTGCACATCCAGCAGAAAGGCAAATGTTTGTAAAAAAAAAATAACATTGTTCTATCAAGGTCCAGATTTCAGCTCTAAGACAGTCTTTTCAGAAACCCATCATGAAGAAAGGTTAAAAAACTGAAAGCAGGGAGAAATGTATTACTGTATGGCAGGGCTTAAAACTTGAAGTCCTTTGCTACTAGCCAGACATGAAAAGCTACTTGCCACTGCAAGCCATAACATATCCACCAGGGATACATTTTCACTCGCCATTGGCTAGTGGCGAGTGGAAATTGAGCCCTGCTGTATGGGATCCTTTTATTAAAACTATAGCTAGAGTAGCCCAATCTCGATTCTATGACAGCTTTAAGTACACCTCCAGGATGGCAACCGAAGAACTTCGGAGCAAGTGGTCCAGAAGGAGTGTAATATGAACTGGCTCGGCAACAGATAGTTTAAGACAATCCGAGAAACACACCTTGTGAGGCTAGTAAGGAATACATGCACCTGCTCCATCCTGACTTTACTTAATACTCAAGGGACCAGAGGAAAAGAGAGAAACACAAACCAGGGGAAACTGCAAAGGAACACCCATTGCATACACTGACACTGCAACAGATTCTGGAGCATAACAGAGGAACCTTGCGTTTCGACCCTGATGCCATCAGATCTACAACTAGAAGACCTCCATACCTGAACTATGGAGTCAAACACCATCTGTAAGATCCAGACGATGATGGCTGGGAAAGTCCATCACTATGCTGTCTACTCCTGGAATGTGCATTGCTAGAAGAGCCAGGACATGAGGTTCTGCCCAGGTGAGAAACAGGTGACCTTCTGAGCACACAGTTGTGTTTGTTTCCTCTTTGGCAATTGATATGCCACCACAGTTGCATTATTTGACTAACCCCACACCAGCACATCCTGGTGTAACTGGGACCAATGCAGATGAAAAAAGTGAATTACCCAAATTTCTAAAGGCTGTGAGGGCCAATCGAAACTCCCTAGCCCTTCGGACTGGCATCAGTGACTACAGACCAATTCAATATGACCAACAATTGACCCAGAGTCAGGTGCGAGTCCTGAAGCCACCAATTAAGATCTGACTTTGTCAGGCTCAAGATAAATGACACTGCTGCCTGGTCCAACTAATGAGAATCTCCAACTGCAGTTCCCAAGTGTGAACCTGGGAAAATGGAACCTCCTTCAAGGCAGAGACAAGATAATTTGACACCGTCGATGACAGGTGATCCAAAGTCTAAGACACCTACCATGACAATCTCTGAACCTTGTCTGCAGGCAAAAAGACCCATCTCTGAAGGGTTTTGAATCTTATGCAGAACCTGGGATGGATCCAGAGAGGATTTCTTGGAACTGATCAAGAAAGATGAAGATGCAAGGCCCTCTGCTGAAGGAGGCTTTAGTGAAAAGATAGTCCAGATAGGGAGTAAAGGAAATCCCAAGTGAACGAATGCTGCCATAACCGTTGTGAAAACCTGCGGAGCAGATGCCAGACGAAAAGGGAGGTCAATGAACTGAAAATGACAGCCTTGAAAGGCAAAGTGCGGAAACACTGACGATCTGGGTAATGCATATAAAAATCTGATATCCAGGGAAGCGATTCACTCCCCTGGACACATGGTGGCAATGACAGAGAGCAAAGACTCCATGTTGAACTGAGGTGCATGAACAAAGTGATTGAGAAGCTTTAAGTTCAAGACAGGGCAACAGCCACCATACTTTTTGGGGACTATGAAAAGGCTGTAACAGAATTCCATTAGTCTCTTTTGTGGGGGAATAGGCACCAACACCTGCATATCCACCAGATGAAAAAAAACACAACCCGGTTGTGATACAGAGCTTGCTTAGTAGTAACTAATTCCATGGAAGTAGAAGAAATAACCCTTAGCGACTTTGAAGCCTAGTAATATAAGGAGATACAAATGAAATTATAACATTCGATCATTCCTATCATGCTTGGTAATAAGGAATCACTACCCATGTTCTCTAGTCAGCAGTGAAATTAATCTAACCCATGTCTCTTACACATAATAAAAAGTCATGGCACTTTAGAAATGTAAGACTAAATAAAGTGACGTTAAAGAACAGGCTTGAGACATACTGAGTCTAATTTACTAGAAGAACTGGGGGGCGGGAGATGGAGATGCACTACAGTGTGAGAAAGAGGTGATAAAGTGAAGGTAACATCTGCAGTGTGATACTCTCCATGTCAACTGCACCATAGCAATTGATGCTCTTTTAATGCCGGACAAT
This sequence comes from Rhinophrynus dorsalis, assembly GCA_037306005.1. Classification (NCBI taxonomy): domain Eukaryota; kingdom Metazoa; phylum Chordata; class Amphibia; order Anura; family Rhinophrynidae; genus Rhinophrynus; species Rhinophrynus dorsalis. The sequence continues at coordinate 234,818,471 of CM074724.1, read as the reverse complement.
TATGTATGTGAGGGGGCATGGGTTAAGAAGGAAGTGCACTTGTGCCAACTTCAGATTTAAAAACTGGACTTCATAAGAATTAAACTCAATCATTGTCTTCAACTGTTATACAATATAAACTCAAAACACCAGTAATGGCCATCTCCCATCTAGAAAGCCAGCAATGCTTTTAGTAGATTCCCATAGATTAAAAAGATAACATAAAATAACATAAAATAAAAATGTGTGCACACAGTAAGAATTCTCTTAAATACATATTCATATGGCAAGAGAAACAATTAACTATACTGAGTGTGTAAAATATGGAGGTCAACATGAGCTTCTTTTTGTCACATGCCCAATCCTATACTTGATTAGATAAGCCTCAGTTGAGGTTTGTATCTGATTGGCTGGAGATGTAGGCATGCACACAGGAAAGGAGAGCGAGCGCTGTCTCTCTTTTAGAAATGCATTCATATGTTAGGGATTTAATCTGTTTTATTTAAAATAATATTCGAGTTTTTAATAAATTGTTGTTTTAAGATCAGAAGAACACCCTTAGTTATGTATGTGCATATCAAACAAGCGGGGGCTTATTTCTACTGTGTGGTACACAACGTGGTTGGCATTTTTAGTTTCAAGGAAGCCAACAGAGTAAGTGTGCATTCCTTTCGAAACTTTGTGTTGAGCCTTTTATTCAAATAAGGGCACCCCAGCTTTCCTTTCTTGTTTCTACATACAGATCTGAATTGCTGATAAGTCTGGGTGGTATTAACCCCTATGGCATCCCCCACCCCCTGTCTGTAATTTCTCCTATATTTTGTAGAATTTTCCTGCTGAATTAATCACAGTATACCCTGAATGCCAGGAGAAGCTTCTTTCAAAAGTTATAACAGACCTAAACTTTATTGTTGCTGTCAACTATACAACGATAAGCAAAGATTGGTGTTAAATGCTTAAAATAAAAGGCAGCAAGGCTATATATAAATATACAAAACCAAAATGAGATTAGTCTAGGACGTTCTGTCATCTATACAAAACTTAGGTCTGTGAAACCAGTATCTTAACAGATTGTAAGAGCAACCATGCCACATGGCAGAAAAAAAAATGTTTCAAAATATATATATATATATATATATATATATATATATATATATATATATATATATATATATTTTTTTTTTTTTTTTTTTTTTTTTTTTTTTTTTTTTTTTTTTTTTTAACTGAACCCTAGTATAAATTGCCTTAAAATATTTTTTTTTTTCATAATAAGGGTTTTACATATTTTAACAAAGCTTTTTGGGGATTATACATTACATTCATATCTAAAACATCAACAGACAGAGGTGTTAACTTTTGTAGCTGACATCTGTGCAGGTCTGTCTCACTGACCCCCCTTACTAAATATAGAATAGATAGTTAAGAATATGGTTCATATTTTACTTAACAAATGACAAACATAAAAACATAGGAAACGATGATCCACACACCTAGGCAAAACATGTCGTCATCTAGCCATCCACCCGCTACCTTTTAAATATGAAGGGTCTCCCACACTATTTTGTACTCAGATATTCACTAACCATCATGGGTAGACAGACCTTGAGGTAACATTGCTTTCAGTTTCAGGTGTTACATATTTATTTATATTTCAAATGGTGCTCAATTTGTCATATTGTAAAGCGCATTTAAAATATAACACCTTTATTTGAATGAGTTTTCAAAGTCACTATATTTATGCATTTTTTTTTTAATTTAAAATAATAGCTTGATATCTTTAGCTTAATTTATGTCAGGGTTTTTTCAAATCAGAAAGTACTGGTTGGCAAAACACTACACTCCTCAGGCAAATCTGATACACGAATGGCTGTAACCAGTATAATATACTTTGACTAAACTAATCAATAAATAAAGCTAAAGATCTCAAACTAATGTTTTAAATAAAAAACAAACAAAAAAACTAGCATAACTATGGGTGATTTTGAATGATCTTTCAAATTAATATAATACTTTGTCATTAGGGGATAGTTCCACTTTAAACGAGAACTAACAGCTTCAAATAATAACCCCAGAACTTCCTTATCGGTATAAAATCCTAATGGCTGCTATGAATTTTGTTCTTTCGTGGTTCAAAAGTTAACATCTTCATTCACTTATGGATGTCATGCCAGTGGAGGTGGACATAACAGGACCGCAGACTCTGCTCAAGTTATATGGTAATCAACCCTTTAAGGGGGGTGGGGTATTATTAGGAGTTGTTCATAGTCCCTGAAAGAAAAAGGATGTATAGAAAGGTAACATCTATTCCATGAATTTGTGCATTCACAGAGTGCTTTTACACTGAAAAGTGATTTAATCATGAGTAGAACCGACTTTAGCTCATTTTAAATATAATACACTGCCTATTCCATTGAACTTAGTGAACTTTGAATGCTCTGAGACACTGATAGGGTTAAAAAGGAACTGTCACTTTTGTAACAAATATGTGATTTTCAATGGGATAAAAAAAAGGCAAATTATACATCCGAGGCCTGTGGAAATACGAGGCCACCTACATATAATGTACATCCGTGGCACTCAAAAGATAATGGCTGACAAATCTGGTAAATTAGATACACAAAACATTTTTAAACATATTTTAACTACCTCATACTACTCTAGTGTGCCTCTTTAGGAGGGACAGTGCGTCCTTGAGACCCAAATCCCTCTGTCCCTCTTTCCCACCCTGGTGTGACTCTTTTAACCCCTTAGCGACAATGGACGTACATGTACGTCCTCTGTGGCTGTCACTTAGTGACAGAGGACGTACATGTACGTCCAGGAAATCTGGATCCCCGCGCAGCTGCACGCCGTTCGGGGACTCCGGATTCTTCTGAAAAAAAAAAAAAATGTTAGACGGGCGTTAAGTGACGGCCGCGTCTGCACGCGGCCGTCACTAAGGGGTTAAAAGACTGTGTGGGGTGTATTTTAGTGTATCACGTTGCTCAACAGCAATAAAACTCACATTCATGGTTGTTTAACTCCTTAGCTCCCCTAACCAGTGGAGATTAAGGACCACTGTACTTTATTTGTTTCCTTCACAATTAATTCTGGGATGGCAGATTAGTAGCTGCATGCCATGCCATCCCTGAATTACAAGAAGTAGCAGGACCATTACTGGTCCTTGATGTCCAGACCGGCATGAAGGCAGTGCCATGTCATATGTCTTTAGACATGATGTTCAGTATTAAAGTAGGTGAATATTTGGGAAATACATCACAACATGGTAGGCAGTGCCATGTCATATGTCTTTAGACATGATGTTCAGTATTAAAGTAGGTGAATATTTGGGAAATACATCACAACATGGTTTTATTTGCGAACAGTTTGAAGAAGCAAAATTATATAGGTTCAACCAAAACTCTTAATTTTAAAAATGCTAACTTTAAAATGTTAACAGCATCAATGCAACACAGACTGAGATAAGTCAGGAAACAATAGTCAGAATTTAAATTTAGGTAGCAGAAATAAGTTCATCAGTATATACCCTTGGGGAACAAATATAAAAGAAGTAGTTCACAAACATTGCGGTTAAATGCAAATGTAAAGAAGGAAATGGCAAAAAAAGGCCTTTAGACTATTTAAAGCAATAGTAACTGAACCTCCAATAATTCTTTAAAGTTTTTCTAGTTTGAAGAGCTTTAATTCAAGACTTTATGTCATGCTACTCTCCAAGCTGGGCCGGATGAAGCGCAGCGAGGGATAATCTTCTCTGGGCATAAGGAAAAACCTGACCTCCTGATTAACTACAAAGCGTACACACTTCAGACTACTAAAACTTTAAAGAATGATCAAAGCTTTTGTTATTAGGAAACATTACAATCCCTTTACGTCTGAAAGAACAGATAATTCTCAAATACAGGAAGTGCAAAAAGATTGCAAATATAAATCTGAAAAAAGTTATTAAAATTCTACCTCTGATTATTTCCACACAGATGGTGTCGTTTCAGTAATATTGCTATAGAAATGCTGCTCCAACTATTCTTTATGTTCTTATAACATGTAGCTCTATGTTTAATTACTTACAGTTCTGTAATGCAAAAGCTATTCAAAGGCCAGATGACACTATGCAAAGACGTCTGCGCTGTTTTCTGGCTGTCAGTCCCGGGAGCAGTAGGAATTCTCTAGAACGAGGTAATAATTCAGGCGACTAGTACTATTGAGCAGCTAGTCGCCAGATGGGTAATTCTTTGGGGGCAACTTTAGGCGGGGTGGTAGTTCCACTTTAATGATCATTACTATCCCTTTAACGCTTTGAGTGCCAGAGTGGTACGGAATGCATTGCTTTGCAATGCATTCCGTACCACTCTGGCACTCAAAGGGTTAAAGAATATTCTTTGTGTGTAGATATTCTTTATATATAAGTAATTAGGGGGTTAAAATTACAAGGAGCACAATACATTTTCTAAATGGCCCATAGTCCACACAACTCTACCCGTAGCCCAATCCACAGTTGTGAAGCACAGAACACACCCAGCTTGCAATATACAAATCACAAAACAGTTCTTAACCTAAAGTTTGCTAGAGTTCTCTAAAACATTGCTTGGCTATGTGCTTTGGCCACACCTGCAAGTCAGAATGGTGGTGTGGCAAGTACAGCTGAGGCGCCCTTCAAAGTGTGGCCCTCTAGGCAGTTGTCTACTCTGCATAATGGAAAATATGTTCCGGTTTATAGTGATTAGAAGCCTATTCCAGAGAAAAGAGGTGAATGACCTACAACCCTTTTTGCTACTCAACAAACATGACATACACACAACATACTTTAACCCCTTAACGATGTTTGATGTGCCAGGACTCTCACTCTGGTCCGGACATTAAGAACCAGTGACGGTCCCGGCACATCATGGAATTCTGGGTTGGCAATGCGGCTGCACGCCACCCTACCATCCCAGAATTCATTGCAATGAGAGAAAACAATGCCATGCTCCATAACAGCCGCCCACCCCCGGATCGGGTGGTGGATAAGGATCGGGCATTCAGTAAGGGGTTAGAAACTTAGGTAAAAATGATTAGGCTTCTTATAATACAATACATTTTTTGCAAGGCTACATTGCAGCCAACCGGATGTATTTATTCTTCTGCCCTCAACTAAAGGAGTTCCCCAGGGGTTAACAGGTTTCATACAAACTCATTCACTGTATATTGCAGGTTACATAAAACAGATTAATTTTTAACATGCAAAGACCTTTTATTTGCTATATAAACAAAATTCTGTAAACATGAATTTGAAAAACATTAACAAAGTTAATCCTTTAGTGACCACAGATATGTGTAATGCATTGCGCACCCCTGGGTTTTATCCTTTTAACCTTTTGAATGCCAGAGAGGTATGCAACGCATAGCAAAACAATGCGATGCATACTCCTCTGGCACTCAAAGGGTTCAAGGGGAACTTTCACCTTTAACAAACCCTGTCTCCTATTATTATTGTAGTGTAATTGTTTCTAGATCGCACCTTTTTTTTTTTTTTTTTTAATAAGTCCATAGTTTATGTGATATTTCCTGTTAAAATTAGATTCCTGTACCCAATTCCGCATTCTGCAGCACAGGGTAACGGCGTCACAGGACTTCCCAGTCCTGAAATTCTCCTCCCACTTCTCCCAGGGAGCGCATTCACGCAGAAAGAAGAAGTGGGTACATGAATCTAATTTTGACAGTGAATTTCTTATAAACTATGGACGTTAAAAAAAAACAAAAAAAACCCCCCCTGCAATCTAGAAACAATTACACTACACTAATAATAGGAGACAGGGTTTATTAAAGATGAAAGTTCCACTTTAAAGACTAGAAGGGTTCTCAATTTACCGCTTAGGAACCAGAGGAGTGTGCAATGCATAGTGAAGCAATCCAATGTACACCCCCTCTGGTCCTTAACTGTTAACGACCAGCCAAGGCAGCTTGCGGCAGTTAACCCCTTATGGACCAGCCGTGCAGCATGCACTTAAGAACCACAGAGATTTTTTTTTTTAACGGAATCAGAGGTCTCCAAATGGTATGCAGTTGCAGGGACCCCTGAATTGTAGGACATAAATGTACGTCATGGGTCCTTAATGCACGTTCTTCACATGACGTATATGTATGTAGTTAAGGGATTAGAGTGTTAGTAATGTCTGAAAAAAACTTTTTTGCATTTAGAAGAGCTTAAAAAGCTGATCTAAATGCAAAAAAACGTATCTCTCAAACAGCTATGGTTTAAGAGATACAGGCGTTTAAAGTTTGATTCTACTACTGACAGCTGTAAAGCTGTCAGCAGGAGATCCGTGTCGGTCGACACGCTGGCGCTTGAGAAGTGCCAGGATCTCGTTACTTACATGGAATCCCTTCATTGGAATGGTCTAAAACATGTGCCTAGTGTTCAGGCACACGTTTTAGACCATTCCAATGAAGGGATTCTGTGTAAGTAACGAGATCCCGGCACTTCTCAAGCGCCAGCGTGTCGACCGACACGGATCTCCTGCTGACAGCTTTACAGCTGTCAGTAGGAGAAATCAAACTTTAAACGCCCGTATCTCTTAAACCATAGCGGTTTGAGAGATACGGTTTTTTGCTTTTCAGATCAGCTTTTTAAGCTCTTCTAAATGCAAAAAAGTTTTTTTCAGGCATTACTAACACCTTAAGGACCGCTGGTCTTTTTGTTTTTTTCCTACGCATTGGATTCTGTGGTTCCCGAGCGGCGTGGAGCTGCATGGGGACCCTGGAGATCCATGATGTGCCAGGACAATCACTGGTCCTTAAGTGCCAGACCAAGCATGATGTTCCTGTCATATCAAGGGTCTTTAAGGGGTTAAAAGTATACAGAGATACGTACATTCCAACTGTACCTTTTTAGCAGGTATAGTACCTTTTTTTGTTCTCTTGTACCTTATAAAACAGCATGAGCACTTTGTACCATTTTTCAGCAGATAAGGAAAGAGGAGCTCTGCTGGGTTCATGCTTCAAGTAAGAGAGAAACTCAGGCACAGGAGTGCTCACAAACATACAATGTAATGAGATTTTATTTACAGCACAGAAAAAAAATATCATGCCATAACAAAAAAAATCTCATACAGGTAAAAAAAAAAAAAAAAAAAAAAAAAAAAAAAAAAAAATCAAATCTCATTATTAACCCCTTAGTGACGGCCGCGTGCAGACGCGGCCGTCACTTAACGTCCGTCTAACTGTTTTTTTTTTTTTTCTAAAAGAATCCGGCGTCCCCGAACGGCGTGCAGCCGCGCGGGGAGCTGGATTTCCGGGACGTACATGTACGTCCTCTGTCACTAAGTGACAGCCACACAGGACGTACATGTACGTCCTGTGTCGCGAAGGGGTTAAGTTTATGACCATTACCAAGCACAACTATTGCTGTGTGTTGTGTCTGGCCTTTAAAGGGATAGTAATACTTAAATGCAAAAAAAATATGTTGTAGAGTTTATCTCCCTGAGTAAAACAAGGGAACTCCCACTGCTGAAAGGTGTTTTATTCAAAAGTTATTACAGCTCAAAGTTTAATTTTTTAGGTGCAATGTCACAATGGCCTGAAATTGTACAGTGGCCCTTATGGTCTACAGACCAGAGCTGTCCATAGGATGGTGTAACAACAGCTCTACTGTACAATTTCAGGCCACTGTGATATTGCACCTACAAAATTCAACTTTGAGCTGTAATAACTTTTGAATAAAACACCTTTCAGAAGTGAGAGTTCCCTTTTTTTACTCAGGGGCATAAACACTACAATATATATATTTTTTACATATTAAGTATTACTATCCCTTTAACACAGGGGTGCTCAGACTTCAATGACATGGAATTTACTTTTCTCATACGTACAACTGCGGACACAGGGTAAAATTCCATCCATCAAGAGGCCGGACACTAAACAGTTAAATATTTTACGAACTGAAAACTTCTCCCTATCGTCAGGCGATTCTACACCTCCCCTCTGGCCAATCATCAGTTATTTTGTTTCTTTTTTTTTATTTTTGTTTTGTAAGAACCCTAGGCAATGGAGGCTAAGGCTTCTTCCTCCCGAAGAGTTTGTTATTTTCAATGCATTTTTTGTGGGTGTCCATAGAGGCAATGAAAAACTGTTTCCTAGACACCTATTACTGTATTGCTCAGATATGTTCTTCCCCCCCCCCCAAATTGGATATTTTAAGGAATTCATGATGGAGGGTATTCCGGTACGGGCCCTGTCATTCCAGTCAATAAGAATCCAGAGCGGCCAGGTATCTGAGTAAGGAGTACAGGCATGCATTCTGCAAGGAGGTGTGGCATCTTACTGTGTTCTGTCAGAGCAAGCATATTGGGTTCTGCAGACATCATCTCCATAACCCAAAAAAAAGCACTTTAGTGTTGGTTGAGGCCTATTGCAACATTTTGTTTCCTGTGACCTCTAATTCTCTCTTCTCTAATAAAAATGTTCTTTACCCTTCACCCTTTACCTCTTTGAAGAGTTATAACCAATTGAAGTCATTTGTATTGATGGGATGTCCTTTATAAAGCATCTCCTCTTTGTGATGGAGTTTTGTTCATTTTTCCCTAACCTCTAGTGATAAGAATACTAGATTTCCATGTCATCATTTTCTTTAAAAGCCAAAGTCATTTTGTATGGATTTTATTGGAAGTAATGACGTAAGGTCAAAACGTCTGATTTCAGTCCAACGATCACTGAATACACTGACCAAGTGCTAAGTAAATGGTTGCCAATACTCCTAGCTGAGGCAGTAGGAGAAGAGTAGCATCACCACACACAGATCTGTGAGTTACCAAATCAATCAGAGCAGTAGGAAATCAACTATGCTTCCTGTTCATCCACAATTAGAACAAATAACTGAAGAATGGAAAGATCCAGATTGCATCTATTCCAAAGAAGTTGGAGACGTGCATTCATTTTCCCAAGAATATATGGATAAAAGGATAAAGCCTCCTCTGGTAGATGAGCCAGTCTCCACATTATCTAAGCATAAGGCTATTCTTGTAAATGATACAACACTGCTAAAGAATGTAAGGGGCAGAAAACTTGAATCATCCATAAAGGTGATCTTTTCAGATACTGGAGAAATCATTTGAAGCAAAATGGGCAGGAAGAGCCATGGAGTCTTGGACTGAACAACTGTGTAAAACATTCCAAAATAACAAACCCACAGAAGAATTAATACTTCTAGCCAAACAGATACAAAAAGCCAATTCTCTCTGTAGTGAGTCAGTTTTCAAAACTGCCAGAATGGCTGCCACATGCTCAGCTATGTCAGTAGCAATAAGAGGATCGAAGCCGGTCAGTTGATATTTAAAAAAAAAAAAAAAAAAAATATTGCACCAATTTTCATTCCATTTACTAGAAGCACACGTTGCGAAAGACAACTTGAAAAAGGTCATCAGTCATCTGACAGGAGAAAAGCACTCTTCTCCTACAACACAGAACAAAAGTGTTTGATCCATGCCTAAAGAAATGTAATTTTCCTTTCAATAGGGATTTGAGAACAACCACATTCAAGCAACACTCCTTTCGGAAAACTGCTGCTAAGGAAAGTAATAACTCAAGACCTTCTTGACAGGAGAAAAAACAAACATTGAAGATTCTCCCATGCAAAATAGCCACAGCATGATGGTGGCTATCTATGCGTCCTTCCAAACCTTCTCTTGAGTGGGCAGCTAAGACATTTACATCAACAATGGAGGAAACTATTCCAAAACAATTGGGAAAAATAAACTGTCATAGTTTGATATCGCCTACAATTCAAGACAAAACCTCCAAATTATTTTTTTGCCTCCCACCTGAAAGAAAATTGCATAGCAATCCTTCTTTCAAATCCATTTCAAGTCTGATCACAATTGGAATAATCATATCAGTCCCCAAAATGCAGCAATTCAAGGGGTTATACTACAAAATCTTATGGTCCCCAAATAAAAGGTGAAATTTACTCACCAATATTTTCCTTATGTGTCCTTCCACCTCAGAAAATAAACAATAGGCATTGACTCTGCCTCACAGCTGGTAGGACCAAACTAAAATAGGTTCCCTCTTCCCCACATACTGCGGTTATGCATTTGTCCCAGCTATAAAAAAGTTAGAAGCACAAGACAAATAGCCAATTGTTAATTCTGTATATATTATATTACATACACAAATATATATATAACACTAAATCATGTAACATTACCTATGGAGACGACTGCAGCACTGAAAATCAAGATAGAAGTTGTGCTTCAGGAAGAAATACCCACAGTTTGACATAGATGCAGGTTGTGGATACAATCGAGTCCACAACAGAAAGAGTAACATCTTTCACACTTCCATAGGGAGATATCTAAAGCTGGATATTCCACAATAATAGAACAAACATGCATATTTTAAATTACAGGATATCACTAAGCCAAGAAACAAATCAATCTTTAAAATGGTGGTTGAATGAGAAAAATTTAAAAAAAAAAAAAAAAAAAAAAAAAGGAAGATTGCTATGACTTGTACCAGAAACAATTACCACGGATATAAGACAAGTCGTGATAAAGTCTTCACTCAAAGGTATGCCCAGGGCCTATAGTCAGAAGGTTCATTCTATTTGGATTTGGACTGATAATACCACCACAGTGGCACATATAAATTATCTGTGTGTGTGGGGGGGGGGAATCAGAGTAGTATAATTGGAAAAAGAAAATTATTGATTGGGCAAAACATAATGTTCAAGCAGTATCGGCAATTCACATTCCAGGAATATAAATGGGGAAGCAGATTATGACAGCTGGAAGACAATTGATTTAGGAGAATTGGAACTAAAACAGGAAATATTCAAAACACTGGTAGAAAAATAGGGTCTCCCAGAAACAGAACTAATGGCACCCAGATACAGTTGTTCTGTGCAAATGTCAAAGATACCAAAGCAAACAAAGCATTGATAATGCCATGGGATTTCAAGCTTGGCTACCTGTTTCCCCCAGCATCCATGATTCCCAGAGTCCTTGCAAAGATAAAAAGGGACAAAGCTTGTGTCATTCTTATGGCCCCAGCATGGCCATAAAGAGCATGGTTTCATGTGTTACAAGACCTGTCAACATGAAAACCATGAGACCCGCTGGTAATTCCTGATCTTTTTCTCAAGGCCCTTCACTTCAACCAAGACTGGATAGTCTGGTCTTAATGGCATGGAATTTGAAGAAAATATCTTAAAACATAGGATTTTTCAGACTCATACATGCAAACCATGCTGGAAGGAAGAATACCAGTGTCTCAAGATTCACCATATGGTAAAGAATATTTACTACAACTTCTACAAATCTTTTGAGTTAAACCTATAGAGTCCAGATTTTCTACTGTACTGGAATTCCTACAAGCTGGAATGGATAGAGGTCTAAAACTGACCTTTAAATGTACAAATTTCAGAGTTGCAATATTTTTTTATTTTAAAGCAAGCTAACAGAAAATCCCAGAAATTCATGCTTTCCTACAAGGAGTAGCCTATATGATCCCAACATACTGGTAACTCACCCTTCCATGAGATCTTAATTTAGTTCTGAAAATGCTACAGGATCAGACAACTGAACCATTATCTTCAACCTCCATCAAGAATTTCAGAACTAAGATTGCTCTCTCTTGTAGATCTCCTTACGAAATTCTCCACCATGGTAAAGTAGTCTTATAAACAATTCCTGAATGTCAACCTAAAGTAGTTACAGAGTTTCATATGAATCAGGAATAGGTACTGCCTTCATTATGGCCAAACCCAATGTATATATAAAAAAAAAGCAACTGCATTCTTCAGATGTGGACAATCGCCTCAAACAACAAGACCAAACCACCAAATTCTTCAGACAGTCTAAATACTATTTATTATTCCAGAAGGATCAAGGTGGGCACACTCACTTCAAAATCAACAATTGTTTCATTGATAAAATGGACTATATTTCAAACTATAATTTTTAGATGGAAAGCAATACCTTTTCTAATCATAGCTCATGCCACATAACAGGTCAGCACGTCAAGGGCTTACAATAATCAAGCGTCAGAACAAAATTTGCAGAGCATCAGCTTGGGTCATCTATACATACAGTTACAAAACTTTACAAGGTCAATGGATTTGCCTCAGCTGATGTAAGTTTCAGACAAAAAGTAATGAAAGCAGTTTTATAAGTATTTTTCTCTCTCCTCCTTTTTTGGGACCATCTCTAGGACATTCCAATAGTCCCCATATGAGACAAGTGAAAAGGGGATTTTTTTTTAATTTACCAATAAATCCTTTCCACTTAGTCCATTGGGGACACAGTACTTCCCTCCCATAGTTAATATTTTAATTTTTATCCTGGGGGGCAAGTGCCCCCCCTTAGTGATCTACTGGTCGAGCGTGATCTACCTATTAGTCACCCAGAGTACAAAAAGAACATTGTATTCGCTGTTATATGGATGCAGTGGATGTGATTGTACCTTATTTCATTTCTGAAATGTGGGAGGATATGAGGTTAAACTACAATGTTTGCTCTCACTCAGAATGTTGAAACAACTTATTTCAAGATCTCTAGAAATGCAACGAATTATAGCGCATGCATCTATAGTTTGCAGCTTGAAGCCCTCCAGCTACCGCCAGGCTACAATTCCCATCATTCCCCTGGCGGAGAATGAAAGGCAGTCACAGTCCAACCGCAACAGCTGGAGGGCCTCACGTTGCCCATCTCCTGACAGCTACAGTGACAAGGTTTAAACACACTGTATTTTGTTTAGCAATTTGGACGTAGGAATTTGTAAACTACGCAAGCATCCTTAGATAACTAACGGACATGATCACGTAGATATTTATGCACAAGAGAGTTTTAATAAAATGGGTATGGTGAATGTTAATATTTTTTATCAATCTGCATAAAGCAATAAACATTTAAAGTAAAATTATCAAGTGGACCTTGATGTGGCTTTCCAGTAGCGTCCCATGTCCTGCAACCAGCAGGACACAAATCATTCTGCAGCGTGATGTAGAAACAAGACTCACAAACCAGTAGTTTACAGATACGGCTGGACACAGAGAAGTGATTGCTGGAATTACTAATGTCTGAGAGGAGCTCTGACCACTGTGTACTACCTTTACAGGACCCTTACTTCTAACTGGGTAAGCACAACCTTCCTACACACCCAACTGTTAAACTCTGGGTATAGTTATTTGTCTAGCTTTCTAGGACGCCACCTTCTGTCTACCACATAGGCAGCTCCACCTCTTCGGTTACAACAGTTCTCCTGTCTGTAACATTTCTCCAGCTCCACCTCCTCCCTTACAAACGGTCATTAGTTCCATTACATTTCACAGGTTCCGCCCCCTCCTTGAACTAACAGTCTGTAGTTCCATTACAGTGATATAGCCCCGCCCCCTCCACTACGGCTGAATTATGTTGCCCTTTACTTTCCTACAGTTACACCTCCTCCGTTACGTAGTTTCTGTTCCAGCAATGCCGTTTCGGCAGCTCCGCCTACGATTGTGTCACAGAGGTTTCAGCGAAGAAAAAAATGTGCATGACTGTAAGCTGTTCGTATGTGCGGGAAGTGAAGATACTGCAGTTATACGGATAAATGGCGTACACGCTAACATTTCAGATTGTTTTAGGTCGTGTTGCTAGGGGCACGGCTGGTGGGCGGGACATTCCCAAAATGTTTGTTTTTTCCATTACGTATTGATGCCTTTTTGTGTGACTGAATAAAATGCCAAAGTAATTTATTTACATGTAATTTACGACATGTAAGTTGTAACGTACCAAGACGTCACGTCCGCACGACGTTATGGACCGTGGTGGTTTGGCCTGTCACAGATGTTTGCATAGATCCCAAGTGTCCCTCTTTAGGAGGGGCAGACCCTCTTTTAGACCCAAATCCCTCTGTCCTTCTTTCCCACCCTGATAGCCCTCGTTTTAGGAGATCAGACTGTGTGGTGTGTGTATAAGTGTATCACATTGCTCAGCAGCAATAAAACTCACATTGATGTATGTTTAAACATCAGTATGTGTGTCTATAAATTAGTCTGTGTAAATAAAATACTTTGATCTCGTTATAAGTCATTTATTAAGTTACACAAAGCTGTGGCAACAAATCATGAAATGGCCTAAAACTTCTTGCTAATGCCCCGCCCACCAGCAACACCTCATGTCCCTTTTTGACAATTTGAAATGTTGGGAGCTATGTGTTTGTGATCACATTTCTGCAAAAATAATAAACTGTGCCTCCAGAGCACCCCACCCCCAGATCGTGCAGTCTTTAAAGGGTTAAATAAACATTAATGTGAGTTTTATTGCTGTGGAGCACTTATATACATTCTACACCATCTGATCTTCTTAAAGGGATAGTAATGTTTCATAATAAAAGCAGGTCTAATTAATCATCATAGTATTTGGACTTTGGAGAGTGTTATTTCAATTCTGTCAGAGTTGTAGTTCCAGAGTAATTCAATGACAAAGTGTCCTCCTCCTGCCCCTTTTACTGATGTCACACTCTTCAGCCAGAGCCGAAGGGAGGTGCCCAGGTAGACTGCAGAGAGGGACAATCTTCAATTAAGATAAGGGAAAAACCTGAAAAACTTGTCAAGGGGGGCAGGGCTTTCATTGTTTTCATAGGAATAAGAGTGTCCCCTTCTGTTATCTGTCTGGTCTATGGACTGAATTCCACATCTGAGAAGAGATGGCTTACACTAGGTAAAAGGGGCGGGAGGGGGAAACTTTGCTTGTGAATATCTCATAAACCATAAAGGTTTGAGAGATAAGACTTTTATAATTCTATATGTTTTTTTAATGCCTACAAAATAAAATAAAGTTAAAACGAAGTATTACTATCCCTTTAAAAGAAAGACACCAGGGTGGGAAAGGAGGACAGAGAGGGATTTGGGTCTCAAAGAGGGACTGTCCCACCTAAAGAGGTTTGAGTGAGGTATGATTAGGCTGACCAGACCTCACCTTTAACCGGGGACGCATAGGAAAAATGTATACTGAAGGACTGCTTTGATTTCAGTGAAGTACTGAAATATGCCTATTTCCTATGTGTCCCTGGTTAAAGGTGAGATCGGTTCAGCCTAGGTATGATATGCGGGCATAGTAAATGGAATAAGTGCATTACTGAGATAAATTTTATATAATCTACATATACAAGCTTCTTGGAGCTCAAATTGGTTAAAAATTTAGCACAGTTTTAGTAATCCTAATAAATGTTTACACTTGTATATTACAAAATTATGTATTATAGAATGTAAAACAAACTAAAATGCTTTAAATGGATATTCATACATTAAAATATCATATGACTCACAATATTTGAACCCAAAACAGAACAGCAACCTAAAACATAAATCAATATCCTAGATATTCAACCAATCCGCATAGAGAGGAACAGTGATCCAAACGTACAGTAAACGGATGCCCAAACATTAAAAGGTATATTGACTAATAAAAAACTTTTTTCGCAAAACAGTATAGGTAATAGTAAATTCAATATACCTGCAATCAGCTTAATACATGTAGTTTATAATTTAGGGGTACATATATGCATAATCCCAAATATTGATCCTGGCATGCATATAAAAATCTAAAATGACTAAGGGCCATATGTTGAAAGAAGTAGTGAAATAGCTTTTGTCGTTTGTAATGACTTTTCAAAGTACAGTGTCGTTGGGATCATTACTATTTTCAGAGAGTGTCGTTTGTGATTGGAAATATGTCGTTTGTCCTGACTGAAATTGTCGTATGTAACGACAAAAAATGTCTTAACTAAAGACAAAAATGTCTTAAAAAATGTCTTGACTAAAGACAAAAATGTCTTTAAAAATGTCTTAACTAAATACAAAAATTCTCACATTCAGAACACATTACCTCCACTTTTTTCTTAACGTACAAATTTTGTCTTTTGTAAGACTTTTTTTGTCGTTAGTTACGACAAATTTTATTTTCCTCTATACGATACTGGAGAATAGTTTAGCCACGCCCTAGCCACGCCCCTTTGCCCATCAATTCTGGAGTTGTGTCGTACAGAACGGACATTACTCGTTTTTTGTTGTATACTGTATAGAAAATATGGCGTTCATGCACACAATGACTTATTTTTGTCTTTAATACGACAATTTTTTGTCGTTATCCCTTTGAACATACGGCCCTATATGTTTAACATTATGAAGTTTGCACTGTAGAAATAAAATATCCAATGAATACAGTCATGCAGCTGTGCCTGACAGTATCTGAACTATTGTATATTTAAGATGATATCCTAATAACATATCAAAAAATAAAAAGTTAAATCATAAATCCACTACTATTTCAATTCACTAGCACAATATCAGGGCCTCTGTGGAACATAGAATATTGTTGTATATATCTTTGTTGCAGAGTTTTTGACATTCATGTGTTGCTTGTAACCACTGTTTAGTATCTACGTGCAGGGGGTTTATATTACATTTGCTTTAGGGTTTATATACGTTTTCCCATAGTGTGACATGGTGGAATGTAGCAAAAGAGCAATTTTGTCATTGGGAAGAACGCAACATGTTGGAAGGTTGCAAACATCTATTTTGGCATGAATGCAACATCCCATGGGATTGTTGCAAGTAAGATTTCTGGCACTGGCAGGAATGGGACATAGTGAAGTGTTGTAAAGAACAGTTCTGGCATTGGCACAAACACAACATGGTAGAATGTTACAAAATGTCTATCTTGGCATCAACATGAATGCAACATCGTGTTTTGTTCTGCAGGGCTCCAATGCACTGCAGAACAAAACATTGAATACATCTGTCTCATTCTAGAGTTCTCAAGTACAATTTCAAGCTTTTTACATCTTGTAATTTGTTATTTGTCTCATAGGCTGGAATTGGCAGAATTGTTCCTCTTTAAACTATAGAATATGACCACAATTTCATACTCCACATCCTCTAAAAGGCAGTATGCAAGTTTTTAATAGAAAAAATAAAGTATCCTATATAATAATTTGCTAAGAATGTTTGTCAGAAGCCGTCATGCGCAGTAGAGATTGCCCGAACGCACAGAATGGTGGGAGGTGTAGGAATTCTGTGCTTTTGGGCAGTCTCTACAGTGCATGATTGCATCGGCGGCAGGAAGCAGAGCAGGACCGGCCTCTTAACCCTTTGAGTGCCAGAGGGGTACGCAACACATTGCATACAATGCGTTGCATACCCCTCTGGCACTCAAAGGGTTAATATGACCCAGACCTTGGCCCTTGTACATGGGCTTTTACACTAGTAAACTATAAAAGAAGTGTTATCCATTATCCTGGCCTGCGGAAGGGAGAAGACAAAGACACCAGATACCTTATTACGTCCTACCAGTCCAGAAGCTGCATATCACATTTTGGGAAGCATCTCAATGTGCTGCGTGCTGTAAAGGCTGGCCAGGCCAGAATGGTTCATGCTGTTACAGTGGTGCTTGTGGCAGCAGAAGAGGTGCAGCAGGTGGCATATGGGGTGCAGAAGGGGGCAATATTGTTTATAGGTGACCATCTTGTCCCTACATCTGGAGAAACTGCAGCTACTCTGAATGGTCAAGAAGGGTTAGCTGCACTATTGTTTCTCCCGGACAAGGAGGAGGCCCTGGAGCTGCTGACTCTGTCCCTATGGTTCCAGCCCTCTTCCCCCACTCCTACCCTACAACCCCTGGTTGTCCACTGCTTGCAATCCTGATGTGGATGGTGTGTTTACATGTAGGATGCCACATGATGATGCTCTTTCACCACTCCTGACTCTGACACCACTGTCCTACCTATAGATTTCCCGACCATTAAATATAAAGGCAGAAAATATATAATGGCAGAAAAAATCACAAGGAAAAACAAGGAATGTGGATGTAGTAGCAATGTGTGGTGGATGTGAGTGTGGAAATGTGACTAAATGTATTTATGTATGTAATTGTATGTTGTGATGCTCTGTGGTATAGTACTGTAGTGTTGAAAGAATGTAATGCAAAATCACAAGTCAGCTCTCTGATCTCTCCTTTCACCAAACCTCAAGCTTCTGAGCACTGTATCCATGCTTGATAAAGCTCAGTACACAGCCAAAGAAATGGTGTAGAAAACTGATATAGACACCCCCCACGTTGTTCCATCCTATGTGATGCTCAAACAAATAATTGGCTTCAGACTCGAGAAGCAAGTTTTCTACCTTTCCTGCATTGGTTAAATATAGGTATTTAATAATGTTGCAAGATTATGCAAGAAAACTAAGGTAGTATTTGAGGCAAAGTCTGGTCTGACATTTGTGAGAAGAAAAATTGCAGACAAGGGTGACATGGAGTTGCAAAGATATAGAGACTGAATCTACTATTAATTCTGTAGCAAAATTTAGCCGAACTGGGATCCGGTCCTATGTGATTCAGTGGTTGTACTGTTTGACCCAAGGAAGGGAGTGGGAACCTTGTCTTAAAATATCAACCTTTAGTCCAAACACAAAAGGTATAACCAAATGCTAAAAGTACTGCAACTATAAAATGTACCATTATAGAAAAGCATAGTGCAGTTACAGTGCCTCATACCTTTCAATCTACCTTTGGTGGACACAGTCACTGGCATATACTGAATGCTAATCTCATGTGTGTGTGAGCATCTGAGGCCTAACACAAGCACTCATTGGGCACACTTTCCAGCATATGAGGAGCATAGCTATTGATCAGATTTGTACTCCTACTTGTCTTTTTAAGGACATTGCCTACTAACATATGTAAGCAGTCATTTGGCTTCCAAGTTGACAGTTGGCATTCTGTTTCCAGTTGATCTCCTGTTATGATCTAGCGCTTCTTTCCTGATCTGTAACCTCATGCTGCCTTTTAACACTTCAAATTTAAAATGACTTAGCTCACTGGGGCCAAATATGGGAAGGCAGATGCACTCTCCAGATTACCTTCTTATTCCAATTCCAAATGTGATATGATCCTTCTACCCTCGTACTTTTTAATGGCCAATATCGTGCTTCTAGAACACATCTTTACGTTTCCTGAGTTTGATAATGTCCAGCTTGAACTCAGACACTGTGTTTTGGCCCTTAGTACACCCCACCATTTAGTGGTAAAATTAAAGATCCTACTAATAATATTTACCAGTGCCTGCTCAACTTTTTTGGGTTATAATATGAACTCAGACACAGGCAACACCATGGATCTCCTCATTAGGAATGTCTAGCGGACAGGCCTGACAACATTCATTTCTCATTAAAGTCTGTTTCTGTGCGGTCTGTGCCAGAATCAAGAACTCTCACTTCCTACTGGAGGGGCAGAGTATTCCCATAGCGGTTCCCAATAAACTGTGCTCCTCCATTTTCATAGATTTTATAGTGAACCTATCCTATTCCTCCTGGAATAAGACCATTTTGGTAATTGTTTACCATATAATTCCCATCTCTAACCTTCTATCTGAAATTGAAATGGCATCCATTATCATATGAAAGGTCTGCATGACTTCCCAGAAGAGAGAGTATCAGAGGGGTCCATTTCACATCCACTTTCAGGAGAGAGCTTCGTAAATCATTTGGTGTAAAGCAATTCTTGTCCTCTGCTTACCACCCCCATTCAATGGCCAGACTGAAGATACAAACAAGTCTTTGGAGCAATACCTCAGATGTTTTTCTTATTATGTACATCATAACTGTACTACACTTTTGCCTATGCCTGAGTTTCCGTTAAACAACAACCACAACCATAGTTTCATTGGTCACTCTCCTTTATTCACCTGCTGTGGGTTCTACCTCACCTCCATACCTGGCATTCCTCCATTTTGTACAGTAACTCAAGCCTCAGACTGCATCAAAATCCTTGCTGGAAACCTTTAAATACAAAATATTGTCAGGAAGCCCCAAGAGCATTTTAAGACCTTCGCAAACAGGAAAATAAATCCTACACCTATGTTCAAAGTGGGGGACAAGGTCTGGTTATTGACCCTTAACCCTCTGAGTTCCAGAAAGGTGTCCAATGCAATGCAATAGATACCTCTCTGTCACTCAAAGGGTTAACCACAGACTTGCCTGTCCCTCAAAGAAACTAGCAGTGTGCTACACTGGTCCTTTTCTTGTGACAGCCATAATCAACACTGAGGCATACAAGATTCAAGTGTCCTGCCTTAAACTGTATGTTGCCAATCCCTTCTCCAACCATAACACCCTCTCTCCTGAACCAGTTCTCTTAGGTGATACAGGTCTCACCATACATTTGGGCACATAGAATAATTGGTCCGTTAGAAAGTTTATGATCCAGAGGAGAGTATTTCCAAGCCGGTTTCTAATCTACATTGCATTTGCAACTTTCACCTAAGACACCATGGTCAACCAAGCTCTGCCATCATCTGGTGGTCGCTCCTTGGGAAGGAGCTAATGTAATATACCTTGTGATGGAATGGGTCATGGGAACAAGTGGAGTATCAGTCTCACGTGTGCATAGTTTTTCTGATCCTCTGAGATGTACAGGCCACATGATTGTGTCTAGGCGCAAACAGCAGATGTCCTAACATATTAGCTCATTGGGCAAAAATATTTTTTTTATATAACAATACCTTTTATTCCTTTTTAGGATCGTCTTGTGAAGTCATCCAAAATCCTGGTTCCTAGTGCAAGTATGGGAAGCAACATAACAATTGTATAATTATTGTTATTATTTTTTTAGCAGATTACCTGGAAAACTATCATCTTGTCTTATTGCATGACAATCGACTATAGTTAGCATGTAATAACTAGGATTTCCGCTCCATTTGGATGTTGTATATTAAGGACCATGTCTACAAAGAATAGCAGCTCTGGGTCAACTGAACAATAGGAGACAAAAATATAAACATTTTTTTTTTATTTAAATGTGAATTTTAATCCATTGAATGCTAGAGAGGTCTCAAACTCATTGCTTTTAATCAGTGGGAATATGTATGTATTCCCTGTGATAGAATTGATTTGACCCAGAATTGCTCTTTTCTGCTTTGCACATACCATCTTATATATTTAGATTATGTCAGATACGTTCATGTAATAATATTTATAGGGCAACTATTGTTGCTAGTACCCTGTCAGCAGATCTACCCCCCTGGGATCAGACCTGATCAAACTGGGGATGTATTATGAACCCTGGCAGATCTGGGGTAACCAAATGGAGTCTGAAAAGAGGCCCTCTGATGCTTCCTGTATGAGAGACTTAGCTATGAGACTCTGAAGTGGTGGCATTTTAATTTTTTTCCAAGTTTTATAATTTTGCCTTTCTGCTGAAAGGTATATGGACTACATAACATGCCACAGGCAGTTCTTTGTAATGTTATTTGATTGCTCACTTTATTTTTTAGTAAAGAGGAATATTTCTATTTGTGCCGTGTGGAACACAGGAACCATGGGCTAAAGTATCCTCCTGCAGGATACTTTACCCAATGGCTCCTGTGTTCTACATGGACTAAAAGAAAAGTATTTATTGATAATTGCTCAAAAATCCCCTTTTTAAATATGTGGGAACTCTCTGGATGTGCCCCTGAGACATTGGATTTTACTATAAATTACTGGGACTTAGGGGAATGAAAATATTTTTGTAGCTTGTTCAGTTTCTTAGTAACTCTTCCCTGTTTTACCCACTCCTCCACTCGTTTTAGGGGCAAGCCACACCTTTTTATCTTGATAATCCCGCTCACCCAGTTAAACCCCACCCACATTGCAGGACGATTTTCTTTGTGTTGGACACTCCCACCCAAGCCCCTTTATTCATTCCTGGAGTTCCAGTAAAGAAGGATCCGAGGTAAGCATATTTATCAGGCAGACCAGAATCAAACCTTTACATTTTTGTTTGCGAACTGGAAGAGCTCTTGTGGTATAACACAAGTCATAACCACTCACTTTATATTTGAAAATAACACTAAAATATGCCACCAACATGGCAAGTGGTGTGCCGTGCTGCGCCGAGCCGCCCGCCGCATGTAAGGTCTGTGCCTTCTTCGGCACAGACCTGTAGCTGCTGAGCTCCCTCGTGAGCTCTTTAGTAATACAGAGCGCTCTCTGCATTACTAAAGGGAAGACCGCACGGGAGCTCCAGCAGCTACAGGTCTGTGCAGAAGCACAGATCTCTTCTGCTGCTGGACCACCAAGGAGGTAGGAAATGTGAGGCTTAATGTGGAGATGATGGGGGCAATGTAAGGGCAATATGGGGATGATGGGGGGCAAGCAATGTGGAGCTGATGCGGGCAATGTGGAGCTGATGGGGCAATATGAGGGCAATATGGAGCTGATGGGGGTAGCTGATGGGGGGCAATGTGGAGCTGATGGGGGGTAATGTGGAGATTTGGAGCATTGTGGAAATGGCCAATGGGTGGGGGGGCGCTTCAGATTTCTGTGCCTACAGGCTCCTGAGATGTAAATCCGTCCCTGTCTGTCCTGTGTGCCTAAGTTGCTGCTGTCTGGTCTATCACTCCCCAGGAAATGATTAGCAATCTTATTGATAGACTGCCTTGTTTAGACACCTGAATCACCACCCAAGGTACACATACGAACTACTGAATAAAACTCAGTTTTAAATATTTTCACAGCTAATAAGCTGTTCTTCCCAGCTAACTGCCTTCTTTCCGATCCTTGTAACCTTGTTGTCACCTGAATACAACCTCTGTGAACAGTGAGCTACACAGAGAATAGCAAGTACATTCAAATAATATAAACAGAAAGTAGTCCATAGGCGACTACAACAGGAACAAAAGACCGAAAACGTCAGACCAAAAAAGGACAAGCCGAAAAGCGGAGTGAGGGACAGATTGAGGTCAGGGCTGGCTAATAACAAACTGGGTTACTGACAAGGCCAAGGTTGTAATGCAGGCAGCAGACAAGAGGGAAGCCGATAGGAAGAGCTGTGGGTCAAACTGGGAGATCAGAACTATAGCAAGGGTAAGGGAGAGGTGTTATCATGCTGGGGAACTCAACGAAAGAGCACCAGATGCTCGTATGCCAGAGCCTTTTATAGAGAGGCTCCGGTGTACATCATAAACTGGGACACCAGCTTCTCTAGGAACGGCAAGTTCTTATGCATGGTGGCAGGGGATAGGAAGGGGAAGCAGTACATGCGTGGAAGCAGGCCATAGACGGGACCAGAAAGGGAGTGGAGGAGGATGTAGGGGATCATAGACGCAACAGATCCCCCCCTTATGGATGGCCGCCTGGTGGTCACAGGTCCAGGTCGGTCAGGATGAGCACGATGGAAAGATCGAAGACATACCGGAGCACGGAGATTTCTGATCCATAGCCCTTCCATTGTACCAGGTACTCCAACATATCAAGGATCTCCTGGACTCCATATTCCTCGAAGTCGCCCACAATGATAGCGGGTGGATGAGTAGGTTCCCTGTCAGGGAAAGTGCTTGGATGCTATGGCTTTGGTTGGGATATGTGGAAGGTAGGGTGTGTCCTTTAGGTGTCTAGTAGAGTAACACGGTATGCCACTGGGTTTATGATCCGGGATATAGGAAAGGGTCCGAGGGAGCGCACATAAGCAGCAGATAACCAGACCTTGTCACCCACTTTGTATTGGGGCCCCTCCAAACAGTGCCTGTCTGTTTGTCTTTTAGAAGTCGCTTGGAATTGACTGAGGATTTGAGATAGTTTCTTATGGCACTGTTGTAGTTCTTGTATGTGTTGATTGGCTTTGGGTACAGGTGAACAGGAAGGTAGATTGGGCAAGATAGCAGGATGATGTCCGTATGTAGCATAGTATGGTAAGGTAGGTACGCAAGGCGCTATGTAGATGATTGTTATATGCAAACTCAGCTTGTGGTAGAAGAGAAGACCAGTTGTCCTGTAGGTGTGTGGAGAAGCAACGCAGGTATTGTTCCAAGGTTTGGTTTGTACGCTCTTGTGACAATGCGGCCTTGGCATCTCTGCCACAGAAGTTATAGCAGTTCAGGCACGTTATCGTCTGTGAGTTTCTTCCTCTAAACTGCACAGCTAACCGCTATACTAAGCACTAAGATCCGGTACCTTGAGTCGTGTATCCACCGGCAATGCAGGATAGCTCCGGTTTGTATAGGATATTCTATCTATCTAGTCCCCTGGCACTTCTCTGTGAGTAACTGCTCTATAGCGGACGACAAACAGCAATATACCTAGATACTTCAGGGAGATGCAAACAAGCTCCTTCTTGGTAAATCACAAACTACTTTATTTTCAATTAAAACAGCATTTTAGTACAGTTCAGAGAAAGGGGCATTCATTACATGGACAAAACATGACACGCTGAGTTTAACATCAGACAAAGGTTCTAAAAGGGGGGGGGGGGAGGTGGACACAAGACTCTAATCACCTCCAGTAGAAATCTCCAGGGGGGGGAAGGGGAGTTAGCACAAACAGCAACCCTGTATGCATTCCCATTGAATATCTGTTTCCCCCATAAAACCATCAATCTCAGTTGATAGTCATCTGAGTCTGGATGGGGGAAGGTTGGAGCAGGCTTCCATGAAAATCCCTACCTATTCTCTCTATACCATTCAGTATTAGTGTCCACATGATCCCAGCTAGGTGGACAAGAGGCTTCGCCTCTTGCGCCATGTGACCTGTGACAGTCCTGTTCATCACAGCTCTGTTTGTTTGGGGATGGTAACCTGAAGGCAAATTACACTTGATTTGTAGTCCGGAACAGAATGCCTTCCAGAACCTGGATGTAAATTGGGTCCACGTTGTTGTTATAGAATGGCAGGTACAATGTATACAAAACACGTCTTAGGTTTAGTTCCGCGGTTTGAGCTGCAGTGGGTAATCCAGATACAGGAATAAAATGTGCCATCTTGGTGAAACGGTCAATGACCACAAGGACTGTGTCATGGTGTTCTGATGGTGGGACATCCACTATAAAGTCCATTGGAACTTCCTGCCAAGGACCTCTTGGGACAGGTAGAGATGCAGCAAACCAGTGGGTTTTGTGTGTTGGCTTTTGGACCAGTTGTAGATGTCACAGGACTTAACAAAAGACAGGATATCAGTCCTCATACCTGGCCACCAGAAGTATCTCTAGATGTTGTCTGTGGTTTGCTTAACCCCACCATGGCCTGCTACTGGTAAATCATGGTGGATACAGAGGACTTCTTGTCATGCAGAGGCGGGTACATAAATTAGATTACCCTTGAACAAAAAGCCCTTATCGTCAACTCGTGGTGTTGGACCAAATATGGGGGTGGAGTTGAGTCAAGTCGTATCCTGGTTAATAGATCATTGTTCGGTATCAAGAAATGATGCAGGAGCAGTATGGTGTCGGGAGGTTTAGAACAAGGGGTGGATAGGCCATGTATGCAGTATAAGGCATCAGCCTTCCGGTTCATGGAGCCGAGTCTGTAATGTATGTGTATCTGGAATCTGGAAAAGATTAGGGCCCACCTAGCTTGTTGTGGATGGAGGCATTGAGCGGTTCGGAGGTGTTCTACATTGCAATGATCTGTATAAATAGTCACAGGGTTCAGGGCTCCCTCCAATAGATGGTGCCATTCCTCCAGAGCATGTTTGATGGCCAGTAACTCTTTGTCTCCTATATTATAGTTTCTCTCAGCAGCACTGAGCCGTTTAGAAAAGTATGCTATAGGTTGGTAATGCTCCTTAGGACTCCAGTGTCATGATAGGATTGCTCCAGTGGCAATGTCGGAGGTGTCCACCTCTAGGAAGAAGGGTGTTGTTACATCAGGTTGTTTAAGGATAGGAGCTTGTGTGAAGGCAGATTTTAGTGTAAAGAATGCAGCTTGAGCTTCAAGGGAACATTTAAAGGGGGTCTCATTCTTGGTGAGTACTCAGAGGAGCTGTTAAACAGAAAAAAACCTTGAATGAAGCACCGATAAAAATTGGCAAAGCCAAGGAAATGTTGGATGGCCTTTTTGTCTGTGGGTACAGGTTATTCTAGAATGTCTGAAATCTTCCGTGGGTCCATCTTAATGCAACCAGGGGAAATGCGTATCGAACACACAATTCTCAATCTTGGCATATAGGTTATGGTTGAGTTAATACCATCTTCACAGGTTTGCGGTGTTCCAGAAATGAAGGGGGGAAAACAAGGATGTCATCTAGATATATGATGACAAATTGATCTAGAAGGTCTTGGAATACATCATTGACAAAATGCTGGAAGGTGGCTGGAGCATTACAGAGCCCGAAGGGCATGACTTGTATTCATAATGACCATAGCGAGTACAGAACACCGTTTTCTACTCGTCCCCTTTACAAATGCACACTAAATTGTACGTGCCATGTAGATCTATCTTTGTGAAGTGTTGTGCTGCGGACCTGCGTAGCAAGAAGTCTGGAATCAAAGACAGTATCTTTTTTGTATGGTTATTTTGTTCAATTCCCTGTAATCGACGCAAGGCCGTACATATCCGTCTTTTTTGGGAACAAAGAATATGCCTGCTCCTGCCAGAGATGTGGACGGTTGTATAAACCCCTGCTGCAGGCTCTCAGTAATATTCTCCTTAAAGGGATAGTAATGTTTCAAAATAAAAGCAGCTCCAGTTAAGTAGTATTTGGTCCATGAATAGCCTTATTTCAATACTGTCAGAGTTGTAGTTCAAGAGTAATTGAATGATAAAGTAATCCCCTCCTGCCCCTTTTACCTAGTGTAAACCACCTCCCCTTAGATGTGGAATCTGGTCTTGAGACCAGATAGCTCACAGCAAGGGATAATTTTCTTACTGTGAGCATAAGGAAAACCCTGCCCCAATTGACAGGTTTTTCAGTTTTTTCCCTTATGCTAATTGAAGATTGTCCCTCTCAGCAAGCCATCTAGACACCACCTTGCTGCTCTGAGGTGAGCAGTGTTACATCAGTAAAAGGGGCTGTATATTCTCATTGAATTAAATTGAGCTTTCAACCACATGGATGCTAGAAAGGTATCTAACTCATTGCAAAACAATTTGTTGGAGACCTCCTTAGCCTCCAAGGGTTAACAGTCCTATTTAAATCAATGTAAATTATCATTTCGGGATGTGTTAATAGGGCAGTATAGAGTTCATGGAAGACCTCTCTCTTATATCTTACATAGAACACAGGAACCATGGAGTAAAATATCCTCTGGCTAGGAGGGCATGGCACTTGCCTTAAAAGGCTATCAGAGGCATTCCTTTACCCCCACCAGGCAAGCTCAGTTTTTAAAGTGACCTCATGGAGGTAGCATGGACAAAGATTCTCTCTCTCTCCCCTTCTCTCTCTCTCTCTCTCTTAGCTTATTTTTTTTCCTGTAGACATAGCCAGAGCACAGACTTCAGGGATCTAAGCCTGTTTGAGGATGTCTTGCATTATCAGCCTTCTCCCCTACTTTTTTTCTGCTTAGCTGATCTTAGCATAACCTTGTGTTGTGTATACGAGCCTGAAGAATGAACAGGACAATACTTGTGCTAGGGTCCTGTGAGTATGTCCCTCTCTGTTTTTTTTCTTGCAGCCACACGTCTATTAATGTTTGGTGTTTTGGCTAAACTGTCACTCTGTATATTTGTGTACTTTTATTTACTTTGATGTTCCTTCTCAACCCTTCTTTATAGAGAGGGATTCTGATGTATTTTAAGCCTTTCATTACTTTACTGTAGGTCCTTTCACTTAAACTCATTTTTCATTAATTTTTATCTTTATTTTCATTCAAATTCTTTCACTCCATTACATCTTCTTTTAATTCAGTTTCTGTCTTTGTAACTAGTGCTGAATGCACTTTTGTTTTTGGGTGTTGTGGTGCCTTTAAGAATGGGCATGTTTGGTGGCCATATTGGATGGAACACAGACAAGTGTATGGGACTTTATGTGCCACTGGTGTCATTCCACGGGGTGCAAGGGGGCTCACTATAATTCTTTCTTTGTGCACTACTTAGTGGCGCGGATATCGGGGGTACTCTGATGCAAAGACTGGATAGCCATCTTGTCATTTTCATAGGGAACTACAGTAGCAATAAGCCCATTTTTCCTGGGCTTTAATGTAGGGGAAGAGATGGCCCTATGCTGATCCTCTATGTTTTTGGACTCAACGTTCTACACATGAGGCTGGTCTATCCCTCCTTTCTTGCCACATTAACCCTTCCCAAAGTACTTTTAACTATATATTAGTACTTTTATCCTACTTTTATTTTACTTTTACTATTAATCTGTATGTTTTTAAGGGATCTCTTGGCTATGTCTGAGCCTAAGGGAGACATGAGAAAAACTAAGGCTACTAAGGCTTCAGGGGTCCCCTTAACCCCTATAGCCCATTACCCCTCATGCCAAATTAGTCTTCCTAGGGAGTGTTCTGGTACTCTGTGTTCCTCTTGTATGCACCCCCACACAACCTCTGGGGCCTCATTTAATGAACAAGCCTCATGGATTAAGGCCTTAATCTCATTAATGAGTTCTTCTCGTTTCTCTATTAAAGGGATTTTACACTCTTGGTCCCAGGACCATCCTGTGCCCCCCCAAAAGGCACTTTAGCCATTTTATAGAGGGGTGCTTTCTCCATGGTTGCATACTCCTCTGCTGAGTAAAGGGAATCTGAAGTGGACGATTTTTTTTTTGTTAGGTGCCTTATTCGGGCTGCCCTCGAGACCCGTAAGATCACAGAGGCCTCAGATTCTAGTTCTTCTTCCCCTTATATTTTTAAGAGATGTGAAAAGGAGGCTGCTGTGTTTTCCTCCTCACTATTCTCTAGACCTGGCACTTCTGAGGGAGTGGAGGACACCTGACAAGAGGCTTTTCCTTCCCTGGCATATCTCTTTTCTGTATCCCTTTTCTGCTAGGAAAACAGCTTTGCCACTGGTGGACAATTAATGTTCAGGCAGATAAGCATCTGGATTCCCTTTTTAAGGTGAATTTTGTGGCTCCTGGCACCACTTTGCTCCCCACTTTTGCTGTTGCTTAGGTGACTAGGGCTATGATGGGTTGGGGGGTCAGCTTTTGGATGCAGTGCCTAAGGATGATTTTGTTAGGGCTGTTTCTAAGATCATTGAGGCTAATGCGTATCTTGCCGAAGTGGCCTTGGATGTCACCAGGTTTACTAGAAAGGGCTCAGTTTTCTCTATGGCCGAGGGATGCAATATCTAGCCCAAGTGCTGGATGACTGACCGGTATTCCAAAAAGTCCTTATTGTATCTCCCTTTTGTGGGCAAGTAGCACCTTGTGGGCAAGATCATCCGATTGCTTCAGGTTACTCCTAAACATTTCTTTTTTTCCAGATAAGATGAGTGCCTTTCATTACCCACTCCATTTAAAGGTTCTTGTACAGGGGAGACTAGAAGACACAGGGAAAGAAGGCTCAACAGACCCGCTCATAGTCCACAGCCAATAAATCAACCTTCGACTTAAAAGAATCACTCTTTATCACTCTTTGTCATTTAAATCGAAGGGTGATTTATTGGCTGTAGACTATGAGCGGGTCCGTTGAGCGTTCTTTCCTGTGTCTTCCAGTCTGCTGAAACCTTTTGCCAGAGGTTGGAGAGGGCACTCTGGATCCACATGCCCTAAGGGCTTGTGAGTTCAATTATCTACCTTTGAAGTAGAAAGGCGATTTGTAACAGTAATGTCTGTAGTATATGATATATTCTTGTACAGGGGAGGGCTGGCCTGGGGGGCACTGGGGACAATTGCCCCTGGGCTGGTCAAAAGTCTGGGCCGGTTGGCCACTACCTCACTCAATCTCCTGCTTGCTGCTGTGAATCGAGCCACTCTAGTGATATCACAGATTTTACAATCCAAATGGAGCTACACTATTACATAACCCATTTTCCTTGTAAGATCTATGGTATCACTAGTGTAGCTTTACTTACATTGTAAGTTCTGTGATATGACTAATGTAGATCTCTTTCAGTTGTAATCTCTGTGATATCACTAGTGTAGCTCAATTTCAGCTGTATGTTCTGTGGTATCACTAGTGTAGCCCCATTTCAATTTAAGCTACATAGTTTTAAAATGGCAATTTTAAAACTAAAAACGGGGTGGGCTGGGCCATTTGCTGGTTAATTCTTAACAGTTTTTGCACAGGAAGTGGAGTTTGCTGCTTGAGAAAAAAATATGAAGGCCAACAATGTTCTAATGATTACTTTGAATTTTGGGATTCTTAGGCTGATGTACTAGGGTTGCCAGATCATCCCCTTAAAAGAGGACACATATTAAAAAAAATCCTTCTGAATTGATACATGGGAATTATTGCAACCAAATAATTAACCACTGGAACCCTGCAGAAGGTATTTTTCATATGTGTCCTCTTTTAAAGGCATGACCTGGTAACCCTAGATGTACTTAGGCAGTCATTCTCAATTTTAGTCCTCAGGGCACACCAACTGTATATTTTCAAGATATCCCTGCTCGATCAAAGGTAAGTCATTTGTAGTATAAGCTTGTGATAATTCACCTGTGTTTAAGTTAGGAGATCAGGAATACCTGAGTTATTAGTGTGTTCCAAGGACTGGAGTTGTGAGTAACTAAGTAAAAGTGGAGCAATTCTGGGACAAAACAACTACATCAAAGGGAACACATAACAATCCTTGTTGATTTTAAATGGGGCTTTTCACCCCCTTGAATGATAGAGAGATCTCTATATTTCAAAATAATGTGTTGGAGACCTCTGAGGCATTAAAGGAATTAAAAGCCCCTTTTAACCCTTTTAGTGCCAGAGGGGTGCATTGGACTCAGAGTGTTAAGCTCAGTGGTAAAAGTCCCTGACTATGGAGCCTATTCAACCTCAGGGTTGCAGGTTCGAATCCCGGCAGGGCCAACTCAGCCCTTCATCCTTCCGAGGTCGATAAATGAGTACCATTGATTGGGTAATAATAACACCTATTATTTCAGCTGCCGATTTGGTTAATTCCAAGAGCGTGCGCTGACAGCGCTTTGAGTCCCACTGGGAGAAAGGCGCTATATAAATACTAGTTATTATTATTATTATTATTAAATCAATGGGATTTTTTTTTGTTTACATTTCATGTATTACTAATGGTCCAATTGGTCTGCACCAGAATATCACCATTTTTCTCTATTACAGCATCCTCGCTTTATTCTAACAATTCACGCTTCCCTTCATAGTGCTGTGAATGGCCTCTGTCATTAGAGCAAGCTCCATTTATCATTTTACTGAGCTTGCTGTAATGATAGATGCTATTAACAGCAGTACGAAGAGAAGCGTGAACGCGCTTCCTGGGGCAACTGGGAGGGAGTAGAATTAAACAGCATAGGGAAGTCCTGCAGAGCTGTGCGAAAGATTCAGCGCGCCGCATAATGCCGAAGTGCACAGCTTGAAAACTAAATATCTTACAATGTACGTAAATGAAAAAAAAAAAGTTTCCTAATACTATTTTCATAGTTAAAGGGATAGTAATACTTCGTTTTATCTTTATTTTATTTTGTAGGCATTAAAAAAACATGAAGAACAATATAAGTCTTATCTCTCAAACATTTATGGTTTAAGAGGTATTCACAAGCAAAGTTTCCGCTCCCGCCCCTTTTTCCTAGTGTAAGCCATCTCTTCTCAGATGTGAATCTGGTTGTAAGACCAGACAGATAACAGCAGGGGACAATCTTCTTTGTATGAAAACAATGAAAGCCCTTCCCCCCTTGACAAGTTTTTCAGCTTTTTCCCTTATCTTAATTGAAGATTGTCCCTCTCTGCAGTCTACCTGGGCACCTCCCTTGTGATCTGGCTGAACGGGGGTGGGGGATACTTTGCTTGTGAATATCTCTTAAGCCATAAAGGTTTGAGAGATAAGACATATCATTCTTCATGTTTTTTTAATGCCTACAAAATAAAATAAAGATAAAATGAAGTATTACTATCCCTTTAAGCATATGGGAAAAAGTTTTTTACATGTGAAAGTTCCCCTTCAATTAAATATAAGTTTCAAATAGAACCTGACCAAGCCTTAATGTCACAGCAGTGATATTTTATTTGTGATTTGGAAATACGCTTGTGGTCGTAACCACGTACAGTACTTTCTCACTGTGGAAATAACCATAAATTAACTCCATTAGCATAGTGATGTAATTGATCTTAAAATACTTCCGTAACCCCCCTTAAATCTTTTAGATGTATATGTTTTGTCAGTCTAGAGGAAACACAGCAAGCGTCAGTTGTAGTAAAGCATAGTCTGCAACTCTCATGATTCTGATAACCTTACTATGTGGGCTCTTGTTGTTCCCTCTGAAAGGTAAGGGTTCTTTCACTTCTGATTTTAGTGTTGTATATCATTGTAAGGATGATGCTGTGGGGTCATTCTGGGACAAACCAGCTGCTCCATATGGCAAAACAACAATGCGTATTGCTTTAAATTCAGGTTTTAACCCCTTGAATTCTGGAGAGGTCACTAACATATTGCTTCACAATGTGTTGCATACTTTTCTAGCATTCAAGGGGTTAAAATACCCATTTAAATGTATGAGAATTCTGTATTTGTCTTTTGGTTTGTCCCATAATTGCTGTAGTTCTTCTTAGTATACCAGCCTCTCTGTTGTATGTATGTTTCTATAGCTTTGTTTGTACAGTGCCTCACAGTGTTTGTGTGTGTGTGTGTGTGTTGCTCCTTATAGAAGAAGAACATACAGTAAAAATAGGTGTTAAAATAAATAAATTACAGTGAAAACAAATATATTGTAGAGCTTTTCCTACTACACAAGATGAGGGTACTCCCATTGCTAGGATATGTTTTGACCCAAAGTTATGTGTTTAACTCTTTGAGTTCAAGAGAGATAACACCTCAGGGTTAAACTGTTGCTTTTTTTTTGTTTTGTTTGTTAACTGTAACAGCGCCCTCTGGTGTCCAGAAAGCTCACATACAGTTCACTTGATGTCATGATAGTCATTTTGCTACATGGCTACAGTTCTCCATAGAATGTGATATTACCAGCTTTATCACCTCACCATAGTTTGAAAATTTATAACTTTTGGATAAAACAACTACCAGCAGTGTGAGTGATATTGGCAACAGACTGTTCTTAGTGATAGTGCACTAAAAGGAAAATTATAGTGGAACCATCACCTTAAATGACAATTACAAATTAATACAGTTAAAAAACCACCTGTTTTATATGTGAGAAAGGAGGTTGCCATAGAGTTGTTTAACATAGGAGATACCTGCCCTCATTGTTAAAGAAACACCCATTTATTGTCAAATTGTCTCTGTAGACAACAGAAGTGTAGTTAAAGGGATAGTAATACTTCGTTTTAACTTTATTTTATTTTGTAGGCATTAAAAAAACATGAAGAATGATATAAGTCTTATCGCTCAAACCTTTATGGTTTAAGAGATATTCACAAGCAAAGTGTCCCCCTCCCGCCCCTTTTACTGATGTAACACTTCTCAGCCAGGGCAGGAGGGAGGTGCCCAGGTAGACTGCAGAGAGGGACAATCTTCAATTAAGATAAGGGAAAAACCTGAAAAGCTTGTCAAGGGGGGCAGGGATTTCATTGTTTTCATAGGAATAAGAGTGTCCCCTTCTGTTATCTGTCCAGTCTATGGACTGCATTCCACATCTGAGAAGAGATTGTTTACAGTAGGTAAAAGGGGCGGGAGGGGGAAACTTTGCTTGTGAATATCTCATAAACCATAAAGGTTTGAGAGATAAGACTTATATCATTCTTCATGTTTTTTTAATGCCTACAAAATAAAATAAAGTTAAAACGAAGTATTACTATCCCTTTAAAGGGATAGTAACACTTCGTTTTAACTTGATTTTATTTTGTAGGCATTAAAAAAACATGAAGAATGATATAAGTCTTATCTCTCAAACCTTTATGGTTTATGAGATATTCACAAGCAAAGTTCCCCTCCCCGCCCCTTTTACCTAGTGTAAGCCATCTCTTCTCAGATGTGAGTCTGGTTGTATGACAGTACAGATAACAGAAGGGGACAATTTTCTTTGTATGAAAACAATGAAAGCCCTTCCCCCCTTGACAAGTTTTTCAGCTTTTTCCATTATCTTAATTGAAGATTGTCCCTCTCTGCAGTCTATCTGGGCATCTCCCTTCTTATCTGGCTGAACAGGGGGGGGGATACTTTGTTTGTGAATATCTCTTAAACCATAAAGGTTTCAGAGATAAGACTTATATCATTCTTCATGTTTTTTTAATGCCTACAAAATAAAATAAAGTTAAAATGAAGTATTACTATCCCTTTAAGAATATAAGTGCAAAACAGTACTCACTTTACCAGAGACAGAAGCTGAAGAGTCCATAGAGTGGAAACTAGAGGTGTCCTCAGAGAGACATGCTACATCTCCCAGTAATTTATGCTTGTTTAGGTATGCATTGGACCAGCGTGGCTGGTGAGGCAATTTCATTTGCCTTTCCACCCCCAGGTTAGTGCTATAGGAAAAAAAACACATTCTTTATTACACATGGACAAAGGAACCAGGTGGACAGAGGAACCAGGTGGTGGTGGTGGTGGTGGTGTGTGTGTGTGTGGGGGGGGTCAGTCAGAGTGTGTGGACATCTTTGACTACCAGTGGTCAGTTGAACCAGGTTGGGTCAGACAGTGTTTGTGGGGATTTGTGATTACCAGCAGGCAGTGGAATCAGGATGGGGCTCAGAAAGTGTATGTGGGGATCTGTGACTGTATAGACAGAGGTAACAAGTTGGGGAAAGCTGTGTCTGTGTGTATGCAAGAAGGGTGTCCAGCATGTTGTAAAGCAATGCTTTGAAGACCCCTGTGGCACACGGGGTTGCTTTTTTTATTTTCATATCTTGTTGGGGGGCATCAATAAGTGATCAATAATAGCAACTGAAGGCACTAGCTACCTTCCTTCCTTCTCTCTCACTCAAGTCTGTATTCCCCAAAGTCCTGACTTGAGAGGGAGGAATAGAGAGGATCTGCTCCTTCCATTCGATCTGGAAGTTCAGGCATTGCTGTGTTAAGGAGGAAGGTAGTGACTGCCTTCCTGGTAACCCGTATTGGTCACCTATTGTGATTGGATAGGCAGTAAGTACCATGGGGGGACATCAGGAGGTCCTGATGTCCCCACAAAAAGGTTTTTCTTTCTTTTTTTTTTAATTCAGGAAGTACACCGTACAGGCTTAGCAAAATGTGAACACTTTAATAAACCATACTGTGTATGATCCTGGCACTGAAAGGGTTATTAATATGCCTTGCACACAGCTTGTTAAATAATCAGTATACCACAAACAGGCAGTGCCTCATATAACTGGTATACCTCTGTCCCCTCTACACACACACACACACACACACACACACACACAAAAATAAATAAATAAATAAATCATGGAGCCCAGGAGAAATTAAACTGACAGCCCTTCCACACACACATACTTACTAACATGCATCTTTGCTTTTCATTACCCTGTGGAATTCTTTGAACCAAGTACCGCAGACACCCGATTCCATATATAATTTTTACCCACACACACTCACTCATTTAATCTATGTAGCCTCCCTACACAAACACACAAACAGACACAAAGCAAAGAACAATAACAGTGACATTAACGAAACTGTAACACCAATCATTGAGGCGCTCCCCACAAACATTCACTTACATGCACATTGCCTTTTCATTACCCTCTGCCATTCTTTGATCCAAATGCTATTTATATACACAAATAACAGCAACAGCAATGGAAATTGCACATAAATCAGTTTGCAGGATCTTTGGAACATTAGCTGTGGGGTGAGTTACTTTATTCTTTGGGAAGAGGGTTGGGTTTGAGAGGGTGCTTCACTTAGCAAGGACTGGGAAAGTGTTGTTTTGTTACTCCATACTACAGATCTCTAGTTAGACCTCACCTAGAGTATTGAGTGCAGTACTGAAGACCCCATCTCCAGAAGGATATAGACACTCTATTCAGAGAAGGGCTACTAAAATGATGACTGGTTTACAGGAAAAGAAATGTCATGATAGACTGCTGGCTCTGGACATGTATAGCTTGGTGGAGAGAAGAGAGAGAGAGGGGATATGATAGAAACATTCAAATACATGAAGGGATTCAACAAAGTGCAGGATGGAAGTACATTTCAAAGGAGTAAAAATGTTAGGGCAAGATGCCATAGTCTAAAACTAGAGGGACACAGGTTTAGACGTAATGTAAGAAAGATATACTTTACTGAGTAGTGTAGATAAGTGTAATAGCCTACCAGCAGAAGTGGTAGAAGTTAATACAGTGACAGAATTTAAGCATGCATGGGATAGGCATAAGGCTGTCCTTAACATAAGAAAAAATCAAGGACCAAAAATGGTTTGAGGTTTTTACAGTAGGAAAATGGGTAGACTAGATGGGCCGAATGGTTCTTATCTGCCATCAAATTCTATGTTTCTATACAGTGTTACCCATACACTGTCTGACACCAAGCCTTGTTCCACTCTCCATTGGAAGTCACAGAGCCACACCCATAAACTGTCTGATGCCCCTGCCTTGTCCCCTTGGTAGTCACAGACCCACATTTACACCTGTGTTGTTCTTCTGTCCACTGGTAGTCACAGAGCCACACATATACTGTCTGACACTCCAGCCTTGCTCCACAGTCCCACTGTTAGTCACAGGACCAGGCATATGCTGTCTGATACCCCAGCCTTTTTTCCACTGTCCGCTGGTAGTCATTGAACCACTCATATACTGCCTGGCACGCCAGTCTTGGTACACTAGTAGTCAAAGAACTACACATACACTATCTTACACCTCAGCTTTGTCATACTGGTAGTCACAGATCTACATATGCACTGTCTTTCACCCCTTTTTCTGTAGGTAATGAAGAGGGTCATGGCAGTGTTGTCCTCTGGAGCTGTTCCACAAGCTCAGCTCTCTACCTGATACAACATTTCACTGAGGTTATTTCAGTGCCAACAAGAAGTATGGGGTAGAAAAAGTATATTGTCGAATAGCTCCATGATGGCTACACCTAAGTTAAAATATAGTGTGGCCACCACTCACATCACTACCTATAGGAAATAATGATGGGGGATTACACTGGAAAGGACACACATCATGAGAAGCCCATCTGGAAAGCCCCCAGAATCACAATAAGCCAGTTTGGCTGTCATGATAGTTTAGCACAGGGGGCCCCTGCACAATGGGGAGCTAAGGGGGCCTCCGCTAAACTCCTAGTCTTTTACTAGTTATATGCTGATACACTCAATTCTAGGCATACTGTAGCTGCATTATAAATTTCTAACCACTGTAAAACTCCTTCCCGTTGGATCAGAGCTGGTGGTGTCATGTCTGAAGAGTTAGCAGATGATTCCTATTGGCTGCATTGACATATCACCCACCTGCATAACCAATAGAAAATGATGATACCACAGACAGCCCCGACTCTTGACTGAGGCTCCCTTCCTCCTATAAACACCCGTACATTTAGAGCTGTAACTTTACATTGCTGATAACAGAACTGGGAGCAGATATAAATTACTAAGACAAAACTGCAACATACTGTAAATATGTTTTTTTTTTTTCATGTTATTTGTGCTTTATCACCCACTAACCCCTTAAGAACCAGAGGGGTGTGCTATACATTGTGCAGAAATGCATTGCACCCTCCACCCTATTCCTTAAGGAGATAAGGGTACCCTGAATGTGAAATAATGTTGGGGCCAACTATATTGAGGTCAATTTATAAGCAAAAATGGTGATATTATGATGCAGACTAACTACACTACAGGGAACAGATAAACATTCCCTGAATTCCCATTATTTCAATGTGGTTTTTAACCCCTTGAATTCCACAGACATCTCCAATGTATTGCATACCTAAGTGAGGTTGATGCACTAAAAGTAACTGGAGCAATTCAGAGACTGAATAACAATTCCCTTTGATTTACATGGGGCAATTAACCCCTTGAATTCTAGGGAGCTCTCCAGTGCATTGCATTCAATTGGATAAAAGCCACATTTAAATTAAGGGTTATTTTTATTTGTCCCCTTGGTGCATTTAGCTTGCCCCGGAACTGATCCAGTTCTTAACTGTGTTGCTTTTAAAGCAGGATGAGAAGGAAGAATGTATAGGAAAAATGGTTCTTATTTCCTGTAACATTTTATGTTTCATTTCTATCATATGAAAAATAAAAATGAGCAAAATCCAAATATTTACTGTTGGGTGTTCAAAACAATTTCACTTATACCACACTGTTTTTATGCAGCTGAATTTCACACCACACATTTGTATGTGAGAAGAGGAAAAGCATTAACTTTAAAATGTGTGTTTCCTGGAAATGAAGACTTTCCTGTGCAGTGGATGACACCAAAGGGCTTTGTGGCCTTTTTTAACAATGAGAAAGGTAAATGTAAAGGTCTTTTAATAAGTTAACATGTAAATTGTTAATAAGCAAATGACACAAATGAAAGTAAATTATATTCACACTACTTGTGTACGGTAATTTTGTTCACATTATGGAAGCCTGTAGAAATGGTTTTACACCCTTGAACTAACCTGCTTGTCTCCAAACTCAAACTATGGCCATCTAGTTTTTCATTGCAGCTCATGATTATTTATATGTAGTCTGGTGTCAGAGGCACCTGCAACGAGGGTTGCCACCTTTTTTTCAAAAAAATACCTGCCATGGCATTTCCTCCATAGACTGAACACTGGACAGAAGCCAATTTTTTACCGGCGTGCCAGTAAAATACCAGTTGGGTGGCAACCCTACCTGCAACACAATGCGCTGTAGACCAGAGTTCTCAGTATTTTGGAAAAAGTGCCACTAATAAGTTTCTCAAAGCTTTTAAAAAGTATCACTGAAGTTCTTAAACATTTTTTAAAGGGAAACTGTGCTGTAGAAATAAAAGACTCATATTTTGTTTTATTGAAGAGCCTGTCTATGTAAGTGCCCTTCAATTAACAGTCATTTATATTGATATACCATTTTAGTTATTTTAATCTCTAGTATAGTGTAATGCAAATTGGTTTTTTTTTTAGTTTTTTTTTTTTTTACAGTCTGATAATAACTAGGGTCCCTTGTGAGTCATTCAGCTCTGTTGAAGCTTATTGTTTGTTGTGGGGTAGTTTAACCAGAAGCAAACTTTAACCCTTTGAGTGCCAGAGGGATAAACAACACATTGTTTTGCGTGGCTGGTGGGCGGGCTGGTCGGCTGGGCATTACCGATAATTTTTAGGCTATTTCATGACCTATTGATACCTCCTTGTATAACCTAATAAATGACTTCTAACAAGACCAAAGGTTTTCTATTTACACAGACTAATTTATAAACCCATGTAATTAAGATTAATGTGAGTTTTATTGCTGTGCAGCAATGTAATACACTTATATACACACCACACAGTCTGATCTCCTAAAAAAGAGGGACATCAGGGTGGGAAAGAGGGATTTGGGTCTAAAAGAGGGTCTGTCCCTCCTAAAGAGGGACACTTGGGAGAGGTGAAGGGCTAAATTCTCAGGGTGAGAGAGTTCAGTGTTAACTACTATCTTATCTGCACCAATTAACTGATTATTTAGTACCTAAATTGCTGAAAATTCTATCAGAGGGAGAGAGGGAGATGTCCTGCTTCTCTTTTGAGACAGTGAAAACTCGGAGTTACAGCATGTTAAGGGTTCTTTGAGGACCAATAAGAGCACATCCTGGTGAGAACATGCAGGGGTACATCTACTGAAATATATTATCTGGGGCAGGTTAAGGCTTTATATTTCAGGGATCTTAGGATTGGCTAATTCTGAAAGTTCCCAGGTATGGTTACTGCTAAGACAACACTTACGCATAAAGAAACACTTACACATCCCTTGCTTACTTTCAGTTTTACATTTTTTTTTTCTTTCTCACAAATAACATTTCAGTTTTTCTTTGTTGTAGTATTGTATCTTCATTAGTTTTAATAAAATTAAAAAATATTGTGGGGAGGTTCAAAATGTCAGGAAGTAGAGGAAAGGGGGTAGCTAGATTCATTTTCAAGATGAGTAAAATTTTTCACACTTGTAGACATAACACACACACACACACTTCAAAAATAGACATTCAGACACTCCTACTCACTCAAAACCAGTACAAAAACAGTACAGACTACTCATCAGCTGCAACAGGGGCACAGGTTGCTAATAAGAACACTTTCCTCTATGCATTCCAGTGCTTGATACTTCCTGCTGTACTTTTGCAAGCCACTACCAGCTCAGCTGCCTGCATACTATTTGCCTATGCTGATAACCAAAAGTAGGCAACTAGTAACTGCTTAAGCTTTATCGATGGGACAGACAGTTTATAGCTGTGATGGGCTGTTCCTCAGCCACATTATGCAAGCACAACCATAGTTGCAGTTACACTCTGCTGAGGAACAGGCTTGCACACTTGTACTGTGGACAGATTCTTCCTGTGGCAGGTACATGCTGCCTGTGGGCCAAGTACCCACTGGGGTTTTACTACCACAGGTTGAGAAACACAGCTGTAGACCTCTATTAGGGTCAAATAACTTGGTAGGATAGTACATTATTTCTAAATGGCAAAACACACTAAGGCAATAAAAGTTTCTTTATTACAAAATCTTTTTGTTACAGTTTTAAAAGACAGAAGATATGGCTTAATTCACTATTCAAAGAATGAGCTAATTATACAACTATCTAATGTAACAATAGAAGATGAAGGCATTTATACATGTCTTCAGTATGGCTCTAAAGTATGGACCAAGAAGGTCAATGTCACTGTATTAGGTAAGTGATACTCCTATGATAATAAATCAAACGACTTTTTATAAATATTTTTACCTTTTAGTTTCACAGATTGAAAAAGTATACTAATTGTAAATATTGCTGACCTTTCAACCCCTTGAATACTTAAGATCTGTCCAACACATTGTGGTGCCATGTGTTGGAAACATCTCCAGAATTCAAAGAGTTCAAGTGAGTTCTGTAGGAAAAGATCTCCTATGCTTGATCAGACCCTGAATAGATATTTTAAACACTAGCATTCACAAATTACATAGGAACATAGTAAAGCAGGTTGAAAAAATACATATGGTCATCAAGTTCAACCTTTGCCACAGTATATTCAAGAAAATAATAACTGCAATATCATAGCAATACACCATAATTCAGAGAGAAGGGAATGTGAAGGCAAAAACAAGTTAACAGATGGGTAAAACGTAGGATAAAAGGGGCAACACTGGGACAACAAATGGCATGAGCAATAGTGGGAACACGAAAGAGGCAGAAGGAAGAAGAGAGTGGAGCAGGAAACCAAAAGAAGAGCTCAGGGAAGCAAAAAGGGTATAGAGGAGAAACACAGCAGAACAGGGGAGCAATAAAGGGACAGAAAAGCAAGAGACAGGCAAATGAAAGCAAGGCAGTTATAATAAGAGAGCAAAAGAGGTCCTTAGGATCAAGAGCAGACATGGGGGTGAGAGGGGCAAAATGAAGCAAGACAGGGGCACATGAAAGCAGCAAGGGGGTATGTATAGCAGAATGTTGCCTAATTCCCTACATGTTGTAGCTAATTAAGCGATAATACATTATTGCAAACTCTCAGGTGGGCCTCACTCCTGGCTACAAATGGCCAGTGGGCTACATGTTGGGTGCTTGTGCCTTACTCCTCCTCTTCTGCTGAAGTTGAACGCTCCTTTCTGATAATCTGAAAGGGTGGACCCTAGCTTGATCAGGCATTGAAAG
Organism: Rhinophrynus dorsalis; assembly: GCA_037306005.1. Classification (NCBI taxonomy): domain Eukaryota; kingdom Metazoa; phylum Chordata; class Amphibia; order Anura; family Rhinophrynidae; genus Rhinophrynus; species Rhinophrynus dorsalis. Next base: position 234,777,001 of record CM074724.1, on the reverse strand, counting down.
ACATTCACTTGAGAGATCCTTGTATTGACGTTGTATGACATATAATGCATTTAGAGGAATGCTAAGTTATTTTTGCACAACACTTATGATTATTTAACCTCTTGATCATTAGAGATTTTCCCAGTATATTGATTCTAAATAAATTAGAAACATCTCTATATTTTAAGAGGTCAAACAATGTATTCATTATCTATATATTATAGTTAAAATAAACTAACTGTCCATTGGTTGATTCAAGAAGGCTCAAAAACTATTTAACTTAACCAGAACATTACTGTTGATACCTTTGACATCAACTTTCTAACATCAAATCAAACAAAAAAAAAAAACAGGAGAAAATAATTAGAAAATTATGGTTTGCTGGTCAACACTATATGCATGAAATTATACTAATGATACTAAGAACAGTTTTGTAGATACTGAATACTTTTATAATCATGTATATCCTGATTTGCTAAAAAGGAGTCCATGTCATCACCTCTTTAAATACTAAATTTGATATTTAGTAGCCTTGAGGATGGCACTTTGGGATCTCTAATCTAATGGATTAAGTTAAAAAGAGGCCGGAAACTAGACAGAAATCCCTCCTGTTTCCTGTTTTCTAGTTTTTGAGCAATTGTGTGATACATGCTAACAAGAAAAAGACAAAGAGGTGCTCGTAGGGATAATCATCCAAAAACCCAAACTAGTAGGTAAATGATATCCTACTTACATTTGTATGTTGCCACTCTTAACCTTTAATGGGGCACTTAGAGCTTTTGGGGGATATTTCATTGCCCATCATACAGATATTCTTCTAATAATCCCTTTCTCAAAAAAAAAGAAAGAAAAACAAAGTCAGAATCAAAAGAAACAGCAGGGGGAGCTTTCATAAATATAAATATATATATATATATATATATATATATATATATATATATATATATATATATATGTGTGTGTGTACCAAATATGTCAATGATCAGCAATATAAATGTGTAATGAGAATGTACTTACCCCAAATTGTCCACAGCTTGGTATAACTTCAACCGGTATATGGCTGCAGGGGTTAACCTGCCCCTGTGCAGGTGCTTCAGTGTTCACCAGAATCATCTTCAATGAATCATCAGAAAACTCCCAAAAAAGAATGAGGTTAGCACCAAAAATAAAAAAGGAAGTAATACAGAATGTATTAAAAAAAGATTAGAAATGTGAATAGGTTTGCATCCACTGTCATGTTTCAGGATCTCCAATCCTTTTTCAGGTTGTTTGTATTATAACTAGTGTAAAAGCTTGTGTACATGGGCCAAAGTGCATAAAACTGTAAGCATCCTCCGTTTTGATCACAATGGCTGGGGGAGCACAGAGACATCCATGAAAGCACAGCCTGGGAGGATTTCCCCGCTTATCGATTGCATGGCTCTGTGGTAGACACAAAATGAGCAAGCTGTAATTCTAGGAGCGGGTGCTGGACGTGTTTTGCCGTTTAGTGGAAGATGCAGCTCTGGCAGCGACCACTATGGGAGCCCGAGAGCAAGTCGGTCTCTACTGCGCATCACTGCATCGGACAAACATACATCTGGCCTTTTATATTATAGGATGAGCAGGCCGCTGCATGAGCAGATGTAAGCGGATGCCAGCAGTTCAGTTTGGCTAAGCCACATCCACTCTCATTCGCTCACATCTCTAAATGTGATGGAGATGCGAGTCCAGGACCTATGTGGTTGAAAAATGATGTAGTCAAAACTTTGCTTCATGGCACTGTAAGAGGAAGTATGGGTTACACTTGTAGTCAAGATGATTTTTTCCCTGTTCAGTCACCATCAACTTTTCTATTATATTGAAAAAATAATATTTTAGGGCAAAGGAAGAGTAACCCTTATGTATCGTAAACAGTTCGACAACCTTGCAGTCTAATAAATAAATTCTCCCCCATCTCCCTTGCTCACTAATTCTTAGTTTATATAGCAGTGTGTCTATATCACCAATGTGATGTGTCCACAACACATTGACAGACACAAATCGCCATAACATTGCCCCTTAGTGAACCTCCTCCCCTGGAGCAATTATGTGGCAAACTATCTGCACCACAGGGGACAAATAAAAATTCTCAAATGTCCCACTGATTAAATTTATCTTTTATCCATTTAAATACAGATGAGGCTTAAGACCTCCCTAGCATTCAAGGGGGAAAAAAGCTCCATTTCAATCTATAGGAATTTTAAGAATCTTTTTGTCCCATGTGGTGTAGCTAGTTTTCCCCAGAATTGCCCCATATCTTCTTTATACATCATCCTCAATAATATGTTGTTTTCCATTTATACTATCAACTTTAATGATAATAATTATAATAATAATTAATTGATCATGTAACAAGAAAAACCACGATGACTCAAACAGTAATACAAATTTCCATTGCAAATATTTATAATTTTTTTTTCAAAACCATTAATATAAGACATAATATTTTACCCTAGCGGTTCCATCTAAGCCGATATTAAATTGTTATCACATCCCTGGAAATGACACTGAAGAGAATATCATTCTAAACTGTTCTACATCTGGAAGTAAACCCCCTCCTGAAATGACCTGGCTAATTGACAACAGCATTGAAGTTTTTGGTAAGTTTGTTGTACTTACAAATGCTCACTTATGTCTATTTGTTTGCTCTAAGAGCGAGGACTAATTCAATTGTTGTTTATTTTTTAAAGGTGAAACCAAATACACATTTGAAAATAATGGAAAAATATGCAATGCAACCAGCACATTACGGATCAGAGCCTTTAGTTACAGTTCAACTGCTAAATGTATTTTGAGGCATAAAAGTCTACATTTTGGGAACCTCAGTGCATCTTTCATGTTCCAGAACTTATGTAAGATAATGTTTAGCCGGACATCTTATGCAACAGCAAAGTATAATCTATAACACACAATCGGGGGAGATGCACTAAGAGGTGATAAAGAGGTGATGAATCAGAGATGGCTTTTCAATTGATATCACTTCTCCAGAGTTGGAGAAATCTTAGTGCATTAGCTCCATAGACTAACTTTATCGCCTCTTTATCAGGACTTAGTGCATGACCCCCAATGTTATTTAAGACGTAGGATCTGGAAAGGGGGTATGCTACCACCAAATTTATGACCCTTTCAGAGCTAACAAGGTTGCTTTATTACAGCACATATCTGGCTGGGGTTGATGGGAGTTTTAGTTCCCAAAACCTGGAGGCCTGATAATTGACTACCCCTGTACTAACCTTTGACTAGTGTTTATTTAGTTTTGATCCAGCTATTTATATACAAGAGATTTATGAGGGTTATGGGTTATCTGATGTCTGTTCCATTAAGTCTTTAAGGGCAATGTACCCCTCTGGTCCTTAAAGGATTAAAATCCCTTGCATTTGGGGTTACAGCTTCAGGTAGGAGAATCTCTCAAGTGAAAAAAGCATGAAAAAGGTGAAATTGTGGTCGGGGCTCCCAGCGAAGGAACTGAGGATAGCGGTGAGTGAGGGTAAAGATGTGGAGCCCCTGAGTACTTGAGTCCCGGGGCAGAGTCGACGAGGCAGGCCAGATCTGAGAGCCAACTTAAGTATTGAATGATCTGAAGAAAAGGGGGGAGGGGCTTGAGGGGGACTCGTGACATAGTGAGCCCAGTGTGTGTGTGTGGGGGGGGGGGCTGCTGCCTGGTATTTTTAGGCTTGCAGCCCCTTTCACAAAATCATGCACTGTCTTATAATAAACACTCCAGTGTAGTAAACTCTGCACATCCTGTGTTATTCTCTGGTGCTTATGCATTAAAATCTCTCAAGCAGGAAGTGCATAGGCTAAATAAAATAACAGAAATTGGAGAGTTTAGCCTATCTGAGAGCTAATTTCACCTTTATCATATTTCAGCATTTTTTGAAGTGGGCATCAAGTTATAACCTGTATGATGTTATGATATCAGTTGTATGTTGGATACATAATAATTACACTTTTATGGATAGTAATAATTTATCAATTGTTTTTGTAGTGCAGACCACAGAAGCAGATGTCACATCAAACAGCAAGATTACATCACAGATTCCTTTGCATCATACTGGTACGTTTAGTATATCAGTACAATTCCAGCATCCTGACATTCTTAAAGTGTTTTTATTTGCTATGTTTTTGAGATTTAATATCTATTTTAAGGGACACTGGGATTACATTTTCAATTCTATTTACGTTTAAAGGGATGGTAATACTTCGTTTTATCTTATTTTATCTTTATTTTATTTTGTAGGCATTAAAAAAACATGAAGAACGATATAAGTCTTATCTCTCAAACCTTTATTTTGATAGATATTCACAAGCAAAGTTTCCCCCTCCCACCCCTTTTATCTAGTCTAAGCCATCTCTTCTCAGATGTGGAATGCAGTCCATAGGCCAGACAGCAGGGGACAATCTTCTTCCTATAAGAACAATGAAAACCCTGCCCCCCTTTTTTCAGTTTTTTCCCTTATCTTAATTGAAGATTGTCCTTCTCTGCAATCTACCTGGGCACCTCCCTTCTGCTCTGGCTGAGCAGTGTTACATCAGTAAAAGGGGCGGGAGGGGGATACTTTGTCATTGAATTACTCTTGAACTACAACTCTGACAGAATTGAAATAACACTCTCCAAAGTCCAAATCCTATATAATAATTCGCTAAAATGTGTGTAACGCCACGACATGTGCAGTAGAGACTTCTGCGCATGCTGCAGTCATGCACAGTAGAGACTGCCCGCGTCGCGGCTGATACAGAGCTGGGCGCGTGACTGCCCCGCGACCGGGTGGCAGTGGCACTGTGGCCCATGTAACAGACTGTTCAACTAGTACTATGATGATTAGTTAGAGCTGCTTTTATTATGAAACATTACTATCCCTTTAAAAGATACTTACACAGTGTAGGTTACATAAAATACTATGACCCATGTTTATAAAAGCAAAGTGAAGTTATTAAGTTATTATTAACCAAGTATAAGGGACAAAAAAAAATTCCTAAATTCCCATGCACTTGAATAGAGCTTTTTAATCCACTGAATGCTTCGCAGTGCATTGGAGACCTCTCTAGCATTCAAGGGTTAAATCCCAATTTAATTTAACAGAAATCTTTATTTTTCCCCTAGGATGCATTTGGTTTGTGCTAGAATATGTATACTTTACTTTTATAAATAAGGCCCTATGTTTGAATGTTGTATCCTTGCATTTCTTTATTTATGTTCTCTTTATCAACTCATAAAAAACCTTGCTTACAATTAAGAAAATTAAATAAAAGCCCTTTATTCATTACTGTAAACCACTGGTTCCCAAACCAGTCCTCAAGTATGACTAACAGTAAAGGAATGAAGGATTTCACTGATTGATTACCTGTGTTCAAGCAGGCAGCTCCTTTAATCCTATCCTGTTAGTAGTACTTGGGCACTGCTTTGGCAACTGCTGTGGTAAACAGTAAAACATGTGGCTTATGGCAGGACTGAAGAGAAACCTGACGAAAACTGAACAACTAGAGGTAGTTACAAATCATATAATTAACTAAAATAAGACCTTCATAGCAAGCAGAAAAATATATATTACATAAAAAAGAAACAGTAATTTTAACAGTAATAAAAGTGTTTCTCTATGCTATAAAATATTTGAGGACACAAACAATAAAGTGTCAAGCTAATGCGTTGCATATTCAAGAGGAGGTCTTACCAACGATTTGGAGAGTGGCAAAATAATGTTATCCACTCTTGCTTCAATACCCCTTTTTATGCAAGACAGGACTTTGTTTGCTTTTGCTACTGCTATTTGACACTAATCACTGTTTCCAGGTTTGTAATTTACATGGATTCCCAGGTCTTTTTTTGTTTTGTGTTGTTTTGGTCTTCAGCCACGTTAATAGTTTGAGAAATGTTTGATTTAGTAGTTGGAGACTAATCTCAGCAGAGCTTTGTTCTCTGACCTGATCTGATCTGCATTATTACTCACTGCATTATTACTCACACATCCATGTAAACACCTCTCTCCACCTTCTTGGGGTGGAATATATTGATAAGGGTGAATAATCTTGAAAATCGGTGATGGCAAGTCCCAGAGAGGGAAGGTGTAGGGTCCTCTTTAACCCCTTAACAATGCAGCTGGCAATTAAGGACCACAGAGCTATGTTTTCCTGTATTCCATGACGTGCCAGGACCATTACTAGTCCTCAACACAAGTTTACCCATGATGGTCCTGGCATGTCATGGATCTTTAAGGGGTTAAGGTGATAGATCCACCTTAACAGTGTATCTCAGCCCATTAAGGAAAATAAAAATAACAAAATATAGAATTCCATGGAATTTAGAAAGGTTTACTATTATTATACCTTATTTATCAGCACTAACATATTCCACAGTGTTGTATAACATAATAACATAGTTGATAAGGCTAAAAAAAGACATGCGTCCATCAAGTTCAGCCCATGCCAAATCACCCCTGTTGATCCAGAGGAAGGAAAAAAAAAACATTGAAGTAATTTCCAATTAAGCCCCAAGTGGGTAAAAAAGTGTCCTTCCTGACTCCAAATGGCAGTCAGATAGTTCCCTGGATCAATATCCTATCTGCTTTGCAGCCAAATTTATAATAGGGAATAGACATAACGAGTCGTATGACAGTATAATTAGAACATACAATACAAATGATCAGGGAGCCCTACATGTGAGAGTTTACAGCAATAACAGGCAACCATATTTAATCCAAAGGCCACAAATATGGCCTTCAAGTCCCACAAAGGGCCACACGTATTTTATTAATTAATTAATTAAGTAGGTCTGAAAAATCAACGTAATCTCTTGGGGTTTAGAGAGGCCTTCAACATTTTGCTTTAATGAATTGATTTGCAATGTGTTGAAGACTTCTCTAGCACTTAATAGATTAAATGGGATAACTGTGGAGTAAAGGAAAGTATGCTTTGACATGAAAGAATTAGGGCTTGTGCTCTTTTTGAGTTAAAATAGGATGTTTGTAATGACAGATGTAAATATTCTCCTGTTTTCACTACATTAGAGAGTAGGCCGGGGGGCTGCAGAAGAAGCCTCTGAGGATTGCATGTGGTCTTACGGCCACCTGTTGCCCACTACTCACTTACCATCTACAGCAAGGGTGGGCAACCTGAGGCTTGCCAGATTTAGAGGCCTGAAACTCCCATCATAGAATTTGGAATCCCCCACAGCTGGAGGTCCTCAGGATGACCATTCCTATTCTAGAGGGAGGTAGAGTAGGTCACAGAAGGTGTAAGTGCTTCATGTTCATTATTACTAAAATTTGCTCTTTTAACCCTTTAAGGACTGTAGATATGCACAACACACTGTGATGCAATTAAGTGTTAATGGACACTTGTTTTCAAGCAATTGCATTACTATTCTACAGGCTTTTCCACTAGATGGCACTATGCATCTGAAGCAATATAATTTTGTATGCACCACAATTTGAAATAATCACATAGTTTGCCTACTGAATCCAATATTATTTAAATAATGAATTTATATCTTTGTTGAATTAACCATTTGTTTGTCAGAGAGGCAGCTAACACATTCCTTTGTAATATGTCCTGCACCTCTCTGATAACCGAAGGATTAACATTATATGTATTGTTTTGTTATGATGTGCTGGGTCAGTACTGGAGCTAAAACAATGAAAGTATAAAATAGATAATGATCTCTGTGCATCAGTGGGCCTTATATATGAAGGTAAAGGGGAACAGTTCTGGGGCAAACCAAATGCATTGTAGGGGACAAATGAAAATACCCAAATTCCCTTTAAATGGAACTTTTTAACCTTTGAGTGCAAAGGGTTAACCCCGTGAATGCTACATAGGTCTCAGTTCCCTTTCCCTTTCCCTCACAATGTACTGGGGATATCTGTAGCATTCATGTGGTTAAAAGCTCCATTCCTATAGTGCATTTAGTTTGGTCAGATATACATAAAGTGACCAGTTTTACATCTACCTTAATGGCAATAACATGCTTTACTAAGTTTGTTCCTATGCTGCATAATCTTACATACGCCAGATTAAATGATTGCCTGAGCGTTGAAGATCAGGAGAGGATTATTATAGTTTGCAACATGATATATTTTTAATATTCATAGAAGAAGTCAGAGATGCTCAACTAGGCTCATGAGCTTGTAAGGGTTTGCTAAAGCTCACTGGGACTCTGTCCTCACACCCAGGATGCAATCCCTTTTAGATCACAAATGCCATACACAGAGAAGAAATATTCTGAAGCTTATCATACAGGTCCTGCCAAAATGATAGTCCAGCCACAAAATGCCAGAGAATTCTTCTCTGAACAAGAGAAGCAGCTAACCCCGGATGTACATTTCAGCCTTGTTGGGCCTCATCAGTGAGGTGCAGCTGATCCCTCTATTCCCTTGTGAGCAAGGGGTACACGTCTGTATTCCCACATTACCCTTAGGGTGACTAACCCTAAAAGCAATTTGAACAAGAGAAGAAGCTAACTCCAGATGTACGTTTCAGCCTTGTTAGGCCTCATCGGTGCACTTCTAGGTACGTCTGGGGTTAGCTGTTTCCCTTGTTCAGAGAAGAATTGTCTGGCATTTCATGGCTGGTCTGTCATTTTGGCAGGACCAGTATGATATACTTCAGAATATTTATTTTCTGTGTATGGCATTTGTGAGCTAAAAGAGATTGTACCCTGGGTGTGAGGATACAGTCTCATTGAGCTTTTTGCATACCCTTACAAGCTTGTGACGCTAGTTGAGCATCTCTGACTTCTTCTATTTTTAATATTCAATAACATTTTTCATGATGGGCCATGTTAGCTATGTTTGTGGGCTACCAATGTACCCTGGGTCTAAGTCCATGTGTTAGACGTTGGTCCTCAGGTGACATAGAAGAAGTCAGAGATGCTCAACTAGGCTCATGAGCTTGCAAGGGTATGCAAAAGCTCACAGGGACTGTGTCCTCACTCCCAGGGTGCAATCTCTTTTAACTCACAAATGCCATACACAGAGATGAAATATTCTGAAGCATATCATACTGGTCCTGCCAAAATGATAGTCCAGCCACGAAATGCCACACAATTCTTCTCTGATCAAGGGAAGCAGCTAACCTCAGACATATATTTCAGCCTTGTTGGGCTTCGTCTGTGAGGTAGGGATCCACGTCTGGATTCCCCCATTACCCTTTTGGTGACTACCCCTAATTTGCATAGAGATAGAAGAAGTCAGAGATGCTCATGAGCTTGCAAAGTTATGCAAAAGCCCACTGGGACTGTGTCCTCGCACCCAGGGTGCAATCTATTTGAGCTCACAAATGCCATACACAGAGAAGAGATATCCTAAAGCATATCATATGGGTACTGCCAAAATGCCAGACAATTCTTCTCTGAACAAAGGAAACAGCTAACCCCAGACATATGTTTCAGCCTTGTTGGGCCTCATCAGTGAAGAGCAGCTGATCCCTCTATGCACTTTTGAGCAAGGGGTCCACATCTGGATTCCCCCATTACCCTTTGGGTGACTACCCCTAAGAGCAATTTGCATATAGATAGATGGTATCAGATGTAGCTGTAGGAGAGTGTTTGGGCTCCAGTGATCATCATTCTGTGTGGTTTAATATAAAAACAGAGGCTGAGTTGCACCACACAAAAACAAAGGTTCTAGACTTTAGAAAGGCTGATTTTTCTAAAATGGAAACATTTTTATGTCAGTCTTTAATAACAACTTGGAGATCTTTAGATGGAGTCCAGGAGAAATGGGATTATCTGAAATGTGTTTTACTAAACGCAACAGAGCATTGCATTAGACATGTCAGCAAGGGTAAAAGAAAGAGAAAACCACTGTGGTACTCAGCAGAAGTGGCAAATATAGTAAAAGAGAAAAAAGAAGCATTTAAGAAATATAAGCAGACGCAGAAGGAAGAAGATAGGTATCGGTACAAAACTAGGTTGAAGGAGGCCAAATGTATTATTAGATGTGCCAAAGCACACACAGAGGAAAAAATTGCCCAGTCAATAAAAAAGGGGGATAAAACATTTTTTAGATATATAAGTGAAAGGAGGAAAACGAAACAAGGAATAGTTAGACTAAAAACAAAAGATGGAAACTATGTAAATGAGAATAAAGGGCTAGCTGACTGTCTCAATGAATATTTCTGTTCAGTTTTTACACAGGAAGATGAAGGGAAGGGACCGCTGTTAGAAAAAAGAAATGGCAAGACACGGGAAACATGCATGTTTACAGAAGAAGAAGTTCTAATTCAACTTTCTAATGTAAAAACAGATAAATCAATGGGTCCAGATGGGATACACCCAAAGTTATTAAAAGAACTTAAGTGTGTTCTGGCAAAACCTTTAACAGATTTATTCAATCAGTCACTAGCAACAGGAATTGTTCCAGAAGATTGGAAGGTAGCAAATGTAGTACCGCTTCACAAAAAAGGTAGCAGGGAAGAGTCTGGTAACTACAGACCAGTAAGTCTTACATCAGTAGTGGGAAAATTAATGGAGACTATGTTAAAGGAAAGAATTGTTGAATATCTGAATATAAATAGCTTGCAAGATACCAAACAGCATGGGTTTACAGCAGGGAGATCTTGTCAAACTAACCTCATAGATTTTTTTGACTGGGTAACTAAAATAATAGATCAAGGGGGAGCAGTAGATATAGCTTATCTAGATTTCAGTAAAGCATTTGACACTGTCCCTCATAGAAGACTCATAAATAAATTGCAGTGTTTGGGTCTAGATGTAAAAATAGTGAAATGGATAAGGCAATGGCTGAGTGACAGGAGACAGAAGGTGGTAGTCAATGGAGAATATTCGGACGAAAGGAGTGTTACTAGTGGAGTACCTCAGGGATCTGTACTGGGGCCCATTCTTTTTAATATTTTTATTAGTGATATTGCAAAAGGTCTTCAAGGAAAGGTATGCCTTTTTGCAGATGATGCAAAGATCTGCAATAGGGTAGACATTCCAGGGGGAAAAAGCCAAATGGCGAATGATTTAGGTAAATTAGAAGAATGGTCAAGAGTGTGGCAGATGCACTTTAACGTTGATAAATGTAAAATAATGCACTTGGGACATAAAAATCCAAAGGAAAAATATACCATTAAGGGTACTGTACTGTCAGAGACAACAGAGGAAAGGGATTTGGGAGTAATTATTTCTAATGACTTAAAGGTAAGCAGGCAATGTAATAAGGCGATGGGGAATGCAAGCAGGGCACTGGGTTGTATAGCTAGGGGAATTAGCAGCAGAAAAAGGGAAGTAGTCATGCCACTGTACAGATCTCTAGTTAGACCTCACCTAGAATATTGTTTACAGTACTGGAGACCCCATCTCCAGAAGGATATTGATACTCTAGAGAAAATTCAAAGAAGGGCTACTAAAATGGTGACTGGTCTACAGGAAAAGAAATATCAGGATAGACTAAAGGATCTGAATATGTATAGCTTGGAGGAGAGAAGAGAGAGGGGATATGATAGAAACATTCAAATACATGAAGGGATTCAACAAAGTACAGGATGGAAGTATATTTCAAAAGAGTAAAAACATTAGGACAAGAGGCCATAGTCTAAAACTAGAGGGACACAGGTTTAGATGTAATGTAAGAAAGTTTTACTTCACTGAGAGGGTAGTAGACAAGTGGAATAGCCTACCAGCAGAAGTGGTAGATGTCAATACAGTGACAGAATTTAAGCATGCATGGGATAGGCATAAGGCGGTCCTTAACATAAGAAAAGACCAAGGACCAAAAAAGGTTTGAGGTTGTGTGGTTTTTTTTACAGTAGGAAATTGGGCAGACTAGATGGGCCGAATGGTTCTTATCTGCCGTCAAATTCTATGTTTCTATGTGTCTAAGTCAGAGATGCTCATGAGCTTGCAAGGGTATGCAAAAGCTCACTGGGACTGTGTTCTCGCACCCAGGGTGCAATCTATTTGAGCTCACAAATGCCATACACAGAGAAGAGATATTCTAAAGCATATCATATGGGTACTGCCAAAATGACAGTCCAGCCACAAAATGCCAGACAGTTCTGCTCTGAACAAGGGAAACATCTAACCCCAGATATATGTTTCAGCCTTGTTGGGCATCATCAGTAAAAAGCAGCTGATCCCTCTATGCACGTTTGAGCAAGGGGTTCACGTCTGGATTCCCCCATTACCCTTAGGGTGACTAAGCCTAAGAACAATTTGCATATATATAGAAGAAGTTAGAGATGCTCTACTAGGCTCATGAGCTTGCAAGGTTATGCAAATGCTCACTGGGACTGTGTCCTTGCACCCAGGGTGCAATCTCTTTTAGCTCACAAATGTTATACAAATTGAAGAAATATTCTGAAGCACATCATACAGGTCCTGCCAAAATACCAGACAACGCATCACTGAACAAGGAAAACAGCTAACCCCAGACATATGTTTCAATCTTCATGGTTTCCTCTGTGAAGAGCAGCTGATCCCTCTATGCACTTTTGAGCAAGGGGTCCATGTCTGGATTCCCCCATTACCCTTAGGGTAACTAAGCCTAAGAACAATTTGCATATATATATATATATATATATATATATATATATAATATATATAGAGAGAGAAAAAAAGTTAGAGATGCTCAACTAGGCTCATGAGCATGCAAGGTTATGCAAATGCTCACTGGGACTGTGTCCTCGCACCCAGGGTGCAATCTCTTTTAGCTCACAAATGCCATACACAGAGAATAAATATTCTGAAGCATATCATACAGGTCCTTCTAAAATGACAGTCCAGCCATGAAATACCAGACAATTCCTCTCTGAACAAGGGAGGCAGCTAAACCCAGACTTACGTTTCAGCCTTGTTGGGCCTCGTTAGTGAGGTGCAACTGATCCCTCTAGGCACTTCTAGGTAGTTCTGAGGTTAGCTGTTTCTCTTGTTCAGAGAAGAATTGTCTGGCATTTCGTGGCTGGACTGTCATTTTGGCAGGACCTGTATGATATGCTTCAGAATATTTCTTCTCTGTGTATGGCGTTTGTGAGCTAAAAGAGGTTGCATCCTGGGCGCAAGGACACAGTCCCAGTAAGCTTTTTGCATATTCTTGCAAGCTCATGAGTCTAGTTGAGCATCTCTGACTTCTTCTATTTTTAATATTCAATAACTTTTTTTCATGATGGACCAGGTTAGCTATGTTTGAGGGCTACCCATGTCCCCTGGGTCTAAGTCCCAATGTTAATAGTTGGCCCTGAGGTGACATTATGTTATGATATTGTTAGCCATTAGACGTAAGATATCAGTAGGATATCCATTGTGGGTAATTACATATTGGTAGGATCAATTATATCAGTGGAAGTAAGCACTTACTACCATATCTGGTATCTTTGGGTGGCATTTTCAGGTATTGTATATATTGGAGATAAATATTTATTTGCATGATGTAGTAATCAGGTGGACAAAGGAAACCTTTCTAGCATCCAAGTGGTTACATTATATTCATCACTAAATGTAAACTAAGGAAAGCAAATCTATTACCAAACTGATGTACAGCATTCGGTTTATTAGTTTACAATCTGTAGCCTATGTGGTTGTACAGTAAGTTATACTTATTGCCAATGGATGTGAACAATTGATATTATCACATACATTTGAATACACATGCAATCATTAGCAGTATTTAAACGGGTAGTTAAAGGTATAGTAATGTTTCACAAAAACAGCAGCTCCAATTAATCTTCATAATATTTGAGCCATTGAGAGTGTTATTTCAGTACTGTCAGAGTTCAAGAGTAATTGAAGACTTGAGACCAGACAGCTCACAGCAAGGGACAATCTCCCTATTGTGAGAACAATGAAAACCCTGCCCCCCTTGACAGTTTTTTTCAGGTATTTCCCTTATGCTAATTGAAGATTGTCCCTCTCTGCAATCCATCTGGACACCACATTGCTGTTCTGAGCTGAGCAGTGTTACATCAGTAAAAGGAGAGCGAGGAGGATACTTTATCATTCAATTACTCTTGAACTACAACTCTGACAGTATTGAAATAACCCTCTTCATGGCCCAAATACTATGAAGATTAATTGGAGTTGCTTTTATTTTGAAATATTACTATCCCTTTAAGGGTCAATATAAAACCCTTTAAAAGTATAGGCACACAAACCCTCTCAATTACCCCTACAGACCTTTGGACTGGGTGATGTCAAGGTATAATTTGATACTTATGGGAAATGGGTGATTTTCTAAAAAGAAAGGTACCACCTTATTCTTGGTGGACAAAGTGCCAAGTAAATTACAGTTGCTGATAAAAGGTACCAGGTCACCAAGAAAAGGTACAGGGTCACTAAGCTGGCATGACCTGGATGGAAATCAGATCTGGGATGCAACTTCAATATCTTCTCTACAGAGGCCCAGTGTCAGTGAATCTGCAGTCATTAGACTTCTATGGAGAGGATATAATTCACCTATAGATGCTGGGTGAGGCTCTGATGATGTCTCCCAGCCCTGCAGATCTCAGAAAACTGCAGGGGTAATCTAGAGGGAATGGATAAGTGCATTGTACACAATTTGGTTTCTGCAATTTTAATGCAAATCCACATTTGTACATTCCCATGCATTTATTCTTCCTAACAGTGCACTGTAATTACAGTTTGTTCAAAGCTTCAGATATTCTACAAACACCTTTTCTCAGGGGTTACAGCAAAACCTATGCCCATACAGGACCGGAATGGTTAAATATACATTTGGTGCACTTATTGAGCTCTGTATAGAACTTGACTGGCTAAAACCTCTGTTCTTTCACCCTCTAAGGTGGTGAGAGAGCTGTAAAAGATGTCAGCGGTGAAAGTAGAATGCCGTGTACAGCATTAGTGATAATGGTATTGGCATCACAGTCAACTTGCACATTTATAGAATGAAATTGCTTTCATTTTCTGTAAATGTGCTAACTCTCAGCTGGAGGGACAAAAACCACCTGGATACAATCAATTGCAAAATGAGAGAAGGAATATCTAGCACTCTACTAAACCAAAATGATGTACACAGTAGTTAAATCAATAGCAAAATAGTGTTTGCTGATACGGACTAAAAATATATTTATAAGATTTCAAATTGACAAGTTTTTAGAAGTAAGAAATAAGTCAAACATACACTGAATTATAGCCAAGACTAAGTTTGTTTATAAGAGAAGACAAAAAGCACTATTTTTTTAACGTAAAGAACATAGAGTAGAAAATTCCGCAAATAAATTGTTTTCAATGCTTCTATAAAATTATTTGTCACAATTTTACAACAATCAAACTTAACCCATTGATTCTAGTGATGTTTCTAGCATAATGCTTTGCAAAGTAATGTCAATAATGCAATGGATTATAACCCCTTACCGACAAGTACGTCCCGCAAAAACTGTCACAGTGACAGAGGACGTACATGTACGTCCAGGAAGCCGTTTAAAACAATGGAAAAAAAAAAGTTCGGAAGGCGTTAAGTGACGGCCGAGTGAGACGTGGCCGGTCACTAAGGGGATAATATAGTGAGCCTGTTGCACTGTGAACAAATAGAGCTATTCCACAATAGGGATCATATAACAAATCCCGGTACTTTCCTGATATCCGGAACCATTTTCAAAATATTTTTCAAACATTTTTAAACAAAATATTTATTAAAATGTTTTATATATATATATATATATATATATATATATATATATATATATATATATATATGTATAATAGATGGATAGATAGATATATTATAATATAAAATTATAAGACAGGACAGATTTTGACAGGAAATAACAACAACAGGAATTAGTTATGAAAATAGTTCTTGATGACAGGAAAGTGCCCAAATCCCATTGTGTTGGACACCTATTTGGCATCCAAAGAGATAAATGAGGCTTTTAACTTCTTGAATGCTAGGAAGGTCTCCATTGCATTGCAAAGCAATGTATCAAAGACCACTCTAGCATTCAAGGGGGTAAAAGCCACATTTAAAGTGATAGTATTGTCTGTTTAAAATTAGTTGCCCGGGTCTTCTGTATATTAAAAGGAACAGATTATACTATGTCTAATTGCTTACTTCTTTGTAGTTCAAAATTTATGAAGCACTGAAGATCCACCGCTTGCCGCTTCTCCCCATGTGACTCAGAAGATGCAGGCTGGTCAGGACGGCTGCAGCGAGGGACAAACTTTAGTAAGCAAAGGGAAATCCTGCCCTCTTTCGTCAAGGGGGGCAGGATTTCCCTTATACTTACTGAAGTTTGTCCCTTGCTGCAGCCAGTGAGTCGCACGACCAGATATCAGATACAAAGAAGTAAGTGTTTAGACATAGCACAATCTGTTCCTTTTAATATAAAGAAGACTCTGGCAACTAATTTTAAGCAGGCATTACTATCCCTTTAAATCAATGGACATTTTTAGAATATTTGTCTCATGTAGCTCAGTTGGCATTCTCTTGAACTGCTCTAGTTCTTAGTTCATCGCCCTCATTGTGTATCCTCTATTTTATATATATGTATTCTTTTGAGTGCTCCCATACTTAATATTGATTAATAATATTTAGAATTATCATAGAATGATAATCTACCTTCTGATGAACACAAGCATTGCACTTGGAAGATATCTAAACAGAATTAATATTCTCTTTTGCATAGCTAATGTGAACTTCAAGTGCAATTAAAATAATTTGGCTTGAAAAAGCTTTCTTCTTTCATGTGCAACACCTTTAATATATCATCAGAAAGGCCATTTGAACATGTCTAGACCAGCAAGATAAAAGACACAATTTCAACCGATGACAGTAAAACCGGAGTGATTGCATAAGTGCAAGAATGAAATGAATAATTAGTAAATTAATTGAAACTAATTGTAACAAAGCTCCCAAAAGCAGATCACAGAGGACCATGTTCTAAGCTTTACATAACAAGAAGGAGGCAATGATAAAGTTTAATAATTTTCTGTTAAAGCTTAAACTTAACATAACCTGTTGATTGTTTATAAAAGTTATACATTTTTGCATGGCTGTTTACCTGTTGTAGGTTTATGAAAATAACTACTTTTACTAACCTCTGAGAGTAATTTTTCTTTGTTTTATAATTGGCTTTCCACTATGTTCCCTCTATACTTTGCTCCTTTTCCTTTTCAGTACCTCAGCCACATTCTCTACATTTGTGGCCTGGTGACCTCCTCCAAGGCCATGGCAGAACTCCATAATTGTTCTTGCCTGAATGTCCAACCTCATTTGTAGTGGAATCAAGACTTTTCTGATCCCTGCCTGTCTATTAATTGCCAAGCAGCTAGCTCTAGGCAATTAACAGAAGAGACTGGGGTAATCAGAGCTCAGCTGTCCTCTTCAGAACCTCAGCTTCTGGGTTGTGGGTTGTGTAGGTGTCAGCAATGACGCATCTGGCTTTCCAGAATCTCCCACACAACTTGGTAGGCCCTGGTTGCAGTGAGATGCAGGGGAATACTGTGGCTACCTACTCTGACAGCTGTTGATCGCCAAGCCCTAGATGCTGAGAAATCAATAAGGTGCATGGGGGGGGGGGGTCACTATGCCTCCTCAATGAGGTCTGGGCCATGATCAGGTCTATGAGGTCCTAATTATGGCTTCCAATTGTGATCAGCTATCTAAGAAATGATAACTGCATTGCCTGTCCGGCATGCAGGCACAGCAGTGATCAGCTAGAAGAGAGATAGCTGATCACTAGAATGAATGGGGAGCATTGATCATATTAGACCCAAAGTATGTCTGCCGGGAAGCCACTGGAGAGTTTAAAATGCAATCCTATATAATAATTTGCTAGGATATTTGTCAGAAGCCGTCATACTCAGTAGAGACTGCCCGAACGCACAGAATGCTGGGAGCATTCTGTGCTTTTGGGCAGTCTCTACAGTGCATGACTGTGTCGGCAGCAGGACACAGAGCAGGACTGGCATCTTAACCCTTTGAGTGCCAGAGGGGTACGCAATGCATTGCAAAGCAATTTGTTGCATACCCCTCTGGCACTTAAAGGGTTTTACACTAGGCTTTTACACTAGTATGTAATAAATGAATAAAATAAGAAATAATTTAAGGAAAGCCTTCACCATGCAAACACACCCAAAAATAATATGCTTTGTACCCTGTGGAGCAACAGTCACCCTTTGATGCAGCATAATGCAACTTCCCAGTGACTATCAATTTTTGTTAGGGATTTGCTGTAGTGAAGAAATGTACAACCACCTATGTTACTGCCATGCAGTCCATTCAGACTTGATTGAATTTTGTGAGGCTCATCACAATCATCCAATCACTGACTGGCCTCTGTGGGTGTCTGTCTGTCCTATATGGCTGAGGTCCACATGGGCTGTCCCTCTCCACTGCAGTGCACACCTCCCACTGCATACTCTGCAACTGGCTCACAGGGGGAGTGCACTGATAATTAGGTCTACTAAATCTTGCTTATCATATTTTGGAAATTTCCATTGAAAACATCTATACATGTTTTGACCTATGTATATTGGGTATCAGTTTACTCATTTCATATATGGCATTCATATTTCATACTTTTCCAGTTTGTTGTACTAAGCTTCTATTAGATGTTGCGCTGTGACCATTTTGTGCATTTTTAAACTTATTCAACCCAAAGAAAATTTATTTCCTAATAGTTTCATATAAGTAGACATGTCAGACAGTTTTGAATATCTACTTTTTGTGAATTAACATTATATTTAAATTTTAGCTTATCCTCTCTTAGACACTTTTAGAGATGGTTATGACACTGATCATTTACCTCCATTTATGACTGAGGACAAATAGTACTCATTCCCCTTATTGGCCAATTTCTCATATTAATTCAAATATTAAAATACTAGCTATATTCTGTCTGTTAGGGTAAACAAGGTCATTACTTAGGTCACACATCCTGAGCAATCTGGGTTTTTTCTAGGGGAAAGCAACATATATTAGTATTAAAAGACTCTTCTGTAATCGCCAAGCCCCTCATGAATATGGAAGCTCTAAATTTAATGTAGTATTCAATTATGAAAATAACTAGTTGAAGAGCCCGTTACACAGGCCACAGTGCCACTGCCACCCGGTCGCGGGGCAGTCATGTGCAGTGGAGACTGCCCGCGCTGAAGGAGCGTCCAGCTCTGTATCAGCCGCGGCGCGGGCAGTCTCTACTGCTCATGACTGCAGCATGCACAGCAGTGTCTGCTGCGCATGAGGCGGCGTTACACACGTTTTAGCGAATTATTATATAGGACTTTGATTTTGTGGAATGGAGCTTCATCTTGGAATATCCTTTCTTGGTACAACAGTGGTTCAACAATAGAGCAAATACAGAAAATGCTGTTTTAAGCGGCTCCAAAAGTGTATGGATACAATTATTAATTGTTTTGCAAACTGCTACAAACAGACATATCACAGAATGTGCCCACTGGACAAAAAGACCTCCTTTGGTCTAATTAAAGATACATTCACACTATAGTCCGCTGCACTATGACTCGAAACATCCATATAGTGAAACATGAAAAATATTTATTTAATCAATTAAAAACATGATGATACTTATCAAATCCTTAGACTCGTACTAACATATTCCCCAAATACCCGGAGGTATGGAAACATCAACGTGTTTTGCGTATTCACTGCTTAATCATGATGCCTTACCGCTTAATCATGATGACTTAGTCATCATGATTAAGCAGTGAATACTTGAAACGCGTTGATGTTTCCATGCCTCCAGGTATTTGGGTAATATGTTAGTACGAGTCTAAGGATTTGATAAGTATCATCATGTTTTTAATTGATTAAATAAATATTTTTCATGTTTCACTATATGGATGTTTCAAGTCATAGTGCAGCGGACTATAGTGTAAATCTACAATGGAGCATCCTTTGTTAAATGTATACAGTTAGTGTATGACTCATCACTGGCTGTGGTTTCCAATACTCAAGAAGCTTCCCATCCATTCCACTTATTTTGAGTATATATCAAGGATCCCCCTTATCTCTACCCTTTTGTGCCTTATCAATAGAGTCCCTTGGCAACCTAATACAAGAAGACTGCCATTTAGACATAGTAAATAAATAGGAATTCTCTTTATATACATATAACTTCTGTTGTATTTAGCCAACCCTGATCCTTCATTAAATAACACATAATAATACATTTGATTACTTCTCCTATATCCAAATGAATCTGAACAAATCTTTGTTATTCCCGACTGATGATCTCCAACATCTTCAGTCAAGTGCTGCCATCAAAGAGAGATATCAAATTCTCCCCAACACCCCATTATGGTATAATCCCAACCCTCCAGAACTCTGCAAGACCCCTGACTCTTAGATATGGCTCATTAAAGGTATCAAGTACCTTCATCACATTGTTGGAAACAATTGCTTAGTAAGATTCAGGATGGCTTGGCCATGCTTTTCAATCCCATTTTGGTTATTATTTCCTTGAATTTAAATCACACCTTCAAGGGTCTGTTGAAAGGTACTTCTTAAAGAGTTATGCTAGATCTGTTCTGTTTCTGTTCAGTTACCAGAGCCTCACACTTCTTGTTGTATGAATAGGTGGCAAGCTCACATATGGACTCTACTTTGTGATAATGTACTCCTTTCAATACCAAAGCTATAATAGCAACCAGAAACAATATGACCCAATTGAGATTAATACATAGGGTCTATTACACACATACCCCAAAGATTACTTAATGTATGTTCCAGTCAAAGTACAGTTGCTTTACATGCCTAAATTACTCAGACAAATGTATTAACATGTTTTGGACTTTTCCATCAAGAAAATATTTATTATCGCACTATGACATTCATAAATAGGGAACTAGAACACTCACATATTGCTAACCCTATAATTACACTGTAGTTGTTTATGAATTGGCCCCAATCAATGCGGAAATCACATTATTGGAAATACTTTCATTCTTCTCCATGTACCTAAAACCACAAATGGGAAAACCATCTCCAATTGCCATACCTCCCTACCTTTTCATCTACAAAATGACATATGTTAATAGAGGTTGACCAGAAAAAAAATCTTCAAAAATATGATGTAAATGGTTAGATAATACCCATATGAATACTTCCTAAGTCCTCTAAGCTCCCACTTCTCCTAACCCATTGTCCCTAGTTGTATCATGAATAATACGTTGAGTATCATAAGACATAAATTCCTTTCTGTATGACAAGGTCTGCTTCTTTTTATTTCTGCTTTCTTTTTCTTCCCTTTCCTCCCTTCTTCTTTTTCCTACCATCATTTCCACTTTTCAACATTCTGTTTGTATTAGTTGTTTTATCAAAATAAAAATACAATCTTTTAAAAAAAAATAAGACTGTGGCAGAACAGGCACATTTCTCTGTAAATATCAATCATATTACTTGTATTGGGTGTTATTGCTAATATACTGCAAAAACTGTTTATGCCCTTATAATTGTGAAATGTATACACTCTTATTAACCTTGATGCCTTGGTACATTTTTACTTTAAATTAAGAAAAGTAAAAATCTGTTTACCAGCCTCCCTCCCTGTGACCATATTTACATTTTAATTCAGGGTGCTTATGAGCAGTCCAACACAGTGACATTTTCATAAGCATTGAGAATTATAATGGGGATCTATTTTCCTCAACATAGGACAAAGGGGATTCTTGTTCTCTTGTTGGTGGTTACAGGAGTAGATATTGGTAGAATGGTCTGTTAATTTTGCCTAGTAAATTGTAATTCTCTGATTTTCACATCCAATTAAATGGGCAGACTAGATGGGCCGAATGGTTCTTATCTGCTGTCTGCTGTTTCTATGTTTCAATTGAAGGTCTTTAACCCCTTAAATAACTACCACACGAAGAGCAAAAATTGTTCTTTTTTATACTTTTATTTTTACCTGTTCAAGTAAAATATGGGAATATATAAGAGACCAAACCTGCAACTTGCAGCTTGCAACCTGTATCTTGACTTGGCTTCTTTCAGCATTGAAATTCTCCTTTGCCTGCTTTATCGGAAATCCGCTTCATCTTTCTGATTCTGTGCCTTAATTCAAATTCCTTTTCATGACCTTGTATCAGTTACCTGAGTAGGTGACCCATCACTTCCTGTAGTCCTTTCCAGCTGTCAACTCAGTCCTGCAGGTTGTCCCAGTTGTTTCATCCTTGACCTTCTGCCAGTATAGAAGACAAGGAGAGAAAACAAAGAATCGCCTTAGTGTAATATATCAAGAAAAATTCCACCAGCTGATAATCCACCCCCTGGGTGGGTACTCAAAAACAGAAAGGCTATCAATCACTTTTGTGACTGTCAGCAACAATAGCGATACTGGGTGACTAAACCTGACCCAGATACAGGACTAGGAATTTCTTGAAACATGACTGGTACTGCTCCAACCTCCTCCCGTCCTTCCAAACGGTATCAACACAGAACAACAAAAACAATGGAAGGGGCTCCAAATTGTGTGATATTGTATTATGCAAACAAATTGTAAATATAGTGAATTATACTAATATATTCAGATGGTCAGCTAAAGGGATAACCAGAGCTGACTAATGCACTTGTGGATTGATCTCACCGCCTCTACTAGCTGTACACAGATTCTACACTACATACAATAATATCCCGGATCAAGTAATCTTGAAAAACATTAAAGAATAGTCAATAAATAGTCAATAAAAGTATATATAAAACACAACTGTGTTAAAAAATGATATATTAAAATAACTTGTTAATGCATTTCACGGATAGACCGCTTTATCCAAGCCTCAAGTGATATGTCATTGCATACGTTTAGAAGGTCAGTGACCACTGAGTAATTTGGATGAAAGCCTGATTGAAACAGGGTGAAAAAACTGGACAGTCGGTAATTCTTATTGCACTAGGACACATTTCTACAGGATTTTAGATAATGTGGGGAGTAGGAATATAGGTCTGTAATTTGATACTACATTTTGATCCCCACTTTTGGGGATAGGCACAGCTCTAGCCACTTTCCAGGCTTTGGACTTGTAAAAGCAATACGATGGCAGTGACCAAGGTACTGAGCTTTAATTACATTGCTGGTAGTTGTTCAGGCCCAGATTGCGATTTCATTTTTGAGTCGGGGAGTTGGGATCTCTCTCTCTCTCTCTCTCTCTCTATATATATATATATATATATATATATATATATATATATATATAAATATATATATACATATATATTATGGATTAATATATTGTCAGGGAAATTATTGTGGTTAATTGAAGATCTATAATTACATTTCTCTGTATATCTCAAATCCAAATATACCTTGGGGGAGATTCACTAAGCAGTGATAAAGAGGTGAGTTGAAGAAAAAGCTGAAGAAACCTTAGTGCACAGGCTTCATAGAATAACATAGGAATTGCAGAAGTTATAAACTGGAGAAGTCATCTCCAGTTTATCACCTCTTTATCTCCTCTTAATAATCTCCCCCTGTAAGTTAATGAATTCACAATATATTCTTTTCCTATAACTCATGGATATACAGAAAATGTTACTGTAATGTTCAAATGTCCATAAAATGTCTGACAGTAAAGATGTTATAATGTGTTAGATGAAGATGAGTGATGACTGAAGATGGTGATGGCAAATTATTTCTTATGGTGATGAGATGAAACAGAGAAAATACCAAATATCTATCTATTTGTGAAATTTCGTGTCTATCTACTAAAGCCCTGATACCATTTTTATGATTGCATGAAAATCTATAATGGCAAATTATTTTTTTAAAATTAACAAACAGATTTGGACAACCTTTTTAGGGCATGCAGGGACTGGAAATGATCGTTACACCATTGCAAAGTTTTAAGCATCACAAAAATTGACATCAAACGTAGAATCAGTGTTTGAACCTTAACTTTGTAGGTGATATATGTATGTTTGTTCTTCTCCACATTTTATCCCTTTTGACCTGTTTGTTTTGTCCATTTACTTATTAAAATAACCTCAATATTGCATTAAAATTAAATATACGTTTATCTATTTCTTTTCTAGAGGCAGCAATATCATCATCTCAGCCCTTAGACAGAAATACATCCTTAAACACTGATATGGAAGCAACGAGCAGTGTTTATGAAACCAACAATAACAATAATACCACAGCAGGTACTTGTTTATTAACATTTAAAGACAAGCGGCTAATACTGTATAGACTCTAAGTGGCACATTTAGCGTCAGTCCACTCAGTAGATTTTAGCTGCAGGCCTAGCAAAAAATATGTGTGAAAGTACTATCTTTAAAATGGGAAAGTTTATCATTTTACCTCCTTCAGTATCAGAAAACACTAAATGAATGCATGATATTTATGGGAATGGCAATGTAAGCTGAAATCCAACATTTTAAGCAAAACAGTACTTATATAACACACTCATATGTGCATTTTCATGTCTGAAACAGATAAAAGAAAAAGCTTTCTTCACAAGGAATTAAACTTTTATACTGCTATTTTGACCTTGTGGGTATCATCATTGGGGCTAGTTGCTGACTAATTCATGCTACTGAATCTGGTATAAGGTAAAATGCCAAGCCATGACTGCACTGTGTGGTCTCATTTGTATTTTGCTGCATGGAATTCTAAAATGCAGTTTAAATACTGCAAGCTGGGGATCCATTGCAAGTTTTCTGTTTCAAACATGCTAATGTATGCATATGTGTATTATATCGGTATTGCGCTCTGTACGGAGGGATTTTTATAATTTTTTTGCTCACCATAACATGTTGATAGTTTGGTGTGCTGTCTTGTATCAGATTCACCATTATCAATCAGTCATTGCTCCACACTGATGAGACAGACAAGGCTCAAACAGCTGTCAGTGAGCAACCATATGCATTTGTAAAATACATATTATTGTTCCATAATATATAATGGAGCATATAGTATAGTATAATAATAAAAAAGTTCTATTTACACATATTTTCTGTTGTATTGCCTGGTTTATTGTATCCTACACAGGGAAAGAAACTCATTGATAATGAACAAAGTCAAAATCAGCTGAGGGCTGGATATCTGGCTTCCTGGTTCCTCTGCTTCTCAGTAACCAATTTAATTATTAAAATAGTGTTTTATTGTAACCACAAAGATGCACTAAATATGAGCCACTGAGGCTGATGGACCAAGTATAACTGGAGAAATTCTAGAGCAAATCAATTGTACCATAAATAAAACCCTCACAAATTCTTATTTTAAATTGGGATTTCAGCCTAAAAATGCTAGAAAAGTCTCCAATTCATTGCTTTGCATTCAAGGGGTTAAGCACTCCGGAATTGCTGCAGTTTTTTATTTGGACATCAGTCAACAGCCATTATGTTTGACTGTTTATTTTTTTTTGTTTGCTTTTTAACCCCTTAAGGACCCATGACTGTATACCCTTAAGGACCCATGACTGTCCTGGACCATCATGGAATTCCGGGTTCCCCGTGTGGCTGCGCGGAGAGTCCGGAATTGGATTTAAAAAAAAAAAAAAAATGGTCCCTGGTCCTTAAGTGACCGCATTGTGCGTGCGCGGCCAGTCCTTAAGGGGTTAAAGAAAGAAACATTGTCTCAATTCCTAGAGAGAAATACATCTTTAAGTGCTGATATAGAAACGATTGATCATGAAATCCACAATAACAATACCACATTTTAAAGAAAATGTAGGTGAGATGAGCCTAAACTTTTATAACCCATTGAATGCTATGCATTCAAGGGGTTAATTAAATTGTTTACTAAAATACAGCGGGATTTGTAGCAAATGTGGATTCAGTGCAATGAAAAGTAGTTTTGAAACCCATATTAGTTGTATGCAGTCAGTGAGTGAGTCCTAGGTGCAAAAAAAAAAAAGGTGGGCATCCATAACAAGCCTAAGTCAGGAGCCAGGAATTAGATGAGAAGTAATAGTGACCAAGTTCTCAGCAGCCTTGTGTGAAGATGCTTAAACAGGTACCAAAAAGCTCCCCTATACAACTCAGAACTGGAAGTTTGCACATCTTTGTGGATATGGGATAAATTGTAAGTGTGTGCAAGTGCCCAAGAGACAGTACCCATAGAGAAGTGCATACATGCAATTGCAGACAACCATGCACAATGTGACTGCGGCAAGAAGGTAAGCCAAGACATGCCCCTCCCCACCAAGAACACCTTTCTTGTGGCAGGACCAGAACAAGAAGGACAGAAGAGATGAAAGGCTTGAACATGATCAGGAGGAATGAAGGTTCTCATGGCACTCTTCTGGTCCATAACTCTTTCTCTGAAATTTTTTTATTGTTCCTGACCC